>OX382298.1:2500000-5000000 GCA_947507805.1 Aporophyla nigra
ATGCGTATGCCATATGCGGGCGAAGCCACTGTCAAAAGCAAGTTTATGATAAATGATTTTATATCTGTAACCAACTTGTACAGACACTTTTATACGTCAATTATACTTTTAAAACTAGATGAGGTCGAAGTATCCTATCTGAGTACTCGACAAGAAAGGCTGAAAGAAACGCAGTCTTCTCTTCCTCAAATCATGTGAAAACCATATCGATTGGTGTCTAAAATGCTCTTTTGAATAAAGAACCACACAGATTGAGTGAACCTGTCCAGTCATTTCTTTAGTTCCGTAACTAAAAGCAATATAAAAATAAAAAAACGTAAAATAAATAAACAACATTGGGGGTGCACAGGGGCAAATTGGACAAGTGCGCGCACTCTATCAAAAATATATAAATAAATTCGTCGCGTCGCGAGCGAAGTCGATTGGTTTACTTTGTGCGCCAATTACAGTGAAAATAAAAGTCTCTCGCTTTGAGCCTTAACTAGGTGTGAGGACGTATGTTTTTTTGGGAAGTGACGTGAGTGGAAAAATATGAAAGGATGAAAAATATTCACTTGTTTTTAATTCTCTTGCAACCAGTTTTCTTTTTTAAAATATGGAAAAGTTATTTGAATAATTCTAAACCAGATTTTAAAATCAGTTTTAGTTATGAATCATTTAGTATATTTCAACTGAAAGTTTTTTCTTGCTCAATATGAAACAAATTCTTTTTAGAAAACAAAATTAACATCATTTCTAAAACAAAATTACAAATGCATAGACACGACACACTTTTTCAGCGCTACTACATTTTTATCCGTATCAAAGAGCGCTAATTTAGCTTTTTATGAAGGAGATAAGATGGCCGCCGGGAGGGGAGGTCGGGGCTAAATGGCAAGTGAACATAACACTATAATACGGACGGTCGGAGTCAACGCTGCTGCGTCCAATTTATTTTATTGTTCTTATATCGCACTGTTTCGCTTCGCCCGCGTCCACTCGTAAAGATGTGATCTCATTTCTGATACTTATAAAGATACGTATTCTGATGGTCAAGGATATTTAGCTGTCTGGGGGAATTGAGAGCTCTATGAATCTAGGAGGAATTTAAATGAGGACATTTTTAGAAAATGATATGTACGGTGTTCAAGCCAGAGGAGATTTGTTTTGGCGCAAATTGTATCTACATTAAAGCTTCTTAGCTGGTTTCCAACAAAAGAAATATTCTGATATTATGAAGGTACTTAATTAAAGAGGTTTTTTTTTTTGATCAATTAGATATTATTTTATTGTATCTGATAATAATATGATTTGATTTTATATACTCGGTTATACTTTGGTAAATAATACTCGGTTGCCAAACATAAATAAAATTAATAGACATCCTATTAAATTTATTGTTGGTTGCCAAAACCGAGTATTATTTACCTGAAATAAATGAATTTACGTATTATTTTGACATTTTACTGATAAAGAAGAGTGAAAGAACACTGTCTCTCCACTTTGTCTTAATTAATTTTGTACCTATTTACAAATACTTAAAATTACATTATAATTATTATTTCAATTGTATGGATGTATGTTAGTATGTATGTATATTTTCGTAATGTATATGTATATTTGAATTAGAGTAAAATTTTTGATTTAATGTTGTGCCGTCTATTAATTGACACTATGTCTACATCTTTTATTATCTTCCCCCTATCGCATCGAAGGTATGCTGGAAGAGATTTTCATAGAACTAAATATTACCTTTTTCTGTATTTTTCTGTTCCTTTCTTTTTATCTATTTATGAATAAAAGCTTAATCTAATATAATAATGCATAAAAGGTTAAATTAATATTAATATTATCTGGTCATTCATATTATAAACAAGCTGTTCAATCGGACGGCGCGCGGCGTCCTGTCCAAACAATAATTCATACAAATTTATACTGAAAAAACAATATTCAGTGTTTCCCGAATTTCCAACTTTTCTTTCCCTAAAAAACTAATTTGGTGTAAGAAAATTTAAAAAAAAAACCTAACCAAATCGGTCCAGTTATTCTTTATTCTCAAGTTTGAAAATTTCAACAAATGATGTAATCAAGTTTTTCTAACAAAGTTATTGATTGAAAAGAGTGTCCATGGAGTTTTTTGCCCGTTCTACTTCATAGGTACCTATGCTTTGGAATGGGCAACTAGCTTCATTTCTCTGACTCACCGCCACTTGACCATTTAAAAGTGCCTGTAATTGGTTTATTTGTAATAAATGGTTTGAGTTTGAAAGTGATGCGCGTACTAACGAACAGCATTTCATATCAATCAATAGATTTCCTGCCAGGGACGCGAGATCTGTTCGAAAGAGTGACCGTGGTCCTGGCATATAGGCAACTGAAGGAACACGGGTTGGTTTTAGTCAGTAAAAGTCTGACACGTCCTCCCGCTCCGCACTAGATCATTTTCCACATACGAAAAAAAATATCAATAGATTTAAGTAGGTACCAAATTAAATTGCTTTTTCTAATGCTATCCTGAATCGATACTGGATTATAGCTATTTGCCATTCTCTGAGTAACATGAATTAAATATCAAACCAAGATTATTCCATATAACATAATCCCGCGAGAGAACACCTCAGTTTCCACTCAGAAAAAGATAAAAAATTCAAAACATTATTTCTGTCGAATTTCTTGTGAACTCCATTCCCATTTTACTTAGCCCCTTGCCGCCGATGTCAATAATATGGTACCTATATCGTAAAATAAACATTTTTATCGGGGATCCGCGACAATCCTTTGTAAATACATCGGGATTTATAAGGATGAACCCTTACTGTTCTGTGCCTATTATTGTATGAATTGGGGCTGGGACGTGACCGCTGGATCACAATTTAGGCATGAATCGTGTATATATTGTGACTATATATAAGAGTTTGCTGGACAAATAACTACGCTACCAACGGCAACTAGTCTTCATCGTCATCACCTGCTTATCGACTTTTCCCAACTATGTTGTGATTAGTTTCCAGTGTAACCGGATTTAGCTGAATATTATTACTTTATATATAGCAACTGCCTATTTGACTTCTACAATCCAGTAACTGGTAAAACTGGTTGCCAGATTTTCGGGCTTCTGACAACCAGTAAATGTGGTGGCTAGGGTTGCCACCTTTTTTTCATGCAAATAAAGTACTTTGGTTATTATAGGTAAGAAAAAAAAGTACATGGTATAAAAATAAAGTGCGATTTATTTTTCTTTATAATAGCGACTTCGTCCGCGTTAAATTTCTTGTTTCCCCGACCCTTCCCGTCGCATCGAATCGCCTACCCGTGCGATTTTCCCCGTTTTTGCAACATTTTTCATTACTGCTCCGCTCTTCTTGGTTGTAGTGTGATGTTATATAGCCTATAGCCTTCCTCAATAAATAGGCTACCCAACACAAAAATAATTTTTCAATTCGGACCAGTAGTTCCTGAGATTAGCGCGTTCAATCAATCAAACAAACTCTTCAGCTTTATAATATTAGTATAGATTATATTTCAAAACATATTTTTTATTGATTTTGCAGTTTGCATCAAATAAATTTCGTTTAATGAAAAAGTATTTACGACTAATCTTTTCAATATCCCAAAGAAATCAAACTTTGCAAAATAAAGTATTTTTGTGTACTTTATTTTTCTCATAAAGTATAGAGTACATTTATGTGAAATAACGTACAATACTTTATTATAAAGTACGGGTGGCAACCCTAGTGGTGGCTTAACGCATTTTCTGAGGCACGGAGCATCCTTAATATGTAATAATACGAGAACCGAGGCAAGCGTAGCTTAACCTAATCGACCGACCCGTGCGGCAGTTATTATAATTTGCCATAGGCCCTAAGTTTCAGCCTAGTTTCATATGGAAATACTTCTAAAACATAATAATAGATGGACAATGGGTAAAGTCTTCGCCTCTCATGCATGAGGTTGTGGGTTCGATCAAATCCGGGCAAGTAGCAATTTGACTCTTTAAATTCGTAATGATGTGTGTGTGAACTGAGGGAGCACACTGTTAATTAGCAAAATAAAAATCCTACTATTAAGTAGTACCTAGTTATAGAACAATTGTAGAAGAAATCTGGGAATTTGTTACTAAATGTTTAAAAAGTTTCAGACCTTAAAGTATGTTCCTTTAATTCTCACAGACCATCATCCATATCTCGGAAACATCCCAAAAATGAAAGTTTTGTGATTGCAGACATTTAATAAAGTTTTTTACGATGTTAACCATACCACCGTATTGTTGTTCCATCTAATGCTATTTTATTTTTTTATTGCTTGTAATGTCTCGGCTATGTGGCTAAGGTTATTTCTCAGAGAAGGAATGAGTTTGATCACCACGCTGGCTACTGAGCCAGCGTGGTGATCAAACTGCAGTGCAGTGGTGATCACTCAGCGTGGTGAGGAAACCCTGGACTTCGGTCTGAAACCACCAACCTGCCAGTGCAGGTTGGTGGTTTCAGACGATGTTTTCCTTCACCGTCAGGAATTGGTGTCTAAGAATATACTAGACTAACTAACTATAAATAATTTAGAAGGTACATATACCTAACTTTGAAAAATCACATTGGTACTTGCTGGGTTTGAACTCGCAACTTGGGGCGTAAGATGCGGATCAGATAAGAAATGGGCCACCACGATATTATGATCGATTGAATTAAATATTGTAAATTTACGTACTGACTACATTTTGTTTAATTGTGTGGTAACCCTACTCAGACCATTTTTATGACATTACTAATAATAGGTATGTTTTCTCAGCTAAGAGGTAAGTAATACACAATGTTTTTATCTATTATTTTATCATCATCATTTTAACCAAAAGAAGTCACAGTCAGTCAGACAGTGGACATTGGCCTCCCGCAATTTGGGGGGTCTGCCATAATCACTACACTTGGCAGGCGGTTGACGATCGCAGTATTGTAGTAAAATGCATAGAGAACGCTGCAGTCCATTCTTAGGAAAGAAATGGGATGGTGCTATTCTTTACGTCCAGCGCCATACAGAATTTAATTATTATACTTAGTGGAAACTTTTTAGTAAAAGTTAAGTACATATGTTAATTCCTAAGTGTGTCTTTAAAATAAATTATATTTTCCCCAGTGCATATCAATGAAAATTCTTATCAGATCAGCAACCGACCGGTTCCCAAACGCCAGGAACAACAATAAACTGCGTGTTACTATGCAATAACTTTATTATAAAGCAGGGTTAAATTGTTCGTTTAAAAATCCACAGGAAAATGTACGGAACTCGTTAAACACGGGAAATTGCTTCCGGTCAGCTGTGTTGTTGTTTCACTTACAGTTCGTTTTAGGGACCCGTAGATGAAAAACCTTTTAAGACAAGGTAACGTTACCAACCTGCACCCTAACTTAACACGCAATCACACCGAAAGTTTTTGAAGGAAATACAATGCATCATAGTGTTGAAAAAATCGTCTCCTCAGAAACTTAAATAATACTAAGAACTGTCAAAATGCAAGATATTGCCATTGCTACACACTCACCCCGTAGTTTTCTGCATCTGTAGTGGCAGTTTTGTAGAGATTCCATTTACAGTCCCATGTCATAGGGAAAGAGTCTGTTATTATTGACCGGGGATCAACAAACAAATCTAGATCTCGGGCAACTGCCCGGCTGCAACCTCGGGCAACTGCTTTTTGTTAGATTTTTCGAAAATTGTGAGTACGTACTGACAGTTTTCGAAAAACCTGATAACCCTGCCCAATCCGAATAACGAGCCGAACCCAGCCCAAGCAGCAAAATTATCCTATAGTGCAGATGATATAGGCCTCCAGCACTTATAATATTCTAATAATGGTTCTAGTATTTGCTGCTACGCTTATAATAGCAAGCATGGAGTTAGTTGGGCCTTATAGTATATCTGATCTTATACATTAACTTATAATTACTTATAGGTACAAATTAAGGGTGCATTAAAAGCTTGGGTGACCTATAAAAGTATCGCGAGGGTGTAAATGCACTCAAGAGTAGATAAACTGGTAAGCTGTACTTATAACTGCTAACAAGAAGCATTATAGCACTTATATAAGTAAAGTACGCCAATAAGAGTGATAAACAGAACTAAACGTACTGGAAACTATTTGCATTTATTACTTGGTTTTAAAGGGTGTATAAATTCACTTTACAGAACAATTATAAGTAAAATGGAGCGGATTTATAGTGGTATAAACCAATTTTGTTATAATCTTAACACGATTATAAAGGTTTAATATAATATACTTAGTGTCCTGTAAAAGAATACATTGGTTTATAATGGTCTTGCAAATGCTGCTATAGTCTCAGTTCGGGGTTATTACAAACGATAAGTTCAGCAAATCTAATTCAGGTGTCGGGTTCTAGCTTTGTATCTGGCGAAGAACGAATCGTAAAATTAGGAGAAGGTTCCGTAGAAAATAGTTACTGTGAAAATTTTAGACAAAATGTTTATTTTAATAATTCTGCACAAAACTACGTATTATCTATAAAAAAGCGATTTAAATTTAGACTTAGAAGATTGTATTAGTAAGGAACCTGTGCAAGAAAATGAAAGCGATATTGAAGACCATTCCAATTTTCAACTACATAGTGATCTTAGAAAATGGGCTGTAGAATAAAATATACGACATGCGGAATTAAATTCTTTATTAGAAATTTTGAAAGCTATAAGTATTTCATTTTTATATACCGTATAAATTAATGACTTATAGGTATAGGTAAAGAGAAAACAGAGAAATTAAACTGACAGAAATTAGGTACTATTGAGTAAGTTACCAAGTTCACATTCATCACTGGTGAAGTGGTTATAAACTGAGTAGAAGCAGCATTTTTCACACCAATATTTTTTCTTTTAATAATGATTTTACGTGTTCTTTATTCAGAACGAAGTGTCGGGGCCGTCTTGCAAGATTTTTTGAAACTACAACCACAACATTTGAGACATTCTGAGACAACAAGAAGTGTTTTTCGTTTCAAGGCCACCTTAAGGTTTTTAAAGCTCGGAAATCCCTTGTCACAAACCGATCGACTTCCAGAAACATTGCCAATTTCAATGCTGACACCTAAACAAAAACATTAAAATAAGACATAGGTACCTAATAGCAATATAAAATAACCGTCCGGTTATAGAAATATTTGCGGAACTCTAATTCCAATCAAAATGGCCAAGCAATGGTTCTGATATTTACCATTATTAAACAAAGTAAGCCTATAACGGTTTGTTAATGTATTCGGGAAAACCAACTTTGTCAAAATGGCGACTTTTCGTTGTATGTCTTACTGAAACCAACATTATTTTAAAATTCAACTTAGTTAAAACGCAAATTTCAAGGGGCGTGTAAAAATTTTGATAAAAAACTTATTATACTTCACCGAAAATATACGTGCGCCATGCACATTCAAACACATTATACATCTTGACTAATTGTTAACTCAAAATTGATATTCTAGATAATACTCGTATTTATAAGAAATGGATTATTAATGTTTAAAAATGTGCGCAGCAACATTCACCAATTCACATCACTTTGTATGAGCTTGTAAGAGATTCACTGTGTACGTTATTATCGTATTTGGTTCCATTAAACGCTGATAGTTAGCTTCGCGGGAGCAAATAGTTTTACGTAGTCCATCTATAAGGTCGTTATTGTCGTGTTTGGTTCCATTAAGTGCTGATAGTTAGCTTCACGGGCGCAAATAGTTTTACGTAGTCCAACTATAAGGTCGTTGTTGGTCAAAGTGGTGTTTACCAAGTCTACTATAGACATTTAATTAGGTAATATACGCTTATAAATTGGGCCCTTTTCCGTGGTTATAATTGCTTACTATTCCGTTATAGTCCTTATGAAATGGTGGTTCCAGGACAATTACTGAACCACATTTTGCTGCTTGGGAGATACAGCTTAGTTCAGCGTTCTAAAACGTTCTTAATAATGAGCATACCATATCCATTTTATATTAATTTAGTGTTTGTTTTGTTAACCTTAAACTAAATAATTAACTAACTTTATTGTAGAAACGGTGGTGGATTATCAAATGATTTTCTTAAGAAGCAACACGATACCAAAATTTGGTTCATTACTTTAGTGAACGGACTGTCTTAAGTAATTTTGACTTATTGAGAATAGATAAGTTTTTATTTTGTATTTTTAAATATATTAAGCTACCTAGCTCGTACGGAACCTTAGTCCTTAAATGAATATTTCCTTGGACACAACAGTTTTTCTTTATTTTCAGCTCTCCGCTATTCAGAACATCAGCGTCGACGTTTAGCGTGTTTTTTTACCAGAAACAAATTGCTGATTCTATCTAGCTATAAATCATAGCAAGTTTTATTTCTAGGGTTTAAATTATAGCCTTGCTGGTAGTAAGCACTAATTCATTGTTTAAAGATTGAAATAGTGGATAAATATTTTCTGGTTTCGTTTTTAATTGAGTTATTTATTAAATTATAATAGGTATATTCCAGATCCGCTTCCAAAATTAAAGTTATTTTTATTCACTTTTTCTTTTTCTTTTTTGTTCGTTTTAGTTGTGGTACGGGGGGGTACATAAATTCTTATACCTTTACTTGCTTAGTAAGCAACAGTGACAGGTTAGTAATGTCATCAGCAACATACACTAATTGGGAAAAAAAAACTGTCATAATTGAGAACTTCCTCCTTCTTTGTAGTTGGTTAATAAGTCACGTCATTGATACTTTTTAGATTTGAGAACCCGGAAGCTGTTTTGCTTAGGATGATCTTAATCGGTACCTACAAAGTGTCGTAATGAAAATTAGTGCTGGCCCAGTGGTCGAAATTCGGCGATAGAGAAAAAATACAAAATTCGACCACAATAAAAAAAATATTTGACATTTAAATAGAAAACTGACTGTGCATGTGAGTAGTAGGAATACCATGCAGTCTAGATTGAATACACGACTTTATAACTGTCTGGCAGTTTCGACTATTTTGTTTACGGTCTACGCAAATGTCCTGCAGATCTGGTAGCGTCTTGTGACGAGTTGTTGAGCTTCCTAAAATAAGGTTGAGCTACAAGATCACTAACACATACATGCCGTCTGTTGGGACAGGTCAGCTCAAAGCTGCAATGGCTCTTTCTTCAAAAGGCCCTCCCACACATGGCCCTGCATTGTTCGACTCACAGAAAATTGTAATAAGTAATATAATGTTTGGACTTCAAAAAATACCATGACCACTGAGTATGTTTCGGCATTTCTTCTCCAGGATCAGTCAGCTAGCAAATGCCGGAACCATCTAGTTTTTAATTTATTGACCACCAAAATATTGATGTGTAAAAATGTCATATAAGATTTACTTACTTAAATATTTCATTTCATCTGAGTAGTTTTATATATAAGTAGGTTTGTGTAGATTGACAGCTGTAAAAGTGTTAGTGCAAATCTAGTTACAGAGATAAAATCTTTAATAATTTAGCCACGAGCCCCTCAGAGATGTATCTACCTGCCCATTGTTAATAACCATCCAACGTGATACATTCCCCGCCAGGTAATGAAGTTTGGAAGCTATAATTAAAGTCTGTCTAAGTTAGTCCGATGCTTCATATTGCCACTTGCAGCTTAGTCGGTAACTACGGCAACTCACCGGGCGGTGACACGTCATACGTCTTGCAGTCTGCGTGTTCATGCTGGGAATTAATTTGTGTAGTAGCTCGTGGGCTAGTAAGATTATGTTTACTCGATTTACCTGTTTGTATGAGAAAAGGCCTTTGCATTGTGCTGGAATAGTAGATTCCTAATACTTTTCAGCATTACAAAAAGTAATTGGACTTTATAAACTTTGTAACGGTGGAGTTTCTTGCCCATTCTTCTCCATACGAATCTACTTTTTGGAAGGGGTAACTAGAATCAATTCTATTTTCATGTACCTAACTGTTGACATTCAAAAGTGTCTTTTTGGGCCTATCTGAAATAAATACTTAGCCTTTGACTTAAAAAAAAAAGCAGTCATGGGGACTGCTCAGAAGTGAACAAATTTGAAAAAAAAGCAACATTCACGTTAGGATGTTGGTGCCGCGAACTCATAAGTTGCCTCTACCAAAAATCGGTTAACGCGACTAAGAAGTGTTTACTTAAAAAAAAAAAAAAAAACAATAAAATTATCGTAACAATGAACATGACTGATTATTTATGATTAATGATAAATGATTTTATTTCTGTAATTAGGTTTGCACAAACACTTTAACATTGATTACTTTCAAATTAATGCGATAACAAGACTATTTACATAACTCTTTAAAATTTTCATGTTTTACAACAATACACACAAAAGTTCTCTTTGTCCCACTATTTAATGAAATAACAAACATTATTTTCAGTGGGTCAAAGCATATTTTACAAAAACAACCCAGAAAAGCTAATAAAAATTCGCTCCGGAAAATTCCTATAACTATTTTCACGCAAGAAACTCGTTTTCACATCGTTATGTTATCATAACACATTCGGAAATTCAATTCGGACTCTAACTGCCCCACTAGAGGCCATAACATACTCTAAAATAACTCTTACAGTTGAGGAGATAGGGGTGAAAGTGTGTGTTGTGGTTGGAAAATCAGAAATAAGTAGTAAGCAACACTGAGTGAACTCAGATGCGATATCATGGAGGTATTATTAAGAGCTCGTTTGGGATTCCTCTTGTGTTATACGTGTATTGGATTTGTTTCCATTGTTTTATTTTATTAGTTTTATAATTGCGTATTTTTTGGAAAGGAGCCTCGACAATGAAGGGTTCCATAGTTGGAATGAATATAGATCAAAACCAAACGACGAAACTATAAGGTGTCCCTGTTGATTACAGTACCCCAAAAATTTATTTATTTTATACATGTAGTGCTCCCTGTCATCTTTAATTGCAAAAGCCCTAGGTTACTGCATTTCTCTCTTTAGTGTTGTACAAATAATCAATTTCTCAGCACTTTATTTTTCTGTTGAATCAGTTTAACGTAACTATACTTCCTAAGAACCCGACCTCTACAATAACAGGTTCTCCGTATTGGCTATCTTAAACATCGCCGAGATATTCTCGTGACTGGTGTCAATGGACACGTGTTCAACCCTGTCGCGTCATGTAATATTCAGGTCTCGCACATCCCCGGTGCGACTGGATCACTCGCACTTATTGTGTCAATAGTGTTGTTTATTGTGCCACATGTGCCGCGCCCACCCGCCGCCGCACCAGCTGCTGTGTGGCAATAAGTTGGGGAGCTTATAATACTTGATGAGTTGATTTAATGAGAAGATTCTGCTTTTAACCAAACCAGCGCTTGGGCTCTGTCTCGCATAGGGTCACAGCATTATGCTGAGTGATGGCCGTTTTGCGTGGATGTGACGCATATTTTCCCACCCCTTATTTTTTATTTCTGTATGTTTCTGGTCTTTCTGTGCGTCATGTTTGCCGCAAATAAACGTATTTTCTTTCTTTCTTTTGCTGGGCATGTGACTGACTGGGTTACAATCGCAAAATAAAACTAGTTTGTTTTTAGCTTCGATCTATAGCGTTTTAACTGCCTCGTTGGTCTAGTGGCCGTCATCGCTACTACTGACCATGAGGTTCTGGACTGGATTCCTAAGTAAAAGCAAAGTGTTGTTGTGTTTTACTTTCTGAAATTTCTCAGTAGCAGCTCCTAGTCTGGAATTGTCCCGATTTGATGGCAACACATACCTGGTGGAGTGTGGGTGTACTATACGTACTTACACCTCTGCCCAATCCTTTGGGGAACCAAAGCGTTATGTTATGTTATGCCAAAGCTTTATATAATGTTTTCCATATTCTGAACGTGTTTGAAATACAACAATATCATATTGTATTTATGCACCATATAATAAACAACATTAGGTTAAATTGTATTTAGGTAGTGTTACTTAGGTACCAATGTGTAAATAAATGACATATAAGAAATAAATAAATAATTTATTATGTATTTATTATGTATGTAAGAAAAAATCTACATCTTTTTAGTAAAATAAGCGATAGACATAATTTTAATACTAGAAATAAAGACAAGATAGATCAACCATTTTTCAGATTAGCAAAAGTACATACATCTTTTATGGGATACTGTGTTAAATGTTACAACAAAATACCTTCTGATATATTGCAATTAAATGAAAGGAGGTTTAAAAGTCATATTAAAAGTACACTTTGTAAACGAGCTTATTACAAATTAGAGGACTACATTCAAGATAAGAACGCTTGGAAACATGCTGGTCTCGCTCCATAGGACAGTCTTAGAGTTTATCAAACTAGTTGCTAACTTAATTGTGTAGATAATATTTATTTTTTCTTCTATGACACTGTTTTACATTCTGTAATTACTGTAACTCACACACTGACAGTTTATATGGGTAGTTCATATAATTGTTTTTTATTTTTTTTTATTTAACTGCTTTTGTTAATTTATTTTTATTTTCTTTTAATTTCATTTTTTGTGTCTATGTATCCTTTGCATCGTTGTATATGTAAGCGGGCACGCCCTTTATGCCTGGAGGCTTTAGTAAGATTTTAAGTTCTGTTTACGATTTTTGTTTCATTATTCATTTCAGCTTGAGTTTAGTTTTCAATGTTTTGTTGGTATAATGGCGTGTGCTAGCTGACATATGGCGAATAATGTATGTTTTGTTTTATTATATTAATAACTTATACAATATTGTATAGAATCAAGTTCTTCTAACTTAACAGACAGCAGTGCTGCTGGGGAGTTTGTTCCGCCACTTCTTCTTCCCAGCCAAAGCACTAGGAAGTGTCGAAGGGCGGGCGTTTTGGGGGGACTGTCTTATGTGACTTTGACGTTCAAAAAGTGCTGACTCTCAGCCTAGTTTGAATAAATGACTTTTGATTTGATTTGATTTGATTTGATTAATAGATGTACATCAGTATCCACATGTTAAGTGTAGAGATGCTGTCACATGCTATGCTGTGTACATTCAAATGCAGAGTAGGTACTGGAAACTGCCGCATTTTCTTGATAGTTAGATAAGTACTGCCCGTGGTTTCATTCGCTATTAGAAGAACTCCTTCATAACCCTCTTTAAGTTCTTTCTTTTCTTACTTCTCCATTTCCTTCATTTATTCGTTCTATTCGTATTCATTCCTATTCGCCAAACTTCTTGAAACCGACATACATACCAACGTCTTTATTAGTCGATTCCCGCGAATGTACTCTTTCTGTCCGCAGCTTAGCTTAGAGCGTCTTGGTACTTGAAAGCTGCAATTTGGCATGCAAATACATATGAGTCATGCCGACAAAGAAGTTATTTTTTTTTGTATTTGGTCCTGACGGCGTCCCTGAAAAGTACTCGTGAAGCTTGTTTCAGCCCAAAAAAAAATAAGAAAGAAAACACAGCAGTAACAATATTATGCACGTTCGCAAAGCTGTCTACCTAATTATTATTCGAGTCTCGTACATAACGTATCAGCGTGTTCGCGTCAATATTGTAGGGTGATTGCGCCGGTTAGCGACCAGTTAGCTGGGTTGCCCAGTTAAGATGAGGAAAAAAAAATGTTGTTTACACGCAAAATAGTATATGTTAATGTTAATTTGTCCCAAATATAATGTAGTTTGGATACAAAAACATAAAATAAAATACATTCATACAAAAATATTTATAAAATGCTGAAAAAGTGAAAATATAGCGAAAACGTCGGTTTACGACCATTTTTATCAGTTTATGACCACCAGTGAGCTGGTTTGCGACCGCTATTATAATATGAAAAATATACCAATAAAACAATTATAATCGCTTTAAAAATATTTTAATTTACGCCTTTTAATAAAAACAAAAGTGGTAATCATTTGGTGTAATGTTTTCTTATAATTAAAAAATAACAATCTTACATTTTGTAGAAACTTAGTCATAGTTGTAATAGAATCAACAATCATTGGTCAAACAATATCCTTAATATGTAGTATAACATTTAAAAATAATCAACATAAATCAATATTAAAAAATAAATAAATTTATATTTTAGGAACCATATTCCGCTTTTCTTATTCATAATTATGATAGATTAATCATCGGAAACTGCAACAGTATCTGAATCTAGTTTTTTTCCTTTTAAATATTCATAGAAAACAAATAAAGGTCTTGCATTTAATAGGAATCATGTTCTGTGTCTTCTTCACTTATAATATTATAATTAAACTGTATAAAATCTACAATAGCATTTTCACTGTGATTTTTCGATTCGTTATCTAAACAAAAACTTTTTTTTTGTTGACTCCAAATTATTTGGGAGCTCCATCTAAAAAAATATATATATAAAAAGTAGTTGGCTTTTTATGAAAAAAAAAAAATGTTTTAAACTGAAAAATAGTAATATGTAGTTTTCGACAGATTAGGTACCTACAGCAAATAATTATGAAACGGACATTTCAATAACCAAAGAAATTCAAAAAATCAGACGTGGTCGCATACTCAATGAACTTTCATACTTATTTCTGTTGGCGGCCGTTATTTCTCTCATACTAAATTATGGTGGCCGGAAACCAATGTCTTTATTTCGCTTACTTTGGTTTACGACCACCTGTTTAGCGCCCAATTTTGTAGGTAAATTAAACAAACTTCTTACAAAGAAACTGGTGGTCGCTTACCAAAGAACTACAAAGAAAAACTTTTACAATACTACATTCAAAATTGTAACAGTCCTGTATGAAGCATTAGGATCATATTAATCAAAACAAAATAATGCTGATCTCGTCGGTTTGCGACCATGTGGTCGCTATCTAACGTTTTCGATAAATAAGCTTTTCGGTTACCGACCACTTGATTTTATCTTATTAATAAGTTTAAAAAAAAACAAAATACAACTAAATTATAACCCATACTTATCAATTGTACAATTTAACATGTAACTGGTGTCTAAAACATGAAATAAGTATTAAAACTTACCTTTGAGCGCCGCGCGCCGTGTTAGTTTTTTTTCAACTCACAGTGCGTCCACTCACCACGGAATCAAGACGCGCGTTAAGCAATATTTTTTCGGCTCTAGGTGAACCCATTTGTTTCAAACTTTGCAAATTCTTATTTCATAATTATTTATAAAGCACGTTAGATTTATTTTTTATGTATGTTACCTCTACAAATACTATTTTCTTGATTTAAAGAAACTTAGTCCGTCAAATGGTCGCCTACTGAAGGTGGTCGCGAAACCGGCGAAACAACCCTATATTGTGCGCACATCGCCGCCGCGCGCCGGCCGGTGGTTATTAGTTAGGTATTAATTAAGAGAAGTGGTCGCTATTGTTGTCTTTGAGTAGAGATAATATCTAGCCAGAGAGCCTGGACAAAGAAATATTCTATCAGCGATAACGATCAATTGATAAATATGTCACCGCCAAATTGTAAATACCGTTAGATTATAATCTACTAGCTTTTGCCAGCGGCTTCACCCGTGTATTGTACGTATAAACCTTCCTCTTGAATCACTCTATCTATTAAAATAAATCGCATTAAAATCCGTTGCGTAGTTTTAAAGATCTAAGCATACATAGGGACAGACAGAGGGAAGCGACTTGGTTTTATACTATGTAGTGATCTAGAGAGATTGTAAACTGTCGATTGTTGAAGCCGTAACATACCGCTTACAATTTAACGCAATATAACGGGTATAACACAGCAAAGTACGTAAAAATAATAGTGTGTCATCAAAAAAATCAGAACTAAATTTATACATTTTTGGCTGATGTACTTATTCAATTACAGCAGGCTACGTCATTCGCAGCATAACTAATATGTAATTGAATTTGATTTCTCCAAGGTTTCCTTAAGTTCCTACCACACACAGATCTCAAAACCTACTCCACACTTCACTAACCATCCATCCATCCATCCATTTCAGCCGTAAGACGTCCACTGCTGAACTTAGGCCTCCCCCAATTTGGGGGGCTTTGCCATAATCGCCACGCTTGGCAGGCGGATTGGCGATCGCAGTATGGTGGTAAAATGCATAGAGAACGCTGCTGCCCATTCTCTAGTAAGTCCCTTAGTCGCCTTTTACGACACCCAAGGGAAGAAGTGGGGTGGTGTTATTCTTTACGTCCGGCACCACACGGTAACACTAACTACTTACGTACGTACGTACTTCACTAACATTAGTTTCAAATCACAGTCTACATTGCATTGAGCCAAACTTCGCTAACTCGGTCTCAAGTTGAGAGCGTGCACATAAACCACTGACTTAACTCGGTGTTGAGGTGGCGACCGATCAGTCAGTGCAGACACGTATTAAACTTCACTCAAGTGTAGGAATGTCGCGGTCTCGCTTAGGTGGAGGATGCATTGTAACGTTTAAAAAATTCTAAAACCCCGGAAACTGGGTATTACAATTTTGGCCCAAGGCGTTGTACAGAACAATTTAAAAACTAAAATGACACGTTAGGTTAGGCAAAATACAATTAGATATAAAACCAACAACAAAACACAATACATTATCACTTGCAAAATAAAGGACTCGACTTAGGCGTCATGTCAATGTAGCCCGCGAAACTCTATACATAGGTACGTTTTTTGCAAATCGCGTTTTACGACCTAACGCTGAAGTAGAGTTTCACAAAATCTCAACAAATCCTCAATTAAAAAACATGGTGTAATTAGGCTCTGCTTAAGATGTAGAAAAAGTTAACATAGATCAGGGACATTTGCGTCATTTGGCTGTTCTGAATAAAATGGGCCTTGTGCTAGATTTTCTATCTTGTTGTAAGTGTTTTATGTTCGTGTAAGTATGTATCTTAAGTTTGTAAAGTTGCCTACAACAGTCACTGGTGTCTTTTTTCTTTGCAGCAACCACAAACTTCCAGTTTTTGTTGCTCGCTGATCAGCAGTATGACCACGTGGAAAACTTTTGCTGCAGCAGTTGTAAGATAAGCGATGTTTTATAAGTTAGACAGTCACTAAAGTTTGATTTTCTTTTATATTTAGAGTAAACTAGCTTTTGCCAACGGTTTCGCTCGCGTATTATACATATAAACCTACCCCTTGAATTACTCTGTCTATTGATAAAAAACCGCCATTCAAATCCGTTGCGTTGTTTAAAAAATATAAGCGTACAGACGCGGGAAGCGTTGTTTTTATATTATGTAAAGATTAAGGCTTTTGATGGTCATGATCCAGCTGTCAAACGATGTACCCATTTACGGCCGCTGTACCAGATTTGGCACAGTTAAACTTTTAATTATATATCATGTTATGTACAAAATATTATGAGATATTTATTTATTTATTTTATTATTTATGTACACACAGTAAAAAAAACAGAGTGATAAGGCATATTAATACAATTGAGTACAAAGATACTGCTTATTTCTTAAGAAATTTCTTCCTGCAGACCTGCGAAAGGAGAAATGAAAAAGAAATGTAGAGAATAGTGTGTGAAAACAAGAAGAGAGATATGAATATGTGAAGTCTGTGATATATTCTTTTTTGTAATAATAATAATCGTGTACCCTCCTTTACATGGATGATCTGAAACCTCCTTTACATGGATGATCTGAAACCTCCTTTACATGGATGATCTGAAACTCTTTGCCCCCAACAATTTGCGACTGATGGAGCTACTGAAGGTAACAGAAACGTTCAGTAGCGCCATCAGGATGGAATTTGGTGTGGACAAATGTGCAGTCATGCATGTAAAGCGAGGGGAGATTGTAGAATCCGTGGGTACCGAACTTACGGATTCTATACACCTTAGATCCCTCTCCTCAACCGAAACCTACAAATATTTGGGTATGTCGGAAGCATTAGGCATCAATGCTACCGACATGAAACAATCGCTGAGGGAACGTTTCTTTGGCCGCCTGAAAAAGGTATTTAATAGTCTTTTATCAGGCGGCAACAAGGTGCGTGCCTTCAACGGTTGGGTCATGCCGGTTTTGATGTATTCTTTCGGCATACTCAAATGGACTCAGACGGAACTTGGCGCTCTGGATAGGAAGGTCCGTACATTGCTGACGGCAGATCGGATGCATCACCCACGGTCATCAGTGATGAGACTGTACATCCCGCGGAAGTGTGGGGGTCGAGGTTTCTTAAACGCTAAAACCCTCCACAACCGCGAGATCTGCAGTCTCAGGGAATATTTTCTTCAAACTGACGTGGGGATGCACCGAGATGTGGTCGCAGTGGACAAGGGCCTCACCCCGCTCTCCTTGGCGAACGAGAACTGGCGCAAATCTGCAGTACTGGATACTAAGGATCGTAAGGAAGTATGGCAAAGCAAAGAGCTTCACGGTCGCTTTTTCCGAGCTCTCCATGGGCCTGATGTAGACTTTTTGACGTCCGTATCCTGGCTGCGTTTCGGTGACCTCTTTGGGGAAACCGAAGGTTTTGTCTGTGCGATTATGGATAAAGTTATCATGACGAATAACTATCGGAAATACATTGTCAAGGATGGTACGGTTGACATCTGTCGGGCATGCCACCGTCCCGGTGAATCAATCCGACATATTGTTTCCGGTTGTTCTCGTCTCGCTAACGACGAGTACTTGCACAGACACAATCTAGTAGCTAGGATCATCCACCAGCAACTTGCTTTGCATTACAACCTTGTGGAATCTGAAGTACCATACTACAGGTATGTGCCCGACCCAGTTCTCGAGAATGGTCACGCCACATTGTACTGGGATCGATCTATCATCACAGACAGGACTATTGTAGCCAATAAGCCTGATATTGTAGTGATAGATCGACGAGAGCGTCGTGCAATGATTGTTGATATCGCTGTCCCTCATGACGAGAATCTCGTGAAAGCTGAGCAAGATAAAAAAATCAAGTATCTTGACTTAGCACACGAGGTTGTCGACATGTGGGACGTGGATTCTGCAATCATTGTACCGATAATCGTTACAGTCAATGGCCTAATAGCGAAGAGCCTCGACCAGCACCTCAGGAGGCTCTCATTACACGGCTGGATCAAGGGCTTGATTCAGAAGGCGGTACTCCTGGATACGGCACGCATAGTCAGGAGGTTCCTCTCTCTAGAGCCCTGACCACCGGCAGCTTGGACCCTGCTCCCGATGCCGATGGATAACTATTTTTTATATTTTTAAATGTTTTTTTTTTAGATTTTTGTTAAAATATTTAAAAATATACTTAATATGTTAAAAAATGAATAAATGATAATAATCGTGTACCATTTTTATTTTTATTTTGGCTAACTTTTATGTTGATTTCTACAAGCATAAACGACGTAAAATGCGAAAAAAAAATTACGATTTTTTTCCTTTTTTGTATTCTTACTACTTCACTCGTTATAAAAGTAAATAATTTGAAACTATTATGTTTTTAAACTAGGCTTGGCCATTAATGGGTTAAGGATTATCACGCCCTTCCTGTTACAGTCAGAGACGGTTAATTCACATTTTGCCAGATAAGTATATTTAAAGTCCCATGTAGGCTCCTAATGGAGCGCGAGCCTATTGTCATTAACCGCGAAAAGCCTGATTTCCCTCTGATACTAAGAAATTTGTGAGGGAAAAATCCAACAACTCTCTTTAAACATTATTTCGCGATCACTTTTGAGAAGCTGACGGTGACGAATGCTGTCCTTTACCACTACATTCCTGTGATAACTACAATCCAATTAAGTAAGATCATCAAAAGAATCTTTGCGGATATCCGTATAAATAAGACCCTTACTGCACTCAGGGGAGTCGGTCCACCATCAAACTAACAGGATGGTTAATTCTTTTACCGCCATATAGGTAAGCACGCTTCAAGATAGGATGATAACATGTTTATGAGCTTATAACTACGAAGCCATGCGCCCAATGGAGTCTCTCATCGCAATTAATTTGATGAAGTTCTAGAAAAACATTAATAACCTTTTAAGGGGATCAACTTATAAAAATACTTCCTAAGTGCTGTTTTGTTAAATTAGAATCTCTTGTATCTACATAGTTCTAGCTAGTCATTAAGGCTGTGTTTTTGTCTGCCAGTGAATTAAATACTTTTATTAAGGGAAAAGCGTGGCCTGCGATATTTTTTTACGTTTTTGCATCCCATTGAATTACTTTTTCATGAAATAGTAATTAGATGGGATTTAACGAACTTAGAGGTTTACATTGATTATTATAATAGTTATTTGTTCCGGTCACGGATCATATTTTAATCAACAAAATGCAAAAAACGTACTAAAAAATTTAATTTCGCGTTTCACTTTAACACATCTTCCTTATTAGTAGATATTAATACTGACGTTACACAACAAAAGCAACAACTTTACCAGTTCCAGCCACAAAAGAACTTCAAATCAATACACCACAATTTCCATATAAGCAACACATGCAAATACAATTCCACATTCATGCTGAATACCAATACCAATATGATTTATAACGTCTTCGTGTGCGAAGTGGCGCCGATCGCGACAACTTTATGTTGGCGATGGTGCCTTTTGTTTTGCTGTCGGTACCGTCCCGGGATGTCCCCGCGGGAAGTCGTGAGTTATGTTGCCTATTGTCAGGCCCTTGGATTGTGTGGAATTGAGATTTGTTGATGGTTTTTAGCAATGACGTATTATAAATAGACGCGTTATACACGAACATTCGTCAAACACAGCGTAAGCTATGAATTAGAAAGAAAAAATGTTTTTTAGAAAGAGATGTACATATAAATTTAGTTTCGTCACTCGCGACGGTACTGGTACGCGACTAATAACACTTCACTTCACCTTTGCCGGGGTCGCGTGATTGTTCGAAAGAGATACCGTGACCCTGGCACATGGGTAACTGAAGGAACACGGGTGGGTTTTAGTTAGTAAAAGTCTGACACGCCCTCCCGCTCCGCCCAGAGCGGGAGAAGTCATTTGATGATTTCCCATCCAAAAAAAGAACCTTACATTTATCTCGCCTATATTGAGTAGTGGTAACGCATCTATAGGTAATTTTTAATATTTTTTTTAATGTTTTTAAGTGGTTCGCTGAGATCAATTACGTCATCTTATAAAAATTCAACAGCGTTCTCTATGCAATTTACCACTATACTGCGATCGCCAATCCGCCTGCCAAGCGTGGCAATAATGGAGAACCCCCCTAAAATGGGGGAGACCCAGATCCAGCAGTGGACGTCTCTCGGCAGAAATGGTGATCTTAAAAAAAAAACTGAGAATTTTCTAATGGAATATCTAAACAATATGTAGTTTTCCCTACCCGGGTTTCGAACCGAGGAGGCTAAAAAAAGGCACAATTGGACTAACGTTGTGCAATATCGTTAGTAATATCATGGTTTAAATATAATCAGCCTATACTGTTTCCCAGTGCTGGGACACAGGCGTCTTTGAGACGAATTGGGCTGTAATTTCCAGGCAGGCCCAATATTGGTAGATGACACATCATCATCATCATTTAGCCAATAGACGTCCACTGTTGGACATAGGCCTCCCCCAATTTGGGATGCTTTGCCATAATTGCCTCGCTTGGCAGGCGGTACATAATAATTACTTAACACGTTAATACCAGGGTTAAAATAAAAAAAGTCTAAAAATGTACTTAGTGTTATTTCACTTTAAATAGATTATTTATGGCATAAACATGGCCGCCAGGCAGCAATCACATGTTCAGATTTTGTATGTGTTGTCGGTCATATAGTCCGACAAGGCCTGAATGGAACAAAAAGTGTCGGACACATAATCATAATCATTATTTATTGCATTCATGTAGTTTACAAGATGTTACAAATTATATAAGTTTCATACATGAACCCTGCTAGGGCACAGCAATATTTAAGTGCTACAGTGTCACAAAAATAAATAAACCAATGAACAAAAATACTAATTTAAACATGTCTAAAAATTAAATAAAAAATTCTAAACAAAACAAACAGCGATAATCATAATCATAAAAATAATAGGTGAGTCAAAATTGTAGGTGTTGTGAGTATTGTGTACAGGTATGAATGTCAAAGTTTACTTATCGTCAAAGAATTCCTTTAAAGTGTAATACGATTTCAATATAAGGTATTTTTGGAGACTGTTTTTAAATTTATTTTCGTATTCTATGTCCTTAATTGAATTTGGAAGCTTGTTATAAATTTTCACGCACATGGCTAAAGGTCCTGAATGGAACATAGTTAATGTTGAGCTTGGTAAGGCTAATTCATGGTTGTTTTGGCGTCTAACATTGCAATGTTGTGGACGCACCTAGCCCGGCAAGGCAGTTAACGTGTTAATAATGGCTGTTTCCTAATTCCTTAGTCAACGCCCGATCCTTGTCCGCATTACTTAGTTTTTTCAATATGTACACACCATTTAATCACTCTAATCAAATCACCCAAAACTAGCCGCGATCATATCCTAGGGCCTTAAATAATGAGTGGCAGGACCCTAAGACCCACGCTATTCATTGCAGGGTTAATTAACACTGTTTGTGGCGAGGGCGCGTTGTAATCGGGGGTCCCTGAGACCCTAACTTTATGTATTTGGGGTCCGTTTTATTCTTTATGTTGCATGCGGTTCGAGAGGTTAATCTTGTAGATTACTTTGGGTTTAGTTTACTGGCGAGTAGACCTGGGACTTTGTTTTGTTGCTGTTTTATTTGGAGAGAGAACACTATCTAGAATGTTCTCGGGTACTACTAATGACTATTGGATATGGGGTTTTTGGTTGCTAATGTTGATTATGTCTGTACATGTCGCTATGTGGTGCCGGACGTAAAGAATAACACCACTCCATTTCTTCCCGTGGGTGTCGTAAAAGGCGACTAAAGGACTTACTAGAGAGTGGGCAGCAGCGTTCTCTATGCATTTTACCACCATACTGCGATCGCCAACCCGCCTGCCAAGCGTGGCGATTATGGCAAAGCCCCCCAAATTGGGGGAGGCCTAAGTCCAGCAGTGGACGTATTACGGCTGAAATGATGAGGATGATGATGATGTCACAATGCCATCGTTTCTTTCTCTGTTAGCTTGAGAACTTTATGCGGCCTACCCAAATGTCCTTTCTTCGGTATATCTCGTCAAGTTAAAGCATTTATTTCAAGTAAAAGACACTTCTGAACGTCAGCATTTACATTAAAATAGAATTGATTCTAGTCGCTCCTCCTTACAAAAGGTAGTTTCGTATGGAGAAGAATGGGAAGGAAATTCCACCGTTACTATTTTAGAAACGTTGCACAATATTTTAGATATATGGTGTATCCTATCTCACCACTCTAAGAAGAAAGGCCGAACCAAACAAAGAGGTCACAGTTTGTTTGAAAATCAAGACAAGATCTTGGTCAGATCATGTGAAGTCCATGTGGATTGATTGATGTCTGTAATGGTCTTTTGAGGAAAGAAGCACACAGATTGATTGGACCTGTCGAGTCAGTGCAAGCGTTTATCAGTAACTATGCAGCTCAACTCCAGAACTTGAGCTCGAAATCATGTCACACTACACACGGGCCAAGTTTCTTACTTAGGTTCGCAATTTGTACTTAACTTGTACTGACGGCATTAACTGTATCTTCTTGTAATTATACGTAAATTCACAGTCAAAGAGTCAACATCTTTACAGGTCCCATCTACGGTACGATTCATTGCAATTCTTGTAGGTTACAATAATTGCAATGAATCTTAAAATAAAACACAATACTAATTTTATCATAATAACATTCGCTTAGTACTTAAACCTCGTAACCTCTATATACTATAACATATTAATAACATCTTCATTATCACAAATCACACATTCTTTTATCTTTATTCAGTTCAATAATAATCCATCAGAAATTAATAAGCTCTACCCAGATTCCTTTGAGATTCTAAGTCAACTTTACTGTCAGCATTGTTAGCCATTTAATTATAATGACCCTGTACATTCCTTCTTTGATTTTCGATATTATAATTGACAGATTGACCTACATCACTTATTAGGCTATCAGCATTCTGGACATATCGTCTTTGATTTTCGATATTATCGTTGATAGAACTACTTACATCAGTTCTTAATCTGTCACCATTGTTAGCCATTTGATTATAATGACCCTGTACATTTCTTCTTTGATTTTCGATATTATAATTGACAGATTGACCTACATCACTTATTAGTCTATCAGCATTCTGGACATATCTTCTTTGATTATCGATATTATCGTTGATAGAACTACTTACATCAGTTCTTAATCTGTCATCATTGTTAGCCATTTGATTATAATGACCCTGTACATTTCTTCTTTGATTTTCGATATTATAATTGACAGATTGACCTACATCACTTAGTAGCCTATCAGCATTCTGGACATATCTTCTATGATTATCGATATTATCGTTGATAGAACTACTTACATCAGTTCTTAATCTGTCATCATTGTTAGCCATTTGATTATAATGACCCTGTGCATTCCTTCTTTGATTTTCGATATTATCGTTGATAGAACTACCTATATCACTTGTAAATTTATCAGAATTGGTTGCCATTTGATTGTAATGACCCTGTACTTTTCTTCTTTGATTTTCGATATTATCGTTGATAGAACTACTTAGACCAGTTGTTAATCTGTCACCATTGTTAGCCATTTGATTATACTGACCCGGTACATATCTTCTTTGATTTTCGATATTATCGTTGATAGAACTACTTACACCAGTTCTTAATCTGTCACCATTGTTAGCCATTTGATTATAATGATTCTGGACATACCTTCTTTGACTTTCTATATTATCGTTGATAGAACTACCAACATCACTTCTATATGTATCAGTATTGGTTGCCATTTGATTGTAATGATTCTGGACATATCTTCTTTGATTTCCGATATTATCGTTAATGGAACTACTTAAATCAGTTCTTAATCTGTCACCATTGTTAGCCATTTGATTGTAAGGATTCTGGACATATCTTCTTTGATTTTCGATATTATCGTTAATAGAACTACCAATATCACTTCTTAACTTATTAACACTGTCCCCGAATTGATTGTAATGATTCTGAAAATTTCTTCTATTATTTTCTAGAAAGTCGTTTGTGTTTGTTTTGGCCCCATTGACAGAAGACTGTGCTGTGTGTTGCCCTTTATCAACTGCATCATTGACTTTATCGTATGCTGCATCTACACCATTTTCTATGTCATTTTCTAAGCCTCCAAGATTGTTGACCGAAGTACGAATGTCTATTAATCCAGTACCATCAGTATTTACTTTTCCTGACTCTTGTCTTTTCTTTATAATATTAAGACGGATCTTATTTATTGCTTCTTGTAATTTGTTGCGCGTCTGTCTATCACCCGACGTTGCTGATGTATCATTCTTGAAAAAGTATTTGTTTAAGTGGTGCTGTAAAAAAACTGTATCGTTGTTAAGTTTTTCGTTTCCGTTTTGCGCATGCCCGTGGCCAAAGTAACCGCGATGTTTAATTTTGTCAAATAATCTTCCGATGATTCCCTTTCCATGGACATAATCTCCGTCAACCATATGTATTACAGTTCGTACCTCTTCTCTAACTGTTTGAGATACGTCATGTACCTTGTGGGATATTGTTCCGACTATACCTGCATTTTGTTCATTGCCAAAAACCATGTCTTTGCCGTAGTGAAGTGCACCACCAACGCCGTGGGTTAAAGAGCTTGCTGTATCTTTTACTGTATCAAGTAATCCGTCCAGTAGACCACAGTTGGAATTTGCTATTAATGTCAGTGATACTATTAACATTAGATATGCCTTCATGGTGATTTTGTTTCACTTCTTCGTCTGTTTTATTTCTTGTTTGTCAGTCCAATTTTAACTATATACTAGTATTCAACTATACAGTGAGTCGTCGTGATTGTTTATAACTCTAATGACATGCATCGTGCACTACTATTTAATCAGCGTATTATCTATTAGCTTGACCTGAACTGAGACTATCATACTGTATCATGTAACTATGTTTTGCAATGATTTCACTCGTCTAAAGGTTTATATATTAGCCAGTATATTATATTTTATATCTATATTATTATTCCTTGTACCGTGCCTTGTCAGCATTGTCCTAAGCGGCAGACGGCTGAGAATGTAGTTCTGGGTTGGATCTCCAGACCGAGTAATGTTTTTTTTTTTACCAATTCGACTTGATCTGTAGCAAACCTAAGTTTGGATTTGTGCCTAGATGATGGCAATGGGTTCTCTTCCCTAGCATATAAAGCCATAACTGGCGTAATGTGGATGTAAATACTCCTCTACCTTTCTCTTCCAGGAATATGTACAGGCTTATTGTTTATGTATGAACCCTGATTAAAAATGCAAGAGCTCGGTTATCCGTCGGCGTTGGACCTGTCTGACAGTTTACAGATGATTAGAAGCCCGAAAATCAGACAACGGCTCCCTGCAACCTTGGACCTGAAAATGTCGTAATTGCTCAATAATTGGGTTGTGTGTAAAATATTCATTTTCATCTGTATGAGGAGAGACAATGGAAGTTAGGAAAACGTAATCATCATCATCATCATTTCAGCCGAAAGACGTCCACTGCTGGACATAGGCCTCCCCCAAGCTCTGCCACTTCGACCGGTTTTGGGCTTCCCGCATCCAGCGGGAAAACGTAAGGCTCATTTAAATGAAATAATCGTTACTTCAATTGCAAAGTACATACTTAGTTCTAGGGACAAGCATGGACAGACATACAGATATTATAATCGAAAACTTGTTTACCTTCCCACAAATTCTTAGTAATGTCCAATTATAAACACGATAATTACAATGAACTTTATACTGTGATTAAGTACTTGGAATTTATTATTATTATCTATAGTAGTACGTGAAACAAAAACTTTATACCCCTTTTTATGACAATTACGCAGACGGAGTATGAAATTTGTCACAGTTAAAGTTTACATTGTTACAAATAAATTATACTCTAATTTCGATAATTGGGTAATCACAACTTGAATTAATTCGAAGAGTATCCATATTAGTTAATAATGATAATACATGTCTGAAAATCATAAAATGGTAGTGTGTTAGTAACTCTACCTAAAATAAAGCTAGTATTGTTAGTGTCAATGGCTGACTTTATCCAATGATTTGGAAATAACAGTAAAACGGTCAACAGTAGCAAAGAAGATGCTGTTGCTGCTGCTTCGTAGACAATGCTGCAAAGAGTCTGCTTTCCTGCACATGATGGCTTGAAAGCTATTCGTGCGTGCTTCAGCAAATATACTAGACGCGCTGCAGCGCCACGGTAGCCACAACACCATCCTAAAATCGTTATTATACTGGTTGCGCTGGACTATGTAGGTTCACTGCGTATGTTTCACCCACAAGCCACTCCAGTAGAACGACTGGCAAAACCCATTAAAAACTGTTTACCTCTTTACTGCAACGCGTGAACCTGAGAGCGAGCGTATTGCTCATCACCGCCAAAAGTCTGCGCTCCCTCTTTATGTCCTCATCATCCTTAAGGACACCTATTCTTGTGTGACCCATATACTTGAACCAGTCCACAACTTCTAAGGTTACACCAATAATTATGACAGGAGCAACATAATATAATGTGGGATAGAATGCACAAACTCTAAACACAAGTAGTTCACTCTCTTTGAAGTTGTAATAAAACCCGTGTAACATCGCAAATGACTCACTGGGACACCAGATTCCTTAATCCGCTGATTGTGTAGCTCAGCAGCACTATGTCGTCTGCATATCTAAAATTGTTAACACATTTGTCATCAATGAAACAGCCGACATGAGAGCTTCTAAGCTACTCAATCTAATTTACATACAAACTAAACAATAGTGGTGAGCCTAACTCCCTACGTCTTACACCACATTCTATTTCATACTTGTCTGACAAAGTACCGGCCCATCTTACCTGATTTCTCTGATTTAAGTACCAGTACTTGAGAAGAGAGCATACATTCCATCAGCACACCAGCGCTAGAAGCTAGAAAGTTTCTCTCATAGCACGTCACATGCTACAAGATCAAAAGCTTTTGACAGGTCGAGAAAACATGCGTATTCCGGCGTCCAATCTAACCTGCACCCTAATTGCATAACGCACTATCAATCAGAATCTGAATCATTTTGAAGATTATTTCTAATCCATGGCGTCATAATTATGTTCGAAAAAATTGTCTGCTCAACAACTTAAAAATGCAATGAATGTTGTTGAACTGCCAACATGAAAGCGATTCCTACTGATAGTAAGTGACGCAATTACCCTTCTGATTAGCAAGAGGATTGATTTGCACTAAGGCCAAAATAATCGTTAAAAGTTGTGAATCTAACTATAATAGGACGACTCACAAATTCTATACCTACTTACATTAAACTTTCTTGACCAAATTTTTGTTCTTTCTCTTTTTACCTACTTGTATTCTTAGAATCTATACTAATATTATGAAGCTGAAGAGTTTGTTTGTTTGATTGAATGCGGTAATCTCAGGAACTAATCTACTCATAGACAATGTTTTCATTAAAACGTAAAGTTAACTTTAAAATTCTAAGTTTTCGCTTTTAAATTGTGCTACTTTGTCTTACCTTTTTTTTATGGGTTGAAAGTAATCAAATGACTTCTCCCGCTCTAGGGTGGAGCGGAAGAGCGTGTCAGACTTTTACTGACTAAACCCATCCGTGTTCCTTCAGTTGCCCATATGCGAGGGCCACTGTATCTTTTTCGTACAAATCTTGCGACCCTGGCATTACTTATACAAAAGATCTCTTATAAATTTAAACCAGTCTATCCACCTTCAAAGCGCTCTGTCTCGATCTAGAATCTAGATGAGATCGGTAAACAAATGCAGTGTTTGAACGAGTATCTTTATTTCATTTCCGTTTCGCAGTCGCGCCCGATCAGACAGACAGGCGTTACAGAAACACTGCGGGCCACGATTTACGGACCACAGTTCTTTGTAGGGTTAGCAAATAAACTGGATTGGAATATTTTATTTGAAATTGACTTTTGGCCTTCTCATGGGTTGACTTTCAATAAATGTCTTATCATTCAGTATTGCATGTAACGTGTCTAATGGAAAATAGGCTTTAAAAGTATAGAGCCTCTTTCTTTATGCGTTATAGCCTTTTTAATAGAGCCTAAATATAGAGAAACAACAGGAACGTGCTTGCCCAATGGATACTTAATAAAATAATTTAAAAAAAATTCAATGTATCTGTACCTAGGTAATGAATGACCAAGAAACACTTTTGCAACGTTTGCCCCTACCTACTTATTAATCTTGTGGTTTCTGGACTTGTATGGTTAGGTTGTCTAATACACTGTCCTCTTATGAAAATATGTTTTATCATTTAGATCATGAGAAGAAAGTTCACCTTAGATGATTTCAGTTTACAAATAATTTAACGTTATAATTAATTTCTCCGTGTGGTGCAGACGTCAAGAATAGCACTATCCCATTTCTTCCCGTGGGTGTCGTAAGAAGCGACTAAAAGGACTTACTAGAGAATGGGCAGCAATGTTCTCTATGCATGTTACCACCATACTGTGATCGCCAATCTGCCTGCCAAGCGTGGCGATTATGGCAATCCCCCCCAAATTGGCCAGGCCGATGTCCAGCAGTGGACGTCTTTCGGATGAAATGATGATGATGAATTATCAACAGCTTTGTCTGCTGTCTGTACAAGTTAATTTAATCTGCGAGCGCGAGCTTGGTCGGTTTATCTCGTTGCTCCGCCAGAGAGCGCTTATGTCCGGTACCAAATACAATTACTTATAATTATTTTGTGCTCTTTGGTTAGCGCTTTATGGATCTATAGAATTGTTTATTAACGTACCTACCTATTTTGTAGATAATACAAACGTACCTCAGGGTCGTATACAGTGCGACCTCTCGCGTCCGAGCCTGGTGCGAGCCATGGTACGGAGCGAGAGGGCATGGGAAGCCGTCAGCTCCTTCTGCGAAGCAGTAATGCTCGCGAAGGAGGAGGCGGAGTGCGTGAGGGAGTGGCAGTCTCTGCGCCCTCACGTCCCTAGTCGCCGCAGGAGGAGACGCCCCGGGCGTCGGGAGCCTATAGCGGACTCCCGGCCACCGTAGGCGCGAGCTTGCGGGCGGCGAGCAATGGGTAGCTCGCCGCCCGGTAAGGACCTGGCTCGGGTCGACGGCACGTAGTGTTCCACGCGCGCCTCAAAGAGATGTCAGCAATACTGAAGGGGTCTACCAGGACCGATGCCTGCCAGGGTCGAGAGATTGTTCGAAAGAGATACCGTGACCCTGGCACATGGGCAACTGAAGGAACACGGGTGGGTTTTAGTCAGTAAAAGTCTGACACGCCCGCACAGAAGTCATTTGATGATTTCCCATCCAGAAAAAAAAAGGGTCGTATACAGTCGAGGCGCAAAAGTATGTATAAACAACTCCCTTTTTTCTTCTTCTAAGTGATGGTTACAAATAAAACAAATTGTTAAAATTAAAAACAAAATTTTTATTACGAGTTCATTTTTTGGTAAATGCAAAGAAATTATTACCGAGAGATAAAACAACCAAAATAATATAAACTATTACACATTTGTATGGCATCTGAACGATTTTAGTTATTAATTAACTATTAAAGTAGAAGCTGTATACTTAATAGTTAAAATGTAAAAATAAATAATTAAAAATAATTACAAAATGTAACAATGCTTATTTGTTATTAGTGGACTTGGCATTTTTTCACAGAAAGTAAAAGAAAAACATACTGACATCGAGTGATAAAATTACATTGAACTATTTTTGAAAAACAAACAAAATTAAGGTGATAGTCCCATTTACCCTTTTATTTTACAAATCTAAAGTAGGTATAAGCAACCGCTAAGATTTTTGATTTTTATCTTACTTTTATAATTCTAAAAAGTTTTTAAGTACAAATCCAAACACATTTTGCCCAAATTACTACACACTCTTAACAATATAGTTCTGTGAAAAAATGTTTCTTTGTAAAAATAATAATAATCTAAAATATTTACATTAATATATTTAATTAGTAACTGGCAGTTTCAGAAGGCACATAATACACTTTTATTAGGATTTTTTTTTAATTAAAATTTTTAGGTATATTAAGCATAATTTAATGTATGTATTTCGATATGTATCGCTAAGGCACACTAGGTGAATACTACATTAAACTACTATTCAAAAATATGTACCCATTTATTTTTCTTAATTTTATTTGCAAAAGCGATTACAATTTATTTTGCGCTTTTATGTTTTTCTACTATAGTACAACAATGTTTTTATTGCTATTATTTAGAATTTACAGATTCTCTGATACTCAGTTTAGCACTTTGAGAGATCTACCTCGGCTGAGTAACAAGGAAATTCATTGATATTAATGAAATGATGCCTCCCAAAAATTATTATAAATTTTATTTATGTAAAGCGACCTTATTAGTAACATTATAAACCATTAGCTCTTGATTCGAAATATAAATCGGAGGTGTATCGAATAAGAGATATTTATTTTTAAGTTTTCTAATTAAAAATAAATCAAATCACACGTGACTACATTTTTTCTAACACAATATTGTTACTTAGTTGGTACCTAATTGATTCTATTATTCGATACACCTCCAAAAAAATATGTTATGTACCGCATTTAGTAAATACCTAATTATTAACTTAGATCACATTTTCAACAACTTTCATACATACACACGTTTTTACATTTATCACACGACAAGATTTAATCTTTCATTCATTTTACACTTTAATACAATTCATTTTGGGTAAATTACTATAATTATTACATTTTAGTTATAATTTATCCAAAATGAGTGAATACATACTTCAAACCTCGGCTCACATATTTTTTATCTTTTATTTATTTCTAATATGGCGTCCGAAAATTAATTGTTTTATCGTGACTAGTTTTATTACAATAGAATAGATATTAAAAAATGTCATACCTTTCATCATCTTTGTAAAAAAGACGTGAAAAGCTGGGGGGAAAAAAATTCGTTATGTCATGAGGTAAAACTATTGCTTCGTAAAATATGGCTTCTATTTTTTATACAATCAAATCGGACCTACCTTTCTTATAGACTGTAATTTTTACATTTATAACTATGTAAACATAAAAATTACAGCCGAACAATATATTTATTAATTTTACAAATAAATTAATAAAACATCGCGCTCATTCCTGCCATTATTTAAATGACAGCAATCAGTGCGACGCGATACAACGACGTCATTTAAAACTTATCAACGATGACTTTGTGATGTCAGTACCTGTCGAAGCTAGTGGAGTCGCGACTGGTGACGTCACTGGCGGCGTCAGTGGACGAACTGCCGTCCGAATTGGACGACCGGCCAGCCTCCGACGTCCGGCCGGCGTCTGACGTCCGGCCGGCGTCCGACGTGCCGCCCGTGTCGGACGTCGCGCCTATCTCGGTAGGCGGATATCAAAGATGTTCGTCACGTCCGTTCAAAGGTTGTCGCTCAGCGTGGTCCGAGGGGCGGTTGCGCTTGAAGAATCCGCACTGGAAATTGAATAAATGATTAAAGTTAAAGATATATTTATTGCATAACTGTGTACATTAAGTTCTTATTAATAAACATTACATTTTTAGATTCAACAGCCTACCCAAATCGGACATTGATTGATAAGAAACGGAGTATTTTTGACAGTTTATGTAACTTGTACCATTTTATTACTGCCACGTTTGTTTTGGTCGCAAGGGTGACCCGAGTGTTTTTAGCCACAGGTCGTCAGTGTCACTGGGTTTTCAGTAAATTCCTAGATTTTTATTTTCTGAGTTCGTGGATATACAATTATTTTGTTTCATATATATTTTATTTGAGTGATCTTGTGTTTTTGTATGCACGTGTATCTGTGACAAATAAATCTATTTGACTTTTTTTCAAATATGTTGTACCTATTTTACAACCTGGTGAGTGAATTTGTGCCCAGTAAACAAAATTGACTCGCATTCTATTCTAATTATTTATAATTACTACACGTAATTATGCAAAGTAAAATGCACCGTCATTACCTCACTCAAAAGTCTTGTGGTGATGCCTGAAATTCAGCACAGGACGTCGTTTGTCAAATAAGATAGACTTCACCTCAATACATGTATTTACAATGAACTGACCTTATAGAGCGCGAAGATGAGCAGCAGCAGCAGCAGCGCGCCCACGACGGCGGCCAGCACCACGACCCACAGCGGGATGCCGCCGCTGTCCAGCGCCTCCAGCTGTGGCGTCACCGTGGTCTGCGCCTGCGCCGTGCGCCAGCCCGGCTCCGCCGGCCGCCCCACCATGGGCAGGCGCGACACGCGCGCCGCCGCCAGCGACGACAGGATCACTGCGCGATCCTTGGAGATCTGTGCGTCACGACATATTCAATTACATTTCTGTTATAATTGGTACTTTGATGTATGTGTTAGACCCAAAGACCGAAAACACTCATTAAGCGAAAAAACCGACCAAAACACGTTCTGGCAATTAAATAATGCGACAATCCGTTACGAGCCTTTTTGATGAAACCAGGCCGTGACGGACATGTTGTAGTATATTTGTCGACGCACATACTGCACGGCGACGACAGCGAAAATGTTAAAATTATTCATCATGGATGATGTAGCCATGGTTTTCGGAAGCTCTAACAAAGTTAACAAAGGGGCATGAAAATAAAATCTAAATCCAAGATGGTACCAACAAAAATTTGCTAATTTTTCGTCACGGGTGTCTTTTAAATGCTTTTAGAGGGCGCCGTAGTTGAAAATTAGGTCAAAATGTAGATACAACATGATGACTGCATTTTTTTTTCCTCATGGTCGACAAGTAAATAACCGTCACGTCGGATTACATCAAAAATACTCGGAACGTGTTAAGTTAGGTTCAGGGTCAGGGTTTTTCAAACTACTGGCTCCACGTACCCCCATTATAGTTTCCTGATAACAGCGAACCCCCAACCCCCCTCCCCCCCAACAAGAAAGGAATAACATTGTAAATAGAATAAAATAAAGTTTATTAAATAAATAAAAGGTTACGCGCACCGTGTCACGCCACGAGCGAGCAACAGTCGCATGCCTTCATGCTTTCCGTACGCGCCTGCCAGTCACCCAGCCGCCATTACGTAAATTTTGTCGCGAACCCCCTACCGTCGCATGGCGAACCCCTAGGGGTTCGCGAACCCCACTTTGAGTAACCCTGCTCTAGAGAGTAATTTTTTAACGTTTGCTCAAACCATCATTATAAGAAAGATTTGAAACAAAAAAATAATAATAATTTAAACTGTCGCAGTTTGTTGCTTGAGTTTATTATGCCGCCATTTCCGTACGGCACCGTACGGCCTTACCACCACCGTGTCTGTGTAGCGGTGCCCTCCTCGCAACTGTGCATTCACTCCTGTCCCATCACGAACGTCACTCATCATTATTTTATCCAACAGATTCAGACCACAATATGTTATTCACAAGCATTCGACTGGCTATCGTATCCCTCATCATCTGATTTGCCTTCCCCCAACAGCAAACAGCTGTTGTCGGTTTAAATAAAAAAAGACCACCGTTATTCTGCCGCCAGAACAGCTGTCAGTAAAATAACTAATTTTCAGGTATTATCTTTATGAACAGCGTTTATAGGACCCCTAAGGTAATATTTATTGATGTTCGAAATGGTACGGAAGTGTATCTGTTTGTGTAGAATGTTTGTGAGAAGCTATACAGATCTTGTAATTTCCAAGTTTACAATACATCATATTGTACTAGCGTATAGATACGTTTATTTATTCGAAGCCTTTCCACACACTCTACACAGCGATACCGTAACATGCCGTAGCAAAATGGTGAAACGTGATCGTCCTTGTTGTGACTGGTCCTCTATTACCTAACTCTTGTTAAGCTAAGAGTAGGCTTTGAGTCCTTACCTCAGTGAGCACAGTCGCGTTAATCCTGGATCTGAACGCGAACCAGGCTTCCTGTCCCTTCACCATGCGACCGGTGGTACATCTGAGCACCTCACACTTGTACTTCTCTTCACATTTCTCCAGAATCTTTTTCAGTTGTGGGTCCACCTGGATTGAGAATAAGGTCATCATAAGCGCAGCTTCTTACAGTAAAGAACATAGTTTTATTCAGCTCCACTCCAACTGTTAGTTATCAAGCATGAATCAATAGAGCATCTTTTATATCTTAATCCCCTTATTCCTTATTGCCTTTATTTGTATGACATATTTTGTTGTACAATAAAAAGCCTATCTATGGGTTCAATTGTATAAAAATTAAATTCAGATTATGTGAAAGCATATGTGAAGAGTTCTAAGACTTACTTCGTCTTGTCGTCGTCTCCTGGTGTTCTCGCGACGTTCAGTAGAAGAGCTGTAACCACCGCCTGTGTGAGTGCTGTATGATGTATGACCACCTGCGAAATAACAACACCATATAACATCGCACAGAATGAAAATATCATGAAAAGTACAAATTTATTAGACAAAATTATAATTTACCTGATGATGAAGAGTAAGAGTATCCACCTCCACCCCTCTGATTAGTTCCACCTCCCGTTTGATAGCTTCCGCCACCGGCTTGGTAGCTACCACGTCCAGCCTGTTGACTTCCACCTCCAGCCGCATAATTTCCACCATGTACAGCACCAGCAGCGCCAGAGCTTCCTTGACTTCCACCAGAACTGCCAGTAACGTCAGCAATACCATATCTGAATTCGTTATTAGGGTTATAGGCGGCATACGTTCCGAAACCTTCAAGTTTATCTTCTTCTTCATCACCAACTACAGTTACGCTTGAGGAACCCCTGAAGGTAGAAGAACCAGCTTTCGAAATATCAGGGTTGACTGTTTCTGTGGTCGCCCAAGAGCCGTGAACGAAACCGCCTTGGCCGAAATCTTGCCCGAATTCCTTTGATCCTTGACCGTAGGTTGCAGAACCTTGGTTGTAGGTCGCTGAATCTTGGTTAAAGTTTCCTGAACCCTGGTTGTAGCTTCCTGATCCTTGGTTATAGGTTCCTGATCCTTGACTATAGGTTCCCGCTCCTTGGTTGTACATGCCCGAACCCTGGTTGTAACCACCCGAACCTTGAGAATAACTGCCCTGAGAATGACCTTGTGAAGATGCTAGGTTGACACCGCCTTGGTTAGCATATCTGGAAAGAAGAAACGATATTTATTGAAAAGAAGATAACATTAAAATATCTTCAAAATCAGTCGTTGGAGTTTAATTCTGATAATATGAAGGAAAAAAGAAATAACTTACACATTAAAAGAGCTTCCATGCTCTCCTTCGTGTCCAAGGTTTCCATACTCAGTACTCGTCTCTACTTCCGAAATGATATTATGATTTGCATCGTACACAATGGTCTTGTTCCTCATCCTTACTACTTGGGCGCCTTGCCCTAAGACAACCTGGTCAAGATTTCCAGAAGCTATAGCTGCAGCGAGTTTCCTCTGGATTTCTTCCTTTTCTTCAGCAGTCAAGGCTTCGCCATTAGAATTAGTCCAAGTCTTATTGAAATAGTAAGTGGTGCCAAACTGGCCTTGATTTTGACCGGTACTTTGACCTTGGCTTCCACTGAAGGATCCTTGGCTTCCACTGAACTGTCCACTGGAACCTTGGTTGCTATTGAATTGTCCACTGCCACTTTGACTGGTAGTAAATTGTCCATTGCCACTCTGATTGCTACCAAATTGTCCATTGGCATTCTGACCACCGGCAATAAATTGTCCATTACCACCCTGGCTGCTACTGAATTGACCACTGCTGCCCTGACTGCCACTGGTATGTCCACTACCACTTTGGCTACCGCTTGAACTGGAGCTGCTACTGAAATGGCTTGAGCTTCCACTAGAATGACTGGTGGAACCTTGTCCGGTGCCATAGCCGGAGCCGCTGCTTTGTCCGGTTCCATAGCCGGAGCCGCTACTTTGTCCGGTTCCATAGCCGGAACCTCCTCGGATGGTGGCACCACCAGCGTTGCCGCTAGCCTGGGAGTTAACTTGACTACTGCTGGAGGACTCTTCCCAGAAAACTGTAAAAATAAAGCGATCGTTTTACAGATACGTCTCACATCATAATATTTTTAAAAATCTTTATTTTAATATACAGGATGTAAGGGTAAACACCGTTGTCACTTAACCCATGGGTAGTTTGACTTAAATATAAAATAATAGAACAAGTTACAAAAAAATAAAAAATAAAAATTCCTAAAAAGGTTTAGAACGGACTTTATCCCACACCGCCCGCAAATTCATGGATATGCGCATGAGTGACGTAATCATTACAACGATCGCCGGCCGTCCTGTCAGTGCACAACACATAAATACACATTACCTGTGATGTAACTTTCCCTTCATACTTTTCCTGGCTTAGGACAGGCACAAATACCTACCTTAGGTTTTGCGTGACGAGTCCAAATGTAAATTTGATTCGAAATGGCTTTGGATTTTAAATGATTTGAATACATTTTTTTATTATCTTCGTCCGTAGACAAAATGGAAATGTTACCGAGGTTTAAGTCACTGCGAAAATACCATCCGTGGTATCATGGTATGCGATCTTTATCATTTAGTTCTTGTGTAGGCACGTATCCACTACGTTCCGTAGGTACGTAGCCTTTGTGTCGCCGCCAACTTCGTTTCACGGTTTGGCACACGTTGTCCAGGGAACAATTCTGCGTACATCCTACGCGCCCCGTTCAGATTATTACCCGCAATGGCGTAAAGCCGAACCATTTCGGTCCACTGTTCATTTGTGTAAGACTTTGTAAAACAATTTACGCGCGAGAGACGCGGCGCGGGCGTTACGTGCGCTCGCTATCGAGACTGACAGCTGACTGGGGTCGCGAACCGCGACCCGTGCGTCGGACAACGCGGGCGGCGAAGTTTGTTGCCCTCGCGCCTAGGGTGCAATATTCTTGTGGAAAAATACAGATTTTCCTTAAAAAAAAAGGTTGTTTTTTTTCATTGGTTTTACGTTCTATTAACGAAACCAAATCACTGGTTTCAAGGATAACGGTGTTTACCCTAACATCCTGTATACCTAAATACATTGTTGATAATATATGTCAGAAGCATATTTTAAAAAAAATCTTTTCTGAATTATAACTTACCTTGTCCATAATATCCACCGCCTCCTGACGTTTGTGATGCACTGTAGAACTCACTGCTCATCATAGCTGGAAACAAACAAACATTTTGTTAAAGGGTTGATGAGAACAAATAAGATTGTAATACAAAAACGTGAAAGAAATTCGAATCAGATTGCACAACGCCTTCGTCTTTTAAAAGCGAAATACTCAAGGTTATTATAGTAAACAAACCTTCTCTCTCCTTTCCTAGTAGGAACGCATAAGGATTCTGGACGAATAAGTTCTCCAGGTTGATATGTCTCGCCATGTCACACTTCACGTTGCCCAGCCATTGTGGTTGCACCAGCATGTACATCAGGTTCTCGCCTGGAATTTTATACAACAGAATTAAACATACACATATTGTATTCGGGAAACATACAGCTACCTTATATAGTGCTCTTAAGCAAAAGGCCAATTATATGTTCCTACTGATAACTAATATAAACAATTCAAAACTTCGGTACAAAAAGACTTTTCACCAACAAATGCTTCAGCTGAGCAACACTAGTACTGAATATATTCAAATCATGTTCAGTAGACAGTATAACAAAACTTCTGCTTGCGCGGACGGACGCTCCGCGGACTTGGAACGAGGGACATGTAGCAAGGAAGGTTGACAAAACATTTTACAGTGTGTAACTAATTCTAAACTGCCTAACAGATATGAAACATCGCGCACACATATATAGCCTAGCAGTCACACTTGCTACCACTAGGCCAACATGAAATATCAAGAGTCCTACAGATATTTAAACGTTTTCCTTTCCACTATTCCCTATATTTCTCGAAAAAGATTTGTAGGAACTTTACACTCTGTTCCATGTGGAACGCTCAACCTCCGTAGAGAGCAACTGCCCGACGTTTGATATCAAAATTACTCGCGATGAGTGAGGATTTGCGTGAGGTCAATGTGATGCGTAGTTCGCATATGGCGGTCCGCTATAAAGGCATGTACTTAACTCGTTTACTAATGGAATATATCATTCCCAGATGGATGCTTGATCCGTTATTCTTACCTTCAAGAGTCTGGTATGGCCACATGAAGTATATTTCTGTCTCTTCAACAGTGAAGGGTCCCTCGTTCTTAAGGTTGTACTTGTGAATCACTTGCGGTCCAAGTTTAGTGTCGTCCTTAATGTTTTCTGTTTCGTAGAGCGACGCGTTGTAATGGAGCTCCGGCGGGTCTGATGTTCTGTAATTAGTGAAATAGTAATGAGTATTTCGAACTTTTCTTTAATAATACAAGAAACCTTATCAATAGATCATTATATGCCTAGCTTTTTCCCAACTATGTTGACGTCGGCTTCCAGTCTAACCGGATACAACTGAATACCAATATTTTACATACAGCTACTATCTATCTGAGTTCTGCAACTCGGTCACTGTGTAATGCTATACCCCTTGGAAAGAGTGGTTGTCTTAGCAAGGGGCTTATGACGAACCGTAACGACTGTTAACGATCCACGAATGACAGCCGGGAAATTATATGTAAAGATGTTAACCCATCCACAGATTAACAGCGGCAAGCTTAGGTTAACCTGATCGATCGACCCGTGCGGCTATTATTACCAAACCCCTTAATCTAATAAATAGATGCTGTTACGAAATTACTATAACATCATCCGAGTAAGCTTTACTAAATCTCATGATACCGTTTCTCAAGATTCTTAAACATGACTGGCCTATTAGTCAAGTGGTTAGTGATCCAGACTGCTAAGACTGAGGTCATGGGTTCGATTCCCACCCAGGACAAATCTTTGTGTGATGATCACAATCATTTGTTCTGTGTCTGGGTGTAATTTATCTATAATGTGTATGTATTTAGAAATATATAAGTGTGTTTATCAGTTGCCTGGTTGCCATAGTAAAAGCTCTGCCTAGTTTGGGATCAGATAACGTTGTGTTGGTTGTCTTAAGATATTATTTAGTTATTTTATGACATACTTCCTGATTTTACTTAAATACAAAGTACGAAAATCCACTTATGTTTGAAAAACAAAAGCTTTTCAAAACCAAACCCTTTTAAATGAACACTTAGTCTAAAAATGTTTCTATTTCTATTTCTATTTGATAGAAACCCTTGTCCAAATCCACTATACAAATATATCGCACACCTAGATCTAAAGTAAGACAACTCAAAAATCGTGAATTTTGAGTTATCATTGTATTCATTTGTTTAGGCGGGACATGCGTGATTCAACAAAATAAGACTAATGCCATCTAGCGACGAATCTTTCAAGTTTTTATTGAACCTGTTAAGTTGGATAGCTGCGTAGGGTTACAATGATAACTCAAAATTCACAATTTTTGAGTGGTCTTACTTTAGATCTAGGTGTGCGATATGTATACCTCGTGAACTTACCCGATGATTGACAGCTGAGCTTTGACGACGACGCCGATGTTCATGTGCATGTTGTTGTCAAACGTGGTGCCTTGTTCCACGTTGGTGGAGTTTGCTTCCATGTCGAAGGTCAGAGATGTCACGCGGGAGTCCACTTCCAAGAAGAGGCGGAAGTTTAGCTGGAAGAGTAAATAATGTATTGTTTTAGAAAATCATTTATTTTTGCTAATTCAACGTGGAAAATCGAAGAGTGTGTTTTTTGATGCGCCGAGGTGTTGAATTCTCGGTTCAACACTGATAATTGAAAGTCCAGTGCACGATAAGATTTGGTACGATATTATTACATCCGCGAACGTCAATTCAAATGGTTTATGATTTTATATCGTACTTTTTTTAATAACTAGATCGACGAATCTGAATTAATTGAATTAATAATAATAACACCAAAAGCTCCATTTTCCAAAATTCTTGGTATGGCCTTTTATGTGGACCTTTTCCGGGCATTCATAGATAAAACATAAAAAATGAAAAACAAAAACCATCTCACCTTTTGTCCACCAGCCATAGGATTTCCTAAATCACATTTCAGAGTGCTATTACCATCAGCAAACCTGTTGGTAATCGAGCAATATATCAGAGTATCAGCGGTGTCCTTGTCTAAGCGTTCCATCTTAGCGTAGGTGACTCCTGTAGGTATAACCAGGTAGTATGCAGCTTCGAAGGCATCTTCTCCAGAGTTCTCCACTTTGACGTCAATATTAACGTTCTCACCAGATCCTAACACGTAGTTGATGGTGGGGCTGTGGAGAAGAATACAGGTCTGCGAATGGTTTTTTTGTCGATTGTTTTAATTTTTTTGTTAATATTTGTATTAGTTTTAAGTATATAAAAGGTTATTTACATTTATGACATCCACCACCTCACGAAAAAAGGTTAAGACAACACAGTATGCTTCTTTAAACGGATTAGAATTAGAACGTAGAATTAGTAACACATACAACACAAACACACACAAAAGCGCAAACAGAACACTTAATAATTTAGTTAGTGCAAAGAGCTATATAATTACATTAATTACATTATATTACAGTACCTACCTACATAAACGTTTTGAGTTAGTTACAAAGAGCTATATCGTTCATATACTTAGTAGGAATGGTGGGAATATCCATCAGTATTACTAAAACGAAATCGTTAAAGTTAAATAATCTGTTCATTAATAATTTGTTCCCTAAAATCGGCTAGAATGTAAGTCCAACAATCGAAAGTCTGTTTGTTACCCGCATAACGTCAGAAGCGATGGACACTTTTCAATTTAAATTTTACAAATGTAAATCTGAAAGCCTCGCTTGAAATTTGAGGCACGCTTTATCTCAATCGGTTGATTCGTTTCTGAGATACAAACTGCCATCTCTCTTATATTCCATACAAACCAGTGGTCGTCATGGTCGAATTTTTTATTATTTATTAATTTTAATACATGGTGTTAGTTGGTAGTAAAACAATTTAAATTAAGCATTGTTATACTTATATTATTAAGTATATAAGTTATAGTTAACAAGATTACACCAACAGTCGTATTAACATTTCGGTTATTCTTATATGGTTAAAATAAGCACTCAATTAAAAATATAGGTACTAAAAGAGAGGAAGAAAGGACAACAGAAAGAAGATCTTTCTACAAAATAGCTATAGTTTATTTTATGCCTTCATAATTTAGTGCGGTTACTGCAGATGTACAAACACTCGTGGACATAGAAGGAAAAAATAAAGAAAAGTGAGAAAGAAAATGATTTATTCTAATTGTACGATTTCCACAGAAACAAAGACGTGGACAAAAGCTAGGAGCAAAACAAAGCAATAAAAACAGTGTTACTTCTTTAATGCTGACGAAATCGTTAAATTATAAGCAAGAGTGTTTAAAATTTTTTTTCGTATGGAACAAACCAAAGAACCTGACGTGGTGCGTAAAACTGAATTTAAAATTAGCAAAATGAAATGCAATTATAAAAGTTTAATTCGCAGACCTGTAATTTCTTGGTGTTTAATCATCAGGTCAGGTCAAAGTTTTTTTTTTGGTAGATTTTTTTTTGGGGTCACACATCCAATGGCACTTAATTGCTATGGTTTTCGTTTTGACAGTTCACCCACGTTCTTTGCGTTATAACTATGAAACGTGAGTCACGAAATTAAAGTGCTGGTTGATAGTACCAAAGGCATATAAAGTAAGAAATAGTAAAATTATAAACATAAATAATAATAGAGATAGATTAGAAATTATTACATTAATACATGTTAGTCCATCTTCGCGCGGACGCAAAAATATCGTTTAGGGATTTATTAGCGCACTGGATATTCAGCGCTCTGCTCAGCGCCGAGAGTTGGTAATCGAACAGAGTGTTATTTCGACCTGCTGGTATGTACTCTGTTGGATTCTCAAACATCGGTTCAACACCGAAAATTGAAAAAGCATTGTGCGATAAAATCCTGCTGCAATATTTGTACGTCTACGAAAACGTGGTCTTGTTATAATATATAGAAAGAAAAAGAAGCAAAAAACAGACAATTACAAAACAAAGACAACACTCATGGTTTACTATTAAGGTACAGGCACACATTGGCCATGCTTAAAACTACCATGGTCTTTATGGTGCTACACACGCTATCAATAAGCAAACTCATTAACTAGCAATATTTTCACACACATACTTAAAGTAGCATTTTCACTGAGAAACCAATTTCAACCCTGCATAAATTGGCATAAAGTAGAAATTAAATAAAAATCCTTTAGTCCGAGAGAGCAACAATGCGTATATAGGTTTAAGAATATTTACTATCGACTATATTTTAGGAGACGCAAAGTTGAAATTTGTTTGGCAGGACAAATACACTTCAAAAAATTTACGCCAACCACCACCAGCTTTTCTCAATAGCAAAAAAACTCACGTTGTTGCCGACATCCTAAGGTCTGGTATACAGATGTTATCAGGACCGCAGTTCTTCTGAATGTTCAGCGAGTCTGCGTGCACGATGCTCCTGGTCTGGTCCAGGACTGGAGGCACCAGGTTACCAGACGGCTGCGTCACCAGGTCATAGGACATCTTCACTTCTATGGGGGTCAGCTTGTCTCGGATCTCATCCTGGAATTAGAAGAGAGGAGGTGTTTTAAACTTTTAGTAAAAAGTGTCGTAAAATTACCAATATTTTCAAAAATCGTAGATTTAAAATAGTTGGCCATTTTAGAGAGAACAAATATTAGAAAATGAATTTAGATTTGGAAAGAACTCTTTTTGGAACGAAATACGCTCCCGTAGTGAAGTCAATGGTTTGTGAGCTATGTCCATTTCTTTTAAGTTAAAAAAAATGCGGTGAAGAGGTCTGTTTTTTTTTGTTATAAAAATAATAATAATAAAATGTGTTTATTTTTCACCACAAGCCAAAAAATACAAAAAATGTTTACACACAGGAGATAGCTAACAGTTTTTGGCTGTGGATCGCTGGTGCCTGTGGTAGGTAGTAACACCTGTAATAACAAGTCACCAGGTCCCCACCTGTTCATTGTTACACATTTAATTGCTTACATACATCTGATATCACAGCAAGTAACAAAAGTTTCAAACAAAAAGTGAGCTTTTTTTAATAAAAATAGAAACAAATGTGTATTAGAGTAAAAATAAATAAAACAATTGATTACAAAGCAAAAATATGTTCAGTGTTTTTTTTTTTGTGTTTCTTTCTAGGTAAGTAATTTAGAAGAGATACGTCGTGTATTTTTTCCTATTTGCGGTTATAAGCGCAGTAAAACCGTCGTTTTTCACAGTTTCTTTGAGAAATTGGTAATTTGTAACATAAACTAATCTTTGCTGCCGATAAAATCTATATTGTCTATGCTATGATTAATATTTACTATTAATCCCGAACGGAACCCTTCACTTTGAGTAGTCCCGACACACAATTGTCAGATCATCATTTCAGCCGTAAGACGTCCACTGCTGGACTTAGGCCTCCCCCAATTTGGGGGGCTTTGCCATAATTGGCATATGTTTTTTTTTAAATTCATTCATAATATTCGATTAAGGTAACTTACATCCAAATACACAACAATATCCTTGCATTCCTGCTGTCCCTGTGTCAGGAGTATCTGCGTCTTATAAATCGTCTCTCTTGTCTCTGCGAGGAACAACCTCTTCGTGGTCTTCTGACGGGAATCCAGGTCCAAGGTCACCTCGAATTCTGGAGTTTAGTAAAAAATGATTAATGTTTTATTGGATGCAAGTTACATTTATGACGTGTTTAGCTACGGTTTCTTTAAAGAACGGCGGCCGCTATATGGCGGTCACTATATTATGTCGCTATATGGTGGTTACGTTCTTTCAGGTAACAGTAACTTTAGTGTCATTATTGTTTCAGTGCGAGAGAGAGAGACAAACCTATTTACGGCAAAGAGCATCATCCCCTTCCCGCAACAGAACAATAATAGCTTTAAAATTATAAAATATTGTCGTGTAAAACATTAACATTGAGTGCAGTCACGTTTACAACTAACACTGATGACAAGTATGTATTTACAATCCATAATTATACCAATAATCTCATCTTTTATCAGACACTAATCGCCTTTTTTCCATCCGCGATCTAACTTAGTTCTAGCCTAAAGCTCAGAGCGAGTTTTAGCATTTTCAACTTTATTTCGATTTGGGTTTTCGTAATACAAGAATGACAGCTTAGAACTGGACTAACTTGTCAGATTTGTAAAAAGAACTGCATTTAAATTCCTGTTAAATTCTTATTTCAAGAACAGGCTCCATGTTTATAAACCATCGAACTAATTTTCGAATTAGGAACCCAAATAGTCTTATTACAGAATCAGGTTTTTCTTTAGGTATAATTTAAACCATTGAGCTTGTTTTTGAATTAAGAACCCAAAAGGTGTGAAAATACAGTTAGTTTTACAAATTAGTGCTAAGTTAGTTTTGTATTAAGAACTTTACGCTAACCGAAATAAAGTTGGAAATGCAGAAACTGGTTAGATTGCGTTTTATGATAAGACTGTTTAAGTGCCAGATAAAAGACAATTGATATTAATAAACGTAGATATGATGTTGTTTGGGTGGTTTTGGTTTTGTGTGGTACCAATTAGCGCTACTTCGACCACTCACCGAAATAGCAGATATATCCTTCCGCTTGGAAACAAATAACAAATTATTGTGACTCTCAATTTTTTTCAAAATGTACATAATGTGCTTGACGATAAAATTATTGATGATGATGGAAATAAAGACACTAATAGAGTAGGTTGAATTTCTAAAATTGGACGAATAGAAATATTTGGCAAATTAACATCATTTCATTAAAGAGTATTGATGGTTGATATAAGTAAACTAAGAAATCCTGGGACAGTTAAAGGCGAATGTAACAAATGATACTGATATCAACAATACAATCAAGCCACTTACTAATCTGCTGATCCACATTAACGCCTCCGTACGTCAAACAGAACATGAGCTGCGCACACGCAACCATGGTGCCGTTCTCCAGATGACACTTCTTGTCGGTCAACGAGATTAACTTGCTGTCTCCCAAGAACTTGACCTCGGCTGATACTTTTACTACGGGGCGAGATCTGGAAAGAATTTATGTGGCATTTTAGTATTCCATTTGCTAAAAAGTCAACTACACAAACTAACAAACGTGTGTTCCCCTAAAGGCCCACAATAAACCATTTTAACTGAGCCTAATGCCATTAACCGGGTACAAATCCAGACTCTCCAGGCTGTTACTGAGAAAAGATTGATAGAAAAAGCCAATAACACTTTGCCCGACCTGGGAATTGAGCCCAAAATTATGCCCAGCAGTTGCGCTTGCAACCAATAGATCAATATTATTGGAATACATCAAACATTTGATATAAATATGTAGAGGCATGAGGAAAAGGCTGTTTAGTTCACTCATCCTCTATTGAAAAGGGAGGATCCTATAACACTCTTTCTTCTAGTGCTCGCAATCAATTCCTGTCGAGAGTTGGTCCTAAGTATAATCTTCAGCTCAGGCCATAATTTTGACCCATCAGAAAATTCTCAGGAGCAACCTGGAGTCTGGATTCATGCCCAGCAACAGGCTCACTCAAAAGTATATGAAACGAATAAAAGACTGACGCAAGCTATATGCGGAAGTTACGAGCAATTTTAACACACATTTTTGCCTACTTATACCTTTTGAAGAAACTGGCAAAATGTTCAAGTTTTAACAGGAATACTACTTTACATTACGACAAAATCATTCACAATATAAAGAAAATACTTACTTCAAGAACACAACACTATCCGACTTATAAGCACCAACAGCTAAGTCCGTGTAGTTATTATTATCAAGGTCCACTCCTCCTGACAGGGAGAAGCCAAAGGTGGACAGGGTGGGAGAGATCTCCTCGGCAGTGATGGCTTGGGAGTACTTCTCATGGATGCCCATCTCGCTACCGTGGTAGATATAGACCACGCCGCGGCCGTTCTCGCCACCGTAGGGAGCGCCAACAGCTATGTCTAGAAAGTGACGAGAAGGATTTTGATTAGTAATGTTATTTATTGAGAATAACTTTGAAATTCAAACTAGGATATCTGAAAACTGAACAGACAGCTGTGATGCACCAGTTCTTCTTCCCAGCTAAAGCATTAGTAAGTTGTGAAGTACGGGCATGCCGGGGGACGGTCTTATGTAATGGTGACATTCAAAAACTTCTGCGTCTCATCTAGTCTAGTTTAGATAAATGACTTTTGTTTTTTAGGGTTCCCTTGCCAAATGGCAAAAAACGGAACCCTTATAGATTCGTCATGTCTGTCTGTCTGTCCGAGTATGTCACAGCCACTTTTTTCCGAAACTATAAGAGTTATGCTGTTGAAACTTGGTAAATAGATGTGTTCTGTGAACCGCATTAAGATTTTCACACAAAAATAGAAAAAAAAACAATAATATTTTTAATATACATAGAACTGAAACTCAAAAACATTTTTTTCATCAATCCCATACGTGTGGGATATCTTTGGATAGGTCTTCAAAAATGATATTGAGGTTTCTAATATCATTTTTTTCTAAACTGAATAGTTTGCGCGAGAGACACTTCCAAAGTAGTAAAATGTGTCCCCCCCCCCCCCCGTAACTTCTAAAATAAGGGAATGATAAAACTAAAAAAAATATATGATGTACATTACCATGTAAACTTCCACCGAAAATTGGTTTGAACGAGATCTAGTTAGTAGTTTTTTTTTATACGTCATAAATCGTAAACCACAATTTACCTTTCATTCAGTCCACTCAAATATAAAAATTAAAAAATAATAATAATTTCATAAACATAAACCTTATGCATAAACCGTGAATACCTGCAGGTTTGTACGGAACCCTTGGTGCGCGAGTCCGACTCGCACTTGGCCGGTTTTTTTATTTAATGTGAAGGTGTAAATCTGTGATGACGTTTAAAGACAAACACATTGTAAAATCACAAAAATGAGTTTGGGTTAGAAGTGAATTTTACACACACGCAACAGCACGATTCTCATAGTTTCATGAAATGAGTTTTAGAAGAGAGTTTCCAGAGTGCATCGAACTTCAATAAAAAAATATGTTCAAGATTCAAATAATATATCATCAAAAGTAGTTACCTCCAAAACCATCGTAGTTGATGTCTCCAAGCGAAGTGACTGCCAGACCGAATCTGCCCCGAGAAATTTCACCGGTTCTAGCGTGGCTCTTTGTAAATGACTGGAAAGACAAGAAAACGTCTGTGTTATTCAAGAACAATTATATTTCTTGTTTAAGTAAACCACGGATCAGTCAGTCAGGTAAAGCTACGCTTGCCGTGGTCAGTTCGTAAATTTTTACATAACGAAAAGCTGTTGGTACCAGCTATCATTCGTCGATCTTTGACAGTCGTTACGGGTCGTCGGAATCCTATGGTCAGACTTTCTGACCATCAGTCTTACCAAGGTGTATCGTGTTACCCAGAGTAACTGGGTTGTGGAGGTCAGATAGGCAGTCACTCCACGTAGAATATTGGTATTCAGCTTTTCGGTTAGACCGGAAGCCGACCCCAAAACTTTTACGGAAAAGACTAGGCAGACGATGCAAATCATGTTTTACTAAAAGTAGCCGATATGATAACAGAGTATAGACTACTGTAGTAGCTTCATACCTCAAATATAAAGGAAATCCCTTTTAAAAAAAAAAGTGCCTGACTAAAGGATTATTCTGCTAGGATAAATTAAGTAATTAATAAAAAATAAACCTTTATTATATTTTATAGAATTAAACTATATCTAATAATATCAAAAACTATTGTGCGTCATTACAAAATTGTAACAATAAAAACTACTAAAGTAGTCAATACTCTGTTGCGAGTTTGTTTCTAAAATATAAAAATAAATAATCAATAATCTAAATAAAACTAATAAGGTGCTACATATCTTTAGCCTTACAAACAATAAATGCAAAAAGAGGCTAACTGACTGGCTACTAAAATTAAACTATTATATAATGATACTGAAAACATCCTTACAATGACCTAAACACACAATCAAGCACTCTAACACTTCCGCACTCTCACATCCACACACTCACACACCCACATAATTACCCATACACTACATCTACTAACATTCTTCTCACATGCTTAACCTAGATTTAAATTGTAATAAATAAACTATAAATGTCGTATGATTCCTTACATTCTGTCAGCGCACCTAGTACATAATTTATGAAATGAAAATGTAAAGGGGTGGGATCCTGGTGTCCTGAAACACAGGCCACGAGCCTAGCTCAGGCACCAGTCTCCCACAATATATACTTACCTGAATTGTGTATCATTGTCGAATCTGACCAATGTAAATTAAGTTATGTATATTGTGGTGAGAAAATAAAGTTGATTGATTGAATCCTTACCCTATCTTTGTCCTGGTAGATAACATAGATCCTTCCATGTTCAAACCCATCAGTCTTAGTCCTGGTGAACATCGGAGCGCCAACAATGACGTCATCAAAGCCATCGCCATCAATGTCACCGGACGCAATACTGTACCCGAAGTAGGCACCGATCTGAGAGCCACTGATGTTCTTGATGTTCTGGAGCTCCCAAGTGTAGAGGACAACCTGGAATTGTTGGGATTGTTCGATTTAATATAGTTCACCCAAAATCGTGGTTTAAGTAAGTCCGACGATGTTTGACATTTATTTGATAGGCAATTAAATCTCAGATACTTACGAGAGTGATAGGTTAAAAAAAGGAATTGATATTGAGGACTATGCTCCTGCACGGAGCAAAACCATTTCTTTACTCTTTTCTCTAAGAAGAAGACGTTCTTTGGTAACATCAAACATAGATCAATTCAATTGCTCAAAAAATCAAAAAAATTGCCTAACTTACCAAGCCCTTCAGCCCCGCTCCTCTTGGCACTCCAACCGCAACGCTCTGAATACCTTGACCAGCAAAGTCACCAACAGCGATGGAGTAACCCATGTAAGAGTCGTCGTACTTAGGACTAGCTTCAGGAGTCGCTATCAAAGCTGGGCGACTGCTTATCGATTGAGTCATCAGCTGACCTAAAATAGAGATGGTCATTCAGTCAAATGTACCTGAATGAGCTGTTTTCAGTTTCATTTGGACGATTTTTATATGATACTAGCATGAAGATGGAATGGACTGATTTGGTATTTTTCCCAAAAAAAAAGCATGACCCGAAATGTATTTAATATGAAGCTTTCAAAACAAGACAAGTCTCGAAAATGAATGAGAATAGGAAAATCGTCCAAAGGAAACTAATGTTTAAAACATCAAAACAGCACAAAACGTCAATCATTCGTGTACAATGTTCCATGATCTGTCATTAGATGATGTTCAAGCGATCCAGCAGCCAGGAGCGGCAGTTTCATGTGATGATGGCTGTGACACCGTTCATATCGTATCATATATAATAGGCGTCTATATAACGCTTTAACTGGGTTATTATTAGCATACATATGACCAAAGGTCTCATCACACCATATCAAGCGTGAGATTCAGGGATATTTTAATAAATGTTAAATATATCACCAAATCCTTGTTACAGCGACCGTAAGGTAATTATTGGTAGAATTAATTTTGGTAACGGCTCTGGCGAAACACAAGCATTAATACAACTAACAGTATTTTTGACAAAGTAGAACAACTTAAAAGTTGTATTTACCTTGCAAACATGAATGAGAATTTTCCAATTGGATCTCATTAAAAGTAGCTGTGTTCAGTCAGAGCTAAAGCCAATGACATTTTATAGTTTAGTTTTAAAGCATGGACACTTTTGTGGTTACAAAATCATTTGAGTATTATTAAACACCTATTTAACCCGCAGGATTTTATAACTACTTCATGGGAAGTATCATTCCTATTTACACCATATAATCTATTACAAAATTCTTTCAAAATGTAGTTATTACTAATAAAAAATTTGCTACAATGAGAAAATATCCAAGAATAAAACGATAATTTGATCATCCACATGCTGTGGTTGTGATGATTAGACCGGGATGTGTTCAAGAGTCCTTCATTCTTTGGACATGAAGTAATACACAAATAGTTGCAATCGTGATTGTGGACCATGAAATCATCCAAATAGGCAAATTGTTAGCACAAAGATATGAAATGGATAAACTAACTATGATCTATTCTCTCGTGCACAACGTTCGTTATTTAACTACGGCTAATATGTTTTATAGAAATTAAAGTAATTAATGGTTTCTTAAAGATTGGAGAATGTGGAAGGTATCTGGTAGAACCCGTAGGGTAAACCTTATAACACCATGACTTGAGGAAAGCTAATGATTTATTCGCTATTTATGGCAAATATTAGTACACCAATATCTGCCATCAATAGTTGCAAGCAGTTTCCGTTCCAAATCCATTTTTTATGTTCAAGTATAAAATATGATTTTACATAACCATTTTCTTTTATATCATTTCAAATGAAACTAAATGAATTCTTGCACTTACGATGGTAAATTAGAAATAACAGACAAATATGTCTCGGAACATTATTTAAAACAAATAAAAGCCAATTAATATTCAACGTGTCGTCAGTTAGAAAACATGACTTAATTTAGAAAGCAAGCAAAAGTTAGCGACTTATTTTAATAGTAACAGATGTTATAGCGTTAAAATTGCAAATAATTATTATACTGGAACACGAAAAATGTAATTTAAAACAACTGTCCATGTTCAAGGCGTTGATAAAGGATTATGCGAATTGAGGCCTCTCTATGTTATTGCTGTTAAGAGTTAAGATGTCAATCTGGCGGTACGTCTGGATATGTTTACCTTCTTCCGGTATTTTCGGCATATAGTAGAAGAACGATTCTTTCGGATCTATGGATAACGTTCGCCCTGTGAATAATTTTAGTGTCAGTTATCATTCGGAATGCCTCTCCAACTTCATGTTTATTTGGAGAATATTGTGTTACGTGTCTTTTTGGTTTGTTTTCGTTTTCATTGATCAGTTCATTGAGTACATTATAGTGATCATTTGTTATATAGACTGTTTCCATAGACTGACTTCTGTCTTTATCAATATAGTATTTTTAGGAAATGTCGATTATAGTATCATGGGATAGTATTCCTGAATGTAAATAGGTACTATCCTGTTTATTTACTGTGTCGTCTGCTTTGTATGAAGTTCCAGCTACTTTCTATATTATTATAGTAGTCAATCCAAGGTGATCGTTAATTTCAAACCAATCTATGTTGATGTCTTCCTCGATGGGACTAAAAAACACGCATGCGTAGCTCGCTACGCAGCTACTGTTTTCTATCGGAGCTATAAAAACTGTATGCAGTCTATATTAGTTAGTAAGTGTTTATTTGTTTATGTAACGTTACCTTGCCAGAAGAAGCTGCCCGGAGCGCCCATGAATAGTCGTTGTCCATCCTGTAAAACGTAAAATTAAATTTTTAGAAATATATGAATAATTAGCTGCACCCCTCAGTTTCTTGCGCATATTTCTCAATCCCGTGGGAATAACTGCGATAATAGTAATTAAATAAATTTCCGGAGAAAACTCTAGGGCAAAGTCTACCCATGTGCCAAAATTCAGCCATATCCGTTCAGTCGTTTCAGCGTCGAAGCGTAACAGATAAACATACAAAAAAACTTGAATATAATGGTTATCCTTCCAATTCATTTTTTTTTTTGTGATCTATTTTCTGGTGACAAATCTGCATTGGAAAAATGTTTATAACTATGGTACAAAATTCTCTTTCACAGAAAAATGAATAAAAGTTGTTTTAAAATACTCCAAAATCAATAAAACCATCTCACACAATGTAAAGCTGCACTCTAGTATTAGTACGAGCAGCAAAGTGTTTTACGATTAGAACCTTTTTATGTTCCCACTTATGGTAATGCACGGACCGATCCCTGCCCTGCCCTGGATTGGACTGGACTGGCCTAATTGCAGCCAGGATAGATAAAGTGCATTGGTTTATAAGTGTGTGATGTCATTGAGTCTGTGTTTAACTCACGAATTAAGTGACCGATGAATTGGGGGTCAAGTTATAAGGACACGCAAGAAGCGTTTATTAGATTAGATTTTTTAACTACGTACGTCATGGGGTTGAATATTTAAAATAATAGTTCAACAACAATGAATGTAGTAAAGACGGAACCATATGCTTTGACTTAATCTTTGCAGAGGAGAAAACGCTAAATATACTGAAAGTATTATGTTTATGAATAAATATTTAGGAGACAGGAGTCCTACCATGACCTATTTAAAAACGATTCAAAAGCAAGACATTTCAATTTAGGTTCCTAAACTGCAACGCTTCAAATTCGTACCATGACGTCAAATACGCTGAGCGGCATTTGGATCGTCAAAAGTGAATGAAAGATCGCAAGTTGTAGCTGAACCGCATTTGAAACCTTTTGGTGAGAAAGAGACAACGCTATTAGTATCGTCTATGTTTGTTTCGCGCACATTGGAGTGTCAGATACGTTCAGAAGCAAGAAACATTTGATTTGTTCTCAACTTAGTATCATTACTTGAAAGTAAAAAAGACACTCAACTGTTGTTTTCAAGATTCCATGTTAATACGGTAACTATTGTTAAAATGTCTAAGTTTATATTTGCTTACCTTTTGCTATTTATTATACGTTTTTATTTATTTCGACGTAGGTAATAAAACGGCACGTTTATTATGTTTCTGTTTCGAACGTACCAGAGTAAAAAAGTAATGTGTGAGTTGTGACTGTCAGTGTCAGTTTGACTGATTGACTCAGTGCTGCCAAATTAGGGTAATTTACCCTAGAATTAGAGTAAAACTTATACAGCATGGTAATTTTTGGGGTATTCATTGTTTTAGTGTAATGTCTGTTTCGAATACAAGACTACAATAATATTATTTCGGAATGTACCTAGTGTGTATCCAATCCGAAAATACAGGCATGACGTACAGAATGACCAAAGAACTTTTGGATTTATGAAGGAAAAGTTTATTGTGATTTGCAAATAATATATAAAATGAAAAAAATATCTAGCTGTTGTTTTATTTATAAAGGAAGAAACACTGATGGAATTAATTTAGGGTATTTTTTCTGTATCTCGAGTAAATTGAGACTAAACCTGGGGTAAAGTGAAAACCAGACCTGGCAACACTGTTGACTAGGTAGTCTGCGGAAGTGCTGAGTTGTGATTACGGTGGGAAAGTTTAAGTGAAGTGTAGTTAGGTAGTTTTGAAAACGTTTGATAGTACACAATTATTTCAAGGAATGCCGTATGTATTTAAACATTGTATAATTTGTATAGGTACTGAAACTAAACAATTCCTTCGAGAAGTCTATAGGTAAATCTATTATTGAAAGGGAGTAAACATATCATGCGTCGAGAAGCCACTTAAGTTTTTGTGACAAGCATCTCAAGTGCTTTTTTTTCTAATGCGATTTAAAAAGGCATGTAAAATAGGCATTTTAGACTTTATAGGAAAGATTAAAGTACACTTACACTGGTTTTTGTAAAATTCCACAAAAATAGCACTAAATAACTTTGTTTTCGTCAATAATTCACCAAACGATTCAGTTTATGTTAGAGAAATATTAACTTTTAATGAATCGCTTATTTTGACAGTTGAGCGTTTCAGTTGAGCTGCCTATAGACGTCATGGTACCAAACAAGTACAAAATGGAATGAATGAACCCAAAACTTGCGACTCAGTTTGGAACAATCGCTGTCAGATGGCATGATCTAAATTGAATCGTTAAACTGAGGTCATGGTACGAATTAAAAGAACAGTTCAGTTTAGGTCCTAAACTGGATCGCGTTAAGAGCTCGTGGTAGGCCTCCAGCACGAAAATACGTAAGTATTTGTAACTTCTGTTCCGTGATTTGTAAAAGGATTCCCAAGTGGCAACAAAGATTTTCGTGCGAATATAACACACAATCGTTAAGCGACTCAAGCAAGATATCTTATATGATCTATCATTTTTGAAGTCAAAAATTATATTTGCAAAAGTGTAGACAGCGTTTTGTTTTACTTCATTAAACACGCCTTATATATTTATTCTCTAATCTATCTGCCTCGTCAATCAAGTGGTCGTAGCCCAGGTCGGCTAAGTTTTATTGGGTTTTCTATTTGGAATTTCTGAGTAGCAGCCTGGAGTATGGATTTCTGTCTGGTTGATAGCAATAGGCTCGCCCCCTATTACATGGGACTTAAAAATAACTGGCGAAATGTGGGTGTACTATTAGGTACACCTCTGCCCAACCCTTCTGGGTAACTAAGCGTTATGTTATGTATAAATCTATCTCTTTCACTTAATCTGATTCCCGCTACCGCTCATCCCTTTATCCTGTCCTATCAAAAGACAAAAAGCAGACACGACAAATCGGTGCGTGTGAACGTGAGAGATAAGCCCCGCTGACTCAAATTACAAGCAACACACTTGGAGATACAAGAAACCTCACAAAAAACGTGTAAACATGCGCATTTCAAGTTACGATCTAGTAGTAACAACGACTTTTGCAAATTGTCTTTGAAATAACAGTTTTTTTTTTTTAAGATCATGACATGTGTTTTTATATTGAAATGGCTAAGACAGCACAGGTGCCTTAGACTTACTCATAAGGATGAACCAAATATTTAGAACTGCATAGTAAAAGAACTGTTGTTAATCGTTACATACAGAAAAAATTACCACAAGCTTTGGACTAGTTAAACTCCCTAGCGGTATCCTGAGGTCGGATGGTAGTAACACTAATACAGCTACATACATTATCAGCGATGAGGGCGGTCGTCGTTTGTTTACTAATGAAAACAAGACCACTAGCAATAGGCTGAGCGAACGGTAGGACCTGTTTAGGTCTGAATTCACAGAGTGAACTTTTGATGAAGGATTTCTTTGAAGGCCCAAAATCAGTGAGAAATAGAGGTGGCACAAAGTGTTCTAGGGACTCCCCGAGAAGTTTATTAGAAAGGTAGATAGGATTTTTGGAACACAACTCAGTAATTAGGACAAATCTTCTTTAGACCTAGGATAAACGGACCACAACTTGGACCATCATGTTGTTTATTGTTGTTGTTGTGTTCATGTGTGTGTTGTGTGTTGTTGATCTATTTTGTCACGTCACGAGTGCTCTAGGAACTTGAGTCCAATTTAAGTTTCCAAATATTAAGTTTTCAAGAAACAGAAAATCTATTTCATAACCTAGTTAACTTAAAGCAAAAAAAGTAGATTGCGGTTAACATGTAAACAATTTCCGCAATACATCAGACACCTGTCACTAATAACGATATACGAATTTTAAAGTCAACACTTTATTGCAAAAAAAAATAACTTTATGTCCTTAAACACATGGAAATTCAGAAACAACCAATACTGACTCAATTTACATCGCAATTTAGAAAACTGAAACTATAGGACATTGCGAAACCGAATATAAATATGTAAATACACATATAAATAAAACATAAGCCAACGTATACGTACACAAATCTGTCATGGAGATAAAAAATAAAATAGTAAGTTTGTAAGTAATTCATAAACCCAAAATGGAGGCGGCAGCCCTAAAAACAACATAAAAGCCTAGCCGTTTTAGCATTGAATCAGCGTACGCAGGCCAATGAATAAATATGCGCGTGAGCACCTTATACAGCACGGACAACCGCGCATGCGCACCGAGTGTCACCGGAGGGCAGAATGTCAAAACGATGTTACGGCACTGACTTATTTTGTTGTCTTTATTACAGGTACAGAGGATGGAAAGGTTCGGGATTTTGACAGCTGGATGCGTCAGTTATGTCGATTGATAAACCTTTTGCCAATCTCTTCTTCGTATTTTTAGATATTTTTTTTATTTGTGTAAGTTTTCCTTAAGAAGAATATTGACATTGGTGACTATACTTTATCTAAAACCTAATTTACAACTCATCTCTATGTAAAACGCATTAATAATCATATGTATTACATTGTAAGACATTAGATACAAGTAAGCATCGTCAAAAGGGTTTGACGATGCCTACTTAATTTAACAATCAATTCTTGCCATTCTTACAAGACATTTAAACGCATTTAAAATGAAATTTATTTCAAAGAAACTATTTCTCTTTCTTCCTAAGACGCCTGAAGTATTAAAGAAAACTATAAAAGGCTCAGTTGTTGTAAGTAATTGAATATTCAATTAAATTGTGCATAAATATTAGAAGCGTTTAAAATCCCATGAATTTTGCATTTGTAACCTGCGCGCGAGTCTGTAGTACTGAAAACAATTTATTCAATATTCATCTCTATTTTCTAAGAAATAAAGATAATTATTGCGTTTCGTTATTCAGATATACAGCTTCCATTGTTCAGGATCTATTGTAATAAATGTATTAAAGATGTTAATACAATATAAAGCCAGGTTATGAATTTTGAAACGCGATTTTGAAAACTGAAACAGAAATTTTATGATGGCAACGTTGATTGAAAATGAAAGGCAGTAATTTTATGGCTGGCAACACCGACAGTCAGCATTCCAGTACTTAATTAAAAGTTCTACAATTGTATTTTTTCTTGCTTTCATAGAAGTTCCAAATGTTGATCCAGAAAGCTTCTCTTATTGACGTTACAAACAAAAACCAGATATCGGTAACCTGCCCGCACGCAGTTCTGCATCATTACACCAATGATATTCTACTGTTTACTGTCACAGTTTGCTTAAAAACCATTAAAAATCAAGCTTTAAAAATGTACCTACTTCGTATTTGTTAGGTTAAATCATACGAATGATTAATATTGGGTTACAGAACCTTTGTTTTATGCATGGCATTCAGTTTAATCTGCATCTGAATCATTTTTAAGAATATCGCAAATTCATAGCTTCATATGTTCAAAAAAATTGTCTGTTCGACAACGTAAATAACGCAACGAATGTTGTGTACTGTTACGCAACTATCCCTCAGGATGCAGATGTTATTTATAATAATAACTAAATTATTAAAATATAAAGGTACTGAAAGTTGGGCTTGCATCCATGCGTTCCTGTTTGGTATGAACCCTCTTTATTAAAACTTACTTAGATATCTATCGTTTGAAGCAACCGCAGTCGTTAATGTTTTCAGCACCTTTTACGATGCCGTTCTCATAGAAATATAAACTATTTTCATCGCAAAAAATCTTTTACAAATCACAAGTCTTCAATTCCGCAAAAGTCCTGGGCGCATCGGTTTCCCGCCCGTTTCGCGCCGCCATTGTCTGCAAATGGCTGCCGCTTACGGACGCGTTCCAAAACCATGTTTGTAAACTACAGGAATGTTTGACGTAGTAATGTTGAGAAATTGCGCTAGCTTTGGTGAGGAAAAACTTCTTCAAATCAAAATGGTTGATTTAAAAATTCTGATATTTTTTATGCGGGTACACAGGTATTCTTGGAAAAGTTCGCGCAAATTTCAGCGACATTTATATTACGTAGGTACAACTTGTTACGAAACATCTGTGTGGAATAAAAAAATCGGCATTATTGGAAAAATCCAAACTGGTTTTTCTCATGGATTCGTTTTAAAGAGTATTTTGTAGAATTCCACTTCTTGAGCAGCATTATATTCAAATGGGGTAGTAGTGATCGCCCATCGGTCGAAATTCGACCTTATTCATTCAAAACTTATTGGATTTCTAACGGATGATAATTAAAAAAAAAAAAGATTTCTTTCTTTCGTCTGTAATTTTCGTAGTAATAGGTAAAAAGTTTTTGCTTCACGTATTTATACATAGCTATACATAGATTATTATCAAAGGGCATGTAAGTTTTTTTTTACTCAAAAAACCTGTAAGTTTTATTCATACGACGCGCAGCGGTAGCAATCAACTTAAGAAGTTTTATTTAGCTAAATCAGACCATATTTTTTTCCTAAAAAGGCAAAAGAAATTACACTTAAAGCCGACCACATTCACTCAGACCGATTTGCACAGCCTTCCTCAAAAGCTAAATAGTGTCTAGCTGGTGAATCATGGCTGGAAACACATGGGCCCATTAGGATGCAACACGGTGTACCAATGAATAGTAATGAATTGTGTTCGTTCGCACCTCGCTGCGAGCTAGGGACAAATTTATTGGGCTATAGATGGACACTTCAATAAAATTGATGCTGTTGGAGAGCGGGATAGGGTTGCTGACTTTTTATCCCTTTTACAAAGTTTATTGGATAAGATTGGATTGCGCAATTCAAGATTGATGAGAAACGTTTCATGGGTAGTCTTAATAGAGGACCACAATTTAGTATCGCAGGACCTTTGAAAATAATGTGATCTTGCTCTTTCAGAAAACAAAACTTTTACTTTTTATGTCGTTTAAAAAACAGTTTGTCTTGATTTTAGTAATTAGGACATCACCGTAAAGATGGATCCCCAAAATTATTTAATGTTTTTTTTTTTGTCTACGTCATTAAAAATAGTTCCATCATTCTCATTCAACACTAATATTCATACTTTTTTCCAACAATATACAGTTTGGGTTTCTCCAACTAATCCATACTATCGTTATAACACTGTTTAGCAAAATCATCACGTTTTGCGTCCACGTGAAGATTGCCAACATCCTCGGTATCTAACGTCTTGGTATCGGGTTCTGTCTTCTCAGAAAAGATACCATCTTTGGGAGTTGGATGCAGATGATAAAAGGGTAGTAGTATGGCTATCTGGAACACCGTGACAGAAATAGTCTAGATTTTAGTGTTATGTGCCATTTTAATGAGGTTTGGAGCCGTTTTTGTTTGCTTACAGATCTGTTATATTATCCTTGTTTAACAAAAATGGGGAATATGTTACCATTTTAATACTCAACTAGAATGGGTATGCATTTCATTGGCTGGTGGTTTATTTTAGATTATTTTCTGATTACAATATAAATAGTTTGAAGTGAATTCTCGAGACGAATGAAATCTTTATCTATAAAAATCATACTTTATAGTTGTTTTAAACAGAAGCCATAACACCATATTATTTACGACTAGAAGGTTGTGCAGCCAACACCTTCCGTCTTTTTTGATAGATTTTTATTCTAAAAAAATATCCTTTGGCACGTGATACCCATACCGAAAGTTTTTTTATTCACCTGGCAGCACTGAAAAAAGAATCCATAGAACTGGTGCAGCAGTGTGGTGACATTTATCACTTTTTTTTAAGTGTAAGGCAAAGGGAAGGTAGTCGTGCGATGTCATCTTTATTGTTATGTCTTTAGATAATGGAAATTAATGGTTTGTGTGTTTCTGACTCGAATTTAAATCGATTTTAATTCTTGTTCTAACGATTACTGTTAAAGATTGCCCACACTTTGATATATTGGGGTATAAATTACTTGATGATTTTAAATAGAATTTAGAGAATTCAAACTACCCATCTTTTCTTTATTTGATTTAATGTGTGCTATAAGAAAATCGGGTAATATTTTCTGAAAATGTTGTTAATGTTACTATTACACATAAGTATTTATTTCTTTCTAAACATGTGTTAGGTAATTCAGAGATCTAATCATGGGTACACATTTGTGTCCTATTAAAAGAATCCCTATCTATTGTATTCCAAGCAGGTATAATGCTCAGGTTTGGCAAAAATATACGATGTGATAGCTTATTTAATGCTCCTATGTTTTGGACAGATTTGAGACGTATCACATGCATCTAACTAAATAGCGAAATGATAAAGTGTTCTGTGCAGTGATTATGTCGAAATCTCTTACTAGCTTCTTTGTAAGGTCCGTTCGAGACCGTTCGCCCATGTTCTGCTCAGAACTTTTATGGGAAGCTGCGTATGTAAGCAGCTTATACTAACTCATACAATTTTATAAGCACTACACCGGGACACTAACAAATAAAGTCCTGCTTGGAAAACGCTACCATACTAGGGCACCAAGGGATTGTCCTGTCAGAATTTAGCGGTAAATCTCAATTGTATCCCAAATACAGAGACATAATAAAACTGCAATAAAATTCGCTCACTATTCTCGAAATAGAAATCTTACCATTTCTTGTTTTATTTTTTGCACTGGCAACAATAAAAGTTAAATAATTCATAAGGAGTCTGCGCGGTTGCGGGCGCGCATGCGTGTCACGTGTGCGCGTCGGTCGCCGCGATCACGAAGATAATTCCACTATGGGCAAAAATAATTCTATTCCCACGATCGTAAAATCACGATGTTTTACATGAAACTTGTAAGAATTTTTTTTTTTTGGAACACAAAATTATTGTGTTTTGTCCAAAAATAAAGAGCAACTTGAAGGGTTCAGTTTGCGATTTCTTTTTGTCCTCATTTCATGTGAATCTATTCCACTTTTCTCAGATTCAGCTATTCGTTATGTATCTCTTTATGAGGATATGTACAAACGCCAGCACTTGAAGCTACTACAATCTGTCAATTTTTTTAAATAAGTTTTCAACTTTAACGCTAAAGTATTAGGTTCTAACTCCACATTTTTCGTAAATTGAATTCATTTACTCTAGTTTATCTTGACTGAACTCGTTACAAACTCTTGTTATTCGATCATTACAGCGACCATATAACTCATAGACGCCTAATAACAGGCGACCGATGTCTGTCAACACATCAGACTTATAGATCTGATACAGGATACCACTCAACAATTTCGTTTCAGTATTGACCACTTCTGTGAGCCGTAAACACTTCCGCGTTAGTAAATTAAAATTGGTGAAAATAAATATTATAATATCACAATACGTTGGTGTGGTAACAATAGCCAAACTTCGAGTTTCCGTAAGGATGGCATAACATTTCATCGGTAAGTCAATAGTTACATAATCATAATTACAATAATTTTCTTCCTATTATTTATCGGAGTTCATCTTATACTGGTCAAACTTGTAGGTGAAAAAAGGTGCAATGACTCTCGTTGATGTCTTTTATGGTTGCGTCTCTTTCTTCTGAATGTAATTTTTTAGCTATCTCTTTTCCTCTATTATTTGGTAGACATAACTAGTGATGCACCAAATCTTATGACACAAATAAAATTGTTCGATAAAGCAACATCCTATACATACTATTTATATGAAAATCTTTTGAATCACTAATTACAATAGACATTAAATTAATTGTGAAACTATGACTGATTTTAGGTACCCACAAGATCCTGATGTAAAAAATAAATGGGTTATTGCAACCAAGCGAGAGAACTGGTTCCCATTAACACCTAGTGTAATATGTTAAGAAATATAAAAAAATAATATTAAGAAATAGGAAGTTAGAAAGCCTATTCAATATAGGTATTAATAAACGTTTTACAATTTTAACACAAACATCGATACCTTCGTGTTTTATTTAAACCTGTCCCATCTCTAGTGATACGTAATGACCTTGGTAGGGCCAATCAGAATGCAGTACCCCGCTTCCTCATACCTCAGCTAGTTGACAGAATTGTTTTGGTGCATTAGATCAAGCATTAGGCGTCTATGGGTTATATGGTCGCTGGATCATTATTATTTTATTTAAACTATTGACAGATAATTCCGTAGTCCTAAGATTTATCAACCTTTGAGCAATGAAAATCATGACCTCAACTGTTGTCTTCTCGGTAATAAAACAAAATTACTACCCATTACCAAAACCACCGTAGCTAATTTGTCACAAAATGACAGACGGCCACAATAATTGCATTTTAATACGAGCACTTATGAAAATTAAATTAATAACCTCACTTTTTAATGTTGTCAGGAATCGGTACCGATAAAAGCGAATTTCACTTGAAATAATTGGAAATGGAAGGTAATTGGTGTGACAAAAAGATAATAAACTGTCATCATATTTTTGTGTATTGCCACACGGAGACAATTGATAAATGGCAACACCGTTATTAAACGCGCGAAGAAGACCCTTTTTTATTTAAAATAATGCTTCAGATTTAAAAACAAATTTCTTTTATTTCATAGTATTGTGTGATTACTTATTGTATTTCGAAACTTGGCTGGATTGTAAGCTTTTAGAAAACTATTTTCCTAACTGCGAAAATGAGCCTAATATCGATAATAAAAAGTGAGAGCTTGATTAACTTGTTAACATTTATTTTAATCAAACCAATTATTGTTTATCCGCTTTCCAAAAAAATCTGAAAATAAAACAACTTTGTCACGTAAGTAAAGGCTTACCTTTGATATAGCTGCTGAGAAACCGGCTTGGCACATGCCTGTCTTGCGCTGTCCATGACTCGCTGCAAATTAAAAACAAATCAATTGACAATCAGTATGGAACCGCGATGAATTAAACACTTTACAATGCTGTAATATACAGGGTGCTCTACTAAATAAAGTTTTATTAAATTATACACATGTTTTTCTATAAAACACTATGTTATCGTTGCCTTAAATATTATCTACGTTAATGTGTTCTTTTATTAATAGGTAGTAAAAGAACACGGTGTCACTATGTTGAATTCCTAAAACTTGTAATATTTCACTTTACCCAGTGTTTTTTATTCGTATAAGTTAACGTGTGTCTATTTGTCGTCAAATTGAAAAGGTAGTTATTTTCTCAAAAATGCTACTGGTTTAGATTTATGTAGATATAATGTTACGAAGACCTGCTTAATGTTTATTATTGAACATAGTTGTAGAGTTGTTTTCTACATCATCTACTTTGTGGAGTATTTTCACATAAAATATTAAGAACACAGTACGACACATAGGTACACATACAATATAGATACATGCAAACATAAACATATTATAAAAATTACCTTCATCTAAAATGTGTATTTTGTTTCATAAGACGTCGAAAATCCATCTATGAGAACACATCGTCTTTTCCTCGCGTTTACTCGCTAGATGGTGCTTTTTCCGTCACGTAAGTTGACCTCAGCGCCACCCGTGGGCGTATCTGGAAGTAACTAAATAGCACAGAGCAAGCCGCCCCACTCGTTTGTGTAGCAGTGATAATGATGGTATACACCATGAAGCTTGCGTATCCCGCATTCGTTACTGTCGTTCGATTCTTCTTTTTCCCGTAAAAAAGATAAGCTATTCTCACCATGTCAATTTGAGCATTTCTCGCAGGAAAGCTACGTGGCATGCCCTAGTTTACATGCGACATGCAAAGAGTGGTCGGAACCAGTCTACACGTACAAGACGTCATAGATACACAGCATCAGTAGTAGTGGTAGTACCCTGTGTTGTCATTTAACATTATGCTGACCTGAGGCCCTGTTGGCATTATTTTGTTTTTTTTTTATAGTTTTTTTTTTTCTCTAATTCTATTTCGTCTGACGTACGAACCTCAAATATTTATTATGTCAACCTGACAATAAAGTCATGACTACCAGTCACTCGGCTGCATTACAGCGTAAATCGCAAAAAAAAAGAAATACGTGACACACCAGCTGTGTTGTGGTACTAATGACTCGTGACTGGCGTTTCGAGATCGGCGGCGTCTTTTTAGAATCCGTTCTTCCTCCTCGCTTATATCAGAACTTGATGCTGAAGATCTTGACTCACTAGACGACCCACGTGCGTTAACACTTTGTCGTGGACCAGCGGAATCGCGATAGTTAAAAACGTCCCCGAGATTAACAACGCTCGGTTCGATAACATCGTGTATTTTTAAAATATTCAACATTTACATTAAATTTTGTAGAAACTTAGAAAGAAAAAATTCATGAAACTTAGGAAATCTCCATTAGGTTTGCTAAGTTTTATGAATTTAAATTTAACGACTTTGGCGGGGTAAGAAAAACGACAAAACAATTAGGAACGAATGGCGGCTTGGAGCTGTGCTGTTTAGTTAGTTTCAGATACGGCCACGCGTGGCGCTGAGGTTAACTTACGTAATGGAAGTAGCGTCAACGTAAACGTGAGAAAAAGACGATGTGCTCTCATAAATTGACTTCGGGCGTCAAACGTAAAATAAATGTATCTTGGTTATAATTACAGATTTAAATAAAATTATCGAAAAATTAGTATAATTATTTAACACGGTTTCATTAAATTTAGTTTTTTGTCAAAAACATCAATGAGGTTTCAGTCTAAGAAGGGCGATTAATATTTATTATTTTATAATAAAAAATGTGGCCTTAAAATAATCAATCTTATTCCACCCTGTATTTTTAGTAGGGTTGCCAATATCATTTCAAATTATAAATCCTTTTTTTAATTTTGTATTTCTCTTTCGCCATACTGGGTCGGTAAAACTGGCCACATAGCTGGCAAGTAGCTGTATGAGATGGGTCAACATGTTCATACATTAATGATGAAGTGTATGAGTTTCTACTGGTCGACAAGTGCGTTACACATCGAACTTTACCTCAGAAGATACTCACCCTCGTCCACTGAACGGTACCCTAAAGAAAGCATAGATTAGATAGAGTTATTTGTAGTTTATACCTGTTATAAATATTAAATGCATAATGTTTTTTGTTTGTGTGAGCGGAAAATGTGTAGTGTGAGCTGTGTCTGTACAAAATAAGAGTTTTTTTTACCGATCGTAAATATATTATTTATAAAAATAATGTAAATTAGATCACTGCTGCACTTAAAATGATTGAATATTGTTACATACAAATGTGTGGTCCCCTCTAAGTTTGTGTGGGCGATGGCAAATAAAAATTAAAGTTTCACATTTCGAAAAACCATCAAATCACACAATGATATTTTTGTAATGTAACGTGACCCTTAAATTTATCGTTTTACACAAAAGTGGTATCGTAAATCATGTTCAGTGCCTCAGGCTCGTCACGCTAATTCCCTTGCCTGCCGCCATTACCGGCGGAAGTGAGTCGGTTTTCGCGCGCTTTCATGACCGCCATTGTTGCGGCCATGATAGCTCCATTGGCGCCCTTTTACTACGGATTGTGTTGCCATTTTATGAGAATATGTGATGAACTTTTTATTTTAAAAAGTTTATGTAAAAGGTGAATTTTCTTTGTAATAAAATTGATTTATTCATACTGAAATTATTCGGGAATGTGTCATTAACTTGATTCAACAGTGTTCAGTACCTAATTCATGTGAAGTATCGAATGTACAATAGCATAAGCTGGAAGAAATCCAGTCCTAGGATATCTTCATCTCCACCAATAAGTGTGTTCACGGAAAAGACGAAGAAGTTATCAATTCCGTGAGTTTGTTCATGCACGCATGCATACGAACATGCGTGTGCGACGACATCGGCGAGATACTTACATGTTCTGCACGGGGAGAACTCCTTGACATCACTTAGGTCTGGAGAGTTGGCGACGAAGCACGTGCCCACTGGGTCTCTTTGGTTCAGCTTGGCTGACACGTAGGATACGTAGCGAGGGGCGCAGGCCTGCGGACAAAGGAAGAAATGTTAAAAAAGAACAGTAAACATTTACCATTAATTTGGTAGACTGCCTTTATAGTCTAGTGGTCGCAAGCGCAACTGTTCAGGGTCGGGTTCAAATCTCAAATCTTTATTGCATTCCATATTGTATACAGGTGGTAGGTATTAATGTATGTAGAAACAATTAATGGACCCTGTAGGGCACAGCAACATTTTAAATTCTAATTAGAATAGAGGAAGAGCGCTATAATTATTTTCCTGTAAATTCTTAATCGTCTGTATTTTTAACAATAATATATTAAATTGTATTGTTATTGGTTTTGGGGTCCGTACCGAAAATAGGAACAATTGAAGAACCCAAATGAACGGGGTCCCAAATTCAAACCACTTTTCATCCATGTTTGGGTCTGGCTAAGAATTTAGCAATTTAAGAAAATTTTCAAAAGCAGTCTAGGCCTAGTTTTTGCCAGGTTTATGACGATATGCTTGCTCTTCTTGATCTGTATGAACGAAGCAAAAGGAGTTAATGTAATTATCGTATCGTAGGAGGTGGCTTCAAGGTTTTGCCATCTTCCATGGGGAAAGAAGCGTGAGTTTGAATATAGCCGAAAATAATGGTTTTACTTTAATAGGATTTCAGACACAGTCAATACAATTCGAGCAGTTAACTGTAAATAAATAAAAACTAGTCTTCATTTTTACCCAAACAAATCAAACAATAAATTATAACGTTTACATTAAAATATCAATGACCTTTCACGGAACAACTATCGTTTAGTTAATGTTAAAAACCAAAACATATCGTCGAAAATAATCCTCGGTTACTGTGTGTTATGAACTTGAAAACTGTTCGGCAGTTAATTTTAACTGTAATACTGTAATAACACGCGTCAGTGCTGTAATCCTTTACAGGAGTACAGGGCTGTCACGAGTTAGTTTCAGGGTTAATAATATTAAAATGAAGCTAACTGAAAAATTCAGAAGATACCCTATCATATTACGATAATTTAACTTTAAAATGTAAAATCTTTTGCATTGTAATTATCAGCAAAATAAGAGCTACTATTACAAAAAGTGACTTGAGCTTTGAAGTCGTTTTAATTTAACATAATTTTATCTGTCCCATGCTGCTAACAAAAACATAGAAATCAACCCATAAATTCATTAATTTCAACCTCAATCAATCCTGATAATCCACCACTCGGAAAAACAACACGCACCACAACTCTATTAACTTCGACAACCCTATTGAGCTTCAAAATGGAAAGAAAACAGTTGCATGCGCGCGCGCTGCTTGTTTTAATAAGAACAAACTAACATTATAGAAAACACACCGCCATCTGGCGGAAACTGCCGCGAGGCGTGATATTAATTCACACCAAGTATTTTTACTGCTTAGCCGTAACTAAATATGGTACTTTTTGTGGTAGTGTCACCACACTGAGCACACCTTCGCTTCGCATTGGGTAACTACGATATGTCGTTTGGTTTCAATATTGTGTAGGGAATTCATCAATTTTTCGTAAAAAAGTATCAAACAGAAAGGGAGATTCCGCATTGAGAACCTAAGCCTTTAAATGGATGGAAAATGGATGAAAATTTGCAATTAAAATCTTAGAAAGCTCTCACTTTATAATATGCACATCACATCATCAAATCAGCCAGGTGAGGGGACTGGGACAAAATCCACCACGCTGTACCAGTGCGGGTTGGTAGATGTCACACGACTTCGAATATTTGGTTCTCGCACATACCGGTTTCCTCATTATGTTTTCCTTCACCGTTTTGCGAGCAGTGGTGCTGAATTTACACAAAATAAAACGCTTGTCTTGTCTGGGTTCGAAGCCAAAAGACCTATTTGAAAGTCGCGGCCGTTATCTTGGGCCACCACTGCTCATATGTTCACTGCACACTTAATATGCCTCGATGGTACCATGGCTCCATGATATCATAACATGTTTCTTTCTCATTCGTGATAGGTATGTCCCTGTACCTCCAGTCCAATGCCATCATGCGTCATCAACCTAATCCTCAATGAACAAAGCTTAAAAACAATAGCTACTTACTACAACGTTATTTACCCGTCAAAATTGGCTTTCAATACACTCTTGTGACGCCAAAATAGGTCTCATTCGGGTCAGAGCGGCCCACTATACACAGATTTATGGCCCATTGATCGCCATCGTAAAGTTTCGACTAACATTCGGTATTTAATAGCCGCGCTTGCGTAAACCGATACCGTGTATGTCGTGCTTAATTCATGGATAATGTCAGATGGGAGGCTTAAATACCAGAAGGCTTATAGGGTAAATACGAACTGAAAATAATGATTGATGATAATATTAAAATAGCTGATGTAAGGTGATGTTCATGTTGCGTAAATAAGTTTTAATTTCTACCTAAGTGTTATGTCTCATTCGTCATTCAAGTCGGCTCAATGAATCATGGTAAATCGGCGACCTAGTAAAAGCAAAAATAATATCCCAGAAAGATCATAAAGTAAAAAATATTACCTACGTAGTCATAATTTAGTGTGCACTAAAAAGTTCACATGAAATCAGATCTTCCCGCCAGAAACATGACAGCTTATGTCATTTGAATTTGACAGATCGTTATTGATGCGTTCCCTTATAATTTAATTACCTGCGATCATCTTCGTGATATACGTTCCACGATTAAATCTTCGAGTATGACTCACTAACGAACTGGTGACCAATGCGGGAAGCATCCCAAGATCGTAAAACCTTTGATGAAGTATAGCCGCCGTGAGATATTCACACCACAAACGGACAGATTAAGTTATATGCAGGTTAGATAGAAATCACCATTTAAAAAATAGTGTTTTTTAATAGAAATCTGACTTTGATAATGGAATTTATTGAACAGCCTGCTCGTTAGGTTAAAATTAGTTTTGTATGCTAATTGAAAGTACCTAATTTAACAAAAATTGTATTGCAATATCGACTTTACTGTGACCAATACAAAGAAAAATAATAGTTTAAAAAAACTAAAAAACACGCTTCCATTGAAAACCAAACTAAAAAGTACAAAATAATGGAAAAAAAGCGTGTTTTTTTGTTTTTTTAAACTATTATTTATTTTCTATTTTTTAGGGTGTTTCGAATTTTGAGACGTATGTCAGCGTAGTTTGTGACGTATGTCAGCGTAGTTTTCAAAGACAGTTTTTTTACTGTCCTGGTAACCCTGGCAAGGATAATGGCACAAATTAGTTTGTGACGTATGTCAGCGTAGTTTTCGAAGACAGTTTTTTTTCTGTCCTGGTAACCCTGGCAAGGATAATGGCACAAATTTATGAAATTATTGCATTGTCATCTGTCCTTGACAGGTGTGCAAAGTTTGAATGAAATCTGGTTGTTTAAAGTGGGTCAAAATCGCGCTATAAGGAGTCGGTTACAAACAAACATACAAACATACAAGTGAAGCTAATATATAGCGTGTAATAAAAAATAGAAAATAAATAATAGTTTGAAAAAACTAAAAAACACGCTTCCATTGAAAACCAAACTAAAAAGTACAAAATAATGGAAAAAAAGCGTGGGGTGCTTTTTAAGGTATTTTTTATTGATATCAGGCACCCCACGCTTTTTTTCCATTATTTTGTACTTTTTAGTTTGGTTTTCAATGGAAGCGTGTTTTTTAGTTTTTTCAAACTATTATTTATTTTCTATTTTTTAGGGTGTTTCGAATTTTGAGACGTATGTCAGCGTAGTTTGTGACAGTTTTTTTGCTGTCCTGGTAACCCTGGCAAGGATAAAGGCACAAATTTATGAAATTATTGCATTGTCATCGGTCCTTGACAGGTGTGCAAAGTTTAAATGAAATCTGGTCGTTTAAAGTAGGTCAAAATCACGCTATAAGGAGTCGGTTACAAACAAACATACAAACATACAAATATACAAACATACAAATATACAAACATACAAGTGAAGCTAATATAAAGCGTGTAAAAATCAAATTTTGATAGATATTTGAAATGACTTTTAAATAAATTTCTATCGTTTTCGTTTCTTCTATTCAAACCAAATGGAAGTTGAGTTATTCATGAATATTATTTTTTATCAAATTACAATACTGTTTCAAATTTAATCTCCATAAAAGCGAGATATAGGAAATTTAATACGTCATCAAATTAGTCCGTAGTTATGTTACTAATAAGCTGTTAGTTTTATTGAGTAAAGAAATAAGGTGAACTGTTCATTGAGTCATGCCAGTGAATCAGCTGTTTACTCAATCCAAGAACAAAGAGAAAAATTGTTAAGATCCGTGGTTTTGAGTAGACGGAGCTTACTCACTGACCGTTTCTGAATATTCATATGTTGAACACTTTATTTGTCCGAGTTTTAGAACGTGTTGGCGTTACTTTAATATACGGACTCTCGTAGTTAATACAGGAAATGATTGTTTGTCCGTTTGCTCACTTTTGAACAACCGAACTTCAAATTCTTTTTGTTTTTGGAAGAGCGCTAGGGTTTTAGGCTCCATATTAAATTACCTATCCTTCTCAGCAAGCTCTTCATGATTCTGCTCTACAGAATCCCAAAAGGTGTTAAAAATCAACGTCATTTGCATTTCATATACCTACATATAAATTGAAGACATTTAAAACCGTCTAACGCGAAGCAAAAAGGAGGTTTTGATTTTGACGGGTATGCATGTATGTGGGTGTGTGACCATGTGTGTTCCCTTATATGTTCTGAAGTACTTATCATAATTTGACAATTAATGACGTATTGTTGGACTCTAACAAAACAATACATTCTAACCGTAGTAGCAAACGATCCAAAGTGAGGAGTTACAACCACAGCTTTCAGAAAAGAATATTTTCTTGTTTTATACTTTAGGGAGCGTGATTATTGCGTGTTTTAGTTAAAAAAAAAATGCCATTTAGGTACACATCTCTAAGATATATTCCAAATTCCATTATTTTGAATGCCTTATAAATCTAGAACTTCGTCAACTGACAGATACAAATAAGCTTGACTACAAACGACCATGTCAACCTACCTTCACATAAGCCCTATCACTCAGTACAAGAAATTCCTCAATTCCAACAAATTGCTAGTTGCACAAAAGCCCTAACTGCCGCCTACTTTCCAGCTAATTCTTAGCGACCTTTTGTCACCCTATTGGTCCGCAGCACGTTCCTTTCAAAAGCCTATTTAACCTACATTCTAGTAGTAACGTGGTTATTCTTGTAACGAATCTGGGCCACCAGCCGTGCCAATTGCTGGAAAGCTTGGGCAATCATTTCTTTCGGTCAAACTTTATTGACGGGAACTCTTTTGATGTTCCACATGCATATAGGTCGGTTTCGTTGTTTCGATCAGTGATTTAAATAGGTTTTTAATGGTAGTTTAGAGTGTTTAGAACGTTCGTGATTGATTTTCGGTTTCATTCGAGTCATAGTTGTTGACTTTAAGCTTTAAATAAAAATTCTATTCTCTTCAAACTAATGACGATAAATAATGATGAATTCAAATTCAAATTTAGTTATTTGTAAACATAGGTAGTCACTATGTGCTGCCTTATAAATCATACACATATTGTTTATACAGTAGGTAGTAATGACTTAGTTGCTATCAACTATTGCAATTAATCACCATCATTATCATCATTGGCAGCTTTGTCCACCGTCCTCAAGAACTCTTTTTAACCGACTTCAAAAAAGAGGAGGTTATCAATTCGACTGCATTTTAATATTTTTTTTATATTTGTTACCTCATAACTTTTGACTGGGTGAACCGATTTGATGATTCTTTTTTTATTTGAAAGCTGGTGCTTCCCGAATGGTCCCATTTTAATTTGGTTCCAATCAGACAATGGGAACCATGTGAAAACCATATAAGTCTTAAATTTGCATTAAGTAATTGCGCGACAAATGAACGAATAATGCGATTAGATTAGTGCGGGGTATCTACCATAACTAAAAAGTTAAAAATAAAAACTTTTTACAAAAAAATAACAACCGACTTCCTAAAAAGTTTTTTCAGTCAATAATGGTTTAATTCTTCACCCGGACACGTCAACATTAATAGATAAGTATTTCAAATCATCTAAGCCCTTTGCAGGTGCCAGTTACTTCTTAGCTATAACCATATAAAAAGTACAGAGAAAACGAAAATACTTTGTCAGATACTTCTGAATGACTGAGAGGGAAAGTTATAATAGTTAATAATGCACATATACTAGAGAGTTACTCTATCGATACTTAAAACAACAGTCAAGGGCTTGTTGACCTTAATGCTAGTGATGAAGCAACGGTTGATTTTTTATCCAACTTTGATATTGTTCCAATGGTATTCATCAATAATGAAGGTTCTACTTTGAAAAAAGGGTAGCACTTTTGTTCGTATTCATCGAAACCTAGCTGATCCTACAGAAGTATTCCTGACCGTTATAAAAATCCCATAGATAAAACCACGTTCAATTTTGTCCAAATTTTAAAATCATTCAGGACATTTATTTTGTTTCAGACTATTACGAACTTTTAAAAATATTTCCAAATTGGTACAGCCATTCAGTGGTGCCCTAATCCAACGAATAGCATTATTTTGTTATTTATTTTCATGGTTGTCTGCGAAAACTTGGTTTACCTAGTCCAATTTAATGCTTGCTTCTTTGCATGGGTAAAATGATTTTCTACTTAATTGGGGTCTTTAAACACATTTTGTAATCGACGCACTATCTTAGTAGTGTGTCCTGCCATGTGCAGAATTTCTAAAATTACTTCTGATTGAGACACTTTCGTAACAGCAACAACCACGGACAATGTAGTAATCCCAGTTATTACCGTATTACGCACATAATTCCCAAGAAATACGTCCCTGCTGACGTTAATAGGCAGTAAAAAGCCGCAAGTCTTGTAGCTACGTCTAACTTAACTTCACCACCATTTGTAGTTTCCTAGGAGCAAAGAAACAAATACCTTGTAGTTGTGTTTATGTGGTTCCATTTTGTTGTTATTGCTGTCTGTTCCAAGTATGTGTGTATATTCCTCATATTAAGTTTGCATACAATCAACTACGGCCCAGGCAGCATGGTCTTATTTTATTTGTTGTAATATAAGAAACCAATCTAGAACAACTTAGCCCAGGACTTCTTGCTGGGAGAAGCTCGATGAATCAATAAATCAATTGTTCCACTAGCTCAGTCAGCACTGGAAGTCGTGGAGGAAGCCTTTGTCACAAGTTTGATCAGAGGGGGTGATGTAGGCTAGCAATAATGCTAACTTGCTCACTAATAGGTAATAATCCTATTCTTCTAAAAAACTTAGGACTCCAATGGACTTCCAATCTCTCATATTTAAATGACAGAATCTACATGCACATTTGGGGCATATTAAACTAACATCAATCAGTCGTAACTTCTTAAATCCCCGTCCATTTCATGAGTTTCATCATAATGTAGGCACTGTGTAAACGTCAAACAACATTATTTAGTTTCGCGCCAAAGAACATGTCATTGTTATTTGATTTACAACGACAGACACCCATCCATTGTACGTATGTAGATATTACGGAACTGTGTCAACTAGGCTCGCGCTAACAATACTTTAGCTTCAAGTGTTAAATATATTGAGAAAATGTGAAATTTTGTACGTGAAATCTGTTCTTCTTCCGGACTATTTAGTAGAGGTTGTTTAGAACTTAGAAAGTTCGCGACTGAATTTGCAATTGACGCTAGTGCTTCCTCACCTAGTACATTACTTACTATTTTTATATATTTATTCCACCTTGTTTTTAAGTACAGTGTCATTATTAGAATCCTATACCAAGATTATTATTTGAATTTCAAGACCATCTCCAACTACTACATTCGCGATATCATGTTTACTCATAAAGGTTTGAATTTTTGGAAAAAAATCGACCACATATTACCTGTATTTTGATAATGTAAAAGTCTCCTAAAGTTAAAGTGAATAAATTGTAAAATGTGTTTTTCTTTAATATATTCATTTACCGTGTGGTGCCGGACGTAAAGAATAACACCACCCCATTTCTTCCCGTGGGTGTCGTAAAAGGCGACTAAGGGACTTACTAGAGAATGGGCAGCAGCGTTCTCTATGCATTTTACCACCATACTGCGATCGCCAACCCGCCTGCCAAGCGTGGCGATTATGGCAAAGCCCCCCAAATTGGGGGAGGCCTAAGTCCAACAGTGGACGTCTTACGGCTGAAATGATGATTCATTTACTTAGTAAACATTCAATTGTGCTTTTGTGTGATGTACTATTTTAACAAAAACTACTTAACTTACAAACATATAAAGTAGCAAAAATATATAACAATTCCAGCAGGTGTAACGCTATGATCCCAGTATATTATTATACTGAGCTATGACAGTTGTCAGTACTAAGTATTGAATGAATATTGCTGAGAAAGATACAATAGTAGAAACAGTACTCAAAACGTGTTCATCTGAGCATGTGCCAACAATACTTATTATGGATGTTATGATTACTGCAGAACCAGGTGTTTCTTCGACGAAGGTCATATTATTGTAAAGTGAAACGACTGCATGTTCAAATGAGTCAGTAGTAATTCGCAACATGTTTGATTTCTAACACAATAGCGGAAATGTAAATTACTCTATCTTGAACTGAGGACTTCAGAAGTGGGTGCATGTTCTAGGAAATGTAAATTAAAGGAAGCTATTTGAAGGACAATATTGTTGCAGAAAGATCACTTTCATTTTATAGATCAATAGGTAGGATACGATCTATTAAACCTTTCTTTTTGACAGTTTGCGTTCTAGAAGAGAACATATCAAATTTAGCAATGACATTCTTTTCTTAAAAAAAAACCATTAAAAATTCAGCTTCTGCTGGTTCATGACGAGCTAAAAAAAAACTATATTCTATAGTTTTATTTACCCTGCCTTTAGTGAATAAGTGGTGGTGAGAATGGACGCTGTGCTATGTCCCAAATAAAATTCCAATAAATTTCGAAGACAAAGGGCTTCCGTTCCACATTCATTAGGTTGCAATTTATCGTTCACTACTTCACCAAATTTTTGACCACAAAAAAACTCTGTAAGTACCTTTTTTCCAAAAAAGCCGAATTCACACTTAAGGGCTTCCTTTGTTCGTAACTTAGCTTCAATGTAAACAACATAAATCGCGACATGCTTACGTGTGAACAGCGCATTCCACTTACACATCATGTACACCCGGCCTTAGGTGGTAAGTTCGGTCGGCGCGGGCGCACATAATCGGTTTTAAGTGTTTGCCGCTTTAGACAACAATTGTTTCGGGATTATCTTTAGAATCGTAATGGATGGTAGTTATCTGAACTATCACGCTTCGGTCAGCGGTGTAAGTAGAGTTGCTTGTAGAGAAATGGGGTTAATGCTTATTGTTAAATGTACCTACCTATTTAAGGTACTGTAAGTGCCAATAGTTAAGGCATCAATAGGGGTTAAGTTAAAATTATATATCAAATGAATAACCAACAATAGCTGAAGGAGTTGCAAAACAAAATGATGAAACGCGAACAAGACATTATTGTATACTAAATAAATGCAATGCTGATTCACTTTCAAGCCGAGTGTCGTAAATACAACAAATACAACCGCTTATGAAGGCAACGAACCTTCGGGTCATCGATTTCATTTAAGTGTAGGTATGCAAGTACTTTACAATGAGCCATCCATATGTAAGGAGTACACGAGGAGCTCCGTCCATTAAAATTGTTTGATCAGGTACCATACGGGTAAGGTAACATCATCCAACCAGCCTCAATCATCCGAACCATCAAGTCCACAAGGATCCGGCTATCCCATATAAAGTGTCACACCGTTGCGCCCGCGCACTTGTCATTGCAACTTTTTCTCGCACTCTCCCTAAACAGAGCGGCGCAAGATTCTCGTAAATTAACTGCATTCAAACGGTCAACGTTTTTAGATGATAACAAGAAGAAGTTGTTGACCCACTGTTGAGGAGCAAAGATAAAGATAGTACCTACTAGAAATGCTGAATTTAACTTTAAGGTAAGAGTGATTGAGGATGAGAGTAATAGAAAGAGTTGAGAGTTGGTTTAGAATCATAAGTAGCAGAAGATAAAGAAGCTATGAATAAATCAAGATGAGAAGAATTTAAGGTTTCAAATATTTGAGGGCGAAGCGTGACAACAGACGGACATGACAAAGAAATATCGAATGAATATTACTACTATAAAGTTTGCGAGTCTATCACCAACTTACAATTGTGGCCAATAATTGGTCAAAGTGCTATCAAAATAACAAATCACATTTTAAAAAGGCACTATGTCAATGGGGCTATAAACCATATAATTTAATATTACAGTCACAGTTCTTATAGAAACCGTTACAATATGTGACATTCGTGCGCGCACGCATTTCGCAGCTATTCTTAATTTAAAAGGAGATGAATCATCATGTCGTCCATATTTAGTGGGTCGAGTGCATTATTTGGAATATGAATGAATGAGTGAACAAATTTCAAGATGGTTTGTAATGAACGGTAACCTATTTCAAAATGGTTGTAAATATGAACTCGTTTAGTTGTAAAGCTACTTTAAAAAAATAGTATTATAAGCATATTCAAAGTTGCTTTCTAGCTGAAATCGAAGCGATTCTGTGTTCATCTAATCTTGTCATTGAGGCAATTGTTATTGAACATTCCTACGTAAGACAGAGAGCCAAAAACTGGGGGTTTCTGATCTGACTTCATGAAACATTGAATTTTAACTCTGTATGTCCGTTTTTCCATGTCTATTGATAACCTTTTATCTAAAGTCAATATCACACACAAAAAACTTCCTGTATCAAATCCTTCGCCACTTCCATGTTTAATTCTACATCCTTAATGCAGTCAATTCTAGTACCATCTATACTTAGCTCCTCAACGTTTTTACTACAAACATTGGGTCCCTCTAATTGTACACTTACTGGCAACACCGTTACTCAATGGACGATTGGACGCGTACTAAGAAACTCTATACAAGGATCTGGCAACATTTTTTTGGATCTTAACTGTATGAAACGAGCCGTTAGAGCATCAGATGGGATTTGCAGGTATGTGGGTCAGAGATTGTAGTGATGTATGGTACTAGTGATGTTATTTGAATGGATATTTGTTATGTATGATATTGTTCGTTGTAAGTATTGTGTGAGAGACTGGTAAATAGCTTGGTGGTGAGTAGCTTTAATTTAATCTTAAAGGAAATTCATCTTAGGTTTTCATTCATTAAATTAGGAACGCCATGCAAAAATTTATTGAAAATCGTGAGTCTATAGTTTTTTCTCTAACACTAGATGGTCTTCAGAATGTCTCCATAACTCGACTACGTATAAAGGCTAACATTCTATTAGATAATAAATAATTCTAAGATATTGACGCAGACATACTAAACAACATTATAAATGACCTGACAATACTCTCTAAACATACTAATACATGCTCATATATACAATTTCCTTCCTTTACAACTTGACCTTAATCGTTTCTCCAAAGGGCAGAGATAGCAAATAATAAATCAGCGCCACTATGAACAGTCTTATCTTCGGAGGAAGGAAATTAGCCGCCATAGGTCGCCACGAGCGCTCTTGTATTGTATCTAAGAATGTACGTACGTAAGTATTATAAATGTTGATTTAGTGGAAGAATTTTGATAGATTCAACTCATTGTTTTTTAGATGCTGAACGTGGTAAAGCAAATATTAATGTAGACCGTGAGGTATATAGCAAAGTATCTAAATATAGTCAATTTGAAGTTTTGGAAAACGTAATCAGAGTCATTTTAAATGATGATGGACGTGGCAAAACATTCTTAAAGCTTCTGTACAACCTAGCACGCGTACGTGAAAAAGTGTTCATGAGAAGAGTGATATTATACATTAATAATGGCGTTTTCATGACAATAAAACGAAATATCTGCAACATTGTGTGTAGCAGAAGTGTCAAAAAGAATCATCAAAATCGGTTTACCCAGTCAAAAGTTTTGAGGTAACAAACGTTTAAAAAAAATAAAGTCGAATTGAGAACCTCCTCCTTTTTTGAAGTCGGTTAAAAATGGAACCGAAACGCAACAATCTAATGAAGTGGCAGGGCGAAGCTACGATTGGAATCTTCGGTAAAAGTGACATCGACCGCAATAAGTGCTTTCCAAGACTCAATTTCGAAAGCAACAACATTCAACTCAAAGAGCGATATGACAATTCTAAAATAAGCATAGTAGGTTTTTGACTAATGTCAACTATCCTCAAACAGCATCTGTTTGTGTAAATAGATTTAAATGGCTCGCCAAATGTCCGACACTAGTGTCCAAGGTGTCGTAGACCAGCTGTAAGTTAAGACTAAGCCCCATGTAGCAGCTGATAGCGATCTTCACAGCTCTGCTGATAATATCGGGTTTAAGTTATTACGGAGCTCCCCTATATCCGGCGCGCCATCGAAATGGACACCCTGATCATAATAGAATTAACAGCATTCTTAGATTGTAACTGTATTTTGTTGTAAGAATAGAAATATACGAAGATAAAAAAATGAGCTGCAGTAATGAAGATTCATGGAGATGTATGGAAGAAGAAAACAGCTGTACCGACTTGGGAAAGTTAAAGGCAGACTAATGGTATCGATGACGATCTTTGATTAATCATTCAATTGCTAAATCCCAGAGGAAAAGTCTAGTCTACGTTCGCACGAACGTAAATATTAGCACCGGGATTCTGTCACGCATTTGATCTTCATCGCACTGTTTGGCGCGGAGAGTTCAAAATCCAACAATGTAGTTTTTCGACGCACTTGGATGCACACTATTGAATTCCCAATCCTCGGTTCAACACCGAAGGCTGAAAATCAAGTGCACGATAAAATCCTGCCGCGATATTTTTACGTTCGTACACACGGGTAGCCGAACATCAAACTATAGATTTCCAGTTTTAGCTGACCTCTTATGATATAGGCTTTTCGTGAAATGAGAGGTCAGCTTATGCTGGAAATGTATAGCTTGATCTGTTACCGTGCGTACAAACGTGGTCCAAGTAATTTTCAATCCTCTGAACAATGTATAAAACAATAGCAGTAGATAAACTGGAAACTAATTAGAATCCTTGCTGCGTAGAAATTGTAATAGAACTAATTAGAGAAAGCAAGAATGCGCACAATTAACACTCGAGGTTCTTTGTTGTAGATGCCAACATCTTAATTTGATCAACCTGAATAATAGCCCCATCCAATTTCTTCAGGGAGAAACGGAATAAACGGGCGACTAAGGGACTTACTAGAGAATGGGCAGCAGCGTTCTTTATGCATTTTACCACCATACTGCGATCGCAAACCCGCCTAATATTTTACCTTATTAGGAAGGTACCTAGGTGCTTAAAACTTCTTGTTGTACAAATATCCGTATATTTTTTTAAAGCATAGAGCTTTTCCTATCCCTTAATAAAAAAGCAAGATTTGATAATATATTTTACATATTTTCAGACACTAAGTAGTTAAGTTAATTAAACACATTACTCCGCACAATAATAATATGTTAATTATAGTTCAGTGTTCAGTATTCCTATTAATTACAAGTTTCGCTGCTACAACAGCTCTCTGCGTAAACCACGGTACGCCCCCTGAACTTTGCGCGCCGCACCGTAACGGCGCGTGCGCGGTACACAATGCGCAAGCGCACGGGCTCATAAAGCTTTGTTTGTGTTTCCACGTGCTATAGAGTAATTAATAATAATAATAATAATATTCCACAACTATCACACAACGCCATCTAGTCCCAAGCTAAGCAGAGCTTGTGTTAAGGGTACTAGACAACTGATAAACATACTTATATATTTCTAAATACATACATATTATAGATAAATTACACCCAGACACAGAACAAATGAAATGTTGTTTAAAACGGAAGATATTTTGTCATATTAATAATAGGAACTGACTTTTTAGCTTATTAATCTCGTTAGGTTTTTTTTTTAAATTGTGAATTTTAGGACCAATATACTAATAACCAATATCTATATAAAGCTGAAGAGTTTGTTTGTGTGAATTGTTTTTTTTTTGTGTTGGGCAGCTTATTTATTGAAGAAGGCTATAGGCTATATAACATCACGCTACAATCTAAAGGGGCGGAGTAGCAACGAAAAATGGACGAAAACTGGTAGGCAATTCGATGCGAAGGGAAGGGTCAGGGGAGCAAAAATTTGACGCGGACGAAGTCGCGGGCAGAAGCTAGTCAATCCATTCGTCCACGTCCATTGCATGTAGAATATTGTGAATAAATGCCTTATTAGTTACATGAGTAAATGAAATGTATGCACGACCATGTGTAGGGCATATAAAAATAGGACACAATCTTGTAGCATATCTATGAACCAAATATGTAATTAGTGGCAGGAAGAAATTGTTAAATAAAGGTCATACCGCTAATTCGCAAGGTCACGGGCATTTGTTAAACACAAGATTATAGCTTTAGCACCAAACAATAAGGCTTAGCGGCCACGCCCCCTGAACTTTGCGCGCCAAACCGTGACGACTTGCGCGTGCGCTGCATACAATGCACATCGCGGTTCAATGGGCAATAGATACCGTGAGGTATGCGCTTTGTTTGTTATAAGAGTTATGAGAAGCATATTTTCTCCCAATTTAGACTGAGAAACAGAATTTTTCTGGAGTGCAAAATGCAGTTGGAAGAAATCAAAAAGCCCAGCCTTTATCTTTTGACAGCGGCTTCGACCGCGTTGTGGTCGAAATTTATCCAGCGGGAACGTAAAAGTACCTTATCTGTTAATAAAATTTTAAAGTATCTGTGTGCCGTTTCATCCAAATCCGTTCAGTAGTTTTTGCGTGAATTAGTAACAAACATCCATATATCGTCACGAACTTTCACATTAATAGTATTAGTAGGATTAAAAATTATGTTGTGATAAGCCAATTTACCTCATCACATAATCACATTAATTATATGAGCTTTTATTTTAGCTTTCCATAAACTAGTGAACTTTGTGAGTGTATGTGACTTTACATCGAATAATTTGGCAGTTAGTCCACATAAGCTAAAAATTAAAAATAAATATATTATATTAGGATATTTTTCATCATAAATGTCTGCATTTTATCATGCGCTGTAACCATTAACCTTCCTTCAATAAAATAATTCAATGATACTTCCATGTTACTTCTACACAAGACACGTAAACATTCCAAAGACCTCCATTCAATTTCCAGCACAATCTATTTGGCAATTGACATTAAACATTACATTCATAACTTCGACTGGAGCTCAGATAGCCATTTGTATACCTAGACCATGTCTAGACCTAAAAAACTTAGACAAAGGGCAATAAAACGAAGTGGTGGCAGCCATAACAATTTGTTAGTCCTATTCCGACATAATACTGTAGATATCAGCCGAGGTATAGGAGCATTCAGCAGTCGAAAGGACAAATTGGCTGTCGTTATAGAACAGAATGGCTTTCGTGTCTGTAGAAAGGGAAAAGTATGCAATGTATTTGATAAAGCAAACGATGGAGGATCTTTTGGGAACGATGCTAATAGGGAAAGATAATAACTTAATTTGTGCATTATATTAATATGACGCGATACAATCCTAATGAATATTATAAATGCGAAAGTAAGTTTCATTGTTTCACGCTAAAACGACTACATTGATTTGGATGAAATTTGATACACAGATTACCTGGGTGAGAACATAGCCTTCTTATCTTGCATCGCAGAAGTCCGGGCAACAGCTAGTTAGATTCAAGAAAAATAAAACAAATGGGAATCATTTGTGATGATTGAATAACCTACCTTTCACTCGATCCCTTAGTCTGAACGATATTTTTAAGTGAAGTAGATATACCACCTTATAGAGGACCTGATAAAGAAGTTTAATACTAGACACAGTCTAATCTAATGTTACTGGCATTCAGCATAAATCATTAAAAATTTAATTTAATATCTATACCAATTTCTCAATTTTCCATGTTCACATGACGGAAAACATTTTTACACGCTTTATATTAGCTTCACTTGTATGTTTGTATGTTTGTTTGTAACCGACTCCTCTATAGCGCGATTTTGACCCACTTTAAACGACCAGATTTCATTCAAACTTTGCACACCTGTCAAGGACCGATGACAATGCAATAATTTCATAAATTTGTGCCATCATGCTTGCCAGGGTTACCAGGACAGCAAAAAAACTGTCTTCGAAAACTACGCTGGCATACGTCACAAACTAATTTTTGCCATTATCCTTGCCAGGGTTACCAGGACAGCAAAAAAAACTGTCTTCGAAAACTACGCTGACATACGTCACTAACTACGCTGACATACGTCTTAAAATTCGAAACACCCTAAAAAATAGAAAATAAATAATAGTTTAAAAAACTAAAAAACACGCTTCCATTGAAACCAAACTAAAAAGTACAAAATAATGGAAAAAAAGCGTGGGGTGCCTGATATCAATAAAAAAATACCTTAAAAAGCACCCCACGCTTTTTTTCCATTATTTTGTACTTTTTAGTTTGGTTTCAATGGAAGCGTGTTTTTTAGTTTTTTTAAACTATTATTTATTATCGTCTGTTTTGGGCGAGCAATTTTTGCTTAGTCATTCTACACCTGACATGCCTACATATACCCAGTATCCAGGATTTTATAATATCTAATAGTGCGTCCTTGGAGTTGGTCATTTCTTCGCCGTTTTGGAATAAGCAACTTGCTTAAATTTTCTGACTAACTGACCGACAACGCTTAGACAATTCAAAGGTGCCATTGAAATAAATGCTTTGTGTTTAAGTCTGATATAAGCCTAAATCCTAGATTCCTCTTAAAACAATAAAGCCTAGTGCAGAGTGGAGCTTATCCCGTCCATTGTATAGCCGGAGGACAATAGTGTATTTATAGCGGATAGCACAGGATGCACTATCGACACCTCGGGACGCTCATAGCTCTGCCAACGGCTTTGTTTCTTAGACATGTATATTCTTGGTATCATTTTACATGTATAGAGAACTTGGGCGCTTTACCAATTGATATAAAGGCTTTAATTGTTTACGTAGTTACTTTTGTTGTAATCAGCTGATTGCTGGTCCAACCTCTTGTCAAGTTATTTGATTGAAATTTTGAGAAGCAAAATCAAATCAAAATCAAAAGTCATTTATTCAAACTAGGCTGAGAGTCAGCACTTTTTGAACGTCAAAGTTACATGAGACAGTCCCCCAAAAACGCCCACCCTTCGACACTTCCTAGTGCTTTAGCTGGGAAGAAGAAGTGGCGGAACAAACTCCCCAGCCAAACTACTAATTAGAAAGCAAACTACTAATTAGAGATTTTAGGACTTAGGAATCTGGAGAGTAGTTTAAATCCGTTGCAATGGATTGTCGTGGAAGGCCTAGACGTTTAAATAACTGCACAAAAATGAAAAGCGATATTCTCTTTTAAGTTTCAATGCTGTTTTTCCACAAATTCTGCAATTGACAGCTATAAATCCGCAGTAAAATTTTAACTAAAGAATGGTGATCTTAAACAGACAACCGCTGTCGCATTCCAACTGCCACGTGATTCCACCATCAAAGCATATATCAAAGGCTTTTAATCACATTGATTACCCATTAACTAAGGACATAAACACGAAATCAACTTATAAATCTCACAAAGACATTGTAGAAACAGACCCAGGTCCAACTCATAACTCAGTGAGGAACAGATCTTCAGGAAACCAGCGCCATATAAGAAGATAAGTGCCAATAACAAATGCTGCTATTAAACATTTCAAAGTAAATCTTAGCATTCATGGTAGGACGCAGAAAATACGTAACTTTCTATTTATAACTAGGAATGTATGTAGGTAGTATTGAATGAAAAGTATCGACACTCTACGAAACACATATTCGATAAATAGAAAAAAGTGCTACCTGTAAAAAAAAAGAATTATATCAGATTTAAAGAAAGGTCAAGATGCAAGAATCAAGACCAAACAAAATCAACGACATCTACGTTTCGAATTCCAAAATTCAATATTTTTTCCCAATTTATCGTGATGAGTGTGTAGAGAAGAGAGTAAAAAAAAATTCATCGTAACAACAGAACTATCGATACCTTTTTAAATCCCTATTTTATAACATGGATTCCTGGATGCTGTTACGCATAGGAAACAGATCGATCTGCACAATAAACAAACTTCAAGGAAATAAGGAAACTATTAGAAGAGCACAATAGACCACAAATTAACTTTACTGTCTCGAGTTCAATAAACAATTATTTTATGGAAACTATTAATAAATTGGTAAACAACAGTAGATTTATGAAGAAGAGCTATATTGTCTTAACAAATAATAGTAAAACATAGTTTTATTACTTGTCCAATATTCCCTTTATCTTAAACGAAGTATAGATGACTATTTTTATCACTTAATCCTTACATACATCTCATACTCAGTAAGATACCGTGATTAATCTTTAACTCACTTATTTCAACTCATTTTCAACCCTAAATCTATAAGAACAGAGCCTAAGTTACAGATGCTATTAGTATCGAAATCATCTTCAAAAATAACGACATTGAACGTCAATTTTCAACTCGATCATCTTCGGTATAGGGTTAAATCTCCTTTGCATGGTGTTAATAGTAAAGGATATGGCAATTAACCACGCAGTCGGCACGTTAGTGATCAGATAGCGATCAGTTGCTATCGGTTCATCTGAACATCAGTCCAGTCGCGGTTAATCCGCCGCGACCGGTTACTTATCTGCTAAGAGTTGGGACGCACCGAGTTAGTTATGCTCATAAAGGGAAGGCGCGATATGGGTGCACATAACTGCAGTTACTTAGAAGTAAGTATAAAAAACTGAGAAGACGAATGGAGAAGTGTTACTGGATTTTTCTAGCAGGAATTTCTTAATAGCAGCCCTGAGTCTGGCTTTGTGGTCTGTTGATGGTATGGGCTTGCCCTCTGCTACTCGAGAGTACTACAAAGGTAAATCTGTATCTCACTCTCCGTGGAAACCAGGCGCGATGTTCAGCTGTGTTGAAAAATCTCAAATTCCCAAAGAAATTAAGAACAACTTATTTTCGCTTACAGAAAACTAAGATTTTTAACATTTTTTTCAGCGACAATAAGAAAAAGATGAAAAACACAGAAGCTTATGAAATAAAAATGCGTTGTCTTTGAAACTGAAGCAACATGTGAAATTTCAACTCCGTAGAATAAAAGGAAGTGGTTTTTAATTCAGTTACAAGATTTGATCCGAACAAACATTGCATGCTAAATAAAGCTTGTAAAATAGACGCTGTAGCCTATAGCTTAACATTTTAACCGCAATATTCGTCCAACTGTTCCGTGTATTGCCAGAAGTAAAGAATAGCACCGTCTCATTTCTTATCGCGGGTGTCGTAAGAGGCGACTAAGGGACTTACTAGAGAGTGGGTAGCAGCCTTCTCGTTGCATTTTACCACCGTACTGCGATCGTAAACCTGCCTGCCAAGGCTGAAGATTATGGCAAACCCTCCCCAAATAGGAGGAGGTATTTGTCTAGTAGTGGACGTCTTTCGACTGATATGATGATGAAGATGATTCTTCCAACTCAGTCACTAGTATATTCCGTGAATAAAATAAACAAAACAAACTAACCATTGCCTACATCCAGTGTGTCTCCTCACTAAAGGTTCTAAGTCCTAACTGTTGCATATATTTCAAGCCGTTAATTAGTAAATTGAATCTCCCACTTTAACTGGGCAGTTACAATTACAAGTTACCGTTATTTTCTATATGTATATTACTGTTAGCGACCTATTTAGTTAGTTTGCAATCGTCATAATAAAAAAAAAACGGAATAGCGTTCCGATTTTTCTATTAATACGATTGCAAACCTACCCTTAAGATAGATTTAAAAGTAAAAGACTCTCTTCTTTTATTACTGAAATATTTCAAAACTTTCAAAATTACATACTAGTCTATCCAAATTGGTAGGACACTCTTCATAAACAAATTCTTAAGCAATTTAAAAAACACAACAAATTCTTAAGCAATTTATCCTTTTTTCTTTCAAGCAGGAATTTAATCCCTCTACAGCATAGGCACAGCACAAAACACAATACATCACATTTAACCAACCACGGAGAATTAACAAAAAATGCTACAATGTTGAAATAATAATGAATACAACAGAATAGCTTTTAATGAAGTAGCGTCAAAAAAAGTCCGTCGTTTTAGTATTGTTGGGGTTCCGCTAAGAATTTGTGATATTAAAACTAATTGTATGCTTGAAAGATACAAAATTGTACTAATTAGTTCTTAAATACCATTTAATCGAACAAATATAATAAATAACCCTATCAATGGGTGTAACAAATAATTATTTCAACGAAACGCCAACAATGAATTCGACTAAATTCTTACTAAACTAAATCTGCGCCCTTATTGCGGAAGGATATATAATCCATTCCTGCATGTGTTCAAAAAAATTGTCTACTTGCTACTGTAAACCACGCAATAAATGTTGTTGAAGTGTCAAAATGAAAGCCACTCCCACTGCTAGGGTGTTAGGCAATACCACGCAGTTAAAACTGGGTGCTTCGATTTAAAAAAAAAGAAAGTATAATTTGATCGAGGACTACGTGAGCGTCGTATAGCTTTAAAGCTTTACCTTGCATTTTTTTTCTGCTATTTACTTTTAAAATAAGAATAATCAATTAGCTTAGTCAATTTCAAAAGAAATAAAAGCAGAACCATCTCTACAAAACGACAACTCGAACCTGACATCTTCAAAAAAAAAAAAACTCGTGCTCGTGACCGATACTGGGGTCTCGGTTAATGGGAACTTAAGTACCGTGATATTAATGAACCCATGTTAACTCCACACCATGCTTGCCGGTAATTTAATTATCTTCTTTTGTTAAGCATCGAAAACATTCGAGATTGTTTCAATACTTTCTTTAGATCATAATACAAAGCTTGGTAGAGATACATTCATCAGGTTTCCGAATTGAGAATTTGAGGTTGGGAAATGGTGAAACTCTACTTTAGCACTGCCAGGGTCGCGAGATTTATTCGAGAGAGATACCGTGACCCTGGCAGGCTGGCACATGGGTAACTGAAGGAACATGGGTGGGTTTTAGTCAGTAAAATTCTGACACGCCCTTCCGCTCCACCCAAGAGCGGGAAACGTCATTTGATGATTTACCCACAAAAAAAATAAATCACTAGCTACCACCTACTAAAGTGAAAGCCTACAAATTCTAAAACCGTGAGAAGAATTTGTTTTCAATTAGGATACATTCAAGAGGGGGATGTGGCTAAGTATTCTATCAGGTAAAGCTAACGCTTGACGGGTTTGGGTGGTGGGGGAACATCTTTAAATACAAGAGCCCTCCGTACCTCGGAAATCACGCTAAGCCATTGGTCCCAGCTGACATTCTTAGATTTTTGACAGTCGTCAGAAGCCTGAAAGCAGAAGTACCCAGTAGCTGGGTTGCGGATATCAGATAGGTAGTTGCTCCTTATTAAATACTAGAATTCAACTGCATCTGGTAAGACTGGAATCCGACTCCAACATGGTTGGGAACAGGCTAGGTAATATTGAAGGAATCACCTTAAGTAATGTACTTCAGTACCTACAGGCCTACATCGTACTCCCATACCTATTAACACTGTAATTTGAAACAATTGTAAAAACCAATTATTTTTGAAAGAGTAACCGTGGAGTTTCTTGCCGGCTCTTCTCTATAGGAATCAACAATTTGGAACCGTGCACCTAGCTTCTGACGTTTCATAAGTGCCCATGTAGGTTTATGTGAAATAAAAATATTTTGATTTGATTTGATTTGAATGATGGAATTTGACAAGTTCTCATCTTCAAATTGTCAATTCAATAACCAGGTGATTTCGACTTGCATAAGCACGTGGCGATAACACAAAAGGTGTAGCAAGAGAGACCAGCAAGATGACAACAGAAAACGCAAACTGTCCTGATCAAACTATCAGAACAAATCTGAATTTGAAAAAACGGTGTCGACCTGTGGAGCATTCAACGATACAAAAATTTTGATTAAGCCTGATACGCTGTATGATTTCATATCGGCCGACTGCATCTTGAATTCACACGAGGTTATACACACATCCTGTTACTGATTATAAATATGATGAGGATGAAATTGAATCGGACACTCAATGTTATCCTTAACTATTATTTCAGTCACTTTAATCAACCTTAGTTTCGCAGACTACAATAATACCACCCGCAGTTTCAACTTTAAGCGCATATCAAATAGGCAACATTAGCAGAACGCGGAACAGTCATTGCCTTGGCTAAATCTTTGTGGATACAGGATAATATCTAATATTTAGATATAGACCCACCTGTATCCCTGTCGGTGCCTTTTGTCTCTAAAGCCAACTCTAACTCATAACATAGATTTCCTACGGTAAAAGGAAAAAATATGACTGTAACATTGCTCGTCGTTGTGTTTCCGCAAGGTGCTTATCTTGGTCCAATACAATTCCTTTTTAGCAGAATTCAATGTGGATTTGTATTCAATGGACAAACGTTTGTTATGTTAAAGATCAATGGAAAACTTTTTGACGGTTTGCGATCAAAGAGGATACCGTCTTGTCCGGATAATTCAAGATTTATGTGAACTTTTGTAAGTATTAAAAAATCGTTTTAATCATGTGAGAAAATTTAAAGCGATACCGCGGTCAAGTCAAAGAAAATATTCTTAAAATTGACCGTATATGGCAAAGTACCACAGGTGGCCGGTAGTAACAGCCCTCACATACAAACATAATTTCCAACATTAAAGAGAAATCTGGCAGCGAAAAAATATCCATGAAAATAAAGAAAACATGCCGAAATTTCACATAAAAATTCTCGGCAAATGGAGACAATAAAAGAAACGTTCTCTACAAGGCGATGTGAGTCCAAATCGGACGGGTGTAGCTGTCAAGCGGCGGCCGCCATATTAGGTGCGCGCGCGCAAGAACCCAGGCATCCGACGCTGACAAATCACCGGACAATTTGTTAGCTCAAAAACTTTGCGTAGAGGGTGTTGAAAAATTTTAAATTAGAATCGTTATTATTGATAAAATATTTAAGAAAAATAATAATTTCTCAAAAGTACAGAACGGGATAAGCTTTGTGTTCCAATAATTACACGCCACTTTTATGAATATTAAAATGAGTATTGTCTATATTTATCTGCTCAACATTTAACTAGAAGAATTTATGCCAAACAAGATGTCGAGATGTGCCTCTGCACTAATATTCGCTCCCTCCATTATCTATGGTAACCGTGACCGTATAAATGTGTAATAAAATGACCGTATAAATAAAACAGTCGGCACATATTTAACAAGACCTCAAACAGCTAAGAAAAAAATAATCTAAAGATTAAAGATTCGCGAAACCTCAAATATAATCTGAGACATATCCTGGCTTATTAAATAGCAGCTATATCTATGCTAAATTCATAGACAAGCCATCGGCATAGACAATACGGTGTATTTAGTGCCTGTAATATGTCGCATTTATAGAGTTAAGTGCCTTATAGAGATGGACTCGATGCTCATAGACCACAATATGAGACCCAGATGCGATATCAGTAAATTAAAAATCATTAAGGTCTGCTACATGATTAGAGCTTGGAACTGAGTTTATTGAAATTAATTGGCTTCTTATAAATAACTCTATATTATATCGGAATCACTTCAGTTATTTCTTGAAAAAAAAAACAGAAAATTTTAATCTGTCAATAATATTTTGTTCCCCAAAGATTGCAGTTATTTTCTTTAATTTTGTTACGATAGCTAAAAGCAAAGATTTGAATACAGCATTCTGAGACAGAGCTCTTGATTTAAATGTACACTGGAGCAAGACTAGAAAAAATAAATGCTTCAATTCAGGCATTAATCTTTGAGAAAGACGGCCAACGGTCTTATTGATAGCCTCATGAAACAACGACAAAACGACCAAGGATACATTACTTTACCAATGATATACCGAATATTTTGTCAAAATAATTCATCTATGTCTAACTGTATAAACCTACGGCCGGCACCGGCGCAAGCGCATGTCGCGCCGTGTGCCGTGTGACGCGACATCGCAATATCCCGGGATTTATCTTAGGATATTTATTTGCAATTCTAATAATGTATTGGTTTTGGAAAGAGAAAGAAATAGGTATATGATTTGTAGATCTATTTAAAATATTGTATTATCAATTTAAACGAAGAGTACCTAACTAATATTGCGAAATTTCGAAAATGATCAAGACGTTACTTACATTTTTATAAAAAAGAGTTGTGATACCATTATCATCATTTCAGCCGAAAAACAGCCACTGCTCGACAAAGGCTTCACCTAATCATGAGGCATAATCGCCACGCTCTGCAGACGAGTTGGGGAGCGCAGTAAGATGGTAAGATACTTAGATAACGCTGCTACCCTACCCTGATTGATACCTACATATTTTAAATTTGAATGCATAAGGTGCCTGCCCACGTATGTAGGTGTTGCTACCGTATTAAGTATAAATATTACTAAAATGATATCTACACAAAAAGTCGATACCAAAATAAGTAAAAACAAAACACCCACTGGCAATCGTCAAAGACAAAACCTCTCTGCAAAACATTACAAATTAAAAAATCGAGTAGCGTTCGCTTTATCGTGAGAAATCGAATCGTCGATAAAAACGAACGAACTTAGTATTCAATTGGTACTAATAAGAAAACAATTATGTCTCGATAAACGACTACTAAGTGAGTACTCGACGAGTTTTGTTTTTAAATAATAACAGCAAAAAATAGTGCTGGGACACTGCAGTTGCAATTATTAATCAATTGTACACCTACCTATTTAAAAAAAAAAAAATTGTGAAGATATGAAAAGGATGTTGTCGTAAACATTATCTTTTGAAATAAAAAAATAAAATTATGTCTATTTGTAATGTCAAATAACAGCTTAATAACAAATGCATATGATAGTATACATGGTTTTTATCAATAAAAAAATACAGTTTTTAGCTGATGTTATGAGAACTAACATGATATTTCGGAAGCATAAGTTTTCATAGTAGTATAATTTCGGATTCGCGGGCGAAGCCGCGGGCAGAAGCTACTTTACCATAAAACTACTGAATTTGCTCTTTAAATTGTATATAAAAACATGATACAAAGTATAATTGTTAGTAGTCAATCATTTAAGTTATTAAACTACCAATAACATTGCTGGGATGTTTATATCCAGCCATTAAAAAAGAAGTTGACGTGGAAATGACTAAGTTGAAAGAATTTTGACATTTCCGTTTTCAATAATTATAAGAAGTAAATTCTAGTATTCAAAAAGTTCAAGTACTATTCTTATATTCATGTCATTTTTTATTAGAGCCTTGATAGGAATATGGTTGGCAGTTTATAATCAATAATGTCTATTCATTATTTTTTAAATACATTGTGATCAGAAGTCACAGCACTATCAATAATGACAAAGACACCTACAGATACAGCCTATGCCGTCGAACAATTATAAATTCCCAGCGCGTTTCTGTCCCCCAGAGCAAATGGAACAAAATGCCTAAACAAATTGCAGTCTCGCTGAGAAAGCCAGCTTTTTGCACTAATTCGGCATTCCGAAATAAAAATTCCAACTCCTTAAGTAGAGAACAAAAAGTATGTGGTCTCTGGTCTTCGTCGAAGGCGTCTCCTGACTGATTTCAAATATGGAATTGAAAAAAAAAAAGTTCTGAAACCGAGCCGCGGTGTTCGTGCGAAGTGCGTGACTCGTGAGTAATACAATTTATTTGCAACATGTGTGCGGTAAATGGTTGCAGTCCATTTGAATTAATATGGCGGACATATTAAGTGATGCCGCTTGCTAAGTTGCTACCGTTTGATTAAGTATCAAAACTCGTAAAGCTCAATCGTAAAACAGCGTTCTGGATTGTTGATTGATCTAAAAGGCTAAATATCGCCCAAAAACAAATTAAGTTAAATCACAGTTAACAAACTGTACGCTATTATTCTTTTGACCATTTTTGCAATCATTACCAAGATAAAGCGAAATAAATTCATCGAACGAGGTCAAGAAATCGCCCCTAACCTAACTTACATAACCCTGAAACCCAGTTTCGCCAAACAGATAGCCACAAGTCCACAAGCCATAAAGACGACCCCGTAGCCTAATGGCGTTCAACCCTATAGCCATGGGGGCCATGGGGCCTTGGACTGACCCACTTGCCAAATGTCAACCATAGGGCGCCGGGATTAATGGAGTTTCCTTGGCACCTATTGTTTTAATAGTAATAAAGGTTTTAGGAGCTATTCGCGATTTATGATCTGTCTGGTATATGTGCCGATATTATTTTGTTTTTCGACTGCTAGCCGCAAAACACCGCAAATGTTGCACGGCAAAATTGGCTTTTAATTTGAAGGAAAGAAGGCTCTTTGTCTGATGCTTTTTGACTTGTGAACTACTGAGCTGATCGTTATGAAAACACGTGAGAATTGGAGAAGGACATAAAAGTTAGGACTACTTTTCAACCTGGATCATCATCTGCCTCACACTTCCCCAACTATGTTGAGGTCGCCTTCCTCTTTAACCGGATGCAGCTGATTAGGTACCAGTATTTTTACATGGAGCGACAGCCTATCTGACCTCCATAATCCAGCTACTGGGTAATACGATGCCCCTTGATAAGACTGATTGTCAAACTTTCGGGCTAATGATGACCCGTAACTACTCTCAAAGATTCATGAATGACTTTTTATCTTGGATACTTCTAAAAATATGAATACAAAACACACCCAAAGGAAGTCGCAGACAAGAGAAAGTGTGGTTGGAGAACTTTAAAGGAGCGATTTAAATGAAAATAACTAGCTTTTGCCAGTGGCTTCTCCCGCGTATTATACAAATATACCATCTTCTTGAATCACTCTGTCTATTGAATAAAACCGCATTAAAATCCGTTGTGGAGTTTAAAAAATCTTAGCGTACAGACGTGGGAAGAGACTTTGTTATATACTATGCAAAGATAAAGCGTAGTAAGAATTTCCGACAATGGATCACTAGTACCCACATTAGGACATTAAATCCAAACCCAATGACCAATAACGCAATCACATCTAGGCCAGTGACGTCACGAACGTACCCGACCATAGACTCGATAACAAAAGATAGAGCGATCAACATTAAGGCAGAACACCTTGAGGACAGGGCGGAGCAGGAAGGGTGCGCCTGTCAAGACATCCCATCAGCCCATCAGCTTTATAGGTCAGTCGTGTATGAGGTCATGGAGTTAACTACGGAAAATGGCGAGGAAGACATTTGTGGCGAAACGGATTTTGCAACGCGAAAACTAGGAGTCTGTATTGAGAATGTGGTTTTTGAAGTTGTAGATGAGCAGATAGATCACCGAAATACGTTGTCTGATAAAAAAAAGGGTGAAATAAGATTTAAGACGACAAAATCTTGCCGTGTTCTTTCTGGATTTGGGAAGTGTTTTAGTAATTTCCTAGTTTTTAAACAGTCACTGAATCAGTCATTTACTTAGATCAGATTGTGGGTTTTCTGATAAAGGAAGATTTAAAAAGGCTCAAAAGATTTTCTCTACAAACAGACAAATTAACCATGACAATGGATAAAGAATTGAGATAGTCTCAAAAAACACTCTAATTAATACTTGTATGAAACATCACCGTTTCCCAGAATGTGAAAGGCTATAAAAATTCGATGTAGTAGTTATTATAATCCGTATTCTCCTCAACATATCAAAAAGTAAGACTCACCATGATAGCACCATTTCTGCCTGTACTAGTGAGGGTTGCTCCGAACCATTGGTTCGACTTCTGGTCGACTGGACGACCTTGACGATCCTCGTTGTTTCCTGTGGACAAAGACATTGTTTGTTATTAAACAATAGTTATTATGGAAATTGTCTTAGCCTGCAGTGAGAAAGGAGAAGTGGAAAACTGAGCTAATGAAAATGGAGTATTAAAGGCGATAACTTAAACATGTGTAGACGATAAAAATGATCCTGTTATTAGTGAAAAAGGAGTATTAAAGGAGGATTCTAACACAGATGTAGACCACGAGAATGATCATGTTTTTAATGACATGTATCACATAATCAGTATGTAATGAAGCCGGAGAACACATGCCTCCTTTCTATGAGAAGGAGTGGGCCATAATCCAGTATACAGACCCAGTCTGGGTTGGTAGATGTCACATGTGTTGGTTCTAAGACATGCCGGTTTCCTTACAATGTTTTCCTTCACCGTTTAAAGAGCTGTGGTGATGAAATGAAACTAAATACATAAAGTGCCAGCCTGGGTTCCAACTCATGACCTACAAACTTTTAAGTCAGGTCGACACCATGGGGCCAACACCGGTTTTTTCTTAATATATGCTTGGATATGGAACAAAAAATATCATGAAATCCACTTCGATGAAAGAGCCAACCAAGCACATGGAAATTTTACGATTACCAAAAATAGCTTTACACAAGGTGCGAAATACGAATTGAATTTAAAATGGTTATCCCCTGAAGCAGAAAAATTTGGACAATACCTACAGATATATTGACGTACAATTAAATAAACATTACTCATCTCACGTTTAATATTTAAAGACATAAATCATTGGGAAGAAATCGTGGACATCGGCCATCGCAGCTCTTACTCAACCTTTTCATAATTTATTACAGAAATCTTTATGAGAACACGTAATACAGTATTAACATTTAATTTCAGCAATTTATTTGTGCCACTTGTAATTTATCGCTTTAAGAAGTTATTATGATGATTTTATAGAAATTGGTGTCTACTTCAAGTGTATTCATTGCAAGAGGATTAAGTTGCGACATTCGTTATTTCTGGGATTGCGAAAGTTATCTTGAAAAGAGCTCACATTAAAGTAATTGTGTTCTTACTATACTTCGCCATACTTGTTTCAAAATGTCTGACCATATGGCATTATTGGCATATTAAGAACGAATAAAAACTTGACATGTATAAATAATTCATAATATTTAAAAAAATCTGTTACGGAATTCTTTTCCAAAAAAAATATTTTACAACTTAACGACTTTCCCGCGTTTTCGATTCAACTGCCATTAACTGCCAAACATGGCGGCCATTCCAGTGAAGTATTCAATGCCGCGAAATAAGAAATGTCTGGTAATAACTTAATTCGGCTCGCAGGGCATCCATCTTTTATTCAATTTTGTAACGGTGAAAATGGTATTCTGATTAATGGAATTTTATTGGAAAAGTGAGTTTCCATTTAATTACGAAAAATTTTATGAAGAAAAGTGATCTTAGCGTCTTTTAATTGACTGATCTATTATGTAGGATCTACGTAGGTATTGCACAGGTATGTTTTAAGTGCAATGTGATGTATCTCATACCCATGCGTTGTCATGTAATGATCCTTGTTCCAACGTATACAGTTTAGACTATTTCCGAAACGTCCATAGTTTTATAGTTTCTTAGACTGCCTGAACCACCACTGACCTAAAGCTACCACACCACCAGATTCATATTAATTCTAAATCAATACACATAATTCCATTGTATTTCCTCGTATTTTATTGAAAACAGTAAAAGGGCGTTCCCAACGTATCCTGTTGTAAATCCATCCAGAACTGAAGCCCAAGTTCATTTTGACACCAATAATTAATATTTAACAGAAAGCTATCATCATTTTTAATTACGAACGAAGGAGGTTCGAGTAATGACGGGTCTGTGACCTCCTTCCTCTTATATTGCGTGCCTGCTGATAAGTTTTCTGATAACAGACGGTCTTTGGGAATGGGTGTGAAGTTTTGATGTATCTTGAATCGATGTTTCATGAAAGGGAAATTGGTACCTAATTAATTTTTTTTACGTCACGTCTGTCTTTACATGGATTTCATAATGACATAGCCAAGAAAAAGAAATATTAAGGCTAAAAGAAGTTCGTTTTTTTTTTTAATTACTTATTATTTATTTTGTATTGTTATTTTTAAGGTTTCGTACCGAAAAACGGAACTTTTTTAGAATCACTTTTTCTGTTTAAATTTAAATGATATTTAATTGATTTAATTAAATTGAAACAAAATAAGGTTCAATAAATTGCCAATAAAAATATAATTTTAATTTTCCTAATTTATACTAAGGTGACCACGTAACTTAGAACATTAGGACATTAGCACAAAATCATCATTACCTGTGTCATAGCCGTGTAATGACGACCATCGTTAATGATTTAATGACCGCTCCCCCCTCCCTACCGCGCCTACACCGCGCCCCCCGGCGGCGCCTAATCATGCTGGGGTTAGGCTTTTAAACTGATTGCAGTGGTACAGTCATGGCCAGAAAGATATAAGAAACGAAATCTTAAAATTATACTGATGGAAAGATTAAGGTGAAATTTTGAACGATTAAGCTAATTGATTGAAGATTATACGTGTTTTGGGTTATAATGTTAGGTTTGTAAAGCTTGTAATTAAATAATTTTGTTTGAGGTGGCCATAAAATACTTTTTAATCGGCCCTCGAGGTATTATTTAAGTAAAACATTAAAACATGAGTTTGGGAGTTGGTCCATTAAATTTTAAGCAATGTCCAATTCCTTATATTGAAAAACCTTTTAATATTATTTAGTGACATTTCTGTGCTCTTCAATCACAGATTTCACCTGTTAACACAATAAACACACATTTTTTCACCTCATCATTCAATATCCGAAAGAATAACATTCATTCTCATATTAATTCAACTTCAATTAACTCATCCGTGGTCGACTGTACAACAATGACACGTCTGCCTAGTTAGTAGCTACTGCATATCGAACCTTTTTTTAAAAATTTATTAGTGTTCGTACTTACACTCGGACCGGTCTAATGGGCTCTGTAATGGCCCCAACACTTACTAATTCGACGGACATTTGTTTTAGAACACGTAATTTATCGAATGAGTCAGCGGTCAAGAATTTTTAATTTAAATCTGTCAGATTTATGTAATGTTGTGAGGAATATTTCCACTTTTAATCAATAATGATGGTTAATTAAACACAGCTGGTTAATTTGTCAAATTGTTTATTAAAATTGCATTTTGGTGCAGTTATTATTTTGAAATGTTTACTGATTCAATGAATAAATTGCAATTTATTAAGTCTGTTTACATTTTTTAAAGTGATTAAAAACAGCAGGTGAAGAAATAAAGAATGACTGGAACATAAAAGTTTATTTTAGCAAAGAAACTACTTGAAAAAGTCAGATAAAAACGGTTAAAAGAAAAATGACAAAGACCACCTACCACCAGGAAGAAACACACTTATCATTCGCCATAAAAATGAAGATATAAATAACGGTACGAACACACGAACCCCGCTACCCCCGCCCCTTATTTGTTTTTACAACTTAAACACCACCCAAAGGCTTCAATCTTGATTTTTATCGCTGCCGATACTCTTAATGGTTCTCCATATACGTCGTGATGATATCCCAAAGCCAAAATTAAGGCTTCACTCAGAGAAATTATACGCAAGTTAAAAATGACAGAGAGTAAAGATTAATGACGTCATTTTTTGTTTGCTTGAAGCTTGGATGAAGACGTTAAACATTACAACGTCAATTTCTTAACAGTTATGGCTCTCATAATTAACTGTATGACAGATATGGAGTCTAATGTGATTGGTAGTTGGCCACACTTGACCATTTTATCTGATTTCACGAAAACGATGCTTAACGGAAGCACTGATATTTTTTTTATCGATGGGATTTTTTTGTTAAGTGATTGATGTCTTAATAATATTGTGGCCTTTTTTGTGGTTATTTTGAGGTCATTGCGGTTAGTGCTTGTCATGCCTTGTTTAAACAGTCCATTGATTTTTTGATGTGTGGCAATTAATCACAAAAAGTTGGTTCTATTTTGGAGTGAAGACAGTTGGTTGAGAAATGTTATCAATTTAACACTTAAACAGTCTTATATAACCTGAACTTAAAATAAAAGCCCTATTTTTGAAAAATTTGATGTTCTGGTTGAACAGGAAAGGTAATATAGCACTGTTTTAAAGAAAATAATAGGCTGTTAACACGCTCTATTCACCCTAAACAATGTCTTCCAGACATGTCATACGAAAATTGTAAATTATTCTCGTACCATTTCCATAAAAGCGAACGTAATTTAAAAAGCTGCGAACCCTCTTCGTGACCACGACCGTGAAAAGGGGAACTATTCTCCTGAATAAATTACAATGACACACGGGTGTATCAAAAAACATTTTTATAACCTTAAAATTACGTTGCAATAACAATAAAGGTAGTCCCCCAACTCATAATTCCACCGGAGCATGAAATAGTAGGAAACAAAGCAACCCGGCAATGATTCGGTCCAATGAACAAATACCCGAAGTGTAGGAACATCAATAATGGACACCCTACTTTAACAAATGAATGCATTTATTTTATTGAACGTAATTTTTTCCACATTATCATCAATTATATAGAAATTATGGTGACCATTTAACGTGAACACTGAATTCGTTTATGAATATTTTAATTCTTAGAATGTAGAATGAATAATTTTTGCAAAATTATATCAAAGCTTCAAACTTATTTTGCGTAGACAGCCCTAAACGTACAGTTCAAAATCGAATAAAATATGTTCTAAAAAGAGAAAATGTAATAAACACTGATTACCTCCAGGTAAATCAATAAACTTCAAATGAAACGTGGTAATCAGACTACAATAAAACAAAAGGCAGTAAAAATGCACTTTTGTAAAAGCTTGCATGTCGTGACTATACGGTAGAGCACCTCGCGATAAAGACAGGTATGTATGTGTAGTAAATGTCATTTGTATCGCTTTAACGTTTTGTATCTGTGCTTAATAGAACACCGCCTTGATTGAGGACATCATTAAATTGGGTTCTTTAAAAAGTACAAGTTAATCATCGCTGATGTTATAAAGCTCAGACCCAAGTTATTTATTCAAATATTTTGTACACGCTTAGTACTCTCAAGGAATCTTTCTTTCTGATGTCTGATTCCACTAAAGCATAGGCTGCTATGAACGGGTAAGAAAATATTTATTGTACCTTACTTATTTCATGATTCATCGAATAATTTCCGCATTTTATATTGTGGTTGGTAAGCTCCTTCATAAGGGGCCATCCATAAATTACGTCACACGTTAAAGGGGGGAGGGGGTCGACGAATTGTGACATTGTGTGACAAGAGGGTGGGAGGGGCCCTAAATTTTGTGCCGTCACATTTCAAAATTGAATATACATATTTAAAGTACTATTAAAACACAAAATATGAACTATGAAAATTAAATTTAAAAAAAATTCAATGTCTAGATGAAAAATTGCAAAATATGTGACCAGCTGTGACAAGCACGGGGGGGGGGGGACAAAAAAATCATGAAATTTGTGTGACGTAACATATCGCACCTTCGGTAGAACAAGGGCATAATTGTCATAAATTGCTAAAATGACTTAAATATGCAGAAATGCTTTAAAAAACTAGCAGTTTTTAATATTTGTAAACGATACACCTAAAAGAATATAGTATATAGTTTATGTCATACAAAGCAGAACAACCTTAGAACATTATTAACATAGCTAGACCACATTAAGTACAAAAAATATCTTAAAATTACTCTCCTGTAAAATTGCAAAAACTGCAATTGTGCCCTTGTTCTACCAAAGGTGCGATATGGATGGCCCCTAAGGTACTGCAATATTTTACATGATTCCGCATTGCACAAAATGAGTCAATTCAGTTAGTTAAGCGCTTGTAATCTTGGAAGACATAAATATAATATTGTGTACAAATTCTCACTTGAACAATATGTTCCAGCGTAGTTAAGTCTCCCTTTCACTAAATTCCAATAAAATAAATCAAATATCATGCCCATAATTAATTCACATTCGAAGAGGGGTGAGCCCTTCTAATTACACATTGTAACGATCGCCATTTAAAACAAGGAAGAAATAATAACCCAGAGAACAGTACTGATTAATATTCGATATTAATTACACGGTGGGATTGAGGCAGCTGCTTATTACAGTAGGTGTAAATGTGTAAAGTAATTACTGTACAGGTAATTATCTATTGGGTAATGGTGAGCCATGTTTTGGTGTGATTTAACTGCAATTAACTACTGTATATGGTTTCGACGTTAACACAAGGTGTGTTTATCTTTAAATACTTGAGTTTCTTTTCCATTGTAAGATTGTTAACCTCATCGTTCATTGAAACATGTGCGACATAGAAAGCGGTTAGCATCAAATTCCCATCATAATAACCTCTGTAGACGACAGTTGAATGCGTGGGCCTACACAAAAATCTATACGCTCAACACACATCTCATCTTATCAACGAAGCTTCCTCATAATAATAAACCACAATCACATTACCAGTCGTAATGGCCGTTGTGCCAATAAGCCAATACCACACATGTACCCAATGCGCCCATGAAGACGATGTCAAGAGGGCGCAAACGCACGCTCAAGTAAATTCAGTGTGTTCCAATCATTTAACAAATATTTGACCAGTAATCGAACGCAGGTGGGAATGGTAACTGGTCTTCAGTTGTAAGTCATCGCACTGACAAGTGTGAATAGTACTGGTTTTTGAATTTTTAGTTCCTATGCTAATCTCGGGATAAGCAGTTTGATTGTTGTGCAAGTTTGGTTAAGAAACGTGTTTTTGTTGACCATCAGAAACATGCAACTGTGTCCGTGAGTATCGGTTAAATTGAATGGTATCTAACTGTACTATCGTCATGATATATAACTATAAATTCTTAAATTTCTAAAGCCTTTTCAACAAACCAGATAGAAGGCGAATTTATACGATTCTGGTACTAGACCTTGGGCACTGGCATGGTGATGAAAATTAACAGCAATAAACTCACAACTACACTCAATCAAACCAAAATTGTTCCCGAATATTATTTTGACAGACCCATCCGGCTCGACCCTCGCAATAAATAAATCAATAGTAAACAAAACGTTACTGGCACAAGTTGACTAAAAGTACCAAAGTACCAATCTATCAACCAATAACCGAGAGCGTTTACATTGTTTAGGGTCCAATTAGTGACAAGTGGACAGTGGTCCACCGCAATTCATCCAATTCGGACTGTCCTCAATTGGTACCAGATTGATGGTCACTCATTACGTACTTTAAAAAGTGATGGCTACTTTCGTCGATGTTACTGTTTTCACGCATATCAATTAAGAAAATACACGCCATGTTAATTTCGTACTCCTGCTGGGTACTTTTTATATTAATTCCAGATTTCATGGCAGTTGAGAATCGTTTTCCTAGAACTTGCTTAGCTTAACTATCTCGTGGATTTCTTTTGCTTCTGGAATTTGTACATTATTTTTAGAACCAGAGAACCTCTATAAGGTTCTGGCTTACAGATAACAATAATGTGTTAGGTTTGTCCCAAAACTGAAAAGATTACAGGACTGATCAGAGTACACACGGAAGTTTAACCCTTTTTGAGTAAAACCAGTAATGAAATAAAAATCTTCTGGTTATCATACAATACAGCTACTTGTCATGAGCGCAAATTGAAAGGGTCAAGTGAGGGAAATGGATCATTGTTGCGCATGCGGGCCGAGGATACCTGTCCATCACTATCTATAACATTGAACTTTATACCTAACGTCCACGGAGTACGCCTGATTACTATTTATAACATAACAACACTCTTGTGTCCTCTGAATAATGTGGTAGATGTAGGTAGCGTGGACTTATACAGGGTGTTTGGTAGAACGTTGAACATATGAAAATGGTGGATAGGTGAGGTCATCTGCTACTTACTCAGCCCTAATTTATTTAGCCCTGGCCCCCTGGATATTTAAAAAAAAAAATTTTGCTTTAAAGTGTAATCTTTATTAAAAATGGGTAAAACAGGCAATATTTTTGTTTTTTTTTTATCTTCAATGTTGGCAGATTGTTATAAAATTATTGCTTAATTCATATGTTAGCTAGAAAAAAAGTTATAAGTCCTCAAACTTCTAAGAATTATTAGAATCTGCCAACATTAAAGATTTAAAAAAAAAAACAAAAATATTGCCTGTTTTACCCATTTTTAATAAAAATTACACTTCAAAGTTAAGAAAGTGGTGAAACTAGAAGAAAGCAATAAAAAAAAAATTAAATATCCAGGGGGCCAGGGCCAAATAAATTAGGGCTAAGTAAGTAGCAGATGACCCCACCTATCCACCATTTTCGTATGTTCAACGTTCTGCCAAACACCCTGTATATAGCCAGTTCGGTTTAAGTTACAATTAATTATAGCCAATGTTATTGCTGCTACCCGAACAAAAATTTAGAATCCGTGCTGCCACTAATTAATGGACAAAATATTTTTTCTTACAAATAAGAAACTAATTTAAACCCAAGTAACTACAAATAATTAAAACCGCAAACATGTCATACACGAAACCATTTAACAAATTAATAATAAGTAAAGTCAGAGTTGGACCACGTGCACGCGGTCGATGCACTGCCTTTGCGCATGCATTCGAAATAAATGGCGCTACTGGAGGAGCACCAGACGACCCCGGCGCATCGGCGCGGGCGCAGCTAGAGTGACTGCTAAGTAGCGGGATATTAGGTGCTTTGTACGATCAACATGATAAATTTGCATTAAATGATGATCGTAGGAAAGTTGAATTACATTCAGATGGGTTTGCATTTGAATTTAAATGTAATGTCATAGTTGTTATTTAAATGCGATGCGTAATTCTGTGTCTCCAGTTATGAGTCAATAGCGTAAAGTTCACACACAGTTCATTAATTTTTGCCAAAGTCAACGAAGAAGCGGGGGATCCCAAATAGTTTCAGCATAATTTTACACTAGGTATGTTGATGAAAAAAAATCAAATTTAAATAATATATTTCAACTGTCCTGTTAAATTCAGGGTCACCCTATACCACCGAATGATTTATACTTTATCAACGCGCAATGCGTTAATGTTGGCCGATGTTCTCGATACTAATGCACTCAATCGATGCATCGCGTACTCGGCGCAATACCACTCGATGCGATGCGATGCCCTTTTGTTCAAGAGTACAGCGTCGATGAATGTCTGCTGTTTACGATCAGCGCTCGGTAAACGTATCGATAATCGATATTGTTTGGTTAGAGGAAGAAGCGATGTTTTTGATGTCGGTGTTTAAAGAGAAATTAGTTGTTTAATTGTTTAGTGGGATTACAAAAGAGAAATTGATTGTCTAGCAGTTAATCTTGTATTGACTTCCTATAGTGGGTTTTGAAAGAGGAATTACCACCTACTGTTTATTTATTTACTGAGTGATTGATACCTATCACCAAATTAATATTTTTTTATCTAACAGCTATTATAGACCATTCCAGTCACCAATCTACATGGTCTTCACATGATGGGACCAAGATTATGTCTGGACTTTAAAAGAGGCTGTGACCTCTGAGTTTGTTTCGACCTTTCTTCTCAGAGTAGTTAGGAAACGCCGACCTCATCTCGTTTAAAAAATATTTAATTGACATGTAAAAGTGTTTGTACAAACCTACTTGCAGAATTAAAATAATTTATCATTTATTGGGAGATGTTTTTTTTTTTTTAATTCTTTTTGCTTTAGCGTTAATACGGCGCCCATTCTGTCAGCTTTATATGGAAAATTTCTCTTATCTGTCATATATGTACATTATATTATAGAGTATGCTATTCTATTCAAATAATACATATATATACCTATTTATAGATACCAATTCGTAGTCTATACTTAGTTCAAAACGATCACATGAACTTGCGTGGGTTCATACCATTAGAGCTATGTTGCTTATCTATGATTGCTTTAATCTAAATTGAAGTTGACCAATTTAAGAAATCAGCTTCTGGTTTTAATCTTTTGATTCCCATAGCAACATTGATAATCTGGTAACGAGGTGGGGATTGAAGGTGCTACCATTGTATCCCAGTTACAGATTACACTAGTACACACACGATAACTAAATAATTAAAAAGAAAAACTCGTACCTCGTATCTACATAAAGTAGCCCACTCAGTAGTAACAATTTGACCTTGGACAGGCTGAGCTTAGAAGTTCAATAGAAGACGAGGTCAGCCTATACTGGTTTTGTTACCATTGATATACAGCCAACTCTACCTAAGCCTAGAAAAAATAGTTAATTTTAAATTAAAATTGGTGAAAATAGGTAGGTACTAAATGAGCAGACACCAAAAGAGTAAAGGGTTCCGCAGACAGGCGTGGCACGACAATGCGACGCAGATCTAGAAGAACAATTTCTATGAAAACTTCATTGAAATTGTAGGTCTACCAGAATCGCATCGTTCCGTCGCGTCGCGCCTATCTGGATCCGCCTATCGGGAACGTTATGTTGGGAGATACGTAGGTATGTAGGAAGGACCCAATGAAACAGTCAAGAAGATTTATATCATTCAACGCTATACGCAAATAATCGTTTTCTTAGCGTGTTGATGAAAAAATAACACGAAAATATAAGGAATTTTTATTTGTTTGGACCAAAAATCAGCATCGCGAATACCGTTCGCTGACGTAGCCATTTAGGTCCTCACGTGCCCATTGTCCCCTCTGTAGTTAATATACAGAACACTAATTGTCTAAAACAAGAACAAATGTTTGATGCACACATCACATCAATTTGGTCTACAAAATATTGCATGCTCTAATTGTGGTTGGCAACTAAACACCATTGCACCCGCTGTGGTGTGGTGTGGTGTGGTCCATAAAAGTTAACGTCAACAGGTCAGGAATGGGGGCACTGTGGTTTAGCATCAGACGTTTTAGGCTGCCTGTCCATTCGCTCCGAGAAACGTGGAGAGAACCGAAACTATGCCAATATATGTAATTCAAACTCCACTCCGCCCACATGTATGCAAAAAATTCTATTGGTTAATCACACAAAAAAAGTCTTAAGTTCTTCAGGTAAGTAATACACATCCTGCACTTGTAACACAATTAACGCAAGACCTAGAGTATTGAGTTAAAAGCATAATAAGTATAATGACCAAAACTTATTAATTTATAAGAAAATCATGTTGACTCTCGCATAACTTTACGCATTTAAAATGTAGTTTAAAATATGATTGATTTTTTTTTTTTTTTGATGTGAAATCATTAAATGACTTCTCCCGTTCTGGGCGGAGCTGGGAGGGTGTGTCAGACTTTTACTGACTAAAACCCACCCGTTTTCCTCCAGTTACCCATATGCTAGGGCCACGGTATCTCGTTTGAACAATCTCGCGACCCTGTTTTTTGACTCAATCGGCGGAAGGTATGACGAAATACATTTTTATTTTTTTGTTTTAAAAATTACTGAAATTGATTCAGTAGTAAATAATGATCAAACTTTCAGAACTTGCGCTTATTCTGTTACACCTTGTAAACAATAGTTAATAGTTTAGGTATAAGGATTTAGGAATGTTAATAACAGTTACATCACAAATTAAACACCATAAAAAGAACAGGTTTTATGGCAACAAGTCTTGTGAGACTTTGCCGCATAGTAACTAAAATTATGCTATCTAAATACAACCTTGATACCTATACACAATTACCTATACTTAAAAATATCTAGTTTACATAACAGACCCAACAAAAACTCTACCCTTACTTCAAAAGCCTCAGGTACTAACGCACAGCAACCTTCAAAATTTCGCGTCAAATGTCAAATATTTTCGATTGACATTCAGAATCACCTTCAATTCCCACGAGGACATACATATATACACATATAACATACGCACGTAACTGTAGATACATTTAAAAAACTAGTATTGCCAAACGAGCCTCGATTTTTTTAAGAAACCGGTTTCGTCTGATGTCTTTTTAACACTTGAAGAATGAATATTTTGACGTATTATTTCATTATGGTTATTTTTATCTCATTTGACGATCATTGTACAAAATGGTTGAAGTGGTTATGTTTCTGAGCTAGGTTTGTGCTAAATAGTAAATGATTTACTTCATTCTATGCGACGTTAAATACAAAAACTACATACGATAATAATCAAGGAGATCTTAAACTAAATTTAAATTTTGCGTGTGGTATTTAGATGATTGATCACTAGGAGGAGATGTTACGGTTTCGAAAGACCTGCAACTCCTCAAACAAGAATTGCAATCCATTGTCCTGGGCACCTGGACCTTAACTCGTCAAGGGGCCCATCGGCGGTCTTTCACATTTTTTTTTATTAGCCTACGCTGTCCCACTGCTGAGCAAAGGCCTCCCCCAAATCCGATTCACATTAACTACACACAATTGATCCTAGAGAAAATTAATGCTGAAAGCATTTCGCCTTAAATTTAACAACAATTCAAAATACTAGACCAAAGTTTACTGCACCTACTAGATTCCCCAATTTTAGAAGACAGCTTTTCTCAATACGCCGACGATAAAATAAAAAAAATCAACGATATTTAGGAGATCTTTGCTAAAAGTATATCCTAATTACGAGTGCCTACATGTGTTAAACAAAGAACCGACAGCAAATACCCACCATAAACAAAATAACTGAATAAATATAAGCTGTATCAACGTATTCACAGGTATTGACCTATCGGGTATCATCAAACAGAGTCCACGCACTATGTAAACAAAACAAAAGTTGAAAAGTGAAAATAATTTGACGAGAAAACTCAGCGTATAAAATTCTCTCTACTGAAGATTTCACACGCCCTCAGTTTTACTCAAATTCCTAAAGGAAAATGAGCATAAAATGACACGACACTCAAATCTGTTCGCGGATACACAGTCAAGCGGAAACAGTGTCGGGTTGCGCGTGCGCTGACGGAAGCACTCGCCCCTCCCCTTTGAAGTCCATCAAGTTCTTTCATCTCAAATCAATTCCTTAATAAGTTTAAGTATACGGAAATCAACATCGTTTATCTTAGTCGGATTTGTATTTGGGAGAGTTAAGTTCAGATTAAATTGAAATTTGTTGCCTTGTTTGGTCCTAGTTTCTTTTACACCAAGATTGTGCTTTACTTTAATTTTATTTTAATGATTTGAAAATGACATGAACATAACATAACGTCACGCCTGTATTCCCGAAAGGCAGAGGTGTATCTATAGTAGGTACACCCACATTTCGCCAGATCGGTTAAAGCCCCATGTAATAGGGGGCGAGTGTATTTCCATCAGCCAGGCACAGATCCTGACTCCGAGCTGCTACTGAGTACTTCCAGATGGAATAGCCCAATAAGACTGCCCAACCCGGGAATCATAACCAGGACCAATAAGCCAGTCCTGATATGAACATGATAATGCTTATTGTTATTGTTTTGAGGTGACTGTGGCCATAGGCGAGCCTTCAGTCGAGCACAATCACCAGGATGGAAATAAGGGAGTGTTAAGGAAGGTCTCGGCTTCTCGTGGTATCACTCAATATACAGTCCCCGGGACGTCCCTGATGACACACTTATCACTTCACCGAATTGTTAAAGTCTTTGCGTAGGTAGGTTTTTAAACCACTTATGATAAACATGAAAAAGAGGATGCAACTTTTTTGTTGTGAAAAAAAAAAATATTTTTTTGCAAACAATTCTATCTCCTAAATCGAAGTTAAGAAACCCCATCTACCAGTAGACCTTAATCATATGGTTAAACACACCATAAAACATAGACATAGGTATTACAACGTGTAACCACAATCACATTTAACATCTTGTTGTCTCAGTAATCATCTAAACTGCTACGCGTGCCAACAGGCCGCCACAGCTCCCCAATTCCACTAAATTCACAAGTCTTGTCCAGATTCGTACGCGTTAGAAAACATAGAGCTAGTGGTGCCGGATGTGGCTCATTTACGAAATAAACCCACGCTTTTATTCGCTGTTAGACAAATATAAGAATGCGGCTACTTGTCTACTGAAAGCGATAGAGAAGTTAAGCTACACAAAATCCTGCCAGGGTTGCGGATTTTGAGTTCGAAAGAGTTGGCCCTGGCACAGGTAACTGAAAGAACACGGGTGGGTTTTAATCAGTAAAAGACTGACACGCCCTGCCGCTCCGCCCAGAGCAGCAGACGTCATTTGATGATTTCACATTGAAAAAAAAAGAAGAAAAAAAATCTAGACAAGATAGCATTCTTATACAATGATGTGATGTTTCTCAAGTCTCAATGAGGTCAACGTGACTGTCAGAAACACCGATTAACTCGAAAGGGCCACGTCGCGCGTCTGTTTGGAATTCAATGTAGCGTAGGAAAATCTGGTTTTTCCCAAAGACTCATCGAAATGAATCAGCTTTTCGAAACTAGAAAACTCATAGGTTAACCTGTGACTAATAATCTGACTAATGACACTTGACAGTAGTCAATCACCGGTGACTTTACACTGCAATCGTCAAATTGACTGACATGAGTGACCATTAGCAGCATTATCTTGCAAATGACCTCATTGTCTCGGTTTTTTCTTACTCTTAGGACTGATTTTTCAATAGTCGGATAACTTTTATCGTAAGAATAAATCTGACAGTTTGACATATTTTCCATACAAGAGCTGTCAAATCGCAACATTTATTCGTCAGATAAAAGTTACCTGACTATTGAAAAATCAGCCCTTACCTAATGTGATAAAACTACGAGAAACTTGCTGTCGTAGTGTCTAATGAGGGCTTTAATAGCTTGTCTAAATCAGCGACGCGACAAATATCAGCTAGCAGTACAGCATAACCTTTACGATTTAGCGTGGGCGAATAAACACAGCTTAGCACACAGTTTGTCTGAGCTAATTTGGAAATAGTGGCCGTTTAGGAAGTGGCGGATAATATCCGAGAATCAACGGTTTATTATTCAATCATTTATCTTTTATTCATTAGTACACGAAGGCGATTTATTACTTGTTTGGGTTGGAACGCACAGCGACAAACCAAACTATACATTTCCAGTATAAACTGACTTATCATTGATCGAAATGCCTATACAATGCGAGGCCAGCTAAAACTGGAAATGTTTAGCTTGATATTTAGCCGTGTGTTCTAAAATATTGTATTAGCTGTGATACTGCAGCTGTTTTCTTTATTTTAGTTCTGCTGTGTCGTACTTTATAGTTTACTTGTCCATCAAAGATTCCTACAGCCAGACAGATCACAAAAAATAAAGATATAAAGGCAGACTTCACGCCTTAGGCATAATCAGATTAACAGTTTATAAAAAGACTAGCTTTTGCCCGCGGCTTCGCCCGCGTGGATGTCGGAAATTAACGCAGGAGGACGTACTACCGCGGTATGATGTGTTAATTCAGGTTATATTATAGGTAAGGAACTTTAGCTGTTCGTTTAACTGCTAATATAATTGCAAGACATTTATTAATAACATTATTAAGAGGAACTGGACCTAGAATAAGATATTTTTTTTTAAAGTTATTATTATTATTATCAGGATTGACGATATTTATAGCTGGAATTTCTGCTAATTATGAATTTGATTTAAAAAAAAATTAGCTGTTACCAGCGACTTCGTCCGCGTGGTTTTTAACAAATTTTTTTTCATAAAAACTGTCTTTGAAAACTACGCTGACATACGTCTCAAAATTCAGCGTGTTTTTAGTTTTTTTAAACTATTATTTATTTTTTCTCAAATAAAAGTAGCATAAGTTACTCCTTGTTACATCAGCTATCTGCCAGTGAAAGTTCCGTCAAAATCGGTCCAGACATTTCAGAGATTAGCCGGAACGAACAGACAGACAGACAAAAATTGTAAAAAATGTTGTTTTGGTAAATGTACCGTGTATACATCCATATACACTTAGTAAAAAGTAGTTATTTTAATATTAAAAACAGACACTCCAATTTTATTTATTTGTATAGATAAGTTTAGTACTCGTATTTTCATTTTACCTATGAACATCAACGGGCAAATTGCGCACTCCAATCAGCCCCTATCTGTTCTTTAAGTACAATAAAATCTATCTTTTCCCATAACCTCCTCGAACCTCATTATTTTCATCACTTAGAGTACCTACTTCCCATACTTAATCCCATTACGAAACAAACCACGACAGCATAATAAACTCCGTAAAATTACGTTGAATCAATAAGTTGATTATTATTGACAAATCAACGCGTCGGCTGCCAGGTAGCCCACGCGCGGCCGTGGTTGCGTCGCCCACACTATGCCCACGTGTGGGATTAATACACCGCTGACAGTTTACTATCACAACGTGACTTGTTTCGGGTGTTTAACAACCTATAAAGTGGTGCGTTTTATTTCTTTACTGAGTCCTGTGAAAGCTCTGTTACAGAGCGCTCCGATTGTTACCTGGTTTACTCATTGCATACAACACCAGAATCAAAAAGTTATTGAACTGGATTACCAACTTTTAAGAAGTGTTTATTACTAACTAGCTTTTGCCAGCGGCTTCGCTCGCGCCTTATACATATGAACCTTCCTCTTCAGTTAGTTTGTCTATTGATGATAGCCGTATTTAAATCCGTTGCGTAGTTTAAAAGATCTAACCGAACAGACGCGGGAAGCGACTTTGTTTTATACTATGTAGAACTAGAGATAAATCAAATTCAGAGTCTTTAAAAACCGTTTTCAGCATCGTTAGCTTTTCCTAAAGAACCTGAGTCTAGTTAAACTTTTTGAATCAGATTTTATAAACTCAAACTGAAAGCATTTATTTCAATTAAACTATTTACAGGCACTTCGGAATTGTCAAGAAGTCGGTCAGTTCATCAGAAAGTTAAAGCTAAAATCTACATTATTTAATACCCATACATCTAATAGATATCCTAATCTAATGACACCTATCAATGCCCTATACACCTTATAGTCCCCATAATCTAACGTCTACAACATCCATTCATCTAAAACCTTCCAGTTGTTGGTATGCGCGTGCGCAGTTCTGGCTGTATTTGGCGCGCGACAGATGCCGATCTCGCACGAACGCTCGCCGTGATCTCGCGTCGTGTCGTGGAAGACATACGGATGGTTTGTACTGTTTACATGTGACTAAACGGTTGGAGGAATGGTTTGTTCCGTGTAGTCAGGACTAGGAGCTGGTTATAAGCTTCTATATAGAAGAGTTCCGTGTGTTACTGGATGAAAAGAATAGCACCATCATATTTATTTTCTTCCCGTGAGTATCGTAAAGGGACTTACTAGAGAATGGGCAGCAGCGTTCTCTATCCATTTTACCACCCCACTGCGATAATCAACCCGCCTGCCAAGCGTGGTGATTATGGAAAATGCCACTTAAATTGAGGGAGGTCTATGTCCAGCAGTGGACGTCTTTCGGCTGAAATTATGAGACAAAAGAAGGGAGATAGATCTTAGAATCTTGCTTTATGCATAATCTGAAGCGATAAATTTGTGATCGTAAGTAATGGGGAACAGAAATCCAGATTTATGGTAAAGATTAGAGAAAGAAAATGATTTAAAATTAAGACCTCCAAAACAACCTGCCAGGGTTGCGAGATCTGTTCGAAAGAGTTACCGTAGCCCTGGCACAGGCAACTGAAGGAACACGGGTGGGTTTTAGTCAGTAAAAGTCTGACACGCCGTTCCGCTACACCCAGAGCGGGAGACGTCATTTGATGATGTCCCACCCAAAAAAATATATATACAATAAAAAAAGACCTGCAAAACAAAGGTTTTTCAGACAAACTCAGAGCAAAGAATGCTGTACAGCATTCTGTGTGTCTGTTCTGTGCGTAAACAAAAATATCTGCCCTTGCACCTCGTCGGTCCATTATTACCTACTGTTATCACAGTACGTGATTGCAGACTTTATTATCCGTCTAGACATTAAGGTCACTACTGCCCACCCACTCTAAGGTCAACAGACCCACCACGGAAATAAGGGTGGTCATAAATATCAGTATTTGTATTTAAGACACAAGCTTCTTCATTAATTCTTCACTATAACTACTACGAGGGGATATGCTCAAGTAGGCTCCATCGCTTTCTGTCAGGCAAAGCGACTATCGAGGATAAGAGCAGGCTTTTTTTTTAAGAGCAGGCAGGCAAACGTTTAGCAAATAAAATATTAAAAAATTTGCCTAGCCGAAACGAAATAGCAGCAAAAATTGAATGCCTGCCAGGGTCGCGAGATTTGTTCGGAAGAGTTACCGTGGCGCTGGCGCAGGCAACTGAAAGAACACGGGTGGTTTATAGTCAGTAAAAGTCTGACACGCCCTTCCGCTGCACCCAGAACGGGAGATGTCATTAAATGATTTCCCACATATAAAAAAGGGGGTCTAGAATCATGTGCTGAATTCATGGTTTCAGTTTGCGCGTCGATGTCGCTGCCCCATGTAAATCAGTCGCATCGCATATGATTATTAAGCGTATCATAAGTTCCATTAGAATGTAACCACTAACAATCTTCAAAGCATTAATTAACTATTAACAATCTTGCAAGAGGCTGTGTTATCAGAACAATTGATAACAAGAAAAAGTAGCTGATAAGAGAAAAAGTGCCGGCAAATTGTTTACAGAAGTCACCGTCGATTACAAAGGCGCTTGTGAAATACAACACTGTTAACGATAAGATATGGGCTAGGGATGTGCGGCTCAGTTATCGATAAAAAAATACACATCATAGCCCAAAATTACATCAGGAAAATTTCATTATGAATTTTGTAGAGCCAATTTCGAAATTGCTTTACCAACTTGACCTTTTTCTTAAAATAGTTATTCAATAGATTGAAAAAATGAACTTAGAGGGAACTGATGATTTTAATGATTATATTCTGTAAATACATACGTGTACCGGTCACTCATATTTTAATCAATAATAAAACCTTTCACGGATATGCCAATTTGAAAAACCCTGAGAATATTTGAATTTCACGGGTTACTCTGAAACATCAACCTTAAACGACAACCAATGGTACCGATTCCCTTGTTCACAAACTAAACTAAATTTAAGTTCAGTGCATCTTTTTCTTTGTATTTCATTAAGAAGAGGACAAAAGAAAAATTTTAGTTTAGTCCTGTCAAATTAATCAGCGCCAGTCACTACTCCATACAAGTTTAGACGTGATTAAAAACTTGCCTACTAAAATTACGTCAATTTACGTCAAGCGCTGATTAATTTGACAGGACTAAACTAAAATTTATCTTCTGTCCTTTCCTTAATGAAATAGAAAGAAAGAGATGCACTGAACTTAAATTTAGTTTAGTTTGTGAATAAGGGAATCGGCACCAATGTCTCTTTTGCTTTCAATTGGTACCAATATAACAGTTAGAAAGTTTAGTGACGTTTCAATTTACTGGGAATTATTGTAAGAGTAAATTACGAGGTCGAATACAAAAAATACAGCCTACAACTGGTATTTAAGAACCAATTGGAACTCCAATTAAGGGCATAGCTCGTTAAATTCGACACATATCGACTTTAAATGTAAACATTATCGGAAGTTTGTTTTTATTCATTCAAAAAGCGTATATTTTTATTCATAGTCTGTTAATAGACACTTATCTATCGTCCAGCGACTACTACCGCTGTTTGTAATTTAATGTCATTCCTATGCATTTCTGCAGCCTTAGTACCTAATCATTTGTTGGTTAAGTTTATTTTTTATTTTCCGTCGCATCGTAAACTAGCTATAACAATCAAGAGGTTTTGGACATTTATTTTATTTACATCTCAGCTTAATGCACTAAAATCAATTCAACACATGATAATGTAATTCTATATAAGATTTTAACAACATATGAGATTCGTGAGAAAATTCTTTAATGATAAATCGTTTTACATTAACTCCTACTTTTAAAGTAATATAAGTTCAACCGTGAAATTCGATAAAATGACCGTTTTCTTATTTAATTAATGAAAATAACTCAATCAAGTCTTAAAGTTTAACTGTAGTTAAGTTTTACAAGTTCTTAACTAGCTTGCGAGTTGCGACAGAAGTGACAGTTACTGATGAATTGTTTGTTATTGAAGTTAATGGTTGTTTATTTTCACACGCCTTTTTCTATTTATTTGTTATCTTTCCTATTACCTTAAACGTAAGTATTTGGTACCTTGGAAAATCTTTTGGACAATTTGAAACTCGAAATAAATAAGCACATACATATATACATCCTAAGACTTGCTGTTATAGTAGTTTATTATGTATTTGCCTATGCCATTATTTATTTAAGTCTAAATATCTGGTAGATAAGTACCTATTAGATGTCATTTAGTATACTTTTCATGCAGTTAAGACAGCAGCAAAGTTTATAATGTCTTTATAATATAAGTATTAGAACATAAGGAATTTCATAAAATACCTAGGTAACGTCAAAATTCTTTTCATTCCATTCGATTGAAGCACCCACTTTACCGATATCAGTATCGACATAGTATCGATATATTATCGATATAACTGCCTCTCTGGTATTCGCGGGGTATGCGTCGGTTATCAGCTGTGAACTCCGTTATCTCTGTGAAATTGTACGCAGCTTCCGGGTACTCGAGATCTTAGCTTATTGAGCAATAAATTCTTATAAAAATAAGTTGTTAACTTGACTTTGATAATGAAGGCTTTGTAGCACACAACTGTGTTGCAAAGCAATTATATTTGTTATGTTTTTTTTTAAATCAAAATTCAATATAGTTCATTTGAAACAATAAATTAAAGTGCCCTTCCATAGTAAGTTCAAGAAATATTTCAAACAGTAGAGAATTGATGAAATATATTAGACAGTAAAGAATTGCAACATAAAGATTTATCAAACACAAGGAAGATAATAAACCTTAACCGCCCAACCACCTGCATGATTAATAAACACCAAATCAACATAAAATTAAGGACAAATTCCAGCTTCAAAATTCGAGTTTAACACCGCCTACATGCGCTTGCGCCGCCTACGTCACAGCTCGCAATCGATCGTTAACCGCAGCTAAACCGCTAAACATGCTCCAGTAACCGGAGGGTTAAGTTAAAAGGTTACTACGGAATTAGCGTAGCGAAAGTTCGGTCACAGAGTGAATGATTCATTCAGAATGAATGTTTGAATGTATGATTCACTGGCGATTTCTTTATGAGGCAATCAAATTGGATAACATGAGTGTGAGCGCTTGAAGCGTGCAGTAAGTCTGTAGTGTATTGCTTCGCCTGCAGCTTTGTTTGACCTTTGGATGATAGATTTCGCTCTCTGTGTGCTAAATCAGAGGAGGGAATGGAGAGGTACTGTTATTACTAACATACTGTTTCAGTATTTGATTTGAAAATAAACTTTTACCTGCTCATTTCTCAAATATATGTTCTAGACTAGAAGACGGATAAATAAGCTGAAAAGGGTTTAAATGACTGGAAACTAGTTTACCTAGGTACTGAAAACCTTAAATAGATTTCTTCATAATAAAAGAAACGAAATAGAACTGTTAAATCTGATAATTAAGCTTAATACCTACCGGAATGGATATCAGAGTTTATGATGACAGTTACCTAATAGGTATAATAACACTATCACTAACAACCATTTACAGACAGGATAGAGGAAACCAAATTCAGTCATAGATTCTCATTTACTCCGTACCCGGAACAGGAAGCCTCTTTCAAAATCTTTGATCGTTCTAAATATAACTACCCACATAGCGTTACGGCGAAATCCATCCACTTTCTCATGGACATTAAAAATATCGATGTGGGTTAAGAATCGAATCACGCGCACGCGTTAACTGCGCGCGCGCATCCTGTGCGTCGTAAACTTAAGCCCATTGTGATAGTCCGGATATTTGCCGATTTATTTACTCTTAAATAAGAAACTCACAAAGCAAATCTGCTTTGTGTGTTTCTTATTTAAGAGGTTAATATACCTTTTGTAAATTTAATAACATATTTTGAAATAATTTCCGGCCCTTAATATGACGTTTGCGCATTTTCAAAGATTAATCATTCCCGATGGTAGTCTTTTGAATGAAATAAATTCGCTTTGCAAATATTTCTGAAGTTAATTTCATTTAACGTCAAGTCCTTTTAAGTTATACTTGACAGCTAAGTGATTTATATTAACCAGCTCCTTGGCTTTTCGTATTTTACATTCAGTAATGATAAAGCTTGATTGTCCAGACCAGTAAAAAGCATAACATATTTTAAAACCCCTCTTTTTGATATATTAGTAAAAGCAACACAGGGTAATATATTTGTGAGATGGAATCACTAGGTACAATATGGCAATAACAAACCACCACTATAGAACCTCTTTAGCACAGTTGAATATGGCCATCTAACAAAGCATTTATGTCTAATATGAAGCAAGGGCATTACTCGTCCTGACAAGACACATTACGTCCATCTAGCGAACGAACAAAGCGCAGTGGCTGCGCCAGAGTCGGTAGAGACGTGAAATGGATTAGGACAGAAAGTTAAGTTAAATCAAATGCTTCACAAAGAGCTAAGTTAGCAATATGAGGTTGCACTCTGACACATTTTGCTACTCAATATGTATGCTTACTAAGTTTCTGTACTTAGGTCCTTGATCTAGTCTGTGACTAAAATTTACGTTTTTTTTAAAATATTAGTTATAATGGTGGTTGCGCCTATCGACACTTCACACGAACTATAACTGCCGATTGTCGATTGACCAGATATTGTGGCAGCCAAGAGAATAAATCTGATATGGAATCAGAAATCGGTGGTTGACCTTCTGTCCCTACATTTCGTGGAGCTGCACAAGAGACGGTATAGCCGTATAAATCAGGCGCGCGTGCGCGGTAGCTGTCCCGCGCATGCGCACCGCGACACACGTCATAGGGACGTGTACCCTCATCTGTTCGTGATTTTGGTTGGAGACGTTGACTGTTGCTTAAGCAAGATGGGTTATAACTTTAAAGGTATTTTAAGATACAGCAGCAAAAAAAAACTTCGGATAAGGGTTTTCGGTTTGACTCTACAATTAGCAACAGATGGTTTTTGTGTAGCGTTGTGGTGTCCTCTTAATAACTAGTATTTTTAACGTGTTATTTATCCATTAAATAAATTAAAGTCGTTTTATGCTGATTGCATAGCCGCTTAGATTTTTTAACCGACTTTAAAAAGGAGGAGGTTCTCAATTCGGATGTTTATATATTTTTTTTTTTTTTTATGTATGTTCGGCCATAACTCCGTCATATATAAACGGATTTGCAAAATTCTTTTTTTGTTCGAAAGGGGTTTCTTTCGAAATGGTCCCATGTAAATTTCATATAGATCTGATGATGAGTTCGCAAGACAGACACCGGAACTCTTTAAAAAATGACAGCAAATCAACCGCGATTTCTGCTATCGCATAAATATGCATTGTTTGTTTGGAATTAGTGCAGGGTGAATACCACAACTAAAAATGTTAAAATAAAACTTTTTTACAAAAAAAAAAAAACCGACTTCCTTAAAAACACTACAAAGTGAAAAATAACTTCAATTTCGGAAGTCGGTGGCAAAATAACCATAAATACAGATCCTAAGACACCGACTTCCGAAATTGAAGTTATTTTTCACTTTGTAGTATTTTTAAGGAAGTCGGTTGTTTTTTTTTTTGTAAAAAAGTTTTTTAAACTACACAATGGGTACTGATTTGATTATGTCCGAAACACACAGATGAAACACATCGTCTTCTCAGCTGAAGCAATAGGAAGTGTTGAAGGACTGGCGCTATTGGAGGGATATCTTATGTAATGTTGACGTTCGAAAATTGCTGATTCTCAGACTTATCTGAATATATTTGGGATAGATTTTTTGATGATGCGGTTTTCGCATTTATTCCGGAAGTTTTATAAGGCAGTAGGAAGTGCAATTTTGTGACATGCCGCCATTGTATCTCTGTAAAGCAGGCTTTCTTGTTGATTGTCACTGAAGCAATTTTAACACTACTCAAGCCAAAAGTTTAATTCATCTTCAGCAAGAACATGAAATATAACTCCATCTACATATCATCGCAAAATTATTCAATAAACTTTATCGCCAATCATACAGCGAATATTTACGTACAAGACCTCCATTGAATAGTACTATAAATTACGTTATTAATAAAGGCCTGATAAGAAGTGCATTAATAATGTCATAAAGGTAGCAGAGACCAGCACAGTCTTATTGATTTCATCTCATGATGCATTGCGAAGATCTCATGTCAAGAGGGTTAATATAGCACATTGTTCTGTCCAGGATAAAAAATGGATGGATTGTGTGAGTTGATATGGATTGAAAAGGGGTGAATACTACGGTGACGATTGATAAGGGTGGATGAAGAAAACATGCTGCGCAGATTCTAAATAAGTTCTGATAAGGTCAAAGAGAGGGTGATGCTCGAGATGGTCATTAATGATAATGTTCTTGTTGCAAAAAAGTTGTGTTCTAGGGTAATTTATGGCAATACGGGTGGCTGTGTATATTGTAGGAACGCGTTTTAGAGATGAGATCTGTTGAAAGCATGAGGGCTTATGTGGGTCATGCTTTGTGGATTAGCTTTTGCTCCAGCACGTGGAGCATGACTACCGCAAAGACGGATAAAACGAGAGATGAAATAAGTAACAGATTATAGAAACATTTCTACGCAGGTACGGGTCGTTGTTAAAAACAAAGAAAAGAATCATCAATTAGAAAGATATAATAAGACTGTTTTTAGATTCTTGATAAAGTAGCGATAGATGTGGTCATGTTTAATGTTCCTTTTTAGTAATGGATACTTAGTTCGCATATTTCTCTTTAATGTGAGTTTGGTTTTAGTTATTTGTTTCTTGTTGCTCTATTTCGCACCTTTAGTTTGTAAGTTCACCACGCACGAGGTCAAATACCAAGTGCATTCCGAGAATTGATAAACTAAAGTGCATATTTGCAATTACTTTCTGACTGATACAGTCGGTTGAACTGAACGTATTTATGCTGATATTAAATAATGTTTTTAACGGATCTGATGTTTGGGGATGTTGCAGTAGGTAGATGGTAAAGTAACCTATTCCCTTGAAGCTTTGAAACTCGGTTGACTTTGGACAGAACGATAAAATTCTATTCTAGCGTCACTTATATCACAAAATAATACCTCTAAGTTTGTTTCTGTGTTTCTTCTCAGAGTAGTAGACTAAGAAACGTCTAGTTTTAACCAAAAAAAAAATGACGTGTAACAGTGTTATTTATAACCAATTTACAAAACAAATAGAATGTATCTAAAATACGTAGATAAATAAAATAATCAATGGTTACTCACGTGGGTTCTTATCGAACTGCATAGGACTGCACCTATCCAGAGTGCGCACGTTGCCTTCTGCACCATAGTTCCTGAACCCTGGGTCGCAGCGGTAGACCGCACCAGGTCGAGAAACGTTATACTCGTACGGCGGGGCAAGTTCGGCTTCTGGAGCACCCACCAGGATCCTGAGGAAGAGGAGGAAGAATTAGATGTGACATATATCGAGAATATAATAGATACTTAATTCTAATAATAAAATTATCGCCTTAGAAAAGAAATGCTTAATTTAGAATCATGAGTCCATTACACTTATTTGATTGAAGAGACCAAAAGACAACCGAGAATTAAGATTCCTATTTGGTGGCGATTACTACGCCATTATCTTAATATCGCACCCCTAGATCTAAAGGGAACTAACTCAAAATTCTTAATTTTTGAGTTATGCACACCTTCGAGTCTGTCATTTCAATACCTATCGACCAATAAACAAGATTCAAAACTATTTCCAATATTTGGAGTCGAATATTGGAAATAGTTTTGGTTTTGATTTGGTTTGGTTTAGTTCTGGTTTATTGGTGTGCATAACTGAAAAATTAAGAATTTTGAGTTAGATCCCTTTAGATCTAGGGGTGCGATATTATTGTATACTTAGTAAAATTGACAGACCATCATTCGGTGAAAGATCAGAAATCGAATAGCGAGACTTAGCGTAAACATGCAATATTTTTTCTCAGAATGATCTCCATTCAAAAGTTACAATTTTATTCAGTCAGCAGAATTTAAGGTCACTCATATATCAAGGCTTCTTTTAAACATAATGTTACAAAGGTAGACTATCTTATCTCTCCAGCATCTACACTACCCTCCTTACTAAGCAAAACAATACCCCATAGTACAGGACACCATAACGATTCACCACATATCCTAACGACCAGGACAAAGCAATCACACCATCATAGCTCAGGAAACGGGTCAAACAATCAGACGACTCTTGGCACTGAGCCAGCACGTAAATAGACCGGGGTTCAATCCCGGTCGGGTACCTCGCCAAATTGTATTTCTATACACTGACTCATGTGTGACGTGTGTGTGTGTCTGTGTGATGTCATGGCGGTTTGAGTAATTTGTAATTTGGTAACGTAAGATTTGGAGATGGTAGCTACCAAAAACAATCTGTCTAGCCCATTCCTAACTATGTTGCAGTTGGCTTGCAGTCAAACCGGATGCATCTGAATAACAACATTTTACATGGAGCGACTGCCTGTCTGTCCTCCACGTAACCCAGTTACTGGGTAACACGATACCCATAGTCTGCTTGTTGGATAGTATTATCCACCCAAAAATATTATTTTTTCTGATATGGTTTCTTCCAATGTCTCGGTACTTTGTTGCTTGTCTTCTTGTGGCTTGTTACTTCATTTCATTTGGTTTAATTGATTTGGATTTGGAATGGAAGTTCATGTTAATCATTTTTTTTTTTCATTACGTGTCTAGCTCACTTCACCTATTTTCACGATGTGATTTTTGGTTCTGTGTGATGCCGGACATAAAGAATAGCATTATCTCATTTCTTCCCTCGGTTGTCGTAAAAGGCGACTTTGGAACTTACAAGAGAATGGGCAGTAGCGTTCCTAATGCATTTTACCACCATACTGCGATCGCCAACCCGCCTGCTAAGCGTGGCGATTATGGCAAACACCCACAAATTGGGGAATATCTTTCGACTGACATAATAATGATGATGATTTTTAGAGAATTGATGGGCAGGTGACTTTGAGCCTTCTTATGAAACACCCCACCTCCTCCTTCTTCTTCACCCAAAGAGCAATGGAGAGGGCTATGCTTGGAGTTTCCCTACGCGATCGAATCAGAAATGAAGAGATCCGTAGGAAAACCAAGGTAACCGATATAACCCGAAGAATTGCCAAACTTAAGTGGCAGTGGGCAGGGCACATTGCTCGCAGAACGGATGGCCGATGGGGTCGGAAGGTTCTGGAGTGGCGACCGCGTACTGGAAGACGGAGCGTTGGAAGGCCTCCCACAAGATGGACCGATGACCTGGTGAAGGCTGCAGGAATACGTTGGATGCGAGAAGCACAGAATAGGTCGAAGTGGCGGTGCTTGGGGGAGGCCTATGTCCAGCAGTGGACGTCTTTCGGCTGAAATGATGATGATGATGATGGGCAGGTAAGTTTTTGAACTATTTGCTTATGTTTGCCTTATTAACTGTACCAGAACACAGAAATCAAATCTGAGAGTCAAAAGTCAAAAATTATAGCGCAACAACAACGATAATTGTCTGTTTACTTTTGCGCATAATAACGTGAGATAAAGATTATTTATAAATGCTTACAAAGATCAGTTTATTGCCATTAATAGCATCATTGCTATTATTCATTTTATATCTTAGTCATCTAAGATATAAAATGAATGAATAAGATTAAAATAACCAGTGATCAGACTTTAGTAAAATTAACTTTATGATTAAAGTCTTGCTTCCAATGAATGTCCAAGGAGATTCGGGCAATAAAAACAGCATTCAACAATATTGTGCAATTTATACATTCACTACTCTATGGATTAAATTTAAAGTATCTAATTAGAAACTAAACAAGAAACTGAATGAATTGACATTAAATGTACTTAAATAAAATATAGATCAAATAATAAAATGATAGAAAATTAATTGGACAGGTAAGCACTCCATTGATATTCAACTCTTCACTTATTGGAATCATATCGGTTATTTAGTTAGTCGAACGTAGGCAACAATATGTGTTTTGAATGAAACAAAATAGTTCTGGTGTACCTATAGTACACCCACATCGATAGTTAAGTTTAAATCCTATGTAATAGGGGGTCAGTCTATTGCCATCAACCGCGCACAAAACCAGACTCCAGGCAGCTACTTAGATTTCGAGAAGCACTGGCGAGGAGGTTTATATCCTCATCATCATTGCAGCTGTAAGACGTCCACTGCTGGACTTAGGCCTCCCCCAATTTGGGGGGCTTTGCCATAATCGCCACGCTTGGCAGGCGGATTTGCGATCGCAGTATGGTGGTAAAATGCATAGAGAACGCTGCTGCCCATTCTCTAGTAAGTCCCTTAGTCGCCTTTTACGACACCCACGGAAAGAAATGGGGCGGTGTTATTCTTTACGTCCGGCACCACACGGTACGTACACGGAGGTTTATATGTTTCTATTTAATTCTGTCACATTTCAACAAATGAACTCCAGAGCTCTATTTATGCCCCCATGATATAATTATACCACATCCCCTCACACAGATTATCACATTGGAATACCATCCTCACAAATCGATTACTTAAAGACACTCCGAGACATCAAAGTTGATATTTTTACGTCTCCTGCCCTAGGTACTATCAACCGCAGATCATTGGTAATATTTTAAAATTTATAGCGTCTCTGTGTCGTTCGGGTAAGGGCGATTTTCGTAGAGCGAGTGTTACCTGATGTGCAGTTGTCTGTACTATGGCAAAGGTGTGGAAATAGCTCAGTGGAAATAGTCCCCTTTCCGGCGCCCGGAATAGACGAGTCACTGGCGCTTATCAACTGTGGGGGACACAGGGACGTGTGTGGAGGGAAGAATACCTATTGACATGTAGATCAATATTTATTGTACCAAGATTAAGAAGGAACAAGATAATGGAGAGATTATAGTGCTCAACAGAAATTAACTGGCTCTGCCTAATGGTCGTAGTGCCACTGCTGTCCTGGATTCGATTCTCAGGTCGGGTGTAGTGTACGGGGTTTTTCAATATGAAATGTCTCAGTACCAGCTCGGAGTCTGAATTTGTACCCGCTTAATGGCAAAGGGTTAACCCCAATTACATGAAACTTAAACACAACAGGCGAAATGTGGGGGGGTACTATAAGTACACCTCTGCCAAACGCTTTGGGGAAGGCGTGGTATAAAGTTAAAAATTAAGAATCGTAGCATGAGGCTGTAGTTTCTGTCTACCCTCATGAGGATAAAGTGTGAGTTTATGTATGTATGAATGCAGGTAAACTTGATTTAAATGTAGGATCGGTGGCTGAAATGGTAGTTTGAAATGTAAGGTATATAACACGGCCCCAAAATACTCAATTTGTTTTATTATTGGCTCACGGCTTGGGCAATACAATATTACTCACAATGAAAGTTAAAATTAAAGAAAACATTATACTGCATACTCTAAAATAAATAACATTTGAGAAAGACAAGTTTCCTGAAACTCCTACGTTGTAAAATGGATAAGTAGGTAGGTATACTTTCAGCAGTTTCTTTTCGTAAAACTTATCGATTTCAACATGCGACTGGTTTTCCCCACTGAAGGAACAAGAGCGTCATTCAATTGATACTGAGTAACTTCACTGAGTCAGGCCCTGTTACTCCACAAATCTTCTATATGCAAACAAATAATATTGAAGTGTTGGCATTGTCAAAATAACAGCTTTTTACTCCATGCATATTTGACGGTATCTCCTCATAACAAATTTTTTTTTGTCTGTTTGTTTATTACGGATAATCTAGGAAACGGCTGGACCGATTTTGACGGGACTTTCCCTAGCAGATGAGAGCTGATATTATAAGGAGTAACAGGTTTTTTGTCCCGATAGCACGGTCTCGTAGGATAAGTTCCAACATCCACGCTGGTCAAGCCACGGGCAGAAACTAGTCCAGAATATATTTATCGCTAAACGTTTTTAACACTCACACCTTCTCACCCAGTGGACTCCTGTGTCCCAGCATTGGGAACATTACAGATTGATTATAGGCATTATGGGTTGCCCTTTTAACAGATCATGCTGTCTTTGCCATTTTCAAACGACTGACTGAAACAAAACGATGTTTTATATCCGTGTAGGTCTAAATGTGTTTAGTTATTTGTGGTGTGAGTGAGCCTCAGACGAGCATTTCTTCATAAGTACACTCTGGAAAGTATATTAATCTATGTGAAGGGTAAACACTCCGAACAATCTTTGACAATGTATAAAGTAGCTAATTCCAGTGAAAAAGGAATCACCGGTCGGCAGGTGGTTGGCGCCGCGCCACATATGACTCACCTGCCGGCCCTAATTCTGTCGCCGCCGTAATGACCGCAGTCTGTACTTAGCCACTTTTGCTACATGCTACACAAGTGAGAATGTACACACCTGCGGTACTTCCCGGATCGACTGTATGTAGGTAAGGTACACACAGTCTTTGTTTAAATAACGACATGAAGAAAGTGTGATTTGATAATTGCTTGATAACGCCCATTACACAGAGGAACGATAGTAAACAAATGAAAACTAGATGTAAGCTGACATATCGTTTAAAAATAAATTAGCTCTCATTTTGTCAAGTTATGTTTAAACAGCAGCAGATTGTATTCGCGATTTCCGTATCTTTCCAGAGTAAAATTAGTTCATAGAGTACAAAGATCCCATAAGAAATTTCAGTTATTTTAGTAACTAGTTTATTAAGTATCTAAACCCTTCATAATCACAATCTGCTTCGGAAAGAGTGCTTCAAGAAAGAGGCAGTTTGACACCACAACACCACGAAAATTATAAAGTTTTACATACATAACAACAGCAGCAGTGCCAACCCTAATCTCGCGGACGGATTTAACCCTGCAAGTGCAATGTGTGTGCAAATGTCCGCACCTGCGCCGTGGCAGCTCGCACAGATTATACAACCGATACCGATGAACGGAAACAGAAACGACCATAAAGTTTGACAGTTATAGCTCTGACTACAGTGTAAACTTAGCGTAAGATGTGCTAACTGCTTACTGTTAGGATGGAATAGGATCCTAGCCTTCCTACTGAAATAGATTGCGTTGAAAGAAACCGCTTTGCAGAATTGAAAGCAAATCATATAATAAATCGTCGTATTCAGAAGATCGCCTCATTATAACAAATCGCAATACCTCTTTACAAGCTATAAAGAAATCGTCTTTTAATACAATTCTATAATTCTATCAAAAAGGGTCTTTTAAATGTTGCTAACGCATCATACGATAAATTATGCTCCCTTATCCTCCCTATCTCAAAATTCAAATAAAAAAATCAGTCTTTGAAGTTTATACCCCAAACAATACCTTATTCTACTTAACCCTAAAGTGGTTCCATAATATCAGCTTTTCAGCTGCCCAATATACCATGACATTTCAAAACGGTGACGCTAGCAAAGACAAATGTCAAATATACGTCAAATACTGTACTTTCATTTAGTTTTCTTTCTCCGTGTATTAAGATATTCTGACTTCTGTATAGCAACATTGTACTTTCGAACTATGTAGACGTAGCCAAGGGGGCCACGGCTCGGTGAAATGGTTCAACGTTCAACTATAAAACCGTTTCCGACAGAAAGGCGTGCCGCGACTAATCTGCCAATGTAGCGAACATGACTAGCTGAACTTTGGTTTAGTTAGTGTTGTAGGTAACTGTATTTCAGAAACTGTATTCCAAAGGCAGGTTGATTATTTTTACTATACTGTTTCATTAACATCATAACCACGTAATGAGTCCTCCAAGATTTAAAAAAATATGGAGCAGAATTTCAAAATAGAGAGAGAAATAATTTATAAACAGCGGGTAGTTGCGTAACGGCAGGCCCAGACGGAGATGGCGGGATGAGCTGGCCTCTTTTAATAAAGACTGGTCCTTAGCAGCGCTGGACAGAGAGACGTGGAAAGAGAGTAGGGAGGCCTTCGCTCAGCAGTGGGACAGCAACAGCTAATAAAAAATAAAAAGTTGCGTAACACACTAACAGTAGGAATAGCTTTCATTTTGACAGTTCAACAACATTCATTGCGTTATTTACGTTGTTGAGCAGACACAGTTTTTCTAACCTATGAAGCAATGAATTAGTCATCTCTGTCAAAATGATTCAAATTGTGATCGCGATTACTTATAATACTGGTGGTGGAGCATACGTTCGTTCGTAACTAAAGCAACCATAGTTTACCCAAAAAAAGCTCCAGAATTTGCAGGATCTCCAACTGCCGAGCTCACTACATTAGGTGTGAAATTGAGCAACAGTAGGCCTAAGGTTAATTAAGCCAAATTAGTATGATGAGAATTTCTAAATAGCCATCGCACTTCTCAGACTTGTGATTTGCCCAAATGTTGTCTGTTGTCTGTTGCTTATGAAATACGAAACTAGAGTCACTATTAGAACAACCGTTTGATGAAAATCCCATTTTCACAGTTAAGCTATTCAAAATCATATCAGATCTCACCAACATTGGTTCAACATTAATCACCAACGTTGCGTCAAACGTTGGCTAATGACGTAGCTCATCAGCCATCATTGTACAGGCTTCAATAGACACAATGGATGCAACATCAATTATGAACAATACGGACACACACATTTAATATTAGATAATGTACAACGGAGAAATGGCCTTAGAGATTAATAACTGTTGTGGTACCTACAAGTAAAGGTGGCTCTGCTATGGGTGGTTCAATTTCTTTGGATTTAGAAGATAAGATATAATACATTATGAGCTGCACTAACTGCGGTGGATGGGTAGTTCTGGTAATGCAGTAAGGGTAGTGGAGATAATTAAAAAAAAAAAAATTTGATTCATCTAAAATGTAGGTAACTAATTCATTATTCTGTACAGTTAGTCAGCTTACGGAGTTCATTCACCTTCTGCGTGAAGTATCGTAAATACATTTCAAAAAGGTACTTGGAATTATTTAATCCCCCATAAGGAAAATTACAAATACATCATCAAAGTTAGAACTCAATTAAACCGCAAAACAAACAAAATACAAAAGAAACTCATTCATGATTTTCCTTAAACAATCGTCATTAAAATTACAAATAAAATTAATAACTATTCTCTATAAAGAAACGTCACCACACCACAAAATATGACGTGACGTGTCGGTCTGTCTCCGCTTTAACTATTGACAATTAGCGAGGCAAATTGTCCGTCGCGCCAAATACTTCCATTTAAATGACGACATTTGTGAAGATTTAAAATTGACCTCATAATGAAGGCATAAAGTAGTCGTAAAAAAAGTTCGAGAAAGACCCAAGAAGAAACATAATCCCATAGAATATTGAAGAAGAGGAAGAAGGCAATAATTGAAACGTTAAATAAATTAAGGAACTGTAATTAAATGGAAACTGAGGTCCAAGCTCGAGGTATGGTCAGCAAGCCGTGGAGCGCAATAGCAACACAACACTCTCGAGACGAAGATGGCGGGACGAGCTTGACTCCTTCCGAAAGTACTGACCAGTACTAGAAAAGACAGGATTGTGTGGAAAAGGCAAAGGCTTTTTCAATCTGCCTATATAAAATGTTTTAATATTACACGCCGAAAACTTTAATATAAGACAAAATAAACCCTGAGCAAATCTAAAAAGAGAAGGAGATCCCTGTATGAGTAATCGTAGGAAAATAGCGATAGTTATTACTTCACTAGCTTGAGTCTAACAATCTCATTCTTGTCAAATCGATGCATCCGTTTCTGAGATATGAGTCAACAGTCACGTAAACATATTCTTACCATATATGCCATTCTTTGTTCAACCTTGTCATACCTTCTCTAAAAGGAGGTAAAATCTAAATAGCTTTTTGCTCCAACTAGACACAAATGTATTCACTATTCATACAAAATGGCCATATACTGAAGAATGTAAGATTAGAGGCAAACATGCGCCGTATCACCTGTTTATCATTCTACATACATTGCAGAAGTCAATTGAAGGAAACAAGTAATTACACACAAGTCTTGTGAACATTCTATGTACAGTAGTACTACCTGACAGTAACGATAGAGTTTCATTGAGTTCTAGGATCGCGAAGAGGACTTTGTGATGGGACTTCGCCTACGTAATATTTAGTCACTAAAGGAGCTTTTTTTTTCTGGGTGGGAAGTCATCAAATAACGTCTCCCGCTCTGGGCGGAGCGTGTTCCTTCAGTTGCCTGTGCCAGGGCCACGGTAACTCTTCCGCGACCTTGGCAGAAAGGATCATAAATATCTATCAGAATTTGCATTGGAATTGATCTTTATCTTAATACTAGCTGACCCAGCGAACTTCGTATCGCCTAAGATTCAAAATGTTGTAATAAACCTTCCAAGTTTGACAACCTGGTACGCGGTGGTGATCTGGTAAGCGTTTTCTAGCTGATACTCATATGTTTGGGTAGCTCCTACTCGGTTATGATAACCTGTTACTTCGAAGGCATAAAGCGTTTTCTGGCTGACACTGCTGTTTAATAAGCTCATACCAAGTTATGACCGCCTGGTACCTCGAAGGCAAAGTTTTTGTCATACCACGTTTTATAGTGAAATGTATTCTCTTTGACGTTTTATGTCACATCACACGAGAACGCGGTCGAAGGGGATAAAAAGTAACCTTTGCCAAAAGCAAAAAAAAAAAAAAAAAAAGTATCCTATGTCCTTCTCCTGGCTCTAAACTACCTCCCTGCCAATTTTCAGCTAAATCGGTTCAGCCGTTCTTGAGTTATAAGTGAAGTAACTAACACGACTTTCTTTTATATATATAGATGATAGCACCTCTCCTTCTGTTCGTCTTAATAACTTTACCAACCATTTATGATCGCGCCTAAGAAGAATATAGAACGGTTTTATATGTCATCCCCCAACACCCTAATTGCATAACACTCTATCAATCAGAGTTTGAATCGTTTTTTGGGATATTGCTAAATCTTTGCTTCAAGTGTTCAAAAAATTGTGTAATCAACAACGCATTGAATGTTGGTGAACTGTCAAAATGACAGCTATAGCTACTGTTAGTGAACGTTACGCAATTACCCCGCCGTTCAACCTATTTTCTTTTTTTTTTATTATGTATTGTTATACCATAGATTGGATATCAACTTGCTTGTTTGAACTTTTTCAAGCACCATTCCAATGTGTCGAAAAAATTGTACACAGCACGGTTTCATTATGGTACGGCATAGAAGCCGTGCCGTAGAAAAAAGCTTCCATAGCGATCAATACGATACTGAAAACAGTGCCTACACACGGCGTATTAAACGTAGTATTTCACGGCAAGAAAAATATATGTGTACCTATACTGAAACACAAGTCCACTTTACAGTCTGCAATTGCCCTGTCTTTATTTAACTGAGCCAGTATTTGATCAGCTCTTGCAGCACACAAACCCAATTAGTTAAGAACAAGGAAACGTCTTCATTGTCTTCTCATGTGCTAAAAACATTCTTATCAGATCGTCTCTTGTTTACAATGAGATACGCGTTGCATCATTGCAATGTTGTAATGAGAGCGTTTTGATAACAGCCGAGTTTAGCAATCTAGATGATGATGTGTTTTGGCGGTAAATACTATACGTATCTTAGTGGTTTATTTTTCACGCAATAAATTGGTAACTCCCCACATACTATAATTGCTCCTTCATGGAATGCTTGCTAATCTCATAGGATCAAATGATACTAGTAATTATTTTTTCACCTTTTAAATGAAAATTTTACATTATATTTAAATAGTAAACACGCTCAGATCTTAACTGATTTATCTCGATAGCTACATTGGCGACCCGTCCCTGATTCGCACGGTACATACAGCTTGACAAAATATGGAGCCTTCTTTATTATGTGTAAGTTTTATATGTATGTCTTTTATATATAACCTTTCTGGAAGAAATTCTCTGAGTGATAGCGAAAACCTTATCGAAAACCTTATTGAAATCCGTTGCGTTGTTTAGAAGAAGTAAGCAGACAAACAGACAGATGAAAACAGCGACTTCATTTTATACTATTTAGAGACAGAGAAGCAACTTTTAAATTTAAACTTGTCCCAAAGGTGTGCTACAACACCTGGACATCTGATTTTGACATAAGTAGGTGAGTATGTAGATTCATATAATTGAATGAGAAAACTTGCCACTACAAATTAGGTACTTATATATAGTATTCTCATCCTACCACACTACCACGTCAAAAATCGTACCAAGATTCGTTTATATTCGGCTTCGCTTTACCCAGTTACTGGGTTGTGGGGTCAGATAGGCAGTCGCTCCATGTAAAATACTGGTATTCAGTTGCATCCGGTTAGACTGCCAGCCGACCCCAACATAGTTAGGAAAAGGCTAGGTTGATTAAGCAATTTCGTCATGTTCATTGGAATAAGGTTGTATGTAATTTCCAAACACATTAGATTTAAGTATAAAGCTCAAGGTGATGCGTCTCGGACGTACAGAATAGCCTCACCTCGTTTCTTCCCGTGTGTGTCAGAAAAGGCGACTAAGGGACTTACTAGAGAATGGGCAGCAGCGTTCTCTATGCATTTTACCACCATACTGCGATTGCCAACCCGCCTACCAAGCGTGGCGATTATGGCAAAGCCCCCCAAATTGGGGGAGGCTTATGTCCAGCAGTAGACGTCTTACGACTGAAATGATGATGACAAAGCTCAACGACTAATTCAGTTTAGTCAATATCATTCATTTTGGAATCTCCTAATATATGATATATCATTCAGAACCATAAGGTAGATATAAACCGAGCTAATACCCCACAAATGTGGCCTATTTGAATACCATACGCGCATATGGTATAAAAGGAACAGACATACAAACAACAAAGTACCATATCGTTTGCATAGTGATCGCAACTCGTCCCCAACACGCAAGTTATGCTAAGTTTCGCTTTGAACTCGGCGACAGGTGCCTTGAATAGCCGTACGATGTGGATGTGGCCGGCATATTAATGCAGCTGCTACGCTTATTTGAAATCGGTGTATCTGATACAGATGTTGAGTTCTTTAAATAGAAAGAAATCATCGGTATTCTCTTGGAGAGACATGAACATGATTATCGGAAAAAATTCTGCAACAACCTACCTACATCTACCTTACTTCATCATCATTTCAGATGTAAGACGTCCACTGCTGGACATAGGCCTCCCCTAAGCTCCGTCACTTCAACCGGTTTTGTACTTCCCTCATCCAGGGGATTTCTGTAGCCTCCACATCATCGGTCCACCTTGAGGGAGGCTTTTGCACTCTACGTCTTGCGATATGCGGTCGCCACTCCAGAACCTTTCGGCCCCATCGGTCATTTGTTCTGCGAGTAATGTACCCTGCCCACTGCCACTTAGTTTGAAAAAATTTCGGGCTATATCGATTACTTTGGTTGTCCTGCAGATCTCTTCATTTCTGATTTAATCACGAAGAGAAACTCCAACCATTGCCCTTAAACCCCATTAATGATAAGCCACCACGTTTCAGTGCCATAGGTCATCACTGTTTCACTACCTTACTTAGATACTGTCAAAACCAAAACACAGGAAAACAAACTAATGTATATGTCGGCAGCAATATTATTTAACAACTGCGAGAGACGGCGACTAGATGGCGCTAGTGGAACGTGCACCGGAAGCATCATAGACAAACCTTCACTCTTTCGATCATTTGACGTAATGTACAGTTCAGTAAAATATCGTAACTACCCTCGGCCACTAGCGACCGCCTTTATAAGGAGCTGCGCTGTTGAGACGGCACGCCCCATCATGACGTTTGCAAGCTCCGTGTTTGCACATACCAAACCCCGATTCATCCATAGGATGCAGACCCTCCAAAACCGTTTTCTCCGACAAGCCACAGGTGCGCCTTGGTATGTCAGGAATATCAATCTCCATGTAGATCTCAGGATCCCTACGATCCAGCAGTACATAAAACGCGCTTCGAAGCGTTTCTTCGATAAAGCAGTGACCCACCCCAACCCTCTGGTTGTCGCGGCAGCTAGCTATACCCCCTCCCGTATCAGTAAAGTCCGCCGTCCGCGGCACATTCTCAGCGAACCCGATGATCCCACTACTCTCCTCCAGGAGAGTCGAAAAGAGACAAGTACAGTGAGAACAACACACAAACACAGATCGTACCGACCTCGCCGCCGAGGTCCGTCGTCGCGACCCCGACTTAATAGTCCCTCCCGACCCTTGCATGAGCCAGCCCGCGATGCTGCGCCTGTAGCTTTAAATTAGCCCCTAAATAATTTAACCCAGATCCAGCATGTCCCTTGCTGCCCTCCCCCAGTGATTGCCTAAGCCGAGGTGCGAACCCCCCTCGGGGTTACCCTTAGGACTTTCGCTTTAGTTTGAAATTTTACTATGGCCCGGCTGGAGGTCTAAAAAGTTTACTTTTTAGAAATCGCCGGGCAAAAATCCGTTTAAGTAGTCAGAATCTTTTTCAGATTAACTACGAGATGTCCTACAAAAAAAAAAAAAAAAAAAAAAAAAAAAAAAAAAAAAAAAAAAAAAAAAAAAGAGACGGCACGCATTTCAAACGGATGCGTCTTGGTGCACGGACCACTGTCTCTCGACAGTCAGTACTGCCCGGTTATTGGATGTGGAACACTGTGTACACAGTTAGTACTATCCTTATTGCGGTGGGTGCATGGACCACTGTCCCTGACAGTCAGTACTGCCCTATGTGACCGCCCTCACTGCCTTTATTCGTTATTTAATTCAGTTTTATTTCATTTCTACATTTCCTAGATTTAAGATAACTGATTGTTCAATTAAATTAAAATTAGTGTATTGTATTGCCATAACTGAGTTTTACTTCTGATGTCTGGACCAAACCCGACATCAGAAGTGGGATCGGATTTTCCGCCCACCTCTGGCACTTCATCATCACAAAATATGCAGGAAGATATTCCGCTACCCACAAATAGTTTAGAAGCATTTCTTTCAAAATTAACTGATGCTCTACTACCCCGGTCCAATTCAGCACCACAACCTTTCATAGCGTTAGTACCTTTTGATCCTGACGACCCCAATTCAGACATAGGGGGCTGGTGTCGGCTGTCAGACACTATAATTAAAAGCAAAAATTTGAAAGGTGTCGATTTAATCATGACATTGACCCATTGTCTTCGAGGCCGCGCAGCTACATTACTGACCAAGATACCTCCCAGTCAATATCAATGGGACGATATACAGGAGACTTTAAAAGCTCAGTTCTCTCGCCCTATGCTTATTCAGGATCACTTTGACAGTATCCTCAAATTTCAACTTAATTCTAATGAGACCCCTGCTCAGGCATGTTTACGTCTTTGGCAATTGATTGAAAATATCCCGGACGCAAGATTATCTGAAAAGGTTGTGACAGGCTTTGCCATTTCTATATTATCTCAGTGTGATGTTCAAATACGTCGTGAACTAAACTCAACTGTGGTAAATGACAAATCCCAGCTATTTCGAGTACTGCGAGGCATATCTTTGAAGAGAAAATCAGAACTGCCTGAGTCGACCGATTCTGATGTCAAACGCTCTCGTTCTACGTTTGGCTTTCGTGGCAACTGCAACATATGTGGCAGGACTGGGCATCGTGCGGCTGATTGCCGTGAAAGAAACAAATCGCTTAATCGCTCTGTAGTTGCGGATAAACGTGTCAACCAGAAGCCACAAGTGACATGTTACGCGTGCGGGGAGCCAGGCCACGTTGTGTCCACCTGCCCAACGAGGGTTGATAATACGAAGAAGGAACAAGTCGCTACTGGAAGCAAAGAAGTCAACGTGTGCTCGAGAATTGTTCGAGGTATTATGAACTGTAATAGTATGACATTTCCCTTTATTTTTGATTCCGGTTCAGAGTGTAGTTTAATTAGGAAAAGTTTTTCACACCTTGTTGTTGGACAAAGATCGCATGACTTTATCAACATGACTGGTATTGGAAAGAGTATCATTAGTAGCACAGAGCAAATCATTTGTAACATAAAAATTCAAAGCGTTGAAATTAGCGTCACTCTTCATGTAGTTCCAGATGATTGCTTGCGTGATGCTATTTTATTAGGTAGAGATATACTTGAGCGCGATATTCTTGTTGAAATTTCAGAGAGCGGTTTAACATTCAAACGGTGTGTCGAGACTAATATGTGTACCAAAACCAAACCTATTTTTGACATTGATTCAATTAATACTGACTTGACAGGATCTGACCGAATAAAACTTTTTAACATATTAACGCAATATGCAGATAATTTTATTGAAAATTTTCCAACAACTAGAATTAAAACAGGACAGTTGAAAATCGATTTAATTGATCCTCATAAAGTGGTACATAGGAGACCGTATAGGTTATCCCCTCAGGAATCTAAGATAGTTGACGAAAAAATCGAGCAATTGTTGGCGGCAAATATTATTAGGGAAAGTTCATCCCCGTTTGCAAGCCCCATCATTCTTGTAGAGAAAAAGGACGGTAGTACACGCATGTGTGTTGACTATAGGGAATTAAATAGTAATACTCAACCTAATCATTATCCTTTACCTCTGATCAGTGAACAAATTGATAAACTTAATGGTGCTCATTATTTTAGTAGTATTGATATGGCCTCTGGGTTTCACCAGCTGCCTGTACATGAAAGTTCCATAGAAAAAACTGCATTTGTTACCCCAAAAGGGCAGTTCGAATATTTGGCTATGCCCTTCGGTTTGCGCAATGCACCTTCCATTTTTCAAAAGGCTATTAATACTGCTCTACAGCCTATGAATGATGAAAGAATTCTAGTTTTCATGGATGATGTCCTTTCAATTTCCACAGATATTAATGAGGGGCTTGACCGTTTAGACAAATTACTTAAAACTCTGTCCAATGCTGGTTTCTCGTTTAATTTAAAGAAATGTTCGTTTCTGAAAGTTCAAACTGAGTACCTTGGGTATATAGTTTCAGCTGGGGAGATTAGACCAAATCCAAAAAAAATACAAGCCTTAATTAATGTTCCAACGCCAAAAACTGTCACTCATGTTAGGCAGCTCATAGGGCTGGCAACGTATTTTAGACAGTTTATTCCTAACTTTTCCCAAATAATTCGCCCTTTATATCCCTTGACAAAAGGAAAAGGCAATGTTAAGTGGACCCCTGAGCATGACCAAATACACAAAAAACTTATCCACATTTTGACGTCTGAACCAGTTTTAAAAGTTTTTGACCCTTCCTTGCCCATTGAACTCTATACCGATGCAAGTAGTGCGGGATATGGTGCAATTCTTATCCAAAAACATAATGATACCCCTCATGTAGTAGCATATTATAGTAGGAAGACCATAGATGCAGAAACGCGATATCACTCTTACGAGTTAGAGACTCTTGCGGTAGTAAAAGCAATCGAACATTTTCGTCATTATTTGCATGGACGAAAATTCACCGTATTTACCGATTGTAACTCCCTTAAAGCTTCTCACTCTAAACGTGATTTGACTCCAAGGGTTCACCGTTGGTGGGCTATATTGCAAGCTTATGATTTTGATATCGTGTACAAAGAAGGTCGAAAGATGGCTCATGCAGATTTCTTGTCTCGCAATTTGTCAAACACAAATTATTCTGAGCCCCGCAAAGTAAATTTCCTTGAATTAGATAAAGGTTGGTTAATTGTAGAACAAGAACGCGATTCAGAACTTTCTGAAATAATAGCAAAAATCCGTAATAATCAATTACCTGAAGAGATATCGCATACGTATGATTTAAGACAAGGAATATTGTATAGGAAGATAGAACGTAGAGGAGTTTCTAGTTGGCTACCTATTGTACCACGTTCTTTGGTTTGGTCCCTTATTAACCACGTTCATAATGAAATAAAACATTTAGGTTTTGACAAGACTTTAGACAAACTTTACGAATTTTATTGGTTTTCTGATATGGCTAAATTAGTCAAAAAGTTTATTAATTGCTGCGTAGTATGTAAAACTGCTAAAGGCCCTTCAGGTGCACAGCAAATGCAGTTGCATTCAATTCCTAAACATCCAGTCCCTTGGCACACAATTCACTTGGATTTAACCGGAAAACTTTCGGGCAAAAGTGATAAAAAAGAATATTGCTCAGTTTTAATAGACGCCTTTACAAAGTTTGTACTGCTGGAATATACACCGGCCTTAAGCTCTTCATACGCTGTGAGAGCAATTAAGAATGCTGTAAACTTATTTGGTGCTCCGAAGCGCATTATCGCAGATAGAGGACGTTGTTATGACTGCAATGAGTTTAAAAACTTTTGTAATAATAATGGAATAGAGCTCCATTTAATAGCAACTGGTTCTAGTAGAGCTAACGGGCGGGTTGAGAGAGTCATGCGAACTTTGAAGAGTATTCTTACTGTTATAGAATGTAATTCTAATAATGCTTGGAAGGATGAACTAGGAGAGATCCAACTTGCTCTTAATAGTACTCGTTCCAGGACCACAGGTTTTACGCCTATGGAACTGATGTTTGGCATTCAAGGTTCCTCACTTAGTCTAGCTAAAATAACTCCTAGTTCTTCTGAACCACCTATAATTAATGTTGAAACGGCTCGTTCATCCGCATCAGAAAATATTCAAAGAGTAGCTAACGCTGACACTATACGGTTTAATAAGGGAAAAGCTCGGATTAAACCTTTTGCAGTAGGTGAATTTGTTTTCGCAAAATGCGAAGCAAGACATCAAACAAAGTTAGATAATAAATTTAAGGGGCCTTATAAAATAGTCACCGTATTAGATAATGACCGTTATGAACTTAAACATATTAACGGTTCTAACAGAATTTATAAATATGCACATGAAAATTTAAGGGAAGTACCTAAAGGGCAAGAAAGTTATTTAGAAATTTGCGAAAATTATAGTGATGAAAATGATGAACGGACCGTGACGGCAGAAGATGAGCTCAGTACGTCTTTTGTGCCAGTAAATAATGATATGACCTCAGACTCGGAGGAAACTCTTACTGTAAGCTCTCGTACATTGACTGCACATGATTCAGAGGAAACACTTTCTGTAAGCTCTGGCACATTGACTGCAGATGATGCAGAGGAAACACTTTCTGTAAGTTCTCGCACCTTAAGTGTAGATAATTCCGATGCTATAATGGAATCTTTGGAATGATCAATTACTATGTGGTCTCTTCTACTTTTGTGGAAGATGGTTGTTTTAGCAAATAGAATATAAAGATCTTTCCTGTTGTTGTGGGAGATGATCTGTGATGCTCTGCAGGAATCTCACCTGCTTTAGTGGGTGACGATTCAGACCAGAATGTTTGAACTGTATTGGTGTTCTAATAAGATCTCTTGCTGTTATGAGCAATGATGTGTGAGATGCTGCAGGAATCTCGCCTGCTTTAGTGGGTGACGATTTAGACCAGCTTGTTTGAACTGTAGGGGTTTTCTGTTGTAAAGAAATACCTAGACCAGTGATATTTGCTATTAAGCTATGTAACGATGATGATGATGTGAATTAATTAGTATTATTATTATTTTTAGATGAATAAATGCACTCGAGGACGAGTGATTTGTCAGAATGGCCGTGTCGGCAGCAATATTATTTAACAACTGCGAGAGACGGCGACTAGATGGCGCTAGTGGAACGTGCACCGGAAGCATCATAGACAAACCTTCACTCTTTCGATCATTTGACGTAATGTACAGTTCAGTAAAATATCGTAACTACCCTCGGCCACTAGCGACCGCCTTTATAAGGAGCTGCGCTGTTGAGACGGCACGCATTTCAAACGGATGCGTCTTGGTGCACGGACCACTGTCTCTCGACAGTCAGTACTGCCCGGTTATTGGATGTGGAACACTGTGTACACAGTTAGTACTATCCTTATTGCGGTGGGTGCATGGACCACTGTCCCTGACAGTCAGTACTGCCCTATGTGACCGCCCTCACTGCCTTTATTCGTTATTTAATTCAGTTTTATTTCATTTCTACATTTCCTAGATTTAAGATAACTGATTGTTCAATTAAATTAAAATTAGTGTATTGTATTGCCATAACTGAGTTTTACTTCTGATGTCTGGACCAAACCCGACATATACCAAAATAATTAATAAATGTAATGAATACCTCTGTAAAAGGTAATATGAGTAGCACAATGTTTAAAAAAGTCAAGTATAAATCTGGCGCCGTACAAAGTTCCAATCATTTAGTCCCCTCTCGTTCATACGGCTTCGCCATATTGAATGATTTGTACGTCTTCAATCATTCAGCTGTAAATGATTGAATGAAACCGAAATCTTTAGTTGTTTAGGGATTACACATGGGTATTGTTTTAAACCTGTAGTTTACGTGTGCAAAAAGCTTTGGATATGAATGCCAAACAAAAGAATGGATCGTATAATTAAATAAAATGAAAAGCCACAAGACATCATTCACGACTAGAACTCTTCTACGAACATGATATTCCAGATTCTGGAAAACCAATTATGTTTTCACGAAATCCTTCAAGCAAGTTTAAGATTATATTATGTCCGACAAAAATTATAACCGTAGACAGCAAGGAAACATTTAAAAAAAATGAAGTCAATCAAAACTCAAATAAATAAGCTTCTTAAAATGTAAATCAAGTGCAAATTTTGGCTGCACATATTCACATATTATATCAACACATTTAACATCGCGTGCGCACCGCCATTGTAGCAACCGCGGCGGATCACTTGCAATCATCTCATTTAGACAATCAGCAAGATACGGGAGCGAGGGTGCGCCGGAGTCAACCGGGATAGTGCAGAATTATGTAGCTACTTGTTTAGGTAAGTGCTGTTAAAGAAAATGTTTTAAAACTAAAGGTCGAGACAACGGTTAGAGCTGAAACCGCACTCTACCAAATATTTTATTGAATTAATCAAGAGTCCGGAGTGCGAATGCGTGACGTCAGCTCTAACTAAATTTAACTGATTGAAAAACGACACTTCGTTTAATTTTGTGCTCAGTTTATGACCGGGTACACACACTTGCATGATTAGAATTTCAGAAAATTCCGTTCGCAGATTGGCGCCTTTCTTATAGATTCAGTCACACGGATTCACACGCATGTAACACCAAATTTCCACGAAAGTCCACCATATAATTAAAAACTAAACCAGCGGACCACACAACCAGAGACAACCCAAATATCGAACAAATTCAAGCTGTCATCAAATCAAATAACACAGCACTAACAACTAAAGAAAAAGAACAACCTACAAAAGAAACATGCATTACTAACAAACAATTGATTCACAAAACAATACATGCGTACACGCCACATGTACAGTTCCATGGTATCAAATAACATACGACAAAACAAACTTGCGTAAGATTAGGTCTCCATCCGAAATGCAAATGGCGGTGAAAGTTAAGCGCAGCGTAGGACGCATTTTTATTAGGACCGCACTAGACGATGAGGTTTTGCGCAGGCGTGATATGGTGGCATTTTATTGGCTACTGTTGTACTGTCAATCAGAGTTCAATGTCATCGATGGCATAACACTGCTGTCTATTACCGAGGTATTTACGTTGGAGATATCAAAAAGTATTTATGGAAATATTTGTATTTCTTTAGATTTTAAATTATTTCTCTAATTGGATTATAAAGTGGCTTAAGCGATTAAAAAAAAGGGGGAGGTTATTAATTTGTTTTTTTTTTGTCAGAACTTCTTCATTCCTAAACTATGTATATGTATATATATTTGTATTTTTTTGTTTAAAGTAATGTTTTTTTTATTATTAAGAAGTTTTCTAAGTAAGGAGGCTCAATGCTATATAAATGATAGGCTACTTTTAGCAATACTTAGAAGATTGTTAATGTTAAACGTGGAGTTGACGTATCAAGAAAGTATAGCGTACATGTGACGGAGTGGGTAATCCACCACGCGGGCCCAGTGATGGCTTGATCACTTTTCCTCGAATTTTTGGTTCTAGGACATGCCGGTTTCGTCACGATGTTTTCCTTCACCATTTCGAAACCTGTGGTGATGAAATATTTATGCACAAAATAAAGCTTCTGTCTGTGTTCAAACCTACGATCTCCAACTCGAACCACGGTCACCACTGCACTTCTCAATGATAATTACAGTCACAAAACTATATTCATGGATTAATTTATCAAGTTGTGGTTAAAGTATTTCAAGATCAGGGCTTAAATCTGTGGCCGAGTGTCGCAACAGGTATTCATTACAACTTAATAACCCACAAGATATCACGTGTACCAATAAAGCCAGTAGTACAGAATAATGTGTAGGAGCACATTAATGAGGCTGCGATAGAAGTATCAGTCGCAGTTGCGACAAGCCGTGGGTGTGTGGACAGCCTTCTGCAGATGAAAGGGCCCTAAGTTGCCCAATAAGGTTTAGGTAATGTAAGGGAACAACCTTTAGCTTTGCATAATTGATTCGTTCGGAATAATACTTAGTTACAGCGACAAAGATTTACATAAGTAATTCACTTTTCTATTGTATGATTTCTGCAATAGTAGGTGGGTAGTATGTAAATGGAAAATGCTTAGGAGGATAACTTTCTGAACCAGAATGAATAGGAACACCCTGAAAATTTTGATGCAATCATGTTTATGTAAGAGGGTGGAGTTTCCGCACTTAGTCCCTCAGGTGGACGACTGTGCATGAACCATAGCGTTCATCGGTGGTTATTCCCACCAGTCCACCTATCTCCAGATGCTGATAAAGTCTCCTGGTCTGTTAAGAACATCTGTGTAAGATCTGGATGTCTCGAAGGTTTCCAACCGTCTCCTCAGCATCCATGCAGGCCCTGCATAGAAGGCTGTTCGTCCCAGCCCTGGACGCTATCATTTCATCGTAGACCTCATCCATTTCTTTCTGCCGGGCAATATTTTCCTTTTTTAATTCATTTGAGGGGGCCAAGTAGCGCAGAACTGGTGCCCCGAGACCACGTAGGAGATGGCGATGGCGGGACGAGTTCGATAGATTCCGTCCAAACTGAAGAAGGACGCGCGGGTTTGTGAACGATGGAAGGAGTGGAGTGGGTTCTTTGCCCAGGAGTGGGAGAGTGGAGACTAGTAAGTAAAAAAAATATTTGAAAGTACCTAGGCCCTATCAAAACAAGCCAAGGTAGGTACTTCGAATACTTGCATAGATCTTGTAGTGAACACAAGATCCCGGCTTGATTGATTGATAACTTGATTGATGAGTCGTCAATTGAATATTAATAACTCTTTACCTTTACCTACAAGGTTTGGCCTGTGGCTCAGACAACGAATACTCGTTGTCATACGACTATAATTTTTAGAATTTAAATGCCAAAAAATAAGGAAATTCACATAGCAGTAGAAAAATATTGGAAGGGAGATAAATCCAAATCTTTTTTGTCTTTACGTACATCCGCGTGGATGTTGGAAATTGGGATGATTACCGACATCCACGATAATATTTTATCGAGACGAAATGCCTGTTAATCCCCATAACATTGTATCTGTCAATGAAAGTCCCGTCAAAATCGGTCCGGCCGATTCGGTGATTAAACAAAAAAGACAGTACTAAGTACCGTATATGTAGAAGTAGGTAAACAGTTTCTCATGAATTTAGTAAAAACTAAATTCATAAGAAAACTATGATTTTGACCTTATAGACATTTCAATTTTATTTATTTGTATGTGTGTATAGACTAACGGAACATTATGTACTATATACCTTCTACCAGCCTAAGTTCTAACTAACTCTATGAGTGTGAGGTGAGGCAGGTCCTCATAAATAACCAGCAACTTATCTCACGACTTATTAGATGAACCTAAGTGATAAAATAAGAGCTTAAATATGGATATTAACACGACGCAGACGGGCAGCGCAGGGCCCTCGTTATTAGCTTATCTTAATTTAACATCAACACAGATTCTAGGCTCCCACAAAATAATTAGTAGATTTATCCCACTTTTTAGGTGGTGGTAGAAGTGGTAAACTGAGGGCGATTTTAGAGAATCCTTGAACAATATTTATACTGCTAATAATACGAGACAGTAATCACGCACAGTGTTTAATTTATCTATACACCTTTTAACTATATTCCGTGTGATGAACGGTCATTAAAACCCACTTCGATCGCCCACCCCGCCTGCCAATCGTGGCGATTATGATAGAAAAAACAGTTCTGGGGGAGGTTTAAGTCTAGCAGTGGCCGTCTTTTGGCTGAAATTATGACTACGATTGGCGTTCAGTCACCTACATGAAACGAATGATGTTAGTGGCAAAATATGGATTAACAGCTATTTAAGACTTTTCACCTGTGCTAAGTCCTTCGCGCAATACAGAAGTAGTTTTATGTTATTGTGTTCATTTGGTAGGGTGCTACTATGCTGTTTATCCACATGTCAATATTTTGCCTTCCTTTTAACGTGCTAATCACTTGAACTAGCAGTCGGATTGGAAAAAAATCATTTTGTATTTGATAGACCAATTTTTGAAAAAGGTTTTCTACCGTCACAGAATTTAGAAGCCCAGCAAAAAGGGGAAAAAAGTCAGCAAAAAATGTTAAGCGAAAAAGAAGTAATAGTAATACGGGCGGGCGATGGGATGCGACGCGATATATAGTAACTACATAAACAGGCGGCTGCGACACGACCTATGAAATGGCTCACCGCTTATAACTCGCCCCACAACTATTATACTGTGTTCACGATAGCTAACTGCGGTAATATAATGTTGTACTCGCACATGACTTGTTTATAATGTAGTAATAAAGCGTCAACTCCCAAGACCACCCGTGTGCGGCCGGCCTAACATCTGATCTTGTAACTCTGGTCGCAGCATTCGCCTTCACAAATATTCTGTTAGGCTATCTGTATACGAACAGTCGAAATTGTAAAAAAGTTTCCAGCTGTGCTGTGAATGAATTATTTCTCTATTTGTAAATTAGCTTTCTATTTATGAGTATTGTATTATTTCTTTTTACTTATATCGTTTTTCTTTGTTGGTTGTTTTGTTATGCTGTTCATCTTACAAAACTGTATAGAAATTTTGCCAGATGACCATGAAACACCAGGTAACTGCGTCGCTAGTCTTGTGAGCAATCGCTACTGCTGACCTTGAGATCCTGGGTTTGACTCCCGGGTCAGGCTGAGTGTTATTGGGTTGGTCCATCTATATTTTTTCAGTACCCGCCCGGAGGCCGAATCTTTACCCGGCTGATGGCAATAGTTCAGCCTATTGCCATCAACCGGGTAAAGATTCCTCCTCATCATTTCATCATTTCAGCCGTAAGACGTCCACTGCTGGACTTAGGCCTCCCCCAATTTGGGGGGCTTTGCCATAATCGCCACGCTTGGCAGGCGGGTTGGCGATCGCAGTATGGTGGTAAAATGCATCGAGAACGCTGCTGCCCATTCTCTAGTAAGTCCCTTAGTCAACTTTTACGACACCCACGGGAAGAAATGGGGTGGTGTTATTCTTTACGTCCGGCACGGAGATTCCTCCTATTACATGGGATTTAAACACATCTGGCGAAATATGGGTCCGTTCTGCCTAACCCTACGGGGAACACATGCGCTATGTTGTTTATATTATGTTATGTAATACGTTAGATAAGTATATAATTCTCACAGCACATCCTCATCAACATTATGTAGTAAGGAGGCTAAAATTACTTTGTTCAAGGCTTACTGCCAGACCTTCTACACAAGCAGCCTGTGGGCCAGCTACACGAGGAAAACAATGGATGCCCTGATATTTCAGTACAATAACAGCTTCAGAATGCTGTTGGGGCTGCCGCACTTTTGTAGTGCCTCTGGTATGTTCGCTCAGGCGCGCGTTCACGACTTCCACGCTATGTTGAGGAGAAAAACGGCGTCACTTTTAAAGAGAACTCGGTCTAGCCCTAATAGCATTCTGAAGATGTTAGTAGACAAATTTAATTCACCAATGCCGAATCACTTCATGCAAGTGTTGGTTAGGCAGGAGTGATTCTTATTATCTTGGTTGTTTTGTAAATAATGGTTTTCTGTAAGCACAGTATTAAGTTAAAATAACACACTAACATAGCTCATAAGTTTTATTTTAGGGTTCCGCACCTCAAAAGGAAAAAGCGGAACCCTTATAGGATCACTTTGTTGTCCGTCCGTCCGTCTGTCAAGACCCTTTTTCTCAGGAACGCGTGGAGGTATCAAGCTGACATTTATAACAAATACTCAGGTTTACTGTCCCTTAGAGCTGTGAAAAAATCAAACGCAATCAAAAGATATAGCCGTTTATACCGCAAATTTCCTCAAATTTTCGAAACTCGCAAGGGAATCAAAACCTAAAGGGTACTTCCAGTCGATCTAGAATTTTGAAATTTGGTACGAAGCAACGTTTTATTGCACAGATAAAGGAAAAATTGCGAAAACCGTAAATTTTTTCTTACATCATATAATAAACAGAACAAAACCAAGCCAAGAAACAGAACAAAAATACGACTCGATTGTCATGATCGGTGAACTTTTACTAATATACCTACAGGTTTGTACGGAACCCTCGGTGCGCGAGTCCAACTCGCACTTGGCCGGTTTTTTTGTTTCTAACTTACTAGCATAAAATGGATCTCTGTTGTCTCAGAAAAAAAAAAAAAATTTAATTAAATTTTAATTATTTCAGTCGGTAAACGTCCACTGCTGGACATAGGCCTCCCCCAATTTGGGGGGGTTTACTATAATCGCCACGATTAGCAGGCGGGTTGGCGATCTCAGTATGGTGATAAAATGCATAAGTCCCTTAGTCGTCTTTTAAAACACTCATGGGAAGAAATGGGCACACACAACACAGTAAAACGTTGCTTACACTTACTTTACATAACTCACAAGCATTCTCCTTTCATCAATTACAACATCATATGCAGATACTAACTTTAACAGTTAATTTAAATGGATTAACCGCTTACCTTTCACCTCATAGTGGCTCATAGCGTATTTAACGATGGCAACATCTATAAAGTTAACTTACTAGGTACGTTTTGCATAAACAACGAATAAATCTTTATTAAGAATCTTATTGGTTAAATTATGTGGGAAACTGTGATTATGTAAATAAATAATTGTATGTAATTAATATGGTATACCTTGTTTGTCTAGATTCCAAGATTTGGCAGAGTGTTATTTGATTTTTCCATTGGTAATTTCTCAGAAGCAGGGTTTTTTTTGGGTGGGAAATCATCAAATGACGTCTCCCGCTCTAGGTGGAGGGCAGGAGGGCGTGTGAGACTTATACTGACTAAAAGCCACCCGTGTTCCTTTAGTTGCCTATATGCCAGGGCCACGGTAACTCTTTCGGACAATTCTCTCTCAGTAGCAGCCTGGAGTCTTGATTATGCTCGGCTGATGCCCCCCCCCCCTTTTACTTGGGACTTAAACATAATTGGCTAAATGTAGATATACTACAGTTACAACTCTGTCTATGCATTCAAAGATTACAAGCATGATGCTATCCTATGTTTTTTGCTTAAGTTATGTGGGAAGCTGCGATTATGCAAATAAATTATAATTGTATGTAATTAATAAGGTTCGAGTACCTAATGAAGTTTATTTTGTTGTGGTGTCGCAATTCGCGTTGGTAGGCAAAACAATTACAATAATCATAATTATAAGTTAAGTAGGTCGTTGTGAATGTATGCAGTGGAATTAAAGTAATATGTCTTGTCGCAGATTTACTCAATACATAATATAAGTATTTTGGTTTTGGTACCTACTCTTTTAGAGAAACGGTCAATAAGCGTATCAAAAAGCATAAACGTTAATTCATAATAAGGAAAACTTGTTACAATTAAAACAATAAACAACCTGTTGTTTATGAAACATACTGCTTGTGTACCTACCTACTGAGAATTAACAACTTTTTTTTAATGAACTTACTAGACACTCATTCTTCAGAAACTTATTTTTGTTTGTGGTCAAGATTTACTTTAAACACATACCTAACACCTTTTAATAACAAAATTATGATTATTCTTCCAAAAACCCTAGTTTCCCCTTTTCTGCCGTATAATTAATCTATATTTATCGGAGGTAAGCAGGAAGGGTGGCAGTTAATTACACTCGCCGTTAACTGACTCGTCGGCGGTGTATTTCTGTTAAGTTTTAATTAAATCACTCGACACCTGTACCCCCTCCCCCCACTTTCCCCACGGTTCGGCGCGTGCGGTGCGCGTGCGCACGTGCCGCGTATTCTTTTAGATCCTTTTTATAGTAGTGCACCAAATGAATTGTTAAGTGAGCTTTTGTTTCCGGGATCGTAAAGTTTTGGAGGTTATTTTATTCGTTCTAAAGAATTTAGGACTTGGAAGACCTTTAAAATATGGAACACACTAATTAGTTATAAAGAAAAAATGTACAAAATCGATTACAATCGAAAATGTTTACAAAACTACTTATAATTTTCACACTCGGCAAATATCTGTTCGTAGATACTTTCTTCACAGCACTTCCGATAAAATCGAAAGTGCTAAACACAACAAAGCACCATAAAAAAAGAAAGTGCACCAATCATGAGAACAAACACTCATATTCATAACAGAGCCATATTAAGACAAAGCGTTGAAAGAGTACTGTTTACCACCACAACGCTAACCGGCGCCAGCGCATCACAATTCATAACGGCGAATGAGTGTCTAGCGGTAACACAGAGAAAGGTGCCAATATCAGTGCGAAAAACAGGTTGGAAAAAGTAGTCGATTGAACGAAATCTTAAGAAAACGAAGATATATGTGAATAAGAAAGAAACTTGGTTATAGAACGTGGGATTCATAGGAATGATTGCCAATTAGATGAAGTGGCAGACGAGAACTGGTTGAATTAATGAAGAGGCAAGTAGTTCCACTTTATATAGACTGAACTAACCTAACATAACCCCTGTATTCCCTAAAGGGTTAAACAGAAGTGTACCTATCCTATACATATGTATATGTGTGTACATCCACATCACATTTCGCCTGTTATGTTTAAGTCCCATGTAACAAGGGACAAGCCTATTGTCATCAACCGTGCACGAATCCAGCCTCCGGGCTGCTACTAAGAAATTCTTGATGGAAATCCCAAGACTGAAGCAGTAGTATTCAATATTAGGACAACCAACACAACGTTATCTGATCCCAAACTAGGCAGAGCTTGTACTATAGTAACCAGACAATTGATAAACATACTTGTATATTTCTAAATGCATACATATTATAGATAAATTACAACCAGACACAGAACAAATGATTGTGCTCATCACACAAAGATTTGTCCTGGGTGGGAATCGAACCCTCGACCTCAAAAACACACAACAACAACTATAAAAATTGCAAAAACAGTTTAGAAGAGATCACTCTGCCAGAATCTAGGAACTACTTGATTCAGTCACACATTCCAAACGATAGCCAGAAACAGGAGTTACTACGTTCATATCTACTCAATAATCACTACATGACTACATTTTTTGCATGAACTCCCCACTTCCGAATACGATATAAATTATGAATTTAAATATAATTTGCAATTTTTCAGATTCATCAACGGAAGAGAGCGTAAAGATAACAAATATTGACATTTGGCTAAAAATAAACATATATGCACACACATCTATAACCACTGATGACCTGAGTAGAGTTACTGGTATAACTACAGAATATTGCTTTAAAAAAAAAAAACATTTTATATCTGATCTAAGGAACACTAGTGACACCTACAACTCTTTGGTACTGATAAAACTCTGAGACTGGGAGCTCGTAAAAACAGTTTATATGATGTCAGTCAAAAATCTCAAAATCAAATATGAGAAAAAAACATTTTACTTTCCCTTATCTCAGGTAAAAGACGAACTCGCCAAAACAAAGACACGACAAATAATCCTACTCTCTCTAAACCGAATTCTTATTTCAAATTATCAATTCCCAGTTTGAATTTCGTCTACACCAACAGCGCATTCTAATCTTCTATCTCGTTCAGATCCGCATTAAAAAAAAACAAATATTCAGAAAAATGCATGCAGCTGAACTATTTTAAAATTCAGACTCTACATATACAAATAGATGATATATCACAATTAGCGTTCACGGCCACATGCGCTTGCGCAATGTTAGTGTACTAGCAATAACGTAACCAACTAAAATACACTTTGATTCGGACCGAGGTGAAACTGATGAGTTCATGAATGTTGCTCTATTTAGTGGCTCTAGCTATTACGATAAAGACTATCTAGCATAATAAGTTTATAATGTACCCACTTCTGGGGCACAGTGGGCCGTCATCCACCACGCGGGCCAGATGCAAGTCATTATTTAGTCACACTTTTTACCCCGGTTCTTTCACAATGTTTACCTGCACCATTTTGAGAGCAGTGGTGATGAAATATGTTACACAAAGTAAGCACAAAAAGGATCTACAAGTTGTCAAGTCGGGACTATTATCACTAGGCCACCAACTGCTCCTAGGAGGAAATGTGGTAAGCGATTAAGACGAAGAGTCTGGCACCAGTAAATTCGTCCCTCATGAGCATTACAGTCAGTCAATGCTGGACATAGAACTCCTCCAAAAATCTTTACAAATGAATGTTGCGGCGCTGCCCACATCTAACGGATTCCCTTGATTTTGACATAAATCGGTTCTAATGGGGCATGTGATACGGAGGAATGAGGAAAATGTCTTGAGAAAATGATTGACTTTGAGTATAAATGTGGAAAGATATTAAGGGAAAACAGATATATAGTAAGGGAAAACTAAAGAACGATGGATGGATTGTGCCAAAGATAATATACATACCTAGCTAGATTGAGACTGCCAGTGGATACTAAGATGACAACTTACAGAGAAGTATGGAAGTTTGTTTTTTTTTAAATTTAACGTACGTGGTAATCTGTCACTAAACTCGTGGGTTAATAATTCATATTATTTTTTTCGTGCCAATGAACTCTTATCTCAATTTCAGTGGGATGGTAACTGCGATTATTCAAGATTAATAAACCGAATATTTTGCTTCTGCTTCTTCTTATTTTGATTCTGAAACTGTGTTTTAGTTGAAAATTTAACTTAGTATTTTATGTAGTTTTAAAAAAGATAAAAACAATAGGAAGCTCTATTGCCATGTAGGTAAGTCTTTGACCAAATCTTTTCTTTTTTTTTTTAGAATGCATTTTTTACGCAAATTGACATCACTGCCTCGTTGGTCTGATGTCAGGAGCATGACGTCCTAGGTTCGAATCCCGAGTGGCATGGCGGGTGACAGTGGTATTGGAGTTTTCTATCACGAATTTCTTTTTAGTAAGCCGGAGTCATGATTTTTTCCCGGTTGGTAGCAATAGGCTCGCCCCATGTAACATTATATGGGAGTTAAACCTTGCTGGCGAAATGTGGGTGTACAATATAATACTATAGATGCACCTCTGCCTACCCTTCAGGAAATACGGTTGTGATATTATGTGTATTGTCAATCACATCAGTGGAATTTAAAATCCAACTCTTTTAGATTTAGAACTAAAACATTAGCAACAATCCATTCCTAATAAAAACAAAGGTACCGCCCACATCTTCAGTCACGCTTTTAAAATAAACAAGTCCAATAAATAATAATAAAACAAAGATTAGCTACAATTAAACAACTTAACACGGTCTATAACGTCATAGAACGGTACTAGGGTCAATCCGGTCGTAAATCTTGTCGGTATAGAGTTACTTGCGCCTGCGCCGATCTGGTTTCACTGCAACGTCACACGGACCACCGGAAGCGTGAGAAATGGAGTACGCGCTGTTTTTTTACGCACCTTGATGTTGAAGGAAAAGTCGTACTTACTTATTTAAGAGGAGAAATTTTTATATTCGACTACGGCTGGCTTTGACTGGCTAAAACCTCACGCTAAAGTTCTACCTCTGAAAAATTCCGTACCATAGTATTTACTAATTCCATACTGTAGACATACAAAAGTTTGCATCGAATGGTAATCGAAACTGTTATGTACAAAAAAGGTGTATTCATAAATATAATGGCTTAGTTAGAAAATAGACACTCGGATCATTTAAAAATAGAACAGATTTAAAACTTTTTATTAAATCTGTTCTATTTTTAAACGATCTGAGTGTCTATTGGGGCATTCCACGCGAAGCGGACAGGTAAAAAAAACTCGATGTTTCTGATTTCAGAAATATTTGAGTATGTTCCCCCTATGTATGTCCTTGATACGTGTATCAAATATTTTTGTAATATAGTGACTGGTTAAAGAGTAAAGGGACTTTGAAATTTTGACCGAGTGGTGGGCATGCAGTACTTTAAAGCCGATTATCAAGTCATAAAATTATAAATTAAAATAATTAAACCACTGGATTTATTACTTCATTTAATGAGCTTTTTAATTGCATTTTTGGATACGAAAATCAATCATTTTATTTCCGTAAATTTTAATTCTAAAAAAATATTTTTGATTTTTCACAAAGTTAGACCATTTCGATTTTTTAAATTCTTTTTCTAGAAAATAGCTAATATTGTATAGAACATCCTTGCTAAGTTTTATAATGGGCGTGGAAGTGGAATACGAGCTAGAATGGAAATACTGCCGAAGCGCGGCGCCCCTTGCGCCGCACCGCGACTAAAGCGCGCCACTTGCGTGAGCCTACAGATTACATTTTTTCTTTAGTACTTTGATATATTATGATATTTAAAATAAAACTAATTATTTACTTACACTACAAATTTATTTACAAACTTTTACAATATTGTAAAAGTTAAATTTTTATTAAAGAAAAACTGTAATCTGCAGGCACACGCAAGTGGCGCGCTTTAGTCGCGGTGCGGCACAGGGGACGCGCGCTTCGGCAGTATTTCCAGTCTAGCTCGTATTCCACTTCCACGCCCATTATAAAACTTAGCAAGGATGTTCTATACAATATTAGCTATTTTCTAGAAAAATAATTTAAAAAATCGAAATGGTCTAACTTTGTGAAAAATCAAGATTAATTTTTTTAAATTAAAATTTACGGAAATAAAATGATTGATTTTCGTATCCAAAAATGCAATTAAAAAGCTCATTAAATGAAGTAATACATCCAGCGGTTTAATTATTTTAATTTATAATTTTATGACTTGATAATCGGCTTTGAAGTACTGCATGCCCAACACTCGGTCAAAATTTCAAAGTCCCTTAACTCTTTAACCAGTCACTATATTACAAAAATATTTGATACACGTATCAAGGACATACATAGGAGGAACGTACTCAAATATTTCTGAAATCCCGAAACATCGAGTTTTTTTACCTGTCCGCTTCGCGTTGAATGCCCCTATTATTTAGTACACGTCAACTTATAGACTTTTAAACATCAAAAACATTTATGGTTAGATGTTATGCAAAGATTAATCATTACTAACTTTACCGATAGGATTTAAGCAGTTCAAGAATGCATTCATGTGCGTTAATTTATTGCTTTATGATTAATCTACGTATAGGACTCAAACCGACAACCTCTCGGTGCTTTTATCCCCTTGAAAAGCTCCACTATCTACTACCATACTATAAAATTAAAACTGAAACTACGAAGATTGATGACTATGTCGCTACGTTGCCAATTTATCTAATGTCGTCGATAGATTTCAATACACTCCTGCGCACGATCATTGATCAATTGCTTTGGGTCGAAGCAAATTGTGCTCGTGTACCTTGTCGGGGTCACCTTGTGGCAAAAGATTGTATTGTTTAATAAACATATAGAAATAATCAGTGAGTTGATAGCTTAAAAAAAAAACACGTGAACACTAACTGTTCTGTTGAAACACAATTTATCTGCGGGTTTTTTAGCTCTGATAATTATCAAAGAATAAACAATGATGAAAGAGGTTTTTTAAGATATTTAACAACTAAGTATTTAGTTGGCGAACTTATCAGTAAAATAACATAATGTCAGTAATCCTCAGAGGGTAGGCAGAGGCTTTATACAGGGTGTCCAAGAACCTGGCGTCCAACTGGATTCCCACGATGCCCCAAGTTCTAACAGTACTCAGAAAAATATTTTAAAAAATCCACCCCATGTACTTACAGAATTATACTGATTTCAAAAAAAAAAGGGGAAATGAGCACCCTGTGACATACTTTTGAATGCTGTGACTGCTAATGCTGATAATTTCGATATTTCTTGGAGGTTTTGTAATCTAGGGTATTGCTGTGTCTAAATAGAATGTAAAAATAAAGTACTTATTGTACCATTTTAAAATAAAATATTATTTTAACTAAAGGTGATATGGAAAACTATTGAATTTCGCAACTTTGACCGACTGTAGTGTAAAAAAAATGTACCAAAATAGTATGGCAAGTGACGTCAAATTTTGACGCGTTTATTCCTCTTTTTAAAAAGGTATAATACTTACACATTAATTTGAAAAAAAAAAATTTGATAATATTTTTACTCAACAACCCAATTTTTACGATGTCTTACAGAATTCTTAGAAAGAAAAATTTACGACGAATTGAATCTAACCTCTAAAGAATTACTATTGTATGCTCATAAAAATAACAACAGGCCTCTCAAAAAACAGGTTAGACCGTAAGGGACGGTATGTGCATGCATCTCACCATAGTGATTCGTTATTACAACAGGAGGGAGCAAGACAGAAACTATCTTTGCGATTTGCTGGTTCTTCTTTATGGTACCCCATTATTCAGGTAAGAGTGAGGGAGAAAAAGGTTAGAGGTGCGAGTGAGATAGATAGTGACGCTATCTGGGATCGTGCTATTTAGGATAACAGTACGGTCAGTACGCGTCACTGCCTCCTGCCGTTACTACGCACCTCTCTCTTATTGTTACCATTGATCACGTACTACGATTTAAAGCTTTGTTTATTGGACTCGATTACTCTTTGTGCTCTGGACTTTGAAACGAACTCTTTACGACGACCTTTGCCTGTGTTTGGACAGTTTGTGTTTTGTGTGTGCTACCATGGCGACCTACACTCCGCAAGAATACGCAAATATGCACTACATTTATAATGAATGTAGAGGTAATGGACGAGCTGCAGCGAGACTTTACAGAGAAAGGTATCCGAGGGCTACGCGATATCCCGACCATCGAGTTTTCATTAATGTGCACAGATCACTATGTGACCGATCAGGAACAATCCCGTGGCCAGCCCGCTCACCTGACTTAAATCCGCTGGATTTTTTTTTCTGGAGAACTATGAAGGAGCTCGTTTATGCGAAGCCCATTAATGACATCGCTGACCTTCGTGAGAAGATAACACAAGCAGTGCAGGTGATACGTCAAAAAAGTTACTCGCGAAACATAAAGCGGTCCTTTTTAAGGAGAGTGAGAGCTTGTATTGCCGCGGGTGGTCAACATTTTGAACATTTATTGTAATAAAATATCTTTAAACTAACATTCTTTGCTTTTATTCTACTGGGAACCCATCTACCTGTGTGTATTTCCTTCTTGCTCACTCTTGGAACCGAAGTAAATAATAGTAGTAACATAACAGTTTCTAAGATAAGAAAGGGTCCGACAGTTACCGTTAGTAGGTAGGCACTTCGTAAAAATTGGGTTGTTGAGTAAAAATATTATCAAAAATTTTTTTTTTCAAATTAATGTGTAAGTATTATACCTTTTTAAAAAGAGGAATAAACGCGTCAAAATTTGACGTCACTTGCCATACTATTTTGGTACATTTTTTTTACACTACAGTCGGTCAAAGTTGCGAAATTCAATAGTTTTCCATATCACCTTTAGTTAAAAAAATATTTTATTTTAAAATGGTACAATAAGTACTTTATTTTTACATTCTATTTAGACACAGCAATACCCTAGATTACAAAACCTCCAAGAAATATCGAAATTATCAGCATTAGCAGTCACAGCATTCAAAAGTATGTCACAGGGTGCTCATTTTCCCTTTTTTTTTGAAATCAGTATAATTCTGTAAGTACATGGGGTGGATTTTTTAAAATATTTTTCTGAGTACTGTTAGAACTTGGGGCATCGTGGGAATCCAGTTGGACGCCAGGTTCTTGGACACCCTGTATAGTTCACCCGCATTTCAACATGTCATAATCTTAAGTGATTGTATTTAGTAGGGATCACCCCAACATGTCTTTTTCTTCCACACTTTTCGTCATCTTGTCATCTCGGTCATCACCCTCATTCTAGCCATATTATCTTTAACACAATACAACCAAAATTTCTTCGGTCTTCCCTTACTATAATAGCCATCAACATTCATACTCAAAACGTTCCGCACGATAATTTACTTATTCTTCCACATTACATACCCATATCTACCATACAACAGATTTTCGCTCAACCTTTCAGCTACCATTACCATTTCCAGAATCCCTCATATTATGTAGTCAGTATACATATTGTTCTTATTATTCTATCCATTTGTGTATCGCCATCACATACATCTCATTTGGCATTCTCATCTCAGCTGCATGCAATTGCCTGTCATAATTACTTATCCCTTTTGTGGCCGAAAATTCTGATCCATTATCCTTTCAATACTACAAGAAACGAAATCATTATAACTAGAACAGTTACGGCTGAACAAGCCTACCTAACCTTTAGCAGAATACACCAAGTTATTTCCAATTTTTCCCTAACAAATATCGCGCTCCTAACATATTCCATCTTTCATAATATTAGGTACTTTCAACCGTGACCTCTGAAGCTGGACGGATGGAATTCACGCTTTGTTATCCCTAAAAGGTATAAAGGTATGAAAGGCAAGGCGATAATATCTCACTCACAACCTTTTACCTGTTTAGTTCGAGGGGAAAACCACAATGATGGAATTTTATGTTATGTACAAAGTACATCACCTACATTGTCGTACGTATTGAAATCAACACATTAGAAATGACATTGATGTTTGGTTAAACCTTGATGAAATTTTGTGTCACCGTATAGGTACTGCTTCAAGGAAAGAAGGGTTTTCAAGACTTACTTAACTTCCTACAAAGTATTATAGTAGTAGTAGTATTGTAGTATTATTTAGATTCTTTTATACATTGTGAATGTTACACTGTAGGCATGTTTCCATTTTATTAAGTACTTGGTACTTGTTGACAGTCCTACACTGTCTCCCATACCTATTAATACTGTAATTTAAAACCATTGTAAAAGCTAATTATTTTTAAAAGAGTACCATGGAGTTTCTTGCCGGCTCTTCTCCATAGAAATCAACAGTTTGGAGCCGTGCACCTGGCATCTGACGTTTCATAAGTACCCATTTTGGTTTGTGTGACATTGATTTTTGATATAGTAAACAACTCGGTTAGAACTATTTGCAACTTTAAGATAGTCATGCCCAATATTTTAATACGTAAAATATCAGCCTTATACGCCAATGACAAAACATGAATGAAGCATTGTTTACACTGGTAACCGCCATATGTCATGCGTAGGCGCACCGAGTCACCGTCAACGTTCTAGGAACACCTCCGTAGGTGAAACATGACTTAACCACAGATTACATTGGCCAGTACAATGGTATCAACGTACACACGAGGAAAATAGAAATTAACTGTTATCGTGTCGCCATCAACTGAATGGATATTGTAGCAGAGGTATTTAGAACTTATTGAATTTCTTGACAAATTATTTATAAATAGGCTTTTCGCTAAAATAATAACAGCCGCAGTGGTTAATACGACAACTGAAGAATCAGTATGTTTTAAGAGGCCTACTCTACTCTCATCAGTACGGGAAAAACGAAAAAGAAGAAGTTTTCAGTACTGATGGTCGACTTAGAAAACTTTGCGTAACTGGTTTCACGACCAGTGAATCTCGTAACAAAAGATACTACTGTATTACCAGATCAGTATTATTTTGATACCAACGTAGGCGTCTACATGTCTGCCCTTACAAAGTACAGCATCTGTTCTTTTAAACAATGAATCAGAATGATGAGAGCTACAAAATGATACATCATGATTCAGTCAATTCGGTCACGCTTTTGCAGTAACATCACGTTTTCTTGTTTCTTTGTAAACTTGAGATGTGTCAGAACAACCACGAAAGTTAGATAGTGGACAGATCATAATAACGTATTTAGTCTTCACAGAAATGATTGTCAGACAGGTCTGCAAGAGTGTATTAAAATAGCCAACACGAGAAGCGACACTTATAAGATAAAATCATTTTTGGACCTCTCCTTGCTGACTGGCTAATATCTTACCACAGCATCAAGTATTTCTCATAATTGTATTGATAGCTAAGTTCGTTCCAATTAGAAATTCGATCAAAGTAAGGTTCACAATCGTATGAGGTTACAAACTTTTTTTTGCGCGTTCATTGACAAAAAACCTTACACGTTTTAAAACAAAAAATGAAACGGCTCTGCCACCTGTTACAATTTATGCTTTTTTAAAAACATTTTGCATTAGAACTTGAAATTAAGAACAGTGCATCGCAAGGGCTGGGAAATATTCACCCATTTTTTGTAACAGAAGTATGGATAATCTCAATTATATCTAATAATCAGTCATCATCATCAAACAACTAATTTTCCAAACCAAATAAAGTGTGCACCGTAGTTGGTGGTGAATGGGAGATGACGTCACATTGATGCCCACGCGCACAACCGCCATATGGTCGGTGCCTTAATTGTAGCGGCTGTTCGATATTTAAAAGTTTTGACATGAGTTGTAGAATTGTACTAGAAAACTATGTGGAGAGAAGGTTTTTATGCTGTATTTGGCTTCTACTCAAAATGTAGAAAGCAGAACGAAGCCTTTTGGGCGTTTTTTTTAGTTACGCAAATCCTGTTACTCATAAAAGAAATATTAACAATCTATTTTTATTGACTTTCTTGGAAGAAATTATGAGCATTTAAAACATTATTTACGTTATGCTAAATACATATGTTCAAATCTGATATTGTTATGATCGATATTCGGTTATTTAATAATTTATAATAGAATTTCTACTTTGTTGGAGGTTGGAGCTTCTCTATGATTTGATTTAATATGGAATTTCTGCCTCGTTTGAGCTTCTCTATGACTTTTTCAAGGGGGTTCTATTGGACAACTAGTACCTAAGTTATGATTAATTTAGGTATGTTTACCAACAACAACTGATTTATCCCTTATCGAACAAGAAAATGAATTATAAAACTTTACTAATGTCCATAATTTTGTGATATTTAGTCGTTACCTAATATAATAATACATACCTACTTTAAATGGTTTGATAAACCGAAAAACCGCTAAATATGCCTATTTGATGTCATTAATTCGTGTATACATTTTGTGGTTATATTAAACCATATGAGTAAATAACTGACCTAATTAATATTAATTTTCCTTTATGGAAAATTTTACCACATTAGTCCTTCATAATCATTCGACACTATGTGCCTAACAGTAAATATTTAACACATAAATAGGTACCAATCGATTGATTCGTCAATAGAAGAAAACCCAAACTGATCGCGTGACCAGGGGCAGTTTTCTGAATGACTACAACACACGTACCTAGATAATTTGACGTACTTTATTCGTAATAAAAGTATGAATTAATACTTTGTTGTTACAATCATCGTCATTTCAGCCGAAAGACGTCCACTGCTGGACATAGGCCTCCCTCAAGCTCCGTCACTTCGACCGGTTTTGTACTTCACGCATCCAGCGGATTCCTGCGGCCTTCACAAGGTCATCGTTGTTGTTACAATATACCTATTTAATAGTGGGCTGATAGGTACCAGCACCCTAATTGTGTAACACACTATCAATCAAAATCTGAATAATTTTGAAGGATGTAATTGCTAATCCATTACTTCATATGTTCGAAAAAAAATCTGGTCAACAACGTCAAGAACGCAATGAATGTGGCTGAACTGTCAAAATATACGCCATTGTCACTGTTTGTGAGCTACGCAATTAGAAACCCCGCTGATTACCTGATTGTCACGCAATCACTTCCTAATTCGAAAATGAGATTGCATTTAATTTGACAGCTCAACAATTTCGAATATATCCACAATGGAGATCATTCCATTTTGGGAATCTTTGTGTATTCTATTCGCTGCAGTCTATTTCCTTGCCATTTTAGTCTTCTATCTAACTAAATGAAGGTGTTTTTAATAAAAGGGTTAGATGCTAAAAAAATTGTTGTCCCGTTTTCTAGCAAGTTTCTCATTTTAAACCATCGATATTTAACTCTTTTCGGCGTATACTTATCCACTATCTCACCTGATACAAAGTGACGATGCATTCCAAAGCCTTATCCATCTACATCTACATCAGATCATCTCTCATTCACAAACATGTCCGTTGCTTGGTCTCCCGCGGCGTCCTGCCCCGGATACCGCTAGTCGAAACCATTCCTCCCAGGACCGACGTGAAGCACGACCGGTTCATCATACCATCAATCATCATCCTAGCTTAGTCCCAAGCCTGTTGGGGTCAGCTTCCAGTCTAACCAGATGCAGTTGACCATTAATCTTTTTAAGAACTGACAAACTGCAAACTAGCAATTGTTTCTGTAGCTACTCGCACGAATGTTAAGCAATTACGATTCTGACAACCGTGTGGATGTCTGCACAGCCAATGTTGTCGGCTCTAGTATAAAGCATCACACTAGGTATAATCTATATATATAAAATTCAAAGTCCTGAGTGACTGACTGACTGACTGATATATCAACGCACAGCCTAAACCGCTGGTCGTGAAATTTGGAGGGAGTGTTCTTTGTGAAGAGTAGGTATCCACTAAGAAAGGGTTTTTTGAAATTCCATTCCTAAGAGGGTGAAATAGGGGATTGAAATGGTGAATTTCAACATCCACGAGGGCGAAGCCGCTGGCAAAAGCTAGTATAATATAATATCTTAGGACAACCAACACAACGTTATCTGATCCCAAACTAGGCAGAACCTGTACTATGGCAACCAGACAACTGATCAACACTTACGTATTTCTAAATACATACATATTATATATAAATTATACCCAGACACAGAACAAATGATTGTGCTCATCACACAAAGATTTGTCCTGGGTGGGAATCCAACCCACGACCTCAGTCTTAGCAATCAGGTTCACTAACCACTAGACTAACAGGCCAGTCACTTGGTGTTAGCTCGACTTACTGAAATAATGTTAAAGCAAAGATACTTACGTGTGAATTGGTATGCAATTATTGCGCTCCAGTATAATCATTTTGCTATTAAAACAATATTTATTGCGTTATTTACGCTATCGAGCAGACATAATTTTTAAACAACTAAGCAACGGATTATGAATTTTCTTGAATGGAAAATGTGTAACAGAATAGGGTATAGGTGCATGAGTCATAACTGCGTAATAACTTTGTCAACATTCTCTTAGCTACGTACATAAAACTCCTAAGTTTGTCGAGCACTAGATAATCACCGCTCTGCTTAGCGCCTATAGTTGAAAATCGTGTCTTTTTTGACACTCTGAGATGCACTCTGCAAGATTCTCAATCGTCGGTTCTACAACGAGAGCTAAAAATTCTATGCACGATTAAATTGGCATCGATATTTTTACGTAGGTACTTGTGAACGTAGACTAATTATGTATCAAACATATAAACAAACTACTAATATCAACCATTAAACCTAACTTTACATAACACTAATACCGTTTATAATACGAGCAGTTCCCGATAATGCTTATTTATTTAGAGATAGATTAGCAATGAAACTAATTAATATTCAAGACCCGGCGGCGACCCAATTCAATTAAAAGTTCAATGTGTAGATAGCATTATCTATTTGACTTCACTTGTCCTAGTTTAGTGCATACTAATTACTTCACCTGTCGCTGTTTGAGTAATCCCTTTGCTTCTGGGAAAATTGATGATTAAAATGTCGTTTTAAGTGACATCATGGTTAAGGCGAGGTTGCAGTACTTTTTAACTTTTTTAAACCTCTGTAAATCTAGCAAAATGGCAAGATTCCGTAAAAAAAAAATATTTAGGAAAATTGAACATACTGTTAAGCGCTGTGTGAAGATAGAAACGTGAATTAAAACAATTGGCTCGATAAAGAATAATCATAAAGTTGACACTAAATCGCCATTTAAAACGTGTACCTTGAAGAGATTCCATCATTAAACCATGTAAAACTTATACCAAAAGATAGGTTTTATTATTTTTTAGGGCATGGTGAGAAAATATTTTATAATTTCCTTATCATTTTGTCTCCACGAAACAATTATACACAAAATCTAGCAGCTCAAGCGCTCGCAACGACCGGCCAGTGTTTGCCGAAACGTCTTCAACTACAAGAGAGCCTTAATATTCCGAAATTTTATCCTTAGCTAAGTTATCGATTATATTGTAGGGGATATTTCTGAATTTAAAGCGTTGCCTAGACATACAAGAAAGTATCTTGTATCTCAGTATAGTATACTAGCTTTTGTCAACGGTTTCGCCCGCGTATTATACATTAAACCTTTCTCTTGAATCACTCTGCCCATTTATGAAAACCGCATTAAAATCCGTTGCGTAGTTTAAAAGATTTAAGCGTACAAACACGAAATACGACTTTGTTTTATACTATGTAATGAAAATACAATACATTTTCTCATTCATTCAGCTCCCCTTTAGTCAGTATCTCTCATATTCATTTTGATGTTTTTTTTTCGTTTACAACTGCAGATTGTGTCCATCTACTATCTTAACAATAAATATTCAAATGTTGAATAGTTCTCGAGAACCAACACACCACAGTATTGTGACAAACGGACAAAAAAGTATTGTACATTAGGACTCCGCCGGAACCACTGTTACATCTCAAAAAGGTATGCACATCCAGTACAGTTAACATATTCTACTAACTAATTTAATTACCAGCATTCTTAATTCAGCAAATAATAGATTTGCTTAAACACCCCTTTCGCATAATAATCGCATTCACAGGCATTAAAGCCTACTGATTGCATTTAAATAACAATTACTTTTTAATGTGACGTCGTTTCCGGCTAATGGCGCGGCATCCGGCGCGGGTGCGTACGCGCATACAAAGCCTGCACTTGGTGCGCGGGCGCCACATCTGGACAGTCCGCGGCTACTCGGTGACCATTGTATCCGGTCGCTTGTTTTAGGGTAAGGATGTCAAATAGTCAGGGTCGGAAGTCATTATGTTTTGTTTAAGGGAAGACAATTTATGATACAGAAAGTCCTAGGAATTTTGTAGCTTTAGAAAAGGATCTCGTTGTAGAAAAACGATTGTCATTTTGTTTGGTACCGAGCGTTGTACTGGGCATTGTTAGACCTTATTTAAGTCCTATAACTTTAATTACCCAATTAAAGACTAACCATTAGGTTAGGTTCAGTATCAGTTGTCAAAACCTAACATTTTATAATTTCACCTACCCACATTTTATAAATTTCCTGCTTAACTGCTTCGAACTTTGATGATTGTTGATCTAATCTATATATACTGTTATCTTGCGATCAAGTGTTGTAGGTCTGTCTGTATGTTGTTGATCAAAGCTATCTTCAATCTGTTATTGCATGTAGGGGCAGCCCTCAATGTCGCCCGTTCATTGAACGTTAGTTTACGATACTTCCACGCGATGTGAGTAAACTTTCCTTTGGTAGTAAATTATGTTTTATTGGTGTTCTGTTGTATTGTTTGATTACGATTTGTTATGAAACACCTATTAAAGTGAATCATTGCGCTTAGGAATGAGTGTTAGAAAAGACCTTTGAACTTTATATGTAGATTAGATAAAATGTTTTTACAATAATAGAAACTAAGTATTCTCAAGGTGTGAGTCAAACCTCGTGACGTGGACTCTACCTTGACGGATCAGCACCAGGGTGTGCTTGTGGATCTGTGTAATAAACTATGCTCCACATCCTATTTTGCCCCCTGTTCCCCAAAACGTGCCGCCAAGTGACCTCTGCAATGCCACCGATAAAGCTGTAGAAGTTGCGAAGTTTTGGGCCTACAAAATCAAATTACTGTCATGCCAGTGATACGCAGAAGAAGAAGAAGTATTCAAAAGTAAAAGAGACAGTCAAGCAGGTGATAAGCCTAGATTTTACAACAACTGGGTAACACACGAAGGTTTTGCAAAATAATCTACATGCATTGTTTCATAGGTTTGAAAGTTCGTCTGCTCAACAACATAAATTACTTAATGAACATGACTGAACTGTCAAAATTAAATGCATTAACATCAATTGCCATTGTACGTATGTTAGATAACCACCCCGTTGGAAATTGTTGTCTAAGCTGTGTTTTTCCATGCTCTACCTCAACATGAAAAATAGTACTTATCTAAAATTTGACATTCAACAATGACGATCAAAAAATTTAAATCTTAATCTGGCAACCCTCCAATAACTCAGGCTTGCATGTATTCCTCTCCAATCAAATCACAACTATTATTAACAAATGAGCAAAAAAACCTAAACCAACTTCCAATCACTTTGGTTCCCATTCATCATTCTATCGAAAATTCGAAACCTAACTTTACCGTAAATAGTCAAACGTGTTCACGTCAACTTCCTCGTGCACACTCATTCACACAGTCGCGTAAACATGACGCTATGACGTCGTTTGAGTCATGGCATGATGACATAAGTCCACCTTGTCATAAATATCATTGCTAATCTTTATTTAAAGAAACTGTTGTGATTTCCAGATTGAGAACAGGGTGATGAATAGGTGGGAAGTTAGTAATGAGGTCTATTAACTGACCATCATCGAAAGTTACAATAAATAATTAAGTATATATCAAATCATCATCAGGTATTAAACGTTTCCCTACATGTTATGTCCGCTATTATACAGTTCATGGCAAAATTCCCAACTTAGCTCTGCGTGTCCCAACTGGGCGCCATTACACTTAAGTGCGAAATAACCAACCAACCACAGATTAAAATATCAGATAACCATAACAAATAATGTATCTCAAACCAACGCAAGCAATGCTTCCGCAACCTTTATTAACATCAGTAGGTGTTCTGCCATTGCACCATATAGGAGTCTCAGTGTGCACTAATGAATATTTAATTTGATGGCCCTTTTGTATGACTAATGGAACAGTATACGTAATTCTTGCGCTTACGCAGAATTACTTGGCTGGCCAAGTGACAGTCATTCGAAGCCATTTGCAATAAGTAGATGATCAAATATTGTTTACTAGAAGTTAGAAAGGAAACGGAAATGTAGGTAATTCACACATCGATTAGGAGTTCAGTGCTTATCTTAAGGTGTCAGTAAAACTCTTAAGTAGTATATTTGTGCTACTTGAATAAATATAGGTACATATTGAGTTACTTGGTCTAATGTCTTGGCCAAATTTTTTATTGCTTGCTTTGTCTACATATTAATTTTGCAAGCATAATGAACTCTTTTTCCAATGACAAGATTCTCACTGCACTCTCCTCCATTTGATTTCTAAGACTCTTGATGAAGAAAACTTTCTGCTAGCAAACAACTAAATCACTATAAAAACAGTCACGAATAACCCTGAACCCGTTTTCAAATACGAAAGTTTGATCTCATAATCTTAATATGTTATACTTATAAACATAGGGCGCAAGCGCAGACATAACAGGTGAAAGTAAAAAAAAATCAGAGCACTATTTCGCCACATTTAAACAGCTTATTGATTATGTTCATACCATATCGGTAGTGAGAGGCGGCAGGACAACTGACATTTAGTTCCAACTGATAAAAGTAATTAATAATTACAACCCATGCTCTTATTTGAGACAAGGTGATTATTAAAACGATATTGGCGCATTATCGCACGAATAATAACGACAGTTTTGTGGAGGGTAGTGATTATTCTGTCCGGTGAGCTTTTTACAAGATTAATTGGCGGTGATGTGCCTGTGTCGGAAAAAATACAGTTTATAAAATTAAGTTTCATTTAAGTAGAAGCCTTTTTAAAAAGTATCCTAAGAGGTTCGTTATTTAGGTAAATACGTCATCAAAAGTAACAAAATATTATCATGATGTTTCTAATGGCGGATTTAGTTGTTGATATTATTTTGGTTGAAGAATATTATTTATCCAAATACATGGAATACCAAGGGGTATCGTATTACCTAATAACTGGGTTGTGGAGGTCAGATACGTAGTCGCTCCATGTAAAATACTGGTACTCAGCTGCATACGGTTAGACTGGAAGCCGACCCCAACATAGTTGGGAAAAGGCAGGCAGATGATGGTGATGATGACATGGAATAGATATATTCAAACTCAAGAGACTACACCTGATAAGTTCCCGAGATTAACCAAATAACCACCTATTAAATGAACCGATCCCACACAGCAGATCACCTTGTATCGAAAGCGACACACTCGCGGTGCGCCTGCGCCGTTCTGTGTCAAGGAGAACGATACATTTACTTGGAATTCAGTCATCAGCACAAATGTTTAAGGGAAAAACATTGTTTTTATTGCGACATTGGCCTCTTTTTTGTGACGTCATCTAGGTAGCGTTACCTAGTAAAGGTTTTTTTTTTTAATATCATATTAAATTGAAATTTAGACTTAAAAAAGCAGCTTATAGGCTAGCTAATAAACTATGATTTTTTCTAATTTTTACTATAATATTATAAATGGAAAGTAACTCTGTCTGTCTATTATGCGTTCACGACTAAACCACTGAACCGATTTTTATGAAATTTGGTGCGGGGTAAGTTTAAACCCTAAGAAAGTTCGGTGCGCAATAACCGACATTTACGCGGACGAAGTCGCGAGCTAAAGCTAGTAATGAATTAACAAAAACTGCCAGCTACCTACTACAGAATAGGCCGACCTACTCGATAAGCAAAATGCTAATGCGGCTTATCGTCAAAATGGAAACACCAAAAGTATTCGTCACTCAAATGATTATACAACTTCCTTTAACTCTAGATATGAGTTACAAAACTGTTAACAAGTTCAACGCACATGATCATCAAGTTCAAAGCCAGACCCATTAATTTAGCAGACTAGCAATTAGTTTTTAAGTGATAATTTGCAGTCGCACCAACGGAAAAGCTTAGTTAATTTCATATTATTACAACGTTACTGCTTCCTAAAAATTTATTCATACTAATGTTTTAAATTTGATAGCAACTGTCTGTCTGAATATCTGTTACTTTTGCACGACTTATCGGCTGAATGAATGTCGACATTGAATAATTTTCATCCTGATTGCACGTTCTTTTGGGTAAATTTACGACCCCGAAGATAATTTTCTTATTTAAATTATGTACTATGTCCTACTGAAAGGACATCGCACTTTTACATATCTAAATACAAAAACAAATTCCCTAGTGTATCTGTGCCACAAGATTTAAATAAATATGTACACAAGATTCATTCTGAAATGATAAACACCTAAAAATATATGTTAGCCTTCTATTTCGGAACAGTTGGCTAGCGCGAACACGTAACTTGACGTCATAAGATAAACAGAAAGTAGGTAGCCGAAAAACTATGAGAGGAAGTCTTCTCTGCTACTATGTTATGTTAATAATCATGTTGTTTATTTATCTTGACGCTGCCACCCTTATAGTGTGGGCAAAAATATCAGATGTCCTTTTTTCAAGCAGTCGGTAGATTGTTTTGGCCCGAAGTGTAAATATTATATATTATGTTACTTCCAGACTTTTAGATTTACAGTGGTGCCGATTCCCTTATTCACAAACTAAACTAAATTTAAGTTCAGTGCATCTTTTTCTTTCTATTTCATTAAGAAAAGGACAGAAGATAAATTTTAGTTCAGTCCTGTCAAATTAATCAGCGCTCCATACAAGTTTAGACGTGATTAAAAACTTGCCTACTAAAATTACGTCAATTTACGTCAAGCGCTGATTAATTTGACAGGACTGAACTAAAATTTATCTTCTGTCCTTTTCTTAATGAAATAGAAAGAAAAAGATGCACTGAACTTAAATTTAGTTTAGTTTGTGAATAAGGGAATCGGCACCAATGTTGAATTTTGGTCTGGCTAATACAGCAATCTACAAATGATATCAATCCTATATCCTTAAAAATAAAGAAGAATATAGTAAACCGGTTTTACACATTACAGTATTGTCAAATCAACGCATTGAAACGATGAAGCTATCAACAATTATAGAGGCAAAGAACAGATTAATGATAGAGTCATTAATCTGTTCTTTGCCTCTATAATTGTGCAATGCCAAGATAATAAAATGAATCTCTATTAGATCAGAATCAAAAATCGTTTAGTCATTTAAATAGACTGAAACGGATGATTAATGAATAAAATCCACAGAAATTAACAAAGTCCTAAGTAAATTCGGCCATTTCTCAAACGATATAGTTACAAAAGCGAGCATGTTAGAATGGTTAGAACATTTGCGGCACAAAGTAAACTCAGACGCAGTGAGGTCGTCTGCGGGCTCCATATTTGTAATGAGGTCACGGATACTGCGCTGGCGCACCGATGAGAGACGATGAGCGTTCATCTTCTTTTGAGAAATGTATCGGTTGCATTTTGTTTAGATTTTTTGTTTTTAGAAGGATTATTTTTAGATTCGTGATTGGTACTAATGTGTGTAAATGAATTTACTACATCAGCTCCTTTTAGTCGTAGGTTCGAACCCTGAGAGGCGCTTTACTTTCTGTAAATTATATCATCACCACTGCTCTCAAAACGTTGAAGGAAAACAAGAAACAAAAATTCGAAGACATGTGACATCTAGCACAACCCACACTTGGACTGCATGTTGGATAAATTTCGGCCCTCACAGGCCCGTGTCCCAGCAAAAGGAAACATTATAAGCAGCTTAAGTATAACGTAAATTAAACAAAAGGAGTAGGAGTAGGAGTAAGGATTGTAACGTTCACGTTCTATAGTTTCTGCTTGCACCGGAAAGCGGGCATCAGTTCTGAAATTAATTTATTTTTTCCTTGCGAATGTGTTGCATTTGATACGCGTGAGACCTTTTTCAGAATGTACTATAAATTGATGGATTTCTAAAGAAATATAACCTTTTAGCTTGCTCTGACTGAACAGTTCCGTTCAATGTGTGTGGTTCTTTCCTCAGAAGATCATTTCTCAGACAGCATCCGACATGATCTGATCAAGATAATGTCTGGAATTAAAACAGACTGTGAACTCTGAGTTTATTTCAGCATTTCTTCTCGGAGTAGTCAGATAGGAAACACCGACCTCGTCTAGTTTTAAAAATATGAGTGACGTGTAAAAGTGTTTGTACAAACCTACTTACGAAGACTTATATGAAGAAATGATGCCAGTTCAGTAACTCTTCAATCATCATCATCATCATTTCAGCCGAAAGACGTCCACTGCTGGACATAGGCCTCCCCCAAGCACCGCCACTTCGACCTATTCTGTGCTTCTCGCATCCAACGTATTCCTGCGGCCTTCACCAGGTCATCGGTCCACCTTGTGTGAGGCCTTCCAATGCTACGTCTTCCAGTACGCGGTCGCCACTCCAGAACCTTCCGACCCCATCGGCCATCCGTTCTGCGAGCAATGTGCCCGGCCCACTGCTACTTAAGTTTGGCAATTCTTCGGGCTATATCGGTTACCTTGGTTTTCCTACGGATCTCTTCATTTCTGATTCGATCGCGTAGGGAAACTCCAAGCATAGCCCTCTCCATTGCTCTTTGGGTGACTTTGAGCCTTCTTATGAGGCCCATTGTGAGCGACCACGTCTCAGTGCAACTCTTCAATACATAGACAAATATTATGTATTTGAAGATAATTAACTCACAATTTGCTTTAGCATTCTTTGTATGGATTATTAAAAATGACTCGTTCACTGAAAAGCATGTCATCATCAGATCAAGAGATATTACAGTAAAAATCATGCATTTTTCTGGTTTTTATTAATTTACTTGTTATTGTAAGAATTACCTGTAACAAACGTGATGTATAATAAATAATAATGAGAATCGCATGACGAATACCTGATGACCTTACTTTTAACTTACGTAAGTGTCTGTTGTCATTTGTTGCAAAAAAGTCTAGACTTAGCGTAGATAGAGGTTTAGTTACCTGTTGTAAATAATATACTGCACTTCTGATCCCCGACGATTTAGGCAGAGATGTACTCGTATATTAGGTAGGTTATCATACCTACATTTCACCATCATGTCCTATAAAATTGGGGATCAAATGCCAGTTGCCCTTTTCCACACACAGATTAACGAGGTAATTGCATAACACACTGACAATAGACAATACTTTCATTTTGACAGTTCAACAATATTCATTGCGTTATTTACGTTGGTGAGCAGACAAATTTTTCGAACTTATGAAGCAACTAGCTTTCGCCAGCGGCTTCGCCCGCGTGGAGGTCGGAAATTATCCCGCGAGAACATACTACCAGGATAAAAAGTACCCTATGTGTTATTCCAGGTTATAAACTATCTGTGTGCCAAATTTCATCTAAATCGGGTCAGTAGTTTATGCGTGAAAGAGGAACAAACATCCACACATCTATACATCCATACATACAAACTTTCGCGTTTATAATGTTAGTAGGATGTAGGATGGATGATCAATACCTGTCAAAATGATAATGATTTGGATTGATAGTGTGTTAGAAGACTAGTATCAAGTAAATACTTGTACAAAACAATTATAATAACCAATGGGGACTGGCACTGGCCCTTATACAGGTTATTCTATAACCTAGCTCGGAATGCAACACCTCATCACCATTTCAGTTGTAGTCTTAATACACTCAATTTATCAACCCTTTAAACTATACTACAATGCTCTTATGATGAATAAACATTTTTATTTTTTTAAATTACGGTGCTGGATTACTACTGAGAATCAATTTTTATACCACAACGAGGCCACTTAGTTACCAGTCATCATCTGTAGAAAATGATCAACCTACACGGCTATTATAGAACAATATGTATTTAAGTACCTACCTGTTGATGCACAATTGTACCTACTACATCTGAGTTTTATTGCTAAATTGAGCTGGTGAGATTTCTGCATCAAATAGCTGTAGAGTATTCTAGAGTTTAAATATGATTTTATTTCTGTAAGTAAGTTTGTACAAACACTTTTACACGTCACTAATATTTTTACACGCTTTATATTACCTTCACTTGTATGTATGTTAGTATGTTTGTTTGTAACCGACTCCGTATAGCGCGATTTGGACCCATTTAAAACGACCAGATTTCATTTAAACTCTGTAGATTTATCCAGGACCGATGACAATACTATTACTTACTATTATCCTAGCCAAGGTTACCAGGACAGCAAAAAAACTGTCTTCGAAACTACGCTGACATACGTCATAAACTACGCTGACATACGTCTCAAAATTAGAAACACCCTAAATAATAGAAAAAAAAAGCGTGGGTTGCCTGATTGCGTGCTTTTTAGTTTTTTTAACTATTATTTTTTTAAACTAGATGAGGTCGGCGTTTCCTAACTGATGTTTCTGAAAGAAAGGCTAAAACAAACTCAGAGGTCAGTCTCTTTTAAAGTCCAGAGACATAATCTAGGTCACATCATGTGTAGACCATGTATATAGGTGACTGAAATGGTCTTTATGTATTTAAGACAATATTCTACGCTCTTAGGAAGTCATTCGAGTTATGCATTCGAAGTAACAACAGTTTCATTAGCGTTTAGTATTTGACATTGGTCCATAATTTTAGAGTTCACATTCATAACACTAAATTAGCGTGCGGTTTTTGCGAAGGACAGACAAAACAATGTAGTTTGAGTAAATAATTAAGAAGATTGGCATGGAGATAAGCTATGTCTGCAAATGACGACGTAGTTGCAAATGACTGAAAGTTCAACAACTCAGCTGCAAAGTTATAAATGGTGATTATGGCATTGACCCTAAATTATTGCAATGGATGAGCTACAAAAACAAAATTGCACCTAGAACTTGACCGTCCTCTCGTTCATACATACACGCACTCACACCTTCTTCCCATGGGGGTAGGCAGAAACTACAGAACGCCACCTACTACGATCCTAGCATAGTAACTTATTTTGCTTTTACGTTCATACACGCACGCCGATTAGGAGTACTACGAACCTGAGGGGTAATTGCAGAACTTTTTATCGGTAGGAATTGGTTTAATATTCATAGTTAAACAACATTCATTGCGTTATTTACGTTGCTGAGCCGACAATTTATTCGAACAAATGACGCAATGGTTTAAAAATAATCTTCAATCCCATTCAGATTCTGATAAATTGTGCGTTTCGCAATTAGGGTGCAGATCTTTCTAAAGAACATCATCAATAAGTTCACTACATATATATGCTGTTTATAATGTTCCTGCTACTGGAACACAGGCCTCTTCTCAGTGAGGGTGCAAATTCCACCACGCGGTCCAAATGCGGGTGGTTATATTGTCACATGTCTTCGAATAAACCAAAAACTCACATCTCATTCGTTTCATTTGCAATGCATCTAAAAATAACAGCTTTAAGAGATGAGTCGCCTGTTGCTAAGATAAGAGAGCATCGAGGTCCAGAGGTTATCGCACACAAACGAACATGCATAAGCACCGATTCACTGGAAACTATCGCTTCCACACTGATAATGGTGACGCTTTTTAAAAATATTTCTCTGATAAAGGATCTCTTGTGTTGCCTCCGGATTTGGATGCTTTATGTAGCAGTACAAAAGCAAAAATGCTATTGAATGTAGTCTTTTGAAGTCTATCTGTTGTCTATTTATGATGATAGTGATAGTAGAACTTAATCTAAGAGTGATAGTTATCCGAATGACGTCAGAGTTGAGGTAAACTATTAGATAGTGTAGCGACTAGCCGACTACTCATAAACTAATGGATAAGGCGTTAAATGACGACCGGAAAGGTTGGGAGTTCAAATCCTTCTGGGCACCAAATTAGATGAGCTATGAGAAGATTAAAAACTGTGGTGTTCGTAGTATCTTACAAGAGTCTTTAAAACTGCATTTAGGAGTAAACACTGAGTATTACTTGGAAAAAAAACATCACTAGAATTAATGAACGACAGATTTATACAACTCATCCCGATCAACACCCTCAAATTGACACAAAAAAAAAACACTTTTTACCCTAGCGATTTCAAGCCACATTTCAAAGTTATAAAACGTTGATAAATGACAAAACCGCATCCCAAACGCCTGAGCCGACGACAGAAACTCCATTAAACATCGATCAGTGATCAATAAAAGAGTTCTGAGCACAGCTGCGCGGGCGCAACCAACTCATTACTTATCTTTAACCATTAGTCGGATAAAGAGCTGTTGTGACTCTCTGACGGAGTTAATGACATGTACTCGTACTAAAATGTTTTTGTAAGAGGCTTCGGAAGAGGGTTCCGTGTTGTGTTTATTTGTGAGGATCTACCGAATGAATCACTGGTTTAAAGAACAGTGGCTCTACGTAAATCAAGGTGCTATCGTTATTATGTAGTCGAAGATAGGTAGAGATCTTTTGGCGAACGCCGCCAGCTTGCTTATTTCAATACAAATTCAGAAAAATTTAGGAATAACGCCTCCCTGTCAATATCAGTCAAGCGCTATCCATGTAGCACTATAACAGCATAAGGATTGTGAATTCTCCTGCCCTTATGCCAATTTATTTGGGGTCAATGCAACATGTCTTTTTTTCATATTTCTCTACTATTCGTCATCTCGGTAGTCCTTTTCTAGCCATATCAACTTTCGCAGAGTCCATCAATCCAAGGATCGTGAATCAACGAAACTTAAAAACTGCCAAAGCACCCGCAAAACCAAAATGGGGCAAAAAAAATGGCAAGCAAGCAAGATCACAATCTACAACATGTCGTTCTAACAATAACACATGTTGCTACCACTTGTCCATGCACTTGCTCACGAAAAAAACTTCAACAATGCAGTCCAAAGGTCTTTTCCCAAAAAGCCAGAGACAAATTGAACTCCAGTATTTTTTGCCACCAGAACCGAAGCAGCATTATTTGTAAACCCATGTAACTATAAATCAAACGGAAAGCGTCACCCTCGACAAACAAAAATAGCATTCATGACTAAATTAAGCTTGAAAAAAGTTAAAAAGGGCGCGCGTTGCGCCTGCGCATGTGCTGCGCATGTGACGTATTTCCGGTTAGAATTTGCGTTGCACTGTCTTAGAGGTGGTGTTAAACGAAAAGGTTCAATGTCTGTTATGGTGTGATGGACACTCGAAATTATTTGATGGCTTGATGAAACGTTGGCAAATGATTAACACTTAGGTGGCAAATGTTGTCTTATTGCTGTGTCTAGCTAACGTCAACCAAGATACGTAATGTAAACGATAAAGTATGAATTTATTCGTTTATACAAGTTATAAAGACATTACACTCCTTATAAGCCACAGTCGGGTAAACATCATTCCATACGAGGTCAAATATACCTAAATAAATGCAAGTGTCCAAATGTGTTATTAGCAGCCCAATTAAACAACGTCGAAATCAAGTCACTTGCACCGAAAACCATTAATTAGAGTATGTACCTAATTGACCAACAATTTACTTTTTACATACGTAATGAATGAGAAATTGACGGAGTATTAAATAATTACCTCTCATAAATATTGAGCAATTTGTTTGCCTCATTTCTCCGAGTAAGTCATTAATATTGTTACTTAAAACTAATTCGGTATACCATTCTCAAGAAAAATATTAGCGCCAAAAATATTTTATGCCTCCATGAAGAGATGCCGGTGGCATCTAGCTTCTGCCTGCGACTGCGCTCGCGTAAAAATATATCCAAGTCACTGGGTAAAACTGTAGCTTCCCGACAGTATTTTTTTTTGGAATCGGAACAGTAAATTCCGTAGATTACCCCCTACATAAAAACTCACGAATTTGACCTCTACCGAAGTTTTTATTTTACCTAGTTGGCAACAAATCTGCTAAGGCAATTATGAAATTTTAACGCTATCGTATACGTTAATTACTGCTCATAATTAAGATGTCCTTGGCAGCAGTTGGTACCTTGTTTATCAATGACCGATTGAACGCCCGAGAAGCCAAGTCGATTTTGGTAGATCTAAAATGTAGCTCACAAAATTATTTTCATGCTAAATTCTTGCCTCATTCATTAATCAATGAAATTGTTTAATAAGTGGTGAAACAACTATCTTCTTCTCAAACTATATCCACTTCTGGCCAAAAACAATATTAGGAGAGCATTTTAAACCTTTTCTTCGTCTGATGGAAGCCAAAGTCCAAAGACATCTTTTCAATTGCTCTGCTCGTGTCGAGATCTTAATAAGTTGACGACTTGCACTTGGAGACGCCAACGCTCCACAAGCTTGGCCCATGGGCGGCCAATAAAGGCGATCGGTCGCTAAAATTCGCGCCCGTCAGTTGCCTGGCCAGTGATGTCATCGCGCAATATACGCGGTCTTGAGCTGCTTACCTTGGTGCGGCAGTTTAACAGCTAGGGTTTGAATTATTTGTAATGTGAAGGCAAAATATTATCATAAGTATCAGCTGGTTTTGGAGGTATTTAGGAAGGAATCAAAGGGTCAAACGGAAGGAATGTCTTTCAAGTGTAGAATTGTCTTTAAATCTGAATGAAGACCTCCAAAGGTAGGTGAAGATTTAAAAAAAAATCTAAGTAGTTTTGCCAAATACAGTATTATATCCCAATACATAAGGAGATGAAGAAGTCAAGAACTTGGTCCAGTAGTCCCTAATTTGGAGATAGATTGCTAAAAATTCAACTAAGGACTCTTCAAACCAAAGAAACATTTATTATTTACACTGAAGCTGTATCATATACAAATGACGGAAGCCACGACCGAATATTAATGTCTCTATGATCACGACAAAGTCGTCTTCAAAGGAATTATAACAACATTGTCCTAAGCGCACGACCGTATTGCCATACTCTAACCTACATTCCGGAGGAGAGGTACTGGGCACAAATTCGCGGTACACACAGAGTACCGAGACTTACATGTAGATCGGGCATCAGAACATGCTTCTCGTGACCACGACAAAATAAACGACCAGTAATCCGTGGAGCTACTCTATAAATCTTAGATAAATGACCTTCTGAAATCTTTGTTTATTATTTAATTTGATATTCAAATAAAATCAAGGAAATATAAAAACTGGTTACAGATAGAGGTGCGGAAGAATGTCTTTAATTAAAAATAGAATTCTTCATCTTTTAATATTAATAAATCAAATTGTCTTTTAATAGGTATCTGAAGATTAGTTGGAGAAAGTACTGAAAACTAACAAGCTCTACACGGGGAAGACGATTTTCAGCTGCAAAGATACTGTTATTTTGCGCATTGAAGGCATTCAGTTCCAATTGCGATAATAAGCCCACAAAAACCTTTAGACCTAGCCTTAGTAGTCGTAAAATATAATTTGGCAAACACTTGTCTAAACAAATGTTTCATTCATACGGTTGCGACGTTTCAGCCTTCAGCCGACTCGCGCAACTACATGTAAAATATGCCAAGTTTTATGTAAACACTAACTCTGACTAACAACGATATATGCATTAGCGCCGGCTATAAAAATATTTGACTTCATCATCTCCATAAAATCGCACTTATTTTTATCTTTATCACCGCCACGATTGAGCGAAGAATCGCGCGCGAAAACCATAATAGTCATGGTGTATTTATGGTATTTTTTCAAACTATTCTAAGAAGAAAAAGAATATGGCTACTTACATTTTCCGATCGCCATCAACATGGGCCTGCACCGAAAATCCAAACATGGAATTCGGATTACCCCTATAAACCACCCTCGACGGTATGTCCACATTGAACCCGAACGCACAGGCGCACGCGCTCAAAAATACACACCACGCTATCGCCATTTTAAAGTACACAATTTTTCACTAACACAGAAAAATATATAAAAATAAATATCGCACTATTTGTATGAATTTACATAATTCGTCCTCATGTCGTTCGGCTAACTTTTTACGATGTTCGTGTTCGTCACGGAGAGACGCGGCACATACGTCCCGCGCGACTGTCGGCGGTATACTGAGGCGGCGCGGTATACATAATACTAGCAAGGCCGGTGAGGTAATAGCGTGGAAATAAGTTTTACCGAGATGAGTTTTCGCGCGTTTTCCCAGGAACTTGAGTATTACGTTCGACTACGTGGACGTATTTTTGTTTGCGTGTAATTTTAATTCGGTCATGGACTGTTTAGAATAGAGAGAATAATGATTGATACTGTTCAATGGAAACCTTGACTGCAAAGTGATCAGCGCATATTTTTCCTTAAGGAGTATTGTAAACATAACTTCGAAATGCGTAATATAGCGGTGTATCACTTTTCACGCAAAAAGGTTGAAAATGTTCAACCGCCAGTGTCTGATACACCTCTGCCTAATACTCCTGGTATTACTGGTGTGATGTTATATTGTGTGACTAGTGTACTTTTTAAATACACTTTTCAGCTCGTATAAAGTGTATAAGGATTAGTTAAAACGCAACACGAACAATATAATCTATCGTAACTTTGACAAAAAAAATAAAAATTCACGAAAACAGAGTAAAATAGTTTCCCAAAATCAAATAAAAGTCTCCAATACATATTTACAACATTTATTAACAAACACATTTGATACGCATCTCGCATACTATACATGGGTGATTATAAATGTAATAGGAGTACATATCAAATTTAAACTTACTTCAATAAATTACATATAAATACTGAATGCAGTACTTCACAGCGTTTTGTGCTTACATTAATAATTATCTGATTTATTAACAAAAACACCAACGTAATTATTTTAACAGTTATACGGAGGAAAATTAAAATAGTGAAACTTCGCAGAAGAGTTGGGCAAAAAAGATAATAATATGTTAGAATAGCTATACTAAGTAACGGATCGTTTTAAATTTTACATTTAACATATTTAAATATTTATGTCCATAGCAAAACGTAAGATCATGATTCTATTAATAAAACTTTAATGTAGGAATTTTGAAGCAATATACTATTTCTTCTGATATCAAAACACGATTTGAAAAAAATTCTCGCACCGTAAACGTGATAGAAGTGAAACTTCTTAAAAAATTAAGAATAAGAGAGATTTAGTGTGAGAGTCAGAGACAGTTATACATTTCTTCTCGCTCATCAAACTCATGTGCCTAAATCTGACGCATATTTGAAATTTCACTCTCAATTCTTGTCCATTCAACCAATCACTGCCTAAGAAGTATCACAACAATTTTTTTTTTAATTTATTCAATTTAATTAAATATATCTATCGATCACGTACGTCTGCGAAGTTTTCCTAAATAATTTTATTTGAACTTGTAAATGACGGCATTTGACAAGTGACTCAAATGTCATTAAAAAGTCATTTTCTCTTCGTATTTGCTTTGAAGCGGCAGTAATCATAATTAAGTGGAATATTACCAAAGAACACATCACCTATTAAAAAAAATAGCGCACTGAATGAGTAAAGTGTGCACTTAACTAAATAGATAGAATTTATTTTTACAATTTTATAATACTCACTAATATCTTTTACGTGTCTTTTAGTTTTAGATCAAATTAATAACAATTTTTTAAACATAAATTACAGTTTTTCGTAATGATAAATAGTTACATAACAAAATCTTACACCAAATAATAACCAAAATCCAATTCCGAGGCGATGACGGATGACGTCACTATAATACTTTAATGTTCGTTGAAAAATGTTTGCGCATACAATTAGAGAAATCTCAACATGAAATCAATCCGTTTACATAATAATGTAGCGTTTTAAATAAGATGCCTGTCTTTTTTTATCATCATTTTACTTCATGATGCTTAAATATATTCACGCTCTTCTTTCATGGGGCCAGGTCAAAGAGAATTTATATAGTCTTTGGGCCAGGTAGATACCACAGAATGCTATGTGCTACGATTCTGACTCCTTTGGCCGCAGAATGCTATGTGCGACGATTCTAACACCTTTGACTTTACCACAATTCATAAATCTTAATGTTATACACATACATCGTTTTTGGTATATAAGTATGAATTATACTTGACAGGAGCTCGTTGCTAGGTAATAACAGCAGCACGGGTTAGTCCGTAGATGACCATCTCTTTTATACCAAGTGCCTCGTATATACCAAGACCCCTCCGTGCCTCGAAAAGCACGATAATCTTATTGGTCCCGGCTGTCATTCAAAGATCTTTGACAGTGGTTACGGATAGTCAGAACGCCAAAAGTCAGACAACCGGTCTGAATAACATGTGTCCTCTTACCCAGTAACTGGGTTGTGAAGGTCAGATAGGCAGTTGCCCATGTAAAATACTGGTATTTATCCGGCAGCTGCACCCAGTTTGACTACAAGCCGACCCCAATATAGTTAGGACAGGCAGAAGATGGGTACTTGACCCTAGCCGGGTGACACCAAAAAGTAACTAATTATTAACGATTTTTTAAGCGTCTTACCTTAGTTTAGTCCAATTAACTTTAGAAATACTCTAATAAAACATTGGTGATTGAAGTAAACTTAATTTAGGCTATTGCTATCTTTTTCCTCCTAATGAAACAAGAAAGAGACGGAAATAAATAAGAGCTGTCAAATTTAGTCCAACTAAGATTTTCTTCGACGAACTAAATTCATCATGCTTAAAATCACGCCAAATTTAAGGCTATCGAGACATAGTTTAGTTTGACTGGTCTGAAGCGTCACTTGTCTCTTTCTTTCGCGGTCTGTCAGTAAGAGATAGCAATACGCTTGTTTTAGTTTAAGTTTCAAAAGAATCAGCTCCAATATATGTAAAAGACTAATCCACTAAAGCCTTTCAATATAATTAAGTATTCTAATAGTTTGTATTCAACATTAATTACATAAGCAGCACCTAAAGCCGAAGTTATAATGAACCAATGATTCATTAATTAATTATAATTAGTTGATAACCCACTTAATTCGACATCTTCGGGGAAACTTCTTATGCAAATAATGGAGGCCGTCTAAGAGCTCTGCACACATTCCGGTTATATATTATTATATAGGTAGCTATAAGAATAAAATGTAGGTAGCATTGGATGTTTAGTTGCTAAGCCAAAACCAAGTCTTAAAACCAGAAGTAGTATATTTTCGACAGCAAAAAAGGAGTATTATCGGTTTTCACGTTTCAATGTTGAACCAGAAACCATGCCTATATAGGTAGCAAAATATTTGAGAGGATGGTGTTTTTTTTTTCTTGGGTGGGAAATCATCAAATGACGTCTCCCGCTCTGGGTGGAGCGGTAGGGCGTGTCAGACTTTTACTGACGAAAACCTACCCGTGTTCCTTCAGTTGCCTGTGCGAGAACTCTTTCCAACAAAGCCGCGACCGTGGTGGATTTGAGTTTATAGTCTTGCTTTGACTGTTCCAACATTGCCAACCCTCTGCCCCCTACAGACGTTACATAATAAGTAACATAACGATAGGATACTTCGTTTAAATCGGAAGATATGTAAAATCCTTACAATACATTTAAAGCATTGTTATTGACGTCCGCAAACACTGTTTGAGCAAAATCTAGCAATTGCTATTAACGTGCTTACAATTATTGTAACAAACCAACTGGGGCAGTGATACTTAAGCTATTATTAGCCTCAGGCTGCATGAATATATTCTTTGTGCTAAATAATATTAAAACTCACTCGTAGTTTACAATATCACAAGTTACAAAAAACTCGGATTATTTATACTGAAGTAATTAATGACCAGACCACTTTTTTCAAAAAGGATCTAGCTCGGTGAAGGAAAGCATCGCGAGGAAACGGTTTCGGCATGTCCCAAACAAAAAAAAAAAAACAAATAGGGGAACCTGTTGTACCTTGGACAGAGTTGTACCTAGAACAATTTTTTTTTTAAACTCCCGTGCTTTTAAGAACCTTTGTGTATGGTATTTGAAACATCATTTGTCAAACTTAACGTGAAGTTAGTTGTGGTTTGCTGGTGCCGTGTGAGTACAGTTAAAAAGGGTTTTTTTTATACAGACACAAATTAGGTTTTTAAGGCTTTACGTCTTGGCGATTTACTTAAAGTTATGCATGTTTTTGAACACTGCTTTATTTAAAATCTAATCTAAGTTTATCTAAGTACTGCACACTAATTGCGAAACGCACAATTTATCAGAATCTGAATGGGATTGAAGATTATTTCTAAACCATTGCGTCATTTCTTCGAATAAATGGTCGGCTCAGCAACGTAAATAACGCAATGAATGTTGTTTAACTATGAATTTTAAACCAATTCCTACCGATAAAAAGTTCCGCAATTACCCCTCTGGACAGCATAAGTGTCAGATCCTAACCTCAATCGCAAGTGGGTTTAAAAAGCTTGTGAAGTAAAGTTGTCGCAATGTTGTACCTTAGCCACCCCACTTATGTTGTACCTTGGTCCCTAGACAAGGTACATGATTTTAGTCGAAAATATGTCAACAATTATTTACATATTTTTGATGGGTATAATTGTAGTACACTAAAAAAAAAGAAGTAAGTTGCATGTTAAAATTACGTGATTCTATGCTAAAAAATTGTCAACAATAATAAGTACAAAATAGATGAGTGAAGCTTTTTAAAAAATAACACTTTTACTTAAATATTGTTGTCAATTATTGTTAATTGCAAATGCTTATATGATTATCTACTTATTACTAATATTATTTCAACAGAAAATAAATAAATTACAGCTACTAAAAGTTCTTATCTTGATTTGAACCTGCTCTGTCCAAGGTACAACAAACTCAGTCCTAGGTACATCTGGTTTGTTGTACCTAGGACAGTTTTCTCTTTGTTTTTCAAGTGGCTAGTGGTCCCAAGTTTTCGAGAATATACACAGTTTTATGAGTGAATTGTGTAGTTAATTAAATGATCTTTACTTACATGCACACGGACAGATCTAGCTAGCACAATTAATTTTTTTTTAAATCTAAATTCAAAAACTGGCCTAGGTACAACAGGTTCCCCTACATGTGACATCTACGAACCCGCACTGGGCCCGCATGGTGGATTTCTGACTACTCTCTTTCACCAAGAGGAAGCTTGTGTCCCAGCAGTGGGAACATTATAGGGTGATCATGCAGTCCAACTTTTGAATTGTATAAATTATTTAATATCCAATGCTTAGGAAAAGAGTCGTAAAATAAATGTGTGTAACTACTCTATCGGAACATTCGAATTATACGCATCAAAACGAGTTTCTTATGACATAATTTATAAACACAATACGGAAATTTTATAATAGGATCATATTATAACATTTTTTCTCTAACAAAATAATGTTATAAAACAATTTATTTACTAATACGATACAGGGCAAAACCAAGAAGTTAATATCACCAAGTTAGTATCACACAAATAAATTTTCAAATGGAGCGATTTTTATAGTATTACAAAACTATTTCTTACTCTTTTAACTTTATTTTTTTATTTAGTAGATTCAATCCCATGTGTGAGAGTATATGAAACTGTATATAACTATATAGGTGCATATATGCAACAGTTTCATAAACTTATATTGTTTTACTATAAGGTTGAGCACCCTTTAAATAAAACGTGTAAGAACGGTGCCCGCATGTGCAACCGTCCGTTCTTATCAATAATCTCTCTCATTATAGTGGTTTATACATTTCGCACACCATTCATTGGCAGTTGCAGCGTTAAGCTACAAAATAAATTAAAAATAGTACCAATACTTTATGTAACTTTGTTCAAAAATAGTAATCACTAACGAAATTGCAACTTATTGCTTATAGTTTAGAGTTAAAAATACATTAGCAGATCATGAATATAATAAAGATCACAACAGTCTTACTTTTGGCTAAGTTTTCTTTCTCTCTCGCATCTACGTGTTTCTCTTTCTAGGATGAGGTTAATGAGTGCTTAATTCTAAATTGACCAAGTTATTAGAGGGAGTTTGTGCGTTATATTTCACTAGTGCATACTATTACACTTTTTGGCCCTCTTCAGTAATTTAATTGTAGTACAAGGCAATAGTTGCATATTTTCTTAATTTGGCGTAATGAAAATAAGCCATTGGCTGTCCTAACTTTTTTATAATAAGACGATATAATTCCTAAATAAAGCTATGCAGTGGTCAACATAGACCTTTGAAACTAAACGTATTTAAATAATATTTCTTGATCTAAGAATTTTTATGTATAAGTAAGGTTAACAAAGGGATATAGGTACTTTAAGGAAGTGTAGAACTCATGAAAATGAACAACTTCTAGTATGGGACCAACTCTGAAATAATTATTAATTAAAGAAATCCTTCATTATTATCGCTTAGATATTGCACTTTGAAGGTTGTTTCAATAGTAAATAATATTCATTTTTATAAATACTACACTACTTTAAAATATTTCCCACGTTTAACCTAACAGCCTGTGTAGTTATACCACAAGATTTTTGCAAAATCAGATCCACACAACAATTATATCAGGATAGTGTTTAGATTAACGGTATGATTTGTTCTAATTACACCAATATAACATACATTTCTATACATTTTGACAACCATACAGTACATTCAACAAGCCTTAGGATAGCGTATACATAAATAACAATACTAGCCTCTTAACTATAGAATGTCTTACATCGTTCGATACAGTCTAATGCTAGCACTTAAATTGCCGTATTTGACAAAAAAATCCGGTTCTTCTTAGCGTGTCCTTGGCAAATATAACACGAAAAAATTTATCAAGTTTTTTAAGTATATTGAAGTTACCAGTGGCGTGCAGTCCATATAGGCAAAAAGACACTGCAGACCCTAGGGTATAGACCCTAGATAAGGACTAGTTACTAATATTTCAAAAATAAAAGAATTATACTAACAGTAAGTAATAAAACCATTCAAAAAGTTTAAACGCCTAATGTAAATATAATAGCAACGTTCATACCGTTCTATTTACTACGGCAACGCATTCATAATAGATCGCAACGTAAGCAGGCAGCGAACGATCCTGTCTTTATTTCATTCATAAATGTACGCATGTAGTGGTAATTTCTTCTACATTTTCGTGTCTATACATTGCACACATAAAGCGAAGTCCTGCCGCAGGATAACCAATCAAAGACTTCCCTGCGCTTTTCAATAATGGCGCATGGAGGCCTGTGATTGGTGAGTATTATCACAGCGCGCTGTGAGTATTATGCGATCAAGTTGAATATGTACGTAGCCTCAGGAGCATTACGATTCGCAATGATGCAATTTTATTTGTCAACGTTTTAGTTATCAAAATTTAGAAATTGTTTGTTTACGAAAGGATCCATATTGATTTCGTACATGTGAAGCGCGCTGTTTTATGTTTTTATTTTGATTGAGTTTTCTTGTGATTAATTCATTTACAAACGTTAATATTTAGGTAGATTTGTTGCTTATTTCAATTAGTTTTTTGAACTGTTTTAATTTTTACTTACTACGCTGTTTGTTTGTTTTTTTCAAAATGTTGTTCGATTGTGAGGTTTGTGTTGAAAATGTGTGTTTGTTAAAAAGTGTATCTAAATGGAAATGTGTACCTGAGTAACGAGAATTATAACCCAGCAAAAAGGTAATGCAACTCGTAAGTTTCATAGTAATAATTAAGCAACTAAAACCGGCTATGTTGTTGTCTACACACATTTATTATTTTTTTCCTTGCTAGTTTAGTAGTTCGAGTACAGTGTGGAATTGTTCGGGATTTGCAGATTTACATGATTACTATCCCACGGCTTGCTCAAAGATTTTGGTAATTATCGTATTGAGAGAAGTATTACGAAGAAGTTTTTCATTAAAACGTATTCTTACGTACCTATTTAAGAAACACAAAGTCAACAACAAGTACCTACACATCTTTCTGTGCTTTCGACGGAAAAAGAATTATTGGTCGAATGAAGACGCATACCAACTATTTATGACGATGGTTTAAAATCATATTTAAAAAAGATAGACGCGTAGATGTCATTTTATGAGTTTGTTTACTTTATTATTTTTGCTGTTACCCGTACTTAATTTACCTATTAAATATATTTACTTATACGAATCATATGAAGGGCCTTTTTCAACTATCACTCACCTGGATCAGATATTTAAGGTGGCCGAAATCATTTATTGGCATTATCAGGAAATCGCCATTTCAAACTTTTAAACCACCTAGTGAGTTTTTCTTCACTAACTTGAGCAATTACGAAAGACGTTTTTTTTTTTTTTTTGAACTGCCTACCCGATCATAAAACCCTGTGCACGCCACTGGAAGTTACTTAATACCCGCAAATACGCCAATTGTGATGCCAGCCTAAGGTTGGGTTCGCATTTAAATGCTGCGCTATAAATGTAATTTATAGCGTCTATAACTTACGCTATGATTTGGAGAATTTGAATACGCTCGGTGTGCTTTTCTTTTGAGGCTTGTTTTCGGCTACCTAGAAGGAAAGAGTTTGATTAATTGAAGATTCGACGCTGCTTTCATATTGTGAGTAACAATGACAGCTCTAAATGTCGTGGTTTGCATGAGTAAGGGCGAATTTCATCAATTATATTGAACGCAATCAACACATATAAACCTCGTTCAAGAGTGGTCAGTGTCACATTTATGGCATATTGCCACTAACAGCTCTTGAACTCGGTTTAAACTGTGCTGATCGTGTTCAATTTTATTGATGAAATTGGCCTTAAGAATTTGTTTAAATGGTGCTCGCATTTACCACGGCACGATTATCTATCGTCCAACACAATACAGTGCAAAGTTACCTATTATCACAAACCAATGAAACAGCTACAAACGACAATTGTCCAACCGTAAACAAAAATCGTCATAAAAAATTGAGAATCAGCTTTAAAAACTTATGACAAAGTTAACATTGGCAGGAATGATATCACGAACAAAAACATTCATTTGAATAACAACTTCGTGGCGTCAAATAAGTTTATAAGCTTATTCATCCAGTTATGAACTTACAGTTCTTTCTCCCAGCAGCAGCCTGGCTTTGTCCTCCTCGTGCGGCTCGGGCGCGGCGGCTGCTCGTCTGTGCAGCTGCAGCTTTTGGCGAATAGCTTGCGATAATATCACCCTATATTAAGAAAAATAAGGTTTGATTTTAATTAACTACAAACATTTCTAGATCTGCAGGTTATCTGCACTGGGCGCTGTCAGTCTTAATAGGAGATCATTTAAAGACTGATCGGGAGACACTCCGTACCTCAGTATCACGTCAAACTGTTGTTGTTGGTCTTTGGTAATCTTGCTAGTATGTTTGAATCCACATTAGTCTTTATTAGAAGCCTGATTTGACCCCACCACCTGACAATCCAACGGGGTTGCCATAAAATAGTTAAGTTGTATTGCCCAGTAATATGAATGTGAGCAAGGATGACTTAGTGGAAATGGGCTGTTGTAGGTCGTAGGTTTGAACCCGGTGGGGAATTTTACACTGCTCTCAATACGGTGAAGACAAACGTTGTGAGGAAACCAGCTAGTAGCCAGCCATGAAGACATGTGACATCTTCCAACCTGCACAGGGCCCGCGTGGTGGATAGCGGATGACTCCCTCTTATTGAAAGGTGGTTATCCCAGCAGTGGGAACGTTATAAGCTGATTATGATAAAAATGCGGAGTTCAGCACGCGTAGCATGACCACAATAGAAATAATTTTGTCTATTCTTGTTGAATAGAGATAGAACTGTCATGCTACGCCAGCATAAAACGGTACAAATCTTTCTACAATCTTTAATTTTGTCTTTAATCTTTCTACAATCTATAATTTTGTCTATTCTTCCGTCGACAAAACCCATTTCTACGGTGGTCATGCTACGCGTGCAGGTGATTCTAATCTAGTTAGAAAAGGTTTTTGGCAGATGACTACAAAATTATGAAGGTGAAGACAGTCGTAAATCGATCGCCAGCAAAATCATGAATCACAAGACAAAATCTGTCGATTTCAACTGTATACAGTCAGAGATTTAATTAGCTATGTTGACATACAAATGGCTGCGATGTTGACTGTCGATACCGCATGGAAAGAGATATTGTGAATCATTTTGAAGCCATGACGTCATAAAAAACTAATCAATTTTAAGAATTTTGTAATAGTTTCTGAATATTGTTAAGTTTTTGAATCATACAGCGAAACCAAGTCAATGTAGACTTTATGTAATCTCTATTTTTAAACTGTAACACAGAATCGTTCGAGCGATAAATACTTAACAAAAACATACAATGAAGTCAAGAGTACATGGAAATAACCAGATAAAGTATTAAATCGTGAGTTTCTGTGTAAAAAAATAAACTGTTTGAAAAATATAAACAACGTCATTCGCTTCGTGCAGTTCAGAGATTATCGTAACATAATTTAATCTAGAAAACCGTGATAAAAGTCTGAATACCTAATTAAAAGACCAACAGTGTTATTTAGAAACGTCTCTTGAATTTTTTGTCTTGCTAAGCAACTGATTAGCGAAATTCTTATTTATAAAGGCTATTTAGCGCTAAGTAATCGCTAATCATTTGATTAAAATCTGTCAAAATTAAACACCGGTAGCTTGCTAAGAGGACAATTCTATAGAATAAAAACTTTTTACCAAAAAATTTAACCGCCGAAAAAACTGAAAAGAAAAAAATTATAAACCTTAAAATTATGAGTCGGCGCTTTGAGTGATCTTTGTTCATTGATTTTCCAGCGCCGACTCATAATTTTAAGGTTTATTATTTTTTCTCATTTCAGTTTTTTCGGCGGTTAAATTTTTTGGTAAAAAGTTTTTATTTTATAATTTTTTGTGGCTTTAATGTACTTATAATACTTGGCAAGGTATATATACCCTATCCAATGAATAAAGAATTATCACAATCGGACTACTATGTCAAAAGTTATGCGTGGTCATACATAAACAAAAAAAAAAAAATATACGCGTCCGAATTGATAACCTCCTCCGTTTTTTTTCGTCGGTTAAAAATACATAATATTGTATGTGAAAAACTTTGTCAATACGAGGTTACAAGACGCAATACAATGTTGAGCAAATTGTATAATTTATCTGAGTTTTGTTTTTTTTTTTTTGTAATTTCCAATACTATTGTCTTCGCAACGATATTTGCAATTTCTGAAGAGAGCAGACACAAATGTGGTTGGGAATAATTTAGATACCTTTTGGCCCAAAAATCATAACATCATGTAAAAATTAAAAACATCATCATCATTCTCCTGTCCAGATAATTAGCATCTCCTTCCATACTTCCCTTTAAGTCGTCATCTCAGCACTCAGCTACTTTCTAGCCCTTTCATCTATCACACAGTCCATCCGTCGCATGCAATCATTTTCATTCATTCATCATTTCATCCGAAAGACATCCACTGCTGGAGGTGGGCCTCCCCCAAGTTCCGTCACTTCAACCGGTTCTTTACTTCCCGCATCCAGCGGACTCCTACGGCCTTCACAAGGACATTGGTCCACCTTTTGGGAGGCCTGCCAACTCTACATCTCCCGGTACGCGGTCGCCACTCCAGAACCTATCAGACCCATCGGTCATCTGTTCCGTGAGTAATCTACCCTGACCACTGCCACTTAAGTTTGGTAATTCTTCTCGCAGACAATGTCAGGCAATAAATAAACACCAAATAGTTTTCGTTCTGAATGATGCTGAACGTAAAGAATTGCCCCATCCCATCATTCCATGGGTATCGTAAGAGGCGACTAAGGGACTTTCTAGAGAATGGGCAGCAGTATTCTCTATGCATTTTACCACTATACTGCGATCGCAAAGCCGCCTGCCAAGCGTGGTGATTAAAGCAAAGCCCCCCAATTTGAGGGAGGCCTATGTTCAGCAGTGAAGATCTTACGGCTGAAGAGGAAGTAGTTTTCCAACGACTCACCGTCTGGTATCACTCTTGGTCGCCAGCAGCAAGTCGAGCCAGGTCCACGTCACGTTATGATACTCCAACGTCGGCAGCACTAGCGGCAAGTCTCGGACATCTTCCAGATTCTTCTCCTTGCTGCCCTTGTAGGACACTCTCACAGGAACCTCGGGTATCTTGATGTAGATGAACAGTTTGTTCTTTTCAGCTCGTTCCTGTTTATAAAATAGAATTATGACAAGAAGACTAAGGTGATTGATTGGATTTTTATTTAATCACCCTATAATGTATAAGGATTCCATACTATTGTGAACTGAAACTACTATTAAAACTTAAACTATTATTCAAACAAGGTTAAATTAGATAAGCTAGCGAAACTCCACAGATGTCATGAGTAATAATATCTAAACATGCCAAAACAAAAAAAAACTATGACTTTTGCTATGGGACATGCTATCCCAGACCACTGGTAGTGTAGTTACTACTTGAAATATGAGTTTAGATGTTTTTTTTTTTTTTGTATATCAAACCCATCACGTGTGTGTAGTTAACTTTAAAAAAACATTTTCTTTACTGATATGTCAAAGTTACTACGTGATGAAGGGTTGTGTTTTCTCATATCGCAGGTAGCCCATCACGTCTATGAAGTTATGGTAGCGAATTTAATTTGACCTTTACACGGAGCATAGCCAAAGGCATAATAATGTGAGTACACTAAAAAAAAAAAAACAAGTAGAACATAAACCTAATGAGCAGCCAGAAAAAAGTGCTATTAAAAACAAAACAAAAATGTATGTAAAAGTTAGTGCACTAAAACTGCATGTATCGACTTAAATAAGAAGTAGTCATACATATTTTAGGACGTGCATTCATCTGAATATTATGGCTCATCTGTTTACACACAACTCACGCGAAGTGCATCATCCGACCACAAACAACGATTCATCACTCACTTCATATTAAGTATAACCTGTACAATTAAACTTGAATTACCCAAAAGACCCTCTACATCACTTTCTAAACTTTTGGATAAACCGTCTTAAACAACAAGAATATTTTTTTTGTAAATGAGCTGCGTTGCCTAATCAATGATAAATGGTAATTTCTGTAACTAGGTTTGTACACACACTTTTACACGTCAATCATATTTTTAAAACGAAATGAGCCTGGCTGCCTATCTGACTACTCTGAGAAGAAAAGCCAAAACAGAGTCAGACATCAAAGTCTCTTTTATAATCCAGATATAATCTTGATCAGATCATGTGTAAACTATGTAGATTGGTGTCTGAAATGGTCTTTTGAGCAAAGAACTACACAGATTGAGTGGACCTGTCATATCTGTGCACGCATTTATCAGTAATCATGTAGCTCAAGTCAGAATTTATGAAGCTCAACGTTTCGACGAACAATACCAAAGAAAATCCATTTGGGTCAGCGGCATACATTACCCAAACTACCTCATCATCATCATCATTTCAGCCGAAAGAAATCCACTGCTGGACATAGGCCTCCCCGAATCACCACCACTTCTACCTGTTCTGTGCTTCTCGCATCCAACGTATTCCTGCGGCCTTCACCAGGTCATTGGTCCATCTTGTGGGAGGCCTTCCAACGCTCTGTCTTCCAGTACGCGGTCGCCACTCCAGAACCTTCCGGCCCCATCGGCCATCTGTTCTGCGAGCAATGTGCCCTGCCCACTGCCACTTAAGTGGCCAAACTACCTATGGTGCTGTAATATGCCCTTGCACTTCACCATCATCATTATTCTCACGAACATTACCCATTTCATCATGACCCTTATTTATCCCAATTTATTTGGGATCGGCGCAACATGTCTGTTTATATACTTCTGTATTATTCGTCAATTCGGTAGTCACTCCCTCTCGGACCATATTAACTCTCACACAGTTCATACATCGTTTCTTTGGTCTTCCTCTACTCTTATAGACACCCACATTCATACTCATTCCTCTTCATCACATGCCTTTTCAGTCACCGAAGCCACTATCTTATATACTCATTTCTTATTCTATCCATGCGCGTAACACCATACGTCCCTCTTACCATTCTCATCTCACCTGCATGCAATTGCCTTTCATTCGTCGCTTTCGTAGAGAGCAGTGGTAGCCCAGAGATAACGACTACGACTTACGACTTGTACGACGTAGGTTCGAACCCTGATAGACGCTTTATTTTGTTTACATTAATTTATCACCACTGCTCTCAAAGCGCAGAAATAAAAAGCTGCATGAAATCGGTCAAAAATTCGAAGACGTAACATCTATAAACCCGCACTAAGCCCGCGTGTTGGGATGTAGCCCACCCTGTCACAAAGACGCCTGTATCCCAGCACTCCCAGCAGTGGGAACATAGGCATAAGCTGATTACGCTGTCATGCAACTCTTTCGTGGTCCAACATTTTGAGCCATCCAAGACAGCAGGATTCACCATTGTATTGTAATATGTGCTGGCATTAAAAACGAAAAAAAAAAACAATAAAAAGCACAAACCTTCATCTTCTCAACATCATCTTTATCTTTCTTATCCCTCTTCACGTAGAAGTTAGAGTTAGAATCTTTGCTCTTCTTCTTGATCTTCTTAGAGCCAGTAGACACGAGGCTGGAGGAAGAGGCTCCAGACTTTAGGGTCCCTTCAGTCTCCTCCTCCCCGTCTTCTATGGAGTCAGGGTCGCGTTCCGGGAAGCAGAACTTTAGCATCGTGTTGAAGAACTTTTTGGTGAGACCTGTTAGAAAGATTTTAATGTAGAACCGATTTATTCACACGTTCAGGGTAAATACCGTCATGCTTGATTTCGTGGCGTTCACGTGTCTTTATCATTATACTGTCTTTTATTATTGTAAAGAAACGAGTAAAAATCTTTTTGCAATATTATGTTATACTAGCCTCTGCCCACGACTTCGTTCGCGTTAATTTTCTTGTTCCCCGACCCTTCCCGTCGCGTCGAATCGCCTATCCGTGCGATTTTCCCCGTTTGTACAACATTTTCCATTACTGCTCCGCTCCTCTTGGTCGTGGCGTGGTGTTATATAGCCTATAGCCTTCCTCGATAAATAGGCTACCCAAGACAAAAAGATTTTTTCAATTCGGAACAGGAGTTCCTGAGATTAGCGCGTTCAATCAAACAAACAAACAAACTCTTCAGCTTTATAATATTAATATAGATATTCATCACTGATTTGCACTGATGTTTTTAAGTATTTTATCATCATTATTTATGGTTGGGCAGAAGTGTAGCTATAAGTACACCCTCATTTCGTCAGTTATGTTTAAGTTAAGTAAATGTAATAGTGGGCGAACCTATTGTCATCAGCCGTGCACATTTCCAGACTCTACTGAGCTGCGAGCTGCTACTGAGAAATTTCAGATAGAAAAATCCAATAACATTTGCTCAAACTGGAAACCGAACACAAGACCTCAAGCTCAACAGAAGCGCCTGCGATTACTAGGCCAACGGGGCAGTCGATGGTATTTTTATTGATTTTATATAAGGAATGATGAAATCTAATAATTTCAAACAATAATGAAATAGTTTTGTTACTTATACAATTTTGTAAAATCGAAACATTGTAAGAAATAACAATGTTGAGTTCCAACATATGTTTCAATTATTGGTGACTCGTTCAATCCAAACATACATGTCTTTGTCTCTTGCCGCCACATTTGAACAGGTGATTCTTTAGCAGTGCGTACATAACAGAAGTCTTTAAAGTTTCCTAATGATATGGATTCTGAGTTTCTCAAGATGTATGCAATACTGGAGTAGGCTGTATTTATCAAATTACGTGGCATTAAACTGTCTTTTCATCTTCGTTATTTCCTTGCCCCCATTGCCCCACCTTTTTTTTTTTTTTTTGGATGGGAAATCATCAAATGACTTCTCCCGCTCTGGGCGGAGTGGGAGGGCGTGTCAGACTTTTACTGACTAAAACCCACCCGTGTTCCTTCAGTTGCCCATGTGCCAGAGTCACGGTATCTCTTTCGAACAATCTCGTGACCCTGGCAGGCATCGGTCCTAGCAGACCCCTACATCCATTGCCCCACCTTGATTTCATTTCAGGAAAATGGACGCGCAAACTGTTACCATAGAATATAATAGAATAACGTTTATTATCTAGCCACAAATTACACCTTAAAGTTAAATCAGTCTACCGGTACAGTTTTATAATTAATTTGTGGAAGACTGGTGCCTGAATAGGTTTTTTTCAAAACCTGTAAGTCAGGTCACCAGGCCCCCTTTACAATTTATTCAATGCAATTATTTGTACTGGAGACATTTTGTTTAGATTCGCAGTTTTATTAATTCACTTCTTACAAAAGTATTGTTACAAATAAGATTTTATTTATTTAAATCAGAAAACATGCAAAGAATTTGTGAGATTGCGGGATAAGTGTGTGTGTATGTGTGGGTGTGTGGTGTTTGTATGTGTATGTGGAAGAACCATGAATTCAGCACATGATTCTAAGCCTTTAGCGTAGAAAAGGTTCGTCGGTAATCAAAAAAACCAATGAGCTGTTTTATATAAAATTCCAATACCTCCGCAATCAAAATGTATAGCCAATTTTTTTCCGAAAAATATTAACGCCCGTGTGACTATGAATGATAGGCTGAGGAATGATGTGATAAGAGAACGGTGTGGTTTAAAAGAAGATGTAGTGACAAAAATTGAAAAAAGTATGCTTAGATGGTTTGGTCATGTTGAGAGGATGAATGAAGGTCGGCTCACAAAAGGTATTTACAAGGCAGATGTGAGTGGAAACACCGGGAGGGGATGCCCTAGGAGGACATATAGTGACCTTATTGGTGATGTTCTTCAGAAAGGTCAGGTGCGTAGTACTCGCAACCGGCGTGTGTGTATGACCAATTGTATGAACCTAAACGAGGCAAAAGAAGTGTGTAGAGATCGTAGCAGGTGGCGTTCCGTGGTTTCTGCCTACCCCCATGGGAAAAAGGCGTGATTGTATGTATGTATGTATGTGTATTAACGCCCGTTGATCCAGAATCATGAAATCAGTGCTGAATCCATGGTAACAGGTTGTCCGTCTATATCCCTGCCATTCTGTATTTGTATGTATATACATAGAAGAAGTTGGTGTTGAGTATTTACCTCTGTATGTGCGTGGGTGTCTCAAATAAAATTATTGTTATCAATAATAAGGGTCAACCATTCCTCTTGATAATTCTTCTCCACAGCAAGCCTTAACAGATTTTCTAAATTAAATCTTCCTTCTAAAAAAAACGATTAAAATGATTTCTTCTCTTCAGTCATACATTAAAACACCACACTCACCTATCCTTATTGGCACGATGTTAACTTCGAAGTGCTCTTTGACGGCGATGCCTCCCACCGGCGGCCGGTCGCGACAGAACACGCGCAGAGCCGCGCGTCTGGCCAGTGGCGCGCGACCCGACGGCTCTTGAGGTACCAACACCTGCATCATACAACGACTATTATATTGATGTCACATCAAGCGATAGATGATCCTGCCAGGGTCGCGAGATTGTTCAAACGAGATACCGTGGCCCTGGCATATGGGTAACTGAAGGAACACGGGTGTCTTTTAGTCAGTAAAAGTCTGACACGACCTCCCGCTCAGCCCAGAGCGGGAAAAAAGCGATAGATGATATAATTTCTGTTTGCACAATCAGTTTTACACGTCAATCATATGCTTTTTTTTAACTAGATGAGGTCAGCGTTTTCTGTCTGACTACTCTGAGAAGAAAGGCTGAAACAAACTCAGAGGTCACAGTCTCTGTTAAAGTCCAGCCATAACCTTGGTAGGATCATGTGAAGACCGTAGAGATTGATGTCTGAATAATTGGTCTTTTGAGGAAAGAACTACACAGATTGAGTGCAACTGTCAATCAAGCATGTATTCCCAAAGAAGTAGGTATTACTTTACAACCGTCTGCCGTCTGCTTGGTATTGCTCAAAGGCAAAAATGCAAACTTCGATGCAAACTTTCATATATTATTTTACCCCTTTAGGGGGTATATTTTTTAAAATCCTTGTTTTGGGCTCACATTCGTTATAGAAGAAACAGTTATGCAAAATTGAATGCTTCTAGACCCAGCGGTTTAGGCTATGCGTTGTCTGTGAGTGAGTAAATGAGCGAATGAATGAACTTAAGATTTTTAGTAAATAGATGTTCTCATAATTGGAAAAAATGGAACACCATAGTTTGTTTTTCAAACGTTAAAATTGTCCAATGAATATTTTTCGAGGTTTCAGTTATTTAAAGTAGAAACATTCTACCAGTCACGTTTTAATTCCAAGTAATAGGCCAACACAATTGCCATCAATTGGGCTGGTACTGAGAAATTCCTATAGGAAAAACACAAATGTTTGCCGGAGTTCGACGCGCAAACTATAACAATGAATTCGCATATGATTCTAGACCCCATAGAATAGTGTATTTCGACGGTTATCAAAAACTACTGTTTTATGGAAAACTGCAATACCTACGCAGTAAGAATATATGGAAATCGTATACTGAAATGTATGGTTACAGGTTGCGCATCAATATCCCTACCATCCTGCCAACATGATATGAACCTTCAGAGCAGATAGTGAAGTTAAGAACGGTGCCATAAAAGATGTTTACTCTACTACAGCAGAGAGGAACGGTTATGATCTTCGACCTTTGTGTCTTGACTGATTAGCCAGAAAATTAATGTAGAATTAAAAAAAACCAAACTGTTTTTAAATTATGTAACGTAGCTAAGCCTTATCAAAGTAAAACTACCTATGCCATTGTCACGTAACTTTTATCTGTCTTCCAATTAAAAATAAATCCATGTTTTTATCACGGTATGCAATAAAATACAACAAAAGCGCGAAGTTTTAGCTCTTTATAAATAATGAATGTTGATGATAGTGATCTTACTTCTGGGAAGGGTTCGTTGGGCAGCAGATTCTTCACGCGAACGTAGCCAACCTCCAGCTGATGTTCTACGGAGTCGTCCGATCGAGATGTTTTAGTGTACCTGCACCGAAAGGAATGTAAAAGAGTTAAAACTTACACATATTAACTGGGTTTAAAGTCATGAGAAACATTAACTGAGTTTTATTTTTATTTATTTATATTTAAAATACAAGTAACAAATGACTCAAATGTGTTAGTAACAATATTTCTTATCAGCTATGTTATTAAACTTATCCTACACACTTAACCTACAGTGCCTTATAGTTAAAAGCGAATCCCTGCTACAAGCTCAACACTGAAGTGGACAGCTTGCAGCAGCGATTCACATAGATGCAGTCCAGTCTGCTCGCGATACACCGCAGTATAATGTTGGGGCTGGCCCGCACCCGGCGCACCAGGGAGGCGCATCTTTTTCGCATCGTAGCGTAGAAGCAATTTTAAGTCAGGTCAAATATTTTAGAAACGAATTCGTTCATCAGGACGTTTATAATTTATTTGTACGATAGTCATATTCAACAGATGAAGGTTACTAATGTTAATGGGCAACTAGCTTCATTTCTCTGACTCACCGCTACTTGACAATTAAAAGATGCCTGTAATTGGTTTATTTTAACTAAATTCTTTGAGTTTGAGCTTAATTATTACGTTCAATATTAACTTTACTTTGGTTCAATCAATTTGGATTCTAAAACATGAGACAATCTCATTCAATCATCTTAAAAGGTCTCTTCTCAATCTCTTTTAAAGGATCTTTCTTTTCTGTTATATTTGTACATATTTTTTTTATATTATTAATCAAGCACACTGGCACTGGATTGGCTGATCAGAAATAAGTACATTTTTGTTTATAATTCTTCTTCACTACTCACAAGAAGTTTGTAAGTAGTAGATCAGCAATCCCGAGCTGTCCATCCGCATCCGTGAGGCGCCAGCGCGCGCTCTTGAAGCAGATCTCGTTGTAGCGGTGCGGCGGCGCATGCGCACTGCGCACGGCGGGCAGGGCCGACGCGCGCCCTATCTCGCGCCACGCGCGGACCATCGCGTCCAGCTCCTCGCCCAGAGACCACACTGATTCTTTGCACTCGTTTACCTAAGAAAGATTTGACAAACTTGGGAATTTTGGTCGATTCGCAGTTTCGAATAAGGTCCATCAAATATCAGTCAAAACTAGAACGCGGGCTTCGCAAAAGAACGGGTAATAAATTGTTTTTATTAGTTTTTAAGAAAGTCACTTAAGGAAGCGCTAAGGTAGCCCGCGAAAATCCAATCTTCTTACGCTTTTTGAAATTTGCCAGTCAAAATCCGGTTTTATGGTGATTCGCCACCGTAACAGATATTGAGTGTTTTTACAAAAATATAATCATTTAAAACATCGATACAACTGTCTAGGTTAGAAATGGCCTATTTTAAGCCACTACTAAACTAGACAGTTGTATCATGATTTCATGAATGATTTCATGATGTCATTCAATTGAATAATTTCAACTTTGAAAGTTGTAATGGTGATTATATTCATAACGGTCGCCAATCATACTTTGATCAACTAAATTATATACAATAATCTTAAGGCAATTTGAATTTCGAACTGTCCTGGTCACAAAACATCGATCAAATCATCGATCACTAATAAAGTAGTGATCGATAGATAAAATTAAAGTCTAATTGACTTTAGTTATTAGTTTACAGTATCATGAGAACTCACCTGGTCATCTAAATTCTTCAGCTCATCCATGGCGACGGGGTCGTTACCGGTCATTGACCTGTTCTTGAGGTAGTACTCCTTCTCGAGCCTTCGGAGCCTTGCGAGAGACTCCCTCACCTGTCAGAACAAATGCGTAGGTCTAATTATACTGGTCAGTGTAAAAAAATATATCGATATCCATTATACATTGAATGTAAGAAAAACTATTTAAAGTACAAGCAATTGAGTATGTAAGGATCGTAGCAACTGGTGGTCTGTAGTTTCTGCCTACCCCCATAGAACGAAGGCGTAAGTTTATTCATGTGTAAGTATGTGTATTATTATACAAAAACAAAACAAAACTGGTGAAATGTGAGTACACTATACATTTCTGCCCCACCCTTCGGGAATATAGCGTTATGGTGGTAATCTATTCCTCTGAAAGCATCATCAGCTGAGGCTACTTGGATCTTGAAGACAGTTTTTATGGGCGCAACATAATAATAATGGTTGATAAACAAATCGTTTCTGAATCAGTATACAATAAGCTATCAGACAAAACCTGTGTCGAGTTTCCTTAATAACAACAAATATTGAAAAAAAAAAACTCTGTAAATGTAAGATCGATCTACATTTTCCTAGTAACTACAGTAGAATCCGGTTATAACGACGGTGAAGGGACCGGTGATATTACGTCGTACTAACCGGAAGTCGTACTAAACGAAAAGATTTTTTTTGATATTTATTCAAAGCACATTCATATATACACATACATACATTATGTATTTAATAATATTTACGTGATCAAGAGCAAAAATAAAAATGAATCAAAATATTTATTTATTTCACATAATGTACATATATATAATCTATAATAATAATGACACTTTTTTCTTCAACAGAGAAAATTTTTCGTTTTGTAGGAGCGAATTGTACGCGAAATCACGCATCACCCACAAATTAACGCCGTAAGCTAAACAGTCGCATTCGAATCAGCGACGTGCAGGCAAGAGGGAAGCGCGAGGTGGAGATAGTTTCTTACCTACGATATATTTGTAAACACATCAACGCTCGTCGTCGCGTCGTTGTAACCGGACAATTTTGTGTGAAATTCCGTCGGTAAAAGCGGTCGGAGTCGTAATAAACGGATGTACTTTCATAGTGGCTTATATTAAAACCAAACACGCGCCTATGCTTACGTCGCTAAAAACGGTTGGTCGTTACATGCGAAGTCGTACTAAAGGGACTCTACTGTATTATTATTCTTCTAATATAAATCAATTATACTATGATAAAAACTTCCTGTACTTAATTAAAATTGATTCCTATAAAAAGTATGACTCATTGGCATAATAGCCAATTTGATACTGTTATAAAATAATCGCTCAAGCGTAAAATTATCTATGACTCAAACAAAGCGAATTCTATATCTTAGTCATACTCCTTATTAGAACTGTAATTTTAACGTGTCTTACACATCTTCGGTAGTATAGTGGTAAGTATCCCCGCCTGTCACGCGGGAGACCGGGGTTCGATTCCCCGCCGGAGAGATTCTTTTTGCATTTTTATTTTTGAATTCTTGACATTTCTTATATTTTGTGGCATAATAATCGAATATTATTGGGAAATTAGTGCATTTTCTAACTTTTCACAAGTTTTTTTTTTCATTACTTTTGTGTGATTGAGAATCAGCCTTATACTAATACAATGTCTTCTATCTACGCGAACATTCTATCAGTTTTTTTTTTTTATTCTTTAGATATTTGGAATGACACACATAACACAGCGCCTACATTTCCTGAAGGGGTAGGCAGAGATGTAGTATACCCACATTTCATCTTTCGTACAATCGAATTATTTTTTAAAGCTTTAAAACAAATAAACGGCTACCAAAATATTAACATTTGTATATTTAAGCCAAAACGATCAACTCTACAACGATTTTAACATGATACCTGTGTCTGCAGCTTATGTATCAGTTGTCTTGGATCCTGGTCTTGATGTAGTTGAAGTTGGAAGCGCATACGAGCTCGTCTTTCTAAGGTCCGCCTCCGTTCCGGTTCCACGTGAAGTACCACGTTGTTGACCACATCTAACAGCATCGCGTACTGGTGACAAAAAAAAGGTATTCATTTTATTTATCGGATGTATATTGGTATACACAGCCTTCTAGCACAAAGGTTACAATTTTATGAGGTATATATGTATGTTTGTATGTATGTATATTTTTATTTTGTATGTTTATATTTAAATTATAGTATTATTTTTCTTCTACTATTACACACGTTGTCCACATCTCTTTGTATATTCTCTCCTATTGCAGGTATGCTGGAAGAGATTTCTATAGAAATAAGCATTACCTTTGTACATATTTTTCTGTTCCTTTCTTCTTGTCTATTTATATGTGTGCATAAATGGTTAAATAAATAAAATAAAAACCGAGTTTTAAACTAGGAATACTACTAGGAACACTATCAGCGGTCGTTAGCCCCGCATCAATTATCATGTCATCGTTATTTGTTTTATCGTATTTAGATATCGATACCCATCATGTTTGGGTTTTCGCTAGCTAAGCTAATTTGACCTTGTAAAAATAATAATTAAAATTCCAATCACTATCTGTGTTTTATAAACAGGAACGAGCTGAAAAGAACAAACTGTTCATCTACATCAAGATACCCGAGGTTCCTGTGAGAGTGTCCTACAAGGGCAGCAAGGAGAAGAATCTGGAAGATGTCCGAGACTTGCCGCTGGTGCTGCCGACGTTGGAGTACCATAACGTGACGTGGACCTGGCTCGACTTGCTGCTGGCAACCAAGAGTGATACCAGACGGTGAGTCGTTGGAAAACTATTTCCTCTTCAGTCGTAAGACGTTCACTGCTGAACATAGGCCTCTCTCAATTTGGGGAGATTTGCAATAATCGCCACGCTTGGCAGGCGATTTGGCGATCACAGTATGGTGGTACAATGCATAGGAAACGCTGCTGTCGATTCTCTAGTAAGTCCCTTAGTCGCCTTTTACGACACCCACGGGAAGAAATGGGTATTGCTGACAGAAATATTGTATAATCAGAATGTAGTAGTTACCTGCAGCGAGTTGGTGCAGACGTTGAGGTCGTGGTGCATGAGCGTGAAGGAGTCGTAGGGCTGCTGTTGAGCCCAGCCCGTGCCCTGCGCGCTCACCGGCTCGGCCTCCTCGTGCGACACGTAGTAGAACTCGCAGGCGCAGCGGGACACTATGCGTTGGAGCTGGTGGTAGAATGAGGAAAAATGTAGAATGGAAGTATCATAAAATGTACACTGTTATGTGTCAATTAAACGTTAGACCAACGAGTATAAAATGGATGAGTCAAAATCAAGATGGTCTTGTATACATTATTTTTTGAATAAATATTATGTTTAAGTTATTAACTTGGCCTTATTATAAAACTAGGTCTATTTTTAAACCCAGGTTTAAACCATTGAGCCGAATTTCGATCTTTATTCCGACAAATGTGAAATTCTAATTACAAAAACTGACGCTAAACCCGAATTTAAGTTTATTTTTCTTACTAAATGAGCCTGTTCTTGACCTCGATCACAACTGATGGATAGCGATTGATAAGGTATATAACGGGATGAGCGTCTGCAAAAGATGCCTTTACACTCTTGTTTTGAAGATGAACAGGTTAAATGTGGAAATTATTCATTTTGTGTTAAAAATTTTACATTTTCGAAATTAAGTTCAAAATCTTATAACTGGCTAGAAAGTTTGAGCTGTGACTAAAGTTAGAACTCGTTTTGTAATGAGATAGTCTAGGTTTTAAGTAATTGTAAAAGTGCAGTATTTTGGCCTATTTTCAAGTTCTAATCATTAGGTTTCTGCCGAAGAGGATCAGCAAGTACTCTAGCAGGAACCAAAACTTGTCATATTAGCTGCAGTAAGTGAGACGTGCTAGTAGGTAGTGCTGACCTGCGCCAGGCCGGTGTCGGCGCTGGGCCCGACGGTGCGGCCGATGACCCCCCCGGCCGAGTGGCCGCTGCCCACCAGGCGCGGCACGTCCGGCAGCGTACTGATCTCCGCGCTCTGCCAGCGCTCTTCGATCTCCTCTACTGACACCCACTGGATGTTTTCTGGAAAAAATATTGTTCATGTTTTGGTGAATATATTAGGAGGGAAGTGTAGAGGGAACAATCGAGATCAAGCTTGGCTGAACATCCTTTAGTACTCTGTACCCTGATGTGGCTCTAATGAAAACAGTAGTGCTATTCTGTAACAATCTCAACGTGAAAACTAAAGTGAAGTGAGTGAGTGAGTTTGAAGTGGGCTAGCCCACTTTAAACTCACTTCACTTTAGTTTTCACGTTGAGATTGTTGTCAGTGTCATCCCACCTAATGCTAGGCATTGACTAAGCATTTCATTTACAATAATAATCGATAAAAAAAAACTGAGTTCTGTTTTGCTTTTTTAATTAAAACAACCCTACTAAACCATACCAAAACCATACCAAAACTTTTTTCATAAATCAGTCAAGTCAAAAAGTCGGTGTCTTAGGATCTGTATTTAAGCTTTTTACCACCGATTTACAAAATTAAAATTATTTTTCACTTTGAAGTGTATTTAAGGAAGTCGGTTGTTTTTTTTTTTTGTTTTTTTTTTTTAACTTTTTAGCTCAACCCCTGTAAAAATTCGGCAAAACAGGAAGTGTTTGGTTTTCTCATGGAAGCCATTGTCAGATTTGGATCAAATTGAAATGGGACCACACGGGAAGCACCAGCTTTCAAATAAAAAAAGAATCATCAAAATCGGTACACCCAGTCAAAAGTTAACAAAAAAAAATACAGACGAATTGAGAACCTCTTCTCAAAAACACCTTAATAATGGAATTTTAATAATTCAAAATGATCAATTGAATTAGCATAAAAAAAACGTAAAAACTCAAATATGATTGTAAATGTATTGCTTGGTCAATCCTTCGCATCAGTGGGATGACACTGATAGCTCTCTCCACGCAAGTTTTTCACGGTAATTTTCATAGAATCGAAATACAGATCCTATTAAATATAGAGCAATATTTTAGGTGAACCGAAAAATGAAACAAGACCCCTATGTATAAGGCAACAACTACACAAACAAAGCTACACTATCTGGTACGTAGGTGGATGTCATCCTCTTTCAAAATGGAAGCACTCTGCAAAAAATCTTTTAAAAGTCTCAAACAATATTTTTTAAGAATAACAAGTTTTAAACTCATTTGAGAGACAGATAGAATATGCTTTGGTTTTGTAAATGTTGGTGTACAATACCAAAATTTAACTAACCCCATATACAAAACCATTAATATTCAGAGTACAACCGAAGTTGCACTTACCTAGTAGTTGATCCCTGTCCGCCGCACTGACCGTAGCGTAGTACTGCATGGCAGACAAGGCTCCGCTCCACGCGGCCGCGGCGGGCTGTCTGCGCACGCGCTGCCTTACTTCAGCCCTCGCCGCGCACAGTATGACGTAGCCACGCGTCTCGCAGCCCTTCAGGACTACTTGCGAGTTTACTAGCTCGACTGTGGAAAGAAAATTTTTAATGATAAGGTATAGAAATCAGGCAGGTCGCAGGTCGGGTAGGTCGAGTGATCGCGACAAACTTTACTCGTATCTTCAGAAACAGAATGTACTTTGCCAGACTATAGTTTTACATAGTACGACGTTAATTTTCTTATAAATTCTGTACGATACTTTGCACAATTGCACTTCTTATTCTCCCTTGTCTGTGAAGATGAGGAACCTTATACGATTAACGGTGTGAGCTATTTCGCGGTGTGACACTATCGTGCCTCTGATGAAGCACAGAACACACGGCGGCCTCGAGTGTCGGATTGCCGTCTCTGAAGACTACGAGAGTGAGGGAAAAGGGAGTGCACCTTTGTCTGCACACACTCTTGTGCACTATAATATTTCTTGGATGGGTACTCGGCTACTCTCCGTTCAGATTGGCCGCCGCGACCAAAATTCGGTCGCTGAACACTATACACTTACTGAGACACGCAGTGTGCGCGTTGTCGTCGTCCAGCACGTGCTTGGAGTGCGGCGTGTGCGGCGGCGGCGCGTCCTCGGCGCCGCTGAGCTCGTCGCTGAACACTATACACTTACTGAGACACGCAGTGTGCGCGTTGTCGTCGTCCAGCACGTGCTTGGAGTGCGGCGTGTGCGGCGGCGGCGCGTCCTCGGCGCCGCTGAGCTCGTCGCTGAACACGACGGGCGCGGAGCCACCGGCCTCCGCCACCAGCGCCGCTAGCATGCCACCGCCGCAGCCCGACGAGCCGCCGCTCACCTGAAGGACACACGAAGAGGAACATAGTAAAGAGGGACTGACGCGTGGACAGATTAATCTTTTCAGTACGATCGAATATCAATTTCCCGTAAAAAAAATTGGTTGCCTGTAAAGTCGGTATACGGGCGAAAGTGTTACGTGACAACGACTTTGAGTGGTAATATGTCTGTCTCTCTCGCTCTTAGGCGGGCTAACCATGCCCGAGTGGAAGGGACGCGTGCCTCTCACTCGCTCTCATTGTGAGCGCATAACGTGAGCGGAGCGTAACGCAGTTTCTTGAAGTGTCACCCGGCAAACCAATTTATAAGACGTTGTCACGTCAAAATATCCTTTTACAGCAATTTTCGATTCCAGATTTTAAAAAAAAATTAACGAAATTCTTTAACGCAACCTGTGGTAGGCATAGAAATTGTCACAAAACGAAAAAGCCTTTTGTAGCCGCAGCGACCTTTTATTATATTTTTATATTTACTACGTGTGTCACTTTGTTTTTTTTTTTTAAATAAAAACGAATGATCTCCGGTTCTTTTCTAAGCACCGTCGCAAACGATGGAACCATTGACTGAAGCAATAGGCCCACTCTTCTTTAGAAATTTCTTGCACGATTTTTTGTTCATAAAACGAGTTCCTCTAAGTTTATCTTTTATAATAAAAGTCACAAGGTGCCAGGTCGGGCCAGTACAAAGGATGACTCATTAAATCTACACCTTCGGTAAACAAATATTCGATAATCCGCTCTGGGCGGAGTTGTCGTGGTGGAGGATCCTGCATTTTGGGCGCTGCTGTCTAAAATTTTCCACGATAACTGTTAACCATGACTGACATACCAATCTGGAGTAACACTCCTTTTATCTTCAAGGAAAAAACTTTTTTACAAAAAAAAATACAACCGACTTCCTTAAAAACACTACAATGTGAAAAATAACTTTAATTTCGGTAGTCGGTGTCTTAGGATCTGTATTTATGGTTTTTTTGCCACCGACTTCCGAAATTAAAGTTATTTTTCACTTTGTAGTGTTTTTAAGGAAGTCGGAGTTTTTTTTTTTTTGTAAAAATGTTTTTATTTTTAAATTTTTAGTTGTGGTTTTCACCCTGCACTAATTCCAAACAAACAATGCATATTTATGCGATAGCAGAAATCGCGGTTGATTTGCTGTCATTTTTTAAAGAGTTCCGGTGTCTGTCTCCCGAACTCATCATCAGATCTATATGAAAATTATATGGGACCATTTCGGAATAAACCCCTTTCGAACAAAAAAAGAATTTTGCAAATCCGTCTATATATGACGGAGTTATGGCCGAACATACATAAAAAAAAACATATAAACATCCGAATTGAGAACCTCCTCCTTTTTGAAGTCGGTTAAAAACTGTTGCGAAATTATCCGTCCGACCAAAGAATGAGGCAATCATCTGTTTCCCTTGACTTCTTTACTTTTGTCCTAGCGGACAAAAGTAAAGAAGTCAAGGGAAACGGAAACATCCATTGCGCAGATTGTCTGTTGGTTTCGGGTTCGTAACTGTACATCCAGCTTTCATAACCTGTGACGATATCATATACATACAGCTTTCGAGCCACTTCCATCCATGTAAACGCCATTTTAGATCTTCCGTCTAATTATGAGATATCAGTCTGGTACAAAGCTTTCTAACGCCTGAATGTTCATGTAAGACTTTTTAGGGTTCCGTTGCCAAATGGCAAAAAACGGAACCCTTATAGATTCGCCATGTCTGTCTGTCTGTCTGTCTGTCTGTCTGTCCGAGTATGTCGCAGCCACTTTTCTCCGAAACTATAAGAGCTGTGCTATTGAAACTTGGTAAGTAGATGTATTCAGTGAACCGCATTAAGATTTTCACACAAAAATAGAAAAAAAACAATAATATTTGGGGTTCCCCATACATAGAACTGAAACTCAAAATTTTTTTTTTCATCAAACCCTTACGTGTGGGGTATCTATGGATAGGTCTTCAAAAATGATATTGAGGTTTCTAATATCATTTTTTTTTTAAACAATAATATTTGGGGTTCCCCATACATAGAACTGAAACACAAAAAAAAAATTTCATCAAACCCTTACGTGTGGGGTATCTATGGATAGGTCTTTAAAAATAAAATTGAGGTTTCTAATATCATTTTTTTCTAAACTGAATAGTTTGCGCGAGAGACACTTCCAAAGTTGTAAAATGTGTGTCCCCCCCCCCCGTAACTTCTAAAATAAGGGAATGATAAAACTAAAAAAAATATATGATGTACATTACCATGAAAACTACCAACGAAAATTGGTTTGAACGAGATCTAGTTAGTAGTTTTTTTTTAATACGTCATAAATCTTAAACCACAATTTACCTTTCATTCAGTCAACACAAATATAAAAATTTAAAAAAAAAACATTTCATTTCATAAACGATGATGACGAATGATGATGATGATGACCTGCAGGTTTGTACGGAACCCTCGGTGCGCGAGTCCGACTCGCACTTGGCCGGTTTTTTGTACTTGACTCATACCAATGCCTAAAGCTGCCTGAATCTTTGATGTTGATATGTGACCCTTCTATCATTAACTGCACAGGACGCACGTTATCTTCAGTAGTCGCTGTATAAGGACGTCCTTCTCGTAAATCATCAGTGAATATGCTTCGACCACGTTTAAACGAGATGGGGCTTCGTCATGAAATACTAATCGAAGTCTATCGTAACATTGTTCTTGAGTAAGACCGCAACAAAAGTCGTAATAAATCATTGAACTAAAATTTACTCTAGTCCAATCCATCTCGTCGCACGACTGACACTTTTTTAAATTCCCACCAATTAGTAAAACCAAATGTATTACACTGCTACAGATTCCCAAAGAGTTCCTATTCGAAATTTAAATAAATAATTCATCGACTACTTTGCTTATTGGCCTTTTCTAATAACTTTCAGAGTGACCTTCATATAATAGAAAGAAGCGGAGAGAGATAGCTTTCATGGTTTTCGAGGGTGCTGACGTAACAATAAAAAATTATAAATCATAATTACAATATTTTGTACGTCGTTGACGGCGAAATAGCGTTATTTTTAATTTATTAATAACTTCTTAATTTTTTCGTTTACCTAGGTATAATGCAGAAAAAAAATATTGAAGAAATCATATGAAACTTACTTGTGTAGTGACCGGAGGAGGTGGTGAGATGACGTCAGCTTCGCGCTGGTGCTTCGGAGACGTGTTCGGTTGCTCTTCTTCTTTTAAAGCCTTCGTCGATAGATTCTTCTTCAATTGCTAGAGATTAAAATGTGTGTTTTCAGATTAAGACTTGTTTCAGTGAAAACTGAGTTTTATTTGCATATTGGGCAACACCGGAGGGTGTACCCGAATATTGATTTATTTTTTACTCCACACGAATGTACAGATGTGGTCTAATTGCCATTCTTATTTTCTACCACTTTGGATAATGCAGATACTTACAAAAAGTTACTAACAATTATGAAAATCGAGGAATCAATATTTATTAATTATGTAGAAATCATTTTTTGGCACCGTAGAGGGTTTTACAAGTCAGAAAAGTTTCTAGCTCGAAACGACTCGACATCTCCACGCAAATGTCATTAATACGATTGTTAAATGTCATAAACCAACCAATCATTCAATCTACCCTTATCATCATCATCATCATTTCAGCCGTAAGACGTCCACTGCTGGACTTAGGCCTCCCCCAATTTGGGGGGCTTTGCCATAATCGCCACGCTTGGCAGGCGGGTTGGCGATCGCAGTTTGGTGGTAAAATGCATAGAGGACGCTGCTGCCCATTCTCTAGTAAGTCCCTTAGTCGCCTTTTACGACACCCACGGGAAGAAATGGGGTGGTGTTATTCTTTACGTCCGGCACCACACGATAATCACCAATACAACCCTCCAAGTTCATAAAGGCCTAAGAACAAAAAAAAAAGAGAAAAAGTCATTCCTATAGCTTTATGAACTTAGAGCGTTGTATTGATGATTTTGATGATTATAATTCTGTAACTACATGTCTTACAGGCGCGAATAATATTTTAATCAACATACAACTCAGCACTGGCCTGCAAATTGCAAAAAAAGTAAGAAATTTTGAATTTCGCGGGCTGGTCGGAGCATCCCCCTTAAGGGATGAATCTTCAAAAATCCTTTCTTTGTGCTCACTTTCGCTATATAGGGAACTTTTGTGAGAATGTTCATACTTCTAGAACCAGAGATTGAGGCTTTGTGATGTCTGTCAGTGAATGACTGAATTTCAGATTTATATTAATTAGATATCTTGTTACGTATTAACGTACCTGTGTCTTGATATAAGTATCAATGAGCGCGAACGCTAAATCCCTATTGAGCTTGGTCCAAGCCCCTCTCAAGTCGTGTACAGCCAGCCTGTGTGTGGGCGGTGCGCCTGCGCTCACTCCCGCCTCACGGCCATAGGACACACGGCGGACTGAGAGGCAGTAGCATTTCTCCATTACGCGAGGGTTTAGGGCTGAATACTGGAATAGAAACAAAAATTATAGCGAAAAGACAGTTTCCACTAAAAGCTATGTGGGGTAAAAAGTTAGTTTTAGCAGTGTTTTGTACAAATTAAGTCACGTTCGTAAACGACCAGTTTCATCTAGAAGTTAACATAGTAAAAATCAATTTGCAGCTAGTTTCTGAAAGGCTTTGCCATTAAATCTGTTTAATACGTGTAGGTTAAAAAAAATGGATATACAGGAAAAAAAATTACCCAGTGCGCAAATTTTTTTTTTTTTTTTGGTGGTTCGGAATCATTACTAGAACACATTTCAACAATTTTTTCAATACTTTATTTTTAAAATTTTATCCGACCTTAAATCAGTAAACTGTGGACACCCTACATATTTCGTAATATGATATCGACAATAGGAATAGGTCAGTAACCGCGCGCACTCCGCGTAGGTACTTCGAACTTCTAAGAATTTTGACCGATCGAACAGCTGATAGGTACTTGTAGCTACGCTCGGTCGTTCACTTTCGCCGCCGCGCCGGCGCCGCGCGCAAGTTATCATACAAACCAGTTTCAAAATAAACATCTTTCGCTAACGATAACTTAATTTTTTTGTACTAAATTATATCAAAATAAAAATAGCATGGGTATTATAACTCGTTTAACTTTAATTTCTTAAAATTTGCGCACTGGTTAAAAACTTATCCCGTATTTTTTTTGTATTTGTGGATCACATGGTCTGCTATAAATATTTTATCTCATTTTTTCATTATTAAATCTCATAAAAAAAATAATTAAACTAATGTAATTCCAAAACTTAAAATAATCTATTGTAAATCCAAAACTTATTGGAGGCCAACTTCTATTTACCACTTTTGCCCCAAACATTTGCTCAACCTACCTCTTCACCATCTCTCTCATCAGCAGCCAGAGTCTTCAGCCAGATCTCAGCATCGTTCAGGTCGCAGTTCATATACACTGTGGTCCAATTAGCACGGGGTCTTCGAACCAGTCCATCATTGGTGGCCACCAGAGAGAGGCGGTGTTTGGAACCGCAGGTCACTCGGACGCCTAGCATCTCGATACCACGTTGGAGCGATGATGATGACCAGTAGAATACCTTGAAGTAATAGTTGGGAAAGAAATGACTATTAGAAACTTTCATTCGAATATTTGTATGTTCACAACGGTTCGCTGAGAAAGCTTATTCTAAAGAAGATTTTAAGTATGCATTTCTTTTGAGAAGGGTATTATTATTATTATTTTTACGTTATAGTCTAAGAATTTAAATTCAGGAGTTCATCCACAATGGAATTTTAATATTTTAAATATAGTCAAGATTACAAGTACAACCAAAAGAAACCTGTAAATTATGTAGAGTAACCGATACGCTAACGTTTCTGTAGTGACGAGATAGTTGAGGCTTGCGCGGGCGCACATTCTTGAAGATGCGTCCGCGACGTGTAGGGCGAGTTATACCTGATAGTATCAGTTTTAGGCTCTCAAACCACCTAGAAAGGAATACAAAAAATTCAATAAACAAAGACAACTTTTAAAAAAAAAAACTTCATCACCCGGTTCTGAGTGACAATTGATCGGATTTAACTATTTTAGTTAGCCAGATTATTTCAGAGCAGTTCATATGACTTTTTACTAGTCCTACTAATAAATAATGAACATACAAAAATCGATAAAAATTTTATGTTACCTGAGTGTACTTCCATACAAAAGTAAAACTGGCCCGTTTCCTTCTTTATCAACTGGTTTTGTCTCCATACTTAGGTGAAGATCCAATCCTTGTGATCGGAATGCCCTATATGAGTCGTGTTCCTGCAAGCGAAAACATTCCTTATTTATTGTGCAATCCATCTTAAAAACTACATATGTATGTCATCATCATCATCATTTCAGCCGTCAGACGTCCACTGCTGGACTTAGTCCTCCTCCAATTTGGGGGGCTTTGCCATAATCGCCACGCTTGGCAGCCGGGTTGGCGATCGCAGTATAGTGGTAAAATGCATAGAGAACGCTGCTGCCCATTCTCTAGTAAGTCCCTTAGTCGCCTTTTACGACACGCACGGGAAGAAATGGGGTGGTGTCATATGTATGTATGTTACAGCTTTTGACAAAAATCTATCACTGAACCGTATACTCCTTCGAAAATGTATCCAAATAAGCCATCATTTGACTTTTTACTGCATTACAAATAAGTGTATGTAAAAATTAAGTACTGCGTAGTGCTTACCTGATTACTAGAATATTCAGGCAACCTCGTCGGCGCACAAGGCGCCACAGCATGATGGTCCCTCGGGTCAGCCACACACTGCCAGCCCAACTTCACAGACAGACGTAACGCTGGCACTCGGAGCACCCGACAGTCGTCGTATTTACTCGCAGTTCGGACGTATACGTCCAAAGTACCCAGGAAACCGAGTCTTCCTAAATAAATTTAACGTAAATACTGAATATATTTTCATGAATTGCAAAAAGAAACAATCAAAGCAGTAAAAGTATGATAACATAGAAATATTACCCACGGAATGAGTGTCGATACAAAATGTCCCGGACTTACATTTCACATGCACATCACTAAACACCTCAATCAAAATATGATGACATAACATTATATTGCCCATAGGTGGGAAAGCGAAGGCTAATAAAAAAAACCTAACGTAATACATACACTGAATTAGGATTGTTGTGTATAATAATAAGCCTATAACGTTCCCTCTGCTGGGACCGGGCCTCCTCCCTGTGAGAGGGAGTGGGCCCTAATCTACTATGCAGGCCCATCGCGGGTTGGCGTATGTCACATGCCTTCTTTGGCTCAAGGACATGCCAATCTCCTCACGATGTATTCCTCCACCGATATAAGTTCTTTCTTTAATTTATATAATTTACTAGCTTCTGCCCACCGCTTCGCCCGCGTGGATGTTGAAAAATTTACCATTTCAACCCCCCATTTCACCCTATTAGGAATGGAATTTCTAAAAACCCTTTCTTAGTGGATACCTACTCCTCACAAAGAACACACCCTCCAAATTTCGTGTCTCTAGGACCAGCGGTTTAGGCTGTGCGTTGATATATCAGTCAGTCAGTCAGTCAGTCACTCAGGACTTTGAATTTTATATGTATAGATTGCATCACCACTGCTCTCAAAATGAAAAAAATGGTGAAGGTGAGCACCAAAGTTATGAGACTAGGTTAAATAAAAAATCAAATCACAGTTAACACCTTAAAACATAACTGAATGCTGTCTCAAGTAAAGAACAACCAAAATTATTTCTGATTAAAAAGACAGAAAAATTAACATCTAGTAAAATTCCCACACAAGCCTTACCATTAGTCCAATCCAGTACCAGGTCAGTCCAGGTGACCTCCATCTCCTCCGTGGTGTTATAAGGGTCGAGCGACACGTGCAGCAGACACGTGAACTTGGCGCAGTTCACTGTGAGCCGGCCGTGCATCAGCAGCCGCACTTTATCCCAGAACGAGAGGGGCGCTGACGGGTCCAGAGATGGTCTGGACACTTGATCGAATGCTGTAAATGAAATTATTATTAGTAACATGATCTGTAGACCATTCTTTGTACCGCATGGGACAGCAAAAAACACATGTAAATTCAAAGTCCTAAATCATCAAGCATCATTACATTGACATTTGAAACTAAAAATACTCACGGTATTACCAAGATTGTTGACTGCTGAAAAAGTGCTGTATTTTAGCACTCTACAACTGGTAAAAGTGAATGTACTATAGGTACACGTCTGCCTAACCCATCGGTGAATACAAGTGAGATGTTATATTATGTCTGTAGTTCAACATAGCCTTCTCCAATGTCACGCCAGTTAGCTCCAACACTCTTACTGGAAGCCTTATTGGGGCAGCCACATGCAAGTCCGGTTAAGCAGCCGAAAACCTCCTCGGTGGATCGACGAGATCATTCCCTAAGCACTCTTAAAAATCTTAGCAGCTCGCAGCAAAATCAAGTCGAACAAAATACTAACCCAGATTACAGTGTGCTATAACAGGCTCCCAGCAAGGTCCGAACGCATAGCTGTACTCGGACATCTCGCAGCACAGGTCGTAGTACCACTTGAGGGGCATCATGCTGCGCTCCAGCTCCTGCTCACCCCATGGCGCACCTTGATCTATGGTCACGCTGCGGACGGCTGTAGAAGAATTTCAATGTCAAATTTAAAGTTCAAAAATTGCTTATCCATACTAATATTATAGGTGCGTAAGTAACTCTGTCTGTCTGTTACGCTTTCACGACTAAACCACGGAACCGATTTTGATGAAATTTTGTGAGAGTTTTTCGAGAAAGGATATACCTATACTACTTTTTATCCCGCGACTGCGTCCGCGATAACCGACATTTACGCGGACGATGTCGCGGGCAAAAGCAAGTTTGAAATAAATTCTTTGACTTTGAAATATTACAAATTAAAGTGATGTTTACGGATGATTTTCAGATTTGTGAATGAGCACCTATTATGGTGATTCTTAAACATAGCCGTAATCCAGGGTGGGGCATTATAGTCTAGTTACATACCCATTTTAGACACTGCCTAGATTGCAATTTATTGGTTGGAAACCTAGTACCTACGTAACAAAGTGACATTCAATTTAAAATCTACATTCGAAAAAGTAGCTTTAAACGAAATACAAAATAAATAATAGTTTAAAAAACTAAAAAACACGCTTCCATGGAAAACCAAACTAAAAAGTACAAAATAATGGAAAAAAAGCGTGGGGTGCTTTTAAGGTATTTTTTTTATTGATATCAGGCACCCCACGCTTTTTTTCCATTATTTTGTACTTTTTAGTTTGGTTTTCCATGGAAGCGTGTTTTTTAGTTTTTTTAAACTATTATTTATTTTCTATTTTTTAGGGTATTTCGAATTTTGAGACGTATGTCAGCGTAGTTTGTGACAGTTTTTTTGCTGTCCTGGTAACCCTGGCAAGGATAATGGCACAAATTTATGAAATTATTGCATTGTCATCAGTCCTTGACAGGTGTGCAAACTTTGAATGAAATCTGGTCGTTTAAAGTGGGTCAAAATCGCACTATAAGGAGTCGGTTACAAACAAACATACAAATATACAAACATACAAACATACAAGTGAAGCTAATATAAAGCGTGTAAAAAATGTGATCATGGAAACAACGGTCTGAAATAGTTGCCAAAATACATTTGGTTACAATTAACAAGCAATCAATTTCTGCATTCTCTATGGGATAACAGGCCGATAGTACAAGGTGGCAGAAATATCGATGGACAACCTATTACCATAGATTCTAAACTGCCCACCGCAAAATTCAATGTTTAATCAAAGAAATCTTTTCAATACGTAGTTAACCGCGTAGTGCTGCACTTTTCCACAAAACAGCAGTTTTTTTTTTTTTTGCAATTGATGATACTTTTCTATGCCAAGGGGAATCTAGAATCAAATGCTGAACGGTTATAGTTTGCGCCTCAATGTCCCTGTCCTTGTATACTAAAATGGCAAAGGACCCAACTAGAATAAAAAAGTAGAATTCGTGAAACAAAATGTGATCACTTACAGGAATGAAGGCACATAATCATTAGTAATTACTATAACACCTACAAATCACTAATGGGATATTACTATATTGATTTCTATTAACCCTGAAAATAATAAGCATCCAATCACAATAACAACAATTAATCCACTTTTTAAAACAAAACAATGTAAACGGCGTTAAAAGTAATAACAATAAACACTATTACGTGTGCCCTTGACTTACGGCACGCGTTACTACGTTCAGTTCATAAGTTTTACGAAATAATGGTCAATGCGTAACATATCGTGCATAATTTAACGCTCGATATAATTTCTAGTGAAATCAATACTACCTTGGCTGCATTTTTTAAAACTGTATATAAGACTTGAGAATTTGTTGGAATGTATCAGTTTGTGAGTAGCAAACAGTTCATAACTACAACATTCCAATATGTTTATCAAGGTATACAATTTTTATTAATTTTTCATAAAATACTGAGTACTTTTTTTTAAATTCTGTAATATTTTTATTTGAATTTATTCCTTTTAATACACAACAAAATCCGTCTCCTTACTAAACGAGTTCTAACCTTTGGTCGAAGCTTAAACCGTACAGCTAGTTGTTGTATTGCGAACCTTAATCCATAGGAATTAAAGTTCTTAATACATCATTGACAACTTAGACGCGGGTTTTAATTCAATTTTTTTATTTTTAGAACTTTATCGTTGTCGGAATAAGTGGTTAGTGTAAGTAGTGGTTGGTTTAAAGGACTATAATAAGGCGTCATCACAAATCACTTGGGTTATTATAAACCCTAAGAACCGTGCTATTTGCTTATTTATAGTTGAATATATATAGAATATGTATAGATTTTTAAAAGAGTAACCGTGGAGTTTCTTGCCGGCTCTTCTCCATAGGAATCAACAATTTGGAACCCTCCACCTAGCTTCTGATGTTTCATAAGTGCCCATGTAGGTTTATGTGAAATAAAAATATTTTGATTTTATTTGATTTGAATACAAAATATTCTAAATCTGAAATGGAAAATAAAATTAGGTTTATGTCAGATCCTTATTACTAACTTTCACATTGCCAAAATCTGTTTCACCTAAGCAACTTCCATATCACTTCTTAACTAACAAATATGTTAACTTCCAGGTTGTGTGTGTGCTATCAGTAGCCGTAGCCGTGGTCTCTGCTTACGGCCACTCCTCGCAGTACATCCACCGCCACGATGGACACCACGAGCCTGTCCATCATGGGCATGGCCATCATGACTACTACGTAAGTATTTACTAGGTTTTACATATCACAATAGTGTATGAAACCTTTCCTCGCTATTGTTTATTGATAAAAGTTTTCCCTAACTGTGTAAATAGGTCCAGATGCTTTTGAATATCAGTAATAACATCATAATGAATGGTCCAACGTCAAGGCTTTTGAATTTTAGTGATAATACCTCAATGAATGGTCCTATGTCGAGTTCGGAATTTTTGTGTCAATATCATCATCATCATCGTTTCATCCGTAAGACGTCCACTGCTGGACTTAGGCCTCCCCCAATTTGAGGGGCTTTGCCATAATCGCCACGCTTGGCAGGCGGGTTGGCGATCGCAGTATGCTGGTAAAATGCATAGAGAACGCTGCTGCCCATTCTCTAGTAATTCCCTTAGTCGCCTTTTACGACACCCACGGGAAGAAATGGGGTGGTGTTATTCTTTACGTCTGGCACCACACGGTACAATGTCAATATGTGACTATTATTTATGTCCATTGAAACCTAGGGGTGTGGATTCGTTACATTCATCATATGTCTGGCCTTTTTTCAACCATGTTGGGGTGGACTTCCAGTATCTGAATTGTGGAGGTCAAATAGAGGAGAGGGGGTTCGGCTATACAATAAATTACCTAAAAAAGTCAGAGAGTGTACAAGCATACCATCATTTAAAAAGGGTCTAAGGAATTATATATTAGACGCATAAGCTTAGCTTTTATATTTTGGCTTGAACTGTTTTTTTCATATCTTTTTTTTTGTTTAGATTTAAGTAAATTGCAATATGTAATTTATACATGAAAGTACGGTGCTCAGTTTCTTCGATGGCTTGAACGTCGTAATGTAAACATAAATCTATTTTTAATTTAGTTAAGTTTCTCTTTAAGTGAACTGTAATGTTCTTTGAGAAATAAATGTCTTTAAACCGAAATAGGCTGTCAACCCATGTAAAATACAGGTATTCAGCCTACCTGATGCCATGCACTTCTTTTTTTTTTGATGATCTAGTGTTGGGTTATACTGGAAGCAGACCCCAACATACTCCGGAAAAGGCTAAGCAGATGATGATCAACTGCCAGTCCAACCGGATGCTGCTGAATACCAGTATTTTACATGGAGTGAATGCTTATTTGACCTCCATATTGTAGTTACTGGGTAAACCGATACGTCTTGGTAAGTCTGGTTGTCAGACTTTCGAGTTTCTGATGACCCATAACGACAGTCAAAGATCCACGACTGCTGGCCGAGAGCCAAAGGCGAGCTTTGCGACACAACCGACCACGGAATAATCCAACCATCCATCTTGTCGTTTTAAATTGATAACGTGAGAGAAAAGAAAGTTAATCTTTAAAACTTGACAGTTTCTAATCTTCTGTTTTACTTCCAGACGTACCCTAAATACGAGTTCGGTTACGAGGTAAAGGACGCTCACACGGGCGACCACAAGTCGCAGCACGAGCACCGCGACGGCGACGTTGTGAAGGGCCACTACTCGCTGCAGGAGCCTGATGGCGGTTACAGACACGTGGACTACCACGGCGACGACCACACCGGGTAAGCAGTTTGAGTATAATTTAACCTTCTTTGTTTTGAAAATGGAACTCTTGCAGAGCCATATTTAGAGTGGGACAAGTTTTTTTTTTTTCAATCGTATTTTTCTGACGCCCCAAACTGCCAACCCTTCACCACTATCTATATTTGGGCTTTAAGAAAAATTGGTGTAAAAAACCTCCAGTAGCACGTCTTACTCCTAAAACTACGTACCAACTTAAAATTCGTACCCAATTAAAACCAAATCATGAATCACAAACGTTACCCAGATAGCTACCAAGCTTAAGTGGGACTGGGCCATCTATGTCTGCTGGATGTCAGATGACAAATGGACTCATAGAACCACCAACTGGGTCCCACTAAACGCACGACGCCATCAAGGCAGGCTGAGACGGGACGAGGTTGACTCCTACCGAAAGGAATGGCCACCACTTGCCAAAGAAAGAATTCTGTGGAAAAGGGAGGGAGGCCTTTGCCCTGCAGTGAGACAACACAGGCTAGTTAGAATAAATCAAAATGAAAATATTTTTACTACATAGGCACTTATGAAACGTCAGAAGCTAGGTGTGCGTTTCCAATTTGTTGATTCCCATGGAGAAGAGCCAGCAAGAAACTCCATGGTTACTCTTTTAAAAATAATTGGTTTTTACAATGGTTTTAAATTACAGCGTTAATAGGCATGGACGACGGTGTGAGATTAGATTAGTGAACTTGATAGTTTACGAAACACAATTGATATTATATTCGCTTTCTATTTTCTCCTCAGGTTCCACGCTACGGTGAAGCACAGCACCCACCATATTGTGCCTCACTATCATCATTACTGAAGCTACTCCAAATAGTCGTCTAACAACTGTTCCTGTTATTTAAATGTCTATTGTTCATTCTCTATTTAATGTGATACTTTTTTTAACAACTATAATTAAATTCATATCAAAGATTCGTTGCTCTTCATATTTGTTCCTGTGACCAAAATACTATTCCACCTATTTTGATATTTTTTGTACCAAGTTGACGCAAGCTCATAGGTCTGTCAGCAAGATACCTAATTATTATTACTGATAAAAATATACAGGGCAATTGAAATAAGCTGCCATGTGTTTTTTTTTTGGATGGGAAATCATCAAATGACTTCTCCCGCTCTGGGCGGAGCGGGAGGGCGTGTCAGACTTTTACTGACTAAAACCCACCCGTGTTCCTTCAGTTGCCCATGTGACATATGCTGCCACGTGTTGAGTATGGATATCTTATACCTTTAAACGAGCAATTCTTGTATATTTATATATATAATCTGAATCTCGGAAACGGCTCCAACGATTTTCTTGAAATTTAGTATACAGGGGGTTTCGGGGGCGATAAATCAATCTAGCTAGGATTCTTTTTAGAAAATGCCTTTTCACAAAAAAAAAAAACCGAGCAGAGCTCGGGCATCCAGGTACTTAAAATTAAAGAAATAAACAAAATACATTTTTTTTTTTTCATTTTTTCTACTGTGGAACTTTCAATAATGCTGTGACATGAACACCGTGGCAACCAAACGACTTTTATGGTGTCTTTTGGGAATAGGGAATATGCACGTGACTTAAATATGGACAAAATATTTTTTTTTGTAAGCTTTATTGCTACTGAAAACACACTATACAATTATTTTTATAATTTATTTTGATTTAATAGTGAAATTTAATCATCAAAAAGTGGTCGTTTCAAAATTCCCGCACAAATTTCCGAAACGCAACACTATTGATGGAACAAAACGTGACGTCAGTTTTACGCGAGACGTCTGCTGTCAACAAGCTATTTGTACGGTTTCTGTTCTAAGGAATAATTGTTATTGTATTGAGTCGCTATTTTTTATATTAAGTTAATAGGTTTTTGTGTTCAAAGTATTTTATTAATTGTGAAGAAGGACTTAGAGAATGACTGAAACCGGTTTCGTAAAAGCGCAATCTGAAACCCTGAAATAAAAGAAAGGTTAATAAAACTAGTCTCGAACTTGCCTCTTACTCTAATAATTTAGATGTTTTTATTTATCAGTAATACTTATACTCATACATCCATAAGGATTAATTTAGTTAGAATATCGAATAAGAATTCTTAAGAATATCTGTACAAATTTTCGTAAACTAGGTTATGTTTTTGTAGAGGTTTGTAAACAAAACAAGTAGGTAACGTAAGAATGATTCGTAAGTATATGTATTTTATAACTTTTTTAATATCCTTACTCACATCGAAATGGTCATCACAACAATATAAACAACTCAAACACGATACATTGTCTCTTCTCATCGCCTTACACCACTTTTTCCTTAGTTTTTCACCTTTCGGCATAAGGAAATATAGTTTGTTAGGTGCAGTGTTGATGTTATTTGGGCACATAGGAACGACTCAATACTTGTAATATGGATTTTTGTGCTTTTCCATGGTAATTAAGTCGATATTCACTCACTTTCTTTATTTTTTAGTAATTTTGTGAACCAAACACTTTGCTGTTGACATCGAACTCGTGTAATGGTGACGTCACGAGCAAGCGCGCCAAAATGGCCGCGTTTAAATCGACCTAAATTTATAGTAATGTTAATATTGAATTTTTTGCGTAATGGTTTATATTTTTGACATGATATTTGTATGTTTGGTAATGTAATAACTAGTAGAAACGTATAAAATAAAATAAAAAAATCATGCATATTCCCTATTTGTAAAAAAATATCATGTCTCCCGGAAAGTTACGAAAACAGCTGACGAGCATTGACCTACACCAACCGAATGAATAAAAAAAAAATTGCTGCTTTATAATTACGATCTCTGTTAATACTAATATTCGACTTCGTAATTGTCTTCCTAATTTTTTCAATTCCCATTTGATTAAATCTTTATTAAAGTTGAAATACCGAAAAATGTCTTATAAATAAATATTTTTATTGAAGACACATTATAACTTGTCATTTTATGCCGTGCAAGTGGCATTAACCCTTTGAGTGGTAAAAATTAATAAACTTTTATCAAAGTTAATAATTACCTCGTGGTGGAGCCTGTTCCTCTGCAGCCAGTAGGGTTCCCCACATCCTCAGCTCGCTCATACTCAGCAGCGGCTGTGGGAAGTCCCTCAGCAACAGTTGCCACTGAGCACAGCTCATGTTGATGCTGCGACACCAGAGCGTTGTGAATTCGATGCCGTCTTCTGGCCATGGACTGTGAAGGAAAGCCTGTGTTATTTATAAAAGACTTATTTGCTCTCAAAACGGTGAAGGAAAATAACGTGAGGAAACCGGCATGTCTTAGAACGCAAAATTCGAAGATATGTGACATCTACCAACCCGCACTGGGCCCGCGTGGTGGATTATGGACTACTCCCACTCATCGAGAGGAGGCCTGTGTCCCAGCAGTGGGAACAATATAGGCTACTGATGATGATGAATTTTTGAGTATTCTCTTCATCAAATTAAGCAAAGAGATCCATACCGCAGGACAAATGCCTGCCATCGCCACATTCTAGGCCACATCCAAGAGCTTTCTGTGATTAATATGTTTATGCGATCAGCCTTCAATACTGGGATCACAATCAGCCTAATGTCAGTGGAACGGGTTGGTAGACGTATCATGTCATCGTATTTTTGGGTTTTAGGACATGCCGGCTTCGTCACTATGTTTCCCTTCACTGTTTTCAGAGCAGTGGTTATGAAATAATTCACACAAAGTAAATCGCCTATCGGAGTACGAACCTACCACCTGTATATGACTTGAAAGTCACGACCGTTACCACTTGGTCACCACTACTCTTTGTGCTCTAGCAACCACGCTCAAATTTAAAACTTACGAATCGATATATTCACTATAAGAAGCTATATTTTCTTCTAAAATCTGAACTAGCTGAACTCCAAGCCCCTACTTCTTAACATGCACAAGTGCTAGAAGACCAAAACAAAAAGTACAAGCAATAACCGCCTTTAATTCACTCACCTATCGTAGTCCATATCCCTGAGCTTGGCCTGCGCATTCTGTGTGCCATGTATAGTGGTGTCAGCGAGCGCGATGAGCGTGAAGCGCGTGAGGCAGCACGCCACGAGGCGCGTGCGCGGCGGCGGCGCGGCGCGGCACCGCTGCACGTAGATCTGCGCGTCTTTCTGCCGTAGCGCTGCGTACAGCTCCTCGACCTTACCGGCTGGCAGGAAGAGGTGGGGCTTGCACAGTTCTTGGACCTGTGTGGCAATGGTTTTGGTACTATAAAGGGGGGTTTAAATCAAAATACTGGATGCATATTTTCCCACTCCTTGATCTTTGTGGACTCTGTCTCGCATAGGGTCACAGAATTATGCTGAGTGATGGCCGTATAATTAGTTTCTATATTTTAATAAGAATTATTATTTTTTTTATTTTAATAATTTATTTCAGTCATTTGAATGATGATCACTGGTTACTGTTCAGCACTTAGTATTTTAACAGCAACTAATGATCATTATCAAAATGATTATTTAGCTTACCGCCCTCAACATTTTTATTCCAAAATTCGAAATGCCTCCATCTGCGCCGCAAAACCGTGTCACCAAAAAACAATCAGAACAACTATTTCCGTTGATCAAAACACAGTATGACAATATTCGAATCAAACTGACATAAATCCAATGTCAATGTTATCAGAAGATATATACATAACTGCAGTGAACTAAAACTTAATTGTTACATTCTCTACTTTTAATAGCCCGTGTATTGAAAGCGAAAGGTGTGAAAGAGGGAGAACAACATATTATACAATAAATACTACCTAGCCAGCATCAGTCCAGGATTTCAAGACGCCCGGTCTTGAAATCCTGGACTGGGTGAACGTGGGTGGATAGTTTTAATCGGATTTTTACATTAGCAGCCGATTTCTTAGCTTTTTAGTTGCTTAGCAGTGTAAGGTATACATATTTAAATTACTTATTAGCTAATAAGCTAGATTGTAATGTGAATAAAGTATCATCAATTGTGACATTTTATAAACCAAAAATAACAATTTTTAACGCCCGCAACCTGGCACCTGGAAAAATGCGAAAGTGACTTTGTTTGTTCTTAAAGCTTTTGCGCTAAAACGGCTAAACGGAATTTGGCACACAGATAGACTATAACCTGAGTACGGATATGGGCTACTTTTCATCATGGATCATAGAAGAAGTCCCAGCGAAAGTCCAGGATTACCACCCCGGGCATGGAAATATGTAAAAGGATTTTCACATTAGCCGCTTGGAAACTGGATTAGTGGCTATAGACTTGCTCCGTTCTGCGGTTGTACTATACAGAGGTACTTTTTAGGGTTCCGTTGCCAAATGGCAAAAAAGGGAATCCTTATAGATTCGTCATGTCTGTCTGTCTGTCCGAGTATGTCACAGCCACTTTTTTCCGAAACTATAAGAGCTATGCAGTTGAAACTTGGTAAGTAGATGTATTCTGTGAACCGCATTAAGATTTTCACACAAAAATAGAAAAAAAAAAACAATAATATTTGGGGTTCCCCATACATAGAACTGAAACTCAAAAAATTTTTTTCATCAAACCCATACGGGTGGGGTATCTATGGATAGTTCATCAAAAATTACATTGAGGATTTCTAAGATCATTTTTTTTTCTAAACCGAATAGTTTGCGCGAGAGACACTTCCAAAGTGGTAAAATGTGTGTGTCTCCCCCCTCCCCCCGTTACTTCTAAAATAAGGGAATGATAAAACTAAAAAAAAATATATGATGTACATTACCATGTAAACTTCCACCGAAAATTGGTTTGAACGAGATCTAGTAAGTATTATTTTTTTAATACGTCATAAATCGTAAACCACAATTTACCTTTCATTCAGTCAACTGAAATATAAAAATTAAAAAAAAACATAAACATAAACCTTATGCATAAACCGTGAATACCTGAAGGTTTGTACGGAACCCTCGGTGCGCGAGTCCGACTCGCACTTGGCCCGTTTTTTTGTATAGTAGACTCATATTTTGCTATAGCCCAACTTACCCTTTCACGGAATACAGATATTAACATACCTTAGCGTCGAGCATGGTGCGCCGTTTCTGACTCTCCTTATATTCGTCTTCTAGAAGCTCGTAGTTGTCGCGTAACTTCACCTCGAACGGATCGTCACTCAACTCTATCAGGAGCTCCTCGATCTATAAAATGAAAATATTTGAGTTACTAGCTTTAGTATTAATAAAAATACTGTAACCTCTACCCGTTTCGGCAGTTTCCGTTGTCCGTTTCGACTTCAACAACTAATTTTGTGCCAAAAAATACGAGCACATTTCAATGGAGCGTTTTTCACAAAAAAAAACACAACCCTTCTTTTTAATCGAGTAAAAATAAAAATCTAATCGTCAGAGAGATAACTCAAACGATAGAAGAGAAAACTTACACGTATCAGAAACTCAAAGATCATAAGTTCAAATTAATTCTAATGTTTTACATTAGAATTAATTTGAGGTTAACTACTTAACTCTGCATAAATCTTTCAACCAGCACCCTAATTGGGGATCACACTATCAATCTGAATCATTTTGAAGGATATTCCAAAGCCATTGCTCCGTATGTTCGAAAAAATTGTCTGCTCAACAACGTATATAACGCAATGAATGTTGTTGTACTGTCAAAATCAAAGCTATTTCTACTATTATTATGATACGCAATTTACCCGCCGTTTAGTATAATTACCTTTATATGCAGATCACTAGGCAGGGGACTCTCAGCTGTAAACGGCTTCTTCTTGATGCCATGCACCAGTTTGATCCACTTGAATAAGGACACGAAGTCGCCCTGCACCGCCTCCGCGAACCGATGCTTGTACGGAAACACCATGCGGATTGAGTCCACCCTTACTGACCTAAGACGGAAATTATATTGTCAGGCAGTACAGTCAAGATATTCTGTCTTATTTTAGAAAATAAGACTTCAATTAGCGCCTTTTGTATTAGAAACTAAATATCACTGACTTATTATTAGGGAAATTAAGAGTAGTTTATTTGCCCGCGACTTCGTCCGACTGAAATTTCTCAGATCCGTGGATCCGTGGAACGTCTCATCGTATAGCCCACCCGCGCTATTACTTGGTTTGCTTAGCCCTCTTTTTACGTTTTTTTTTTTCATTTTGCTTGGCTCCTAATTGTTAAAATATCTAATTACTCTAAGATAAAGCGTTGTTTAATTGTTTAAGCGTGTCGATGGCAAAAATAACACAAAGTTTCTTCATCATCTCCCTAGCCTTTTCCCAACTATGTTGAGGTCAGCTTCCAGTCAAACCGGATGTAGTATTTGTATGAAGCGACTGCCTATCGGATCTCCTCAACCCCTTCATGAGTCTGACTGTCAGACTTTCGGGAGGACTTTAGTCAAACATCCAGGAGAGCTTACAGAATTTTTCATATGATACCTAAAATATCTAGAAAGTTTAGAAAATAAACGACTCACCAAACCTTATTCCAAGTGAGCGCGAACCCTTCATTAGCCTTCCTCTCGACCCTGACCTCGTGGTCATCAGCCACGCGCTCCTGACAGTACCCTTCCACCATGATGACCTCGTCTCCGTTGAGGATCATGTTCAGCTTGCTCCACGCGATAGACAGGCCTATCTCGTGGTCGTATGCTATTGTCATGTCATCTACGAAAAGAGGGATGAGGTAAAAAAAATGGTTTAGTTTGTAAGGTATTGGAGAGGTATGTGGAGTGCACATATGTAAGAAAAGTCTAAGCTATAGAATATGAGATTTTCAGAAAGCTGAAGATTCTTACTAAGAGAAGGGCAGACGGGTACAACCAAATACCATTAGGGGTCATCCAAAAATTACGTCACACGTTAAGGGGGAGGCAGGGGGTTGACGAAGTGTGACATTGTGTGACAAGGCGGTGGGAGGGGTCCTAAATTTCGTGACGTCACATTTCAAAATCTATTTTAATCTAAGTGTTTAGTACAACACGAAGTAGGCACTATTAATGAAAACCTCAAAAACATTTGCAACTCTATCCGTAGAGATATAAGGTTCAAATTTCTTGCAATGTTTTGTGTGTTTGATGTTAATTTTATTATAAAATCATTTAAATTGAAATAAAACCAATTTCGGAACAGCTGTTTTAATTCAATCTTTATTTTCAGATGTAAAATACGTGACGTTACACTAGGGAGGGGTCGCATAAATGTGACCAGCTGTGACAAGGACGGGGGAGGGGGTAAAAAATCATGAAATACGTGTGACGTAATTTATGGATGGCCCCTTAGTAAAACCAAGAACCATCTACTAAAGCAAATCCAAGAATAAAAATTTACAAACATGACTCACCTGTAGCAAACAGCATATTATTCTCCTTCGATAGAATCAGCCCCAGATTCGTCTCCCCCTTAAAAGCGACCCTCCAATCCAACGCACTGCCTTTTTTCTTCACCACCACATTTCTCCTCGCCCTCATCTCTTGCAGGAACTCCTTCACAGCCCTCACAAAGGTCAGAACCTTCAGGTGTAAGTTCGCACTCCACTCTAGGTCTACATTCTCTATGAATTGGAAGTCTAGGAGGGCGGAGTATTTCTCTTTGGATAATATGTAGTCTATTCTAGCTAGTTTGACGTGGAAGAATGTTGTTGGGATCTCTTCGGAGCGCTGGCAGTGAATATTGCCTAAAATAATTGATGATGTTTAATATTATTTTAAACTTGGGTTAGTTTGGTAAGCTGGTGAAAATTGTAATACATATTTCCATTACTGATAGATGGAGGTTGTCTTTAAATAGACAACTGACCCACGAATCGAACTGAGACCTATTAATATGTCAATAGCAAAGTCTAGATCAAGACTTAGGTTCTCTAGAATGTGGTCAAAGGTTTATGTTATGCATCTTACAAAATTTGCAATAACATGACAAATCTCGTTCTCTCATTCTGTGCTTCCATTTGATCTGAAGGCTTTACACATTTATTTATAAACCGTATTTACACGCTTTATATTAGCTTCACTTGTATGTTTGTATGTTTGTATATTTGTATGTTTGTATATTTGTATGTTTGTTTGTAACCGACTCCTTATAGTGCGATTTTGACCCACTTTAAACGACCAGATTTCATTCAAACTTTGCACACCTGTCAAGGACTGATGACAATGCAATATTTTCATAAATTTGTGCCATTATCCTTGCCAGGGTTACCAAGACAGCAAAAAAACTGTCACAAACTACGCTGACATACGTCTCAAAATTCGAAATACCCTAAAAAATAGAAAATAAATAATAGTTTAAAAAACTAAAAAACACGCTTCAATGGAAAACCAAACTAAAAAGTACAAAATAATGGAAAAAAAGCGTGGGGTGCCTGATATCAATAAAAAAATACTTTAAAAGCACCCCACGCTTTTTTTCCATTATTTTGTACTTTTTAGTTTGGTTTTCCATTGAAGCGTGTTTTTTAGTTTTTTTAAACTATTATTTATTTAGTGTTACAAACATCATTGCAAAATCATATGCGAGAAGGCAAGGCTAACGACACTGCAGACGTAATGGATACCAATATCTAAACACGATAAAATAAAAATGATAAATGACTTCTTGTTTTTTTTTTTGACAGGGCAAGAGGTCAGTGACCGCTTGTGTTGTTACTTGAAGTAGTAAAAATCTGTTGTCTTTTTTGTTTTATTAGGCAAAATTTACCACACCACCCAAAAAAAAACATGACATTAATTTAAATAAGATATCATGTTAATATAATAAATTACCCATCACATCTATGAGATTTGCTAGCAAAAAATACATACAGTAACTCAAGAGCACAAGCAAATAAACTCACCTTTATAAGGAACCATATCCACAACCTTTAACCCAGAGATCACCGCACCAGATTTGGTGTGATTCTTCTCCAGGGTCACGGCATCCACCCTGGTCATGAGGCACATGTCGTCGTTCACAATCAGGAACAGGTTGATATGAGACAAGGCTACGTTCACTGATATGTTCGTTGGAGGTTCCTGTACCTCCTCTACGTGGTGGATGCGCGGAGATGAGGATTTGTATTGGTTTATGCAGTCTGTAAGGGATATGATGGTTTTTGCGATGGTTGGGCTCCATTCTAGGCGGAGGCAGTCGATCATGGCTTCTACCTGTGGTGATACAAAATAAATATCTATGAAAACAACAACACAAACAAAATGATTGTTTACTAAATAAACTTTTTTATGAGCAGAAACACCATATAATGTTCCCAATGCTGGGACACAGAGCTTCTCTCATTGAGAGGGAGTGGGCCGTAATCCAACACGCGGGTCCAATGCGAGGTCGTAGATGTCTTCGAGTTTTGATTCTAGGATATACCAGTTTTCTCACTGGGTTTGAAACTACGATCTACAACTCGGTAAGTCGTGGTCGTTACCAATGGCTCCAACTGCTCTATTGTATTCATGGGAACATTTAATCGAATTCGTGGGAAGAAAATGATTATTTTTTCATCGGAATGAACAAAATAAAATTATGACCATTAGAGTTCTGTACTTTTCAGAATTACGTCAAAAAAAAGGAAAAATAGCTCAATAACTTTTGATAACAATATAGCCGGACAAACATAACTGTATAAACAAAAATTGCAGGGAAAAAGGTCTTATAGCTAAAATAATTCTATGATCATGTATTTTATTCACCTTTGAGTCAGTAGGTCCATGTGAAGCCCACTTGACTAACGCCACTGCTAACAGTGCTTCGCCCCAAGCGTGGTTCCTCCTCGGTGGCGGCGCACGGAGCCCTAGGGCTGCAGGCCCGCACGCTGCCCAGCCGCCGTCAACTAGCAACTCCGCCCCCCATTGACGACCCCCTACTGCTTGTCGAGCTACCGCGCAACGGTACCATTCTTCTGTAAATGGGGATATACGCTAACAAGGGCACAAGTTCTTTTACGCTTACAAGATTCTGAGCGTAACGCGTGACAAAAAAACCCAATGACCAGTCACACGGAAGCCTGTTAAGATTAATATTTAAAAAAAGCACAAATTGAATCGTTTAAAGTATAATACAGCATTATAGTATCAGCCGAATGATTTCCTCTGCTCGAAATATAATTCGAGGAAAAATCGCCAGAACGACTGATCGTTGTGGCGGTTTTTCCTGGTGGGGCGTATTGCAGTAAAACAAAATGACAGCTTGATTTTTTTATTGGACGTTGATTTTATCGCACATTATTTTTACCCATGGTGATTCAAACTCACAATAATGACAATCAAAACCGGTTTATCCGTTGGGGAGCTCCCTTACATATACTGATTTTTTTTTTACTAGCACACGCTGCCCTATTTTGGACAAAGGCCTACCTCCACTACTTCCAACTTTCGCGAACCCGCGCATCCTCCATCTAGTTTTGACGGAACCTACCCAGCTCGTCCCACCATCTCTTACGTGGTGTGCTGCAACCCCGCCACACTGTCTCAGAACACCATTCCTGTACTATTTGAGCCTACAGTTTGTCTTGCCCAGTCCCATATAAGTTGTGCAGCCTTTTGAGCCACGTCAGCTATCGTTGTTTTAGAGCACAGTATTGTGTTTCTACCGACCAATATGGACTTAAAAATTAAAGTACTCCTAAATTCCCTCTCACAAACCTCTAGTCTCCAACAGCTGATCCAGCTTGACTTTGACGCCGCTGCATCCGAAGCCGAGCGCGTGCTCACTCACCAGCCGCGCGTGTATTGTTACTGCGCGCAGTTCAGCGCAACCTTGCACTATGCACGTTGAGAATATGCGGGACAACCATAGTGGAGGGGACGGCGCTATGAGAAATTGTGTTTCATGAGTTATGTTAGATCTAGTATAGGATTTTTGACAACCACCGAATATAATCAAAGTCAGTAAGATCTTAATCGATCGTGGAATTGAGATAAATGATATTCGATTTTATAAAGAACAGTTTTACAAGCCAAAGTATTATTTTGAGTTTCGATAGGTGACATCACCATATTAAACTTTAAAAGAAAAAGTCTTAAAAGTAGCCAAGCGGCACGAGCACCTTACAACGCCCTTCAATTGGGGCGCTTGGTGTGAAATCATAGTCTATGACATTGACAACGGACTGAATCGTAAATACTTCTTACTCATTGTCATTTATTTTTGTCATAGATTTTTATGCCACAATCGCTAAGGCCGATGGCGTCGCTTTTCAAATATTTGAATTCCATAACATTGCATCACACACAATCACATGCATATGCTCTATTACATAACAAGTCTCTTATACATACATACATAAATTCACGCCGTCTACCCACGGGGATAAACAGAAACTAATGTCTCTAATACTGATGTCTAAACGTTAGAAAAGCGAGGCTATTGTGAAAAAAAATACAGTTTGTACTTCTATAGTCTACTAAATCTATGGATTGGTAAATAAATCAAATGACAAGTAATACTTACAAGGCGATTCTACTTCCATGATTTGAAAAGGCTTGACCTTTCTTATTTTCTCTTTGACAGATGTATACCATTTATATGCTTCAGTATGACTGTAACTTATGTTCAATGTGCTTATAATTAAGTATAAGTTTAATACTCCTTTCTCCAACTAAAACAAACAATATTTCAATAAGGACTTTTCATTTATCACGATCACTCTGATCGAGGTCAAAGAAGGAAGATATAACTGGCCTTGTGAATTGCGGTTACAAGATTATGTACCAATTACTGCAGTGCGGTCAGATAAAGGTTAGATCTAAACCTTTACATTGGCAATAACCAAGAACATTACATAGACTCTTACCGCCTTATTTTTACAAAACGGGGTTTTGCTTATCACATGTTCTAAACCATCGATCTTATTTTTGAAATTCGAACTTACCTTTGTTTAAAATACAGTTTATTTTTATAAACCTAAGAACTCAGTCCGGTGCTAAGTTGTCAGTTCTGTACTAAGAATTTTACCTTCGTCGGAATAAAGTTCTAAATTCAAAAATACCTCTATGATTTTCTCGGATAAACCATGCTTTGTAATAAAACGGCTAGAGACAGGTTATCGATCTGAATAGTCTTTACCCAACCATGTTGTCTAACTAGATGCAACTGAATTTTACATGGGGTGGCTGTCTACCTGACCTCCACAACTAGCTGCTCCACTGGTGTACCGTCTGTTTCCCTCCAACTGTAAAGTGCCTTGGCATCCCTCTTTTCAACCTGCGTATCATACCTTAGCATCTAGTTTGAGCTTGTTGAGCATCGCCAGCTGCTGGCTGTCTGCCACCAGCTGGAACTGCTCCATTTGGAATGCGACGTACACTTGCGGTAGACCGCTCAGTTCGGAGCCCGTCTCGTCGTAGAGGATTGATGCTGCACTGAATCTGGAGTTTACCTGTATAATTCAACATAAGATATAGAAAATAAGTGTTTAGAAACAGAATTTGTGACGAGTGTCAGTAAAAGAGACATTCATAGATTTGGTTGATTTTTGATTGTCATTGTGTGATTTTTGAGTGATGTCCCTCATGACGAAAACAAGTTTCGATCGTCAAAAATTGAGCAAATCTGTAGAAGTTTGTTTGAGTACTATTATCAATAAGTTGGAAATGTATTAAAGAGTATTTTACTGTATTCTATGTAGTAGTAGTAGGTAGGTTTTATACAAGGTATAAAATACAGGATACTATTTATAAGACTATAATAAAACTTACTTGTAAACTCTGTAAAGACATTTCGAAGTTTGTATTTACAGTTTTATCTTTACAACTTATTTTTGTGGTGTCTATTTTTAAGCTGAATATCTGAAATAAATACAATACAATACAAATTTTTATTTAAAAAAAGTAAGGTACACAGTCTGTTACAATAAATATAAGTCACAGTGTAGGGTAAAATTGAGAAGAAAAAAAAAAGTAACATATTTTGAATTTGGCGTCCTACCTAGGTTACATAGTAACCTGTATTAAGGTTCGCCAGCCCAGGTTCCTATACGAGTACAAACAATTTTAGTAGACTGCTTAGAACTATATGGAGCAAACGAATTTAACTTAATATACTAAGGGTTATCTGAAATAAAATAGTAAATATATTGTTATACAAAAGGACTCGACAGTCATCACAACACACTCGATGTAAGTTTGGACACTTGTTGCTTTCTGTAATCAGCAACAAGTGGCAGAAGTCGGCATCAACAAAAGAACCAGACAAAACGAATCCGACTCATACAAGTAAGGTTGTGAATCAATTACACTGAGCAGTCTGTGTAACTATTGCTGATGCTGCCATCTAAATGACATACCCAGGGTCCTTACTAATGTTCCGCGAGTACATGATCGTTACGATCGTTTGTATTAATTATGAATTTGTGTGTGTACAAACGCGCCTTGATTTTATTATGACGTATAAACCCATAATCCACCTATAATGTTCCCACTGCTGGGATACAGGCTCTGTGAGAAGAATTGGGCCGTAATCAAAGGTGTTAGTAGATGTCACATGTCTTCGAATGTTTGGTTCTAGGACATGTAAGTTTCCTCACGATGTTTTCCTTCACCGTTTTGAGAGCAGTGGTGATGAAATAATCAAAAAAAGGCTTTCTGTATTTGAACCTATAATCTACAACTCGTAAGTTGCGGCCGTGACCACTGGGCCACCACTGTTCCTCTTAAGTACAAACGTGAATATGTCATATTTATATAAAAAAGCGCAACAATCGCAAATAAATTAAATTCGCACATGAAAGATAATTTGACATACCTTTGGTACAACTGGCGAGAGCCTGGGAATGATAGTGGCGTGGTGGTCTTCGTCGTTGATGCTCATTACTGGTGAACGTCTGCTTTTCTTGTGGCTTTTTAGGAACTGGTACAACTCGTCTTTGAATGTCACTGATGTGTTGCTGATTATTGCGTGAATTTTCTACAAGAAAATAATCTTATTATGATCTATATTAATTGGACGCATAAATCTCAACCTTATTAGTACAAAGTCAGTCTAGGTTACTACACAAATTATCACGAAAACAGAAATATGTGATAAAGTAGAAACTTTACACAGGGATAATAAAAAACTATTGCTGCTTATGATTTAAAGGACAATTTTAACAGACTTATAAGCAGTTCAAAATTTACAGGAATATTTAAATAAAGTCAGTGTCGATAAATCGAAGTTGACTTACCTCAACATTCAGCGGCCCATCAGCCTTCACAGTCCCCTCAATCACTAAACAACAGGCTGCTTCTCCCAAACTCTCCCCCTTCCCCCCGACCCTCACTCTAGCGTCCACGAGCTTTGTTGAGAAGACGAGCGCACGCGCAGGCCCGCCCGCAGCGCCATCTGCGTGGACCTCGGCGGCAGTTGCTGTTAGACACCAAGGATTGTCGACAGTGCCATTGTGGATGGTCACTGATGCATTGAATATATGTACTCCCATGAACTGTGGGAGAAATATGAGTTGTTTTTATAATTTAAAAACTAGCTTCTGCCCACGACTTCGTCCCCGTTAAATTTCTTGTTCCCCCGACCCTTCCCGTCGCGTTGAATCGCATACCCGTGCGATTTTCCCCGTTTTAGCAACATTTTTAATTACTGCTCCACTCCTCTTGGTTTTAGCGTGATGTTATATAGCCTATAGCATTCCTCGATAAATAGGCTACCCAACTCCAAATGAATTTTTCAATTCGGACCAGTAGTTACGGAGATTACCCCCTACATACAAACATACAAACAAATTTTACCTCTTTATAATATTAGTATAGATGTATAGTATTTGTCACAAGGTTCGCCAAAGATCACGTGTTTTAGTCCTGCTTGTGGCAGTTGCTTTCAAATGCCTAATAATAAAGCTGAAGAGTTTGTTTGTTTGAACACGCTAATCTCTGGACCTATCAGTATAAGCAAAAAGTTATTTTTAAATTTGATAGCCCAAGTCTTGATGAAGGCTTAGCTAAATTAATTAAATAAATAAATTAGTTCTTAACATCATGCTAGGACCATTAGTACTAGAAAGAACGCAATGCGAAAATGAAGAGAGTTAATGAAGAAATTTCATGTGGACGAAGTCGCAGCAGAAGCTTGCATTTTATTATTTTATATTACTATATTCCGAAATATTATAATATAGATAAATACACACTATTTTAGTAACTTTAAATCAGTTTAATGGGCTATACATAGCACAAAGGTTCCTGAATAAATGATGATTTTTGTTCTGTAAGTAGGTTTGTACAAACACTTTTACACGTCAATAATAATATTTTTGGGGTAGATGAGGTCGGAGGAATGTCACACCTGTGTCTGGTAAGCATATTTATTTTTGATAATGCTATGCATCTTTCAATTGACTGATAAGCAATATGCTTGGTTTTTTGAGATGTCATTCATTCAGAAAGTCGTTGGTTCATCCTATTTTGATAAGTGACAACAAAAACATACATAACATGATCTGAGATGGCAAGATGCCAATTGCTAACCCTTAATCACTTCTCATTTTAATTTTATGATTATTTTATTATTACACAAACTACACATAACATAACATCACACCTGTTATCGCTGACACGTAAGGCAGAGGTGTACCTAAAGTAACTACACCCATATTTATGCCAGTTATGTTTAAATCCCATGTAATATAGAGAGCCTATTGCCATCGACTGGGCAGGAATCCCGGTTCAGCCTGCTACTGAGAAATTCCTCCACAGATAAGATAACTAAATGCAATACAATGTAACCATTTAATTTTTATTTATAAATTCAGTTTCTACATTCATATTTATCATAAGTACTTACAACTGTAGAGACAATGTTAATAATATAACTCAATTAATATTAGTAGGATAATGATAATTGAATTAGCTAGTTGTGTCATCAAGTATGTATGTCATAGCACATAACACTTATATATTATTATCAGAGTTAGATGGAAGTAGAGTCTAGATTTGGACTACATAGCCAACTTTCATATTATATGACTTGCATACGTAACATAAAATTAGGATTAAAACTTCTTGATACAAGTAAAACATGGTAGTTTGGTGGGAAAGAGTACGTTTGCTAGAGGTCATGGGTTTGACCTAAGTTTTTGCAAATCTCTTTACAAAACCTTTGCATGTTTATAATCTTAAGTTATGGGAAAATTCATCAAAGAAATAGGCTTTGAAGCACTTCTAGTCCAACCAAGTTGTAACAGCATGGAATTGGGTTTTGGAAAATGTTGTGATAGCATTCACAATGAACTGCTTCTAGAAGCCAATAGACAGATTAAATCTCTCCAAGATTACTGATACTTACACATCAGCTAATGAGCTGCTAGTGTGTTTTACTGAATAATAATATATGAAGAATAAGGGTTATTCTAATATTCTTATTCTATGAAAAAGCGTAAATCTGAAAGCATACCCTACCTTACATAAGGATTCTTATAATTTGAGAAATACAAGCACCAACATACCTGAGCAAACATAATCAAACTATGTGGCAGTTTCTTATCTCTAAAATCCAAAAGTTTCTTATTCGCTATTTGGTTCAAACTGCTCTCCAGATTCCTGAAGTCGGACCCTTCATTTTGACTGTCTCCTTTTGCACTAGAGTTCTGTTTGGATAGCAGCGGCTTGAGGATGGTCTCAACCACAACACTCCTCTTTTCCTCCACATTATTGGTTACTTCGACTCCTCGGATTACTACTGACACCAGTTTATTGATTTCTGAGTTGAAACAACTACTTTGAAATGACACTTCATCTATGTGCTGTAAATAAAACCAGTTTATGTGATAGTTTATGCCAATTTCGTTTAAGTTCAAGTTAGGATTCAATAAATATAACTAATATTTTCAGAAAATACAAAATAAATACAATAGCATAAACATAACAATAATAAGTAGATTATATCCAACACAAAATTATATTATAGGAAAGTGAACATTAGGAACATGTCAGTAGAACTTCTCACACACTTGTCACTACCAAGGACAGTTCGGAAGAAGTAGATGTACAGTAATACTCTCAGGAACAGGACTAACGATTTGTAAAAATCATTATACTTACAATTGAATACCTATCTTTGGATAGACTCACATCTTTGAGTATCAACTTTGGCACGGCGATTCTGCCTATTTTCAACTTTATATGGTACTTTCTCATGAACAGCCATGCCAGTAACGTTGGCAGCAGCCTAAAAATACCCCAAATGTTACCAAGATAGTAAACAAAACACAAAACAATAATAAAAATAGCGGTGTCATCGTACATCGACGACTTACCATGACACACAAGAGTAAATAACCACAAATATAAAAAACAATATCAATAGGGCGTTCATTTTGGAACGGCTAAATCATTTCGATTGAATCATTCGTTAATTAGTTGAGTAAATACGTTCATATTAGATCGAGATTCACTTCGTATATAACCTCAAAATTTGTACAACTTTCATCTGTCACTTTTAATTCGTCCAAAAACTTGTTAGGAAAGAGAAAGGTTTAAAAACCTTGAAAAAAATATTCAAATCCAAGTGTTTGCATTGACTTTTTACAACTACAAATGCCATAGTTGTAAAAAATTCTCTTTTAAAGAAAGCTATATGTAAATAGCTAGCTGAATAGCTAGTTTTAAGAAATGGAAAAACAGAAACCACTAAAAGAATGGTTCAAAGTGATAGTGTAGCGCTAGATCTGATATCCGGCACGGAGAACACAATCATCATCATCGTCATTTCAGATGACAGACATTCACTGCTAGACATAGGCCTCCCGCATTCATCACATTCCTGCACCCACTTGGGGTCATCGATCCACCTAAACAATACTTTGAGGCATTCATAACCTATAGCTAAATAAGATGAACCTGCTATACAGTCAAAAGATCTTTCGATCGATACAAATAATGAATAATTAATGATCCCAGGTAGTCGTACGAATATCCATTGTATAAAATGTCAGACATAACAACGACAAAACAAATTTTTGTTGATGTTGCGTCTTCATATAATATCTGTATGCTGTTGGGATAGGTACCCATTTTTAAATAGGCAACAAGATAAACATTATTCTGAGCAAGAAAACATTTTGTGAGGGTCTTTATATATTTATAACTAGCTTCTGCCCGTGAATTCGTCCGCGTTAAATTTTTGGTTCCTCCGACCCTTCCCGTCGCGTCGAGTCATTCAATCACCCGTGCGATTTTCCCTGTTTTTGCAACATTTCATCATTACTGCTCCGCTCCTCTTGGTTGTAGCACAATGTTATATAGTCTATAGCGTTTCTCGATAAATAAACTACCTAACACAAAAATATTATTTCAATTCGGACCAGTCGTTTTTGAGATTACCGCGTTCAAACAAACAAACTCTTCAGCTTTATAATATTAGTATAGATATTTAGAAAGCAGATGGTTGTTTACTGCTTCGGGTGGTTCCTGTTCAGGATAAGGCGGGAGAAAACGTCCGGATGTAACTATTGCGTGGATCACCTCGAGGACACGGTGGAGCTTACGGTGGAGGTCTGCCCTGTCTGGGCGAAACACCGCGCGCCGTGTCTTCCAGGTGATCTACGGTGGTGATCTCTCGTATCCGGCCCTGGTTCAGACTATAGTACGGAGCGAAACGGCATGGGAAGCCGTCTAAGCACCCTCACTCCCTTAGCCGCCGCAGGAGATGTCCCAGGCCTCAGGAGTCCATAGCGTACTCCCGGCCGCCGTAGGCTGGGCTTGCAGGCGACGAGCTATGGTATGGTAGCTAGCCGCCCGATAAGAACCAGGCCCGGGTCGATAGCGCCTTGTTTTCCACTCGCGCCTCAAAAAGATGTCAGCACTTATGGAAGGAGTCCGTAAGGACCGAAGCCTGCCAGGGTCATGGATTTGTTCGAAAAGTTACAGTGGCTCTGGCACAGAAAACTGAAGGAAGCCCCCCTGATGGGTCCCGAATTGTCGAGGCAAGGGGGCTCAGTCGCCGTTGCTTGGACATCCACGGTGAAGCTAAAAGGAACCCGAGGAGGGGCCGCTCGTCAGGGTTTTTGCTGCCAAAGCCGACGACGTAGCGGCCAACACGTAGGTTGCAGTGTCGCTTGGGTGACATCGCAAATAAGGCGGGCTGCGATGTCGTAGTATCTGAAGCATCGCGGCTGAGAGTTGGAGATCGCGGTGGGAGAGGAGTGCCGGAGTGTCTCCCTGCCTTCAGCGGCCTGAACGGGATCGTCCAATAGCGGACGCGGTGGGGCCGCAGGGGAAGAGGAGTGTTGATTAGGGCTTGCAATGTCCGTTCATTTTTACTATCCGGATAATATGAATATTAATATTTTACTATCCGGAGTATCCGGATAATGCGGATAATACGTTTTTTTTTATATAAATGAACCTGATTAGCTTTTGGAACACGTTTTAATCAGTCTCTCAAGCAAAATGACAAATAAATAATAAACTGTACCAATATTTCAAGTAACAATCACATTAATTAAAAAAAAACTAGTTCTCTTTCTAAAATTATACAATAAAACACCGATAACGCTCAGATAATTTGTATCTGTTCTTCTCATACTAAAAACAATTTTAATTAAATCAAAATCAATCAAAATCAAAAGTCATTTATTCAAATTAGGCTGAGGATCAGCACTTTTCGAACGTCAAAATTACAAAAGACAGTCCCCCCAAAACGCCCACCCGTCGCGCACTTCCTAGTGCTTTAGCTGGGAAGAAGAAGTGGCCAACAAACTCCCCAGCAGCACAGCTGTCTGTCCAGTTAGAAGAACTTGATTCTATACAGTGGTATATAGTAAAACATTAAGAGACACAAAGTAAATTAAATGATTTGCTATATGCCAGCTAGCCAACCCAATATACCAACAAATGAAATGAAAACTATACTCAAGCATAAGCAAAAAAATATGTATAATGTAAACATGGCTGCAAAAATAAAAGCCTCCTGGCATAAAGGGCGTGACAGCTTACATATGCAGTGCTGAATGTTCACATAGCTGTTACGACCTGAGTTACAACTCGAGGCCACAAATGATAAACTAGGACCATCGACGTAAAATAAATTGAACAGGTAAGTAATATTAATAATAATATCAACATCAAAGTCAGCAAGACGACCAGTCACCACAAGCAGCACACGTTCACGAGCATAACGCAAAGATCAGCCATTGCCCCCCTCGCCATATTTGAGGGAAGGGGGCAACCAGACCCCCGACGCTACCGCAAGCATTGACATCTAAGGGAGCATGACGAACTTGCTGCCAGTTGCTCAAGCAAGAATTGAATGATTACTTGTCGAGGTCGCTAGCTAACCACATTATGCAATACTAATAAAATAAAATTGGCATAAACAGTAAAAAAAAAAAAAAAAATGGAAACAATTATATTGAACCTATCATATATTAAAAATGAGATCTTACATTTATCACAAATCACGACATCTCAATCAAATCAACCTATTTAAAACATAATAATTAAATAAAACTATCACTTTCCCGGGGGTGTAAGGGGGAGCACACAACAACCGGTCTCCCCAAATGTCAACCTCACCTGCACGCGGTACACCCTGCCACTGACAGACGAGGCGCTGGCGACCGACTGATGGCGATATAACCATCCAGCAAACCAAACTAAATTCTCCAGAGTGATGACGGGCAGCAGCGTCATCGCTGCGAAAGGATTGGTTCTACGGTCACCAACCCGCATGCCCAGCGTGGTGACTACGGGCATTAAACCTCAACATGTTGAAAGTGCCAAAACAACGGCCCGCTATTCCTGATCAAGGTAGCGGTCACGGTAACGGCGGGACGGGGGGTGCGAAGAATCCCCGGGTTACGGCAGGCTACCAACGACGACTACATCTGGCTACGTACAATGGACGTTCGATGAGGCTGGACCATCACCTTGCCGAACTTGAGGTAGAGTTAGGTCGCATTAACTGGCACATACTGGGGTTATCGGAAGTCCGAAGACAGGGGGAGGATACGATAACCTTGGAGTCGGGCCACCTATTCTACTTCCGCGAAGGTGATCAGATTCTCTCCCAAGGCGGTGTCGGCTTTCTAGTCAACAAGGAACTCACCAGCAGCGTTGTGGAAATCAGTAGTGTGTCGACACGGGTAGCGTACCTTGTACTGAAACTCACTGACAGGTACTACCTGAAAATGATACAGGTATATGCGCCGACTTCGACATACTCTGACAAGACAGCCGAGGCCATGTACGAAGATATTGCCAAGGCAATACACAGTATAACAAAGGCCCGCTACAACGTTGTTATGGGGGACTTTAATGCCAAAGTTGGAGTACAAGAACGCGGCGAATCGAAAGTCGGACCATTCGGTTTGGGGCGAAGAAATCACAGGGGGCAAATGCTGGTCAACTTCCTAGAGTCGCAGGGGCTCTTTATGATGAACTCATTCTTTTAAAAGAAACCCCAGAGGAAGTGGACCTGGCAGAGCCCTGATAACGTGACGAAGAACGAGATAGACTTCATCATGACGGATAGAAAGCATATATTTAGAGATGTCTCCGTGATCAGCAGGTTTAATAGCGGAAGCGATCACAGACTTGTACGAGGCAGTCTAAATATAAATTTTCGTGCTGAGAGAAACCGCATGATGAGGCCTACCCTCTGACCTACGCAGCTCCAAGCCGCTTTGGGATCCGAAAAGTTCCAACTGGAACTTCAAAATCGATTCGCACTGCTAGAAACCACAGGCACTGTTGACGAGAAAGCCGATGAGGTGGTCAGAGCGCTATGCGACGTATCCCGCAAACTTTTTCCGTCGCAGCGAAAAAGTAAGTTGTCTAAACTTTCCTCGGAAACTCTCGGACTTATGAGGGAGTTGCCATCCACGCAGCCGTCTTCGTCAGATAAGAGGACCTTAAACCTAAAAATTAGAAAGCTGACACGATGTGACCTTCGGTGCTCCAACACCCGTGACATCAAGGTTGCGATTGAGCAGAACCGAGGGTCGAAAGTGTTCACTCGGCAATTAGGGAGGTCCCATCTGACGAAACTAAGAACTGCGGATGGCAGAATCGTGACTTCAAAGTCCGAGATACTCGAAGAAGTTGAGAACTTCTACGGGACCCACTCAACGCGGACGGTGAAACCAGCGAGACATAGTGAAGATGACCATCGAGCTGAATTAACGCGCCACTACATGGCGGACATCCCGGATGTCGACCAATGCGAGATTAGGGCGGCTCTTGAGCAGCTTAAGAACAATAAGACACCTGGGGATGACGGAATAACGACAAAGCTCCTTAAAGCGGGAGGGGCACCAGTCCTGAGAGAGCTCGCAAGTCTCTTCACCTCCGTCATCCTAGAGGGTATAACACCTGAAGCGTGGAGCGGGGGTGTGGTGGTTCTGTCCTTCAAAAAAGGTGACAAAACCTTGCTGAAGAATTATAGACCCATCTCACTCCTGAGCCACGTGTACAAGCTGTTTTCAGGGGTCGTCACGAACCGTCTCGCCAGGAGACTTGACGAGTTCCAGCCACCAGAACAAGCCGGTTTTCGAAAAGGCTTCAGCACCGTAGACCACATCCATACTGTTCGGCAAATTGTACAGAAGACCGAGGAGTACAATCAGCCGCTGTGTGTGGCATTTGTGGACTACGAGAAAGCCTTCGACTCTATCGAAATTTGGGCAGTTCTGGCCTCTCTGCAACGATTTCGAATTGACTGGAGATACATCGAGGTGATGAGGTGCTTGTATGACGCTGCAACGATGACTGTCTAGATCCAGGATACGAAAACCAGCCCAACCCAACTGCTCAGGGGGGTGAGACTGTTCACCAATGCGCTGGAGGACGTATTTAAGACGCTGGACTGGACTGGACAGGGAATCAGTGTGAACGGCGAGTACATCTCACACCTTCGTTTTGCCGACGACATCGTCATAATGGCAGAGACGCTGGAACAGTTAGACCAGATGCTGCATAGCCTAAATGGAGCCTCACGGCGGGTAGGCCTCGGCATGAACTTGGACAAGACGAAAGTCATGTACAATTCGCACATCTTGCCGAGTCCAATCCGCATCGAAGGGTCGCTTCTCGAGGTTGTGAAGGAGTATGTCTACCTTGGGCAAGTCATACAGCTTGGTAGACACAACTTCGAGAAAGAAGCCGACAGGAGGATCCAATTGGGCAGCGTTTGGAAAACTTCGTCAAGTCTTCTCGTCGCCGATACCGCAATGTTTGAAGACCAAAGTCTTCAACCAGTGCGTCCTGCCCGTCATGACATACGCTGCTGAAACGTGGACACTGACGGTTGGGCTGATCCACAAATTTAAGGTCGCTCAGCGCGCTATGGAGCGGGCTATGCTCGGAGTTTCTTTGATGATAAGATCAGAAACGATGTTATCCGGAAAAGAACTGGAGTTACCGACATAGCTTGCAGGGTAAGCAGGCTGAAGTGGCAGTGGGCTGGCCATGTTTGTCGAAGGACCGATGGCCGATGGAGCAGACGAGTCTTGGAGTGGAGACCGCGTATTGGCAAGCGTAGTGTGGGACGCCCCCCAGCTAGATGGACTGACGACCTCAAAAAGGTGGCTGGGACAGACTGGATGCGGAAGGCGGAGGATAGGGTGTTGTGGCGCAGCATGGGAGAGGCCTATGTCCACCAGTGGACTGCGATAGGCTGATTTGATTGATCACTTTCCCGTACCGTGTGGTGCCGGACGTAAAGAATAACACCACCCCATTTCTTCCCGTGGGTGTCGTAAAAGGCGACTAAGGGACTTACTAGAGAATGGGCTGCAGCGTTCTCTATGCATTTTACCAACATACTGCGATCGCCAACCCGCCTACCAAGCGTGGCGATTATGGCAAAGCCCCCCCAAATTGGGGGAGGCCTAAGTCCAACAGTGGACGTCTTACGGCTAAAATGATGATGATCACTTTTCCTGGTAAATCAGCTCAAATGTTAAACAATAGTATAAATCAAATATAATAAAACAACAATGAACTAAATATCTCAAATCCCTTCAATAAAATAACCCTTCTTAATAATAATATTACGTAATTCTTAAATATTTTTTATACAAATTCTGGTAATACAATCTTAAAAAGCTTAAATTGTCTAATGAATCTTCTTTCATGGAAGTTCTTAAATGGTTACATAAATATCTTGTGGCAGAGAACACTCTTTCTGCTTCAACGCTGGTCGATGGTATTGATAAAAGTAGATTGTAAACCCTTTCTAAATTCCTGCTCCTCTGACCATTCTCATCAAATAGCACCATCTCCACTCGAATTGTGGTGTATAAATCATTTGTTGAAGAAGTCGTTCGCTGCGCAGAAGATTGATGACTCATATACCGGATGATTTCTTCTCGTATTTGCGTTTTAATTGATACGCTTACAGTTGAAAAGAGCAACCTTCTGTATCTGGTGTATTATCCACTGAAGTTATGACTGTTTGATCTGGTTGTTGTGCATCAAAAAAGGTAGAAATAATTTTAACAATCGTCAGTCTCACAGATTCGTTTGAAGGATTTTCAAAAGGAAGAAAGTCTATAGCAAACAATTGGCAAGAAGTAGGTTTGCCATTTTGAACATAGCTGATGTCAACCGAACTCAACCGAAATCAATGATCGGCTTGGCTGACTAGTCGCCTATTTTGCAGCCGACTACTCGGCTTGGCGGCCAAAGTCATAGTCGGCTCATCTCTAATAAATAACGTAATAACAGTTATGTACTCCACAGTTGGCAGCTTTTTATTAACACTCTCACCGCCACCCATATATAGAATTTTTCAGTGCAGCAGGCCATGCGGTCTGCCGGCGGCCGCAACTTTGCCTACCCGTGCAGGCCGCGGTGAAAAATCTGTAACGAGTGAAGCGGGCCGTACGGGCCGCCGGCGGGCTCACTGTTTGTTTTTACTAGCAAGCCGTGCGGTCCGCCACGACCTCGCAATTTCATATTCAATTTGTAGTGCGTGGCCTGCTGCTACAGAAAAATGAAACTGCCAGATACAAAGTTTATTTCTTTACCTACAATTAAGTAATAACGGAAATTTTGTTGGATTTTGGCGCGCAAGATACGGTGCGCCGGCGGCCCGTACGGCCTGCCGATCTCGCTCAGTGCAACATGTAGGTGGAGTAACTTACTCGAAAAGATACGCCCCGCCGGCGGACCGTATGGCGGTGAGAGTGTTAAATATTTAAAAAGAAATACAACTATCTTTAATATCCGAAAAATTCGGATGGTGATGCAAGTAAAATCCGGATTAGATAATCGGTGGATATCCGGATAATACGGATATCCGGATTGCACACCCTAGTGTTGATATAGCGTTGGCCGCTCTCCCTATCCCCTGCGGCCGAAAACTGATAGGTGGTGGAGCCAATGTCGTGACCAAAGGTGCCATACACGGGGTCATCTAGCGCTCATATGCCAATTGGTCCCCGGTGTGACGGCGCGTGCTATGTTTTATGCGCGCCGTGAATAGGGGTCTCCCCCAGAGGTGGGTCCGGCGACGGACAGCCGCTGCGGGTTCGTGGAAGAATGCTTTTGCGTGTCCGTGTTGCCGCCATAAGTGATGTAGGAGGACACCGTGGAGTTTTAGTGGGTTACAGTCCCACATAACTGCGCTATCTCCCTGTGGTAACGCAGTACGCATGAGGATTTCTAAACGACAAAAAAAAAACATCTGAAGGAACACGGGTGGATTTTAGTCAGTAAAACTCTGACACGCTCTTTCGCTCCACCGAGAGCGGGAGAGGTCATTTGATGATTACCCACCAAAAAAAAAAAAAGTTGTTTACTGCATTTTCCATAACTAGCTTCCATTCATGATGGTCAGATTCCAGGCATACTTAATGCCTTCTGACTGCGCTTCTGACTCACCTCACAGATCTATGCTTCTCACTGTCAATTTAGCCGATTTTTACCTTTCACTCGAACCTCACTCAGCATGAGTTCACTCACAACGATGTTAGATTTCGCCACTCGATTTAATTTATTCGCCTACAGGTTTATCAAAAAATGAAACGAAAGTCCTGCATTATTTCGTTGGGGTCCTGTGAACGTGGGATAAAATAAAATTGAGTCTGCACTCGAGTCAAGCGTCTGATATTAACAATATATAGGATAAGTTTTTAACCAGTGCGCAAATTTAAACAAATTAAACTTAAACGAGTCATAATAACCATGCAATTTTTATTTTGTTTTTTTTTTTTTTTTTGTGTACTAAGGTAGGTACACAAAAAAATTAAGTTAACGTTAACGAAAGATGTTTATTTTGAAACTAGTTTTTATGGTAACCTGCGCGGCGCCAGCGCGGCGGTGAAGGTGAACGACCGAGCGTAGCTACAAGTATCTACCAGCTGTTCGATCGGTCAAAATTCTAAGAATTCGAAGTACCTACGCCGGCGCGCGGTTACTGACCTATAACTTTTGTGGCTACATATTACGAAATATGTAGGGCGTCCACAGTTTACTGATTTAGGTCGGATAAAAATAGTATTGAAAAATTGTTGAAATGTGTTCTATTGCTGATACTGCATCACCAAAAAAAAAAAAAATTGCACACTGGTTAAAAAAATATCCTGTATAAACAAAAAGGTTTATTTAGTTTGAAGGTTTTATTTATTAACTAAAACTATACAACATGTTAAATCTAAACTATAAACAACTAGGGCCATGTTCGCTTGGCAGAGTAGCCTTCGTACTTCTTCCTAGTCTTAATTCCAGACACAATAGTTGAACTCTTGGGGAATGCTGAGACACCATTAAACATTGTGTCTTTATCTGAAATAGAATATTGCACTATTAGTTTTGCATTTTATTTATTTATTTTCTTAGATATGAAGTATATTTTAAATATTTTTACAAAAATCATACAAACACATTTAAAAAATAAAAAATAGTGGCCCATCGGCATCGGGAGCAGGGTCAAGCTGTCGGCGGTCAGGGCTCTAAAGAGAGGAACCTCCTGCCTATGCGTGTCGTGTCCAGGAGTACTACATTCTGAATCAAGCCCTTAATACAACCGCGCAATGAGAGCCTCCTGCGGTGTTAGTCGAGGCTCTTCGCTGTTAGATCATTTACTGTAACGATTATCGGTACCATGATTGCAGAGTCCACATCTCACGTGTCGACAGCCTCGTGTTCTAAGTCAATATATGATATGCTTGATTCTTTATCTTTTTTATCATAATTAATGTTTATAATTTCAGAAAATTCATGTTTATTAACCTGGGTGGAATCTGACGTAATCCGACTGCACATACAAGTTCTTGGGCAGTTCCATTCTCTTCAAGGCTTCAAATGGTGTCGCTGTGTCCACAGGAGTCTTGTAAAACTCTTTCAGATCAGCTGTAACCAATTAGTTAAGTTAAAAAATGGGATGATTATTCTGTAAACCGTCACACTGATCGAGTTTTTAAATTTTTTTTGTTGGCAATGTTTAATGTGTTTTTTGACAGTTTTTACATTTTCACCAGTTTTTGGCGCGCAATGAAACTTGCAGTACCAACTTTCAAAGCAGAAACAGTGGTGCGACGAAGAAAAACAACCAAAAAGTAAACGACCGACTGACCTGAGATTTATCTTCTAGTTTGTTTTTAAATATAAATCACGTCAGAAGTGGGAATCGTCAGACATGCCTGGTACCTACTTTGCAAAAAGTTTAATATCGTTGAACAATACGGCAATATCAAATCCTGAAGTGATCCCACAATAAATTCGGATAAACATTCTGAAAATACCATCGTTTTGAATTTGAACCTAAGTGGTACGTATGTAGACGCAATAACGTTTAATTCTTTCTAATTACGTAGATAAATATAACATTTAGAAAGGAAGATAGTATTCAAATGTATCATTGTCCAGGATGACTTTTTAAATAAGTTATCATATGATCAGTTTAAAAAAATAATGCCCAAGTCATTAGTTTCAAGTACTTGGGTATTCTGTTATTCAAGTGCATTGCAATGGCAAAAAAAAAACTTTTTATTCTACACAAACACAACCTAAGTCTCCGAGTTGAGCTGCAATTACTGACAAATGAGCGTACTGAATGGAAAGCTCCACTCAATCTGAGTGGTTGTATCCTTAAAAACCGTTTCAGAAACCTGGTCAGTGGGTAGTCTTAGGGGCGGATAAACCTATCTAAATGGTCTTCACAGGATCTGAGCAAGATTATCTCTGTAGTTGAGACTGACCTTCTGAGTTTGTGGCCTTTCTTCACAGTGTAGTCAGATAAGAAATACCAACCTCATCTAGATTTTAAAATTTGACTAATAAAATTTTTCAATGATCATTTATTAATGGCTTAGTGTTATCTTTAAAGCAAGTAGTGAATGGTGTTCAAGTGGTATGTACATTTAAAACAAGGTTTTATAACCCAGAGATGTAACTAGTGCCATAATTCGAATATTCCAAGTTGCCTCCCGTGGATGGCCACCAGGTGGCAATCGGGAATTAAATTTCCAATTGCCGCTGGGTAGCGACTGGGAAGTTATTGCCCCTACTTAAAATCGCTGTACGCTGCAGTGTGGATCACCAATCTCACTCATCGCTGTCTATCTTACAGCTACTATGAGTGAGTTAGTGGTCAGATTTTTCCGATGTGATTTTATTAGTAGATAAGTGATGAAAATTCCCAGTTGCCATTGGGTGGCTACTGGGAATTTTATTCCTGATTGCCACTTGGTGGCAATCCATGTGGCACCCCCACTGGGAATATTCACCATATTTTATAATAACAATAATCATTTATTCTCTTTTTTTCAAAACGCTGACTTAAAGTTAGTGTGTACAAAAATAATGTCTCTGCTGTATTCCACCTTTGTGAGAGGCTGGTGCCTGATATAGGTTATTAGAAAAAAACCTGTGGTACAGGTCACCAGGCCCCTTCCACGGCTAGAATTAGCGAGTAGGTACAGGGATAATGTGCAAGAGTTTTTATGCATGAAGTGTGAAGTCACATCACAGTAAGTTATTTTATTTTTGTATCATTATTTGGATATAGTTTGCTTTATCTATTGTTTCAGCATGCAAACTCGCAAACCTTTGGCTATATTTGTAGATTGAACATCTGCTTAATACCTAGGTTAGCATTGTGGAACGCTTTTAAATGGCTTATTTGCTTTGAGAAAGAGATATGAAAGACACTAACAAAAGAGGTGCAATGTTTATTCTTGGGTGTAAAATTGCATGTTGTTGTGGTGTTGTTCTTAAAATTGTAGTTTGCTGAATGCCTAAGCTGTGATAGTTGCATGCTTTTTGTTATAAAACCACTTTGATAAGCATGAATAATTCAAAGGAGATCGGAAGAATGTTGTTGAAACGCTTATATTTTGTGGATGATACACCCATTTCCCACCGAGAGTAACATACCAACACTTCCAATGGTATGAAGCAATGAATTTGGTACGTCATATCCTGTCTCTTCAAAACATGCCTTGAGTACAGCAAATTTTGTTTCTAATGCATCAAATTGAGCATCAGAATTCAGACCATTGGATGTACATATTTTGGTGATTGTGTCTTCTATATTTGCAGGTGGGTCCCATGGCTTTGTGGGTCTTAGAAAACTGAAAATAATAAAAGTGAATGTGATTATTATTTTAGAAAGTCAATATTGAATACCCTGAAATTACCACCTTGGTTCAGGAGACTGTCTACCTGTAGTAATCATTATTGGCATCTGGTTATTGTTAAAACTGAGTTTATTCATCTCAAATATTAGTTACCATCAGAACACTAATAATGCGTAGAAATTAAGTCAGTTAATTAAGTATTGTTCTAATGTAGTGGTTCATGATTCATTTTGGTCGATTATTTTAACTGGACATAATGGTAAACATTTCGTACTGTACCCTCTTGCAGCTAAGGATTCTGCAGCAGCTTGGAACTTTTTGTCTACTTTAGGATGTTTCTTCTGCTTATACCTTACTGCAGTGACCTGTAAATTATTTAACTGATTAAAACACTGTAATAATGTGTTTTTAAAGTATTAGATAAGGTGTGCAGCAAGATAACCTGAAAATTCTTGCGCGATATTGCAGACAGCACGTTCCGAAACATTGTATTTTGTGTTCTTTGCTGGTTTAATTTTAAATGGAATTAATTATGAGTAAGTAATTTGATTCGCTAAAAATGTAAAATATTTTTAATATTTATACTCTATGTCCGCGTATTTGACAACTGTTAAAACAATGTTTTTTCGTTCCACGTAAATAGCTATTCGGGTAATTATTTTTATAGATTGATTACGTAATCTCTTATTGATGGCAAAACAAGAGATTATCAAAATAAGAGAAAATAATGGTCCTATCACGTTTTTCGTCGATTACAGTAGTAATTTCTAAGAACCAACTATATTATCATTTGCTTGTTGGTTTACATTTCTAAAATTTTAAAAAGAATAGTTTCTTCAAGTAAAAAATAAAACTAGATACTGAAGTCAGCCGTAAGTTGATGAGTATACCCACGTAAAACGGAATGTATATGCATTTCTAAACGAAACCAGTTTCTATTCTTGGCCGCCTACGGCAGCACTGTCGGCTTGGGTTGTTGTTTCCTATCCGCCATTTTCCAGTCGCCATTGAAAGGTGAAAACTTCACTAAATGTCGGTGATGATTTTAAGATTTTGAGTGGTTTCTTTAAGATTGTACCCGTTTTTAGTGTTGTGAATTGAAAATGAAGTGCCCCGGACTACCATGACGCATCAAAATCACCAAACAAACGGTGCAAGTCTCGAGGATTGCCACACAAACTTCTTCGCCTTGGTAAGTCACTTTTACATTGATGAAAGAACTCGTATGTACTTTTCTTTCGACATCATTACGATTTACGTGATGCTAGCTATTGTGCGCTATTGTTCTTAGGTCTCCCGTTGCATGTTTAGGAATTCCTAAATAATGAGTCCACGACGTGAAGTAGACGATGTGATTATCGTTAGTAGACGCTGATATACAAAATTCACCTTATTGCGCTATGACTGCCGAATCGATCTATTGCGTTAAAGTTTTTGTATGGGACAATTTACGTTCAGGCGGCTAATGACGGCCGGCCGTTAGTCATCCTGGCATCGTTCTCGCCACAACTCGGGAGTCATGTCATGTTGCTAACCCACAAAATGTCAACGCATTCGGCGAGCGAGGCCACAAGAAGCCACCGGCCCATAGAGGTCATTTTGAATTCACCTGGCCGTAACGCGGACCGTAATGCGTTCGCGAGACTAGTTTCGCCAGGTTGAGGAAATAACTTTCTTATTACATTTTTCGCTTCGTACCGTTCGATAATGCGACACGATAGTGAGACATGAGGAGTAGTGTTTATGTGCGTGTTAAAAAAAAACGTCGGGTCATTCATTATCGCAGTGTTGTAGCGTTGAGTAGCTTTGCGTAATGTTCATAGCTGGCGCGAATTTTATCAGATTGTGTTCGGGTGAGGATTAGCGGGTGAGGGGCGGGCGCGCGGGGCGCCGGGGGCGGTCGGTCGTCCTCGGCGAGAAGCGAGCACAGCACGGGCGCCACTTCCACCTGACGCGTTGCCATATCTCCGCGGCGGCGCGCGCCTGCCTGCACCCGTCTCCCTCTGCGCTCCGCCTATCTCGACGCGATACAAATTACCGATTTCTTGCCCTGCCTGCTTATTGTCTAATTATTTATGCGTCGTTTGCGGACATCGCTGCTTTTGTCGCGTGGAATTTTTTCTCGTCCACAACATAGGCGGTGACGCATGGGGGGCTTCTAGGTGTCGCGTTTGAGTTCAATACACTTAACTAGGAGCATTGCGCAAAAAACTGCAATGAAATGAAATTATTGCATTAAATTGATGCTAGTTAAATCAGAAATGTATCGCTAATTGTCAAACTGAACGTTCACTGGGGTTACCTAGGCTCCGTTTATGTTGAGGTATGCGCGGCATCTGCGCGGCGACATCACAGATGTCGCGGGACTCGTGGGGTCGGTGCGCGCGCGCTCGCCGGCTGCGCAGGCGTCTTGCGCTCATTCAACCGTTTATGAATGGTCGTAATGATTGTAACTTTCCCATAAGCGGGCCTCCGCCCAGGCACCAGTTGCGTGCACTGTGATTATCTAGGTAGTTGATGTTCGTCTTTGTTCTTTTACCTGTTTACGCTTGGTCTTATAAATTCTAGTACAGTCATACGCAGTATGTCATAGCTGTGACTTTATCTTGACCATTGTTTACCCTTGACGTATGAGAATGAACTGACGATAGTCATTCATTCATTCTGTATCATTATTTTTCTCTGGCAATATTTGGAAGCGTGCTAACTAGGTAACATGAGGTTTGCACTTATTTTTCTCTAAAGCAAACGAAAATATCAAATTTTCCGTCGTTTAGCTACATAACGATATATTTCGTAAAGGAATTCTGCAAAATATTTCTTTCTTGTGAATCTCAATTCCTCGCCACGGCGACGATGTCCATTGAGTGACGGAATACACCGCTAACTTATTCATGGCATCTGACAAACACACGAGTCTCCGCGACCTCTGCCCCACACCCCTTATCACCCTCTGTGCATACAGAGCACGACTTCAATTTTATCCTGAATGTGCTCATTCCCCCACTGTTATGACTCCTCCCGTTTCTAGGTCACCCCTTTACGAATTCAACCTCAAACCAGATTTGGATTCCTGAATAAATAAATCGCGCCACTAATTAATACTGACCAGTGTCTATTAAACTATGTAATTAACTGGTTAACAGTATTAAAACAAGTTGTTAACTACCGTTTTGGCAGCAATAAAGCAACAGATTATTTTTATTATTTCACGTTTGTCCAAAGTGGCGATTCTACTATAAACTTCCTTAATGTAATCAACCTAATTACAACATTGTGTTATAATGAATCTCTAATGCTTTGCTGCTTTTTATAAGCCATAAATTCTTGTATGATGCTTACGATGATCGTAAATTCTCACGAAGTCTGTTCTTTGCCTTTTGGTACTTCACACATTAAATTTTCACTTTCATCTTATTGGAAATTATGAAATTAGTCGTTGCCAGCAGTAGAATCTTTGTATTGTTAATTAGTTACGATTCTCTCGTAGCTAAGACAACAGAAAGACCATGGTTTCTTGAACGGCTCAAGGTCGTCGCAAAAAACATCTACCTGAAATCAGTGCTTTACTTGTTGGCTGCTCATCTGTATGAATTTGAACTCTAAACAAATGAAATAAGAGTTATTTGTACGATTTTATTGTTAATAATGAAAATAAAGGTGACCTTATAGGTTATTAAACGCTTGAATTGTGTTTGGCGGGTCACTGAAGTATTTAAAAACAGTCTGCGCATGCGCACACTGGAGCAAACTGTGGCCGACGATGTTAAATCCGGTTTATTGTATCTTAATTATGTATTAACTACTTACGTTCCAACGTTACGCACGCTTTGAGCATGTAAAAGAGTACAAACAGATTTGGTTTGTCCTGATTTTTTATTTTGTCATATCCATAAATATGGATGTAATCGCAAGATAAATCTGAAATAAATTAATTATTATTATAAATAGTGGACATTTAAAACACTATTCTATTGTAAATAAAGAAAACTTGATTAATAGTTTAATGATTTTTCTTCACATGGAAAATATTGAGGAACGGTAATAGAATTATTGCACAAATTAAAAACGAACTATAAGTTTTGTTATGTCGCGGGGGTCGTTATCTAACAGCTGATAACTTATCACACTCACACGGTATCAAGGTTCCAACGAGAGCGGTTGGAGCTTCATACCGCTATCATTCACCACAATAGAACACGATTAAAAGCTTTGGATGTCACTGACGGAAATAAAGATTGTGTGACCAATTGCTGAAGAACAGATGGTACAGAAAGAAAGGATTTTTGATAAAAATACCTTAATCTAATCTTTAATTCTTTACCAAATATTATTATTGTCTGGAGATTATAATTGAATGATAGTAAACACATTGACAATACAATTCCTACATCTCATAGGGAATTAAAATGTCATTGTCATAATCTTGACGATAAGCACGTACTCGAGAAAGATGCTCAAGCGCAATACAAGAAAGAGCACGTGTATAAATTAAAAAGAAAACTGTTCAAATAAATACAGTGTACTCGCATCACTTCGATATAATATAAAGCCAGCCCCTCGTGCCCGCATCTGGATCCCCGCATCAAAACCACAGTTGAAAGCTGTGTCACGCTGTGTTCTGTTTATTTTGTAACCAATCGCACAGTTGTTTGCAGAGCGACCGGCTATTTAATGCCATATTATCACACATGATAAGCGAACAGTTGCGGCGGCGGTATCTCACGCTCCTTCAACACTTGAAACTAATATTACGATTGCTATAATAACGATACCTATACAACCACAGAAATCAGTGCAATGATTGACGGGCGATCATTGACTTTTGAGAGTCAAAGGACGAGTTGCAAACAAATGAGGAAAACATTTTGACGTTTCCTAGGGAAATAAATAAATCCATGTGACGCGTTTACCTACATAAGAATGACGCACTGTTTATCTCGAGTTTCTTGTGACCTCAGACTGGAAAATGCCAGATAATTGAAGTAACTAGTGTAGTATTGTGATAATATATGGCAAACGTGTTCAGTGGGAAGTACGGGATAATGGTGCTTGTGGGAAAATGCAGCCAAAACACGCATGGAAATGACTAACAAGTATTGCTTACACTTTTCTGGCATCTGCTTCATGTGAATGCTGTTATTGCACCACATATCCAACCGTCATTCCTTCCAAGGTCACTAATAAAAGATCGTAACAACTTGGGTGCAATGCAAAGATAAACAGCTGATACAATTTTAAGGGTGAAAATGACATGCGCCAAGTGATTTTAAATTACTGATCAATACTACATTATCAGTAATGAGTATCGATTGGCTTATCAAAGTTATCACATCAAGCATTTTAATAACGTATACAACAATAAAAAAAACTACCTATACATTTGGAGGTCGATTCTCAGAGCGAACGTGTACGTCCTTCGCGCGCAATCCACATTGTCCTTAATCGATGCGGTTCCGCAACGAGTGCCTTTATTTAACCCACATTGAAGAGAAAGGTCTGATTCTCGGCAATTAAAACTATTTTCGAGTAAACACGTTATCGAATTACTCCATTTACTTGATGGCCTTGCTTAAGTTGAGTCGCAATAAAATAATTTCAATATACAAAAATATTTTAATGGTTACTGCGTTATTAATTGTTAAAATACCTAGGAATATTATGTTTAGGGTGATTCGACTTGTAAATTATCGTTTGCTTTGGAATAACTATAAATAAATAATTGTGAATTTGTAATTGAATAAATTTCCATTGATCGTATACATTTTCTCACGTATATTTTCTCACTGCCTAACATAAATGGGGTTAAATTCCAGACGTCCATCACACTGACGAAACTAAAAAAAAATCTTCAAGGACACTCAAATATTTGTGTAAATAAAATAAAACCAGTCTTAAATACTCAGACGATATGACATCACTTGATGCGATCCTGACAGCATCTTCGTAACGTCCTTTTCCTCTTGTTGTTACGAGCCACATTCTGGGTCAAGGTTCTGTTTTGATGATACTGTCACGAGGAAAAACGTTCTTTCTCATTTGCTTACGATCTCGATTTTTACCATTCGTTCAGCGATATTGGAATCTGTTATTGATAGGTATCTATCTGTATTTTCCCTTTTTATTTCTGGAATTTTCTTTCACTAAATCTTTGACGTATGATAGGTACATATATTGATTCAGTGTTTGTTTTTTTTTAAATAGCTGTACCAACACAGTATTTTATTTAACCTTGTTTTCGCCAAAGTTTTGCATAAATACTTCGTTCAAGTTTCACACAATATCTATTATTTTGAAGAATGCTTTTAGGGTTTGGTTTATTTACTTAAATAAAGGTTCATAGATTTCTTAATTTTTCATTTCTGTATTTGCCCTTTCGAATTTCTCGACGTTTTCCATCAGAAGGCAATTAAGGTGTTCCGCTATAATAGCGGCAGTAGTCCGGCCGCGACCGCGGTCACGATATGTGGGTCAAGATAACAGAAGTGCTCTGTGCCTGTCCCACATTCGATGCTTCGCCAGAGTCGCTACTCGACGCCAGCTCCGGTCCTGTGTCACTACAGATTTGCTATTATTTATTAGTATATTGTATTATCAAGAACTGTAATATATTTTATAACGCTCTATTATTTAATGGACGCGTGTGATTCATTTTAAAATTAAGCACCATATTTAAGATTTGTTCAATGACACATTAGATTATGCTTATTGGTTATACGGTAATAAATTCAATAAATATTATTTATCTGTATTACAACTAGACCCATTAACTATAGATTTAATCATCAATACTTAAAATTGGATTCAATTGTATACATCTCTGACGATAAAGTTCATTAGTATGATTGAAAACACCGTGTTCAGGTTTCTGCGTTATGTCGATCGATAAAAACAAGTCTTCACTAGCCTTGTGCTCCACTTTCGCTTTTATTGGCTAAAGGTTATTTCTACACGAGTAATTTTACTCCGTAATCCAACTACACCCCGTGTCGTACGGGATACAAGTGTCTGAAAGCGTGAAAGTAAAGAATGACCCATATTTTTATTGTGTAAACAAGACTTTGTTGTGTGTTGACAACACTTGGCACCGTCTGTACGTGCCTGAGGCGCGAGGCGCACTTTGAAAACTGAAACTTGGTCTTATCATTGCCATACTTTATTTGTTAAATGTTTGTGAGATGATAATACGACGTTTCGGAGATGGAGCATTACAAACGTCTGTAGCCGAAAGCGCTTGTCGGCCCTTTGCATGCGAGTTTTGGCCCTCGTCTCACGGAAAACAAGTTTCACTATACGATGAACTGCGTCGTGTTGTTGTACAAGCGTAACACATAACTTCACGTATTCCAACCTCTCGCCTATTAAGAGCGAACGTATGTAAAACTTGATATATTACTTCAACTTAGTGAAACTTTCGTGCTGCGATGTAACTAATACCAGTCAGACTATTATTAAAGTGGAGTTTCGAAGTAACTTCGTGGATTTCTAAAGATACATGTCAGTAATCAAGTGTTTTGAAAACAAAACTGCCATTGTGTTTTGGATGAATCTTGATGTTAGAGCCTGAAAGTTATTGGTGCATTATATTTCTGTCTCAAATTGGATCGCTGTAAAAAACACAATTTGCACTGGCAAAGTTATTGCTTAAATATAGATGAAGTTAATACAATAATCTACATTTGACTCAACTAAAGCAGTTACTTCCAACGCCGACAATTATTATGGACATTACATAACGCTTCACCGACGTATCGGCTTGCAAGTTGACCTCATTTGCAAATGACTAACAAAATTAACTGTCAACAGACAATACGAATCGAACCTATTGCACAGATGCCGAAATTATTAGTTTAATTGACAATACACGTTGTCAGCACACGATATCTTCATTATAACTTCAGACTATAAAACAACATGGCCGAATGTCTGAGGACTCTCTTGAATTAAATTCGAAACGCTTTCACTATAATCCCCTCTCTGCTTCTATCATTCGTCCCCCCCATCCGCTGAAGACGTGAAGGTGTAAATTCGCCGACAAGAATGTCTATGATTATATTACCAATCCTTCTCAAATCAGAACCTAATTTATTTTGATGTTGTCTGGTTATGTCTTGTGAATTTTAAGTTTAGCATGACTCATAGTTCGAAGAACATGAATTTTCAAGTTTTGAACTGGAAAGGCCCGTACACTATTAGTAAACAGGCAAGGATTTTATGAAGTCAAGAATCTCAATTTTATTGGTGCCGTCTACAAATCATCTTCACTGATATTTATTCTAATGTGGCATTAAAATCATACGGTATAATCATGCAACTGGCTCTCGCTTCCCAAATCAACCGAACGTGTGCACATTATCATAATCTTTCAATTAAAGCAGAGTTGGTAAACGTGCAAGTGGCTTTCCAGTATTGGTCGCGCCCCACTTGTTAAATAGTGCACGTAGTATTTACGTGTCACCATAGAGGCTGAGGTTTAACGCGTGAGAAGGTATGTTCAAGAGAGAGCAAAAGAGACGGAATAATGAAGCGATCGAGATCAGTATGTAGGCGATGTTGTTTCTGTACTCACTAAGTTGTTCAGTAATTTTATATCTTCTGGAAGATTCTTGTTGGTAACCTTTTCCTTCACATAATTCCATCGTGTCTCCTCAGATTTCAATAACAGACGTTTCTGCGAATGAACTTGCTACTCGCATTTAACTACCTTGCACACCATAATATCCTCGCGTCCTTTGTATGCATAAAGCTTTGTGGCCTGCGTCGGAATCTGCATTCTGTCGGCTCGTACGAACTATCGTCGAGTTCTCAATCTCGAGATTAAAATGTTTGCCAACATCTCGATATCAATAGTTTCGCTTTTGAGTTAGCACTTTATTTACTTAACGCCTCAAAGAACTTCTTCTGATTCCAAAGTACTTTTAAACGATTGGTTATAAAATGTAAATAAGAAGTACTTCACTGATTGAAAAAAAAAAACTGGGGCAAACCTTCAAATTTCTAGACTAGACGTAAGGTCGTTGAGGTCGTTGACCGCGGTCGGCGCGCGGTTGTACCGTTAGCAGCGTATCGCACCAGTACTGCCTACCTGCACCTACCCTTTACCCTTCGCCACGAAGGACGATATGGGTTTGGATCTAGATCTGGATTTTAATTGATCCTTTCGTGTGAAAAATGTTCTTGGACCTCTAACAATCACATAAATTCATTCTAAACACATTAAATAATAAGATTTTATATGGAGAAGCTGGTCAAGATTCTTCTTATCCATTTTTGTGTCATTTCTTCCGTTGCAAATAAATTCAGACCAGTATGCTATGCGCCGTCAGTTTCCGTTACCAACATGAGTTTTCAAGACTATTTTCGACAGTCGACGATCTTGTAACCGTTTCGTGTGTCGACCTCCTTGCTGAGGTTGTCCACTGCGACTATCCGTTTGTCGTCGGCCTCGAGGTACCATGATACCAGCAACATATCCTGACGTAATACTTCTCGAATAGTCGTAACCAAACCTAAATGGCAATTAAAAATACTTTGACCGAATAGATAATTGTCTTCTTCGTATGATGCCATGATGTCATTTCCACTTTTGACATAATACTTAGAAAGTTTTGCTCGACTCCGTACCAGAAAATTATTTTTCTACAATTCTCATTGTAGGCCCTATGAAAGTTAAAAATCATCTTGTTCCTTTGTTAATTGTTTATGGATACGTATAATTATTGATGAATTCAATTTACATCGGTGTTTGGTTGTGCTTGTACAAATGTAGACTTACATGCGCAAGCGCCGAAGTGGCCTCTAAAACGATCCATGGCGCGTGCCTGTAGACGCGTTTGCCGCATAACAATTCCATTTTAATACCTTCGTGCATGCAATATCATACTTGTTAAGTCGGCGAAATTAACTATCGATACTTTAAAATATATCGTTCACGGTTTTCAACGATAAATAAATTGTTACAAATATTTTGTAAGCCAGTCAACTTAATGGCCTGTTAGTTTAATACAGTTCAGAGTTATTACTACGAGTTCTGAACGACTTTTTGTATTGCTATACTTCTTATCTATTGGAAAATATTCCTAGAGTTTTATCCATGTTCGCCGGCTACTTAATAAATGCGGGATCTATTATCTTTGGTCACGTGGCACGTGTCCTCGCCCTTGGTGACATACAAGCTTAGTTGTACAACGAGAATGTAAATTTATCTTGCTTTTATAAACATGGCTACATCTGTGTTTTCCTGCTCATTGCCCACTACCTTCCGTTGATCTCTATGACATTCATTTCCTTTAGATTGTGGTCGTGTGAACGGTTGAATGAAATGTTAACTTGAAATTGATTCGAGTTTAATTTCTAAGTTTTGTGTTGTGAGGTATTTCGGCTTTCGACCGTTTCGCAAGCTTTGAAGTGTTCGTCATTTTTATTTCCGCACCAGTTAGGGTATTCTTTGATGACGATAGGCGAGTAGGATTTGTGTCAGTTAATCACCTCTTTCAATGAAATTCTGTACTGGCCTCATATGAGTCAAACCTTGAGCTTAAGATGAGCTTTACAACATATTATTTAGAATGTTTAAAAACAATTTTGAATGCAAGTCCTTTACTTCCAAAAATAATCTACTCGTTATAATACCTGAGCAGAATCATTCAAGTAGAAGCGTCAAGTAAAAATTTGACGCCCGTATGATACGAATCTCTGGGGTCAAAGGTAATCATTTTATGATGACAACATTGGTAAAAACTGTGCGACTTATAACTCCATCCCACTCGCTCTACTTTAAGTAGACAGAGTAAGGAATATCAAATGGTAAGTGTTGCCGTTTGCCGCCGCCCACTCGCAAGTAATGTGGTAGTTTAACGTCGGCTTATACTGCGTCTGTGTGAGTACGCATGTGAATGTATGTGGCACTAGCAGGTAACTGTTGTCCGCAGTAAATATTGTCTCCATATAATGGGTTTATTGCGATAATATGTTTGTCAGTTATAGTTAACCGCCTTTTGAAGGCTTCAAATTGTTCAAGCTATTAATTTTGTAGTAATGGTCTTTGACAGGGCCACCATGTTTGGTTGGCTGTATGTAATATTCAATTGATTGAGTTTTGCTCTCTCCCGTCGCCGTTATTCCCAAAAAATATTTGTATTCTGTTTTTATCTGATGTAAGAAATTCTTGCCGTCGCGGAACCGTCCACTTATGTTTTTATTTACTCCAGTTTCTTATATTCCAGAACTAAGATAGTTTCGCCTATAACTTTTTTACGGCTTTCAGCGCAATATCCTCCGCCCTTGACATTGCTTACGATACTTCCTAGAAATTCCTCTCATATTTACTACACAAAGAAAAAATAAGGTAAGGTACCTACATAGCAACAACCGTGTGACATAAGTTCAACACGCGCAATCCATAATAATGATGACGTTCGCGGAAGTGGACAGTGGCCGGTACACCGCGGACGCTGCGATAACTGTGCCATTATGCGCCGAAATACTGATACCCGCCGCACCGCCGCAACACTCGACACCCATGAAATTTCGCAGACTGTTTACTAACACGCTTATTTTTAGGTGACTATTTCTAACACTGTTTATGCAGTCGTGACTAGGGCGCAGCGCTTGAACACATAGTCTCTGGACAAGTATTTACAGGTAAACGAAACAGACACCCTCCCCCCGACCAGAAAACAAAACGCATCTAGTGACGTCACACGTCAAAAATGCAGTAGCGAAGTGCACGGCCGGGGGCGGTCGCACGCGCAGCGCTCCGTCACATCATCCTCGATTGTTTACCCCGCTAGTAACGTAACCGCGCGGTGTTGCCGCTCCGCGTCTCGCCTCCTCTCACTTTCGCGATTTTCGCCGTCTTGCTCGCGTCTCATACGCCTGTCCCGCTCACTCGACTAGCGGTGCTCGACTTTTTTGGACATGCAGTTTTTTTCCGTTCTAGGTTATGATCGCTTTACGGGATCATTGTTTTACAGGAAACTGATTATTAAATAGTTTATTTATTTCTTACATAGTTTATCGGATACACCGTACGATAGCCATTTTTTGGTTGCACATATTAATATTTCAATTAGGTCATTGAAAGAATATCAAGTAAGGTGGGCAATATTCTCGCAGTGCATTTATGCGCCAATTAGTCATTGAGCGAGTATGTCCAAATATGTGCACCGAGCGATGCAAAATACTTCAACGTAGGGATACGCCAGCGCACTGATTGTACGCGTAGGTGACCATGATAAAGGGTCCAAGTGGGAACGGAACCGCTATTTGTGTATTAAGTTATTATTATTAACCTAATATATGGGAACGTGTTTTAATTTACCACGACAAAATATTTTAATTTCATGCACGGGAAGAACTCTTTAAACTATTTAAGCCGTGCTCTTCTCATTTCACTTTAAACTTTTCAAAGGTTTGCACGGAGTGACGTAACACCGCTGTAGGATCCGTTACAGCAGAATTTTCCGGAAAAGGCACGGCTTTCGACCGGCTTCATCCGGGTGTTATCGTCGGGCTAGGCGTCCATCCGTCGCTCGTTTCGCATTTTAAATTCAAATAACCGCAGATTTTCTCCGACAAACTTGCTCTCCAGCTAGTGCAGTGTGTTCTTTGTCGAGGGATATTTTTACGTAATTTCCACCAGGCGATTTTGTCATAGCACCACAAGATACTGCAGCTTTTGAATTTTCATTGTGATCCATTGACCTCAGTGTGGGTGTATTGGAAATACTATAGCGACTCGCTCACATTATGTTTTATTGATGAGTTCCTTTGCTTACTTACACGTGCATACATTAGGAGTACTTGATTGATTTATTCGTTAGTGAACACTAAATGCACATAGACTAGGTGTCATTCAGAACATAGATTTTATTTGGACACCTGTTTCATTCGAGACACTTAACAATGCCCGCAAGTATGTATGAGCTTTATGGGTAATTAAATAAATTAGTGTAAAATGAAGTCAAGTCGACACGTCGTACAATAGAAAGTGAAGCGGGCTGCGCGGGCGCATCAGGCGCGTTAGAAAGCGGCCGCCGACCGGCCCCGGCGCCGCCCGAACGAACATTCACGACACCGAGCTTGACGCATTCCTCCATATGTACTCAAGAATGCTATCCAACTACTTATTTAATATAGCCTTTCAATCAACCTTCAGTATCCTGCCTATGTCTGATCTTTGATCGTGAACTAATGCTCATTAAACAGCCATTTTACACAACCACCTCGTACATAATACACTAAAACGATTTAATCTCTGTCAACGTTTATAGACACGTAATTATTTCAATAAAAACCTAATTACTACGGCTAATAAAACAGTAATAAAACTTCCTCAGCACAGCACACCATAAATGGCTGACTTGTATAATTTTATATCAAACATCGCTTAACAGTCGCGTTTTAAGCGTCGACCAATAACCCCTCATTTGGAAGTTAACACTAAACTCGTTTGGAGTTACTTATTCCTCCCCTTATCGCGTTAGGTCGATGCGACCCCACGCGTCACGTCTGCCAGGTGCGTTTAGCCCCTTCCGCCGCAGATGCGCGTGTCGAGGAAAAATGTACAATGAACTTTGTTAGTTCAGTGTGCCTCCTTAGTACAAACCTATTTGACACAGATATCAAGTCTTCTGATTTTCTACTTCTGATTTAAGATCAGTTCACAGGTCAAAGCCAACCTATTAATAATAAAAACTGTGGGGGCAAGTGATAAGTTTCAATTCGCTAAAACCACCAGAAGCAAAACAGCAGATATCTATCGCACTTGTATGGTTGTGTTTATAAATTATATTTATCAGTTAGGTAATAACGAATAACTGATATTTACGCTCAACTTACTGTCCATTAAAATTGAACCAAGTTTATAGTGTAACGGTTTTATGTTTATTTAAATGACCAGAAACCCGGGAAGAGTGCCGCTGACCGTGAGCGGTAAAGGGTTGTAAGCTTTCGGGAAGAAGTAATGTATTTATACAATAAACATATTTGTGCCGTTATTTATATTGATAATTCGGTGCCTGTAAAAGAATGCCACTAAATAGGAGTATTAGAGGAAATTACAAAGATCGATCAATTTCCTCAGACACTATTTGTAATCAATGCACTCTTGATCCCAAAAATCGATTTTTTACTGCAAAACGTGAACGTAAAAGGAATTCAAAATGATCATAAAGCAAAATACGCATAAGGATAATTAACTAACGAAAGTGAAAACTCTAAGAGATCGTACAAAAACATAGAATTGTTACAGACAGGCAGTGTCCAGCGAGGGGCGATGGGTGTTTGACCCGATAAAATATTTGCATACCCAAGGTCGAAACACCACCTGCCGCATGTACTCACACTTAGCCGTGCAATTGCCGCTCACTAATGGCGCTGTGAATGGGAAACTAATTGGCTGCTTGGTAATTTTCGGGTTATGTGTGAATGAAAAGTTTAATGGTCGATTTGTGTCTTTATGAGCTATGCTTAGGATAAAGTTGTAACGGAAGCTGTTTAAATCACGCAGAGGAATGAACTAGCTCTAATAGTGCTCAAATCGTGACTTGTTCCAAGTTTCTCGACCACGCACGCCGCCATATTATTTCCTTAAGACTTTTCTGACAAGCTACACGGAAAACAGCAGTGTAATTGGCATTCCATGTAAATATTTTCAATTCAGAGGCCAAAACAAGAAAAACGAAAGTACTCTGTAATGTCCATCGCAATTGAACATTTTATTTTAATATTTGCGTCGGTATTTGCTTAAAACCGTACAGCGTGCGGTTTTGATGGCGGGATTTCAGCTGAGTCAGTAAATAAAGTTTAAATATTATGAGAACATCATCAACATGAATTGCCGTCCTGAATTGGTTATTAAACAGTATTTATGAAAGCTTTTTACCCATAATAGCAGACACAGGTGCTCCGGATGTCGCGGCCATCATTTTTAATATAATTGGCATATTCGTAAAATGTGTTAATAAATGTTTACGCGAGCACTAGTTGTTCTCCATAAAATAAACGCCCAAGTTTATACGTTGGGGTAATTGCTTAATCTACGGTCACGTGTCGAGGCTACAAAAATAGTCTTGGATAATCTCTCCGCGTTAGAGCATCGTGTCGCCTTATCACCGTTTTTATAACCTAACCGAGTGTTGCCAGAATATCGCGTATATTTTGAACAAGTCCCATACAAAAGCTTCGGGAAAAGTGTACAACTATAATTCCTCGCTGCGGTGCACAGTGGCTTCCGGGTGCGACGCAGAATACCTCTGATCTTGCACCTCTGTCCCCCTGGAGTCTTGCCAGCGACAATTTTAGAACAATTTCGAGGTCTCTGTGCAGTTTTCGTCCTGATTATGCGGACGATTAATTACCTATGTCCATGTTGGAAGGTTTGGCGTCGTTGTGGACTTCTTATTGTTTTTGTGAAATTTCATTGTTTGTTTACAAACTCCGTCTGTTGTCTCATGGCAGTATTCGTATTTATTTAATACGCGGTATACTATGTACTTGCTTCACTAAAATTCTATTGTGATAGGAAACATTTTGTCTTCATTTTAGATTCATAAAAAGTTTCCTGTGTTGAACGCTCTTGGGTCCTATCACTTTCTCAGACATTTTAAGAAAGCTTCTACATACCTAAAACTCCAGTTTTCAAGGGATCTCTGCTGTGAAATTCGCAACTGTTGTTATTTTAAAAATAGATGTGCTGGCTGAGTCTCAATTAAAGGTTTAATATGTAACCCTCATTTTCTTATTCCAGACGGAGCTGTATGGCATAAAATGGCGTAAACTCGTATGGGGGGAGACGAGTGGCGGCGGCGACGGGGAAGAGGGCGGTTCGCCGCTGGCGGACCCGGTCATCAGCAGCTATGCGCGCTGTTTGGCCGGGGACATCCTGTGCGTGTGGCGGCGGGTGCCGGCCCCGCCGCCGCCCGACAACATCTATGAGATGAGCGCGCCCGTGCCGCCGCCCCTCTCCCTCCGAGCCGCTAAAGAGCTTTGGATATTCTGGTACGGCGAAGAGCCTGATCTGAATGGTCTCGTCGCACCAGAACTGATTGCAAGCCGTGAGTATTCTTTCACTTGTTCCGTGATTAACCTTAATTATGTAAGAGAACTGAAGCTTTGACCTTTGGCCTTTGACCATGGACTGACATTACTCCATTGATGATTGAAGATCATTGTGTCAAGTACATTATTGCACCTGTGGCGCAGATCTTCATTAAATAATTTATAAGCGGTACACGTTCCTGTAACAGTAGAATTCACACTGAAATACGTAATTATCTTTGGAATTGGATACAACCTTGTCTAATAGATAACAGTGTTCTACTAAACTAATAATTTTTACCGCCATAGACGTACCCACAGACATAGTTTCATTACAAGAATACAAATAAAAAAAAATATTTTACACAGTGCGACATTACGCAATTTGAGTAGATATCTTACAAAGATGGGCGACACAATGGCTCAAGTTAACAGCTCGTTAACCAAACCGAGAGACTTTGTATCGCGACAATTAACAGAAAGATTAAGATCTCGCGACGCCACGACGTCATGCCGACGACAATGGGGAATCCAGGAAGGAACCGGCCCGGGAAGAACGGAGTAATCAACGTAATGAATGAGTCTTCCAACTATCCCTCCAGTGTTTTACAGTATGGTCGGGACTACATTTGAATTGGAAAGTACTTTTCACTTCTCTTTTGAAAATAAACAAAGAAACTTTGAACGTAAAAGAAAGGAGGGAGAGGGAGGAAGGCATTTTAGGATTTTATATTTCGGAACGTCTGTTATACAAACCTCTGAAGGTTTGTGTAATAGACTAGTGTTTTTCTATCTGAAATATGTAAAAACTAGCCGTGACTGATTAGAAAAATATGCCTAAAAATTGGAGCAGTTATTGAATTTTACTTCTTGACTTTTAATAAGTCTATATTTATTTAGGACAGATCGGTTCAGAATCTCTATAGCGTTAGTTCGTTTTCAAATATCAAACCTAACCTATTAGAATCTATTATTTCCAAGTTGTGGCCCAGAAAATTAAATTAAAATATTCAGTGAATTTCTTTATTCAGAAATTACTAAAATTCTCGGCATTTCAAGTCTTCAGACTATTTTCCTGATTACATTTTAAAGCGTTATGTCCTAAAGTTGCTGGGGCCAGAAACCTGCTGTTTCGGCCATTCCAGACAAGCGCTAACATAAAATTTCATTACTCTGGCACTGGTAATCCTGGAGGAAATCTTCATTTATATTTGAGCGGTAGGTCTCGTCCATAAGCACCGCCTGTGAGACCGCCCGCACAATTTGCGAGGAGACATGACCTCGATTTCGTCAGCCTTTTTAGTGGGCGGTTCTATGGGACACTTGCCCCTTTATTTAAGCTTAAGTAAATTCGTCGTGCTTTACTTTTCTTCGTGTATTCTCACTCTTTTAAACGGAGCAGTTTTCGTGGACTTATTTCTTATTTAGGAGTACATTAAAATGACTTTTTCTTAGTTAAATGATTTTGGGATCACCAGCTATTTATGGGCGCTTATAATTTTTTCGCGGTATCCGCATTTAATCTAGGAAATTATGATGCCCTTTTCTTCCTTAATCATGCACCTTCCTTACCTTTCAGTAAGGATTACCTGTAATATTTTGAAATAATTCTGTAATTATTTTCCTTCATAACTTTTCATGTTATTTTGCAATTTTCCCACCTAGTATTTTGTTTACTAAACACTCTACTTGACGGTGCTTCATTTTATAGAAATGTAACATGTTTTTTTGGGAATAGAGTTCTGCTTTGTCACACATTAACGCCTGTGCGGATAAATGGAAGTAAGGTTACTTATTTCATTTACAAACTCTTAGAAATAAAAATAAACTAGTATGACAGTAAACCGTGATTACAACAGCGTCAGAAAATACAAATGTAGGATGATGGTGACCTGAAAATAAGATAAACTTTTCGTAGAACTTTATTTCTACAATGGCAGGAATTTAAATGGTTTTGATTTGAATCACGTTTGCAAGTTCGAACTGTAGTTTTTATTAGAGATGGTTCCTTTTTTACACGCCTTATATTAGCTTCACTTGTATGTTTGTTTGTAACCGACTTCTTATAGCGCGATTTTGACCCACTGGTCGTTTAACGACCAGATTTCATTTAAACTCTGTAGACTTATCGAGGACCGATGGCAATACTATAATTTCATAAATTTGTGCCATTATCCTTGCCAGGGCTACCAGGACAGCAAAAAAAAGTGTCTTCGAAAACTACGCTGACATACGTCACAAACTACGCTGACATACGTCTCAAAATTCGAAACACCCTAAAAAATAGAAAATAAATAATAGTTTAAAAAAAAACTAAAATACACGCTTCCATAGAAAACATTAGCAAACATAAAATAATATTTCTTTATCATGTAATTAAAAAAACACGCTTCCATAGAAAACCAAACTAAAAATTAGAAAATAATGGAAAAAAGCGTGGGGTGCCTGATATCAATCCCACGCTTTTTTAAAAAGATTATTTTATGTTTGCTAATGTTAACCTAGTGTTTTTTTGAGAACTATTAACCCAGACAGAATATTTTTGATTGGAGTTTGGTATTGAGACTAGCGAATTGCCACAGTAATAATATGGGGTATTTTCTCCTACAAGTCGATAGTGATTTGTTTTTTGATGAGTACAAATCCTATTGATGCAAATAACTAAGTTGTTATCCCTAAATTGAGGAAATATATGAACATGTCAATTAATTTTTGGACATCTATTTCCTATTAACTGGTTAAATGACGCTGATACATCTAAATTTTGTTGAGTTTAATTACATGCGAGTATCCGAGAAACAGGAAAAAGTTAGTGAATATGTTTTAGTGTTTATGTATGACTTGTATTTGGTCCAGTATAAATTCTACAGCCGATGGGTCTTATTTTTCCTTTTAATTGTCAATAGCAACAAACAAAACTGTTCGGTATCACAGCAACATAACTCGGAAGTGCATCATAACCTGAAGTCTAAAAACCAAATCAAAATCTCGATCGAAGTCTAACAACCAAATCAAAATCTCGATCTCATAAAAGTAAACGCGAAAGACAACGCTTAAAATAGAGCATTTTATTAACGTCTTTATCTAAGAAAGCTGTTGAGAGGCGAACACCTCAAGACTCAAGACATCTATCAAATGTTTTTCTCAAAGCAATTTGATTCAACAGGTGGTTTTGTTTCTTCACCTCAGGGTTCGCTGCGGGCTACGAATGACTTATTGCAGTCTTGGAAGGGTAAATTGAAACGATTCTTTCACGTCTCAGCTTCCTAACCCGTTTGAGATGGTTTTCATCTGTTGCTTTTCCACGAAAAGTACCACAATTTATGCAAAGTGAATTGCGATTCGATTTATATTTCCCCGTACGACAATCTAATTTGTTTGTATTACTCGTAAGTTATGCATTTATTATTGCCATTACGTGGGCGTCTTCATACTTCTCTAATTAAATACCATGAAATCCATGGCAGTGTCATCCAATTGAAAATAGTCATGAAATTACGTACTTGTGAGGTTTATAGGTCTCACATCTATTTATTTGCTGGATTGGAGGAACTACTATTCGGTTCACTTATTAAAACTCACTTTAAAACTTGAAGACGTATTTATTTCTTTAATCAGTCGCCCATGGCGTGGTTCTTACAACTAACTTAAAATTCGAACATGCCTATATTTATAGTTAAAACACATAGGTGCAAGTTGCGCCGACTGCGCCGAGTTATCAAATTTTAAATTATCCAATGACATAACTAATTAAGTTTTAGGTTTTTGCGATCGACTCCGAGTCCACCAATCAGAGGCAGGCAAGAGCGTCTCGAGGTTTGGACAGGTTTCGACACGTTCTGATTTGACCAAACTTGACTCCGGAATAGATCGCAATTACAAAGATTCTTAGTTCCTAAATTGAATAGAATCAAACTATATCTAAACTAACTTATAGGTGCTATTATTTACATTGATCATACATAGTTACATATTATTACAGTACATAGAATGTATATTATCACATAAGCGATCTATGCTATGGGTGTCCTGTACAATACACATTATTACTTAATCAATCTATGGGCGTCCTGCACATTCCTCCCGCCGTGCGTCGTCCGCTGCTGGCGTCGCAGTCGTAGCTTCCGGTGCAGGATCGTCGTGGTCTATTGATAGCACCACTATCTTCTTCACTGCACGTCGCAGGATACCTCCTTTCGTCGATACGTCCACTGTGCGCACCACTCCATCAGGGCCGGGGAATGTAGCACAGATGCGTCCTCTGATCCACATGTTTCTTGGGAGGTTGCCATCTACGATGAGCACTAGGTCGTCGACCTTGGGAATTATGCCTTTAGTGTGTGGCTCTCTGCGATTCCTTAGTTCTGGGAGATATTCTTTCAGCCATCTGGCCCAGAATATATCGGCGAGCCTTTGAGCTGCACGCCAACTGGCTCGTAGACGTAAGTCACTGTCGTCGAATTCCCCTGGAGTCGCGATGCGACCTGGACCGCCCAAAATGAAGTGATTGGGCGTCAATGCTTCAGGATCTTCGGGGTTCACTGACACGTGTGTAAGTGGTCGGCTGTTCACTGTGTGTTCGGCTTCGATGAGGAGTGTGTTGAGCACTTCTTCGCTCGGGAACCGCTCGTTCATTGTGGTGGCTAGTGCCGTCTTCACCGACCTCACCATACGTTCCCAGGCGCCCCCCATGAATGGTGCCCCAGGTGGGATGAATCGCCAGTCGATCATTTTCTTCGACGCTTCCTCTGCTGTAGCCGCGAAGATGGCTGCTCGCAGTTCCTTTTCGGCGCCGTGAAAGTTCGTCCCGTTGTCGGACCACAGCTGTGCTGGACATCCTCGACGTGCCATCATACGTCGTAAAGCCATGATCGCTGAATCTGTGTTGAGCGATACCACAAGTTCAAGGTGTATGGCGCGCGTTGTCAGGCACGTGAATAAGGCAACGTACCTCTTCTGATGACTTCGTCCCACTGTGATTGTTAATGGTCCGAAGTAGTCCAAGCCGGTGTAAGTGAATGGCCTCTGATGATGTGCTAATCGACAGGAAGGGAGGTCCCCTGTCATTGGTTGAGGGGGAGAGGCTGCCTTTATACGACATCGCAGACACTTGCTTATAATGTTCTTCACGGTTGGTCGTAGACGTAGCACCCAATGTTGCTGACGACACTCGTTGACTATGGTCTCTGTACCCGCGTGATGTAGTTTACGGTGGACGTGTTCGATCCATAATCGTGTCGTGGCGTGGTTTCCATCTAGGATCATGGGTTTCTTCAGGCGCTCTGTGATGTCCGTCATGGCGGTTATTCTGCTTTTCAGACGAATCTCTCCTTCGATGAATTCTGTGCACAATGGGTGTAGGCGACTGCTTCGTGAGATGGGCTTCTTGTTCTTCAGGGCTTCTATTTCTTCCTGGAAGGATTGTTGTTGTGAAGCTCTCAGGATCAGACTTTCGGCGCGGTGTAAGAGTTCAGCAGTGAGAGGTAGGTGATTATTTGTGACCTGTAGTCTCTCTTTCGGTTTGACCCGCACCATCTGCTCACCCCTTCTCCAATCAGGGTCGTTGCTATTGTTCTTCTTGGTTCTCTTGTAGTTAATATTCTCCCCTGATTGGCCGCAGAGTTGCAGGAACTGTAGAACTCGTGCTGTGGCTCGTAGGTACCTCTCCCAGCGCGAGAATCTATTGACTTTTGGTATAGCCTCGCTGAGCTGCACTTTCTTGTGTACGACGCTGCAGGTTCTTTCTTCTCCTGTGATTATGACAGGGTTCTTCTCATCAGCTGGCCATGTATCTGGGGGTCCTCGGAGGAATTCGGGACCGTGGAACCAGCGGTGATCTGCATCATAGTGTTCGGGTACATCTCTCGTAGCGTCATCTGCTGGGTTCAATTTGGTCGGGATCCAGCGCCATTCGTTGGTGGAGCTATGTTCTTCGATGGCTGCAATGCGGTGAGCGACATATGGTTTGTAAGACCTGGCTCCAGTCCTGATCCATGACAGTGTAGTTCTGCTGTCGCTCCAGAACGTGGTTGATTCTGGTACTCTTTCATGTTCTTCCTTAACCGCTGTCGCCATTCTTGCACCAAGCACTGCTGCTTGCAGCTCTAATCTTGGAATTGACATTAGCTTCAGTGGTGCCACCTTGGCTTTGGCTGTTATCAGGCAGACGTAGGTTCTTTCGTCGCTGGTGACCGTTCGCCAATATAATGCTGCTGAGTATGCAGATTCGCTTGCGTCGGTGAATATGTGCAGCTGTAGTGATTCCGTAGCACTGAAGCCTGGATAAGTTCGGGGAATGGAGACAAGTTCAAGTGCTCTGAGATGAGCGAGCCATTTCCTCCAGCTTGCGGCTAGGTCACTGTCTAGGGCTTCGTCCCATGCTGTTCCACGACGCCAAACTTCTTGCAGTATTTGCTTGGCTCTGATGGTCACCGGCGATACAAGTCCCAATGGGTCGAATAAGGACATGACTATTCGGAGGGCTTCCCTTTTAGTAGGCGTGTCGTTCTGTAGGACGTTCTGAGGTATGCGTGTTAGGTTTAGATTGAAGGCAAGTGAGTCTACTGTTGGTCTCCATATCAGACCAAGAACTCGTTCTGTCTGGATGTCGTCTTCTAGCTTGATGGTGTTTTCAGTCTCGGTTATCTCTCCTAGTGCTTCAAGAAGGGCGGTAGAGTTTGATGACCATTTCTTGAGTTCGAAATGTGCTTCGCTGTGAATGCTACGCACTGCTTGTGAGACTCTTACTGCTTCTTCTAACGTGTCGAAGCTGTTCAAATAGTCATCCATGTAATGTTTCCTTTTGATGGCTTCGACTGCCTCTGGTTGGTCATGTTGGAATCTCTCGGCGTTTGTGTTCTTCACATATATCGCTGTAGCTGGCGAGCAAGAGGCTCCGAAGATCAGCGACTTCATACGGTATTTTTCAGGTGGCTGGTTGTCTCTTCGGTCTCCTCGCCATAAGTAGCGGAGAGCGTCCCGGTCTTCTGGTCGAAGTTCTATTTGTAAGAACATCTCAGTAATATCAGCGGTCACGGCGATTGAGTGCTGACGGAAACGCATTATTACTCCTGGTAATGATTGCAGAAGATCTGGACCAGTGAGCAGTTGATCATTTAGCGATATTCCTCTGGTCTTGGCTGCAGCGTCACAGACAATTCTTAACTTGTCCGGTTTCATTGGATTGAAAACCGCGAAGTGAGGTAGGTACCAAGTCCTATGTTCTGACGTGGTCGATGGAGCTGGTTCGGCGTATCCCTTTGACACTAGTGCTTCCATTTGTTCATAGTACCTCTTCTTTAGTTCTGGATCTTTATCGATTTTCTTTTCCACACTGATGAGCCTGTTCATAGCGCTATCGTAGTTGTCTGGCATTTTTATGTTCTCCTCTCGCCATAATAGAGCAGTTTGGTACCGTCCTTCTGTGGTCCTCCTCGTATGGTGCTGTAGAATACGAAGTGCCTTTTCATCCGGATCATTGATGGGTTTCCTTGGATTGACTTGCATGTTATCCATTGTGATGTATTCCTTCACAAGTTCATGAAGATCGTCGTCTGTGTCAGCATGTCTGATGAAGTTCACTCTGTGGCCAAGCGCTCGTGTGTGGCTGCCGTGCAGGACCCAACCGAGTGGCGTTAGTGATGCTACTGGTTGGTTCTTCTTTCCTGTTTTGATTTCTATTGTGATGAGAAGATCCCAGTTGTCTTGGCCGATCAGGAGTCTGGGTCTTGCATCTTCAGTCACTATATCTTTGGCTATGCCTCGAAGATGTTCACAATCCCTGACTGCTTCTCCAGGTATCCTCTGTGCAGCCAACTCTAGCTGCTTCACCGTTCTTGCCTGTAACTTGCGTTCAACTGTGTGACGTCCCTTGATGCAGAAGTTCACTCGACGAGATGTCACGTCGATTGTGGGTTCGCCATCGAAGGATGATATACGTAGTGGTTCATATGATCCTTCTGCTCCGATCTGACTGGCCAGGCTCTCGTCGATAAGTGTTACCGTGGAGCCATCATCCAAGAGCGCGTAGGTATCCACAGCTCCCGCCGGTCCAGAAAGGTGTACTGGTATTATTTTCAGGAATGACACCTTAGGGGTCCACGCTGAATGTACCTTTTCTTGTTCTTCGTTGGGGCACTCGGGTTCTTCTTTCTTCCTGTCGGCGTGTAACATCTTGTGATGTAGGTGGACACAGTCGTTTATTTCGCATTTCTTTGGTTTACAGCTGTGTTGCTTTGTTCTGTATTTGAGGCAACGAAAACACAACCGATTCTTCTTAGCAATGTCCCATCTAATATCGACAGTTGCTTTCTTGAACTGTTCACATTCCACGATGCTGTGCCCCTGTCGTTCACATAAACCACACTTCGGTTTGTTAGTTTCTTGCGTGGCATGTACCCGTTGCTGGCGTCGCTGCGTGTTCTGTTGAGTAGGTTGTGCGGTTGCAGCGATGTTTTCAGGCAGGGCGTACGGGCTGCATATTTCAGCTTCGATCTTGATGAATCGGGCGAACTTCAGTAGATCAGGTTCGGTTCTGGAGTTCATCGCTGAAAACTGGTACCACTGTCTCTTCAAGGTAGGTGTGAGCTTCTCAACAATAGCTTTAGTTACTTCGGGATTGTAAAGATAATGTCCACAGTTCAGTGCTTGCAGAGTTCCAACTATACTTTCAACTTTAGTAGCGAAGGTGCAAACATCACGCGGAGATTCGGTGAGGCGCGGTAGAGTTCGTAGACGTTCTATCTCAGCCATTGCAATTGAGTCTGAACGTCCGAAGCGTAGCTCGAGTGATTTCATAACTTCACTTGGGTCTGCATTCACTATTAATAGACCCTGTACAGCTTCCTTGGCTAGACCTCGAAGGCTTCTTCTAAGTCTGGACATGTTCTCCCCTGCTGTTAGTCTATGTGCCGTCTCATAGTAGGCGGCGCGAAACGTGAGCCAGTCTTGATGAGCTCCGTTGAAACAGGGTAGTTCGGTGTATCTCGTGGGCTGCTGGTACTGTGTAGATTGCACAGCGTGCGTGATCGCAGCAGCAAGTTCTTTCAAGTCCGTCCTTGGTTCTTGGACGGTCATTGTTGTAGGCTGACGTGCGGTGTGCGTAGATGGCATAGACTGTGGCACCCGGGTCCCGGCGGCGTAGCCCGTCGTGTAGTCGTGATGTGGTGCCGTAGTGTAGATCGGTTGCCATGATGTGTTCGTAGTTACGTACGTCGAGTTCTGTGGCCAAGGAGCGGCGGGTTCCGCCGACGCTGACGTTGGTTGCGGCTGCGCAGGCACATAGTTCGGTTGCCAGGATGCGGTTGTGTACACTGGTTGTAGGTTCGGGTGTGGCTGCATAGGCGCGGTGTTCTGCTGCCAGGCGGCGCTCACTGGCAGCCGGTTCAGGTGCGATTGTTCGATCGCAAGGTTCGACTGCCAGGCGGCGATCACTGGCGGTGGGTTCAGGTGCGGCTGTTCAGTCGCAAGGTTCGGCTGCCAGGCGGCGGCAGTGCTCACTGGCAGCATGTTCTCGGGTTCAGTAGTGCTGACTCCCGCCGGTAAAGTCGCCGGGATGTTCCAGGACACGGCAGCGTTCACTGGAACTGCAGGTTCGGTCGACGACTTTACGTTAGATTCATGTGGTCGTTCGGCGATGGCGAGTAGCTGACTTCTTTGTAGCCACGTAGTCACTCGTTGATCATTGCCAGCTTCCGAGGCCACTGAGGATAGATCTTCATCGATAGATTCAGCTTCGACCTCGGCAAGGCGTGCGGTTGCTAGTTCTACTAACCTTTGTGCTAGCTCCGCCTTGGCTTTAGCTACGCGACGCCATTTCGACACTTTTTCACTCGTAGACTTCATACGGCGACCACTTTCTTTGTTCTTAGGTTCATCGGCGACTCTTTGTTTAGCTGTGCGTTTAACTGTTGACTCGGTCGCGGCGGGGGCCTCCGATGTATCAGCTGTCGTTATCGTAGGCTCCGTAGTGGTCGTCTCAGTCGTAGTCTCAGTAGTGGCTTCTGTAGTGGCTTCCGTAGTGGTTTCAGTCGCTGCTTCATTTGCGTTTTCAGTAGCGGTTTCGGTTCGTTCTGTAGCTGTAGTCGACGGTTGTCTACCCTTTTTCCCTGTAGACCTCGTAACTGGCATTGTTCTTGATGAGTTGTTATAAATATTCTTCAAATAAGTTCACACTGGAGTCTTGTTTAATAGCGTTTTCACTCGAATCCGGCTCGCGAAGGACCAGACAATGTGAGGTTTATAGGTCTCACATCTATTTATTTGCTGGATTGGAGGAACTACTATTCGGTTCACTTATTAAAACTCACTTTAAAACTTGAAGACGTATTTATTTCTTTAATCAGTCGCCCATGGCGTGGTTCTTACAACTAACTTAAAATTCGAACATGCCTATATTTATAGTTAAAACACATAGGTGCAAGTTGCGCCGACTGCGCCGAGTTATCAAATTTTAAATTATCCAATGACATAACTAATTAAGTTTTAGGTTTTTGCGATCGACTCCGAGTCCACCAATCAGAGGCAGGCAAGAGCGTCTCGAGGTTTGGACAGGTTTCGACACGTTCTGATTTGACCAAACTTGACTCCGGAATAGATCGCAATTACAAAGATTCTTAGTTCCTAAATTGAATAGAATCAAACTATATCTAAACTAACTTATAGGTGCTATTATTTACATTGATCATACATAGTTACATATTATTACAGTACATAGAATGTATATTATCACATAAGCGATCTATGCTATGGGTGTCCTGTACAATACACATTATTACTTAATCAATCTATGGGCGTCCTGCACAGTACTCAATGACTAATCCACCATCATCGTTCTTCAAACGTTGGAGTTTTCCTCTTGTACTCGTATTTAAAGCGAACGGCGCGTGCGCAACACTCGGCGCGCCCTCTAGCGGGCAAGTTCACGCGCGACTGTTCGAATACTAAAATAGAACGTGACATAAATCTACATAAACGGTCTTTATTTTGGTCCCCGACCATTGTTTTGGTTTGCCGCTTATGATTATCCACAGTTCCACACACGATGTCGACGTTCCTTTGCCAATGGCATAATCATCAGCCTATAATGTTCCCACTGCTGGGTCACAGGCCTCCTCCTAGATGAGACGGAGAAGGTCGTAATACACCACGCGGGTTGGTTGATATTACTATTGTCTTCCATCTTTTGGTACTGGGACGTGCCAGTTTTCCAACGATGTTTTTTCTTCAACGTTTTGAGAGCAGTGATGATGAAATAATCTATACAGAGTATATCGCCTATCTGGGTTCGAATCTACGATTTAGAACTCTTAAGTCGCGGTCGTTACCCCTGCGTCACCAATGCTCAGCTTTACCAATACTTGGTATAAAATTACGTATGTTCTTTGTACTTGTACTACTTTGTAAACATATCAAATGTATACAAAAGAAGCGGGAAAGAAAACTACTGTTGAACCGCTTTGTGTTAAGTTTTTGGCCGTTGCTTATTCTTTGTTTTGTTACAATGAAAATTATTTATTTAACGTTTTTACGAGTGACACTGAGCTTTGTTCCAGTGTTCTTTTGTACTATGCTACTACTAACATAAGCGGTCATGTGAAAACAAACAGGCATTCTACTGAAAGTAAAACTGACTTCTCTTGCTTCTGCCTACCGTATGAACAAATCTTAGATCCCAAAGGCCTAGCAACAGCTCTAGCAGAACCAAATTTTCATAAGTAATAGACCCTCTGCGGAATTGTTCCGCCTTAAAACAGAAGCTATTGTGAAAGTCTTCCAAACTGTTTCCTTCTGATCAAGTCCATATGTGATGATGTGTCTTGAACATCCTTAACACAAATATGTACGAGCTTAGTAGTAGCTTACAGTTGAACGAGATCAATACAATATACACTGAACGCGGCGAAGGTCAATTGATGATTGTGTGAGGCGTAACATTGACATTGCGCTCCTAGTGAGTTCTTCAATAGTGATAATAGTTCATCCTTGTTTATTATGTAAACCGGGAAATATTAGCTATCCCTGTATCAATGGATTGCTTAGAAGTATACCACGTGAGAACCAAAACATAGGATGGAGAATCTGGTCCAATTTCATTCCTAAATAAGTACAGTTATTTTAAAGATAAGATTTTGTCGACAATTATTTTTTCGATTCCAAGTTGCGGATTCTTCAAATTTAAGAAATCTAATCCTGTCCTGACACAAGTTTTCCGCATCCCAGATTTACCAAGCGCTATTGTTGAACTTCTCTTAGCTTGGATTAACAAGCACTGTTCAAATACAGTATTCTCGCAAAATAATCCTCATATTTCAAGAAATGGCAAATTCGATGGCCCTTGGGGTCTGCGGTCTGTCCGCAGTCCTATTACCGGCTTCTACGGACACAAGCGGCCGTCGTCGACTCAATTGTTTCAACCTTGCTATTCTATTAGTCAACATACCACTCGATAGGTTGATAGCCGCACATTAGATAAACATCAGATTAATGCACTTTTGCTAATGTTTATGCGTGATCGCGTGAATGTCAAGGATTTGTGCAACTTTTTTAAAGTTTTTCTTTTCTTCTACTTACCAAGCCTATAGGTAGCCGAAACATGGTTTCTCATAGCTTTCATTTCTCCCAATAACATTACTTATAAGAGATAAACTTCCCAAAAACTGGAGATCATTCACCTAAAACATAACAAAGCTGCAACACTAACACAATACACTAGTTTCGATCGGATATGCCACAGAGGCGTTAGTCGACAGGAAAAGTTGTGTAATATCGCACCTATGTGCTAAGTAGCAGTAAACGTGTTATCCGCTCGGTTACGACCTGGCGATACAGATGTTAAAAACTGAATGACGCTATTTGCGAGCGTGCCGCCACTTCGGAACTCGTTACTTGTTACTACTTACCCTCCGCCAATCAATATTCAATTAAGTTTTCGAAAGGCGTGGAAATTTTCTTGCTTACTGAGAACATTTTCTTCGGCGTGTAGTTGTTACTTATTTACGTTTATTGCTCGGGTCCTCCAAGGTTTTGAGGTAGAATCGCCCAGACCCCTACCCGAGGCTTGTAGAGAACTCCCGCTTTTCATCTCGTTTCCCGAGTAACTAGTTTGTTTCATTGCGATGTTTTTTGCCCGATTACAATATAAGCAATAAGAATATTGTCCGTCGTAATATCGTGGTCATGGAATGTGAGTCGAGCGTGGGATGCATGTATTATCTGCTACCATTTCTATAGGATTTAACAATATGCTACATGCTAATATTCCTCAGTAAATATTGTCCTATCGTCGGTCTAAGCCCCCTCACTCATGTCCTTGACGTATTAAAGGAAGTGCTTTCAGATCGGCCTCACTGTCATGGCTGCTGTACGAGAGTACATCAGCATGGCATGTGGACATCGCTTGTTGAAACACTGCCAACTTTGCTAAAGGGCTGGATCTTGGATGTGTATATCGCTAAACACAAATAGTGGTGTCAATATGCATACAAATAGATTGCTGATCCCGAGTGGATTACTTCTCAGAAAACGTATTGGCGTGTCAAAAGATGAATTTGTCGAAAAGTATATCTGTTATGCAATTAATTGCAGCTGTAAAAAGCCTTTGAAGCATCATCAATCAATACCAGAACCGAATTAACGTGCATTTTACGTCAGACCCAAATATTTCGTTTACCAATGTATTCGCACATTGATGTCGAGCTATTTTGGAGTGGAAATACTCGAGGATCGTGCTAAAAATAAGTCCGTTATTGCTACGATAAATCTCTCCCGGTCACCCAGTTTCCGCTTATATGGAAACGGGTACCGCAAGGACGTCCCGGCGACGTCAGAGTTTATCATTTATGTTTTATTGTACGCCTGTAATGTGATTCTGATGTAAACGTACTACTGAATGGCTGGAAATGTCCTTTGACATTATATTAGTAATAATTTGATCATTGCTGAAGTTAATCCTCGCGTTTAAAACATGTTGACTCTCATTAACAAATGAGCTTCCGAAACCACAACAGCGTTTCAGCTGATATATTTTTAGCGTACTCACAAACTTAAACTGGTTTCGCTCATTTTAAAGCAGGATCAGTTGCATATTTGACAGTGTTGGAGCTTACTCGCGAGCTCGTCTGTTCGCACTGTTTCTCGTTACTATGCACAGTTTCTTCGTGTATGCAACTGCACTCGAAGGTCGCAGCACGTTCTGTCGTACGCGCGACTGCGGACAGACGGAAATAGCCGGACGTATGGCAATTTCCCGTTCGTACCGGCCAACGAAATACGTTTGACTTCACAATTGATTACTGTATAGAGTTGTGAACTTCGTTGCGAGCATTATTGTCTCTGGCTTTGAGTTTTCATTGTTTCCGGAGAAACAGTAATTTCGATTTCTTCAGCAAAAAATAAGCTTGCTAAATTGGCTTCGAACCAATCTGAGAATTTATTTCTGAGATGTTCTGATATTTCCGATTTTACTTGACTTTCTTTAAAGCTTCTCTATTACAATCCTCAGAGGGAGTTACCGCTAAGTCCTTGTTTGTTTGGATTTGAAAACATCGTAATTTTATATACAGTTGTCCCAAAATGAAGACAGGTTGATATCCCTATTAACAATAAGTACACCCGTAACGCGCGGCTTACCCTTATAAAAACAGAGATTAGCACATCTCGGCTGCATATCGGTCGTTGCGATCTCCCTTTAATATTTAACCGTCCAGCGGCAGTTATAATTTTTGCGGGTACCACAGTTCCACGGTCGTACGTGAGCCTATTTGCGCGGAGATTAACGGCCTGGACCCGCCGGCGGACGCGACAGCGGATAATCTGTTTAGGCCAACCCCGCGCCGCGCCGCTTCGATGCCGGGGGATGCAAGGGGGCCGATTTGCGGACGCGGAACTCTGCAGGGAAAGCGCGGTTTTTTTTTTTTTTGTTCTTTATAGCGAATGTTTTTATTTTTGCGGCAACGAGACTGGTCTGAAAACGGTGAATAACTCTAGAAATTATTTGAAACGATTTTCTGAGGCCTGTTATGTAACTGATATAAAAAGCGCATGGGTTTTCAACCATTGTTTTCTTTTAAGATGCTTCTCATCTGAAAGTAATCCAATTCGGAACCCTCAAAAATACTATTGAGTTTTACCATAAGCATCCCAAACTTACAAGGTCACAATATTAAGCCTCTTGATGTGTTACAAAAAATCTTACTCATTGTTTACTATGAATATTACTAGGTACCGAGGATGCCCGAATTACCGTGCCCGAAGTCTACTTGGTACATTGCTCGGGTGAGGCGCGTGGGCCGGGGGGAAAGGGCGGCGCGCGGCACAGGGGTGCAAATGTCACGTTACCCACCCCGTGTGGGCGTGCTTGCGACTCAGATGGAACAGCTTTATCGCTGCGCTAATGAAATTAATAAAGGTCACGCTAGCCCTAGATTTGCTCACTTATTCAGTTACCAAGCAGATACAAGAATATTGGTGAAATAATAAAACCGAGTAATGGGTTCAGGTTTAACTACTTGTCAACGGTTCCACCCACATTGTGCGTAAAGTGACCGATTAAATTATTTTGTTAACGCTAATGCCAGCAATGACTAATAGTATTTCCATTGAGCAAATCTTATTCATCATTCAGTGTGCCTAGTAAGTCGTAAATACGTAATGTCAACCCAATCCAATGAAATATATTTGCGATTCCGAGCGATTTATCGCAGTCATTTCTATGAAAACAAATTGACCGTCCAATTACTGGTATATCTCAACACCTGGCGGGCTGGCGCATGCAAATAGCGGGGAGGTGGGCGACGGTCGGGTTCAAGGGGTGTCAAGGTGCACCCCCGTGAGACCCGCCCCGCCTTAATTATTAATACACCAGCGATATACCAGCCACTTTATGGCTCGCCCTGATCATACCGACATGCTTCTGTATCTCAAACATTTATTCGGACAAGAATATCGCCATTTTCACGATAATGACTGTCCAAACTGCCGGTTTTTCGCCCCATTTCCCAGCACAATAACAATATTTTCCGTAAATAGGAATGTGCTCGTCTTTATTTGATTGGAATGTTTTCATGAATTCAAACTATTGTTGACCAGCGGGGACAAACGTTTAAGATAATGGCTATGTTTAGCTATGGCAGTTAAAACTTCTTGGTTGATCCCGAATGGTTATAAAATATAAAAGCCTTTGTATTTCTCTTGCTGATATATAACTGCCCCCCCCCCCCCCCCCCCCCCCCCTTTTACCGCCTCGTCTTAGCGTTTCCGAAACCCTTGAACAGTCCGATGACGCGTGGGCCGGGAGAGGACAAGGGTTGCGAAGCGGGAGGTGTTTGGATCAATCACAGAGTGCTCGCGATAGCGGGCACGGATACGGGCGCGGGCGCGGCCTTTTATCGATCCCACCCGCTATCCGCCTGTTGGCTGGTTCTAACTAAACCCCGCGAGTCACAGCCCCTCACGCACCCGATCATATTCACGTGACGACCACGTGTCCAGCGACCTTCACGGAACCGTAACAACACAAATTGTTGTATCAATATGACTATGGCTCGTGTTCTGTTTATCCGCTACGTGCTGCTGAATATTTTAAAATTCGGTAACAGTATTCTGACTGAACTATTAATGTCTTAACTATGGAGCTAGTCCTACCCCCACCCCAAGCCCCACCCAATTTCTCACTCAAGTGTAGTTACATAATTACATTCTGATGGCATTCATAAATCTGAATAAAAGGATATGAACACAAAATTTTAATATCGTTTCTGTTTCTAGAATAGGACTTTCGGGCGACTCGCTAAATGTCGATTTGTCCCATTCCTTCTACATAAACTTGCTTTTACGAAATTGAGGTCCTTGTAACTTTTTTGCAAAGTTCACTAACCCTAAATACTACTACGCCTCTTCACAACAACAGGTACTTACTGTGAGTCAGATTAGAATCTAATGTATATTCAATTTATTTTAACAAGATTCACGATATACAGGAAATTCAAGTCACTCTTGATTACAGCCATTCAAGTAGATTCCGCAGCAGAAATCTGATAAACTGATACATCACATCGCATAATAACATTAATAACACATAAAAATATATACATAACCGTGTGCCGGGGCATCATAACAGTGTACATACAAACAGCGCTTCGATGGCGACACGCGATAAATTAGGTGTGAAGACGGCGATAAGTGCACGTCGCACGTACCGGCGCGCGCTTCCCGCCCAGCCCGGCCCGCTGGCGCGCCGGCCGCACGCTGATCGATACCACCCCCGCACACAACACGCCGATTTGTGTACAACCCCGCAGCCACACGGTTATTGGTGTCATGCTCTGCAGCAGAGCCACCATTTTAGAAACCGATCAATTATATCTTAAAATGATGTACGTCAAACGTACATGATGTACGTATACCGTTATCGCTGTACGTGCATTAGGTAATCATAAAATCGACATTGATTATGGCTCTGCCGGAGAGCATACTCTCTAGCAGAGCCACACAGAACATGCACTCAGGAAAGATAAACGCTACTTTTTTTTAATGAAAACTGTTGTACGAATAGTGTTTATTGCGTACGTATTGAAAAATATCATTATTGGACAGCGGTTTTATTTATTTTAACTTTACAAAAAATTTATAGAAAGCGCCTGGTAATTTTGTGACAGCAAAATGTTTTGTAGCATTTGTGATTAGGCGCATAACTATAAATATTATGAACGAGGAAAATGAAAATGTTATTGCTTACATAATATTAGTAGCGTACCTTATACTCAGAATATCCGCAAGGTATTCGTTGAAGGTCATACAGGTTTACGCTCCGACCTCGTCACACCCCGACGATGAGGTGGAGACCATGTATGAGGATATTTCCAGAGCCATGCATGGTTCCAAAACTCACTTCACCGTTGTCATGGGGGACTTCAACGCGAAACTGGGCAAGCGAGGACATTATGAGTTGAGAGTGGGGCAATTTGGAGTTGGACGTCGCAACCACCGGGGTCACCTACTGGCTAGTTTTATGGAGAAGGAAGGCCTCTTTATGATGAATTCCTTCTTCAGAAAACGTGAGCACAGGAAGTGGACCTGGCTGAGTCCTGATGGTGCAACAAAAAACGAGATTGACTTCATTATGTCGACGAAGAAGCAAATATTCAATGATGTCTCTGTGATCAACGCGGTGAAAACCGGGAGCGATCACCGCATGGTAAGAGGCACATTGAATATCAATATCAAGCTGGAAAGATGTCGGCTGATGAAGTCAACGCTCCGTCCAGCAACGATCCAACTTCAAAACCCCGAGAGCTTTCAGCTCGAACTCCAGAATCGTTTTGAGTGCCTAGGGAACTCCGTGGACGATTTTAACGATGGGTTCGTGGAAACTGTCCATACGGTCGGGTCTAAGTTCTTCAAGACCCGCCGTACTAATAGGAAAAAGAAACTCAGATCCTACATTACAGCTCATGGAACAGAGGCGCGGAATGATCCTGCAGTCTTCAGAAGCTGCGTTCGAGTACCGGCAGCTCAATAGACAGATCTCTAAGTCCTTGAAAAGCGACCTTCGCCGCTATAACACAGAGCGGATTAAGGACGCGATAGAGCGGAATAAAGGCTCCAAGGTATTTACTAAGGATCTGTCTATTGGGCAGAGCCAGCTTACGAAACTGACGACCGATGATGGCAGAGTCGTATCCGCCAAACCTGAGCTGTTTAAGGAGATTGAGAGGTTCTATGGACAGTTATACATGTCAACAAGTAACCCCGTTAAATATCTGGCAAATGACCCAAGAGCTAGGTTGACCCGACATTACACCGAAGACATCCCGGACGTCAGCTTGTACGAGATTCGGATGGCTCTGAAGCAGCTTAAAAACAACAAGGCGCCGGGTGATGACGGAATTACGGCTGAACTCCTGAAGGCTGGCGGGAAACCCGTTCTCAAGGCCCTTCAGAAGCTGTTTGATTCCGTCATACTCGAGGGCAAAACGCCACAGGCATGGAACAGAGGTGTGGTGATACTTTTCTTTAAGAAGGGTGACAATGCCCTACTTAAGAATTATAGGCCCATCTCACATCTGAGCCATGTCTACAAGCTGTTTTCAAGAGTCATCACGAACCGTCTGGCGCGCAGGTTTGACGACTTCCAGCCTCCCGAACAAGCCGGATTCCGTAAAGGCTTTAGCACCGTGGACCACATACATACGCTGCGGCAGGTTATACAGAAGACCGAAGAGTATAACCTGCCTTTTTGTTTAGCGTTTGTGGACTACGAAAAAACCTTCGATTCGGTCGAAACCTGGGCTGTACTGCAGTCTCTTCAACGGTGCCAGATCGACTATCGGTGGAGGTGCTGAAGTGTCTGTACGAAAACGCCACTATGTCAGTCCGACTTCAGGACCAGACCTCGAAACCTATCCTTCTGCAGCGAGGGGTGAGACAGGGAGACGTTATTTCTCCGAAACTGTTCACCTCTGCACTGGAGGATGTCTTCAAGGTTCTGGACTGGAAAGGGGCTGGCATCAACATCAATGGCGAGTACATCACTCACCTTTGGTTTGCCAATGATATAGTTGTCATGGCTGAGACTATGGAGGGCCTCAGTACAATGCTCGATGACCTCAGTAGAGCTTCCGAAAGAGTGGGTCTCAGGATGAACATGGACAAGACAAAGGTCATGTCCAATGCTCGTATGATACCCACTCCAGTGAAGATCGGAGGCGCTACACTCGAAGTTGTGGACGAATATGTGTATCTAGGACAGACTGTCCAGTTAGGTAGGTCCAACTTCGAGAAAGAGATCAATCGTCGAATCCGACTCGGCTGGGCAGCGTTTGGGAAGCTACGCAATATCTTCTCGTCCCACATACCGCAGTGTCTCAAGACGAAAGTCTTTGACCAGTGTGTGTTGCCAGTGATGACATATGGAACCGAAACGTGGTCGCTCACAATGGGCCTTATTAGAAGGCTGAAAGTCACCCAAAGGGCGATGGAGAGGGCTATGCTTGGAGTTTCCCTACGCGATCGAATCAGAAATGAAGAGATCCGTAGGAGAACCAAGGTAACCGACATAGCCCGAAGAATTGCTAAACTGAAGTGGCAGTGGGCAGGGCACATTGCTCGCAGAACAGATGGCCGATGGGGCCGAAAGGTTCTGGAGTGGCGACCGCGTACCGGAAGACGTAGAGTTGGTAGGCCTCCAACAAGGTGGACCGATGACCTTGTGAAGGCCGCAAAAACCCGCTGGATGCGGGAAGCACAAAACCGGTCGAAGTGGCGGAGCTTGGGGGAGGCCTATGTCCAGCAGTGGACGTCTTTTGGCTGAAATGATGATGATGATGATGATGACATAATATTACTAGATTTATTTACTTTTCGAATTTTCAAATAAATTATATTCAACCTATTTTCAATTATAGTTTTTCATGGTTTTTTTTTTACATTTTAACACTTTTGAAGTCAGAATGTTTGCAGTTTCAATACAATTAGAGACGTTAGTGTTAACTAATAATGCAATACAAAAAATCCCAATTGAACACTAACGTCTCTAATTGTATTGAAACTGCAAACATTCAGACTTCAAAAGTGGTAAAATGTAAAAAAAAAACCATGAAAAACTATAACTGAAAATAGGTTGAATATAATTTATTTGAAAATTCGAAAAGTAAATAAATCTAGTGATATTATGTAAGCAATAACATTTTCATTTTCCTCGTTCATAATATTTATAGTTATGCGCCTAAACACAAATGCTACAAAACATTTTGCTGTCACAAAATTACCAGGCGCTTTCTATAAATTTTTTGTAAAGTTAAAATAAATAAAACCGCTGTCCAATAATGATATTTTTCAATACGTACGCAATAAACACTATCCGTACAACAATTTTCACTAAAAAAAAGTAGCGTTTATCTTTCCTGAGTACATGTTCTGTGTGGCTCTGCTAGAGAGTATGCTCTCCGGCAGAGCCACAATCAATGTCCATTTTATGATTACCTAATGCACGTACAGCGATAACGGTATACGTACATCATGTACGTTTGACGTACATCATTTTAAGGTATAATTGATCGGTTTCTAAAATGGTGGCTCTGCTGCAGAGCATGACACGGTTATTGATATTCATCTTTGGATTACGCCAAACCTTGCCTTGAGAAAAACGATGCAAAAAAGTCTTCTGGTGAGGGTCTTGCTGAAGGGTTTTAAGTAACGCTTTGTTTTCTAGCGTCTACTTGATATTTTAAAAGGAATAGCAACAAAACTCTGACAAGTCCGGGAGCTTAACAAAAGACCGATTGGCTTTGTAGTCTTCAAGTCCAGTAAAATAAAAATATCTGATGTTGTATCTGCACACATTTTAGTGACTGAAAATAGTAGGAGATCGACTTGGCCTCGACCCTGTACTCAATAAAGGCCCGAAAGCTTTCAAACAAACACGTTAAACTAACAGCCGAAGTTGCGGCACCGACTCGATCAAACAACGGAGACAGCCTTATTATAACCGATATATCAATGATTACATAGCATGATTATATTGCATGCCCGTGTCGCACTGGCGATCACACGCGCCATCTGCCATCTGCCCCCGTAACCATCATGTTTTCTTGGCCTCAAGCCAACGTCTAGTAAAATTTCCCAAGTTCATTGAGTAGGCCAATACGAACTCCACGTTTAGTGCTATTCTTTGAAACTTTCTACGGAGCAGTCGGATTCGATACTTTGTTTTTAGGGTTATACATATTTGTTGTTGTTTGTGATGCATCTGTTTCTTGACTTCATAGAAATATTTGCTCCCATTATTTTATCTTGACGATTGTGTAATATAAGATTTTTTTGCAAAATTTCTTATTTCTGTGACAACTGTGTACGTGTATTGTATTCAACAATTATTCTAAAAGCTCCATTAATCAAATGCCTCTTCGTGCGTCAAGTTGACAGCAAAGCCGGAATACGTCTAGACGCCGTAGCACCGGAGTAGCGAGAGGCGGCTAATTAGCCTATTAATGCACGCTAGCCTGCCACAGCTTGGTGGCACCCAGGGCACGTGCTTTGTCTTAATCCAACGCTAATGCACGGATCAGCTACTATGACTTTCCTCTTTGAACATCTCTTAGTTGAGCCACGCCAAAGTGTAAAGAGAAGATGACATGCCAATCAAACGTTACGCAACGTCAGCATTGATATAAATCGTATCTAGTTGTCAGAATGTATCAACACTTGTTTCTCTTATTTAAACGCTTCAGTAATGCGAGCGCAACAGGTTGTTTTGTAGGCTAATTGTGGACGCAATTAAATCGTTTCTTTTCGCCTTCGCCTCCGAGGACGCCTCGTTATCCGTAACGAGCCTCACTCTAGATCTTTTTGTTCATGCAACATTGTTCACTTTAATTCTAATTGTCTCATCGTTGGCGTCCTTCTCTTTTTCGATGCTCGCCGTCGATTCCTCTGATCGCGATCCTTAAATCCTTTGTAATTGGCGTATACTTTTTACGCACATTATCGGTACCATTTGATGTATCGAAATATTTGAGTTTTTACTTTCTCGTATCGGCAGACGGGTGAGGCGACCGGCTCGCAACCCGTCCGGCAGGGTTTGCCCACGGTCAGTGCGGCGCGACACCTGATCCTTGCTGCACATGTCCTGTACGTGTAACGCGTTATGTAGACAGATGTTCAAGGACTAGTCGGGAGCTGGTTTTAATGCACCGCTTCACGGCTTTTGTATGCTTAGATAATTTTGCATACCTTTTATACGCATTAGCTTCATTTAGAACCTGGGGAGCTTTACCGAACGCATTTCGTTTTCCTGGCTTAATGTAATTGGCCGACAATAAATGTATCGTGCGCGTGCGCCAGCTCGTCGCCCGAATTCCTGACAATGGGTCTGTTGATGGCCGTTTATGTGTTGTCCGCCTGTCACTGAACTCTACTGTTTTAAATTTCAACCGACGTGCTTAAACAGGTTTCGGTTACTTTTTATATTTTATTATTCTCCTATTTGAGGACCAGTCCTTTCATACAAAAATTTACTCGGTAGTCTGGATTACCTGAAAGTGTTTTGTTCTCGATCTTATGAGATCTAAGAATTTGATTATTACAATCACGATTCTAATATTGTTGATAGGTATGGTCGATCAAGTTGGCCTTTCCGCAATATCCATTATCCATGATCGATTTGTGTGAGAATGCATGTAATGTTGTCAGTGTGTGACGGTCACCATATCAGTCCGTGTTCCGATGGTGCCCCGCGCCGTGTCGAATGGACTAGATGAATTATTTCACCTCGAGCGGCGGTGGTCGGGGCGCAGTCGTTGACCCGCAGTACGCCTGTTTGATGTCCATGGTATATGCCCTCAACAAATAAGGGTTTCTGATCGATGAATCCTGGACGAAATACACAATTTGTCCAGACTATTTTCTGTCTGTTATAAAACTACTACGTTGTTTTGTTCTACTCCTCAATATTTGCACTTTCAGGCATGGTCTGTAACAAATGATTCGCTGGTTATTTTTTTCTTTTTAATATAATACCTGTGATATATCTGTGATATCTTGTGTAATACATTCGAAACTCTTATCTATAACTAACATTATCTCATCGCGGATGATCTGTTTGTGATGAGGTAGTGGTAGATAAGGTTGGTTTCTTCCGTTCGGCGGTGCGTACGTAATATAACATTGTACTGGTTCGTGCTGGTGTAATCGTTCCATGTATTTGTCTGCACGTAACGTTTACAACAACTAAGTACAGGGAAGCATCGCTTTCGCCCTAAAATTACCATATCGTTCTGCTTGGTCAAATAAATCAAGAGAGTGTGGAAACGGCCTGTTAGGTTTATTAATTAGTAGTTAGGGTTGCGTGGGTTGAATGTGCGCGCGCTGTCGATGCCGTCGCGGTTATTGTGGGAATCGACGCGAGTACTCAGTACTCGATTGAAACGCACGCACCGCACTTTCTAACACTACACCGATTTCATTGTAATCATCATGCCAAACGTATGTTTGAAATTAACAGAACAAAAGCAGTTCACATCATTATTTAATAGTGACAGCACAAATTTCAGCATTGTGTACTCAATCCAGAAGTACACTTTAAACAGACAATCCGTTGTGCTTTACCGTTACTATTTCATAATAACAACCACCGCTACCCGTAAGGCATCTCACTTAACCATTGAGTGCTCACATCGAATCAAATGTTGCCAACTCATAACAATGTCTTCAATGTACGCAAGTTTTGCAATCTGCGTGGGCTTGCTTCGAGGCCGTGGGAATCGCAGCTTCCTTGCCGAGAAGAAGAAAGCAATATTGTCATAGTTCATATATAACGGGGCTATTGCCACCAGACGGAAGGTTCTACATTTTAGTTTTAGTTAATTTTGGTCGACGTATATGCGCTTGAAACTTTGATCAAGACGAGTGTGATTTTAGCGCGACGTTGAATAATTGTGAATGTGGAGCAGGTCAGATGGTTGTATGTGATGTAACTATGTAAAGAGTGCGCGTAAGAAGCCGCCGGCGCGGGGTTGTTGAACGTTCGGTGCGTCCGCGCGTTGTTCGGCGTTTTATTAATAAATGCTCGTGACGTGTATCGATGGGCGCGCACCGGATCGGGCTATTTATTGATGCGCGTGCGCACCGCCCGCTAGCCGCGTATCGATCAGTGGCTCTCTCTATCGGTCGCATAAATTATTTTCTAATTTCAAACACAAATACGGCCAATGTCTAAGTGTACCGCCTTCGCTCCGTACCGTTATTATCGATTCGTCTCACTTAAGTCATGTCTGACACCATAACAGTATTGCGCGTTGTCCATTATAGATTGCGACAAACGCTGCTGATGTATTCGTGATTCTATACTATTGTATTTCAAAACATTCAATCGGTTTTTATTCTTTATTTGCAGCGCGCGGCTCATTATAAATGCGAAAGTCTGTCTGCATATTTGTTACTCGGATTTCATCTCACCTGGGCTGTGGGCAACACATGACGATGGAATTGCACCGAGAAGAATATCTTATTAACCGGTTATTACCATCAAGCAAGATTGTTGTCGAAAGCGAGCATAATCAGAATTTCAAAAACTTGCGTAGGCACTTGGCTCATTCGTATCTTACTGCCAATGTTTTCCTGTATCAAATACAAATTTGTTATCAAATGTATCCATGAAACAGTCAATAAATCCAGAACTATTTATAACCTGTAAATATTGTTTCAAACGATGCCCTAAATCCTCCCCACATCTGAGTCGCATCGTTACCCGTCCTGACATAACCATTAGCCATCAAGTGGTGTGTCGAGTAGAAACAAAAGCGCGAGGGTGGGCCGTGCAGCTGCGGGTCTCGCCGACTCCGCGCAGATGCCGAGATCCGCCCCGCTTGTACAACGATGGACCTACTAGCAACCCTGACGAAGTTAACTGCAGCGAGCATCTTCATCAGTCTAGGAACTATCTGTGTTCTATTAAAATTTGTTTCCCATATAAACTACCTGAACTCTATAAGGCGTGGTTCGTTGATCTTTCCAATGCTATTTGCAAACTATCTTCCTATTCCCACTTTGATTCCATCATTATTATTCGCAGAAGTGCTTTATCTTATCTCAGATTTAAATTAATATTACCTATCAGAGTATCGCACGACGTCTAAAGTCAACAAACCAACGCCCGCATCAATGATAGCTCGATATAATAGTTCGCCAGTGCGAATCTACTCAGTCGAGGGTAGGGCTGACAGGGCTCCCGAGTCGGCGGGTTGCGGGCGGTCCGTGACGTCGACAGGGCGACGCGCTAGTGACGTCACGCGCGCACGTGGGTGTGCGCAACCGAGACAACAACACGAGCACCGCATAAGAGGGACCGAGCCCGACCTGCTGCCGCAGAGGGCGCGCGCGAATTGACAGATTTCCACGCGCTCGATACGATCTTGAATTACATTATCAGGCGGCGCCGAACCGGGTTAAATGCCCCTATCCGCCCATTCAATCCACCGACCGCCCGCCCTTTTTTACAAGACTTTTGTAACCTTTCTCGATTGTTTCTTTTGTGAAACGCAGAGCTACCTAGATATCCTTCGATTAGATGGTGTAATAACCGGTTCGGCGATGTTATCCCGCACATATCTAGATGCCGCGGCGTGTGGGTGCGTGGTTGTGGCGGCGCGGCTCCCATGCTCGGCGTATTGAGGCGAATGTTACCGCAGCGGTTAACCTCGCCCGCCGGTGGTTGTAAACAAAGCGCGCGGATTTGAACGCGACGTTGCCATGTCGCACCGCCCGCCTATGTATGTAGCTGTCACTGATTGTTTACTATTTTTCGCCGCCTATCGCTGCAGTATTTTGAACTTTTTATTTTTTCGTTCTGTTTTCATTCACGATGAAAGTCTCCTTTATGGTAGATCAGGTTATTCTGAATATCAAAGAAGGATCCGATGTTATTAGGTAAAAAAAAGGCCAAGCTCCTGTTCATGAATAATTTAACCAAGAAAAGCATTATTTTACATCTAACAGAGCTGAAGACGTAATAAATAATCGTGCGATGCACCTACTCCATGTTTTACATGCACGAACACGAAGCTCATGTCTTACAAGCTAATCGTACAAGCTGCCTAAGGATGTGTACTCGTGTAAACATATGCCAAGGTCTTTAAATTATTTCCAGCATTATCTAAAACCACATAATATTATTATTTGAATTCCCATAGTGAACTCGATACTTCAACAGAACATTATTGTAGTCCACTTAACTACAGACGCCAACAGCTTTGAAAGGACCAGATAATTGGGTGACTTTACGCAGTGGCGCAGAATTAAAGCAGTCAGCGTGTTGCGAAAGTGTGCTCTTAGTAGAACACAGCGACGCGACACGGAGATTGTTCCAAACATTGCGGTGCGAGAGAGACGCGGCGAGTGCACCGCAGAGCGCACTCCGGCCGCTGCCCACGGCCCACGTGCCAAACGATAATGTTGTTGCGCTGTCACCGACGCAGATAAATCTTCCCGCTCTACTGTCTACTAGCTACCAGCCGATCGTTAAATACCGTATTTATTGCCTGCGACACGCTCAATTTACCCTACCTATCCACTATATTATAGCATCTCTGACAAACGTTTCGTAAGCACATACAGAGACAAATGCTCTACAAACCAGCGAGCTTCGTTTATCAGTACACATTCAATGTTAGTCTCGTCTGTTATCAGCGTGTTATCGCCGATATTAACCGCAACGCGGCAGCAAACAAATAGTACTTAGGCAACAATAGTGATAATCGTATGGCGATTACTGCGCTCACATTGGTGTGGAGGCAAGTAGCGCGGCGGCGCGCGTCGTCTGCCCGCTATCGATCCCGGCGCAAGGTAGTGCCAACCAACGCCGTTACACCGCGACAAAATATGCGACCTTGAACCTTAAACTATCTTCCTTATTGCACTCAAACAAATGCACTCACACAACAAACACAGCAAACAAACAAGACCTGGGCTATTCTGGTCAAACTCTTTATAATAACGTAAACGAGGCTAACTGTGCGACAAATTAGCACAGGGAAAAAGTTCAACAACTAATTATATAAGTAACAAACTTTTGGAAGGCTTTGGTGTTTATTGAAAGGGAAGTAGGTACTTATAGCCGATTCGAAAATCTATAAAAACTGTTAATATTAAAGCTGTGTCGAAATCACTTGCTGCGAAATCATGTAATCATATTTCGCCCAAGGAAACCTGTGAAACTCCCAATTACGACAATAACCCTCGTAGGGAGGAAAATAAAATTTAAAAACCCCATCGGTCGATGCAGAAATCCTTGGTGGACCTCAATCGCGATGGTACCACGGTGCGGGTCGAGTCGTGACTCGCTCCGGTATTCGAGTACCTATATCGGTATTCGTAAACAGTAATCGTACCGTTTGTTGCGTTAACGGCCTTGGGAGATGGAGTCGATGGTGCCGAACCGACCGGCTCAATAATAATTGCAGTGCCGGTACAAGTAGCACCAACATACATACTAGCGGTACTTGGTTAATTACCGCACTTATCACAGAATCTACGCCCTGCCGATCCTGTACTAAGAAGTTCTTGAATTAAATTATTCGCATAATTAAAACTAATGGATTTTGAAGCAAGTTCCTTTGCTTTTACGGACGGAAAATATTTATAAATGGCAACCGAGCGAGGTAAACCTGAGAAGGCCTCGCCAGTCACACCGAACCCAATAAAATCCAACGAATCAAAGATGACACCTTCATTTGTTACGGCCAGGTTACTGCCTAGCCGTGGTACTGGATGCCCTTGACTAGCTACTTTAACAGACTAGTTTTCAGTCATTTAGCAATAACCATTACCAATTGATGAGATTTCATCGGAACTCTCAGTGGAGACTAACCATTTATTTGTGATGGTAATGTGGTTGCCAAAACAAAATCTCATTTGAAATGTTTCACATTGTTGTTGGGAAAATCTAAATGTTTAGTCCGATAAGCATGTGCTCCTAAGAGATACTAATTAATATAACCATTAGTGTACTAATTGTGGAAAAACTAGTTCAAATCAGACAGACGCGCATACACCTGGAGCATGAATGTCAAGGCTGAACGCTTGGAAACGCTCCAGTAAGACTGCAACTAACGCTGAAAAACGTTTAAAACTTCTCGGTTGTATACTAACAATTTATCAAGGCACCAAGTTAATGCCGGGTGCGTGAACGATAACCCGCAGTAATAACTCATTAGCTTTACAGGTTTATTCAGTTTCATCTAGCATACAGTCTGCTGCATTCCAATTTAATGGCTTTATGGAAAGTGTATTTAAGTGGAACTAGGATAACTCATTTGTTAATTATTTTTTAATAATGTTATTGAACACAAAATTCAATGTCAATTAAATAGTTAGCGGGCGCTAAGCAACGCTCGCATGTGTGTCGTGTGCGGCGTGCGCTACAAACACAAGCACGTGCGCTGAGCGGCCGCTGACGTCACATGGGTCGCCCCCGCCCCGCCTCCTAGCTAGACAAGGACGGCATTATGGTGACGGAACGGCAACGTCGCGCGCGCTGTTTTGTTTTCGCATCTAACGTCGGTGATAGGCCGAGTTTATCTTCCGATTGCGAATGCAACAACAGCTATTTCTAGCTTTACTTACCACATTGCAACAACCCGATTTTATCGCTTCTCAGCTTCACGTTCCGCTATTGTGGACATTTTCATTGTCATTTCGACCTTGAATGTTTATACAGTTTTTATGAAAACATTTATTCAAATTAAGGGATTCGATAATTAAGTAAACACTATGATCGTAATAGAAAAGCAGTAACTGGGACAATGGCAAGGTTGAGTAAGATAGCGAGGTCAAGGCTAATGCGATGCTGGACTTAATCCTAGTGATCTATTTTTTCTAGTATCTCCTTTTTCATTCATGGAACTTACGACCGTTTTCTTTTATTTTCAGAAGGTGACCAAGGATCTTGGGAAAGTGGACTCTCTTACGAATGTCGTTCGCTGCTGTTCAAGGCTCTTCATAACCTAATTGAAAGGTAAAATTAGAAATCACAACATGAACTAATGCTCATCAACTAATCAAAACAACGAGTATCAATATTATCTACTAAGATTATGATTGGTCTTCAAATAGTAGGTGTAAAGTGTTGGCCAATCTTCTTCGTCCGTACTGATTTTACTGTTTTCCAATTGGCCGGCTTAACTTTACACGATTAGCATTCGCAACAAAAACGTTATTGAAAAACCCGTACGGTACTAACAATACTAACAAATAACTTGTTAATCATTGCCGATTGAGTACACAATTCGAACTCGATGATGCGTATCACACAGTCAACGTCGCGCGCGCAGTTAGTTCCAATGCGTCTCGCGAGCTAATTGCTCGTGATTTATTATGAAATCATTCCTATTGACCGCTCCATGTATGCTGCTTGTACGCTCACAAAGACATTTCGTATTCAGAGTCGTGCGACGGTAGGTGTTCCGCAAGGAACAATACTCGGCCCTTTATTATTGGCCACACATTCCTCACTTTGGAAAATCAAATGTTTAATTTGCATCTGACTTGTTAATTTTTTAAGTGTATTTAATTTAAAGTTCTTAGACGAAAGAGATTATGCTTGATAAACTCAATTACCTATGCTATCTGCATATCTAATGGCTATTCTAGCAGTTTCATGTTATCTACTGTGATAAAAACTATGCCAGCAGTCGCAAGTTCGAGGTAGCAAAACGTATCTGTTCAAAGATTCTATCTACGCAAGGGTTTAAAATCAAATTCGTAGAATGTAGATATTTCACAAGAAACCCATAATTTATTAACGATTTCGCATATCTGTTGCTATTCGCCTCATCTCATTAGTTCGCTTACCAGAGATACTAACTAATTAGTATGAAGTGCAGTGCAATAATTTCTAAACTTAATAAATAATTCAAGCACGCAACACTAAATCTATTCCCGACATTTTGCAGTAATTCATGAAGTCTTCGAAGAGTTCATGAAAGTATCACAAATACTTGCATAAACGCATCCAAATCCACATGGTACTTAAAATAGTTGTGTAATTAAATATAGACGAAATGAGACGGGTAATTAGCGGCCGTTTACTCAATTGCAATTTGCGCGCCTAATGTTGCACCTGGTGCGCAGGCGCATCGGAGTCACTCGTAGTACCAGTCGTAGCCGTACGATATGAAGGTCGGGGCGTTCTAATGTCGTTTTTTGCCGCGTTTTCTTTAGAAGCCCGCCCGTGTACAAGCCGGCTCGTTTAAGTTCCCGCCGTTATTGATACAATAGATTCTTAATTTGATATCGGGCGTTTAAATGATTTTAGTCCCATTTTGATAGACCCAAAGAAACAACATTTCAATGAGGTTACTTCAAACGTAAACATGTATCAGTATGCCTTTAATTAATTAATGTCTAATAATTTATTTTCGTTACTGTGCTTTACAAAATTCTAATTAAGTTAATCGCTGTTTGATTTGTAATTGATACAAGTTAAAGCATCTACGACTCCTCATTTACAATTGGAAGCTGAATTGGCCAAGTAACATATTTACAAAATGAAAGTTTAGATTTTAAATTACTTTGACGATTTCTTAATGGAGCTGATCCGCTCGTCACGGCCCATTAAAATAAGTTAACTTTAAAACAAATTAGTCGTTTATTTATTATGTTTGAAATATAATTTGAGTTATTGCTACTATTAATCCAATTAATTAAGACGTTATATTTTACAGCCTAGAGTTATAGCCTTGAGTCCTTTTTAAGGACAGGTTAAGTTTCTTGGATCTTTTCTCTATCTTAGGGATTTGCGAACTAAAATTTTATTCGTGACATTAAAAGATTGCATTCGGTACCAATCCATCAGTGAGTATTTCTAGAGAATATTGTTACATTCCCCTCTATATTCGCAACATACCAGCCAGACCATTACAGTAATCACGTAGCAATAAAAACAGTTGAGTACAATAGCTGTAACGCGCTTCCGACAGATTTGGTTCAAACTCACCTGCTTTATCGGCTCCTTCGAACGCATCACTAACTATTCAAACACTCCGTGGAACACCACATATGACGTAAGTGGCCCATGCATCGCCATCACGCGACTTCGAGTCGGGAGCGGTGAGCGACGGAATCTCAGCGTATGAACGAAATCCAGACGAGTCGTTGACCCCCGTGGCGGCTGGCGGCGCGTCAAAGAAACAATGCGTCGCGGTGAAATGGGGATGCGATCCCGACACTGCGACAATATAGACACGCGTTCAGCTTCACGATTTTAAGGTAGCAACCGTGAATTGAGGGTCGTTTATAAGTCGTTACTTCGGCTATTATACGATTAGACCCCAAACACGATACCGGGAAGTTTTATTGTGCTTTTGTGCGGTATACACAAATTGCAGGCGGGGGAGCTCTGGGACTGGATGTAATATTCAAATAACGTAACATGCATTATATTTCTCCTTTTTGTAAAATAAATTATACTTATACTAATTATACTTATAATAAAGCTAAATGTATTATTATCAAAATAAATAAAACTAACTAAGATCCCGAAGTTGACATAACAGGAATTGCGTCCAATTCAAAGTTTCACTTTACGCACACACAATAAACTCACTCACATCATAAATGATTAAAATCTTACCTTTACTGTAAGTAGTATTTTAAGGACGCAGCCGCAGTAGTCAAGTGTGCAATAATATCTTCTAAGATTTCGCGTTAGGCCTGCAAGCAAGACAATACCGCGATTGAGTTAACGTTTTTATGTCCATTTAACAGTCCTCACGATTGTTCGCAAGCAACTTCTCGTTTTTTTTAAAATAAACTTTTATAGATTTAAAACGGCGCGTAATGTAATAATTTTAGTGATTAGTATGGTCCTGTTTGACACGTAATTATATCATCATTTCGTTTAAGCAAATTACTTTATGGGTATCTGAATCAGTGCCGATTATCCGGTTTAAATCTTTATGAGATCGTCTTTCGAAAACCGCTAAAATTAATCGGGTCGGTAAATTCGATCTATCTATCCTCGGCCTTTTTACATTTCTCCAATGTTCAAATGCATTTGGGACTGATCTTGATATCTTAAACACGGTTTATGTGCCGTTTAAGTACTCACAAATAACGTTTACAGCATTTTTTGCGTCATCTGCGGCGGCATCTCGTTGAAACTGGTTCAAAGACCCCAGATATGCTAAATGGCCGACATCGAATTGCTTAATTCTACAAGCTTGTAACATTCCCGCCCAAACCTCCTGGAATGATATTATTTTAATTCCTAATAAAATACAACAACAGCTCACTTTGGAGTACTGACGTTGTTAAAAAAGCATTTTTACAACTGACTGGTTTGATACTCAACCGCCTCGCTTTTTGTTGCTCTCCTGTAAACGAATGACAAAAACTTAACAATTGATACTTAAGTCATCTACTTTATTACATCTTTCAACTACTTAGCAAGAAAATTTAACGAGTCTTTGAGTACAAAATTGTCTCTGATCATCATATAGCCCCAAATGCGGTCAAAAACAAATTCGCACCTGTTTGATACATATGCAAAGCGTAGCAAACGCATTCCTTGCGTGTGGTGACGCTCGCGCTTGTATAGCGACACCTGCGCGCGCACCTAAATCTCTCCCGTTACGACGGCAGTTTGCACTGCTGCCGTAAGTCGCGCTGAACGCCCTCGCTGCGCATGAGTGAGCGGTCAACCTATTTGATTCTCAACGGTAGACAGTATAATAGAATTCGCAAACTTGAAGAAATAATCCAAGTAACATACTCAGTTCATTTTTTTTTTTTTTTCTAAATATGCATTACATGAACTTATTATTTCATATGTACCATGATAATATAAAAGGACTAAGATATTGTATTGCTTACGCATGCAGAAATTCCATACAATATTAACACATTACTGACATAATTTATATGAATCATACAGTGATAAACAATGTGGCCGGTCAATTTGTAATTGAATTCTATTTGACATTTGAAATCCTTTAGAAAACATGTACAAAGGAAAATTTAATCGACCGACCACAATGTATCGTCATGTTATCATGCTAAATTGAATTGAAGGGCAAACTGGTACACTCAAGCGGGCGTACATATGACACATCGAACTTTGAAAAGAGACTGGCACCATAATAATGACTGTACTCTGTAGGAGTGAGTGACAGAAATGACGCCAAAGTTCAAAAGAAAGAAAGAAAATATTTAACACTTCTCTTTTACATACTATAAAAAAACAGAGAAAAAACTAAAGTCATAAACGGCTACGCCAAATAGGCTCAGTGCAGCAAAATGCTAATGCCTTACCTGACGCTGTTTTCAACTGGACGTTACGTCCGATGTATGAACGTAAAAAAACCAAAAGTAGTATCGTAAAACGAGGTGAATAAGGATGCAGAGGTGAAGCGGGATGAAAATTTAAAAGAATTATAACATTCTGACTATAATGTGTTTACTCAATATTATTTTAACTTTATCATCTTAACATCCATTTTAAAGCTTCGTCCCTATTCACTCCTGCATCCCTATACTCCACTTCACTTTCACTTTACGTGGTATGTAAGGGTCGTGGCAGGTGGCGTTTTTAATTCGTAATATCTACCTACCCTTACGGGAAGAAAGTGTAAATGTTTGTAGCACTGTATTTTACGTGCTAAAACTCGAAGGCCATATTTACGGTCGGGTTTTGATTCAAAAGTTTAAAACACTTGCAGTGTGAGTCCTCTGAGTCACTAGAAAGAGTAATGTTTACAACTAAACTGTATTAGATACAATGGAGTGCGTACGTTTAAAGATAGACAGGAGCATCGCTCGAAATAAACTATCGACGAACTACTACATTATCTGTGCATCCATTTTTATATACCACTCATTGGACTTGTAAAATTAATACAGTACTTGTTTTTATACTGGACGGAAAATGTGTTCATGTGTTGTACAGAATCTCCTTGATAAGTTGAAGCTTGTTTTTGTTTACATAAGGAGGATGCCTTGATTACAATATGATTCGCGATCGTAACAAATATAGCTTTATAACAACCCGCTAAGTTCATATAAACACATTGAATGAATTTTTCATGAAATAGTATTTTTTTCATTTTTGGTCAACATACAGCCTAACATTGACCTGCAAATTGCAAAAATCGTAAGAATTTAGGAACATTACTCCCAAATTATGTGGAAGAACTTTTTTACAGTCAAACTAGGAACCGAATCTTCAGGAGTAGTTTGGACTTTGACCAACTAACCAACCACCAATTTTGTATAGTTTTTAGCTTTTTCCAAACTGTTTTTGAATAATGTTTAATATCAACAACAGTCGGTTCCATACTGCATTAAAGTGCATTAAAATTGTTGAAGTACTGTCCAAAATCTGTACTGTATTGATAATTGTTTCAATAAATTTTAGATGGGCTATCTAAAATTTATTGAAACAATTAGCAGCAAAAGTACCAGCTATTTAGGAGAGTTAATAGCCATCTTCACACGTCCCAGAAAGTGAAACAGTTCGTTAGGTTAACTAAACTCTTGGAACAGCATTCAAGTTGCACAATTTATTTACAACAAAACCAATAAAAGAATTCTATAAATTCAGCAACACAAAGTCTAAATCCATTTGTCCAGTTTATCCATTGCTTTATATTTATTAACAATTACGCAGATTTATAAATGTCTCTTAATTAAAAACTGCATCTATGTGTCATATTATTTATCGTGAGTACATGATTCACATTCCAAGTCAACAAGTAGTGCTCACTGCTTAGTCGTCAGTTTCACGCGTCGAACAGCTCGCCGGTGACACAATAATATTCGCTATGGTAATATAATCGATAGTAGTCGAACAGAGTTACGACACGCCCGCACCTCTATATCGTCTTGTAATACGTTTAGTTTGGAAACTGCGATGTTCTATGAAAATGCATTGCTTTGGCTATGTAGACGGCTTTGTTTAAGGTCTGTTGCACTAATATTTCGATACGGTTTATTGAGCTTACAAGACAAGTACAATTCTATTACATTTATTACATCCAAACACTCAAGATAGCCATATCATAAAAAGCAGCAAAACTACATTTGTTACAGCTCAATTTATATCAAACAGATTTTGTCTTAAACATAGACAGTCTTGCGTCCCTCCTCATTTTATCGTTCAAACGGTATGCCAATAAAAGAAACGTGATACAGTCGTAAACCGGCAAATGTTACCAGATCTCATGTTCTAAGTTGCTGAGCTGTGAAATTGTATAGCTTATGTCGGCTATTACTTCTCAATATTATCGCCCCTCGTTAACTGAACACGAGAATCCCTTTTTTCATGGGATTTTAAACAAGGTCTTTAGAAAATGGCGGGATGAGTCTGAAAGTTTCACGTTTACTATCATAAATATACAATGACATAACCATATATCACGGCTGTTTTTCACGAAGGGTTAGACGGTTAACTAGCAGCCTCGTGTTAACCCATATTTCGCCAGTTATATTTCAAGTCCGATATAATTGGGACGAACATTTTACCATCATCATGTAATGACATTTTACGTATGTATACTGTAGACTTACTTATCCAATCTTTAGTTAATCCAAGAATGTGTTACCAAAAAAATAACTATTAATTAACTAACTGTCTTTGCAGATGATAAAGTTCCCACATAAATGAAATGATTGACGCCTAACATTGACATAATCGACACATACTAATAATAACTTTTTAATTTACAGATGTCTTCTATCGCGAGACTTCGTGAGGCTTGGCAAATGGTTCGTCCAGCCTTACGATGGCGACGAAGAAGAAGTCGGCAAGAGGTAATGAATAACAAACCTTATTGTTAACGCGATAAGAATTAATTTCACAATTGAACCGCCTCCGATAGTGAAAGTCGAAGTTACGATATGACACGCTTGTCTTTTGCGTGTGCGCGTTACATGTTAGCTAATTACTAGATGTTGATTGTATCTGCAAGATTTTAATTGTGCGCTGAATGGATTTTTTTTTGTACATAGATACTATTATAAAAATAATTCTTGGGACTATAGTTAACAGAATTACTTGGGAATAACCCACCGACCAGTCGCTTCCTATCTATGTTGTTAAAAGCAACTAAAGGAAAACCCTACCCTAATACTTACATAGCGTTGACACGCTCCCGACCTCTTGACCTTGGTCTATAATCAGTAAAATGTCGGCAGAGTTTGCCTGGTAAGTATTGCAGCAATACTTAACGTACTACATAAAATACTACGTAGTTCATCATTCAATAAAATTGTCAACAATGACGACACTGTACCATAACATCAAACAAACCTAAATCACAAAAGAAAGTCATTCCAAAATTCTAATTAGTTAGAAAAAATTATCTCCTCACTATAATACCTTGTTCCTATTTCTATATTATTATCCTATAATAAGCCAAATTCATATGATCTATTGACTGTCTGTTTGATCTAGAGGTCGCAAGGACGACTGCTGACCATGGGGTCCGGGGTTCGATCCCCAGTTCGCATTAAGTCTAAAGTGTGGAAGTTTAATTTGAAGGCAATTTTCTCAATGGATTGTTTTCAAATGAGCCGTGGCAACACAGGTCTCACTTCCTAGATTAAAAAGAAGATCTCTGTGTTCTGCTCGACAAGACACCAGAGCATAACTTCGTTCACCTTCTAACATTTTTTATTAAAAAATAGATTCTAAAGTCCTTGTTTCCTATTGAGACTTGGGCCATGGAAACGTGTGCAACGAAAGCATTTTTATTTAACTCACAAAAGTCGCCTACAAAATACCGGTCTTTACTTGGGTTTGAAGCCCAGAATAGCTACAATCTATCCTATTTTCCCATAGATGCGTGAGTTTGACTAAAAACCAATGCTTTGAAGTTGAATAGTTTGATTAAAATACTGATGAAATATTATCTATCTCCATTTATATACGTAAGAAACAATTAGAAATTGCAAATAGCATGTTGTTACAATGTATCAATAAATTACATGACAACATTGCTTTGGGCTCTACAAGTGAAAATAATAACGTAAGAAAGTATAATAAAAAGTAGGGTAGCAACACCATCGGTCCTCCGCAGCAATATGTCAATGTATACCGATCGATTGCAATTTGATTTGAAGCTGCCGTCGCCGCGAGATACGGGCGGCATCGCGTCTATACTATCTTTATAGGCGCCGCGGCTTGCGGTACTCCGGAACGCCGCACCGCCTTGCACCGCGAACTTGGAACCTTCATATTATGAAGCTTCTATTTGTTTTCATTCTATGAAGCTTATTGGGGAGAGTCTTTTAAAAAATGCATAATAGATGGTGAGAAATGAAGGAAATAGAGGGGAGGTCTTTGATTAGAATAATCTGATATGATAGTGGGAGTAATTTCCGTTTGCTTAGCTGACCTAATTTCTATATGTTTTGAGTACAAACTAATGATAACTCGTTTATGATTCCATAAAAGTGAGAATGAGTCACTTTATAGGCTACCAAATTCTTCAGATTTATCAGAATACATCTGTATTAGTCGTCATTTGACGACTAATACAGATGTATGAGAGTAGAACAAATAATACGCAGACTAAATTGGGATAAGTGCAGGATTATAATAATGTTTATTTTGATTTGATCTGATTTAAAGATAATATGAAACCTTTTTAAATTTGACTTTATTTCGATTATTTCAGTCCCTGGCACCTGTCGTTTTCGTTCGCGTTCTTCCTGCACGGCGAGAGCACGGTGTGCGCGTCTGTGGACGTGCGGCAACACCCGCCCGTACGCACGCTCACGGCCAAGCGGCTCGCCAAGATCAACTCGCCCGACAACCAGGCTGATGCCAAAGGTAAGGCCTAACAACTGCTTACAAAAAACCTCTTCCAAGGCTGAGGAGAATAAAGAACTAGTCAGTTAATTTATTTCGACACAATTATCATTTTTAAAAAGACTGTAAAATTGTCTCAATAGACAGGCCATTTACACCACCTCCTGACTTCCAAGATTTAAAGATAAAAAAAATCCTCTTGAAAGTGGTCCCCATTGTCTTTAATTTCATAAATACTTATATTGGTGCGTTTTTGTTCCAGTGATCCTGGCTCCGTTCGGGCTGGAGGGCACGCTGACGGGGCGCGAGTGGACCGACGCGGACGCGGGCACGGCGCGCCTGCTGGAGGCCTGGCGCCAGCTGTACCCGCTGGAGCAGGGCTGCAGCGCCGTCGAGGTACTATACTACCTTCGTACTGAACTGTCCGTAGAGAGTAGGCCTCCCTAAAGGAGGGCGGCAGAAGACTCGGTTGCTGGAAACCGTTAGACACTAGTAGCGCAAGATTGGCGGTTGTGGAGATGCTTAGGAGAGGCCAATATAGAGGGATGTTTTTACGAATTAGAAAATGCCAGCCAAATAAAACAGCTTATTCACAGGCGCTGTAGGCTGCTATAGGTGACTGTGAGAGCATGGATTAGCGCTGCCATTTGCAATCGTTTCTTTAATGACAGGTCTGGAACTGTCTGTAGTCTTCAAACTGGCGTCCGAGGATACAGACAGTAAAACACACGTGTTCCTTCCTCAGGTGGTGCTGGGCGGTGCGCGCATGCGCTACCCGGGCCCGTACGTGCTGGTGACGCACATGGAGGCGGGCGCGCCACCTGCGCACGCGCCGCACATGGCGCACCGCGCGCTGGCCGCGCTCACCACGCCACAGCCGCACCAGGTACGCACACGTGTTGTCGCAGGTGTGCTGGGGGCGCTACCGGGCCCGTACGTGCTGGTGACGCACATGGAGGCGGGCGCGCCGCCTGCGCACGCGCCGCACATGGCGCACCGCGCGCTGGCCGCGCTCACCACGCCACAGCCGCACCAGGTACGCACACGTGTTGTCGCAGGTGTGCTGGGGGCGCTACCGGGCCCGTACGTGCTGGTGACGCACATGGAGGCGGGCGCGCCGCCTGCGCACGCGCCGCACATGGCGCACCGCGCGCTGGCCGCGCTCACCACGCCACAGCCGCACCAGGTACGCACACGTGTTGTCGCAGGTGTGCTGGGGGCGCTACCGGGCCCGTACGTGCTGGTGACGCACATGGAGGCGGGCGCGCCGCCTGCGCACGCGCCGCACATGGCGCACCGCGCGCTGGCCGCGCTCACCACGCCACAGCCGCACCAGGTACGCACACGTGTTGTCGCAGGTGTGCTGGGGGCGCTACCGGGCCCGTACGTGCTGGTGACGCACATGGAGGCGGGCGCGCCGCCTGCGCACGCGCCGCACATGGCGCACCGCGCGCTGGCCGCGCTCACCACGCCACAGCCGCACCAGGTACGCACACGTGTTGTCGCAGGTGTGCTGGGGGCGCTACCGGGCCCGTACGTGCTGGTGACGCACATGGAGGCGGGCGCGCCGCCTGCGCACGCGCCGCACATGGCGCACCGCGCGCTGGCCGCGCTCACCACGCCACAGCCGCACCAGGTACGCACACGTGTTGTCGCAGGTGTGCTGGGGGCGCTACCGGGCCCGTACGTGCTGGTGACGCACATGGAGGCGGGCGCGCCGCCTGCGCACGCGCCGCACATGGCGCACCGCGCGCTGGCCGCGCTCACCACGCCACAGCCGCACCAGGTACGCACACGTGTTGTCGCAGGTGTGCTGGGGGCGCTACCGGGCCCGTACGTGCTGGTGACGCACATGGAGGCGGGCGCGCCGCCTGCGCACGCGCCGCACATGGCGCACCGCGCGCTGGCCGCGCTCACCACGCCACAGCCGCACCAGGTACGCACACGTGTTGTCGCAGGTGTGCTGGGGGCGCTACCGGGCCCGTACGTGCCCAGATATACAGCCCCGCCGCACCAGGTATACAGCCCCGCCGCGCAAGGTACACAGCCCCGCCGCACCAGGTACACAGCCCCACCGCGCCAGGTACACAGCCCCGCCGCGCAGGTACACAGCCACGCCACGCCAGGTACATAGCCCCGCCGCGACAGGTACACAGCTCCGCCGCATCAGGTACACAGCCCCGCCGCGCTAGGTACACAGCACCGACGCGCCAGGTACACAGCCCCACCGCGCCAGGTACACAGCCCCGCCGCGCAGGTACACAGCCACGCCACGCCAGGTACAAAGCCCCGCCGTGACAGGTACACAGCTCCGCCGCATCAGGTACACAACTCCGCCGCATCAGGTACACAGCCCCGCCGCGCCAGGTACACAGCACCGACGCGCCAGGTACACAGCCCCACCGCACCAGGTACACAGTCCCACTGCACCAGGTACACAGCCCCGCAGCGCCAGGTACACAGCCCCGCCGCACCAGGTACATAGCCCTGCCGCGCCAGGTACACAGCCCCGCCGCGCAGGTACTCAGCCACGCCACGCCAGGTACACAGCCCCGCCGCGCCAGGTACACAGCCTCACCGCACCAGGTACACAGTCCCACCGCACCAGGTACACAGACCCGCCGCGCCAGGTACACAGCCCCGCCGCACCAGGTACACAGCCCCGCGGCACCAGGTCCACAGTCCTGCCGCGTCAGGTACACAGCCCGCCGCGTCAGGTACACAGTCCCGCCGCACCAGGTATCCAGCCCCGCCGCACCAGGTGTACAGACTCACCGCGTCAGGCATACAGCCCCGCCGCGTCAGGTACACAGCCCCGCCGCACCAGTTACACAGCCTCGACGCACCAGGTACACGCCCGCGCTACCGCATTTTAAAATAAGCAAGCGGGTCTATTTTAATTTTGTCTGCCTAAACTGGAGTCCTGGAACTGACTTAACTTGTAATACTATGGAAGTGGGAAACAGAACCATCTTTTAAGCATTTAGACTGGTTCCGAGATAATGCTTCCTAAATTAACATAGAAAGAAAATGTTACAATCATATATTATTAAAATGTCATTCTTGAAATACGACTGATGTTTTAACTCTCAATTCTAACATTGCAATCAACTGCTGAGTTTAATTTCGTAAATGCCAAGAAGTATTCTTAAAATCAGACTATGCTACTACCTGCAATGTAGCATTCCATCGTAAAAGGGAGGAAGCCTATACTCAGCAGTGGCTGGACCAAGGCTGTTGGTGATGATGATGAGTATTGCTTTTTATATACTGGTATACGCACAGGATTTTCAACTTTCGGTGTTGCACCGAGCATTGAGAATTCAACAGAGTGCATCTCAGATCGTCGAAAAAACACACTCTTCGATTTTCAACTTTCGCCGTTAAGCAGTGCGATGAAAATCCCGCTGCGATATAATTCTGTGTAAAAGCAGCGTCCAAATTAATCTACCCTTGACTCAATTTACAGTATAATTTATGCCAAAAAATCTTTGTCATATACAAAACAAATATCAACATGTTGTTTACCATTCCAGGCGGCTGAAATCTGCTACGGCGAGGCAGCGGGCGACAAGAGCGACGACTTCATAGATCCCACCCGAAAAACTCCGTGTACCTGTGCAAAGTGAGTACTTTAATACATTATATACAAGTAGTGCTACTATATCGCGCATATTATGTACTGTATTGTTGTGTGTCACTGGGTTTATGGACCGTAGAACGTTTGAAATGAGAAATAAAGCCGTCTTACGCCACAAAAATGGCATAGACAAGCCTCGTATTCATGATAAATCAAAACAGCGCAACGTGTTTTAGCAACATGTTTTTTGTTCCGAGAAACATGTTGCTGGCAACATTTCACAAGCAGCTTATTCACTAGGGGACTAATGTCGCGCGACACGTGAGATTTCGGGCGAAGTCGACTCTAGTGACAAATGTTACGGGACATTTTTCTCTTAGATCCACACATGTTGCTTGTAACACAAAATGGTGTTGCTGCTACAGGCTTGTTAACTATGAATATGGGACTTTAATTATTGCAATAAATTGTTGAAAATCCAAGACATTTCATTACTTATAATGTTGCATGCCATGTTCTACAGTGCATACACTCAGCGAACGATATTATAATAACATATAAGTAGATAGGTGCAGTATATAGCAGTAGTTGTACGAAATCGTGTGTTATGCATCTATATCTTACGTATGACATGTATGAAAGAATTATATAACTATATTTTTCTGTATCTTTGCATTTGAATGAGAGTTTCAGGCGAGTCTTCCACTGAGCATTTTGAACTTTATTTTTTAGAAAATAAGAATCAATTTACCGGTGGATGGCGATATGTGTAGTTATTTATTAGTAAGCGATTTAACAGGGTGTAGATTGATAGGTAGATGTTATGTATGTGAATGTTTTATTTTTTATATAGCAATAATATAATTATTTGTAGTTATATAAGCAGTAGAGGGTACAGCTTCACCAATATACATAACAGTATTATGTTTATTGGTCCATGTGACGAAGGAATTTGAAACTTATTTCTTATACAATCTTCTATCTATTGTTAATCTTTTAAATCATTGTATTAAGGTCTATTTTTGTTTGAATTCCTTCGCCAGACACGCGGCGTCTGTTGTCACACATTGATCTCTTGTTCGACATGGTTCGGTTTAGTTAAAAACAGCGGTGTATTAGAAAACGGTGTTTTTAATAGTCCATCGAGAAAATCGATACTGAGCGGTCATGCAATATATTAGAAAATTAGGATCGCGATCGAAGAGCCGAATGTTCAACTCTAAAACGGAATCTTTGAAGGATTTTTGGATCGATTTTTATTGGCATTTTAATGACTCACATTGGTAAAGAGAACAGGTGGGAGTTAAAGGAGTCATAATCGGTTTTTGCTCTCGGTTCGAGTCGTAATTATACTTTCGTTGAAAATCGTTTATAGGACAAAAGGTAAATCGGTTCTAATAATCAATATCGCGACATAAAACTGAATGTAGAAAATATAGGGGCAGCGTTGGAGATCAAAAAGATTCGAATATAGTTTTTCATAGCCTGTCTATGGCTAAATGGAGTCTGCTTAGAATTCAGCTGCGAGTTTGGCGCCATCAGTTCCTGTAACATGCAGACGACAAGACACGCTGGATTACGATATTAAGTCCGAATTTATTAAATTACAACACGGTATAAAGTCGAATGTAGTGATAGAAATACACCGCTAGCTGTTAGCTTTCGGTCACCGCTGTCAGAGTCGTCGGGGTCGGTCTCTCGGTATCGGTCGCTTCTTGAAAACACTCGGAAAGTAGTAATAGAATGGCACGGCCGGCTGTCAGCTTCGGTGGCGGCAGCAGCGAGTCGGGAAGAGACGTGTGAGCGTGCGGTCGTGTGACGCGCTTTGTGTGCAGGCTGCGGCGCCGCCGCGCCGCGCGCCCGCCGCCCTTCCACCGCCGCGCGCCGCGCCGCGCCGCCGCCGCGCCGCGCCCCGCCGCGTGAGTACACACCGACCACTACACCCGCGACACCGCCATCAGGGTAACACTACATATACCCTCGCCGTATTCCAATTTACTTCATTTGGTATTCAGCTCTGACCACATCCGCGCGCCGTTTTATGCAATGGTTTTCTCTTAGCAATAAGACCGCTTATGTGGTCATCGTTTGTACAAATTTGACGGTGTATAAAACTAAAGAGTATTCATATTCTATTCTACCCAAGTAACGCCAATATTTGAAAAAATACGCCAAATGAAGTGTCAGCATAACACGCACAAACTCACATGCTCTACTTATAGCCTAACAAAAATTTGTGTTAATTAGAAACAAAAGTTACACAACATTGTTGCAGCAACATGTTCTTGTGTTGCTAGAAACATGTAAAAGCCTCTTTTTCACATGGTATACAAAAGTTATGCAAACTTATTCGGGTTTTTTTCTGACACGAGGCTTCAATTTGTCTTAGAACTGTAATAAACTAAAATATAGCAGAAATTAAATTAAATATAACAAATTTATCGGCAGCTTTAATAACTAGGAAATTGCTTAATTTACTTACTATTAATTTTCCTCTCTTAGTTCTCAGAGCAAAGACTTTTGTTTACACAAAACACAATTTACACTTTACACAATTCAACAGGAAATCGAGCCACAAATAATGCAATGCCGCTTCATATCCGCATGTGTTTGATGCCTCTAAATTATCATTTATTTTATTATATCGTAGCCATCTTATAGTGCATGGACATATTTATCGAATGCTGATGATATTTGACATACAAATTGCATGTTTTGTGTCTTACCATACTTGTGTCTATTCAAACATTTATGTGTTACTTTTGACAACCTTATTATGTTCGACGCTGCTACTGGTTAATTCATTACAAATAGTACCATAAATGAAGTGCTGCAGGCTGAAAGTCATCACCAACTTTTCAAGCGCCTAACTTGCGGAATGACTGACTAACTTTTTAGGTCCGTTCTACTATCAATAGTTATTGGTTATCCAAAAATAAAGTTACACAGAGATTTATGATTAATCTGTCATCTAAAATGTCTACGCAATTCTGGTTGGGGACTTATGGGCTCAGTGTTATTGTACGTCTGGGAATGCCTGAATGCATGCATCAAATATTACCCGTTAGTGTTGGAACACTGATCCCAGAAGGTACTGATCCTGCTTCTGATTTAAACCCTTAACCGATGACAGTGAACAGGATCTCGTTCATAAAATACAAATCATTTAAGATATCAAAAACTATGCATTTTAAACAGTAAACGGTCGAAGTAATAACGTTGTCAACAGTCAAATAGGAAGGTATAAGCTGGTACAGTTATCAGCCTTTCTGTCACATAGACGGATCTTCCTATATCACGCCGAAAAGCTCTGTGCGGCTTCTGTTGAGCACCGAGACCTAGCTTCGTTCATTTTCACACATTTACTTGTATTTGCTACTTTGTTGTTGCTTGTAATGTGTCAATAATTTTCCGATTTTGGAGGACAAATTTAAAAAAATGCAACGTTGTAATAACAATAAGTATTGACTAAACTTCACTGGTAAAAACCTTACCAAGATTTAACTAAGGTGTTTCATACAACAGTGTAACAGAATTGACGCAAGTCCGTACGGTAATTTGCTCATAATTGACTACTGAATCAAATTTCAGTTATTTTCATTTTTTTTTTAATTATGTGTGCCATACTTAACGCCGACTGAGCCAAAGAATATTCGATTTTATAATACGGTATAAAGACTCAAATTCGAATGAAAAAAGTAATGCTAGGGATAACACGATTTTCTTAATAATAACAGTCAGCTTTAAAATAAATAAGTTTTGGTAATTGTATTGTGCTTTTAACTGAATTCTCTAATTGGTATGTATGATGTGTTGTGTTAATTATGTTACACGTTGTATAGCAAATTGTACAACAGCAATTGTTATTTTCATGGCATTGTACACTTTAATTCGTAAATAAAAAGGCTTTTGCCAGTGTATATTAAATTCAGTGCATTGATTTGGAAAACGAATGGTTTTCAATCCGGATTTTAAAATTTTTGCGTTATTTAAACAGCACTCAATATAATCTGAATTAAACTTGACAATTACAAGCAGTGACGTAGTAGTAATAAGTTGCGGTACATATAATAACATCTACCTTTCATTGGGGGTCTAATGTCCATGTCTGTTCTAGCTCATGGGTCTTTCGTTCACGGGTACCATTCATTATTGTGTTTGACGGCAGTGGAGTGAAAGTTAAGAAAAGTGAGGTTTACATAAGTTAGATAAGTATATGGGGAGATATTTTGTAGTTGAAAACTTGTAAAATTTGTGTAAGATTTGGGGGAAAATGGGGTTGTATTCATTCAATTGTAGTCGTTATCCGGAGACGAAAAATTTTGTGCTGCTAACATTCTGTTAAACTCAAGGGTTTCTTCATCGAATAACTTTGCAAAAAAGAAACGTAGCATTGATATTGTCTCTTCACTTTCACCTCACAAGTCGCCTCCTGTTGTCGATAAGAGATGTATTATAACGTGCCACTCTCCGCTATAGAGGAGCGGGTGCAGGCGGCGCGGCGTGCTCGCCCGGCAGCTGCGGCGGCGGCTCCCCGGCAGCGGGCGGCTCGGCGCCGCCCTCCGCCGGCGCGCCGCCGCCCTCGCCGCACCATACTACGCTGCCGAACCACCAGGTAATACTCCACGTCCTCATACTACCCCCGCAGACGAGCCAAGTATTCCGTGTGCTGCCGAACATAAATATCACCATTCCATTTCTTCCAGAGAATGTCGTAAGAGGCGACCAAGGGATTTGCTAGAGAATGGGCAGCAGCGTTCTCTATGCATGTTACCACCACACTGATTGCGAACCCGCCTGCTAAGCGTGGCGATTATGGAAAACCACCACTAAATTGGGGCAGGCCTGTGTCGTGTTTCTGCTGAAACGACAAGTTACAGTACAGGAGCTAATGCTAGCAGTGGTGATACTCTACATACGTATTACCTTCCGATTAAGATAGCCGTATGACTGGATCTGCTTGAAGCTGTATAGCCACCCAACTCAAACATCGGCCACTGTACATCCTTTGTGCTTCCCTAGTAGGATAGCGATATGGCTGGAACGGCTGGGTAGAAATACAACCATACAATTCATAATCAGTCTAAAAAGTGTACTAAATGTTGAGATCCAAACATAAACGCTATGAGAGGGGGATGTATGACTCACGGTAGGAGGGGTTCACATCGACGTCGAGTCGACGATGAAGTACCTGGGACTTGTCCTCGACAGCCGGTGGAACTTCGTCGAGCATTTCCGACGTTTGGCCCCCAGACTGGAGCGGGCTGGGGCTGCGTTAAAGCGGCTCCTGCCCAATCTGGGGGGTCCAAACGCCTCCTGCCGGAGGCTCTACACGGGGGTCGTGCGGTCCATGGCCCTCTACGGGGCACCGGTGTGGGCGCCCTCATTGAGGCTGCGCCCAGCGCGCCGGTTGAGTGCGGCCCAGAGGGTCATGGCCATCCGGTTAATCCGGGGATACCGCACGGTCTCCTGCGAGGCGGCGAGCCTCCTTGCCGGAGTGCCGCCATGGGATCTGGAGGCAAAGGTCCTCGCGCCACTCCTTCATGTTGGCTTATGCGAAACGCCGGGGCGAAACCCCGCTGCCGCGACAAATCGCGGCACGGCGGACAGAGCTCCGGCAGGATCTCATGGCGACATGGCGGGTACGATTGTCGCAACCCAGCGCAGGGCACGCCACAATTGCGGCGGTAAGTCCCCTCTTTGAGGAGTGGATAGAGAGGCACCACGGCGTCCTCAGGCGGGAGGAAACGCCGGGTGTTTCCATTGTGAGGATCGTCTAGAGGACACGGTGGAGCATACGGTGGAAGTGTGCCCTGCCTGAGCGGAGCACCGCCGTGTCCTCGTGGAGGCGATCGGCGGCGGCGATCTCTCGCGTCCGGCCCTGGTGCGAGCCATGGTACGGAGCGAGAGGGCATGGGAAGCCGTCACCTCCTTCTGCGAAGCAGTAATGCTCGCGAAGGAGGAGGCGAGGCGCGTGAGGGAGTGGCAGTCTCTGCGCCCTCACGTCCCTAGCCGCCGCAGGAGGAGACGCCCCGGGCGCAGGGAGTCGATTGCGGACTCCCGGCCACCGTAGGCGCGAGCTTGCGGGTGGTGAGCAATGGGTAGCTCGCCGCCCGGTAAGGACCAAGCTCGGGTCGACGGCGCGTAGTGTTCCACGCGCGCCTCAAAGAGATGTCAGCCACACTGAAGGGGTCTGCTAGGACCGATGCCTGCCGGGGTCGCGTGATTGTTCGAAAGAGATACCGTGACCCTGGCACATGGGCAACTGAAGGAACACGGGTGGGTTTTAGTCAGTAAAAGTCTGACACGCCCTCCCGCTCCGCCCAGAACGGGAGAAGCCATTTGATGGTTTCCCATCCAAAAAAAAAAGGGGGGATGTATGAAACCATGTCTTGTCACTTTGTGCAAGAGAACGGCCCATATCAGATTCTGAGATTGAATTGTAAAGCTTGCCTTTGTAAGAAAACCTCTTAGATTCCGAAATCAGTCCGCACCATGGCATTTCTTATAGGAAAAGCACAGACCAAGGAAACGAAGTTCTCCATATTCAGCATTAGATTTTAATATGCTATAATGAGCCATTACAAATCAACTTGTTTATTAACGAAAATATGATAAACTAATGACTAATAACAACAATGTTATAGTCAACGGGTATCGTCCCGACCACGCTGCACACGCCGGCGCCGACGCCTGACCCGCACGCACCTCCGACGCCCGCACCGCCATCTTTGCCGCCGCCCAAAACTTACACTCAGGTAAACTATACTACTACTTCTCTTTATATAGGATTGGGTACCATCAAGGATTTGAAGAGGCAACTATTTCACTCTGTGATATTATCAGAGTTAAATCAGTTAAGTTAATAGTCAGTTGAAAACTAACCTTACTATCCCATTTATTGAGGTACAAATAAACAAAAAAAAATATTTTTGTCATCAAGTTCGTTAATACTCGCGCGTTAATGCGTGAAGGGGATATACACTTATTTAGGTCTCTTTAAGCCGCGATGTCACTAGGGGACAATGTCCCGCGACTCTGTCGTTTCACACGAAATGTACGTGACCGCGATGTCGCCTGACGTCGCTTGCGACATCTACGGGTCGCGCGACTTGTCGCAGAGACACGCGCGACCTTCATCTCCTTCGACGCTCGCCTGGCAAGCTTTATATAGTGTGGACGCGCGTCGCCTTGTGTTCCGCGAATTGGCAGTAGTATATATACTAATCAGCAAGTACTGTGAACAAGGCAAATGTGTAACGATAATGTCCCGAAAAGTCGTAGACACATACTACAAAAATATCTCTGCGACATGTCCCCTAGTCAAGAGTGACGCAGGCTATTGGTTCAGCTTCTACTTACGACGAAATTGAGACGAAAAATTTACTTCGATAAACTGCCTTGTTTAAGTTAAACGTAGGTTCTAACGTGTAATATTGTAAGCAGGGTGAATCCCCGAGCTGTGAGGTAACCCGCCGACCAACCCTACCGGCCGCAGCGCCTCGCCTGGACCCGCTAGAGGATGAGCACTCGCTGCATATGCTCTACGACTACACCACCGTCTACGCATGGTAAGCTATAGCAACTCAATAACATTATGTGTCGAAAACAATCAGCGTTAGAAAATAGCTGAGATAAACTACTTTATTGTTCCGTAGATATAAGGCTAGTGACAAATCTGAGTAGAAAAACGCGTCAAAATTACGTTGAACGTCGCAGGCATGCGATTTCCTTTGGATACAACCCTAATACATTTGAACTTGCAATGGCTTGAAGATTTCACCTCGTTTCTCCACTCCGATTTCTCCCTAGCCTCAGGGACTTAGATTAATATGCCAGCTAAGACCGTCGCGTCAGACTAAAGTTAATTTGACGTGATCTAACACTCGCTACATTATACTTACACCGCAAATTGTCTCAGTATGATTGGACCTTTTCTTATTGCTATAAATGCTTTGTGACATTCTCTTCAACTGTTTTGCTTGTTTTGTATACTGTAATGGTTGGTACACATATATGTAACGTAACACGAAATGTAACATACGTTAAAAAGAACATGCCTAATATATGCAATCCAATATTAAATGTAGCATACGTTGAAACAAGTTCGCCTTCTTATTGTGCTACATTGCATGTTGCATTATGTTTCACATTTCGGCTGTGCAATATGAAAACCCACTATCTGCTTAAAACTTAATTTTACAGGTGAGCCGAAAAACGATTTCTGATTTCTCTAGATCGGTTCGGTCGGGTCGGTTTCCGACTTTGTGTAACTTCGTATTTGACTCATTTCTGGGAGTTTTTGCTAGCCTAGTATATGGAGGGTGGTCGAAAAATGCAAATCCACCTGTTTAAAAAAAATCTGATACTAGGTATTTCAATTGAAGAGCCGATTTGTGTACTTATAAAAAAAAAAACCTGTGTTTCTCGAGGAGCTGCAGCTTCATATTAATAAAATAATTTTCTTCTACATCTAATCTTTTGTGCAATGACCTTGGTAAGCTACTATCACTAACCCTTTACTGAGAGCTTATTTGAACCGCTTAATGGTAGCGGGATCAATCATTTACCTTTATAGCTCAGGGTCTTCAAAATTGTTGAGTATTTTTCTCGACATCTCTGTATAGTCAACTAATTAATCATCTGTCATAGGCTGGAGCATCCTGTGAAGCGCTTCAAGTCATCACAAAGCAATTTTCGCGAGGAGATGGCTTTGGGGGCGGCCGCGGGCGGCGACCTGTACGCGGGACATGACCACACCAAGATGGCCGCCATGCGCGACCACTCCCTCCTCGATATCAAGCAGGAGAAACAGGACCATAATGTGAGTAGATTTCACAATAATAATCTCATCAAACGCAGCAGGACATAGGCCTCTTCAGAAACAGAGAAGGCTCAGGCATTTAATAAAAAAAATGTTCAAGGAGAATTGCAAAAGTTAACCTTACGTCCCGAGTTGGAATACTGCTACTAGGGATCTAATATAATATAGTAGAAGTTGTAAATATCACAGCATTTATACGATATTCGGATGTCAAGTCATATCAAATTTATAAAGAGATACAGTCCGTAGTTGATTGTAGATAAAATAAATCGACTTTTAGAAAGATATTAACGCAATTATCAGTAATGGATGCTTTGCTTCTACAAAGCAGAACTGAATGCTATATTTACGGCTGGATACTATCAATTACATACTGTGGTCATAAGGGAAAAGAAAATACCTGTCAGAGACGGCTATATTTCATGTTCGGTAAGCTCTTTGCACCGTCCATCATCCATGAAGAGTCCCATGCTAGTTTTCATATTCACAACAAACACTCATAGTTTTCTCTGCCTGTTCTCTACAGGAAGATACAAAAGAGTACAAGAACCTATTCACGTCGGACGGCCTATGTCCGGCGCTAAAAGACCTCGAGCAAATGTTTGACACGTCGGACGACGCCACCAGCGGCGATGAGACGGTAAGACTTGTGAGTGTACACCCTTCTTTATAATTATAGTAGACAGATCTGTGTCATGTGAGCATGTTTCTCGGGAAATTGTGAAATAATCGGCCAATTAATTAATCTACGGATTGAAAGAAAATTATAATATGGAATGGCTATTTTTGCATGGATTTTATGTGTTGTGAATTTATGGTCAAGTTTTGCCATGGTGTATTATTGTTATAAAAAAATCAGACAAAAAGGGGCTTTTTTCCTCGGGTATAATTCTGCCTGCTTAATGTATTTGCAAGTCATGAAAAATATTTTAAAATAAAAACAAAACCAGGAATTATTATATGTTAATCTTTAAATAAAAGTCATCCTAAATTAAACTTATCCTGTTCATATATACCACAGAAACCACCTGCTTTAAATGTTTCGTTACCAGTAAGCGCAAACGAGTGTTAGAGTAACCCCCGCGTGTCCGTCCAGCTGCAGGTGTCGACGCCGCCCGACTCCAACAAGTCGCTGGAGGAGGCGCGCTGCGGCACGCGCGGCTGTGTGCGCGCAGAGGAGCTCTCCAAGATGTTCCCCACGCCGCCCAGCATGGAGGCGCACGCGCAGGCCTCGCCCGGCTTCTCGCTGCCCGACGACGCCACGCCGCTGCGCCTGCACCGCGCGCCCAGCGCCGGCTCGCCGCCGCCCGACAGCGCTATCGAGGTACTGTCCAACATGTTGCGCACGCGCAGGCCTCGCCCGGCTTCTCGCTGCCCGACGACGCCACGCCGCTGCGCCTGCACCGCGCGCCCAGCGCCGGCTCGCCGCCGCCCGACAGCGCTATCGAGGTACTGTCCAACATGTTGCGCACGCGCAGGCCTCGCCCGGCTTCTCGCTGCCCGACGACGCCACGCCGCTGCGCCTGCACCGCGCGCCCAGCGCCGGCTCGCCGCCGCCCGACAGCGCTATCGAGGTACTGTCCAACATGTTGCGCACGCGCAGGCCTCGCCCGGCTTCTCGCTGCCCGACGACGCCACGCCGCTGCGCCTGCACCGCGCGCCCAGCGCCGGCTCGCCGCCGCCCGACAGCGCTATCGAGGTACTGTCCAACATGTTGCGCACGCGCAGGCCTCGCCCGGCTTCTCGCTGCCCGACGACGCCACGCCGCTGCGCCTGCACCGCGCGCCCAGCGCCGGCTCGCCGCCGCCCGACAGCGCTATCGAGGTACTGTCCAACATGTTGCGCACGCGCAGGCCTCGCCCGGCTTCTCGCTGCCCGACGACGCCACGCCGCTGCGCCTGCACCGCGCGCCCAGCGCCGGCTCGCCGCCGCCCGACAGCGCTATCGAGGTACTGTCCAACATGTTGCGCACGCGCAGGCCTCGCCCGGCTTCTCGCTGCCCGACGACGCCACGCCGCTGCGCCTGCACCGCGCGCCCAGCGCCGGCTCGCCGCCGCCCGACAGCGCTATCGAGGTACTGTCCAACATGTTGCGCACGCGCAGGCCTCGCCCGGCTTCTCGCTGCCCGACGACGCCACGCCGCTGCGCCTGCACCGCGCGCCCAGCGCCGGCTCGCCGCCGCCCGACAGCGCTATCGAGGTACTGTCCAACATGTTGCGCACGCGCAGGCCTCGCCCGGCTTCTCGCTGCCCGACGACGCCACGCCGCTGCGCCTGCACCGCGCGCCCAGCGCCGGCTCGCCGCCGCCCGACAGCGCTATCGAGGTACTGTCCAACATGTTGCGCACGCGCAGGCCTCGCCCGGCTTCTCGCTGCCCGACGACGCCACGCCGCTGCGCCTGCGCCGCGCGCCCAGCGCCGGCTCGCCGCCGCCCGACAGCGCTATCGAGGTACTGTCCAACATGTTGCGCACGCGCAGGCCTCGCCCGGCTTCTCGCTGCCCGACGACGCCACGCCGCTGCGCCTGCACCGCGCGCCCAGCGCCGGCTCGCCGCCGCCCGACAGCGCTATCGAGGTACTGTCCAACATGTTGCGCACGCGCAGGCCTCGCCCGGCTTCTCGCTGCCCGACGACGCCACGCCGCTGCGCCTGCACCGCGCGCCCAGCGCCGGCTCGCCGCCGCCCGACAGCGCTATCGAGGTACTGTCCAACATGTTGCGCACGCGCAGGCCTCGCCCGGCTTCTCGCTGCCCGACGACGCCACGCCGCTGCGCCTGCACCGCGCGCCCAGCGCCGGCTCGCCGCCGCCCGACAGCGCTATCGAGGTACTGTCCAACATGTTGCGCACGCGCAGGCCTCGCCCGGCTTCTCGCTGCCCGACGACGCCACGCCGCTGCGCCTGCACCGCGCGCCCAGCGCCGGCTCGCCGCCGCCCGACAGCGCTATCGAGGTACTGTCCAACATGTTGCGCACGCGCAGGCCTCGCCCGGCTTCTCGCTGCCCGACGAAGCCACGCCGCTGCGCCTGCAAAGCACGGAAGGAATCGGCTCAATAAAAACTGGAACATTTTTTTTTTTTTTAAATAGATTGTAAGCTCAACGTACGTAGAAGAGAAAGAGATTAAGTGAAGACAACAAAGGCTGCTACAAAATATGCATAGGGGGTAGAAACTTCATTCAAAACTAAAGAATCTGAGAATATGATTTAGATCTACGTGATTAAAGAAATAATTTCTATCTTGAACAGGGGAAGCACGTGTAATTTCTAATAAAATAAATGATTACTCGAAACTTTTTACTTCAGCAAATTCTTTAACCCGCCCACTAGTGAGTTACATGCTTACTGATAATGAAGAGAGATGAGTACAAAAAATATCTACAATGTTAATTTTCTCTTATGGCAGGACTGGTCATACGTGTTCAAGCCACCAACGGTGTTCAAGTACGTGGGCTCGTCGAAGTACGCGCCGCTGCCGAGCCTGCCCAGCCAGCTGCTGCCGCCCGTGGCGCTGCCGCCGCACGCCGTGTACCGGCCGCGCTGCCACCTGGAGCACGAGCACGAGCACGAGCCCAGCAAGCCGCGCGACGACTCCGAGCCCGACACCAGTAGGATAGGTCACTCATTATAAACGTTTATTTAAATCAACAGTGGAACATATTATACAAATGGCTTAGAACCGATCTTGCACATCGACTCGTGGCGCACGATGAAAGTGGTATGTATGGGTAGAGAACACATAGACAAACCAAAAAAAAAATGTCCAGTGTCACGGTACCCCAAAGTGTAACGTTACCAAGATATTTGAAGGTAAACATCGACATAATTATGAGTACGACAATCATAAAAATTTTACTTATTACGCGTCAGATTGTATCCAAATAATCGCGCCCAGGATAATTATAACAGTTTATTGAAAGAGACTAGCTACATTATATAGTGCTAGGAGTACGAGCAAACTACAATAAATTATTTATCCACTAAACCGCATCGCAATGAAACAGATCGATATGCCAGCTCCCATACAAAAAAAAGTTCGAACCTCTTTAAATATTCAAATGAAACCGTTAAAAATACTCCACATAATGTAATAAATAGTAATGAAGGATGAAGTTGAATCGAGACTATTATCATGCATTACTGCAATTTATTCGAAAGGTAACTGCTGAGGTCGGTAATTCAGCTTCAAAATGTTTTTTTTTTTTTTGTATTACCCCATTTTTTGTAAGATCTATAAAATGTAAGCACGTGCAAATGAAAGTAAATACTGTATGTGATGTATTTTGACGCATTATTTCCATGTTAGCAGGTGTAAAACGCTCAGCGCCACCCACCCCTGAGAGCCGGGAAAGGCCGCGGCGAGTGGGTGACCCCCCGTCCGTGCTGGGCGTGGGCGTGGGCGTGGGCGCGGGCGCGGCGCGCGGGCCCGGCAGCGTGGCGGGGCGCGCCAGCCGCCGCTCGTCGCCGGGCGCGCCGGCGCCGGCGCTGCAGGCCGCCTGCCCCGTCATGCTCAACGTGCTGCTGGCCGACACCGTGCTCAACGTCTTCCGGGACCACAACTTCGACAGCTGCACGCTCTGCGTCTGCAACGCGGGACCCAAGGTAACTACTCCCACTTTTATTATTTCAGTTTTAAGACTCACTTGCCCAAATCGCTAATTGCATTTAGCGCTAAACGAATTTAAAACATTGTTCAATATCTGTTAGTCGTTTGAAGATGACAGAATGAGGTTTGAAATACTTGAGCGTTCAGTACTGACTTTTTTCATCGATATAGTAATAAATGAATCATTTTTCAAGTTCTGCTCCTGCTATTTAATTCTCCTTCAAGAAATGGACCGACAACTTGGTGAATGTAAGAATCACTACATTCAGGAGGAACAGGGGTCGTTCCGGTGATGCTTGAGGAAGCTCTACGTTCAACAGTGGTGGTTTTTCAACTGAACGATGATGATTATCCAGTAAATCTAAGAAAATGAGGGTGAAAGTCACCATGAATAAGACTTATTTATAAACGTGGAATTTGTCCAGGTGGTCGGCAACATTCGCGGCGCGGATGCGGCGACGTACCTGGCGGGCTGCGCCGGCATGGGCGGCGCGGGCAGCGCCTCGCCCGCGCCGCCCGCGCCCGACGACGAGCCCTCGCACTGCACCTGCGGCTTCAGCGCCATCCTCAACCGCCGCCGCGCGCACCGCGCCGGCCTCTTCTACGAGGTGACATTACATACAGTACTACATAGTACATGGGCGGCGCGGGCAGCGCCTCGCCCGCGCCGCCCGCGCCCGACGACGAGCCCTCGCACTGCACCTGCGGCTTCAGCGCCATCCTCAACCGCCGCCGCGCGCACCGCGCCGGCCTCTTCTACGAGGTGACATTACATACAGTACTACATAGTACATGGGCGGCGCGGGCAGCGCCTCGCCCGCGCCGCCCGCGCCCGACGACGAGCCCTCGCACTGCACCTGCGGCTTCAGCGCCATCCTCAACCGCCGCCGCGCGCACCGCGCCGGCCTCTTCTACGAGGTGACATTACATACAGTACTACATAGTACATGGGCGGCGCGGGCAGCGCCTCGCCCGCGCCGCCCGCGCCCGACGACGAGCCCTCGCACTGCACCTGCGGCTTCAGCGCCATCCTCAACCGCCGCCGCGCGCACCGCGCCGGCCTCTTCTACGAGGTGACATTACATACAGTACTACATAGTACATGGGCGGCGCGGGCAGCGCCTCGCCCGCGCCGCCCGCGCCCGACGACGAGCCCTCGCACTGCACCTGCGGCTTCAGCGCCATCCTCAACCGCCGCCGCGCGCACCGCGCCGGCCTCTTCTACGAGGTGACATTACATACAGTACTACATAGTACATGGGCGGCGCGGGCAGCGCCTCGCCCGCGCCGCCCGCGCCCGACGACGAGCCCTCGCACTGCACCTGCGGCTTCAGCGCCATCCTCAACCGCCGCCGCGCGCACCGCGCCGGCCTCTTCTACGAGGTGACATTACATACAGTACTACATAGTACATGGGCGGCGCGGGATGCTATACCCTAGCGTTGGTTCTACGTAAGAGTTCTACCATGGCTTTTCTACTACCGGACTACCAGCGGTACTGCAGACTATCTTGCGCAGTTGGTTGAAGGTCCGATTTCAGTCAGTCGTACTCAACATTTCTCCTGCTCATTTTTATACGCACATTCATAGAATGGAGTTCAATGCCAGTGTGCGTCCTTTTGCGTTTTTAATCCGTTTGCTTTTTAAGCAAGGGTAAACAGACATCTAGGCATGCTATATTTCATTATAGACCTCTTCTATCGGATTTCATTAGGTGTGATTCAGGTTAAGATCAGATCCATTCAGCAATTTAAAAAAATAAATTGTCCTTCACACATTTACGTAGCTTAGACACGCTAACATTTTTAAACGTGCAAATTAACGTTGTTTACGCGAGACATTAAGGCAGTGCGCAAACGCTGAATATTTTGAAATCATCAATATTTAACTTATTTATCAGCTTAGTGTTTTGTAAAGCCTCATGCACACGTTATGTAAATGAATGTGTTGCGTGCTCCCCAGGACGAGATGGAGATCACGGGCCTCGCCGAGGAGCCGGGCTCGCGGCTGGCGTGCGGCGCGGGGCTGGGCGAGGTGGCGCGCGTGGTGCTGGCGCAGTCGGCGGCGCCGCCCGGCGGGCCCGCGTCCGCGCTGGCCCGCGCCGCGCGCCGCGCCGCCGACCACCCGCCCGCCGACCCGCGCGCGCTCAACCTGCTCGAGTGAGTCCCCGACCTCCACTGTGGACCATTATTATTATTACTATTCGACAATCTTAAATATGGCTCGTTCTTCTTTTCTACCGAAAGTGAAACGAAGTTTTCCTGTTTTTTTTTTGTTTTTGAACTATCCATAATTGTGAATACTGTGTGGGATAAAAAAAAAATTGCATCTGTGTTTTCATTAGGACTAATTAAAATTTTCTTTCCGGCTAGTATATATTTTTTTAATGTTTGTTTTAGAAAAAAAAATATGACAGAGTGGCCTTTTTCTGTGGAGACCACATTTCGGCTTACCACTCTATCACGGTATTCTACGGGAAAAAGACGTATTAAATATGCTAGTTAGAGAAAATAAAAATGACATAATATTAATAGATAAGAAAAATACGGACGTTTATTTGAACCAAATTAAAAAACCGTAAATATCAATACTCCAACGAAAGACAAACCAACGACAACAAGACGAAGAACAGAGCGTTGTCGGTAAAAAAGTAGAACGACCCATATACGTTTCTTACATGCTAGGTTATATTATTGGACACCAGTTTCGCAAAGATTGTGTTGCATCCCAGCATAGGCCTCCCCTAAAGCTTACCACAGAGTTTGATCACGTGTCTTCGTTCTCCACGTAATGCCAACCATACTTTTGACGCCGTCCATCTACCACATTCTCCTACTGGACATACGCCTTCCCAAATTTGGAGGGTTTTGCCATAATCGCCAAGCTTGGCAGACAGGTTGTCGATCGCAGTATGGTGGTAAAATGCATAGAGAATGCTGCTGCCCATTCTCTAGTAGGTCCCTTACTCGCTTCATACGACACCCACGGGAAGAATAAGGATGATGCTATTCTTTTCGTCCAACACCACACGGACTCCGTAGTACTCGAGTGAGTACTACACACTATTGACATAAATCAGCCATAAACTTAAATTTTAATCCTCAACATACCATGACGCCTGTCCCGAAGGGTTAGGCAGAGGTGCACCTATAGTATACCCACATTTCTTTAGTTATAGGGACTATTGTCACCAACAGCCTCCTGACAACGTCTAATACCATAATGAAAGTGTTACAGGCACCTAATACTTAAAAACGGATTACGAAGTGTGTTACCCGTCCGCAGGTACACGGACGGCGGCACGGCGGCGGCGCGGGCGCTGCGCGCGGCGGCGCCGGCGGGCGCGCAGCTGGCGCCGGGCGGCGCTGCTCCCGCCGTGCACCGCTGGCCCTTCATCGGCGCGCGCGCGCCGCGCTCTTCCCGCGACGTCGTCAGGTAACTAGCACTGTTACCCGGCCGCACAGCCACACCCAAAACTACTACAGCTATTCCAAACATCAAATGTCCTTTCTTTGGTATTGTTCGTCGAATCATTGACCTCCATAAGTTCTGAATTAAGCTGCATGATTACTGACAAATGCGTGAACTCATTGGACTGGTCCACTCAATCTGTGTGATTCTTTCCTTAAAAGACCACTTCAGACACCAATACACATTGCCTTCAGATGATCTGACCAAGATTATGTCTGGGACTTTAAAAGAGACTGTGACCCGCTGAGTTGTTTTCGACCTTTCTTCTCAAAGTAGTCAGATAGGAAACGCCGACCTCATCTAGTTTAAAAAAATATTATTGTCGTGTAAAAGTGTTTGTACAAACCTACTTGCAAAAATTTGACAGCTCTGTCACATAATGACCCACTCGTCATCATCACCCTAGACGAGAGAACGAGCACTGCTGAGTCACTATTTTCTTAACGCGAATAGACTATAAGTACGATAAGGGCATATCATTTATTTTGGTTGGGATTAAGACTAGCGAATTGCCATAATATTATGAGCTTGTGGCAAAATAATAACAGCCGCACGGATCGATCAATCAGGTTAAGCTACGCTTGTCGCGATTGGCTAGTGGATGGGTGACCATCTTTACAAATCAAAACTCTTCCGTGCCTCGGCAAGCACGTTAAAGTTTTGGTCCCGGCTATCATTTGTAAATCTTTGACAGTCATTACGACTCGTCAAAAGCCCGTAAGTCTGACAACTAGTCTTACCAAGGGGTATCGTATCACCCAGGAATACCCTGGGTTGTGAAGGTCACACAGGCAATCGCTCCATGTAAAATACTGGTATTCAGCTGCATCTGGTGAGACTGGAAACCAAGCCCAACTTAGAGCTCGTTCCCACATGTCGTGTGTCGGAACCGCATATTAATCGGATGTCGGCGCCTTTGTTCACACTTTCGGTTAATAATCGGTTGTCGGCCACGGTTGAAGCTAATACCAATTTTTAGCACTCTACACAAAGCAACTAAGTACGATGGACGTCGATGAAGTTCTTGTTGTGATGTCGATGAAGTTCTTGAACAAAGAAAGAGAGCCCAGAGAAGACAATATTGGGTGCACCCAATCCTGAGGGAAAGATTTAGTTTGGGAACATTTCAGAACTTAATAACAGAATTGAGAAGTGACGAAATTAAGTTTTTCAATTAGTTTAGGATGTCAATAACTACATTCAACGATCAGGATTCAACAGAACAAGGGGTAGCGGGGAGACGGTTATCGGCACCGACATCTGACAAATGTGAATAGCGACATTCGTACTCATAGGCGAGCGAGATCCGACACGATTGTTTTCCGGGCGTAGAGGGCTGGCAAAACACCCGACATTTCTTGTCGGCGCCGACACAAAATCGGTTTTCGACAAGTATGAATAGCTTCATATAAAATACTCTGCCACTGGAACCTCCGATTAATATACGGATCCGACACCCGACAAGTGGGAACGAGCTCTTAGTTGAAAAAAAATCAAAGTAGAAAGTAATGGAAAAAAAGCGTGGGGTGCTGGGGTGTTTTAAGGTATTTTTTTATTGATATCAGGCACCCCACGCTTTTTTTTCCATTATTTTCTACTTTTTACATGCTTTATTAGTTGGATTTTCTATGGAAGCGTGTTTTTTAGTTTTTTTAAACTATTATTTATTTTCTATTTTTAGGGTGTTTCGAATTTTGAGACGAATTTCAGCGTAGTTTGTGACGTATGTCAGCGTAGTTTTCGAAGACAGTTTTTTTGCTATCCTGGTAACCCTGGCAAGGATAATGACACAAATTTATGAAATTATAGTATTGTCTTCGGTCCTCGATAAGTCTACAGAGTTTGAATGAAATCTGGTTGTTTAAAGTGGGTCAAAATCGCGCTATATATATATACCGACTCCGGTTACAAACAAACATACTAACATACAAACATACAAGTGAAGCTAATATAAAGCGTGTAAAAAGGCTAGGCAAATGCTAATGTTTTGAGCTAATGTTATAAGTATAACTGTTGGTGTACCCTTATTGAATAAACAAATAAACTATCATGTCGTCATAATCTTAATTTTTTTCTGTATCCACAGATTGATGCGGCGGCTAAGGCCACTCCTCCAAGACGCGATACAGAAGCGTTGTTGCGGCGCGCGCATGTGGGACGGCGTCACCGGCCCTCTGACGTGGCGGCAGTTCCACCGGCTGGCCGGCCGGGGGAACGAAGACCTGTGCGAACCGCAACCTGTACCACCTCTACTGGTCGGACACGACCGGGACTGGATCTCCTTATCACCCTACGCGCTAAGGCATTGGGAGAGACTAGCCCTAGAACCTTATTCCTACGCAAGAGACGTCGTCTATGTTGTCGTAGCAGCAGATAACGACGCCCTCACGGAACCTCTACGCTCCTTCTTCAGAGAACTTTCCACCTCCTATGAATCCTGTCGCCTTGGTAGACATCAACCGATAGGACGAATTGCAAAAGATGGGTTAGTTCGTTGTTCACCGGGAGGTGAAAGAAGAGACGACAGAGATGACTGGAGCGGATCACTCCCGCCTGGTCGATTAGGCGAACATTTACGAGCATACGCCGACACGTTACGGTCGACCTTACTGCCGCAGTTAGCTGCGCTTACGGTAGACCGCGCGTTGTTAGACGCAGACCGACCTGCACCAGACCCTATGCGACCACCGTCAACGCCTGACCATCCTGCAACACCAACCAGTGCTGCAGAACCTGACAACGACTCTTCGACTGGAGGCTGTAACAGTTCCTCCGGTCCTGGTGTCCCAGGAGCGTCATCAACAGCAGGGTCTTGGGACGAGGAGGAGGGTGGAGCTCCTGCGCTCGTGGTGTATGTCGTGGAGCCCCCCGCGTCGCATGCCCATCGACCGCTTGCGTTACATGCGTTGCTGAGGCTTGCGGCGCGAACTATGGACCACTTACATCACCATAATCCTCTTGTCAAGGTATGTTTTAGTTGTTTTTTGCATATATTGTACAATAAATGGCTGTAAAAACTGCGCATCGAATTTCAAAAACTTTGGTTGAAGAGTTAGAAAATTTTCACAGCCGCCATTTTGGATTTCAATTTTGATCTCGATTGGCTTTAGCACCGTCGAAAACCATGAAAACGACATCCATGATGAAAAATTTGAAAATATATGCAGCCGCCTTGTAGGATATCATTTTGACCTCATGATTGGCTTCAGCACCCTTTATTCTACTAAAATATTATAAATCTGAATATTTGTATGATTGGATGATTACACGTGGGCCTATATATACAGCGGTATACCTAAGAATACAGCGGTGTTCACATGATCCAATTCTGCCCCATTTTCTAAACATTGGTTTTTACCTGCTTAACGGTAGGTGTCAGAAATCGAATGTAAATACATTACATACTAAAACAGACAGACAGAACAGACTAAATAGTCTTTTTTTCGTTTAAAAGTAAGTTATTAACACTTAACCAATGCACTATTTTAGCGAGAGTATTATTTTTGACATCGTCGGTAACGGTCTGTTGTCGTTTAACCTTAAAAAAGTGATGTGTCATCTGAAAATAACAATATCTCATTACTGTTCTTTATTCGGAAAGGTAGATCATTAATAGACATGAGAAATAAAAAAGGGCCTACTCCCATGGGAAAAAGACGTGATTTTATGTATGTATAAAAAAGGGCTAAGAATTGAGCCTTGCGGAACTCCCACAGTGACAATAGAACTCGGGAATCGCTTGCCGTTAATGTCCACTCTTTGAATCCTTTTGGTCCAAATATGAAGATCCAAGGCAATGTCTCTAACACCATAGTGTTAGTGACGCAATTTCTTGAGAAACACAATCGAAAGACATACGTTACAAAAATTACCTAAGGCATCGTGTGACTTCTCCCAGGCCAAAAAAATCGTTTCTAAGGCTTCTTTAGCAATTATAGGTGTATCTCTTAAAATATTTCGAGAATGATTGAATATATTTTTGGCAGTTTTTCTTAATCTCGACGTACGTATTTTATTTAAAAGTTGAACGAACGATATCTCTATTCCGCAGATCATCTCGCTGGAGAGCATCTGCTCGCGCTGGGGCCTGGGCACGCACAGCACGGAGGCCGGCGCGTGCGAGGGCGCGGGCGGCGCGGGCGGCGCCTCGGGCTGCGTGGGGCCGGGCGGAGCGCCCGACGTGCGCGCGCTGGCCTTCAGCGTGTTCAGTGGCGCGCGCCGTCTGCTGCAGCACCACCCCAACGGGAAGTCGCTCACGGGCTTCGGCACGGCCGCCGACTCCAACCTGTTCCTGCAGAACAAGGACGTGAGTACACACTGTGCCACTACACGATACTGCGGCAACAGTCCTTTATGAAGTTTCATTTATGATGCTACTTGAAATTAAATAAACTTTATGTAGTCAACGTCAAAATATACCTACTACCTCAAAGACGCAAAACTCTTGCTTTAATTAACAGTACTCGACAGCAAAACTGCCTTTCTAACAAGAATTTTATCCAATTGAAGTTTACCCTCTGTAATAGTTCTGTTTTTGAATGGTCCTTATTTATTTTTCAGGTTCAACCTCCTTAACATTATATTATTACCTATCTATCATAGTTAATTTACTCAACTAAAACAGTAATAATTTTCGTTACACAGGAGAAGAACCGCGAACCCTACAAACTATTCTCCCCAGCGTGGGTCCTAGCTGCACCCCGCGCCCTCAAGGAAGTCGCCGAAACGTGGGGCCAAGGCTCTGGCGAGCAGGGCGGAGTCCTATTCCTGGCTTACTGTCTCAGTCACGACCAGAGATGGCTGCTAGCGTCAGCTACTGATGCGAGAGGAGAGTTGCTGGATACAGCCGCCATCAATATTCATGTGCCGCACAGGTCTGTACTACTATTGTTTAAGCTATTTCTAGTAGTATTTGGACGTTATACCTGTACCATATAGGCTATATTTTTGCTGCTTTTTCTGTTTGATTTGACCAGTCAGAAATTACAACTGCGTTTTTGGGGCGGCTACACATCTGTATCCCTTGGCTTTGCACATATCCATATGCTTAATCTGTATGTAGATTATTCAGTCATCAAAGTTGAGGCAATAAACTAACGTGGTTGCAAGATGCATCACTAGATGGAAAAGAACTGTCAAAATAACGCGTCAACTGTAACCAGCTCCTCAAACTTATCTCTAATTAAATATTTAGTTCGAACTCTTCCAGATCGCGCCGACGACGGAGCGGACCGGCGCGGCGACTAGGGCTCACCAAACTGATGGACTTCACTCTGGGAGTCATGAGCCAGGCGGCGCAACCCTGGCGGCTGGTCGTTGGACGAGTGGGCCGCATCGGACATGGAGAACTGAAAGGTATAATAGACATTGTTAATCATTGACTATAATTACAAAGTTATCCCACTTTGCTGGAAAAAAGCTGGTGACCCTATAGTTAGTTGCTTCCAAATAAGGTTGCAAGTTAAAACATAAATCAAGTCATTGATGTCCTGAATATATGACCTATAGCTATTATTAAAATACCTTTACAAATGAAAAACAATAGAGTTTCTGTCCCCGATGCCTACTGTGAACGGGGAACGCTATTGATGACTTTATTAGTAATTGAACTATTTGAAATGTGAGTAAATATGAGTTAAAACGTGAACGTGTGGTGTGTGTGCAGGCTGGAGCTGGCTGCTGTCGCGCAAGCACCTGGTGCGCGCGTCGGCCACGCTGCGCGACCTGTGCGCCAGCTGCGGCGTGCTGTACCCGGGCGGCGTGCCCTGCATCCTGTCCGCCTGCCTCGTGTCCACCGAGCCCGACTCCTGCCTGCGCCTCATGGCCGACCGCTTCACGCCCGACGAGCGCTTCTCGCAGGCCTCCATACAGTCGCACCTGCACACGCCCAGGGACGTCACGGCCACGCACATTCTTGTGTTCCCTACGTCGGCTACTACACAGGTACGAACACGCAACTCAACTATTTTATTTTTGATTTATTGCAACATTTGTGAATATTGAATTCAATTAATTAAACAAAAAGAAAACAACACATTTTTTATAGTTATTGGAGAAAATTCCATTTATTGGGTCTTATAATCGTATAGAAAAAAAAAAAATCTATGACATCACAGGGACGACGCCCTCGTATCGCATGTACTAACTTGAATTTATAAGTAGATGGATTTGATGGATCGAAAAATAATAATATCATTTTTCACACTATTTTTTATTCTGTTTGTTTTAGCTGTAAGTCATCCAAACTTATTAAATAAATAAATTATTTCTGTCCACAGTCAAACCAAATGCCATTCGAGCCACCGATGGCGAACGGCGACGAGAGCGACATGATGTTCTTGAACGTGGACATGGGTGACGAGGACATGGGCGAGGACAACATGACGGACCTACTCATCGGAGACATGTTCAACAATATGTGGGCGGCTGGCAGTCCGCGTAGAACTGACGATGACCCCGCGGCCAGTCCGCAGGCGCATCATCATCATCAGGCTGCGTTCCATCATCAGGATGATAATGCTTCTGTAAGTAATCTAACAACACCTTCGTTGAATAGCCTTCTGACCTAGTAACTAACCTGTAATTAAAGGTTTTTGAATTCTAATGCATTTCTGGTGATTCAAGTTTTCAGTGTAGCATATTTCTATGGACAAGAAATTTATGAGGTTGTTAAATTTACGCATTCGCGTTGGCGTCTGAGGATTTGAACGGATGACCCGCTTCATGTTGTGGTTGCATAGAATGAACAGTTTGACTGTGAGGATAATGTGATATTGCAGGAGGCAGTAGGGGCGCTGCTGCAGCAGCCGCTGGCGCTGGGCTACATGGTGTCGACGGCGCCGCTGGGCTCCATGCCGGCGTGGTGGTGGGCGGGCTGCGCGCACCTGCGCGACGCCTGCCCCGCCTTCCTCAAGAGCGCGCTGCACCTGCACGCCGGCAGCCTGCAGGCCGCCGACGACTACACCTCGCTCACGCAGCGCCGCGACCACAACACGCACCCGCTCGACTCGCAGACCACCACCGACGTGCTCCGGTACCACTCGCTAACCTTAACATAATACCAAACAAAAAGAACAGAAGCACATTCATAATAATTATACCCATGATGCAACTCTTTCAACTAACATAATATGGCCAAAATATAAAGCTGCAAATGGCCTACTTGAAGAATAGTAGTTTGATACGTATCATCTCATAATGTCAAACTCTCAAAATGACAACCAGACGCAAAATGTCCACTTCGCAGAATGTCAACTTCTTAGAATGTCAAATTCGCATAATGTCAATTTCTCAAAATGTCGAATTCTCACAATGACAAATTCGCATAACGTCAAATTCTCACAACGTCAACTTCTTAAAATGGTAAATTCGCTTAGTAACACTTTCACGTAGTATCTATTTTAACAAGGTCTTTTGAATATAGCTTTTTTCCATTATTTTCTACTTTTTAGTTTGCTTTTCTGTGGAAGCGTGTTTTTTAGTTTCTTTTTAACTATTATTTATTTTAAATTTTTTAGGGTGTTTCGAATTTTGTGACATATGTCAGCGTAGTTTTCACAGACAGTTTTTTGCTTTCCTGGTAACTCTGGCAAGGATAATGGCACAATTTATGAAATTATTGTATTGTCATTGGTCCTAGATAAGTGTGGCAAATTTCGAGTTAAGCCGACGTTTTGAAAGGGGTCATAATCATGTTCAAAGTTTCCGTTATATAGGCACATACTAACATAATAACATACATATGAAGCTAATAAAAGCGTGTTAAAAAAAAAACCATTCGTCAAAATGACAAAAAAAAAGAAGCAAAATGTTGGGATCAGAGAATAACGAACCGTCTTTTTAAAGTTCTAAGAAATAGGAAAGGACTCCGTGACATTATTTTTATATTGAATAATATAAATAATTAACTGCACTGCAAAATGCAAGTCTGAAAATGGCATTTTTTTAAGATTACAGTTTAGCGGCTATCTTTATTCATAAAGTAAATTAAATCAAGCAGCTTTATGCATGTTTTTCTATTCCCAAGGAGAATCAAATTTTTCTATTAGTTTTGTTCTAATTTTGGTATGTTTTCGTCATTTTGATTATGGTGTTTTTTTTTTTTTTGTATATGTGTAAGGTGACACACCATACAGTGGATTGATTATAAATTTTAATATTTTATTTTGAAAGTCAACAAATATTTTAAACCTACCATAATATGCCCCTTTGTATACCTACGTAAATAGACATTACGTGGAGGTGTCACTAAGCGAATTTACCATTTTAAGAAGTTGACGTTGTGAGAAGTTGACGTTAAGCGAATTTGTCATTGTGAGAATTCGACATTTTGAGAAATTGACATTATGCGAATTTGACATTCTAAGAAGTTGACATTCTGCGAAGTGGACATTTTGCGTCTGGTTGTCATTTTGAGAGTTTGACATTATGAGATGATACGGTTTGATAGACCTACCACACCTAAAGAACGTCATCCATTGCCATCAGCTAACATACACTTCCAACTTGACAAACACAATAATAATGTTAGTTGCAAAGAATCTCTTAACAAACCATTTACAGGAAGAACTTGTACCACCACTCCACTTTCTACGGTAACGTTTTTTCCGGTATTAACTTAAAAATGTCTTTACAGATACGTGCTAGAAGGCTACAACGCGCTATCATGGCTGGCTCTCGATGGCAACACTCACGACCGCCTCTCGTGCCTACCCCTGCATGTGCAAGTCCTCATGCAACTGTATCACACAGCTGCAGCGCTGGGCTAGACCTTGCACCCACCTTCCAACCTATGGAGTTCAACTACGATGCAGGGTCAACACTGGCTCAGGCCCCCCACCAACCACCTACGACGTACGCAGAGTATAACTGCTACGTATACATGTGATCTTCAACACTAAAGTGCTATGTGCGGTACGGTGATATGTGTGTCAAGTGAGCAAGTGATTTTGATGTGCCCATGAATGGCCAGTGAAACGGTGAAGTGATGCTGTGAAGAAGCGGATCTGAAATGGACGAGGATTGGATTTATTTATGATAATAATATAGTATTGCGCAGGAAAGCCTTAAAAACGAAATTATGTGTCTCAATTACCTAATGTTTGGAGGTTTTGCTTGTTATATTACAAGGTGTTTCCTACGCCTTGTAAAGTTGATGAGGTGGTACTATGTGTTAGTGACGTGTTATGACGTCACGCCTGCCTATTACTATTTATTAGAGTATATTATTGAAGTTGGTATTTTGAGGGCAGTTGGTGTGGTAAAATGGGTAATATTAGTGTTATTTATTTCAAGTTTCAATTCCTTAACCTTTCTAATTGCTACAAAAGTGATATAATTATTCTGAATAGGCCTGATGGCTTTTCCATGCCAGTTGAGCTGTTCAACCCTTAATTTAACTTTTTCATTCACATAGACATGTTTATTTTCAAACATTATTATTCTGTTTTCATTTAATCTATGTAAATCTAAATTTTGCTAAACACAATTTGCCTTGTTGTGTCTCCATACAACCAAGCAAAATAGCTAATTTACAATTCAGTCATAAATATTAATCACTGTATTACCCATATACATGTAAAGTAAGGTAAATGACTAAAAGGCAGCATAAACGTAGACTTGTAGTTGATGACAGTACTTAGATAAATTAACTAGTAGGGAGTGTAAGGGCCTCGTTACGATATGTTGTTGTTGTCAAGTGTTGGTATGTCTCCTACATGTTGTAGGGGATGCTGTTGGAGTGGGGTTGTAGTTCACTATGCTTAGTAATATATAATAAGTAACATGTTTCAGCAATGATTTCACACACTTATGAGATTTTTTCACACCTAGGGACTGCCCTAGGTGTGAAAAAATCTCATAAGTGTACACATACAGCTCTTGTCCACTTAACTGTAAGTGAACATGAGTTTAGATTATAAGGATTGCAAATATTTCTATTAAACCATTTGCTATAACAAGTTACTAATATATGCTATACTAAACAAAGTGAATTATAACCATGCACAAAGTTCTAAATGGAAATATCAAAAATGTTATAAATTAATTACTAGGAAATTTTTTTAAATGCAAGTTAATTAAGCCGGGAATCTAGGATTTATAAATTTGATCACAAAATAAGGTCCAATTCGGCATATAAACAGTTTTCCATGTTTATACCAATATGAATCATTCATAACGTGTCAAATGGCATTTTATATTCATTACAGTTATTATAGCTATCAGCATAACGTCGAATAAATCAGGTCTTATAAACAACTTCATAGCTCAACCTAGCTTTGGATTGAAAAGCTTGTTCAAATAGTTTTCAACTAGGCCAAAAAAATATATTTTCAAAATAGTTTAACACAACCAAGCAGTTGGTGTAATTGTATGCGTACCACATTTGTTAGTTATTTTAAATCAGTTTTTAGAGATTATCGTTAGAGGTAAACTTCTTTTTATCCTCTTCCTCAGTATATATCTTGACGATTCATTTATTAACCTTAGAAAATTATAATTACTCTTTTCCAAAAAACACTTCCATTTTGTTTCCTCAAATTTTACACTTTCTATGCAAAGTAACTTCCAGAATCCAAAGTGAACCTCATTTTATTAGACAATCACATGCATACAAAAGCCTTTTGAAAGTATGCATCGTACCGGCTAAATGCAAATAAATAAGGATTTTATGTGGGAATATTGTATTTAGATAGTTAATTGCTCACAATATCCCTTTTCTCTCTTCTTTACCTCAAATATTTTCACACCTCGACATTAACTTCCGTCGATTTTAATTGTAGCTAGTATTAAAATTATTAGCAAAATAAAATTTGCATGGTTTCAAATAACATTAATAAAAAAATAAGAAAATGGAACTCATTTAGCTTGTATTAAATTTATATTTTCTGCAATGTAGAAAATTTAAGAGTCCAAATTTATAGCTATTTGAGCTTTAATTTTTTAGTATTGCTATCACTTGCATGTTTATTATTCACATCAAGTTTTATTTTGATCTCAACAGCTACTTCTCTACTATTTTTGCAAGAACAATATCTAAGTTGTTGTGAGTTAACAATATTATGCTGGACACTGCAATTATATTGAGAATCCACCCATGAAGGTTTTAACATCACACATATTTTTCTGACTTTCTTATTGCAAATGTTTTAACTGCGACACAATGAAATCTTTAATTCTTTATGAAAATGGCGTCACAATATTTACAACTGTAACAATTAAGTTGCGGTGTATATATTAATGTAATATATTTTTTGTAATTTTTCGTTATTTTAATAAACCGGTATGAATTACCAAAGGAGTTAGATATGTATAGTATTTTAGATATTTTTTTTTTTACTGACGTTTCATAATAAATCGTCCACAAAAACATCTCACTTAATATAATGACAGTTGTCGACTTGTTCGTTCATACATTATTTTTGTAGGCTTTTTCGAAAAATGCAATTTATTTCCTAATTTGTCAAGTTGTGCATGACTTCTTCGCAAATCATGTAGTTTGCAATCTCTAGGGACAAAGTGTATTTACTAAAATTGACCACTGAATGATGTAGTTTTATAAGAGGGAACAAACGCTCAATGTTGCTTCACACAAGTACCGTATTGCACTGGTATTCTAGTGGAAAACCAATGTTCAAATTATATAATTCACTAATGTTAGTTATCAATAGTCTCCGTGCAATGTCGGCTACATCAGTCTTTAACAAACAGATTGCTAGTTAACATTTCTTATGACAATGGTAAATGAAAACCAGCACCCTAATTGTGTAACACACTTAAAATCACAGTCTGAATAATTTTGACTAATTTTTCATATGTTCGAAAAATTTGTCTGCTTTAGCAACGTAGATAACGCAATTAACGTTCTTGCACTGTCAAAATAAAAGCCATTGTTAGTGTGTTATGCAATTACCCCACTGATCAGTAACCTTCATTGTGTAACACTCAGAACCTTCATTGCTTTGGTGTGATTTTTCTCAAAACAACTTTCACCCTGAATAGCTCTTGAGCACAGTGAGTGCAAGATCCTGTTAGGTAGGGGAATACTGCACTAGTGTTTGCAAAAAACTTGATTAATCTAGAAAAAGCACACTATAAGCAATTTACATTGTGGCAGTGTTATACAATAAGGCTGCTGAACGCTAATTAGGAACACCAATAGTTTACGATTAGTTAAAATAAAATAGTGATAAAGAGACCCCCTAGATGATGTTCGAAGTAGCATTTGTATAATTAAACATTGTCGTTTTATAACAAAAAATATAAAATGGAGCCATTTGAAACAACAGAAGAGCGTGTTGATACGTCGAATCTCCGACAGTTTAGTAGTTATAATGAAATTTTCTATTTTAATATATTATTAAAGCGTAAGCGTAGGGAGGTGTGCTGTGAAAACAAATCTGTAAATATGTCCGATGCGTGGTGTGGATCGTGTATTACTCATTTTTATTGATATATTATTCCATTTTTAATCTTATTTCTGTGGACTGAGTTCGGAAAAATCTAAAATCCTTAATCAATTTTTCGTATTGAACAAATTATCAGAAATCAGATTGTAAATTATTTTTTTGTTGCTTAGTACCTAATTATTTTTTGTATTGTCAAGTGATGGTAGGCAATTTGTACAGGTTTTGTATGTAATGCGCGTGCGCAGCGCCGCGGCGGCTTGCATAAATTATTTAATTGTAGATGCGGCCCGCCCGCCACTTAACTGAATTATGCCTAGTTGAATATAAAATGTTTTAAATGTGTTACAGCATTTGAGAATATTTAATGATGTTGTATATAGTTTATTATTTTGTTTTGTAAAACAACATTTTGTACATATACTCGATGTAGTATCGAATACCGTTAATTATTTGCCCACATTGCCGATGTAAATGGAGCACGTTTTAAAGAAACCACTCGTAATATTTTGTACAGTTGTTAAGAGAGATTCGTAGTTGAATGGATTATTTTAAGGATTTCGTTTTTTTTAACTTTTTTGTTATTGTGAATTTGTCAATTTTTTTAGGGAATCGGGATTGTACTGTAAATAGACCTCACCATTTTGTCATATATTAGACGTAAGCTGTCAAATCTGATGATTGATGTGGAAATCAAATTTTCTAAATGGAGCAATCATTAGAAATTCGTAAAACAAAATTAGTGTAATACTTGATATTAATATAACTTTATAAATAACTGTGAAAATAGGTAATAATAATTATGAATAAAATATTACATATTTAAAAATAATTGTTTCATTTTACAAAATAACAGCAAAGGAGTTCTGCCTGCGTTGAAGAAATGAATGGCATGAAAGGGGGAGCTTAATTATGGTTTGAATATTAGATTACCGATTTGACAATTCTATTATAAATTTACATAAAAGAAGCTGCCTGAATACGTGTGACTGACGCTGGCATGGTCACTATTGTGGATTTTAATATTTGATAACATAAAAATATTGTCGAAATTAGTCACCAAATATAAGAAACTGATGGTCACTGCCTCACTGGTAAACGTTCATAAAAGTATGTACATATTGAATTGAGAATTTATCTCCCTTTGACATTGGACTTGAACTGATACTGGCAAAAGTAGAAATATTAATAAAAATCTTTTTTCTTGCCATTTTTTCGTAAACTCTTTGATCTAGCTCTTGGACTATACCTTAAAAATTGAACTAATTATATCTTTTAAACTAAGAACCGACTAAATCTGCGCCATGGCGACTTATTCCGACTAAATTTAGGAAAAAACAGATCTCCGCTAGGTGCCCTAGATTTTGAGATATAAATGAAGCTGGGGAAATATTCTCCAGGCCAACTTTTGAACCAGTGACCGACAGATTCTGATATTTGGCGACGAATTAGCGACTTGGGAGAAAACAGATCTTCGCTAGATGCCACAACATTTCAGATTCAAATGGGCCAAGCTGGGGTAAGCTCTCTCCAAATCGGCCACCTAAAGACCCTTATAACTTTTGAACCAGTTACCGACTAATGCTGATATTTGGCGACTAATTAGCTACAATTTTTTTATGTTATCAAAATTTTCAAATCCTTTATGGTGGCCATACCTGTGTCAGTCACACTCACACCACTCCTTACTGAGAATAGGCCTGTGATCAAGCAGTGAGAACAGTATAGTCAAACTTAGTGTTGAACAAATTTTATTCACGACCGTAACAATAAAGGACTTCCATAATTATAATTAAAACATCTCTATGTTCGGCAAGCCGATCCCTTGGGAAAAGCGAAAAGCCAAATATCTAATCGTGATCCTCGATCAGCACCTTTCCTTCTCTGAGCACATAAAGAAGGCTCGTTCGCGGGCCGCTTTCGCTCTCGGTAGGCTCCACTCCGTCCTAAATGCGCATAGTAAATTGTTACTCAGGTGCAAGAAGCGCATTTACACCGCTTGCAATAAGCCAATCATGATCTATGCATGTGCAGTCTTTGCACAAGCGTAACCCCACCATATTCATAGGATGCAGTGTCTCCAAAACTGATCAAGCCACAGGTTCGCCTTGGTACGTTCGAAATGTAAACCTCCACATTGACCTCAAAATCCCCGCTATCCTTTAATTAATGAATCGCAACTCGAAGTGTTTCTTCCATAAAGCCGTAATCCACTGGAACCCTCTGGTTGTCGCGGCCGCCAGTTATACCCCCTCCGGCCCCTCCCGTATCAGTAGAGTTTGCTGCCCGAGGCACATACTGATCGACCCTGATGACCCCATTACCCTTCTCCAGGAGAGCAATAGGGCCACTAGCACGTTAATAACGCCAAAACGTCCGCATTTCCGACCTCGCCGCCGAGGTCCGTTGCGGCGGTCCCGACTAAATAGTCCCCCCCCCCCCCCACCCTTGCACGCTTGTAGCTTTAAATTCGTCCCTATATAAAAATCACCTAGATCCAGCCCGTCTCTTGCTGCCCTCTACCAGTGACTCCCTAAGCCGAGGTCCGTACCCCACAGGGGGTGCCCTTAGGTATTAGTCGCTTAGTTTTTAAGTTATAAGCCCTGGCAGGAGGCCTTAAATTAATAAAAGGAATCCACAGAAATGCCCGGTTGAGTAGTCACGACCTTTTAGGTCAGATACGAGATGTCATTGCTAAAAAAAAAAACGATAATTAGTGCACTCAGAAATAACATATGCTATGAATGTAGCTACGTACTAGTACTACACACGGCTACAGGTCAAGTCATACATTTCATAATAAAAAATATTTCGAGTTTATATTGCTGTCCAGAGAAGCGAATAATCTAAACGAAGACATTGGAATCGAATCCAGGACCTCTTGCAGTTTTTAATACAAAAATAAAGTAGAACGATAGTACGAACGGTAGTGGTAGTGGTAGTAGTGGTAGTCGACGAACTCACGGACGTAATAAAATCACGGTGGGATTTTTTTGAGCATTGGATTCTGGTGCTTCGTATCAACACTTGTTGTTTATGAAAATTTAAATAATAATTGTCAATGAAAAATATGTACCAAGCCGTTTGGTTCTAATACCGCTGGTACGCCGGCGATGACAAGAGCTCTACGAATAATATCGTTTATGTTGGCGTGTCGTGCTATTCGGCCTGCGCTCCTGCAGCAGGATAGGCCATGGTGCCCTAGACAGCACCGCAGTAACAACGGTGCGGAGCAACACAAGGTGCGCCCAAGCGGAGACACGTAGCAAATACTGTTACCTATTATCTTAACTACAGTTTTGAGCCGTTTGGGGTTGAAACGCTGGGGCCATGGGGGCCGAGTGCGCGTCTCCTTTTTAAGGAAATCTCTCATCGACTGGTCGACTTCACGTGACCAGAAGGCTGGGTCATTCTTAGGCCAAAGAATTAGCATTGCCGTTCAACGTGGCAATGCTGCCAGTCTTCTGGGCACGTTTTCAGATGACAGATGCGGACGAGTACTTCGACCCCTAAGTGTCTTTTGTTTTTGTATTTATTTGTATAGCTAGTTATTTATTTTATTTTTAATGTAATTAATGTTGTTAATGAAAAATATTGAAGTATATATTTTATGCCGTAAATTGTTTACAAACGAAAAAAGTTGCGTCATAAAGACAGTTTGATTGATAGTGATATTGACATTGACACTGACAAGTAAATTGAAGATCGTAAGGTCATTCTTGGGTGTATGTATTATTTTCCAATAATCATATTAATTTATTTTGATTTAACTTTATATGAAGTAATTAATATAGAGTAAATATGTGTTTTCACCCATAGGATAAATCTCTGAATCGATACTATAGACATTTAGACGGTAACAAATAGACAAACTGTCACATTTCTCCTTTTTCATGTTCCGTGTGTATGAATATTTATAAATGACAATGAAAATAAACGAGAAGAATTTGTGCGCTTTCGCGTCGTCTTTGACGCCGGTGGACCGCGACGGCTGGCTAGACATGAGAGGGGAAGTCGGCAAGAGCTATCAGAAACGATGGTTCGTGTTGAAAGGAAACCTGCTGTTCTATTTCGATAAGAAAGGTGACAAAGAACCTGTCGGTGTGATCATACTGGAAGGGTGTACAATAGGTAAGAATAGCTCTCTTTTAAATTAGAATTTTTTAAATTAAATACAATTCACAAAATATTATGGGCCAGTAAACAACTCCACCTGTACGGCTGTACCAAGCTTCCTGTAATTTTTATTCACTACTACTCATTTTGACCGTACCGTGTGGTGCCGGACGTAAAGAATAACACCACCCCATTTCTTCCCGTGGGTGTCGTAAGAGGCGACTAAGGGACTTACTAGAGAATGGGCAGCAGCGTTCTCTATGCATTTTACCACCATACTGCGATCGCCAACCCGCCTGCCAAGCGTGGCGATTATGGCAAAGCCCCCTAAATTGGGGGAGGCCTAAGTCCAGCAGTGGATGTCTTACGGCTGAAATGATGATGATGATGACTACTCATTTCTATTCTTTTATCTACTTCCATACATGTTTATATGCCATCAAGTCAGTATTAACCCCCTGGCTTGGAATTTCATTTTTCACAGTCAAATTATTATTTGGCAATACAATGCCAAAGAAATAATAGTTTGACTAATGAATACAGTAAGTAAAGTCAGGACGCGAAGCAGGAAGAAATTCGTATTTTAACCTCTTATTACCTGTCTCTGTCACTCCCGCGTAAATATAATGAGTCTCGCTTGCACAGATGCAATGGCCGCCGTGGTCATGGATTGTCAACCTTTTACCGGAGATGGTAAGGTTTGTTCTTGTTTGCATGTGGTTTTGGTTGGCCTTGAGTCAGGACAAAAAATCCTTGGCTTGCTTGATATAATTCATAATTTTTAAATAAGGAACGAACAACATTCCATCTTGGGAGTTGGGATGCGTTAGTGATTGCTCAGTTTTCGGACATAGTTATTTATCTATTCTTAGTTTGTTGTTGTTTGTTAGTTTTTGTTATCTTGTTTTAATTGTTAAGTGGTACTTATAATATAGATAGATCTAAATAAATAATTTAAATAATAATTTATTTAATAAGTTGGTAAATTTTCTTTCTCCTTAAATATTTCACGTAAACCGCACTAAAAACAAAAATGTTTGTGACCACTGTCAGTAGGTAAAAAGGTCAATGTACGAAATTCTTCCTGCTCCGCGACTGGGCTTTAGTAATGTTGTCACCGCATAACATTGTGTCTTTGATATAGCTATGGTGCTACCACACTGAACCTTGAGGGTGGGCTGGGGCAATTGTATTTTGTGTCCTTACTAACAATACTAATATAGATTTAAAGTACTTTCTGTTACTAACCCTTCACCAAACAACCTATGGACTATTCATGTCTGAAATAAAGATTTTTTTTTATTTCATTTCATTCATTTCATTTCATTTATTCATAAACAATTTACATTGTGTTGAATATTTACACATGCATTTAACATAAAAATAGAAAAAAAATTAAAATACACAGAACAATGAACTATTAAACCAAACCAAATCCATTATTCCCACTTATTATTTCAATTGTTTCCAAAAAAGCCTTATCATTGATAAAAATTACACATTTTATCTTTTATCACCTACAGAGCTAACAGAAGAAGAAGCATATAGTTTCAAGATATTATTCCAGTGTGAGGGAGGACGCACATACTACTTGTGTACCAATTCCCAGGCGTCCATGGAAACATGGATGAAAGCCCTCGCCTGCGCTAGTTACGATTATATGAAACTCATGGTGAACGATCTACAGAGGCAGCTGGATGAGGCTCAAGGTAATTTAAGAATTGCAGTGAATCCTTTCTGTATGAGCCGAGATCTTTGCTCCGCAGTGGAACAATAATAAATTAAACTATGTTTATTCCTCTCAGTAGATCTGCTAAGACTGTTTTACACATAGACTTGGCAATGTTTTTACTGGACCTTGAGATGTTGACCTTGATATTCCCCAAAGGTGGTAGAATTAGCCTCCCAGTCTTATGTGGGAAGCAAATGAAACCACAAAAATATAAATTACCAAAATAAGAGTCTGTATATAAATCCTTTTGCTTCTCTTTTCTGTAAGGTGTATTATTTGTCTGTTCAGTTAGATATACAGCGATTTATTATCATATTTCAGTGCAGATAGAATTGTCATTGACAATTTACATTTTGTACTTTCAGCTGAAGCAGCGGCTGATGCAGCACTGGTGACTATAACCCCACCTGAAGAGGAGCCTAAGGTCCCACCCAGAGGGCAGAGGTACAACCCATTCAACAAAGTCATTGACGGAGACACCAAGGCAGTGCAGGGGAGTAGACATCGTAAGTATTCTGTTACAAACTTAGAACTCATGGTGAACTTTCTTTTTCCTCACGTTATTTCCCATCAACATGTCCTAGCTGGAACAAAATCCTGAAGACGTTTGATAACTACAAACTTGCACTGGGACCACATTGCTGATAAATTTCAGAATTGTGTTTATTACAGCTGCTTTTAACATGCACGTCTATCTACATTGTTCTCTTATAATTAATGTAACCTATTTTTTTTTTTTTTTCATTTAAAAGAATGTCCGAATGTTCTTCTGTAAAAATGCTTCCTACGCTTTTGCATTCCAAAGTGTAGTAGGTACCTGGAAAGATGATTCACCAACCCCTTGACATTTCAAAAGTGCCTGTAACTGGTTTATTTGAAATAAATGCTTTGAGTTTGGGGGTGGTAGACCTAGCCACAACCAGTCAAATATGGCATTTTAACCAAAAAACCTTTCATACAATTAAATATCGCCTTTATTTCAGACAAAGAAAACCTCAGACCAGACCTACCCCGCAAAAAGGTACCTTTCCGTGACATCCACACGGCGTACGGACGCAAGATATTAGCAGACAGGAGCGCGTGGCGAGCTAAAGTCACTAAACAGAGGGAGGACACATCACAACCTCTTATTCAGTTGTAGTTAAGTAAGGTTTATTATTTAATGAGAAAACAGAAACTTGCACTTGAACTAGAGAATACGGTAAAACGTTATTTTAAGACATTACAAGCTCTAATTGAATTTAAAGGGAATGCATTGGAGAATTGTATTGATGCTTCTAATCATTCTGGCACTTTCGATGTAAAAAACTGTCTAGAATTGGATTTTCATGTTTAAGGCAGGGCTTGGTAACGTTACCAAATTCACACTATAAGTATCGTTAAGTAACGTTATTTTCATAAAGTTAATTTTTTAACGGTAACACGGGTAACGATACTTTGGTATCGAATCCATAAAATAACGTTACCAATACCGTTACTAGTATCGATACTTTTATCGTTACTTAATGGGTTGTTGTCAACCCGCGCAACCTAAGCGGCACGCCATGGGCGGCGGCGCTCTACGGCAACATCACCAATCAAACGATGCAAATGCAACTTCCATAATGTAGTCGAAAGAAAGAGATGAAAGAAAATAAATAAAAATTTAACGTTACTGAGTTACCCAGTTATGCCAATTATCGTTACCAAGCATAACGTGACCTCTACTAATAACGTTATCTTCGTCCGATGAAAGTACCGATACCAAATTTTTAACGTTATTCAAAGCCCTGGTTTAAGGATAAAATATTATGTTTCAAAATGAAGTTTTAAACCACTTGTTTTCCGGACTGTTTTTCCTTGTTTCGAACTAAATATATTAGGTTGGGGAAAAAGTCTTTTCGCATTATAGTATGTATGAACTTGTAACAAAATCTCTTTGGCTATACTATTTGTATCTGGCTGGTTTTGGTATCATTGAAAGTTTAAATTTTAAAGAACATAATTCCAAATTCAAATTAGGAAAATGTGTGATTTTCATTTGTTTTTCGTACCGTCAAGATGAGTGAATCTAATGAAAAAATTCGATACATTTTAAAATTTTACTACAAAAAAGGTAAAAATGCAACGCAAGCCGCGAAAAAAATTTGCGATGTTTATGGACCTAGTGTAGTGTCTGTGAGAGTAGCACAAATTTGGTTTAAGCGTTTTCAATCCGGAAATTTTGATGTCAAAGATGCACGTCGCTCTGGTCGCCCTATTACGGATAAAATGGATGCCATTTTTGAAAAAGTGGAGCAAGATTGGCATACCAGTAGTTACGACGTAGCTGAAGAACTGGAAATTGACCACAAAACAGTTTTGGCGCATTTGAAAAAAACTGGGTACACAAAAAAGCTCGACATTTGGGTACCTCACGAGCTCACTGAAAGAATTTAATGAACCGTGTACTCATTTGTGATTCTTTATTCCGACGTAATGAAACCGAACCATTTTTGAAGAAGCTGATAACTGGTGATGAAAAGTGGATCACGTATGACAAGAACGTGCGAAAAAGGTCGTGGTCAAAGGCCGGTCAGGCTTCACAGACTGTGGCGAAACCCGGGTTAACTCGCAACAAGGTAATGCTGTGTGTGTGGTGGAATTGGAAGGGCATTATTCATTATGAGCTGTTACCACCAGGCAGGACCATCGATTCTGAACTCTACTGCGAACAACTGATGAGATTAAAGCAAGAAGTTGAGAGAAAGCGGCCGGAATTAATCAACAGAAGGGGTGTGGTTTTTCATCATAACGCTAGACCTCACACATCTTTAGCCACCCAACAAAAATTAAGAGAGTTTGGCTGGGAGGTGTCAATGCATTCGCCGTATAGTCCTGACCTTGCACCTTCAGATTTCCACCTGTTTCGGTCTCTTCAGAATTCTTTAGGCAGTGTCAGGTTAACATCACGAGAGGACTGCCAAAACCACTTGTCGCGGTATTTTGACCAGAAGTCCCAAAATTTCTTTAGCAATGGGATCATGTCCCTACCTACAAGATGGCAAAAAGTTATCGAACAAAATGGTACCTACATACTTTAGTTAAATATAAATAACTTTATTAAAAAATGTTTTGAATTTTCTTAAAAAATGCAAAGAAACTTTTTCCCCAACCTATTATTAATCTTATCTTCTGACATTAGAAGGCCAATTCTCGTAATTATTAAATAAAAAACGTTCAGAATGTATCTCATCTCGGCGACAATCAAATGTTTTTTTATTTTTTTATAAATGTATGTAAACTCGAGGTAGTTTTGACAGATTGAGATTGAGGTCAGACTGTGGATGTTCTTAAAATTATTAGAACTGTCCGTCTGTTTTAAATGAGCGAAGAATTGGGCTATCAAACGCTAATTTTTTTTTTCAAATTCGACTGCTAGTTCCAGAGATTAACACAAAAACAAACACTCTTCAGCTTTATTATAACTGTTTTAGATAGATTTGATGTTTGAAACATAATATTACAATGAACACACACGATTAGGTAATACTGTAGTCTTATCAACATAATGATAAGAATGTTAGAGCGACGAGGTGTTATGTTAAAAGTACTTTCGCTTATTTAGTTACATTGTTACAACAATTTGAGCTTGCAATAATTATACATTACACGATTTAGGCCAAATGTTGTTCGAAAATGTTTCCTATTTATAAAATTCTCTGATAAAATCAAATCAGGGTATGCGTGTATGGCAATTTACAAAATAATGCAATAAAGTCGTATTTAGTTAATAGTTTAGTCAGTATTACTTTGAACAAACTTAGAAACATTATAATGTTGATTTCTAAAATATAATAAGTAGCTCTTTAAGTAAAGTAAATTGCATCAAATAATTAAATATCACATTATAATAATGTTACCAATATAAGAGCCCAAGAGGCGGCAGTAATAATTCCTGTGTAATTGGATTAGCTGTACGAAAACTTACGTCAGACAGGTCAAATAAAATTAGCTAAGTACCAAAACTGCGTACGTGATAAATATCTAAACTTGATAACACTTTTAAAATTAATTTGTTGGATTTTTTTTGTGGTTTTTTCGACTGCAGTTGGTATAGTCATTTGAAATATCAGTTTACAAAATCTGTTTTTCAAAAAACAGATGTTATATTTGAGTAACCTCAAGTAACAAAACAATGTTGGAACCGACCGAATAATCTACGAAGTATCAATGATCGTTCGTAGATTATTTGGTTATTTTGCATTGGCTACTTACTGACTACAATAAATGCATTTGATGGCCCCAAAACAAAACCATCGAATTAATGAAGTTTTTGTTTTATCCCATTATTACCGTTCCCATACGCTTCTGCAGATTTAAGCAAGGTAATTTGAAACTACCCTGTATATCTCTTTATCCTATAACAATAAGAATATTATAAAAAAAAACCTCAGTAGCGGGAACTAAATTCATATCTTGAATATCTTTTTTTTCCACAGAAGTTTTCTTTCTACCAATTAAATGAATCTTGACCCTAGTCAAGGACTTAGTAAGGACCAGTAATAGTATGTATAGATATATTTTTATATGTAAAGCTTACCATGGTCATACCTTATCATGATCTTTAGAACATACTTAGAATTCACTCAAGATAAGGACATTACGCGTTTCATAAGAATATGAACCTCACCTGCTCGAGAATAAAGTGTGTTATCGGTTGAAGGACACTTAACGAGGCACTAGAAGTATTATTGTTGTTTTATGGGCGTTTAGTGTGACTCAAAGTGTTACTAAAAATATTGTTTAGTTTGTGTTGTACGTTCATCACAATATAGGCTATGATTATGTTTAAGTACTAGGCACATTTTGAACATTTGAATAACACTCACTATTGTATGGTAGTCAAACGAAATTAATCTGGATGTATTGTACGGTATACAGGCAGGTGTGCCTGCGCAGAACGACCCGCATGTCGTATTCCATTTTTCAAATCATTGTTTCCTATGAATGTTGTTTTCTCTTAAACTAATATCAACTCTATGCTAGTATATATTAAGTTGATTTCAGAATGAACAAAAATATTCAACAAGTCATTTAAAAAAAAAGGTGGACCGCAAACTGAACTTTATGAGGGGGTTTTAAAGTGGTTTTTCAAAAACACATATGTTTACATGTTTGGAAACGAATTGTGAGAGCAGGATAATGTGTATAGGCCTGGACCGTCCGGTATGCCAGGTTTTCAGTTCGTTTTACCGTACAGTTTCAGGTGTTACTGGAAAGAATTGACATGAGATTTTGTCAACAGATTGCACAGGTTCAAAATGTGCCATGTCAACGACGCTTATTTTTTTATTTATGTTGTAAACCGCTTGCCGATATAGTTATATTTTTTATGTAAACCAATTATAATAGTAGAATATTTATTGTGTGTTACAATAAAGTGAACAACAAGCATTATTCTTTTATTTTACCTGATTTTAAAATAAATTTTAAGAGAATTGTGACTGTAGTGAGAGTTGCAGATTTACCAATTTTTGATGGTGTTAACTAGAGAATGGGCAGCAGCGTTCTCTATCCATTGTACCACCATACTGCGATCGCTAACCCGCCTGCCACGCGTGGCGATTATGACTAACCCAGAAATCAGGGGAGGTCTATGTTCCGCAGTGGAAGTCTTTCGACTGAAATGATGAATGATGGTGCTAATGCCATCCTCAACCACAACATAGTTGATAAAAGGCTATGCAGGTTGATTTAATGCAATCCGCGACGAGTATCCTGTTGTATCTCGTCTTACTCAGCGCGGTGTATACTTCGTAACCAGCACCTAATTAATGGTAGGGTATTTGGGCAAAAGTAGTGAACAAACAGGGTGAATGTATTCAATAAAACAACAATATTTTTGTATTATGTAAGTTTACTGTTCATTTTATAATATGTTATTATAAACACAACGTCAACTAGTACAGTCGACAGCCTAGATATGTCAACACACATTCAAAACAAGGGAACACAACATTACATGAACATCTGCCGCCGACTGTATATAAAAAAGCTCAAGTAACATAAGTTATTATAGCCGTGAAGAATTACATTTATACTGTTGTCTACTCATGTATTACTTACAATGCATACTATAGTTTTGGTATAACATTTTTTAACCCACTAGATAACATTGAGCAATTTATTCCATTTATAAATTATGTATACAATTTTTCGTGACATGTTATATAATAGGTACATAAAACTATCCGCTAGTTAGTGTTTATCTATACACAACAATGTGAAGGTGCGCTGGAAGACGGTTCAATGCCCAGAGTCAGGAGAATGGTAACAGTTGCACGCTACGAGGTGGAGCTCAAAGTCAAAATTAACGCAAATTATATATTTTATTTTCGTAAACATGTTAATATTAAGATATAAAGTATATAAATATGCCTCTATACTAACCGCTCATTGGCATTTACTTTCCAAACTTAAAATTTCGCGATAAACAATATTTAATTTAATGATATCATCATAATTTATGAGAAATCGAGGTTGTTTGCGGAAATATAGATTATAAATGCCATGAAACGATTAAAAACACTTTAGTAATAAATTCTAGACACACATACAAATAAGTCCACGCTTTCAAAACACGGTTACAATGCATCAAGTCGCGCTGGAGACGCAACTCCTCGGATTCAGTACAATCTTAGAGAGACTTTGTGAAGATGGAGAGTAAGAGAGTAAACCTAGGATCAGAATAAATAAAAAAAAAAAACATAATAAATAGAGTAATAAATAATAGTTAGGTTCGAGACTTCAAGAGTAAAAACTTTTTAAATTAATTGTTTTACCGATAATTGCGTCCCCAATGCTTGCAAAACACATTAAATACAAAGAAATATTTGGTAACAACGTCTTAAAGATTAACATACAGAAAACAAACAATGAGGATACAATCGTTAGTATTTACATTAAGTATATAATTTACACAAGTCACATCACTAACCGAATCGACTAAAACTACAACTTAGAAAATTAGTACATTATATACCGTTCTCAAAGATTATATACAATTGTGTGGTGGGAGTAAATGTCTGGCCACTTTGTTTTTTTATGGTAGAAAGTGTATTTGGTCTTAACATATTAAATAATAATTAAAACATTAGTACGTTGATAACACTCCGTTCCAATACGTCGTTAATTTTACACATTGGATTTTATAACTTAGTTAAGATGTTTTAGTTGAACAAATTGGCTTTTTATTAGATATATTTGTTGGATATATGCTATTAAGCTTTTAAGTTACTAAGTTACCATTGACGACGATTAAATACTCAGGCGTTTGCCGAAAAATACAGTTTTTTTCAATAACCAATCCACTTGTGATTATATATCGGGGTATATATGTGTGTCGTGGGTGGGGTATGAAGCGAGTGGCCAGGTGCAAGCGTGGTGGGTGTGTGCGACCTACAGTGTCACGGCGGTCGGAGTCGGTTACAGCTCGAAGCGCTTCTTGCGCTCGGCGACCAAGCCCACGAGCGGAGCGATACTCGCTCGCCCGCTTACCGAGCAGCGCTTCGGCGCTGTTAGTTCTGAAACAAAACGTATAAGAGTATATTATTTTTAAAGGGTAAAAAATTCACATGGTGTTTCTAACTCAAAACATAAACTTGTATTCCAAATTCTAAATAATGTACATTCACTGTCAGTTACTCAATTATCAACTTTAGCGTGATGCTGTCTAATTTGATATTTGTGTAACAAAATTGATAATTGCAAATTGCAATGGAATTTGATCTTTCGTTTGTATGACACTGAGTTTCTTATTCCAAATCTAGAAAATTATCTGTTATTCTGAATCGAACCAGTCAAACCAGCGCAATTTTTTTCGAAAAGACGTCTCTAATATTTTGGTTTAATATACAGGTTGTCCCAAAAATCAACGTCAAGCCAAAAACGGTTGATAGGCCAGGTGGTGACAGTTATCAGAAAAATAATAAAAAAATCTAAGTTAAGTACTTTTCAAATTATTGTGACTACAAATCTCTACTTTCCATATTTTTTATTTATTTATTTAAACTTTTCGCACACAAAAAAAGGTACCCTGAATAACCCTTCTGTAAACTACAGTCCAAAATTAAAACACGTTTTAAAGAAAACATCACTTTTTTGCTCTACCATGTACTAAACATGATTACATCGCCCAACTTTAACTGACGGTACTGAAAAAAAAAAAAATGCTTAATTTAGATTTTTTTTATTTTTTTTCTGATAACTGTCACCACCTGGCCTATCAACCGTTTTCGGCTTGACGTTGATTTTTGGGACACCCTGTAAAGGCTCGCTTGCACAACAAATCATTTGATATATTTAGCACTGTTTAAAACATCGTCCTGTAGTGCTATTCTGTAAAAATCTCACCGGGAGACCTTGAGTGAAGTGAGCTTAAAGTGTGTTGTCATGAGTGTCAACCCCTGGCATTAGATGGAATGACAGTTCACTTCTAGGTCACTTCACCCAAGTTCTCACGGTGAGATTTTAACAGAATCGACTGTTTCTGTCAATCAGTTGAAGATGATAGAGGTTTTAGTGACAACAAATGGGCCGTAATGTTTAATTTAAAACCTAGTATTTACCTGGACGGGTGAGAGCTGCAGGTTTCTCGTGCTCTCTGTCTTCGCGTACTGTATCTTGGCTGCGCGCGCCGGCCTCGCCGCCTCCAGCAGCGGGCTCGTCCGGGACGACTTCGTCTACAACACATAATATAGCACGTTAATGTCTTATATCATTAATATATCGAGTGCTGAATCGGGATATCGTGAATACAATTAACAAAAAAGGGTCGTGTTTATAGGCTTGTAGTGTTTATTATTGTTAGGCGTCCAAAAAGCAATTAATTTGTTTTTTTAAGTAGAATTATTAGGCTGCGGAAGCATTTTGTTAGAGGTAAAGTGGAGTGTGTCAAAATGTTTAAAAAGACAGATCTCTAAATAAATATTGTTTTTCATTTGTTGTTAAAACAATTATATTTGCAATCTCAGGATGTATTGTCTAGTGTTTCTAGTAAGGAACAAACATCAGTAACCGCATTGCTGTTAAAATTGAGAAATAGTCGATTATTGGAATTATTTTTATTAAATGATAAATTATTTGAATTCTGTAAGTAGGTTTGTACAAACACTTTTACACGTTAGTCGTATTTTTTTTAACTAGATGAGGTCGAAGTTTCCTATATGACTACTCCAAGTAGAAATACCGATATACATTCGGAGAAGGTAAGAACCACACAGATTACAAGACCCAGCAACTTAGCACCTGGGATCTAATACTTTAGAACCTTTTTTTTCAATGAGTTTGATAATTTGGTCTATCAAAAGACACAGTCCGCTAAAACTGATTAGCCTAAGTATACCGCTATCGCGTGGCCAAAATACGATGTAATCACGCCACCATCTTGTTTTCTTGAAAACCTTTCAAGTGACATTTCACAACTTTTACCAACAACGCACTGCTGTCAACGTCATCTAGCGCCGTATTGTGGAAAACCACTTTTGGACCTCGTTGCAGTCGGTAAAACAGTATTCTGAACAGGTTCGAAAATTTAAAAATGAGTCATTTGTGGGCACCACGGCACTGGCGACCGATAAATTATTATAAAAATGTACGGTCATCAAATAAGTAACCAGAGTTTTCAGATTTAGTTGAAGTTGAGTAAGGAACCTATGGATTATTTAAAATAAAATTTAATTAATAGAAAACAAACAGTTCATTGATTAAATTAATTTTCATTTGAATCCATTTCCATCGGGTTCTTACTGAAACAACTATACCCGACGACCGTGGTTAATCTCTTTTGGTACCTGCACGTATCAGTTTCATTTAGAGGACATAGTTAGTGAGCACCTAATAATCGACCATTCCCCCCTCAACCAAACCCATAGCATGGTAGACTGGTAGCATAGTGCGTACCTGCGTTGCTGCCGGCCCTCTGCCAGACGGCGGCGAGGTGTCGCAGGTGGCTCCACAGCGGCGCCGCCCTCCCATGCTGTTAGTGCACCCCATACAATGTACCGTTACGCTAGGTTGCTTATCATGTGGGATAGAGACTACGCTCGGAGCATGGAAATTGGAGACGCGAATGAAGTTTGTGGGTGTGTAAATGATGTAAAGCCAACCCTAGAGAAAGCCTGGTGGTAAACTTGAACCCTACCTTGTTACCCCAGTGAGTAACTTCGACATGAAGAGATGAATTTTTTACTTTCAAATTTTTTATTTTTTAGTATTTTTATTTTATTTGAAACATGTCAACATGCTTTATGTTTCTGGGGTCAATATATGAATTTTCATTAGAATGACAATTGAGTAATCATTAGGTATAATCGGAATTAAACCTACTTGCAAATTCAAATATCTAATAATTTAATCACATTCTATTCATTGTCTGTTCACAAACAATCACATCATATTAAATTAGACAAGGTAACAACTATATGACACTAGTTTTTGAGACTGGCCTTGCACTAAGAATACCTGCACAGTAGATCACTATGCCTGTGGCATATAATAAAATTAAAGCAACAAAAGACTTGCATCGTTTAAACACTGTTTAATCGGTGCAACTCTCACTGTGGGCTTAGCGTAATGTGTGTCACTGGCAATTAAATCTCAAGTCTTAAGGGGGAAGCGAATGTTGATTAAAACATACGTGATACGTGACGGTAACAAATATGTCTTGAATTATAATAATTAAAATCATCAAATTAATTTAATCCCATTGTATGGCTATTTCATGAAAAATCATTCAATGTAATGATGGTTTTATGATTATAATTCTGTAAATACATATTTGTTACGACCGCGAATCAACAAATAACTTTACACTGCCTGCAAATCGCAAAAAACCTAAGAAAATTGAATTTAGCGGACCCTTGCCCCCTTAAGTCATTTGCACTTCCATTGACTGATTAATTATTATGTCAAGCCTTTGCTGGCCTTGCAAGTGTGGCAAAAATTATGTATAAAAATTATATATGTTGAGTTAACTTATAAAACAGTATTACTCCATTTCTCCAATTTATATGCTCCAAGAAATTTGAAATAGTTCTAAACTACACGTGATCGCGCGAATTGAGCTAATAGCAGGTGTATGTAAGTGGGTGTTTAATGGTTTACCGGTAAATGATATGCACTGTATTTATTTTCTTTCTTATTTTAATATATTCAGAACAACGAAGGATCAAAAGAGACACTTTATAAAAAAAAAATGAAATGAATTTTGTGCTGTGCTGTTTTTGTGACCAAACGAAATATTAAAAAATAACAATCTGTATATGTCGTATTATTATTACTTAAATAAAATAAAAGCTCAATTTGTGCGATCTAAGAATATCACATTTAAATCTATTTTAATCAGAAAATCTTCAAGAATTGCAGGTATTTATTTACAAAAAGAATATTACGACACCAAGAAAGTGAAAATAAATCGAAAAATATTAAATTTAAAGAAAATTGGAAGTGTCGTACAAAATCAAAACAATTTGAACTTTAACGTTGACTCCTTAAAGTTCATTTTCGAACGGTGATGTATAACTGTTAAGTGCAATGTATGGTCATGCAAGCGTGTGGCCTTTGCCTTATGGTCATATGAAGAGAAGCTAGCAGAGGCTGTACAAGCGTGTACCGAAGGATCGGTGTGTTTAAATTAAAAAAGTAACGAGTGACGTTGACATACCGAGCCAGTCTCTTCTATGAGCTGGGAGAGAGTGGACGCTTCGGAGTTCTTCATGTCATTGGCTTCCGATATTAGGTGGGCGCGGAGTTGCTTGTTTCTGAAATAAAATAATAACAACATTTTTTAATCCGGCCGGTGGCATAAATACAAACTACTTTTATGTAAATGAATCGTGGGGTTTAACATTACGTGTTCACCGGAAACACACTGAGGCAAGAGTGTAACCCAATGTCTTTTAGTACACATAAAAATCATAAACCCAATTTTCATAAGACCAGTAACATAACCAAAGCAATAAGCTTTGGCCGATTTTGGTTAAAATTTTTGTTACTGATTTACAAGTTGAATCAATTTCTCTCTCCAGCAGGACATACCTGGAATCCAGCTGCATGATATGATTATGCGCCTGCGCAAGCTGTGCAGTCGCCGTCGCCAGTCTCTCCTCTAAAGCCGCCGACTCCACGCACTTCACTGAATACTTCTCAGAGAGGGAGAGTATCTCCCGTTTTATCTCCTCCATCTCTTGCCTGGAAAGATTACTAAAAAACTTTACTATTTGGGAAACGGCTTTAATAATTATTTGTATGGAAAGGGAGTAATACATACATGGGTATATTGCGGAAAATTGAACCCAAGGTAGCCTCCTCGTTGTGGTTTTGATCTCTGATAGAATAAGAGAAGGTTGGGTGAATTTGCTGTTAATCATTAGTATTAAAAGCCCAGTAAGTGTTTATTGAGAAGTAAAGAAATCACTAAGGTTAAATATAAATTAAGAAAAAAATATTTATTATAATAAAAAAAAAACAACAGATTTTTTAGTATGGCAACCGTGTGCTACTGCTGCGGCCTCTTGCATTTTGAGCTTCCATTATTTATTTCATGGCTTCACTCAAATTTAGACATACATTCAACTACAAACGTGAAGATGAACTAACAAAAGCAGTTTTCTGAGCTTCTAAAAAGAAATACACAAAATGTTTTAGATCAAAGTCCCAAAACCCAAGTAACTTACTGGTGCCTCGAGCTAAGCTGGGTGAGGTCTCCGTTGTGCGCGCCCCTGCTGAGGTACTCCGCCTTGAACTTGTCGACCTCTCGCCGCACCTCGCTCTCGTGCGCCTTGCGCATCGCGTCCAGCGCCGCCAGCGTCGCGCGCGTCTCCTCTGCTAGAGCTTGCTCTTTGTCTAGCCTGGGAAGGGCACATTATAGAGGATTAAAAACTAAGATTTTTTGGAAGATTTATGCACGTAATTCTGACATTCAAATTAGGATTATCCAACATATTTGTAACTTTAATGACGTCGTATTAAGTAATTGGGTGCTTCAGAAATTAAGGTCACGATATTCGTCATATTGATAACCTGAAGACGATGGATCTCACTGGATTACATAGTGACTCTCTGCAATAATATCTGCACTGTGAAAGTTTTTTGCGAGGTCAAAACTCAAATAATTTGGAATAATTTACAAATAATTTATTATGATCCAACGCACTATGGACAGTCAGATCCCTTTCCGAATTGCTACTATTATTTAACGAGAAGAAGTCGGTGTTAGTAAAACCAAGCTGGTCCCGTTACCTGAGCTGCTCCCGCTCGGCGCGATGCTTGTCCTCCATCTCGCGCACGATGCGGCGGTGCGAGGACTCCATGGCCAGCAGCCCCTTCTCGCACAGCGCGCGCAGCTGCTCGATCTCCTGCTGGTAGCGCGCGCGCAGCCCGTCGCCGTGCGTGTCCGCCGCCACCGCGCTCTGGGGGGGGGCGTTAGTGTGGGGACTGATAACTTAAAAAAATCTCTAAATGGACAGTCAAATAAATTATTTAATTCAGAGCTTGAAATATATTTTCTTGGTCTAAGCATGAACTCAAAATGTTAGATTCTTGAAGACACAAGTGGCAATGTTTGAATTGCCATGAATTTAGCTGGTTCATACAAAAGAACTAGCTACAAGATTAGCAATGGCATTTAAGAACAGTAGTATTTTTTTTATAACGGACGAACAAATTAAGTGTGGTTCTAGAATCATGTACTGAATTCGTGATGGTCGATGTAAAATGTGTGTACCTGATAAGCAGCTCGCAAGTTGTCCAGCTGCGCGGAGTACTCGGAGTCGAGCGCGGCCAGGCGGCGCTGCAGCGTGCGCGCGCGCTCGCGCAGCCCCGCGCGCTCGCGCTCGTGCTGCGTCTGCAGCTGCGCACGCGCACGCCGCGCCGCCGCCAGTGCGTGCGCCTGCTGGGCTAGCGCGCACTCGCCGCGGGCACGCTCCTCGTGCAGTCTGAGCAAATGTAAGAGGTTAGTGGAATTGTCAGTGGACATGCTTAAACTAACAAATTCTGCATGTAGACATGTTTATCACCTGTCCAACGCGTCCTGCAGCTGCTTGCAGTGCTGGCAGGGCACCAGCGCTTGCAGAGCTTCGACGCGGCGGCGCAGCGCGTCGATGCGATCGAGCGCGCTGGCACCGGGGGGCGTGGCGCGGGTGGGCGTGGCCTCGCGGCTGTCTCGCCCTGCCTCCGGCGCCTCCCCCCCGCGCGCGCACAGCTGGCGCGCCACGTCAGCCACGGCCGCCTCCACCCGCTCGAGGCTCTCGCCGATCTTCATCGAGTCTTCACTGTTACCCGAACAGTCACTGGAGAAGAGCGCTCGGCACTCGGTCGAGAATCGTTGGAACAGATACACGAACTCCGCTTCCTGCGCCGGGTCGGCCTCCAGCGAGGACACGGCGTCCTCGGCGGAGCGGCGCGGGCCGGCGGCGCGCGGCGAGCTGGCGCGGTAGGTGCCGTCCAGCACGGCCACGCGCGCGTCCACCAGCGCGCGCTGCGCCAGCGCCTCGGCCAGCTGCGCCAGCAGCGCGCGCGAGTCGGGCCCGGGCTCGGGCTCGCGCGGCCGGCGCTCCGTGAGGCAGGCGCGGTAGCGCGCCGCGATGTCCTTGACGGCGGCGTCCATCTCGCAGCGCAGGTGGTCGTGCGCGGCCTGCCACCACAGCTCCAGGTCGGCGCGGTCCTGCGCCGTGAGCGTGAGGCGCGCGCGCCGCGCCGTGTCCAGGCGCACGTCGCAGGCGGCGGCGGCGCGGGCCAGCGCGCGCGTCACCTCGGCCTGCACCAGCTCGGCGCCCAGCGCGTCGCGCGCGGCGGCCCACGCCTCGCGCACGCGCGCCGCCTCCAGGTTGGAACGCTGCCTCTCCACGTCGCCGTCGGCCGGCGCCGCGTAGCTGAGCGTCTCGCATGCGAGTGCGGAACACAGCTCGGCTAGCTTCTCGCTCTTGTACCGGTCGACAGCTTCGGCGACTTCGCGCTGTGAAGCTTTCAGCGCCTCGAGATCAGCTCCGTGGATGATGAGTTCGGAGCGACGTTGCTCGCGCGCCTCCGGCGAGCCGTTAACGATGTCGATCTTCCTCGTGAGTATCATGGCGAGGTAGTCCAGCGAGCTCCTGGTGCCGGCGCCGCCCTTGCTGCTCTCGCCGTTGATTTTGCGTTTGAGGTTATCTATTAGTTGACTAGTTTCGATAATTTCAGACTTTATCAATCGCGCGAAGAATCTGCTGCCGTTCGAGGACTCGAGTGCCTCCTGTATCCTGCCGACGAGGACCGCTTCATACGCTAGTTTTTCAGCCAGTATCTCCAAGCTCTTCCTCTGGGTGAGCTCGCCCGCCTCGTACAACGCCGCCTTCCGCCTGGATATCTCCAGGAGTTTCGTTCTCAGTTGTTCTTCCAGCTGTACGACCACTTGAGCGACGCTGTCGTTCACCTCTTCCTGACTGTTATTTTGATTTTGCTCAAAATCCACGACGCACTTATCGAAGCACTCCTGTAGCCTCTTGCTCACATCAGTCAGGCACTTCTCCATCGACTTAAGGCTGTATTTCTTTTCGAGACTCGGTGAGGGCGATCTTCGAGACTTCGCCGCTCGCATGGCACTCATTTGGCAGAGGCACTCGTTTACCTTATTTCTCGAGTGTATCACTACGTTCTCTAAACTCTGTAGCCTCTCTAGTAGATGCCTCTGTGACTGCGTGCCGATACTGGAAGTCTCTGGGCTCTCATTTAAGGATGGACTCTCCACGGATCTGGTTGCCTGACTCAAAGACTCGCAGGAGTTTGTAAGGTCCTTGCGATTTTCCAAGGCGGAGGCTACTTTGGTTTCTAGCGAACTCAATCTTACTAGCATCTTCATGGGCTCGGAGCTGGTAGCACTGTCGAGTGACTTCCTCCTCAGTCGAGCGGCGAGGCGTTTCATCCGTTTTTCTTCCGAAGTATTTTCAGATTTGGATGTTTTTTCTTTGGCAGGGGACGCACTTTTAGAGGGAGAGTTAATGGTTGGGACCGGTTCACCGGATTCGAGCATTGTGATTTTGTTTTCGAGCTCTGTTAACTTTTCTTCTACTTCTTTGCCTAGAGTGAAGGACTCTCTGCCTTTTAAAGAAAGACTGCGTCTTTTCTCTCTAGATTCAGACTTTTGGATTTTGTGTTTTAGTGTTCGCACTTGTTTGTCTGAAGCAGTTAACTTCTGTGTTAGGTCGAGTATACGCGCCGCCATCAGATCTATCTCTGATCGGCTGCACTGCTCTCTGAGTTTCATCTCATTCCTTAACTTGAGATTGGTGATTTCGAGCTCATCGTACATATTGTGTGAGTCACGCAGTTCCTTCTTCATCGCTTTTATTTCTTGAATGGCCTTCACGAATCGGTCTCTTAACTCAGCATACTCCTCTATTAATCTGTCTTTTTCCATCGACTCTAAGTTCATGTCTTCGTTCAAGTTCGTGAGGTCGCTCAGAGACCCTATGCTCTTTCTCTTCTCCTTGGTGGGTAACGTAGACTCAACAAGTGATCTTCCTTCAAGATCTCTTATCCTTGTGTATAAGCTATCACTTTCTTTCACACTCTTCAATAGTTTCTCATTGAGTTCGTTGACTTCTCGCTGTAACTGCGCTATCGTCTCCTGCGCTGAAGCTAACTGCCTCGTCAGTAACTCGCAGTGTTCAGTCGATTCTTTCAAGAAGTTCTGCGTTTCCGTCAGCTTGCTCTCCCACAGACTTTTATCTTGGTTATAGAGTTCTTTTATCGCGTCTAAGTTTTCAGCCTCTTTTGTTCTTACGGTCAGTTCTTCTTCCTTCTTCTGCAACGTTGTTACAAGTTCTTCCATTTTCTTTTCTTGCAATGCAGCCTCGGTTTTTAATTTCTGTAGCCTTGTGATCTCGGCTTCAGCCGCGCCGACGTCGTTTAACGCTAGTTTCAGTTGTTTTCTTAGATCGTCTATTTCGATGGATTGTTTGTCTATAGTCGATATGTAGCTACGTTTTCTCGGTTCGACAGGTTTCTCGTTTTCATCAACCTCGTCGACGGTGCGTTCTTTTTCTTTGGTAGAGTCAATTTCGTCTCGGTCCCCTTTAGGGGTGTCTGGTCGCGGAGGTGCCGGGTGGGAAGTTCTAATGCGAACCTTTTCTTTCACTTTGGATATCGGAGTCCTTGTGAGGAGTGGGGACGGAGGTGGTTGAGGTCCCATGTCTCCCCAGTCAGCGCTATCTCTTCGTCCACCTTCGGAAGCCGTTCGGTATTCTTCGTCTGATGAAAAAGGCGCTGATCTGCCTGTGATGGGCGTTACAGGGGTAACAGGTGATGTTGAGGATTCCGAAGCTTGGTCAACGGTATCCTCTCGTAATATCAGTGACAGTGGTCCTGTGTCGGGTAGGCCAGCTGTTCTTTTCATGGCCGACACCCAGTTGGCTCTGATCCCTGCTGTTACTGCCGACAGGACTATATGCTTTCCATCCCAAGTCTGTGAAACGAAACACGATTCATTAGAAACATGTTTAACTTGCACAACCGACAAATTATGGATTTTATTAAAGGTATTACATACCTCAGTCTCAAAAGCATATCCTTGCGTCGAATTCGGCAGTTCCACCACCCTAGATATCCCACTCAAGTCAATAACCCCGTCCATCAGCCCTCGATGTTCTGCATGAGGATCCCGGAAGTACAGTAGAGCTGCCCCTCTTAACACAAACCAGTGACGTGACCAGCCTGCAGGTCCTCGTCTTTGCAGCCATCCTGCTCTTGCATGGAGCAGTCTTTCAGCGGGTAGTTCAACCCTACCTCCTTCGCTACTTTCTGTTGGTTCCACTGCGTCAGTAGGCTCGCTACCTTCACTTGCTGAACTGGAGCTGGCCTCTTCTGGTGGTGCGCCACCGTCTGGTGAACCACGGGCCTGGAGGTAAGACAAAATTATGAATATCTATTACAAAGACGTGACTTCCACCGATGACTAACTGATAATCCAAAGATATCTTTCAATAGCTTGATATGAGTTATCTATGACTTAAAATCATTCGAGACTGTTATCAGAGGAGTCATTGCAATTTTTTACGTCATCATAATAACAGTTGGTATACTATGCAGTATGTTTAGTTCAAAGAGAGAATGAGAGTGAGTTGAGAGTCTTTACGAGAGTGTAGTACTCATATGAATAAACAACTTTTATTATGGGACCAACTCTGTAATATACAAAAAAAATAAGTTACCTTCCATAAAAAAGTGCAATACTAACACGATCCTAATAGGGTCGGCTGATTTTTTTACACTCCCTTAAAGTATGATCCCTGGTTTATCCTAGCACATTATATTAACTCGAAAGATTTTCACAGAAAAATAAAAAAATACATAGTTACTAACCGGCAGTCGATCTGGTGGTGGCAGTCTTGTAGGTCTCTCAAGCGTCGGTGGAAGCGCCCGTCTTGATCTTGGTCTGGTGAGCGATGCTGCGATGTCACGTAGTTGTTCATCATACTGCTGGTGCTGATGTTGGAGAAGCGGCGACCGAACACTGTTTGCTAGAGAAGAAGAAAAAAAATGTTAAACTTAAACGAGAGATATTTGAAGCAGTAGAACTCCATGTAGGTAGATAGAGCGATACGCAACGACTCCAAGTTGGCAGAGGGAACATAATGAATACAGCAGAAGCGAAAGCTGTGGTACAAATTAGTTAAAGGCTAATTAGGCTGATTTAGTCCAGTAGTGGACTTGGTTGTATATTTATGTAGCAAGTGGGAGTAAACTTACCATCGTCAGTAACAGGCGGTGTGGTAGGCTCAGCCCACGTATCCCTGCGTCGAGACCTTGCCTTCTCCTCCCCGTTGATCTTGTCCCGGGTGGGTGGGGATGCTGACGATACTGGCTGGTCTGTGTATACTGAAACAATACGACAATAGTTTATTTATTTATTACTACGTTTATTTATTAGTAGCTGACGAATTTATAGAGAACAGATGTGTAAGAACGCGTCTTTCTAGCGGATCTCAATTTCCGTATAGTGCTTAATAATTTTGCCTGATTCAAAGAGGTACTGACCAAATTAATGTATTAAGTAGGTAGGGACTTTGCCTTAAAGGTGATTCGGAATCTGAGTAACTAATTAAAATTTAAGCTTTTTGCCAAATGACTTGGCGAGATGAAATGTAATACGTAGAAACACTTCTGCGATACATCTTAATCTATATATTTTGTATCTCTCAATTTAAAACCCCGCCTATTTTGAGCCCCCTCACACGAAATACGTATCAACAGGTTTACCTACAGCCATACCGTCCTAACGAGGTGATAGCATGTGGGTACGTGCGGCACCCAATAATAATAAGATACGTTTTAAAAATACGCGCGCCCTTTCAGCGAGCCTTATTTACGAGTTACAGGGCTATATAAGGCAAAAGAATATAATTATTTCATGACATACGGAGACATCATTCACTATTTTATGACCTGGTTTTTTTTTTTTGGGTGTTACGAGATCTGTTGTGCAAATGATGAGAAGAGGTATTAAGTTTATCCTACTTACCTAAAAAGGGTAAGTGTCTTTTAAGGTGGCATTAGGCTAGTACTGTGTACTAAGTTTTATCACTATGACTAAGAGTACTATGTCTTACATTGAGAATTTTCGATTTCAGAACTGATCAAGCAATACGAGATTATAGCGCTGTTCAGTTAAAAAAACTACAACAGTCAATTCTTTGGAGATGATTGCAGTCAGTGGAAGTTTTATATGACGTCAGATTATCCTAAATCATGTTTAAACACGATGACACATCGGGAATTTCAGACTAAGTGCTCATAAGCGTCTCGGAATTAGGATGAAAAAATCTAACAACCTATCTTCACAAAAGTATACGAATCTTTCAATTGAAATGATTTCAAAATGGATTGGTAGGCAAATCTATTAAGCAATATAATAATGAAGAATCCTATGAATATAATAGTTGAACCACTAATGATAACAAACTCCTCGCCTGCAGCTTATAATCATGATCCATTTAAAGAATACAGATAATAATAAGTCTCCATAAAGAGGATGAAGTATAAAGTTTTATGCGCAGTTGCGCGCGCGCCGACAAAAGCGCGCTTCACGCCATTTTGTTTATTTTGTCAATTAATATTATTAATTGAAGCTGAAGCGCTGTAATGGGCCGTAGTTCATATCATTTTATTTATTTATAAAGTTAAACGAAATTGAATTAATGCGTGTAATAAAATGTTAAACGTTAATTTTATGTGGAAGGAGAAAAAACTACACCTGTGCCTATCAAGAAATGATTTACAGTATTACAATAATAGACACATTACTCGCATATTGATCATAAAACACCTTATTTATCCCCCCATAAATAAAACTCCAACAAAACAGCAATAAACATTGACAAATAATAATAATAAAAATTGAAATTGTATTTTTTTTTTTTATTGGAATGTTGGTGCTCACAAAATAGCGCAATCCCAAGGTGTCACGTTCATCATACAGAAAAGATTTACAATTGAAAAAACTGCGAAGTTTAATAAATATGAATGAAGCTGCCCGTAGACGGGCGGGTGTAAATCATCGACACCCACTGCGCGTGCGCATCGCATTGTGCTGCCCGTGGGGCGATACAAGCACGCTCTGAGATGGGAATGGGAACTTTATGTAACGTGTGCACTCTTTTCCTTTACAAACAGACGTTTTGTAAGGTGCGTCTACACTGAGAGAAGTTAAGGTGTGTTTTAAATTCTTTAAAGGGTGCTGAATTCTGATTCAGAAAACAGAAAGTGCAATCCTAGGTATAAATAGATAAATTATAAAAATTACACTCACGAGAAATATTTCAGGGTCGGTCCAAACATAGAAAAAAAAAAGGTGAAGTAGGTCACAAATATCTTTACAATTCTGAAAGCTGTATTATTAATTAAAACTGTATTACTAAGTAAAAAAAAAAGTTTAATTTTATGGATGTTATAAAAACAGATTTCATTTCATTTTTCATATTATTTTCATTATTTCGATTGTTTTTGTTTCAGATATTGCCAATATGGCGGTGTTTTGGTACCTACATCAAATAAGTGTCAACTATAGCAAGTATTTACATTACATAATATTGTACGTACACACTTGTAGCTGTTTCACATAATGTATGTAAAAACAGGTTTTTAATGTCTGTTTCTTTGCCAAGTGAAAGTTATCGACAAATAATGTAATTAGTCGTATCGTCGATGATAAGATTTTTATATCTGATAGAGACTTTTAATTAATTTGATGGTTCATTTCAAACTTTATGTATTATTATTATATTATATTGGATACCTATAAGGTAATGTGTGTTTCTTGTAAAATTTGTTAGATATTATATGACCACTGACCAGATGTATGAACGTAAACGAAGCAAAACTGATGACTGGCCTGTTAGTCTAGTGGTTAGTGACCCTGACTGCTAAGACTGAGGTCGTGGGTTCGATTCCCACCCAGGACAAATCTTTGTGTGACGAGCACAATCATTATTTATTTATTTATTTATTCTTAGGAGAACCAACAGCTTTAACAAATGGATAAAAATTGTATAGTAACATAAAGCCAATTACAGGTTCTCACGGGTAAAAACAGAAAAAGTAATAGAGATTTTAAGATCACTAACAAACACGATAGAACAGATTATATATATAAGGTACAATAAGCACTATACAGTTTTAAAAAAGTCAATGTTCAGCCGAGCGCGTGCAGAAGAGGTTTTGGTGGTAAATGGGTCAAATGAGAACTCTTTGCAAAGAATTTTAAAGTCCTTATTCGCTCGCACCATGTATGAGTTATGCCTGTAGTTAGAAGAGGAAAAAGGAATGGAGATAGGTGGATTAAATCTAACTGATCGCTGAGGGACGTTGAAACGAAGTTTATGCAGGAGATCAGGACAGTCAATTTCGTTAGATATAATTTTTAAAAGAAATGTGCAATCCGCTAATCGACGACGATTTATAAGTGGCTGTAAATGAAATTTCTTGCATTAGCTCTGTGTCTGGGTGTAATTTATCTATAATATCTATGTATTTAGAAATATATAAGTATGTTTATCAGTTGTCTGGTTGCCACAGTACAGGCTCTGCCTAGTTTGGGATCAGATAACGTTGTGTTGGTTGTCCTAAGATAAAAAAACGAGTTATTTAGTTTCTGCCTATCCCCATGAGAAAGCGTGATTTTATGAATGTATGTTCTGGCTATATCATTCGGTAGTGCGTCTTATCACCATCATCATCATTTCAGCCGCAAGACGTCCACTGCTGGACTAATCCTCCCCCAATTTGGGGGCTTTGCCATAATCGCCACGCTTGGCAGGCGGGCTGGCGATCGCAGTATGGTGGTAAACATAGAGAACACTGCTGCCCATTCTCTAGCAAGTCTCTTAGTCGCCTTTTACGACAACCACGGCAAGAAATGAGATGATGCTATTCTTTACATCCGGCAACCCACGGTCCGTTCGTCTTATAGTTTATAGTATACCAGTTAAGCTAAATTGATTTCCAAATAAATCCACAGTTACTTTTAACACAAAAGATATAGTACTTAGATATGCAATAGGTATTTCAGATTATAATCTAAAAGCGACTTATCTCCAAAATTGGTCTTCTAAAGAAAAGACAGCTAATGACCACATTTCTTTATGTAATTTCAATGAAACATCATTACGTGTTAAAAAGTACGTACATTTTGAGTCTAGCAAAAAAATTTAGGAGCCAGAAAATCCATTAGGTGGGTTCGTTGACCCCCGTTAGTCATGTACTCATGTGATGTGCTGGACAACCTGACAGCTTTCTTAGAAGACGCGTGGAATTACCGAGGTTTTTTGCTAGTCTATGGTCATAGGGTGATATTAAGATAATGTTATCGGATTTTATATGGATTAGGTACAGGAGTTTCTTTAGGTTTTTGAAACTTGGCTTGAAATGGTCCGGATCCTCTTTAAAATTTGGGAAGAACTGAAGGGTAATCGAGTCACTTAATATCAGTTGGAATCGCTTTTATTTTGACAGTTCAACAACATTCATTGTCTTTTTTACGTTTTTGAGCAGACAATGTTTTCAAACATACTAATGCAATGAATTAGAAATAATCTTCAAAATGATTCAGATTCTCACTTCTGTACGTTACGCAGTTAGGGTGCTGGTTATAATGAGGTTTTATTATTGCGAAAATCTGCCATATACAAAAACAAGTGTTTCAGTTGTCTATATTTTTCCTATCAAATTGGATTGTATGATCTGGAAAACAAATGATTCAAACACAATAGCATCGTCATCTTGCAAGAAATTTGGCGGGAAAACATGATAACAGGGTTGCCACAATTAATCCAAATTATAATTTTTCCGTCAGATAACATAATACCATAATATTAAATAACGTTATAAAAACAAAATCTTTAAAAAGTTTCTACAAACATGCTCTAGAAAATATCATTTACTTGTCACCAACTCATCAGCTATAATTGTATTGTCAATATCATTAACTCCATAATGATTACGTTCCCGAAGATGTTTCAGTCAAAGCCAATCACCAATAACTCAAAAACTAGTATTACTTTACTTTACAAGTCACAATATGTAAATATAAACCACAAATATTCTCGAACGAGACAAGACATGTCCTCTTCCATAGATTGGGCCCTCGGGCCAACTAAATATCTCTACGTTGTAGGTTGGTTCATATATAGAGCTTGGAAATTGTGGTTTGTAAGAAGTACCTGGTCTATGTTACATGGAGATGTAGAAAAAAGTAACCAGTTAAAATTACTTGTTTTTATAATAATTATACATTTTTATGTGTCTGTTTAAATTAGGCTTCGTCAAATAAAATTAACGCCATCGGTTAAAATGTTTAAGACATGTTATTTTATTTCATAATTATAGAAATTTCTCTTAAACTACCTTTCGTCGAGTAAAATTAACACGTCATCGACTGTTTAAACCACTATGATTGACTGTGGAAAGGGTCGTTTTGACAAGCAGTAATCTTAGGCCAGTCTTTTCAAAAGATGTCTCCCTGGTCGGATATTCTGTCCCTGAGCTAGCGAGCCGTGACCATTCTTTTCTTTTCAAGCTGCTTTTATTTTAATAATTACCACAAGTAACAAAGACTTAATTAAACGAGGAACATTAAAGGTTTCGTTTATGAAGTTTTGAAATATTCAGACTTAAAAAGACATCAAAACAGCTGAATATTCCTCTCCAGACACTTCTAAAATTCGTACTTTCCGTCAAATAGCTCGTTTCGCTGCGTCTGCGCAGGCAGCGGGACCTACATTCTGTCGCCGACACGCTCCATGGCCAGTGTTGCCAACTGCTAGCTTTACCCAGTAGCTAGAAATTTTCAAAATGTTGCTAGATTTCCAGTTTTTTTTACCCTAAAAAGTTGCTAGAAATTGCTAAATGTTACAGTAGTTATGTAGGTTACAATAAAATGTCAATTTCTGATAATCATTTTTATTTTCATTAATTCCAACAAGAAGTTAGATTGTCTTGTGTACGCAATTGAATTAAAAAAATAAAACAATTAAACAGGAAGATGTCGATGGCTGGGGTTCAGTATCTTTAATTGATTTTAAATATTTTTCAACGGTGCCCATTTTATGCAGTACGTCTTTAGGCAAAACACAGTTATAGCAGCATTTACCACTTTTCCTGAGGGAGTCTAATGAAGAGGATTGAAGTTCAGAGTTATCAAACTCATTCTGTTTCATTGCTTATTTTTAACTAAATTCATTTGAGAGAATAACCTTTCTGCCTCTGCATTAGAATATGGCAGTGAAAGGCAAGTTAAAGCAAGTACTAATATCTTGATATATGTTGTCACCGGAAGAATTTCTAATTTTTTTTACTTCGACCCAAAATTGAACTATTTCTTCAGAATGCCACTTATTTATATGCAGAATGTGCCACTGTTGCGTTATCTTGTCTATTATTTCTGGTGTAAATCCCAAAATGTCAGCAACGTCGATGATAGTGTTTGACTTGATTGGTTTTATTGCCTCTTCTGGACTTAGCAACGCCATTGATTCTAGCTGCTTGTAGTTGTCTGGAAGCCTTTGTTGCAATTCCTTAAGTAATTGCAGTAAGAAAGCGGAGCAGCGTTGTCGTATTGCATTTAAAATTTCGGAGGCTAAATTATGTTGAGCAGTTTCAAACATGTAGCCCAACAACGCAGAGGAAACGGGGAATTCGACCTGTACTTACCGTAGCATGTATGACCATAGATTTTTTTTTTCATTCAACTCGGCACACTACGCGACGAATTTCGATAGACTCACGTCTCATGATGAAATGAAAAGTTGCTAGAAAGAGTAGCTAAAAAGTTTAGCTACAAGTTTTATTAAATTGTAGCTGTCTGTCACCAAATAATAGCTAGATCTAGCTATAAAGTTGCTAAGTTGGCATCACTGTCCATGGCGCGCGCGCGCCGCCACTCAACGAAAGTGAAACAAAACCGTTCTTCCTTCTCAGAACAGAATAACACTTTTTGGTAAGAAGTAGTAAGATTTTTTTTATTGTGAGCATATTTAGCTAATTTTGGATAAAGTTTCGTTCTTAAGCATAGTGTTACCCAGTAACTTGCTTGATTGTAGGGGTCAGATATTGGGGCCATCCATAAATTATGTCACACGTTAAGGGGGGGAGGGGGTCAACGAATTGTGACAAGGGGGTGGGAGGGGCCCTAAATTTTGTGACGTCACATTTCAAAATTAAATATACATATTTAAAGTACTATTAAAACACGAAATATGAACTATGAAATAAAATATTTAAAAAAATTCAATGTCTAGATGTAAAATTGCAAAATATGTGACGTCATACTAGGGTCTCACAAATGTGACCAGCTGTGACAAGGACGGGGGGGTCAAAAAATGGTCAAATTTGTGTGACGTAATTTATGGATGGCCCCTAAGCAGTCGCTCCATGTAAAATACTGGTATCCAGTTGGATCCGGTTAGACTATAAATCGTCCCCAGTAAAATTGAGAGAGATTTGAATTGATTGGAGGATTAAACCTAATAATTGAACTCAAACAGAATTTGGAAAATTGATTGAAAAATATAGAGCAACGCCAACGGAAGGAGATCGAGTGTACTGGTAAATTCTCACTAGTTGGATTAAAATACACTGTAGTTAAGATTTGTCTATTGGCCAGGGGACCACAAATATCTACAATCTACATATATCTATAATATGTATGTATTGAGAAATATTGAAGTATATTTATCAGTTGTCTGGTTACCATAGTACAGGCTCTGCCTAGTTTGGGATCAGATAACGTTGTGTTGGTTGTCCTAAGATATCTTTAGATCTTTAATAACTTAATTATCTTAGTTGACAGTTCCCTATAACACTCACAAGAATCAGCATTTCGTCGTTGCAAATTTAAAATCTCCTATGTGTAAAAAGTAACTTTTCGAGAAAAACGAAAAAGACTGTTTCCTGAAAAAGAAACTGAGGAAACATTCTTATTTTTTTTTTAGATGTAAAGTGTAAAGGACTTATAATGTATTGAGATAGAATTTGTCTTATATCAATGTGTCGTTCAGCGTATATTTATATAAATTTAATTATTTTTCTGCACATAGGAGATTTAAGTTGCAACTTTTTGTCACATAAGTGGTTTTACAGTTTATAACATCAGGCACATAGGAGTTTTCGATGGTCAATAAACATGAGATTTTATTAAATTAGCGAATATTTTAACGATACATTAAGATACAGACATATGAGACATATGAGTTTTTGCAATAGGTAGGTATACAAAATCGCTTTTAAAATATATGCATAGCTCGTATTTGTGAAAATTGTTACATAGGAGATTTTAAATTTGCAACGACGATTTACGATTCATGGAAACATTAGAGCTTGGTTTTGAACTGTAAATTTTCATTTGTTCGCCAAGTATGGTTATTTTATGGCCAGTAAATTAAAGTTGACGATAAAGTAACTGTTAATAAAATATTACTCGCAATAACTACTATGTTTTGATTTGATTCAGTAATAAAATAATGAGTTAGTGGTTTTGCTTTATTTCATAATTTTAAGCTTTTACACGGAGTTGTATGGCAATCCGTGGGATATAAAATTGCATTTGTGTTAATAACATTTTCTATGGGTCATCCATATTTCGCCAGTTAATTTTAAGGCCTATGGAACAGGGGGCGAGCCTATTGTCTTCTACCGGACACAAATCCAAATTTCAGGTTGCTACTCGGAATCACCGGATGGAAAAAACCGATAAAATATTGCTCGACGCGGGAATCGCCGGGGGCCGCACGCTTAGTAGTGCGGCTTCCGACCACTAGATAAAACTGGCCAAGTGCGAGTCGGACTCGCGCACCGAGGGTTCCGTACAAACCTGCAGGTATTCACGGTTTATGCATAAGGTTTATGTTTATGAAATTAAATGTTTTTTTTTAAATTTTATATTTATGTTGACAGAATGAAAGGTAAATTGTGTTTTACGATTTATGACGTATTAAAAAAAAAACTACTTACTAGATCTCGTTCAAACCAATTTTCGTTGGAAGTTTACATGGTAATGTACATGATATATTTTTTTTAGTTTTATCATTCCCTTATTTTAGAAGTTACGGGGGACGACGACACATTTTACCACTTTGGAAGTGTCTCTCGCGCAAACTATTCGGTTTAGAAAAAAAATATATTAGAAACCTCAATATCATTTTTGAAGATCTATCCATAGATACCTCACACGAATGGGTTTGATGATTTTTTTTTTTTTGAGTTTCAGTTCTATGTATGGGGAACACCAAATTTTTTTTTTTTTTTTCTATTTTTGTGTGAAAATCTTAATGCGGTTCACAGAATACATCTACTTACACAGTTTCAACAGCATAGCTCTAATAATTTCGGAAAAAAGTGGCTGTGACATACTCGGACAGACAGACAGACAGACATGACGAATCTATAAGGGTTCCGTTTTTTGCCATTTGGCAACGGAACCCTAAAAAGGAGTATGTATAAAACATTAAAAGTTTAAAACAAAAGAATTCTGAATGTATTTCGAAATTCGAACGCAGTTGCATTGCATGGACTACAAAAACAGCTACCTATGTGTTTTCAGATCGAAGTATGCACAAATTCTGCCTATGTTAATTTAACCCATAGATCAGATATGGCATCAATACAATAACGAATAAATAACCAAACCCTAATGTTATTTTACAAGATTTCAAAACAGGAGTGTATTCAGCGTCGATACCAACCGACAGCAAATAATAAAACAACATTAATTTATGATGTTAACATTTAACTTATCAGCGTTCACGTTCGCAAATTATAGTGAGCTTACTAAATATGGAAACACCAATTTGTTAGTGGAACCCTTTATTTAGTAAATTACTGTCTATAATATCTAATATTTGCTTAAAAAGGTGTGCTAGTATGAATGGCCGGGAGCTACGTCAGACATATTGCGTAGTATGTAGTAGCAATTTGCTGCTTCGTCTTAGATTCTTGTTGACCCTTCTCGTGTGTCTTGTAATTGACATTTGCTGCGTAGAAACTAAATAAGCTATGAAATAAGTGGCATTATTTTAAGTCCATCGTGAAACAATCGTGAAGAAGGTTGTTGATCGATTTCAACCGCAGAGATTCTATTATTTAACTTAATTTTAACCTGCTACCTAGTTTATTTTATCTAGTAAAACTATTTAAATTTTGCCTAGGAAAACGATCTAATAAAACATGTAAAAAAAAAAACAACAAACAGTCAGTATTTGTGTTGTTGATTTACAAGACTGATTAAGTTAAAAAAAATCGTTGGATTCCTTGCAACAGTTCGATAACAATCCGATAGATTCTACATTACTTTCCCAGACAAGAAAACCTAAAGCAATTAATATAAATTACGAAGATACACCGCAATGTGGTGCAGATACAGAAAATACGATGAAAACAACATTATAGCACGATGGAGTTTCTAAATAACATTATCACAATCTGTAATTAGAGGGCGCGCTTGACCGCCGTTAGATCAGTAATTAGGATCGGCGCAAGCGCACGCACCGCACTGCGTAGGCGCACCACACATAAATATGGGCGGGGACTGCGACCATAAAGTCACAGAGTGTCCAGACGACTTTAAACAATGCGATAAGAACATTGTTACACTTAAACTAAGACAAGATGAAGTTAAAACGAAATTTATGAGTCATCACTTTTTTAAAAATTCATACTATATAGATGATTATGGGCCATGAAAACCACGAAAAAAACGGAAAACCCTTATGTGGAAGCAGACACATAGATAGAAGAGAGCTTTTACAGAGGGCACTGGACAGAGAAGGGATGTAGTCCTGCACCACACATGTATGGCCCAGCCATGTATGATGGCAACTAACTCCTGGATGGCACTTCCAGAGGGTCGAAGAGAAAAGGTAAAATTGTAACTTCAGTGGGGTTGGATTTTATGGTGTGGACCTAAATGTTGTAGTAATTGTTTATGTAGAAGGGATATTTGTGTTAGGTGGTTCTTCTGAACTTAGATCACATTGTACCGGCCTTGATCCTAGGTCGCATTTAGTATTGTTTATATTTGTTCCTAGCTATGATATATTATTATAGCGATTGCAATTGTTTGCGCAGTGGGCTGGATTTAGATACATGTTAATTAACTTTTGGATATTAGTATTTATATATCTTGACACATAAATATCTAATGTAAATGATTGGAACTTGTGTTTTGATGCCAAGGTCTTGGCGCCGGTTCTGTGGTGCGGACGAATAAATTGGATATAATTGCATACATATGTCATTAATAAAAGTTTATTGGGGTGTCAGTTGATGGCCCGATTTCGCGAGATGTTCCAATTTTCAGGAGGGCAGTGACTCTTTCTGCGAATACTGATTTTATGGGACGTTAAGATCTTGTTTAACGATTGTACAATTAGAACAGTGCAATTGAGACATCCATGAAATTGATGGTTTAAAACTGTCTTCTATTTTGATATATTTCAAATAACGGCAGAAAGCAAAATATTTAGGAATTTACCCAAATTGTCAGGGGTCTACTTCCTAAGAAAGAAATCCGTAGCTTCGACCGCAGTCACGGGCTCTGATACTAAGAATAAAGGACAACGCGATTTGACAGCTGTCTCTCTCTCCTTATGTGTTTTGCCTGCCCGAAAAAATGAAGTTGCCTCTTGTTTTGAGCGATCCACCACTCTCGGTCAGGCCCGTATCTTCGCAGACGGACTTACGCGAGTAGACCCTCTCATTAGGCACAATAATATAATCGTCCAATAATGTTCCCACTGCTGGGATACAGGCTTCTTTGTGAGAACAAGTGGGTCGTAATCCACCACGGTGCGAGCAGATGTCGCTTATCTTAGAACTTTTTAGTTCGGACATGCCGATTTCCTCGCGATGTTTTCTTTCATCGTATTTAGAGCAGTGATGATGAAATAATTTATGCAAATTAAAGCGCCTGTTTAGGTTCGAACCACTTAGACTGTTACCACTGACCCACCACTAGCCATATATAAAATAAAATTAAATAGAAATTGGCTGAAAAAATAATTGAAGCTTGTCCAAGTTGGTTATCCAGGCAATAAGCAAACAGGAAATCTTTATCAGACGTCTTTTCATAACAAGAACAACATTCAACAAACAAATGGAATCCTTTGCATCATTGTCAAACAAAGTTGATCGGCAACTTTGTAACTTCAACTAGTTGCTTAGTCAGTGCACCTATAAGTGCTTAGACGCCTATCAAGTAAGGTAAGTAGCGGCATCAATTTACTAAGTAACATATTCACGCCTGTCGGATGGGACAGGCTGCTAGGCTGCCTGGTGGCTAGGCTAGGCTTCCGATGGGATATTTATCGTAACGGTGCTAAATTTAATTGACGTTAAGTCCCCGTTCCGGTGCTGGGTGTGAATCATCGTCTTTAATGGGTGTTGGTACAAGGGACGGGCGACAGCGGAGGAATAAACTTGAGGATGAAATGGGGATGGGAGATAGCAGGATGCCGCTTGTGGTTACTTTTAATTATGGCACGGAAAATTGACGTTCTATTGATTTCGAAGAGATGCATTCTTGATAGGAACTATTTTTTTTGGTAAACGTGGCGCTGAGAAAGCACACAAACACGAAAAGAAAAAAATAGCGGAAAACAGGCATCACATCCACGCAAAAAGGGCCATCACATAGTATAATGCTAAAACTCTATGCAAGACAGAGCCCTACTGCTGGTTTTCAGCGACAGCCGGCGTTCACACGAATCTGTCAGTTTAATCCATACGTTCATAAAAGACTGCACAAATCTCTACATTCTTAATAAACTTAATTGTCGCTTCTCTTATCCATCCTCGCTATCTCTTGAGACTTAAAAAACACCATCACTAAAAGGTTACACCATTTCCTCCATCCTACAGCTTTTAATTAGGTCTAAGTCTTCGTCGCCGGACACCGAGATTTATGGTCAGACTGGTCAGAGCTGACCGGGTCTGCGCAGGCGCACCTGCTCACGCGCATAGAACTGGTATTTAGTGGCAGCTAACGGCAGCTACAATGGATGGGTATGTGGTCAGTAATGGTGGTGGAAAGTGGACATTTGTTATGGTGTCTAAGTGGCTGGGATTGTCTCGTTTCTAATCATTTGTTTATAGTGTTGGTGATTCGATTTTGGTTCGTGTTAGATACAGGGTGTGACAGTTGTAAAGTCGAGTTCTCGTTTAATGGCTTTGAATGGTGTTATATTTGTTTTAATGCAATGGTTTCGTGTTGTGCGGCCATTTCTTCCCGTGGGTGTTGTAAGAGGAGACTAAGGGACTTACTACGGAATGGGCAGCAGCGTTCTCTATACAATTTTCCACCGTACTGCGATCGCCAACCCACCTGCCAAGCGTGGCGATTATGGAAAACCTCCCCAAATTTGGAGAGGCCTGTGTCCAACAGTGGACGTCTTTCGGCTGAAGTGATGATAAATGGTTACTTTATATAAATCTACTTATCATATGATTAGTCGACTTTTGTTAAACCGAGTAATTTTATAGTTTTAAGATTTATTTTGACTCTCTTGTTATTTATGGAGGACAAATTATAATTATGTGGATACTAAATCATTTTTAGAGGCCTTAGGCAATATCTAGATTGCGATTCTAAGCAGTATTACCTTCAAAATCAGGATTATCAACTTACTAAGAAGGTCATCTGCTCTGCTAATGCTGTAGAGCCTTTAGAGCGTCATATTACCTAACCAACACTGATATTATAATTCTTGTTTAGGTTGACTTTCGGTAATCTAAATGCGAATTAAGTTAGTTTTTTGTTTGTAGGGCTTTCACGCTAAAACGGCTGAATGAATTTGGTTGAAATTTGGAATACAGATAGACCATGACTTGGGTAAGGACATAGGCTACTTTTTATCCTGGATCGCAGACGAAGTCGCGGGCAAAAGCTAGTTGTTTTATATCCGGTTACTGTAGTTACTCAATTCTTACAACACACTTTACTATTTTATATGTTTTTTGTAACATAATTTATGTGGTGGATGCTAATTCGATTCTTATCTTAAGAAAGAAAGAAAAAATCAAATATGTACTATTTGATTTTTTCTTTCTTTCTTGATAAAAATACCTAAACCTATTTCTATTCTTACCTTTGGTGTCGATGGGAGTTGGTGCAGCCAGGCTGGGGATTTCAGGCTGCGGCGGCTGCACCCTGGGGCCAGGCCAGGTGGTGGTGCCACCAGAACAGTACCTGGGCCTGGTGGCCTGGCACCCGTCTGCTACGTCGCGAAGAGTTGACGCGTCTGCTGAGTATTCTGGAATGATGAGGGATAGATGAAGTATATGTCAAAGTAGAATTACCTCCACATTTCTGACTAGCCGATAATTCAAAAGTGCACGTAAATTGCCTGTACATGATTAAAAGGGAAATAAATGGTAGAGTTTGAGGTGAGTAGCAATGTAAACCGTTGAGTTTCGGGTGATTTTCAAAATCAAAATTTTGTAATTTACAAAATGTTTTAAGTGTTTCTTCGCAAACACACTACAATCAAACAATTCCAGTTTTAAAAATAATAGTTTAAAAAAACTAAAAAACACGCTTCCATTGAAAACCAAAGGAAAAAGTACAAAATAATGGAAAAAAAGCGTGGGGTGCCTGATATCAATAAAAAAAATACCTTAAAAAGCACCCCACGCTTTTTTTCCATTATTTTGTACTTTTTCCTTTGGTTTTCAATGTAAGCGTGTTTTTTAGTTTTTTTAAACTATTATTTATTTTCTATTTTTTAGGGTGTTTCGAATTTTGAGACGTATGTCAGCGAAGTTTGTGACGTATGTCAGCGTAGTTTGTGACGTATGTCAGCGTAGTTTGTGTCGTATGTCAGCGTAGTTTGTGACGTATGTCAGCGTAGTTTTCGAAGACAGTTTTTTTGCTGTCCTGGTAACCCTGGCAAGGATAATGGCACAAATTTATGAAATTTTTGCATTGTCATCGGTCCTAGAGAGGTGTGCAGTTTGAATGAAATCTGGTCGTTTAAAGTGGGTCAAAATCGCGCTTTATGGAGTCGGTTACAAACAAACATACAAGTGAAGCTAATATAAAGCGTGTAAAAAGGATTCCGAAATAGTATACAAACCGTTACACTGTTTCTATCTGACAATTCAAGTGAATTGTGGACTGACTTGCGATAAGGTACTGGACTGAACTAGTTAGCTGAACTACCCATTAAAGTGGAACCGCCAGGGTAGGCAGAGAAGATCAATTTTCTTTACGTTTTTTGCAGTCGATAAGTTACTGGACTGCACTACTAGCTAGTTTACTGCACTACCATCAACATAGTTGTATCAAATTATGATTCGCGACCGTATAAAATTGCGGCTTTACAGAAACAAAATCATCAATACCACCCTCTAAGTTCATTAAATCCCATTGAATTACTATTTTATCAAAAAAATAATTGATGGGATTAAATTAACTCGGAGACTACCATAGCGCATTCCCCTTAAAGCAATACTCACTTCTGGTGGTTGAAGATTGCAGCAGACTCGCAGTCTGGCCTCCAGGAAATGTCGCATTCCTCTTATGTCGACCCTGTAGACAGCAAACATTTAATAATTAGTAAAAGCTTATTAGCAACGAAAAGTCGACAGGTGGAAGGCGAAAACGCCTGTTAATCACCTATAGTTATTAAATAGCTATTGAAAATGTTTTACGTGATGAGTAAATTGTCCTATTAGGTCCTTCAAAAACTGCAATTAAATATTTGCATAACCTAGAAAACCCATCCATATCATTCTATAATGTTCCCACATACATAGGCCTCCTCTTTGTGAGAGGGAGTGGGCCATATTTGTGGGGGGCGGGCCTATTGCGGGTTGAGCGAGATGTCACATGTGTATAAATTTTTGGTTCTAAGTCATGCCCGTTTCCTAACGATGTTATCCTTAACTGTTTTCAGAGCAGTGGTGATGGAATAATTTACACTGTCCGGGGTCGAACCTTAAACTCGTAAGACATCTCGTAAGCCACTGCTCTATGCACCCATTCATATAATCTTAGTAAAACCCAAAAATCCTCAGAACCCTTCAATTCAGTAGGTACTCCGCCCTCATTCCCAATACCCATACAAGGTCGTATCGATCAAGTCCTCAATTAGCGACTTCCTAACGAGACATCAGCCAATTAGTAAAAGATTTCTAATCGACAACATCTCTATTGCGTTGAGACTGAGCCGTAGTTTCCCTGACCCCACCCATCCTTGGGAAGCAATGGCGATGTGAAACCGTACCGATAGGTATCGTTTAATTGTTCGAAAGCACATGCCAGGCAAACTGGTTGAAACCTGAAACGGGCCGGTTCGGAGTCGAACGCAAATTGTATCGAGCGACATTATGTCTAGTTGTGTTCGAGAATAAGTGGGTTATCATGATGGAGTGGCGAAAATGGATAAAGTAAGAAATTAGTATTTTAGAGGAAGTTTGAAAGTGGTGTCAGTGACAAAAAGTTGAAAACAAATCGTTTGTCTTGATATGAGACATCACGCATATTCCTAATAGTGTAATGAATATAGTATATGGATAGAAACGGAAAAACAAAGAAGCGATGGATAGATTGTGTGAGTGATGATATGAAAGAGAAGGGAGTGAATTATAGTGTGGTGGTCAAGGGAGAATGGCTGAAGTACACGTGCTGCGCCGGCCCCAGTAACAAGGAACTAAGGCAGAGAGATGATAGAGTGAGCCAAGATGGTGACGGTAAATAATAATGACTGAGATTTGCGCAACACACTACATCAGAATCTGAATCATTTTTAGGGTTATTGCGAATACATTGCTTCATATAGTGGAAACATTTGCTTACTCCACAACGTGGATAACGCAATGAATGTTGTTGAACTATCAAAACGAATGCGCTTCCTAATGATCAATTCAGATCAACGAGAGACGTCCACTGCTAGAAACAGGCCGCCAATATGCCGCATCAATATGGCGGGGTTTGCCATAGTCGCCTCGCTTGGCAGTCAGGTTGGCAATCGCAGTATGGTGGTTAAATACAACAGAGAACACTGCTGCCCCATTTTCTAGTAAAGTCCCGTAGTCATCTTTTACAACACCCACGGGAAGACATGGGAATGGGGGCTATCCTTTACGTCCGACACCATACAGACATCTATTCAGATGTTTATGCTAAATGAGAGTTAAAACTGGTAAAAAGTTATATTATTTGGTTTACTGACACATTTATAGCCCACGTGTATCGTTATTATTTATTTCTCACGATCTGGTACCATCTGTAAAAAGAGCAACTATTGTTTGTATCCGGTTTGTATTTTTAAAACTATCTGTTCTTTTGAATAATACTTAGAAGAATAACTCGTTCAAGACTGAAATGACCGGCTATAGTTTGGATTGAATATGATGGATTTAAAAAGGAGGAATGACGTATAGCTGAGTTATCTACGGGTTTCGGAGTGCTTTATTATACTTCATCATCATCATCATCATTTCAGCCGCAAGACGTCCACTGCTGGACATAGGCCTCCCTCTTTTGGCGGGGGGGGGGGGGGGGGGGGGGGGTTGCCATAATCGCCACGCTTGGCAAGCGGGTTGGCGATCGCAGTATGGTGGTAAAATGCATAGAGAACGCTGCTGCCCATTCTCTAGTAAGTCCCTTAGTCGCCTTTTACGACACCCACAGGAAGAAATGGGGAATATTATACTTAATCGTAACTATTTCCTGATTTGCAAGAAGCGTTAGTAGCAATCTGCACGAGCATCAAGAGCTCTGGTGGCTCAGTGGTAACTGCCGCGACTCACGAGTCGCCGTCGTAAGGATTGAACCCACACAGGCACTTTACTTTGTGTAAATTATTTCATCATCACTGTTCTCAAAACGGCGAAGGAAAACATCGTGAGGAAACCGGCATGTTCAAACAATCGAAGACCAATGATATCTAGTAGGTTTAGGTTTCTAGATTGCCATAATTGCCACGCTTAGCAGGCGGGTTGGCGATCGCAGTATGGTGGTAAAATGCATAGAGAACGATGCTGCCCATTTTCTAATGTCACCTTAGTCACCTCTTACGACACCCACGAGAAGGAATGGGATGGATTCTTTACGTCCGTTACCTTTACGTCTGGGGAACATAAAAAGCTGATTATTATGTATTAGCAATCAATCCGACAAAAGATCCACCTAAAAAAATACGGAAATATTTCCCTTCTTTTACAAAATACCCAATCTCTCCTTCAAACTGCATTCCTAGAACATCACACTCCAAATTAGGACCAACAGCGAAACAAAAGCAATGTCTCTTCGCCTTAACAACGAAGATTTATCAAAGCCGTCGCTTAAGGCGAGGCTCCTCAGCTTGCGCTCGTTAATCGGCCTCAATGGATTAATTGGCAAATTACTGAGAAGCTGCTCGCCGAGCAGTTGTCATGGATTTATCACATTGTGCTCGATGGACAATTGAACTGTCGTGAAAGTGAAATTTTGTTACTATTGTCATTGATTTCGAATCTACAATTGCTTGAAATTTGTGTCTTAGTTGGTGGTTGGATTTATTGTTTGAATTATATATTTTAAGGAGTAACACAGCCTACACGTCCCCGTGGGATAATTTCTGACATACACGCGAGTGAAACCGTGGGCACATCTAGTTTATAATATAATAGTTGCTGGTGGCGTACTACCGGAACATAAAGCATATGTTAGTCCACATAACATAAGCTATCTGTCAGTCTCGTCAAAGTCGATCCAGTCGTTTTGGAGATTAGTCGGAACAAAGAGACAGACAGGCAAACAAAATTTTTTATATTTGTTATATAAGTACCTACATACTTTATACAATGGGTTCAAACTCACGACCTACTCAGTTACCACTGGGTTACCACTGATCTTCAGAAAATGTCTGAAAATTTATGACATATCCTTTATCATGAACTTATATGGAATTTCTAGGAATCCACTTGGCTGATGCTGCGTCAATAGAGCTGATGCAAAAAGCATGTATCTTAGTACGTCGGCATTATTCAAAGAAACACAATTCGGCAATTTTCTCTATAATTAAAATCATCTGTCATGTTTTAACAACTGCATTTCACTCTACATACGTTCAGCAAAAACTTCAACCATAATAAGCTAGACTACGTCTAAGCAACAAAAAAAACTAGACGTCTAAAATAATTTATGACTATAAAAAACGTATGAATCATCTCAATAGCGAAATATAGAATTAATTGTTTCGAATATAAAACAATAATCAAATCGGTGCGCCGCCGGCGCCGCTTGCTCCGTTAGCGCGTTGAGATCGCGATTAAGGCTGGTTGTACACTCGCGATTAGAAGGATATTTTTAATTATGTAAACCGATGATTCTACTAATATTACAATATAATATTGAAAGTTTGGATATTTGTTACTCAATCACGCAAAAACTGCTAAATCGATTTGGATGAAATTTGGCACACTAATAGTTTCTAGTACGTTCCTGTGGGACAATTTGTCACTTCCATGCGGGCAAAGCCGCTGGAAAAGCTTAGTATATCCTGATTTCTCGTTTGATTTATCGCCAGGACTAAATACTGTGAAAAGACATGTGGACTAGTCGCAAATTGTTCCAGAGGATCAATGTAATCTAGGTACTTTTCAAGGGGCCTGAAAGGCAGTTGCTGTTGAGTTTTATAGGTTACGTTAGATGTAGGCTATACATCTAATGCAGCCTTAAAGAGCGCCTCAAAACTTCTTAAAAGCCTGCCATAAAGTTGAGACGATAGTCCGACATGGATGTCTATGATAGCCGACAAATAGAACTACACTGCTACAGGGATCGTTTGACGTACAAAAATCAAGATGGCAGCGTGACAAAAGAACCTTGTTGAGCTACAACCAACTTAATGTACTTGGATTTGACAGGGTTTGACTTTTCAGAAATTTGTTATGTAAGTTCCTAAACCTGTTAGCTACTAGACTACATTTATGTTAATTATGTATTCGCTAAGTGAACAATGTATGTTCTTCTAGAATAAATAAATAATCTTTAAACCCAAACCACCATGTTCATTGATATTGTTGGATTTGTCAGGGTGTAGTTGAAGTAGCGAACTTGATTCGTGAAATTAATATTTTTTGTAATGTCAATGTTATTCATTATTATTAATTCTGAGATTAATATATAATGAGATATTGTTTTAGTAATAGAGAGTATTCATTCTTTGGACCTATCAAGTATAAAAACTAGAAAAGACGCATCTCTGTTACGGACCTGGCGGGTGATTGACCTCGCCAGATTTTATGAGCAGTCGTGATAAGGCGACGTGGGAGCGGATATCAGGAGCGCACTGTACATCTTATCGTAATATGTAACAGATTGTACTGTTAATTGTTACTCGTTCATTAAGGAAGTTGTTAATCATGTCGGTTAGAAGTTTCTTATCGACGCATTTACAGCTTTTCAAATAAGTTCATTGTTTTTCTGTAACTATTTGAGCGTATGCTTCTTAATTGCGATAAAAATAATGACCAACGATTTTTCATAACTTTCTTTTTCCTATTAATGTTAAAAAAAGGTTTTATTTTTCAAAGGTTTTTATTCTTTGTTCCATCAATTTCAATCCGTGTCAGTTCTATTTTGACAATTTCAACAATTTTCCTGTCGGTACTGTCAGTGTCAATCTCTTATGAAACGTTTACTTTTTAAGAGTTATTTTGTAAAGTGTTGTTTGTTTTCTTGAACTGAATTGAATCAAAATAAAAATGGATTCAGACGATAGCGGCGAGATAGTACCGGTCGACGTGATCTTATCCATCCATTCCGTGGAGAGTTCCGAGGATCCACCAATGGAAGAGTGGTCTTCATTGGAAATATTAGCGCCTGAAGAAAACAAGAAGAAAATTTTATATAACGACGGGTTGTATGACACTGGTAGCGGAGAAATATGCGGAAAGTACATAACTATGTCATCCAGTTCCGTGTACAGACACCCTTATTACAATTACCCGGCTATCCTAGATCCAGGCATAGAGGACGCCTTATTACAACCTGAATATGCCATTACATACCCGGACGATGGACAGGCTTTGTACCTAGCTACCTGCAAGGAGATGAATCAGTGCCCAGTCAAAAGTTTCCATAGAGGGCTCCTTGAAACCCAAATTGATCTACGGTATTACTGCATCAATCCAAATGGATTCCGAGCAATGGCCAAAGCTTTGGAATACAATACGACGGTAAAAGTATTAAACCTAACTGATAACTTTTTAAACGACGATGCTTGCTATCATATGGGGAATATGCTTTTGACAAACAGCACACTTACTGAAATCAATTTGCGTGGTTGCAGAATTGGCCCTGATGGTGCCAGACGACTGCTATGTAACTTACACCTCAATAGAACACTCAAAGTTCTTGATTTGAGTTATAACAAGTTGGGCGATGCTGCGATGGAGCATTTAGCAGCGGCTGTAATTTCAGGACTTTCTATGACACATCTTAATTTGAGCTACAACAACATAAGTGGGAAAGGAGTCGCGTTACTAGTCGAACCGTTCGAAACCCACAATTATTTTACTCACTTAGACCTTTCGTGGAACAAATTATTTAGTCTAGGAGGTTCTGCCTTTATCGTTCAATTATCAGAAAGCACTTGTCTTGAAGTCTTAAATTTGTCATGGAACTCCTTGGCTGGCAGTCGGATCAGTCTGGCGTTAAGACACCTCTTACTGTGCCCGAACTTGCAAGAGCTAAATCTCAGCAATAACAAACTAGATGGACAAGACTTATCGTCTATGGTAGGAATTTTAACGAAAGCTAAAAAACTGAACACGTTGAATTTATCATACAATCCTTTATCTCCTCGTGACGCTATAAGCATTTTAACTAAAGTAGCGATGGTTAGATCGAAAGTGCAAAATTTACTAATGGAGAACGTGGACGTAAATGAAGAGTTTATATCTTTGCTAGAACATACAAGACGAAAGAAATCAAAGAAAAATTTAGTTGTAACGCACGGGGCCATTGAACGTGTTTATAAAGGTGAAGGGCCAGACGCCAGAGAAGTAGTACTAAATAGAGTTGAATATCTTACAAAGAGATCGAAAAAGAACAAGGCTGATATTGCACTGATTGCGCTGGAAATTCACAAACAAACGCAGATAATGAATATGAAAAACTTAGATGCTACTTTACGACAGAGCGGAGCATTTCTAGACGAAGACCTTGTGACAGAATTGTGTAACGTTTTTCCCGGACCGCATCAAAAGAATGCTAAATTAAAATTGATAAATATAAACTCAATGGTGGACTATATAAAACGAAAATGGCCAGATAGGCAGTTACCTCCCACTCCTCCTCCTGAACCGGAACCGGAACCTGAACCTGAACCGCCCAAACCAAAGGGCAAAGCAAAGGCAAAGGGCAAAAAGAAAAAGTAAATATTTTTAGGCACTTCGTTGCAATCTTTTTCATCACAATTTGATGCATTTTTTAAAATAATTTAGCTTTCTATAATTTTGTAAGTTTATATTTTGTAAGACATTGCTCTAACTGATATATTACGTGTGATACAAATGGTTATGTTTATATATTTTCTTTAGTTTTTTTTTTTTTGACGCACATATTACAGTTTTATTAAACCTAATTAATTATTATAGTATTATATTATAGTTTTATTAATTAAATTTTTGGACGCTGTTACTTGTTACAGCTTTGTTAATATTTTATGGGCAGACTTTTGAATTAATGTTTCTTAGCTTAGTTTACCTTAGCAGTTATTTTAGAACGCTCATGTTATAGTTTTGTTAAAATTATTTTTGACACTCATGTTACAATTTTGTGAAATACTGTTATTTTTAGAAGTTCATGTTATTTTTAAGTTTTGTAAAATAAAGTTATCTTCTGTATGTCTTTTTCTTTTTAATTTTGAATACTAACTATGAGGTTAACTTGTAACTAAATTAAAAAATAACTCCAGGCAGCCGTACTTTTATAAAAACCTTTAAAAATTATGAAGGTACGTCCGTTTCCAGTTCTCACATTGTCAAACAAACACAGATCCAACTAGGATCTAAGATTATCCACGTTAATCGAACCGGATCATAACACTATTGTAACAAGAGGCGCCGCGAGTTCGTTGATCCCTAATTTTGATACTTCTCATTGTTCTAAGTACCTATAGGTGTTTAATTGGATATGTTCTTCTGGTTCGATGAACTGTTAGTTGATAGAGATTGAAAATTGTTTAACATAACATAATGAGGGTGTAATGTCGGCCTCTTAGTCTAGTGGTTAGTGACCCTGACTGCTAAGACAGGTCGTGGGTTCGATTCGCACCCAGGACAAATCTTTGTGTGATGAGCACGATCATTTATTCTGTGTCTGGGTGTAATTTATCTATAATATGTAAATTATGTATGTATTTAGAAATATATAAGTATGTTTATCAGTTGTCTGGTTGCCATAGTACAGGCTCTGCCTAGTTTGGGATCAGATAACGGTGTGTTGGTTGTCCTAAGATATTTATTTATTTATTTAATGTAGACTTTGTGGCTAACAATAGCAGCACTGCTCTATCGATCAGGTAAAGCTACGCTTGCCGGTTGGTCCGTGGATGGGTGACCATCTTTACATACCAAGATCCATCCGTGTCTCGGAGAGCACGTTAAGCCGATGGTCCCACCTGCCATTTATGAATCTTTGACAGTCTCAATGGGGTCGTAACTGAGTTGTGAAGTACAGACGACACGTTTGCTTCAATTGGTCGAATCTGAATTTCTTCGAATATTCTGGTTCAAAATAGTAACCTTCTAATGAAAAGTTATAAAATTTTTGCTAAGTGTGTATATGAGATGTATTGCTTCCTGAAGTCAGACGAATTATGAGACGATTGTTATCTGGTAATATTTTTATGCTATGGCAGATCTTTGGGTCTTATTGGACTCATTAATAGGTATTTATTAACAGGTATTTATAAAAATGACCATTAATCCCTTCTTCGCTCTTACCATATTTTCCGTTCTGCTGCAATCGTGGGCCAATCCGATTCCGATAGTCTTTATCTGCTATTGAAGATCCTCTCTCACTCTCTCACCAATAAGGAATTTAAAAAGGTACTTTACATCACTCCTTGTTTCTGCGAAGGGTTGAACAGAGGTGTACCTATAGTACACCCACATTTCACCTGTTATGTTTAAATCCCATCTAATAGGGGGCGAGCCTATTGCTATCAACCGGGCACCGCTCCAAACTACAAATCCATAAACCCAATAATACTCAGCAACCAAACCCAGTAACCCATGTTCAGCAATAGCGCTTACTACCACTAGACCAACGAGGCAGTCATCAAAAAAGGTAGGAATCCCAAAAATTAAAATTAATTGATTGCCCCGAAAATGAATTAACATCCTATAAATTATACCAAGTCCATTTAATTGGTTCAATAAATACCATTACAAATCTTTTCCCCATTTACAACCTAACCAATTACTTCATAACTAAGTCATATAGTCTCATACCGGTATGGAGTAACAAATTGATACTCGGTGTGTATCGAATGGTTCTGATAACCCCCTATTGTGGAGGCTTGAAGGTCGGAGGTGGTAGTTACCGAAGACATTAATTACGGCAAGTTATACTTTATATCACTGATCGATTTGTTATGCCACAGATTTGTATTGGCTGTAGCCTGTTCCCATGGAGTTAGATATGTATGTTATGGCGTTCGAAAATTATTTTTTATCAGTGTAGAAATAAAAGCTTTTTAAAGAGAAGACGAGTTTAAGCATCAGTGTACAAGAGATGTAATAGTGATGGTTTATTTATATCATAAACTAGCTTCTGCCCGCGACTACGTCCGCGTTAAATTTCTTATTCCCCCGACCCTTCCCGTCGCGTCGAATCGCCTACCCGTGCGATTTTCCCCGTTTTTGCAACATTTTTCATTACTGCTCCGCTCCTCTTGGTTGCAGCGTGATGCGATGTTATATAGCCGATAGCCTTCCTCGATAAATAAGCTACCCAACACAAAAATAATGTTTCAATTTGGACCAGTAAGTTCCTGAGATTAGCGCGTTCAATCAAACAAAACAAACAAACTCTTAACAAACTTCAGCTTTATAATATTAGTATAGATTATTTCGGCATCCGGAAATGCCGTAGCCACCAATTTTTTTTTTTTTGTAATCAGTCTCTGATGATTAAAGAAGATACAGAAATAAACATTTTTACGTAAACCGCTCCCTCCACAATCGGCTCGACCAATAAGAGCGCATCTTTTAGAAAGTTCTAGAAGTCAGAAGCATGCGACGCGCACCCTGCTCTTGACGAGAGTCGTCGCATGTTTCTGACACGTCTTCTAGAACTATCAGAAGCTGCGGTCTTATTTCGGCTCGCTAACATTATTTTATTTAAATTTAAATAGGCTTTAAATAGTTACGAATGAAATTGTCTTGAGTAAGCGTGGTAATCAATGCTCGCGACTTTCTGTATAAGAAGAAACTTTTGTAGTGTTTTTTTTTTTATATTCCGCATAAAAAAATATTCTGAACAGCTAAATACATGGTTACAGTTTGCCTGCCGGTGTCTCGGCCACCCTGTATTATTTATCAATCCCCTTATCCGACGGTGATAACGCCTTAACAGCCTAACTAGCCAATTACTTGACTTCTATCAGCCGTAGATCCAACTATGGTCACCACAATATATCACTATGTATATCTTCCGTGTGTTGAGAAAAAATACCAAGATAATTGGTAACTGGTTCCTTATAGAAGAGTTATGACAGGTGACCATTGAATTTCATGATTCAATTCAATTGGTGTTCGTTTTCTGGGATTTATTGCTTTTATTTTGGTCCTAGTAGGTAGGGTAGGTGTCGAGCTGTGTGCGTTGTGTGTTGATTTTATAGAGAAGGAATTTTATCAAGGAAGTGACCAATTATAATAATTTCTGAACATACGTGAGGTGGCATGGAAAGAGTTCGGAGGCTTCTTAAAAAAACCTTCTTTTTTTTTCTTTTGGTTGGGGAATCCTCGAATGACTTCTCCAGGCCACGGTAACTCTTTCGACCAAATCTGGGACTCCAGCAGGTTTTTATTTTTTCTTAAAAAATCTGTAGTTAATTAGTCGTCCTCTATTACAAACACATTGGTTTCACTTAAAAAATTGTAATGGATTTAATTTAAGTAAATAATATGACAATTAAATTGCAAATTCTTGAAAAACGCAAATATTAAGTAATTATTTCTGTAAAATGCAATTTTGAAGTTTTAAGAATAAGTTTATGTTACTTTATTTTTTCATTAATTACCACAAAAATATTTAATCGTAGGTAGGTCCTAGGAAAATCCTGAACAGAACATTAATAACAGCAATTATCCAGTTTTTTTTTAATGACAAAACAAAGATTTTACGCCAATTTTACAACCCAAAGATTACTAAAATTAATAACTTAATATCCTTTTAGAGTAATTTATTCATGGAATGTATAAATTACTATATCCATGAAATATGAAGTAAATGTTTAAAAAGTTACACTATTATCATGATTTAACTACAAGCAAATAGCTAGTATTTTAGATGGAAATCGAAATAATAATATTTACTCTTTCTAATTTTGGTCATCCTACAGGCAAAAACGCATTAAGTAAACTAAACAAATCATAAAAGGCGACCCATTTCCCGAATTAGACCAAGTTTCTCCTGAAGCCCACAATCAACAGCGAGTGAGTCACAAACATGCGCGGGCGCTCGTAACGCGATCCTGCGCTAATTACCTCGCCCCATTTGATGGAAACTGGGCCAATCGCGCAGCTGCAGGCGACCGACTTCAAACGAATCGATCGACCGATTACGACCAATTGAAAAATTGACTGAACATTTGCGCCTTTTTAAAAGTAGAACTCTATGACGTCATGATTTTTCTGGAACTCGTCTCAATAACTGGCCAGTGTCTCAATGTGGTGTAATTTTAAGGCCAGAAAACAAAATGGGTCTCATGGTGTTTCGCAAAATTGCAACATTAAAAGCTTTCATTATTTCCTGATAGTGAGTCATAGTCTGCCTGGAATTTAACTGCCAAAATGCCCCGTTACACGAGTGTCTGAATTGATTAATTTTCATGTTGAACTGGATGGGAGAAAACATAATTACGACTCGCCTATTATCGGGGCACACGTTCGAGAGGAATGGGGGAGTATTAACTAAGGGAAATGAGTGTGTTAGGCGCGCCATATCGAAGCTAACATCCTGCCATTAGTTTTGCGTAGTTGTTATCTTTTAAATAAACATGTGATTAACTGTGAAGTTTGTTGGGAATACGCTTACGACATTATTTGTGCGCTAAGTAGAATATACACCACAATTTCTAATCCGATGAAACTCAGATAATCAAGAGAAGTTGAAAAATAATGTAATTTGTGAGGACTTCACAACTTCATTACAAAATATTAAGAATCTTAACCACTCCCTACATTATGATTGTGATGTAAGATGGTGATATATTAAGACAAAAGAAAGCTGGCATTCTCTGAAGACTTTAGGGTCTTCTATTTTAGAAATTTTTGATGAATATTGTAAAGAGAAACATAAAGCGTATTTTTTTATTTGTTAGTTATATTAAGAACAACAAAACAAAAACACACAACAAAAAACAAAAATTCTCACCTTATTATCATAGGGGCAGGCAGAAACTACAGAAAGCTACTATCCTTTACTCTTTACTAACCAATTCCTACACAGACAAAAAAACATTTTCTTTGTAAGGATACATAGGTACATCGTCCAACTACATTAAATTTGAAGGTACAGATTCCACGAGTACCGAACAGCCTTGCTTATACACCCATTATTAAATCTCATTGTAAGGTATGCGGCGGAACAGGATCATTTGGATCCAAGGGCGACGAGAACCTGCGACCTGTCCCGCGTCGTCACGGTGGCAAACATTTTGTTGGTGATCAGCATACGTGACCACGGTCAGGTGTCAGTGGTATCTAGACCTGGAGTTAGGACTATAGATAATGAAGAAAATTAGGGCTGATATTTGGTGAAATGGTAAAATAATTGAGGCACCTAGAGAGATTCGATTTCTCCAAGAAATTGTAAGTCCTTCTGCAAAGCAAAAAGGAAACATCGGGACAAGAAACGCAAAAAAAAACTTTCATACGAGCTCTGCAAAAAGTTATACCACGGTGATTTAAAAAGCTCGTATACCTACTAAGGAAATACCAGTCCAGAATCGATTCCAATGGAAATTAAAATACCGACCCGCACTTTATAATTTGTGCCGTATTAAATCGACCACAGGGCCTATACCAACATCTTATTATAGGAAACGCCAGGCCTATTAACATAGTCTATAAAATTGCGTCGGTTCATAACTTGCCCAACAATTTGCGCCGGCGCAGCTTTCGCTACAGGAAGCACACGTCTTATTACACCTCGATTGGTGTTTAGAAAACATGGTGTTTTGGCCTCCCTTCCACGTAAGGGTGGCATCACACCAACAAGTTTTACAGAATCGCAATACTCAATTTGCTAAGAGCTGGGAGCCTAAAAACGCCACTAAGCAATTCCTTTAAAAGCGATTCATTTCTCTTATTGACACTTAACTGCAATATAGCAATTCATAAGTCGTAGACCATTTTACGCATCTCCATACAAACTTCTCAAACAGATGAATTGCATGCATTGTACGCAGATAATATTATTAATTGTCAGTTTGCGACCATTTTACGATTTTCAATATGAGTCATTATATTATCCTATTATAGTTCCGCCGAAGCGGCCATTTTGGACCCCTTTGGTGTGCAAATCGTTAATTGAATTGCGTTAGTTGATCGTTTTTAATTGATGATGACGGAAGTCAATACCGTTACCGTTGCAAGATATAATAATCACGCGTAATTGCAAATACTCCAGAGCCGAAGCTCAATTCGGGCCATCTTGCATCATCACAGAATACGAAAGGTACAGTTTACCCAACAATTTTAACACTTGACACCCAGCTAACCAGCCTACCAAACATCAACCATCTTATACACACGTCGCCCACTTAAGTTACCCTACCCTCGATAACTAGGAGGTGTGAACGGCCAGATTATTGGACAGACTCCAGCGCAGGAAGTACGCAATTACGCTGATTCTATGACTGGTTCGCGCTAAGTTTTGTATGGGTTTGTAAGAACATAATTGGTGATTGACCTATGCCTGAGAAAGGGCGAGATAGCGCACTAGAGAACTGATTGGAAACTGTTAGGTGGGTAGATCGTTTCAGAAATTACATGTTCTTAAGTCTTTTTATGATTATTGAAGAATAGTAAAATGAATGAATGTCGAGGTTAATTTGACGCTTTGGAATTACAGGATCTTTCATTTGGTATGACTTGGTTTAATAGTAGTGGAATGAAACACAAGTTGACTGCCCTTTCTTAAGTTGGCACCTTAAATTTAGAAGTCATGTCATCAATTTCGCAAGCAAGTAATTGGAGTTATTTCATTATAATGGTACCTTCTTATTTCCTAAAAACCAACCAAATCATACGCGCTCAACCATGATCAACCATTAAAGGTCAATCTTATTGAGCTGACTAACAGCCACGAAAAAAAAGATCACATCGAGGTCACCCACCAGTATACAGGTATGACGAACAGGTGTTCACTGATCCTCCATACAAAAGGGAGGTTCCTTCCTTCTATTGTATCGTGGTGCCCGACGTTTGACGTCGGGACGTTGTGTATAATGCTAGTTGCGCGGTAAACGATGCTTGCGCGATGTAGGACTGTGCGTCAGTGTCGCGTAGTTCGTATGTACGCCATACACACGATGTAGATGCCGCCACAATCGATCGTAACTTATCTTAAAAGGAAATATATCCAGCTGTTACTAACCTTACTCCTCGGATAAACACTAAGCACGTCAGACCACCACCTGGCCTCCTCCCTGCAGGTACCCTTGACGAAGGTGACCCTCTCCGGAGCCGTGATGGCCAGGCTGTAGGCATGCCCGGTGACGCTGTCTGCCTCGCTCACCTCCAAGACTGTCGTCATGTCGATACTGGCTTGAGGGACTGTGTCTGGCTGTGGAAGAGAGAAAAGTAACGTTAGAATTTTTGTCTGTGACAAATTACTGGTGAATTATACTCAAAAATACGTCATATTTTGATACTCGCAACGAAATCAAAACCGATAGGGTACTTCCCGTTGACCCAGAGGCATTCCCAAACCTTGAAGTAAGTACTCGTACTCGTAAATGAACATGTTTTTTAATGTTTAGTTTTTTTGGTTTGTTTTTGGGATTAAGTCAACCCAACTACGGAGCTCTTCATTGTGCGTGGTTCACACTTAGTCGTTTTTAGGGTTCCGTTGCCAAATGGCAAAAAACGGAACCCTTATAGATTCGCCATGTCTGTCTGTCTGTCTGTCTGTCTGTCTGTCTGTCTGTCTGTCTGTCTGTCTGTCCGAGTATGTCGCAGCCACTTTTCTCCGAAACTATAAGAGCTGTGCTATTGAAACTTGGTAAGTAGATGTATTCAGTGAACCGCATTAAGATTTTCACACAAAAATAGAAAAAAAACAATAATATTTGGGGTTCCCCATACATAGAACTGAAACTAAAAAAATTTTTTTTCATCAAACCCTTACGTGTGGGGTATCTATGGATAGGTCTTCAAAAATGATATTGAGGTTTCTAATATCATTTTTTTTTAAAACAATAATATTTGGGGTTCCCCATACATAGAACTGAAACACAAACAAAAATTTCATCAAACCCTTACGTGTGGGGTATCTATGGATAGGTCTTCAAAAATGAAATTGAGGTTTCTAATATCATTTTTTTCTAAACTGAATAGTTTGCGCGAGAGACACTTCCAAAGTGGTAAAATGTGTGTCCCCCCCCCCGTAACTTCTAAAATAAGGGAATGATAAAACTAAAAAAAATATATGATGTACATTACCATGAAAACTACCAACGAAAATTGGTTTGAACGAGATCTAGTTAGTAGTTTTTTTTTTAATACGTCATAAATCGTAAACCACAATTTACCTTTCATTCAGTCAACACAAATATAAAAATTTAAAAAAAAAAAACATTTCATTTCATAAACGATGATGACGAATGATGATGATGATGACCTGCAGGTTTGTACGGAACCCTCGGTGCGCGAGTCCGACTCGCACTTGGCCGGTTTTTTTTAATACAAATATTTTTATATTATATATTGTATTCGGAATTACTAAAAAAATTAAACTAAAAGAGATTTTGTGATTAAGTAAATACATAAAAAAAATCAAAGAACCGACCGAAAAGACCGACGAAAACGAATCTCCAATCAGACTCTGAAAGAGATCTCAATTGCTTGTCAACCATAACGTTTTAACCGCAATAAGCTGTGCAGCCATAATTAATGAGATAATTAAGAAAACAGCTCCTGTTCTCCTATGAGATATAGGCAGGAACCCAGGCTATTTTTCCTAGTCACATTACTAGGCCGATATCGTCGGTAACCGTCTCTTTAGCTCGGGGTACATATTTCATAGAGCGTCGGGTGATTACTTTAACGTGTTCTACGCGTCAGCAATGTGGCGCTTTAGATTTTTAATTAAGCGCTTAAGCTGCTGCGTGGAGTGTTTAATTAGGGAATCGTTTTCTTTTGCGTTTGCTTGAGTCTAATTTCTTAATATTTTTTTTTAAAGAAACTACTAACTTCTCGTGATGTCCCAGCGGCCAAAGCCTTGGCTTTCATGCATGAGGTTGTGGGTTCAAATCCGCGGACTCACAACGTGACTCATTCAATTAAAATATACTAGGCGTGCGTCTATGACCAGATTTATGAACGTAAACGAGGCAAAAAAAGTACCTAAGTAAGGATCGTAGTAGGTGGCGTTTTGTAGTAGTTTTTACAAAAAAGAAAAAAACTAAGATCCTTTGTGAGAGACTGGTGGCCATAATACCCTGTGTGATGGATACTAGGCTTTCACTCCGAATTAACCCTATGCATTGTGATGGAAATTTCCATCAACCAATTCAATGTAATTTTTTCGTTTCCGTGCGTCATTGTTTGTTTTTGTAATTGGAAAAATGTGGTTTATGATATCACTACACATTCTGTTCTCAGTAGGTTAGTTCTGATTACATAATGATGAAAATTTGCACCAACCCATAAAAAAATATATTTTAATGAATATATTTTTTTAATATTTTTTCCTTACTATATAGCTAATCTTACATCCAAATAAATTTAATTTGGTTAAAAAGTAAAAATCATGCATTTAAGGGTTAAATGAAAATAAAGTATCTAAAATTAGCGAACAATACTCCACAGACGTAACAGGTAAGTACCCTAAGCAGATGAAAAAGAATGACAGTTTACAGCAGAACGTATTAACATACCTACATATTAAAATTGACAACACAAACAGCAAAACTATAATTTTAAATCGTTAACATTGATCTCAAAAACTAGTTCAATTACGTATTTAAATGTACGGACCTTGCTGCTTATAACCTTGAACCTAGGAGGCTGTGTTTAATCGCCTAGCTCTGTAATTTAGTACTTATCAGAGCTCATGACCTAGTGCTTATCCTAGCGGTATGCTAATGCCTAGATTTGTAGCTAGCGTGCTGACTGAGCTGTTGGGCATGACCGAACAAATTAGGGCTGCTTTTGAAAGAAAAAAGAAAGAAAATACATTTTAAATAAATGTTGCGACAAAGAGGCCCAGTCCAGCAAAAATGCCAGACAACTAGTACCTGCCGCTGGTTTTCAACTGGAGCTGAGGTGAGGTGTTCATAGCATGCTTCACCCGTCGAATCAAACGAATCTCCAGAAAAGTTCGGATTTTTTTCTTTTATTCGGCGCGGTTGATTCTTTCGTCGCGGACAAGTGTGCGTTTGTCTTAATTCAGGTTTTAGGCGTAAACACAGAAACGGTTGACGATCGCCACCCGCGCACTCCTAGCACCCGTGTCTTACAACGGTACCCAACTACCCGCACTTGTCGTAACATTCTGTAGGTAATGGAGGTAGGTACCGGTTTATCGGCCCCATGTCGATGATTGTCGCCACTGAACAGATGTTTATTAATTTTGATTAGAAATTGTCGATAAAAGAAACGGTAGGGAATATTGATTTGAGTTGGTCTGTAAAACAATTTTCTCAGTATAATTTTAACACGTAACCGTCCCGAAGTATTTATTCTGTTTGATTTAATTTAATCTTTCGGAAGTCAGTAATTGCGGAATTATAGTCATTTTAATACTTTCCAAATTATGTAACTGCAATTCGAATCTAAAGATTGTGCCTAATCTAACTTTAGTGTTTATCTTACGAAACTCGTATATCAAATCCGTACTATTTTCTACGCTTGCGCTGGAGAGAGACAGAACATTCATTCAGCTTCAAATAAATAATACATTACAAAATTGATTAATGTACAGACATTGACAATAACATGGTTTAATTTGATTTATAGCATAACTTTCGCCGTCTCCGCAAACGATTTGATTTGAGAGTTCAAATGCGCGCGCGCACCGATCTACATTACGTCATAATCTCCGTTGCCATGGTTACGCGTTCTATTGAGTAGAGATCTAACTTACGTCTCGACTGACAACAATACTGATTCCAATAGACACAATGAACTGTGATTATTATTAAACTATTTGTGTGATTTTCTCAAGAGATTGTTTGTGAACTAATAGGCCCTTTGGGCTGAGGAAACTTTTGCGCATGTACTCTTTGAATGCCCCGGCATCGCCCAGATTAGAGCAGAAACCCTCGGGGCACCCAGATCTTACACGGACGTTCTTAACAGACCAGGAGACTTCTGGAGGGAGGTGGGCTGGTTGGAATAACCACCGACGGCCGCCATGGCCTACGCACAATGGTTCAGCTGAAGGAATAAGTGCAGAAACCAAACCCTTCAAAATAGAACATAGAACCTTTGTCCCTGGCACGGTTTCTTTACTTATTTACGGTTCGGTGTGTTGACCGCGACGTAGAAAAATTATAAGACTGTTTATATGACACGATGGGATCCGGCGACGGTGCAGTGCAACACTGACGACAGTGCTTAAACATGAAGAGTAAACCGTAGTTTTCTATGGCAAGAAAAACGTGTGTGTACAGAGAATTAACTGTAGGTTCAATTATGTGCAGACAAACTTAAAAAAATCATCGTCAATGAAATGGTAAAACCTCGACACTCGATTCATCCGACATTTTACGACCAGTGACATCTCTAACATGGTGAAGTAGTGAATGGGTAAGTTTTAGGCTCCTAATAAACCTGGTTTAGACATCAAAGTGTTTATGAGTTTGTTCGCATTTCGTAGCGCACGTATCTAGAGGTTAACGTTAGCAATTATTGTTACTTAACACCTATTTTATGGTCGTACGGTACCCTAAGGTCGTGGTTCTAATGAAATTAATTTTATGAGATGTTATGTTTCTGTTGTTTTGCATATGCAGTTGTTTCTGCTTTTTAGTCCAAGTAAGTGGAGGTCAGATAGCCATCATGTAAACTTCCATGTGTAGGTTTTTAGCTGCATTCGGTCTGACTGGAAGCCGACCCCATCATAGTTGGAAAAGGCAATAGAGAGATTGATTCATTTCTAGTCAAAAATTTGCGAATTATGATGCAAATGGTGTTGAAAGCGTTTACAACCGACGTGACTGTACACGACTGATCCAGTTTTATTCTCTTCTATATCAGAAAGAAAATCTCTATGCAAAATTACAGCTTTCTGGGTCCAAAGATTTGGGCATTGATGAGACAGTCTGTGAGTAAGGTCAGGACTTTTCTTTTTATACATTTCTTGATTGCCACTTCATCAGGCTGCCTTGTTATTCTAGTCTTGCTCAGCATGAAGTCTTGGGTTCAATTCTCAGATGGGACAATGTGTTATTTGGTTTTATTGTCTGGACTTTCTCAGTAGCAGGCCGGATTCTGGATTTTTACCCGGTTAATGGCGATAGGCTCGCCCCCTATTACACGGGACTTGAACATAACTGGAGAAATGTGGGTTTACTATAGGTATATGTCCCTTTGAGGAAACAAGGTATCTACGTGATATCTGACTGGCCTGTTAGTCTAGTAGTTAGTGACCCTGACTGCTAAGACTGAGGTCGTGGGTTCGATTCCCACCCAGGACAAATCTTTGTGTGATGAGCACAATCATTTGTTCTGTGTCTGGGTGTAATTTATCTATAATATGTATGTATTTAGAAATATATAAGTATGTTTATCAGTTGTCTGGTTACCATAGTATACAGGCTCTGCCTAGTTTGGGATCAGATAACGTTGTGTTGGTTGTCCTAAGATATTATTATATCTTATATCTTGATGGTCAGTTTCAATAACGAATTTTGTCTAGCTCTAATAATCTAAAAGTGCAGTCTGCAGTAATAGTTATTATTCTTCGGCAGTAATATGCAGTTAAAATAATCTATGGTTATAAATTATAGCAGTACTATCAAACATGTATGTTTAAATAAACAGTCAGAGTAGAGACTAGAGACTGCATCATCTCGCACTATACTATTAAAACTGTTACAAAATTCAATTAATTCTGAAATCATACATTTATTTGCGTTTCAATGCGACTATATTTATCAAGCTATTTAATTCCACAGTTACCTGTGTTGAACTTTATAGGCTTCCGTTATGTAAATTCAGTTATACGTTTTATGAAATTTGCATTAGTTGAACGTTTGAATTAATAAAAGTTAGGTCTTGGAACTCTTGCGCATGGAGAGGGGAAAACTTCCATTGATACTATTTGGCATTATATAACTTCACACCTGTAATACCCGAAAGGTAAGCTAGAGATATAGGTACCTATAGAATACATCTAATTCGCCAGTTATGTTTAAGTCCCTATATAATAGGTCTTTACCTATGAAAATGCCGTTTTGTATGAAAAAAATTAAACGAATTTTTTTCATGTATTTTTTATTTGTATTAATCGAAATAATCACCCATGCAATCAATGCATCTCTGCCAACGCAGTGGCAGTTAATTGATGCCCTTCTTAAAAAAATCAGCTGGACGGGAGGCAACAAATTCTTCAAAGGCATTTTGTACTGCCTCTCGGGTATTGAATTTTTTTCCCGCCAAGAAGTTATCCAAATTCTGGAAAAAGTAGTAGTCTGTAGGCGCAAGGTCTGGTGAGTAGGGCGGATGACGGAGAGCTTCCAACCCCAGTTCTTGCAACTTGGAGACCGTCTGCTGTGCAGTATGAGGTCGCGCGTTGTCGTGCAGGAGCAGCGGAGACGAGCGATTGACCAATGCCGGTTGGAGATGTGCCAGCTTCTCCATCATTGAGTTCAGTTCTTCACAGTACACATCTGCAGTAATGCTCACCCCGTTTGGTAAGAAGCTGTGATGAATCACACCGGCACTAGACCACCAAACAGTGACCATCACTTTTCTAGGGGTAAGTTTTCGTTTAGGGCATTGTTTAGGTGCTAAACCAGGATCCAACCAACTTGCTGAACGCTTGCGGTTATCAAACAGAATCCATTTTTCATCGCAGGTAACAATGCGGTTCAAAATTCCTTCATTTGTGTGTCTGTTGAGCAGTGCAAGGCACGTCTCGACGCGTACTTCGCGCTGGCGATCATTGAGTTCGTGGGGCACCCATTTGTCAAGCTTTTTTACCTTGCCAATTTGACGCAAATGGACCAATATTGTTTTGACGCTAACGTCGAAAGCTGCTGCTAATTCAGCCGTAGATTGTGTATCATCAGCTTCGTCATTGTCGACCAAAGTCTTCGGACGACCGCGAGGTTTATTTTTCAGGTCGAAATTTCCAGAACGGAAGCGAGCAAACCAATAACAGGTGGTGCGTTGGTTTGTAGTGTTAGCTCCGTAAACGTCGTTGATGTTGCGTGCCGCTTGTGCCGCGTTGCTGCCACGACGGTACTCATATTCCATAATTACTCGAATTTTTAACGTATCCATGATGTATGGAGCGAACCTATTGCCAACAGCCGGTTACAAATCCCATCGAGCTGCTACTGTGAAATCCCTTACGGATAAACCTAATCACAGTTTGTCCGACCTGGGAACAGAACCCAGACCCATGCTCCCTGCCAGGGTTGCGGATCCGTTCGAAAGAGTTGCCATGGCCCTGGCACAGGCAACTGAAAGAACACGGGTGGGTTTTAGTCAGGAAAAGTCTGATACATCTTCCCGCTCCGTCCAGAGCGGGAGAAGTCATTTGATGACTTCCCAACCCAAAAAAAAAAAAAAAATATTAAGTTTTTTATTTAGGAACATAAACACATTGACATAAATTACAATAGAAATGATGATAGCTACAAAAGCTATAAACTGTGTCGCAGCTATCATCGCCCATCTAAACATATAAAACACATTGTTCCAGACACAATCATGACATTGGCTACAGTTTGGCTCAGAATTTAAATTTAAGTATAAAAAGAAAAAAATATACAAAAGAAAAACTAAATGTATATATTTTGAGTAGTGGTGTAATATGGAATGGAAGAGTGAATGAGGGTATGTGTGAGTGTAGGTGTTTGTGAGTAAGTGTGTGTGAGACTATGTGTAAGGGTGCATGGCCTAGGTAAGTTTCAAGTTTTCACAATTTCTTCAGTTTCATCATATGATAGAAATTTCAACCATTCGGTCAATTTAACTCTTCACATCAAAAACAACCCGACGCTCAGAAGTAGCGCTTGCAACCACTAGACCACGGAGACCGAGATACTATTTATTGAATAGTAATGATGAAATTATTAGAAAGCTGTTGAAAGTAATTTATGGTTTCACTAGTTGTTGAGTTATTATTATTATTGTGGTGACAGTTTCTAAGGGTGGGAAGTTCAATTGCTGCTTGATTGAATTTTGCCGTCTAGGCGACTGTTAATTTCTATTCAGAATATATAGTTGCCTATAAATTGTATTTCAGAACTTAGAATGGTATAGAAGTAAGATTTCGACGCAGTTAAAAGTTTGATTAACCTAATTATACCCACTTTATGATGGTTCAAGAAATACTCTTAAAAAGGATAATTTCTGAACGAAACTGACAAGGCATTTCTTACATCTGTTTTGAATATTTCAATGTGTTACAAATTCGCGTAGTGTTCAGTTTGCGTCATATTTTGGAGTTTGTCTTTCTTCGGTACGCTGTTGGTTGAAATAGTCAGATACTATTACATACCTTCAAAAAAATATTTAAATTTTAAAATCCCGGAGCAAAACAAAAACCGTAAAAAAAAAAACTATTAAAATATACGTATTGGTTAATAAGAACTTGTAGGTAATGTTTTGATCTAAGGATCGTCATGTCGAACTGGCTGAACCGATTTTGATAAAACATGTCTAAGAACCACCGCTACAAATCCTACTTTTAAATTAAAAAACCGCGCCCAAATCGGTTCACCCGTTTAAGACCTACGGTGTCACAAACATGCACACATAGCGGCCAAACTTATAACACCCCTCTTTTTGCGTCAGGGGTTAAAAATCGTGTTACTTAGATATTGGTTAAATGATTCTTGTCCATTTCACAATGCCTCAAGAAACAACTCATCTGAAACATTCTTCCAATGTAAAATATTTATTCCATTCGTATTTCGCACCATCATTAAAATACAAACGTTATAAATACCAACGTCTGGTTCCTGCTAATGATGCACAGGTTAGCAACACTCTCAGGGCCCGGAAGTCACATCGTTCGTGACGTCATAAATCTATTGCTGGAACTCGAAACAATTAGCCTTACACCTTTAACAGACGAAACCAGCACAAGATGACCTCTCATTGGCTCTAAGATGGTGATAAGTTGGTTCAGGTGAAGTGGTTAGGTCGTAGTTGGCACATTATAGATTTGTCATGCAGTCTGTACCGTTGGGTGTCGAGATGATTGGGTGGTTGGCGTGTTGGGCCAATGTTAAGGGTTGGGGCCAAGGTTGGAGGAGAATTGGTATTATGAGCATTAAATTTATTTGAATTGGACGCTTGCAGTACGACCCCGCATCCAAGACAAAATGAGAGTTAAAGTAGGAGTATGAAAGGAGGAAGGAGTATGAAGGAGGAAGGAGTATGAAGGAGGAAGGAGTATGAAGGAGGAAGGAGTATGAAGGAGGAAGGAGTATGAAGGAGGAAGGAGTATGAATTCAATTAGTATTTGCTACTCTTCAAAATATGCACTTATTATAATTTAATTTCTATAGCTAATATTTGACTTAATCCAATTGCAATATTCATTTAACTCAATTTTATATCTAAGAAACTTACGAAAGCCTTGAAAATAAATGTATTTGTACATTTTGTACACAAGAAAAGGCAGAATATTTTAAACTCTAAAAGCCATGTAACATGTAACATAGCTAAAAATTTGCTTAAGTTTCTGAATAGAACCCTTTAACACAGTATATATTATTTCTCATATCATAAAACCCTGATCCACAACCATAAAACTGACATAAGCTTAACTACCGTACTTCACAGCTACAACTACCCCCCTTCCCTCCTCACTCAACTACCTTCATTATAATCCTCACAAGTCAAACTTCAGTGTCACAGCATTTAACACCGTTATGTAGGTCTGTCGCCCACCACGGTGCGCGGGCGCAGCGATTATCCCTAGAGTTATGGACCTCACGCACGCGGGCACATCACCCTGGGGTTATCGGGGGGTTACGGAGCAAGGACCCTGGGTGAGGACAGGGAATGATTTATTTTAAGAGGCTTGTCAAACGTGAGGACCAGAAATGAAAAATAGTTTATTCACATTTTAACTTCAGACGGGTGCCTCTGATTTCCTCAGTTTAAAAAGCTTAATCAGACAACGGATTGTACTACTAACTTACTTATAACTCAAAATATATTATAGTATTGATTTATCGTTTTACAGTATTAAATATCCCTGATACCATTTCTTCCAATTAAATAATTAATTACCCTAGAACCAAACATACATTTATCTAAACATCAATTCATCTCGTTTAGGTCCGGAACCTCAATAAAACTGACCAGACCACACCTCATTGTGGTTATCGCAATTCTCATTGCTTGTTTAATTTCAAGTTTATAAGTCATGATAACCAGCCCGTGTACCTGACGGGTATACCCTATAATTGGGTGTGTTACCCCATTTACGGGGTAATCCATTAGGTTGGCAACTCCGCGTCCGCGTTTCAGAGATTAGCCGTTCCGTGTTAATCAGAGATTGCGGTGTCGCTCGTGTCACTTGGGCTATTTGCGCGTGCGCACATTAGGGTTGCCACTTCGCGGGGTAATGTTTGGATAATTTTATTTAGGCACTAGTTAGAGCAATGAGAACGGAATATCAATGTACCTATGAGTGCGAGCTTAGGAAGTTTGGGATATCTATCCAGAAAAACTGTTGTTGTGTTAGAGAGAACATGAAGAAAGTAGACAAAATTCAAACACAATCTAAGCTCAAAATAGCCAAACTTAAGTGGCAGTGGGCATTGCTCACAGATCAGATGGGCGATGGCTCGCAAGTTGGATTGGTGACTTTGTGAAGGCCGCAGGGATCCGTTGGATGCGGGAAGAACAGAAACGGTCAAAGTATCGGAGCTTGAGGGAGGCCTATGTCTGGCAGTGGACTTTCGGCTGAAATGATGATAATGATGAAGCTCCAGATGCTGCTGAACAACTCAAACAACAAAGACAACCTTTAAATAATCCAAAATACATAAAATATACCAAGGGCAGCGATGACCATGAAAGCGTCCGATGTGTCAGTAACCACTGATTCGGATCATCTGCTCCATTTAACGAAGTGACAACCTTGACGCGAAGGGGCGTGGCAGCCTTCGTAGGTGGCGACGCACGACGTATGTAGACCGAGTCGATGCATGTCCGTCTTCATAATAGTATGTTTGTTATTATAAATACAGAGCAATGGCAGGAAAATAGCTTTATAATTATGGAGGATGTGGTTGGTGACATCGGGATTAATAGCGCCTGTGGTCCATATGATCAAAAGTATCCTATGTCTTTTAAAGTTACAAGCTTCTGGAGTTTTCTTTCCCTGCTTCATCGAATCAAAAGCGGGAGTTTCGAGCGACCTATTTTTTGGCCAACGAATCAGCATCGAAATACAACGTGGCGGTGTTGCCAGCCTTTTGGGCACTTTTCCTGTTGACAGTGATGCGGATGAATTTTTTGATGCCCCGTGATTCTTTTCCCTGTTTTTTTATACGACATGTACTTCATATTAATAGTAATTTGAAGCCTGTTAACTTACATATTATGTAATTATTATATTAAGAATCCGTGTATTGTGTCGAAACGCCAAATGAATCTTAAAATCGAAATTGCTAGATACTGTTTTCAAGCAATGGTGATTATTTAAATACATCCATTAAAGAGAAAACCTACGACGTCAATAGACAACACTTTAAAGTGTGAATGGATGGGCAAAAGCCTTTGAGCTCGACACTTCCAAGCAGTTACGATAAAACTGGAATCAGATTAGAAATCGTCCAACTCTCCATAACCATATCTCAGTACAAAGTTATGACTTAATAATTTTATGAAAATGTTACTACTAGGTACCGCTATCATAATATCATTATTTCAATAACGGTGCTCCAACCGAAGTCGTTCAGAATAGTGGGCAATGAAGCATAAAACACATAAATGGAACAAACGGTGGAAATAGAACCTCGGTATGTACTAGCGTAACAAAAATTGTAGATAGCGGTGTCGAAGTCAGTGCCTGTGACGGACTGACCCCCAAGACTGGGGTGCAAGTGAGGGCAACAGCGGATTTATCGCCAGAAGTTAATTCATCATCAGCCTACAGCAGTCCATGGTTTGACGTAGGCTACTACAATTGCACGCCATTCAGTTGGATTCTCGGCAACTGTCACCAGCCACCCGGCGAAGATCTTCGCTCCACCTAGCCTGGGGATACTTAACTTCCTAAATGTGAAAATATATGAAGTGATATTATTACTATCTTAGCTGGAGAAGGCAGAAGCTATAGTCATACGTTTAATAATAATATAACTAGCCTTTTCCCCTCCATGTTGGAGTCGAATTATAATAAGTTTAACTAGTAATTGAGAATTTGGCTGCTGAACCATCTACTTACTTACGCATACCTCTAAAATCAATAGCGCCTTCTGCATTGGGTGAATATTTGAGCTCTCGCGGATGAAGAAGCATTGATACGATTTGGAGATAGTTACAGTACAGCAACACCAATATTTGACATAGGTAATGTCGCCTGTAGATCATTGAAGTTTGTTGGTGAAAATTCTTAAAATCTTTTTCACCAAACAACCGCCTTTCGCTCCCATCTCACACCACAACCATCCACATTTCCTCCAGCTTTGTTTGCATTACAATATTAAGGTGATATCTATAGTTTTTGCGTGTCTAGCGGTGCGCTTGCGCCGCCGGCCGATTGGGATCGACGTCTAAACTGGGCTGCGGTTACATGTAGATTGTATGAACACCGTTGTTGCCTTAATTTGTTCTGTTGGGGAAATCGCGAGATTTATTTGAGCAACGGGAGTTAGTTTGATTTCCCATTGAGTTATTGGTTTGTTGTGATTGGGTTTCATATTTGCGTGTTGGTCGGCGATAATGGTAAATTATTGTGGACTGATACGGTTTGGTTTGGCTCGGAAATTGTAAACTTGATTCGTTTGTACTAGAGGCGATAGATGTAAATTGTTTACTTGATATCGCGAGTTTTTATTGTAAATGCGCATCAAGATTCTCATCTGGAGCTACAGCTGTTTATGTTAGATCAAAATAACTGCGTTGACTTTAAGAAGGTCAGACTCAGTTAATTGCTCTAGCCTATAGGGCTAGAAGTATTGACATCATTCTGATGGTCAATTTTGGAGAGGACAAATTTATCGCTTAAATCGCCGTTCCTGGACATACAACATTATGTTCTATACCAGCTGCTACAATTACTTTTATCTGTCCCATTCATTCCCCGCCTTATCAAGAACCATCAAACAATAACAAGTTTTGACGTTCAATCGATAACAGGTGTTGACAATGTGCGAGGATCCCATAAAAACCTCATAAAACTTGGTAATAGCTGATGGCAATCGCTGCGTACATCACAAAACACCAAACTTAATGCTTATCTTTCATTTATTTTATAATATCAGCGTGGGTTTTAAGCGTTTGAGAGCTGAAAATATGAGGATAGTAGGTTTTTATGGCCAGTTTCTTAGTTGGTCTTGCGATGTCTTTGTTTTATGAGGTCTATGGCCTCTTCTTTGTCTTAGGTAAGTTTTCTGGTGGAAGAAGTTACACTCCAGGCACTATACTGAAAATGGGAGACAGCCTTTAGTCACAATTTAAGTACCCCTATTTTGCAGTAGCACCACGAACAAGATTGAAATCTTTTTTTGTTTTCTTTTTACCGTATCAGCTGAAATATTGCTTAACATAGGGTGTTCATTTTAATTACTGAGGTAAGACTGATGCTCTGTCCAAAGCGAAATTGTTCCTTTTGCCTAGGAGATGTAGTACGGAATATATATGCATAAAAAACATAATTAACTTCGACATGCAATACATAACACGCATGACATTTAAAAGTCTGTTTTTTTATTAATAAAATAAACTTTCTTATTTAAGAAACGTGAACGATGGCATCCAAGAGTTTAATCACTTGATAGATAAAGATCTCACTCGATGCGAAAACTCGAATTGATTGAATAAATTCGATTTTTAATCGATTTCGATTATATATGAGTTTGAGTGCCGCCCATGGGCCATATGATTTATATTTCGATACGATGAACTGATATCGATATCTCGCTTTCAAGAGAAAGTGGTTGATGTAATAATTGTAAAAATGTAATTTAATTTAATAATGTTCTGTAATTGCAGATTTGTTGATGTTAAAAGAAAAAGGTGTGGCAATGTTATTTAATCGAAAAAATAAATGATATCATGGAGATGGTTCCGGACCTATATTTATTTCTTTTAAGTGAATTTACGTATCTACATTTTGAAACCATACTGCGATCGCCCCCCTCAAATTAGGGGAGGCTTATGTCTAGCCGTGGACGTCTTTTCTCTGAAGCGATGACGTAAAATATCAACATAAAATAGCAACACTGCTGAGTATTTTCACATTTTACAACCATAGATAGCCACTTTCTTTCCCACATATTTCAAACTTTCGTAATTCTCGTTTTTAAACTCCAGCTCACACATGCTCCAAATTAAACTGCCTATAATTGATAGCATATGCGCACGCGCATAACATACGACATTACTTGATACTTGATTGCGTATTGTATTGTAATAAGACCACCATAATTTGATGGTAAGGAACGGTGAACACTATGGGGATCGATGCGTGTCCTGACTACAGAATGTGCACTTTTTAGTCGCCGTTCTAATTTTTAACAACGTAACAAATAGCAACGTATTAAATAGAGCAGATTTCTCAAAAGATTTCATACCGCAACAATATTTAGAAGGGCGCGTGTGGAACAGAGGGGTAATTGCGTATCCTATCAGTAGGAATCGCTGTCATTTTGATAGTTCAACAACATTCATTGCGGTATTTACGTAGTTGAGCAGACAATTTTCTCGAAAACCACAACAACATAAAATAAAATAAAAAAAATATCCTCAAAATTATTCCGATTGAAAGTTCGTTACGCAATTAGGGTGCAGGTTCTCTCCAAATTAGGTGTTTTTTTTCAGCCCGACATTATTAGGTAGATTTTACTAAGTATCAAGACAAGTAGCTCCTCCTATAGGTTAAAACTGAAGTAGCTAGATGACACAATGCAATGAAAACTAAACAATTCACGTCAATCGTTACCTCATATTGTTCATTTCCTGCACAATTTTCATACAAAAACCCTGATAAATCCCACACCTCTACAATCGAGCTCCCATTCAAATCGGGCCACGCTGTAATGACGTAGGATCCGGCATGGTAATTACTGTCCACAATGGGCCATTGTCTGTGACAGCGCGACACTTCCGGCCTGTGAGAGCATCCTGCGCTTGCGCCGCTCATCCTACTGATCGCTATCGAGAGTATTGTTTTGTCGAGATGGGCGTTGTTGCAACTACTGTTGTTTTGAGAGTTGTTAGAACTGTTGTTGTGGTTTTGGTGGTTAATTAGGGTCAACTAGAAGTGGGGAAGTCAGTGAGTGTTGTAAGAGCTGGCAGTGCTATATGAGCAACTGAGTCTAGTCTTTATTTCGGCAAGAAAAACGGGGATAATTGCACTGAGTGCGCAGGACACATATCTAAATATCTAAAGTCGTGGGGGTCCGTGGTCCCGGCTGTCTTTTGCGGATCTTTGACAGTCGTGACAAGCTGTCAGAAGGCCGAAAGCCTGACAACCAGTCATACTACGGAGTATTGTATTACCCAGTAACTGGGTTGTGAAGGTTAGATAGGCTCCATGCGAAATACTGGTATTCTGCTCTATCGCTTAAACTGGAAGCCGTCCCCAACATAGTTGGGAAAAAGATTAAGATTGATGTTCGAAAGTCGATAAGGCTCTTTTAATGCACCCCAAAACGGAGAGGTCTACTCAAAGCCATCACAAATCAGCATGCGTTGGCGCACCAGAAAGACCGACAATTTGAAAGAATTAAAAATGCCTTACCTACTAGGAATTGCACAAAACAGCGGACCCTTTACGACTAGTGCGCAATAGAGGTAAGGGTACTCACCCTAAAACAAAGTAAAAATTGGTTTGCTGCTTAGTCACGCTTGTTAGGGGTTACTAGTAGAAATGTCATTAAGAACCTTAGAATAATTCCATTAAAAGACCACTCACAATAGAAATATCAGGGTTGAAGGAGAAAAATGCGTAACACCCAACTTCTGTCCAATTCCAGGACATTTTTAACCGACGAAAAAAAACGGAGGAGGTTATCAATTCGACGCGTATATTATTTTTTTATGTATGACCACGCATAACTTTTTACATAGTAGTCCGATTGTGATAATTCTTTTTTTATTGGAAAGGGTATACTCCGAGGGTGGTCCCATATAAATTTGGAAAACAAAATCGAACCCTAAGGCTCGGAAAACAGGGGATGATTGATTGTTCACTCATTGATTGTAATGTATAACCACGCATAACTTTGTACAGAGTAGTCCGATTTTGATCATTCTTTTTTCATTGGATAGGGTATACCTGGCCAAGTATTATTAGTACATTAAAGCCACAAAAAATTACAGAATAAAAACTTTTTAACAAAAAATTAAACCGCCGAAAAAACAGAAAAGCAAAAAATAATAAACCTTAAAATTTTGAGTCGGCGCTGAAAAATCAATGAACAAAGATCACTCAAAGCGCCGACTCATAATTTTAAGGTTTATTATTTTTTGCTTTTCTGTTTTTCCGGCGGTTTAATTTTTTGTTAAAAAGTTTTTTACACAGTGAGGTTACAATAACAATTACACCGAACACCACCCACGGGTCAAATTCAAAGCATTTTCCCAAGGATTTTGTGAGTCAGTTAATGCCTGGCACACTTCGGTTACTTCGGTAAGCCGATTTAAGGGGATCAGTTGATCGCCAGCTCCACGAACTAAACGATGCCGACACTAGGTATTATATTACTCACTCATTATCCTAATTCCTAATGCTTTGTGGGCCCCACGTGCCAAGAAATAAGCCTTAGGCTGCCTGTCCATTGGAGCGGTAAAGAGGGGAGAGGAGCGGAGCCGGTTATTCCCGTTCGCCACCGCCAGTATTGCCCCCTCCGGTGGCGACTGGGAATTATTCTAAAAAAATATCCCAGTCGCCACCTCCGGGTGGCAAACGGGAATGTTGGTCAGTAAAAATCCCAGTGGCCACCCCTAATAATAGTTAAAATAAATGCTATATCTTTATATTTTTTTGGAATGATTTTAAAATAATTACCGACGTCACAGAATGTTTAAAGTAAATGAATTGTTTAGTTAGGTACCTTTATGTATCTAGATATATATGCATTGAAATTTAGGCAATAGGTACGGTTCACTATAATATTTTTCCTGAAATAGCCGTAAAATATAATTTTGTATGAAATCAATTGGCATACTAATTACTCAGGCTGGTCGTCATTTTATTTTTTGGGATAACGTAACAAAATATGTACTAATAATCTATTGTGCTTTATCTTCATGCCGATGTCCTTTGTTAATATTTCACGTCTTTAAAACCATAAAATAGGAAGCGGCGCGAGCGCCTTGCGCAGCGGCGACCCGCCGATGACACGAGCGCCGAAAAGCCAAAACTATCGTGAGAAAGGATTACTAATCCTTTTGTTTTGCTACTTAAACTCTAGTAGCTCAATTGAAGATGCCGATGTCCTTTGTTTACATTTCACGTCTCGGAATAAACCATAAAATAGGCCGTGTGCTTTGTTTTACCTATAACAAACATGCCGAAAAGCCAAAACAGACACAATAGACAGAAGGTCATAAATCTTTAAAAACACAAAACAGCTTTTTATTGGGCTTGATGGGGATGGTTTTATGAGTGATTCTTGCAAAACTAAACTTTAAGTACAATGCATTTAGATCTAAAATGTAAAACAAGTATCGGCTGGCAATGCGTTGTGGCATTTCTAATCTTATCATTATTAGTGCATTCCTAACCATGTCAGGGTCAAGTACATCGTGTACTACCTCGGGTGAAGTGTCATTAATTTATATTAAAAGAAAACATGGTGTTGTTTTGCTTCACGGTGGCCACCAATATTATGTGAAAAAAAAATACCCAAGTGGACTAAGTGTGTGGGAATGCAGCCAACGAAAAAAGAAATGCAAAGGAGTTATAAAGATTCGTGTAAGTTTTTCTACTTGTATGCCTATTAATCGTAAGCAATATCTTTTGCTTTGTATTATAAAGAGATTTTTTGTAACGAATAGGATCCGAAACTACTGGATCGATTATAATTTCGTACCCTGATTCCTATACTCTTATTTAATAATCAAATTAAATGTTTAATAAAATCTTTTTTTCTTCGCAGAATAATAATATCGTAAATGAAACGCCGCATTTATGTACTCCAGATTTCCTAAAAAATGAAATTGATGAGCGGCTTTATTCCTGCAAACAAGAAATTATCAAAGGGAATTACCCGGCAGTTCCTCAGTCTTATAATAATATGATTGCAACATTAGAAAACAGCGGATTAGATTTGGTGTGCAAGATACCAACATTCAATAGCGTGAAATCATCCTTGTACAGATTTAGGAATGTACAAGCTGGAGTACAGTGTCTACAGCCGCAGCTAGTAAGAAACGTTGAAGTCCCGAACCAATTCACAAATTTTTTACTAGCTGATTATGCTGATGGTGACAGCCGAATTCTAATTTTCTGCACAGAAAAAGCTAAACTTTCAATTTGCAAAGCGACTGATTTTTACAGTGACGGAACTTTTAAAAGTTGTCCGAAACCTTTTTCGCAGCTATATGTTATACATGCAGATATGGGAAGTACATCAAATAGTACGAATTTAATGCCTATTGTTTACGCTCTTATGAGTGAAAGAAACGTGAAATCGTACTTCATTCTGTTTTCCATGATAAAAGCTCAAATCCCCGGCTGGAATCCGGTTAAATACAAAACTGACTTCGAAAAAGCGGCAATGACTGCTATAAAGAATTTATTTCCGCAAGTTAACACAAAAGGATGCTATTATCACTATAATAAAGCGGTTTGGGAGAAGGCCCGTAAACTTCAAATTACAAAATCAAAAGATGTGAAGAAAATAAGAGAGGTTGCACTAAGTGCAGTTCTACCGTTATTGCCTGCACACGAAATTTCAAACGGCTGGAAGTATATTACTCGCTACAGTACACAAGAGGAGGATTTAAAAAAATTCAGAAAATACTTTGAAGAACAATGGCTGAAGGAAGAATTTATTCCAATTTGGTGTGCTTACGGAGAGCAGCATAGGACCACTAACTTCTTGGAAGCTTGGAATCACAAATTAAACCAAGAAATTGGAAAAAAGAACCCTAATATTATTCATTTATTAAATGTATTGGTTAAAGATTCCGCATATTTCAATGTTTGTGATAACATTAATAAAACCAAAATGACACCTTTTAAAAAAAGAAAGAAAAATAATGTCCTTACTGATCAATTTATTTTGGAAATTCAGTTAGAGCTGTTACATGGCAATATATCAGTAGGTCATTTTTTAGAAACTGTAAGGCATTAAGGCTTCTTGGCAATGAAAATAAATAAAAAAAGGTAAAAAAAAAGCATAAGAGGTATGGTAAATTAAACAAATTATTCATTACTTGATGACGATCAATGAATAACGTAGTCAATTATGGGTACCTAAATAATGATGTTGATTTGTGCCAGTCATAACAAATTACCTAAGTATTTTTTTTTAAAGTAGCAAAATATCTAGTTCTAAGTTTTTTTTTTTACATATAAAACCCAATTACTGTAAATACTCTGTGATACGAGTACATTAATGACGAATTTAATTGAGAGGACGCATCTGTGATTTTTTCTAATACTGATTAGGGTAGGGTAGAGTCTCGTTATGTCTGTGATTATTTGAAAATACTCATTATGCTTAGTGCATACTTTTAATTTTGTTAAAAATATTTTTTTATTAGGGCAGAGTAATACTTTATTTGTTTTGTATATTTTCTAATAATATTTTTTTTCCTATAGAAATGATTGTTGACTTGTTGATGTGATTGTTTAGAATTTGTATAAAACTTGTTGATTTTGGAAATGAAAATGTAGATTTAAGAAGGCGGAGAATTGTTTTTTCAAGTATATTTTAAGAAATATTTTATATTCTATTGAAAGTACCTAATTATCTGTGATTTTGGATTTGTGTTTAAAATAGTTGATTTTGAAAATAAAAATAGTAAAAAATAATGTTTGTTTAATTTTCTACCAATTTATAAATATTGTAACTCTCTCGTTTGATTAACCCTACGTACTTCTATTTTTTAATCAGAAATTTAATAAAATTAACATTCTTTGTCATTCCAAAAAAAAAATAAAGATAATAGGTAGCATACCTAGTTTTTATGTTAACTATATTTAGGGGTGGCCACTGGGATTTTTACTACCAACAATCCCGCTTGCCCCCGGAGGTGGCGACTGGGATATTTTTTTAGAATAATTCCCAGTCGCCACCGGAGGGGGCAATACTGGCGGTGGCGAACGGGAATAACCGAGCGGAGCTGTGCCTATATTAACCAATAGAATTTTGGAACGAAGTTCCTTATCGCGCGTTGTGAAAGGGGGCTAGACGGAAAAAAATCTCAGGAAAAGTTGTAACGACACTTTTTAACCGACTTCAAAAAAAGGACGAGGTTTCTCAATGAGGAGAGAGGGAGAGAGAGAGAGAGAGAGAGAGAGAGAGAAAGAGAGAGAGAATATTTTTGTTGAGTGTATACAGGTTTTTTGTACATAATAAACAATTAAAAAATTATAACAATTATGAATCCTGGAAAGGAACTTCGTCCCATCCGGGTGTCCCTTGACACCTCTAAAGTTTTTGTCATTTTTTCGGAGAGGAGCAGTGTTTGAATTCTATTGGTTAATATTGACACAGCTCCGCTCCTCTCCGATCCAATGACAGGCAACCCTTAGCCTTGGCTTTTGAATGGAGAGTATAAACTTGGAAACAATACCTGTAATAATAGATAGCCTATTCTCAAATATGTTGGGGTCAGCTTCCAGTCTAACCGGATGCAGCTGATACTAGTATCTTACATAGAGTGACGGCCTATCTGACCTCCATAACCCAGTAAATGGATAACACGATACCCCTCGGTAAGCCTGGTAGTCAGACTTCTGGGTTTACTGTTAACTACCTGTAAATACTGTCAATGATCTACGTATACGACAGCTGGAACCGACGGCTAAATATGCATTCCGAGACACGGTGTGGAGTCGATCAACTCGTGCGGCTGTTATTACGTAGCTACTCTCTATAAGTCTCTATAACTGGAATAATAATAGACAGAAAATGCAAAATGGGAGTAACGAGAACAGCTAGCTAGATCTTATTTTTAGCGTGAAGATGACAATCTATGTATACTGAGTTAGCCCAGTAGCTAAATGTTATATTAACAAAAACAGAATGATTGGCAAATGAAAGGGAATAGACAAGTAAGATATGGGTTGGTACTAATCCCATTTTTTGTGGGTGGGAAATCATCAAATGACATTTCCCGCTCTGGGTGGAGCGGAAGGGCGTGTCGTACTTTTATTGACTAAAACCCACCAGTGTTCAATTGCCTATGCCAGGGCCACGGAACTCTTTCGAACAATTCCGCGACCCTGTGGAACTAATGCCTAAGTTTTCTTGTTTTCAAAAATATATATTCTTATCGGACAAAAACATTCCATTTCCTTTCTTTTCTTTAAACCCTAGAAATCATCTCAGGAAAAATGGCAAGAAAGAACTACCTACGAATAAATCCATCTAATTGGATACTATCTGGAAGCCGTCTCTAAAATATTTTGGCGAGGCTAGTCATCTATATATATAAAAATGAATCCCTATTTCCCTTGGTCACGCCATCACGCCGCGTGATGGCGAAATCGGTCCAGCCGTTCACGCGTGATTCACGCGTGAACGGCTGGACCGATTTCACTTTTTTGTTGTTGTTGTGTTTGTAATTGTCAGGAGAAGGTTCTTATGAAAGAAAAAAATAAAAAATTGCGCGGGAAATTAGAAAATTTAAGAACACTTATTTAAGAATACTTAACAACCATATAATATGACGTGAATAGGACAATGTAAACTTTTTCAATGTAACATTATGACATTTGACATAGGATTGACAGAATGCGTGCTCAAATATCATCAAAGAGACAGGACAACGTCTGTCGGGTCAGCTAGTAAGATGATAATTATAATTACAGGCAGCAGTAGCCACTTGACCAATAATAAAATGTAAGAGATCCTCAAGATACTAAAGGACACAAAACGAAAACAAAAAGCAGTTTACCATAGTAATCTAGTAAAGGAATTCCATTAACATTGGCGCCACGACATTCCTGACCAAATATCTTACCTTAGCTGACCAGACTGTTATCAAAACAATTAATATCGTTTCAAGAATCAAAAGTTAACCAATAAACAAGATTGATAACAGAGATAACAACAAGTAAAGCTCATCTATTTATTAAAAACTAGCTTTTGCACGTGGTTTCGCCGGCGTGGATGTTGAGAATTATCCCACAGGAATATACTATCAGGATTAAAAGAAACATAAGCGTTAATCCAGGTAATAAACTATCTGTGTGTCAAATTTCATTCAAATTCGTTCAGCCGTTGTTGCGCTAATGCGGACCATACATCCAGACAAAACTAATAAAAAATCCTATATTTTCGGCTTTAGATTCGTAGCAATTACGGTTTTCAAAAATTCAGTGTACGGTTTTGACTTCGTTACTGTTTTATAATAATTACTAGCTTTTTCCGGCGGCTTCGTCCGCGCATTATACATATAAACCTTCCTCTTGAATCACTCTGTATATTGATGAAAACCGCTTTAAAATCCCTTGCGTAGTTTAAAAGATCGAAGCGTACAAACACGAAAAGCGACTTTGGTTCATACAAGTAAAGATGTATAGAGTTGAAGAAAACTAGGGTTGCAACATTTAATTTTGTAAAAAATCCACAGATAATGTAAACAGATTGTGCTTACTTATCTGTCTCGTGTGCGGTCCGCTAAAAGCATGTTAATTTGAATTCATTTAAAAATGGCGTCCTTATTCATTGTCCAGGATCCTGGTCGATAATTGGACCCGCGATAAAGGTTACTTTATGAGTCGCGGGGACACTTACCGCTTGCAAATGCCTGCGTTAATGTGTGGATCCGTGTAATACATGTTAGCAATTTTGTATGAGAAAGAGATGTAGGTAAAGTTGTAACTAGGTAAATGTGTCTATGCTGGATTTAATGCAGGTTATTCCCCGGATCTGTTTTGAGCAAAATTTTTCGTTTTTATCTGTCCTTGATAAAGTAACTATCTATTAGAGATAACGATGATGGAAAACTCAAAAATGTGTTGGATTTAAGTACTTAAGTTACCGAAGAGCTTATGTCAATCATGTTGAAAGTCTTTGTAGAAACACGAAACGCTTTGAAAGCGATTGGGTGCCTAGACACAAGAACCAACAATCTTTGATAAAAGATATTTGGCACCCGTTATATTCCTTCAAAATTCTATGTCAGCCTTAGACACCTACATTCAAATTCAGAATCATTTAAAAGCAAGCAAAATATTATAATCTACATATCCCCTGCATTTTTAAAAGCCATACCCGATACAGTGCAATATTTATCTTGTGTCGTACTATCCTAGTTTTTTAAGGTCACCTTTAGATACAATATGTAAAAATGGTTCCATTTGCAAAGATAAGCTTGTAAAAAATGTACTGAATACATCGAGATAAAGTTAACAGTTCAATTTATTACTGCAGACATCATCTACCTTGATTCTTGGGTTAAAATAATCTGTATTTTTTATTTACAATATATCGGTCCGTATCTCATTAAACTGGATATTTTAAAAAGTATTTAGATACTCATGGAGCTATGGAGAAGATAATTAAAACAAGAAAAGATATTCAAGTCCTTATACCATTGTATATTTTATAGTCTTTTCTTTCTCCTGACAAATTCAGGGGGACATATTATCGACAAACCCTTTATACTTACTGTTATTTGTATCAATCTTTATCAGGTTCATATTAATTTTACGTTTAATGGCTGTTTAAAGAATAGATAACTCTCCTTGATGGCTATATTTAAGGGGGAAGCGCCAGAGTATGCTAAGAAAAATTTCTAAGTTTTCTTATGTTTTTATTACAAATTTTGCCAGGTTGTGTCAGGTTGTATGTTTTAAAATATGATTCGCAACCGTAACGCGTGTGTATTAAATTCGAATTTCGCGGGCTGTTTTAACGTATCCACCTTAAGGGGCATGCTCCAAACCAGCCCGCGAAATTCAAAATTTGTTGTATGTTGATTAAAATATTATTCGCGACTGTAAGACGTACCGAATTATAATCATCAAAATCACCAATACAACCCTCCAAGTTCATAAAGGCCTAGGAACAAAAAAAAAACAGAAAAAGTCATTCCTACAGCTTTATGAACTTAGAGCGTTGTATTGATGATTTTGATGATTATAATTCTGTAATTACATATGTCTTACAGTCGCGAATAATATTTTAATCAACATACAACCTAGCACTGGCCTGCAAATTGCAAGAAACGTAAGAAAATTTGAATTTCGCGGGCTGGTTGGAGCATTCACCTTAATAATCCATTATACAATAGTGACATATTCCTAGCCCATTCATTATACAACTGATGCCTGACTCACACTTTACTCAAGCAACAACTCAAAGTAAAAGATGACTTGCATAAATGTTTGCGTCACAATTTTCGCTCATGACTTTCCAATATGTTGCCTTTCTCACACTATTCGCTATTACATACACATTTCAATACTTTCCTTGTATGATTCACAATTAAACGTTTAAAAAAACTCTAGTATTTATGGCCATTTCTTGAAAGCAATTTGGTAGATATTTAAAAGAAAGTTTTGCAGGTGAATTTCCGGTCGTTCTTCATCGATCGATTCATCTTTTAGTTGGTAAAAGGATGTAAATGCTATGTGCATTGCGCAGTCATGTATTTATTATTTATGACGGTAAAATAGAATTTAAAAAACATCTAGTATTTTCAGTTAAATTTTAAGGAATGTGGCTGCCTCGTTAGTCAGGGGTTCGATTCCCAAATCTGGCAAGGATTTATATCCGGTTGATAGCAATAGGCCCGCCTCCTGTTACGTAGGACTTAAATATAACTGGCCAAATGTGGGTGTACTATAGGTACACCTCTGCCCAACCCTCCGGGGAAACAAAGAAAGAAAGAAAAATAAAGAAAGAAAATACATTTATTTAGCACAGTTGAAAGGCACATAACAGTTAATACAACAGGAAAGAGTAAAAAAATAAAATAAAAAAAGTGTTAGGTGAGATGTCAGAAACTAGCATTATAGTGTGCCTCACGGCTGCGCCAAAAAAGGTCCAGTTCAGCAAAAAGCCAGACAACTAGTGCCTGACGCTGGTTTTCAACTGGACCTGAAGTGTGAGGTGACGGATGTAAATCAGTTTTATATCAATGTTGCAACGTGATATGTATGCATTTATAAATTAAATAAATTTGAATCACATAATAAAATAAAATAAAAATAAAGTAGTAACGATACGAAATGTACATATTGATATTGTTAGTTAGTTAGTAAATCAATTTAGTATCCAGTGTAAATAGTTGTATGAAGTATTGTAAAAAGTTATGTAAGTAAACAAATAAACTTTTGAATGCACAGTGGACAGTGTGACATTGAATAAGATTGAAAATAATCGGCTGGTAAATAAATAGCGTAATGATATGTTATTTTACCCAACCATTACTCGCCGTAAGGAAAATACGGGGTTGTCATCTGTTTACAGCAGGCATTCCTGGTATCTCTCTGAATTGATAATATCATATGGCGATTATCCTTCTTTGAAATGAGATGCAGAGATTACTTTCCCAGTGCCGTTCGGGGAAGACCAACGAGTAAATAATAAACATTTACACCGCATGTTTCCCGGTAAAGAAAGGGCCTAGCCCAGCGATGACGAACATTTTGTATCAAAAGACTAAATCTAAGCACTATGACGTCATTCTTCACCACGTAACAGAACCTCTTAACATTTTGTTTTGGTGCCGAAAATGGAATAACTTAGGTGCCGTTCGCTAAAGTGCGATTCAAATCGGTGCTCAAACTGGAATAACTCAAAATAATCATTACCAGTCAGCCAACATCCAATGCTAAAACAAATGCCGTTCAGCACCAGTATCTCCACAATCAGTACATCTCAATCAGAACAGCATCTACTTATCTGAACAAAGCCCATCACATTAGCCGTGACAGAGATCCGTGAGCATGTGTCACAGAGTACACTAACCCGTTTTTTACTTGGCATGTGTTATGCAGATTGCCAGCGTACAGTTTACATAGTAACGTAGGCTATGTCGCTTGCCCCGAGCGCTAATGATAACTGATGTTTGGTGCAAGGTAGAAGCGGCTATATGAATATTTTACATGAAATATAGCGAGAGCAGTGGTGAGCAGTGGTGACCCAGGTGGTAACGGCCGCGACTTACGAGTAGTAGGTCGTGAGTCCGAACCCAAGCAGGCGCTTCACTTTGTGTAAATTATATCATCGCCACTGCTCTCAAAACGGTAAAGAAAAACATCTTAAGGAAACCAGCATGTCTTAGAACCAAAAATTTGAAGACTTGTGACATCTACCAACTCGCACTGGGCCCGCGTGGTAGAATATGGCCCACTCCCTCTTACCAAGAGGCCCACTGGCCTAGTGTCCCAGCAGTGAGAACATTATAGGCTGTTCGGCTGGATGGCGAGAGCAAGAGCAGGCAAGAGTAATAAGGAAATGGAAAACAGTGTTTCAAAATATTCTGAATAAAAAAAAAAATTAAATGACGTTGTCAAGACATGTGTTTCTCTTGAACCATCTGCCCCGCCATCAAACTTACGGTATTAAAGTTATACCCCAACAGTATGACTTTAATGCTACGACTGTATTTAAATGTCTGTCAATATGGCTATAATCAAAAAAAGGAGATTAAGAAGTACATCGCAAACGAAGAGGAAAGTTTTGACCAGTAAAATAGGAAGTTGAAGAAATTCGTAGGTTTGTGGCGTTCGGAAAAATATATTTTAAAATATGGAAGTACTTTTCGTGGATTTGATAACCAATTTATGGGTAGAATAGAACTACTTCCTCACCTTTACAGCATTTTTCACGCCGCTACATCTCCAAACTTACGTTTCCTACTAGGTGCGCCAGCGCAGGCCACGAGACCCGCCTTTTGCCGTTTCCATGACGACGTTTTAGAGCGAATGCCGACTCAAATCACTATTTATTAGCCATGTTATTTTGCAACTAAACACACGCTAGGGGAGCCTGCAAAGGTCTTACTTGGTTGCCATCTCCTGATTGGCAGCCGCATTTGCTTAGAGCCGGGAGAGTAAATTATGTGAAGTTGTTTTGCTAATTCTGCCCTTCCTAGAGCTTTGGGCTTGTTGCCAACTGCCTTCAAAGGAATGGATGTGCGTTCATTAGGAAGTAGACGAGTTTCTGGATTTACAACGCATTATGGACTTATTTCTTCTAATAAATTCGTTTTTGAAGGATCAAATTTATGCAGTAAAGTTTTCTCATTTCAATTGGCTAAGAGCGGTTCTGCACTGCATCCGATCCGAAGCTGAGAAATGTCGGTCTGAAGTTGCCATAGTACTATTTGTAAGATGTCCCTCCGAATTTAGAACATTCCCAACTCGAATTCAACTCGAATCTTGAATTCGGATGCAGTGTGGACCCAGTCTAAGGGATTTTAGTGAATGTTGTTACCAAACTTGAGACTAGGTGACTTCACCTACAGGAGCTCCATTACCATCCTCTAGAGTACAAAAACTATCACCAATTTATGACAGTTCTCCGAATCGTGATAGGTTCTACCGAAGCCAACAAGAAACCACAGTCAAGTCTTTACCCCAGTTCTATTTCATAGATAAAAATCAGCGCACAGCTCACTAGTTCTACTAGTGTAGTGACACGTCGATATTATCGTCAGAACTAACGTTCTAGTGTTGTTCTGTTATCGATACTTAATTGGTTCACGAACTTTGTTGTTTGGCGTTAGGTAAGTGATTTTGAATGGATTTTATTTTGTATGTTGGTTCTGGTAATTCGAGTCTGAGAGGAGTCATTATATGTATAATGTATGGCAGGCAGAGGGTGAAATAGTCTCAGTCTGAATGGAGGACTCTGATGGACTTTTACCTGTCTCGGATTTCTGTATCCAAACAAAAACCCTTAATTCCTAGGCAAAAAATTAAAAGAACATGAACGTCATTCTCTCCAATGACGAATTGCACCTACCTAATTTCTTACTATGACTACTCTACATGATATTAATTAATTACCTTGAAAATCAACTTTCAAAATAAAATTAATTAATTATGACACATATCACAAAATGAAGGTGTTAGTAGTATCAACTAGTAGGTCACAGAATCAGTCTCACGGGGTTCAGATGACATGCAAGTAGGTGACCAGTCAAGCATGGCCAGGGTCTAATCTGGTTTACCTTTGATGACAACTAGTATAAATACCTTATAAAGTTTATCAATAGTCGAATGAAAAAAATACGTGTCGAATGCATAACCTCCTCAATTATTGAAGTCGATTAAAAATAGTTATTAAGCATAGGAATTTGGTGTTACAAAATCTTGATGAATCATAGAACATTCAGCACTAAAGATTACCTAAACTTTGTAAGGTCATTGACCATATAAGGGAACATCGCGATAGGCCTTTAGCGCCCGATGCGCGTGCGCATGTTATTTAAATCACAGTTACTTTTGATCACTGCGATTTCGTCACTCGAACAGTTATCAGTTGAAAAACAGCGACACCAAATCGTCGGATTACGTGTAAAACTGTAAATGTCATTTACAACAAGTTATTGGACGCGCAAATTACTAACCTAGGGTTGTGCCACCCTGCCAGGGTCGCGAGATTTGTTCGAAAGAGCTACCGTGCTTCTGGCATAGGCAACTGCAGGAACACGGGTGGGTTTTAGTCAGCAAAAGTCTGACACGCCACACGGGAGACGTTATTTGATGATTTTCCACCCACAAAAAAGGGTTGTGCCACATTCTATCTAAGCTAGGAACCGATTGACGTTGCAATGCTTAGGGAAATCCCGTCTTATCTCGTCAAGGGGTTGTGGACCTATAAGCCGTAGAAACTCTTATGATAGTTCGATATAAATGACCAAGTTCTTATGGGATTTCTTGTCTATGTTCATTATTCTGAGCCGTACTAAATGCCATGTGTCCCAAGACATGATATTTTCAATTAGAGTTTCTAAGTTAGTCTTAAGTACGTAGTTTTATCTAGATAAGCACATAAGTTAGTAGTTGTAACTTAAGACCGCGTTAGTAAAGTATGTTTTATCGCTTGTAAATCTCTATTTAAAGAGGAAATTATGAAACTTTTAAACATGTAAGTGATAACACTTTGCCCTGTCATTAGTTTAAGCTGTGGGACTTTACGCAAAAAACTGCATAAAAGCCAATCAAATCATTTTTTTAATGACGTTATACGCTTGATTATCTCTAGATAAAAAGTAACAGCCCTACAAAAATAACGAGTCCAACCAACGATCTCGATTCGATCGAGTGAATGAATGAATGAATTCCATTTCGAAATGATCGAATCAATGTTGAATGTTACGCAACAAAATGTACGCCTATATTAATTTCCGAAATCAATCTTCTAAGTTTATCTACGAATATATATTTCTAAAACAAGATATCAGTTAGATAATATTATGTTATCTAATAATAAAGCTCGCTTTGCACAGATAACGTTATTATTTTTAATCTGTGACTTTTCCCGCGCGTGGGAGCAACACTATTACGGCCTATTGTTATGTCACTTAGGTGTCAATAGTAATTATGATGGTTTCACTTTCGATTCTATTACTGCACTTTATGAAATGTTTTATTGAATTACGTTCGCGTTGTAGAAAGAAAAATTGAGATATTACTTGGCTGTCGGGTGTATTATGGTTTTGGCAAATTGGTTTCAATAAATAAGCCAATTTTGCATTGCCAGTAATTAATACCATTAGTGAATAGTATTACGAAGTCATGGGTTAGAGTATCCCATATAAGACATAAGGAGGAATAGTCCTACCTATAGCCATATTTTAGGAGCAACCCACACCTTCAACATTTATTACCTCTACCTTGGCTTTAAATAATTCGGTAATGTTATAATCACAGTATAAAAACTTACAGTAGGACGACGCCTTTGATCTCCTTGTAAATGCCGACAACGTGTAGGCATTGTCGCAAGAGCTAGGGTTGTCTCAAGTAAACTTTTTTAAATTTATTTTAGATCAACAATATTGCCTAACCATAATTTGCATCTGAAATTTATAATACAGGAACTATTATATTAATGTGCTTCGTCTATGGTCTGACACGCAAAAATTTACAATTCTAGATTAAGGTTGAGAAAAAACACATGTCACAATCCAAGATGGCGGATATTTCTCTAAATTAAATTTCATTTAGAGAAATATCTGCCATCTTGGATTTGAAAATTGATGTTATTTTCATAATCTTCACCCCAAGAAATCACAAAATTGACACGAATAACTATTTTTTTTTTTTTTCAAAAAATGTCCTCCATCCTGGGTCAGGTACACTTGCACGATAGACATTTCCGCGAAAGACACTTGACCTCATTTTTATTTGTAGGGATTTCGTAAATCTTGAAAATGACACCCATGACGAAAAATTTGCAAATTTTCGTTGCGCCATCTTGGATTTTAATTTTGACCCCATAGTCGGTTTTAGCGACCTCTAAACCCATGAAAATGATACCCATGACGAAAAATTTGCAAGTTTTCGTCGGCGCCATCTTGGCCGCCGCACAATAAATAAATATCGGCTACACGTCGCGCCGCCATGTTGGCTTTCTATTAAATAAACAATATTTTATTTATTTGTTTACCTTTCATCCATGCGCGGCAATTGATGAAATCGCAATTCTTTATTAATGTAAGATGACGACTTGCAATCCTTCACAGCACACGTCGTATGCACCATTTTAATAAAATTATTTTTAATTAATTAAAACAAAAATAAAGTGACACACGATAGCCCTGAAAGTTTTATCCCGAACTACTAACACGGTAGCGTATGCAGTTCGGGAGCGCCCTTCCCCCGTCTCGCCCCTCACACCCCGCACGATTGCCCTGTCTAGACGTCTTCGTCGGACGACTGTATGATTTTTAGACTGTGTTATAATTATTTATTTATTTACCACCAAACATGTTCTTACGAAATATTTCGCACAGGAAACCTAGCTTCAAGTACAACAATTATTATTTTTTATGACTGGAAGGCTTGCAGTAACTCGCCAGGCGGCTAGGAACGGATGCGCTTGCGCAACCGCGAGCCGAACGGCGTTCTAATTACCTTCGGCGACTTCCGCCGAGCGTCGTGATTGGTGACAAAATGAGTGGGCTAGGTTAGTGATTCGAAGGATCGAGCTTAATGGTGTTCCCGTTTATTTACACTGGACATGATAATACGACATCAATATACTATTTATATGTCACTTAAAGCATTCATTTTGTTTCTTCGCTTGTTATATTTCAATTTGGATCCTGACCATCAGACATTATTCTTTCACTTGAGGTAGAGGGTTAAGACCTTCCTCAAGACGTATTTTGTGTCTCACTTCATACTCAGTATAGTGGTTTGATCTAAGCTAAAGATTATTATAAACATATAGTATATTTTTCATAAGGTTTTTCTTATTATCTCCTAAGTTTCAGATTTTAGTAAAAAAACCACTTTTCCTCATTTCCAATGTGCCCAAAATTTGATAAAAACGTGAGCCCTATTATCTTTACTTGTGTACGAACTATAAGTACCCACGGCAGTTCTTAAGACCGGAAAAATGGGCGTGGCTGTTAAGTTTGTAACCTTTGAAGCAATAAACTTAACTAAGCGCCCAAAGCGTTTGACTAGCGATAAAGTTATCGTGAGTAGAAATTGTTGTTAAACTATTGTGATAAAGCCACTCCCTGTACAAGAATATTAACACATTAATACATAGAGAGAGAGCACTACTTATTAAAAAAAAATCAATAGAAAAAAACTACGAAATTTTTTGGGATGTTATGAATTATTTGAGGGATTTTTTTATGTATTTGCCTATCCATCATCATTTTAGCCGACAGAGGTCCACTGCTGAACATAGGCCTCCCCAAAGCGTCATCACTTTGACCATTAACCTATTAACAACATTTTCCCTTTTACAAATTATATTAGAACTAGTTGAAAACTTCACTACAGCTTTCTTGAAATCCAACTCCAGCTTATTATTTTGTTATTATTATTTCACCACCTCTTAATCTTATAAGCAGAAAGTTAAGATTAAAATCATTTTCGTATTACGGTGGCAAGGAATTCTTTCACACGGCCATTCCCCTAATTATACCACCTACTTAACAACAAGTGGAACGCAACATAACCACGGTATGTAGGGTAAAAGTCAATTGTTAGTCTGACGAAATTTTTCTCCCAACAATTTTCTATTTCTCGCAGAATGGCACAAATCAACGTGATTTGCTAACGTAGGGAGGGTTGCATCATGATTCATGCGCCTGCGCCGGTCTGCAGTTCATGAGATACGCGATCGGCAATCGATGTAAAACATCATGTTTATACCGTACGATACTATTTTCTGCCTAAAAGAAAAAAACTTAACTACTTTACCTAACAAATTTTCTTAAACCCGTGCTGCTCAGTGGGAGATACGCGTCTCCCATTCTTCCCACCTCTCACTATATTGTCCCTCTAAATAAAATTACATGCTAAAGGATTATGTCCGAACTTCAAAGCCAAAGTTTCTTGTATTTATAAAGTGCATTGCCTTTGTTAAGTTCTCCCCTCCTACTCTGCCCTCTATTTCCTAATTTCCACGCCAAAAATGGTGTCGGTTTGTCTAAACAGCCCTTATTGTGCAAGCACACACGGAAGCGCAGGTGAATCGACGTGTGGGTGCGGCATGCGCGGGCGCATCGCTTGATTCGCTTGCACAACGCGGCCGCATTCCGCCGGCGGACGCTGCAGCGGCTGCACGCGTTCACGGTTCATTCCTTAATACGTTGTTGATTGCAGGAGATAAGGGTTTTTAGGTAAGTCTTAAATTACGAGGAATTTTCTTAGGTCTCTCATCTTAATTTGCGAAGCCCTGAGTATAAGTCAGGTCAGTACATACTTGACAGCTGTTTTGTTTTCGCGCAAATTATGCCTAGTTACATTTTACTTGTTATAAACTTGTCGTAATAACTCTCAAATGATCTTTACTTTGAATTCCTAAATCCCACTCAAAAGGACATAGACAAATTAATTTATTCTATTTTATTAGGCGATCGGCAGAATCAGTCCTTTAACACTATGACACAAGAATAATTGTCTTCAATTATTTGGCAGAGTTACGCAACCCCATATATTCATCAGTAATCTTTTATCTCTCATACACATGCCAAAATAAAAACGTTACCTTATCATGGCAATCTCATAACAATGGAATGCATTAATTGCTCGACAATTACGAAAATGATTTGTATCTGATAGTATCAGCTGCCCCACTGCTGGGCGTGGGGTATAAACAACAAATAATTACTTGAGATAATTCCGTGAGACATTCGCTTATAATTCCCCTACGGCGGAATTAAGTAGGACCTACTGTTAACCATAAACATGTCTGTGTAAAAGGTCGAACAGTGAATTAAAATTGATTTAATGAATTGGATACTGATGAGGAATATTGGAATGTTGAGATAAATGAAAACAACAGAATAGGAGATGTAGAAGAAAGGCACGACAGGCTGATTCAAAATTATATCACAAAACAATTTGCTCCTAGTTGCAGTTTCTATCTACACCAATTTAGATATACGATAAAATCTTTTGCGATGCAGAGTTGAGGCCAAACTCTAAGTAAATTGAGAAGCTGTTATAATGTTTAACAGTTTTTCATAAAGATTTCAGTCCCTTCATTGTAACTCTACTTAACCGTAATAATCTTAAGAACTTTTACAACACAACTAGCTTTTGCGAGTGACATCGTCAGCATGAAATTTCGGTCCCGACTGAACGCATCGCATCGCCTACTCGCTCTAATACTTACTCGATTAGCGTTTTTTTTAATGTTTGCTCGGCTCCTAGGTGTCGTAGCGCGATGCTAAGTGTTTAAGTAAGTGAGCCTATAATCTTTCTCAAGAATTGGGCCATCATACTTAAAAAGATTTTTTCAAATCCAACAGGGAGTTCCAGATATTAACGCGTTCACACAAACTATCAAATTCTTTAGCTAGATTATTAGTACTATCTGATGCCCTAAGTTTTAGTCTCTTTACGTAGTTCTGAGGCACCCTACACACGCAGCGCTCCTACACCATGAGTACAATGTTTTAGTAGGCCAGTGTAGGTGTTTATTTGAAATCGCGTTGTCTCATAAATATTGATGTGAGCATCAACCGTGCTGCCTACACCAACTTGTCCTAATTGACACGTCATGTTGCACACGGCCGACTGGAATGCTAAATTATTGTTGTAATTGATTTATCTTCTTACTTCTTAAGTGTAGGTAGGGTACAGAGACCGGAAGTAAATGTCAGTGTGATTGAAATATCCTTGGATACTACAAGTTTGAAGAATGCCTAATTTACTGCTTTTAAGGAAACATGGTAACAATGGAACATGGGTGGACGACATTGTTGCTATTTCGGGCAAAACCTGGATGTGGCTGGCACAGGAGGGTCGAGATTGGCACGACAGTAGACCCAGACGCAGACTGCTCAGCAGTGAGTGAAGTCAGGCTGTAGATGATTTTGATGATGATGAAGGAGGTAATATACAATCCTATCGCACATACACAATGTGACCATTATATCACTGTGAGTGTGACAGATACAGTGCATCCCAGAAGAGATTTTGGCTATAATATATGGGGTATTTGATCCCTTGGTTCTCGCAGCCGATTTTTATAATTAAAGAACTTAATGATACTTTACGACAGTTTTCGCAAACGGTGGCCATCTTTCTTACATCTATTTCCTCATCTGATATAGTGTGAATGAAGCCTACATCCCGTGCATTGGCACATGCGCGTAGCATAGGCAATTTGATGCAAAATCACTATTTATTCGTACACGAAGTGATTTAATTTGGCTCACCCGTTGAATGTTAAGTAACATCATAAATGCTTGGTAGTTCGTAAGGGCCTTCGTTTGCTTAACTTACGACGGAGTTATGGGAAAGATGGTAAAATTATATTCGATTGCATACTATACGCGTAAATCGACCATAATTGCTAAGTGTATCCTGTTCTTTTCCATAAAAATCAAAACGACGTGGTTTCCTTCAGATAAACTTACATCAATATTGAATTACATCATTCGTATCTTCTACTTTATAAATGAACAGGGTCCAAAGACTAATTAAAACTTGACAGCCTTATTTCATTGCAACGTTTTATGCAACGCTATATTTTGGAGCTCGTAGAGATAGATATTTAGATGGTCTGTTTCGGGTTTTCAATTAGTTCAGTCATTAGAATCTTGCTGAAATTCGCTTCGCTGTCTGAGTTTGCTTTTATCACAGTGCTTAAGTAACGAGCTTGTTAATGTCCTTAATGTTTCATTCGTCTAGTCTACATGGGACAAAATTGTTCCTTGGCATAATCTCGTGATCTGCACATTCAGTTTCCAAAATAGTCATCATAATTAGTTGTTATACTGTTTCAAAACATTTTTGATTGACTGATGACTAACTTATCTTTTTGACCCGGAAATGTCCCAAGAATGTCAAAATAAAATACTGCAGCACCAGTTCTAAATTGTTCTGAGATGGCGGCTAGGCAATAGAAGAATAAATGCCCACTAAAAATAAATTTGGGTAAGGACAGGACAACGGCATCATCAACAAATTGAAAAGGTGACCAAGAACCCTTTTCTTCTTTTGGGGGAAGCCCATAACCAGGAGTGCATCCCATCCACCCCGGTCGTCCCGCCCCGGTAACGGGGCAGTTGGGAAAACTTGTGCCATCGACCCCGGTTAAGCCGACCCTGTCGTTTACCGGGGTGGATGGCACAGATGTAGTCGCAACTACCCCGGTGTATTTCTAACGAAGCGGACAGCACAGATTGATTAGCATACGCGCCGCATAGTAGAAAGTACTTATTTTTCAGTATTTGTTTCTTGGTGCTTACTAGTAATGAAGAACATGTTGGTCTCTAATTTTAGATGGTATAATACAATATTAATAAAAAAAAGTAATAAAAATTCCATTAAAAATAGTAACATAACATTTTCGAGAATATTAAATATTATAATTACACTTCATATTTATTTTTTATACCAATAACTAGCTGACCCAGCGAACTTCGTACCGCCTCAGAATCAATTAATTGTACTTTGAAGGCATAAAGCGTTTTCTAGCAGACATTCCTTTGTTTGGTAAGCTCCTGCCAAGTTATGATAACCTAGTACGTCGAAGGCATAAAGCGTTTCCTAGCTGACACTCCTTTGCCTGATAAACTCCAGCCAAGTTATGTCTACCTGGTACTTCGAAGGCATACAGCGTTTTCTAGCTGACACTCCTATGTTTAGCAAGCTCCTACCCAGTTATGACAACCTGGTACTTCGAAGGCATAAGGCGTGTTCTAGCTGACACAACGGGTTAGGTGAGCTCCTATAGAGTTATGAGCACCTGGTACTTCAAAGACATAAAGTGTTTTCTAGCTGACATACAAAATGTGTAAGAAAATGAAAAATCTCTTTAAACACTACCGGGACGTATGCTACTCAATCTGTGCTGTCCGCTTCATTAAAAACACACCGGGGTAGATGAGACTATATCTGTGCCATCCACCCCGTTAAACGACCGAGTCGACACTACCGGGGTCGATGCAACAATTTTTCCCAACCACCCCGTTAACGGGACGGGACGACCGGGGTGGATGGGATATACTCATAACCAGCAGACGGCGAAAGGCAAGACATGATGATTCACACACAGATAATACATATATGAACATTTGAATACAGTAGTCATTGCAGTGTTGCAAATACCCGGTTCACTCGGTCCACTCGTGAAACTACTCGTATGGCCTCGCTTATAATCCAATAGACAGTATGGCTTCGAGTGACGTGTGCATCGATTTAGTGATTTATTCGCGATATGGTAGCAAAAACGGATCGCGAATGAATAGGAAATCAACATTGGTGGGACATATACTGAGAATCTGATGAAGAACTATATTATCTACGTAAAATATAGAAGAGTTTAATTAGTGGAACAACTCTAGCAATGTCAAAAGGTATTTGAAATTCATGATAAATTTGCTGAAGGCCTCATTCAGCAAAAAGTGGTGGTGAGGTTTTTGATAAAATCTGTCCACCTTGTCACATAGCTTTCTGTAAGAGAACTTATTGCGGTCAGTCGTCAATTTTAGAGAGCAGCGGTGGCCCAGTGGTAGCAGCCCCTACTTAATAGTTCTAGTGCGTTGGTTCGACCACAGGCAGGCGCATTACTTTTGTGTAAATCGTTTCATCAGCATTGATCATAAACCGTTAAAAGAAAAATCCGGTGTGGTAGATCACAACCCACTCCCCTACGAAGAGATAAGGGCCAGTATCCCAGGAAATATTATAGAATGATTGATGCGTCAGTATTTTGCCACGTTTACTGATCTCTACGGTCCTGACAGCGTTTCTCAGCTCACTTTAAAAAAAAATACATTTTGAGATGAAAGTGATCTTCTGTAGTATCCATCATCTGTTATACCTAACTATCTATGTACCTGTATATTATACGACTGTAACGAATCGGTGTTCTAACTATAATTCTATGCAATCAATAGAACATAATTATTCATAACATACTCGCCGCCGTGAGCCACGTTCGTTTACAAGACTTTATTTTATTTCTCCTTTGATCAACATACTCGTATGTTTGCATTTGAATTGCATTTTTAAACGAATCCGTTTCAGTTTAGCTGGACTCACAATTCAAACATCATTAATTGGAGTTTTCATTTTACCAACATTTTGCTCATCTCCTGATTTTTGGCTGATTGTTGTTCCTATCTGATAACCAATCCTACTAAGAGTTATCGTATTACCTAATAACTGGGTTGTGGAGGTCTGATAGATAGGCACTCCATGTAAAATACTGGTATTCAACTACATCCAGTTAGACAGGTCGATCCCAACATAGTTGGTACAAAGCGAGTCAGATGAAGATATTATGTTTCGATCACAAAGGAGTTTTTAATCGATAAGTATAGAGAAGTAATCCACGGATAAGCATTTTGTCCGTCTTTGTTTTCTTTAAACTCTTTCAGTTTTTGCTTTTTCAGGTTATCTCAGTTCTCACTACACATAATAGCCAACCTACACGAGTTCCTTTTAACTTGTCTATAGATGAACTTGTCTTGTCTTTGAATTTAAATTGATAACAATATTTGTACGCCTAATGGCAAAGTATAGAGACAAGTACAAAGACAAGACAAGACAAGTATAAAGACTCTTATTCTGATGCAATCCTTCCTACCCTCAGTCTAAATACAGTTTTACAGCATAGCTTTTTACAATAGCCCCTATCCTTTCCTTATTCTCCAGGCTGACTACTACACACCGTTGGCTAACTATAACAGTAATACAAACCATCGTAAACAATGGACACAAACAAGCATCTAATGGTCCTCGATACAGCCCACTTGCTGTTCAGCATGGCTTGCTATTTGCCATTCTGTTCCGCGTTTCTCATTAACTCTCACATTATTATGATGGGCTTGCATATTCATTGGTGACGAACGTTCCACGTCGCTGCCTGGTCGACTGTGGGCGACTTGAAGGTTGGTTGGAATTGGTTGCATTTATATGCTTTGTTTAGCGTTTATATGATGGTTTTAACATGTCGTGTGAATTTTGCAAATCATAAAAACTACAACTGCTTACATAAAACAAAAGCATAAGTAAATTCAAACTAAGTTGATTAAGTCCTGTCTTTCAGAAGTCAGAGGTTTCTTCTGTTTTTAATTATTTAATTTCATGTAGATAAACTTTAATCCAACTAAGAATGCCTAATGCTGAAAATGACAGTTGAGTAAGCGGGATATTTTTTTTTTGTCTAGTTCTAGTTTGGCAAAATTAGTTGTGTTGTACGCATAGATAAGGAAGAGGTCTTGTCTGTTACAGGTACCTATTCCCATATTTAAAAGAAGGCCGCTACCTACCTTAACGTATTCATTGAAACCTGTTGATTATCAAAATACACTTGCTCATTGGGTAGATACCTAGTGTCATCCATAGCAATAAAACAATTTATCATACTACAACAATCACGTCTATCTCCCACACAAGCTGAGCTGACACTACTCCTAAAAGATTCATCAATATATCTTAACTATTCACTACACATTGACACATATTAATTTGAGCCGATGTCTCGCATCCATCAAGTTGAAGAAGCCATTTATCGCCCATCCGGGCTTGTATCAGGGTCTAATGGTCAAGATAACAGGTCTGGCAGTGTTTAGCGACAACGGTACACGATCGCTGATGATAAGGCGTTGGTATTTGACCAGCTTACAGGTTCCTTCTAACCAGCTTGCTAACTAGGTGTTTGAATAAAAACTGGCTAGTTAGGTTACTGCAGTTGGCAATGCTGTTATTTTCCGAAGGCGCGGGATTTTTTGAATTTGGAATGTGTTGTCTACGTAAAAAAAGAAAAAAAGCTTAAGTTTCAATACGGCAAGGGAGAACAGACAAGCATGGAATTAGTATGTACTTTTCTCCTTGCAGATTTGAAGTGACAGGTTATCTATCCCAAAACAAAAACATTTAATCTAAACAACCAAATCAAAGTTGCAATTCAATTCCTATTAAAAACAAATGTAAGATTTACAATGTTAACGTAAGTTATTTACCGGAACGTTGGTAGTTGTAAGATATTGCCTGCTACCATCACGGTAACCGGGTTTCCCTTAACTATTGACTTTTCCAATTTGCATGAAAACATAAGTAACTGTACTGTCAAGTAATGTTTATCTTTAGAACTTTAATTAGCATATTATCTTGTACTTATATGTTCTCGTGAATTTGTACAATGTACACATAGTTTTTGTCAGGTTCATCACAGGTTTAATGATAAGAAGAATCGTATGGTAACTACCTAACTACGTAAGTGCCAAAATCATCAAAGAATACGAACAGTTTATGAATACATGGTTCAGCTGCTTAATCTATACTAATATAATATTATAAAGCTGAAGAGTTTGTTTGTTTGTGTGTTTGGTTGAACGCCCTAATCTCAGGAACCATTGGTCCGAATTGAAAAAATCTATAGGCTACATAATATCACGCTATGATCAAAGGGAGTGGAGCAGCAACGAAAAATGGACGAAAACTGGCAGGCAGTTTGATGCGACGGGAAGGGTCAAGGGAGCAAAAATTTGACGCGGACGAAGTCGCGAGCAGAAGCTAGTATTAAAATATCACTCGTTATACAAAAAGGCCGCTAATCATCAGCTACATTAGGAGCGTTGCTATATTAGGAGCGGCTTATTCGAAAATTAACATGTACGTGTAGAAGCACAATTCAATCATGTCAATACAGAAATTACGGACCGACTTTCTGGAGTTCGACGTCCAAATACAGCAAGAAATCAGTGCGATTCACAATCCAATCACACAATTAAAGTAACTATCCCGTCTCTAGCTGTTATAAAGAGAAAACGGTGGTAAATCCCTGTAAATGTCATCCATTACTACTGCAAGTATCCTGTAGAACCAATCAATTACGGGCTTCATACAACTAAGTGAACAAATAAACGCTAGTTACTTCAAACACTTAAGCACCATTAATTTTCCTACTTTCCCCATAGAAGACGTTAACGACTTCCTTCTATTTAAGCCTGTGAGCCGCATTGCAAATCTTCGGCCCATTCACATGATAACGAGGCGCGAGGTGCGAACCATGGAATACATTATACGTCACATTGACAGCGACTGGCCCCTATACCCCGTACCAACTGAAATATCTACTCAGACGCACCAGACGAACTGATTCTGTTGTTCTACATCCAGATTACTTTATAGACTCGACACTAACGCGCATTCCACTACGATTGGTTGATAAACATCTCAGCTTCCCAAGATATTGTCCACGGCAAAAATTAAAGGTGAATAACCCAACACTCGTCCAACGAATTTTAGAGTCGGGATTTTACACCATAAAAGGCAGCTTGTTTTATTTCAAGCTGGAAACGGAGAAAGCCTTCCTAGTCTTCCTGTGTTCATTGTTCCTGGTTGGTTTACATTACGCGTCAAGTTTTTTGTCTCGCTCCCGCAGCACGGCGGCCGCTATATACGGCGCGTATTAAAATTCATGTACTCACTTGAAATTGCAACGACGCCAATTATTATGAATATTTATGAGTGCCGGAGAAAAATGTGAAAGATTTGATACTGATAAAGCGAGGTGCCGATGAAACCGAGTCTCGTGCCGGCCCGGCTCGACTCCGGTTACCGGTTTGGCGATGTTTGTTTTTGTAAAACGCTAATATTATACGCGGATGAATTTATTATTGACAAAAACGAGACATAACGTTCGGTGTGTGTCGGCATAATTATTGGCATTTTTATTTTGTTTTTATTGCTTTGTATAAGTTTATGTATGTATAATTAATACAATTTTATCTTAGCGCCTTGATTCGAAAAGAGCGGAACGATTCCTTCGTTTTACATTTATTTTACCAGAGCGCGAATTAAAACGCGAATGCACCTAAAACAAGTTTCTTGTTGGACAAAAAGGCACAAAACTAATGCAGTACAACATAATTTTCCGCACGAAATGGAACCAAATTAGGGTTTTATCTACCGGAGGAAGCTTCGCCACTATTTCTAGCAACGAGTCAATTATTGGTCGCGTTACCCTACTAGGGTTCAATACAGCCCTTTAAGGTGCGCGACGGCTCTGAATTTGTTCAACCGATAGATTAGACTGTACAAGAAACGAGGTATTTGTTAGTCGATATAAAAGTACGAGGAAACTATTACAACTGCCTTTTTAGTCGATTCGCGGTAAAAAGTCGAAAGCGACGGTGTCGATAACAAGGTGTTGCCATATTTGATTGATGAAAGTTATTTTTGCTGCTCTCTGATAGTTCTGTGGTTATTGGGTAGATCGGTAGTTAATTCGAACTTGGGTGTGAATTCAATATCACAAGTGTCTAATAGGGGTATTGATTTTCTGTATTTATGTGCTAGTGTACTTACGTGTTCATCCAACGAATACGTCAGCTCCCCATCGTCATATAGGACAAACCACCTCCGCTGCCATCTCTGTAACAAACAAAAAGCTTCATTAGATAAAATAAGACATTACAGGACGAAAAAGGTTCTAACGCAATAACAACCGAGCTGCCACCATAAACGGAAAACGTCATAAAACTTTCTTGCAACTGGCAACATTGACGTTCGAAAAATGACTTTTCAAACCGTTTGTTGTCCGAGGAGGTCGTTAACATCTATGCAATCAAGATTTAAACACATAATTACAACAATACAAACGATTTATTCTCAATAATAATTAATCTAAGATATCGTATCTGCTAGCACCTACATTTAACAATTAATGCTAGCCCAATTAACCTATTACCTCTTAACTGATGTTTGTTACCCCTGCATCAGATATCCTCGGTGTCTGGTTGCGTGAGTTAGTAGGAGGGCTGTCAATCATCCGTGACGGTGTTCATGTCAGGGTTGTGGCATTGGGGTAGTGTTCACTTAGATGACGTGCGAAGACACCTTACTGACAACCGTAGGAGTATCGCGTTTCATGTGACGTTGGTTTGGCTTGTGGTGGATTGTAAAACTACTTTATAACGCCACAAAGTTTTCTGTTTAGGAAACTGTTGCACAATGAGTGTTAAGTAAGATGCGTATGGAGTTTCAAGATTGGGCCCTGAATTGATGAGTTTGTGACACATTAAAATACATTTTATTTGAAAATTAAGATAAAATATCGATGTACTAAAACACGACTTTCATTTATCACTAACAAGCCAGAACCAGTCTTCCAGCTGGCTCTAAAAGTGAACAAGACGCGATGATACCATAATGTCACAAATCTTGTTCAAGCTGAACTGAGCCTTTCATTTCGTGTAGTAATGTTCACTAAAATGTCAAACTATATCTGCGAGCGATCAACATAATTAGGGCCCTAGCACTCTGCCACACCTCAGGAACATGAACGATGCAAAGATATCACACCATTCAGCCTACGTGACACTTGGCACGAATTGTGTTAGCCCGATAATTGGGTGATTTACCCTACAAGTGGTGTTGCTATTTCAAAAAAAATATTTTATAATTTTTACAACCTTATATTAATAATATTTTAGAATGCTTTTCTCCTAAAATGTACCCTAGCCTAACTACTTATTTAGTAAGAGTTCCGAAGTTTAGAAAATTCAATGAACTTCTGCAGGAATTTCTATTGGTATCTATTGAAATTAACAAAATAGTAGAAAGACGGACTTACGCAATGCACTCGACAAATAATGAGCGTGCAATCCGAATGCCGTGAGAAAGACAAACAGACAAACAGTTTAATTGTTGGCAATTAAGTCGAACACGGTAAGTAATTGGTATTAGATATGTGCGCGTTTTGCAACCATTGCCAACCTGAAGACGTTGGTAATACTGCTTTTTCTTATGCTGTAACCTGTTTTTCCTTTACTATTAGAAATAGAAACGATCTCAAAAGGAATAATGAAAGAATTAAAAGCAAAGCTATCGACAAAGTCGATCATTTAGCGAATCATCATCATTTCAGCCGTAAGACATCCACTGCTGGACTTAGGCCTCCCCCAATTTGGGGGGCTTTGCCATAATCGCCACGCTTGGCATGCGGGTTGGCGATCGCAGTATGGTGGTAAAATGCGTAGAGAACGCTGCTGCCCATTCTCTAGTAAGTCCCTTAGTCGCCTTTTACGACACCCACGGGAAGAATTGGCGTGGTGTTATTCTTTACGTCCGGCACCACACGGTATTTAGCGAATACTGAAGTCCAACTACCTCTAGTTAAACAGGAAATCAACCGTTCCTTTGTTGAGGAACAACAAACTAGCTGGAAAGATGACGAGTCATTGGTTAAACTAATACTTGTCATTCTAGAGTAGAGAAGAAAAGGCACCGAATAGACGTAGAAGGAAAAAGTAATACGGGTATAAAACCAAAACCAAAAGCTAAAACCATACCATTAATGGTGCAGAAAAGGTAGTAGAATCCATAATAATAATATAATAAAGAGGTATTTGTTTGCTTGTAAGTTTGTTTGTAGGAGATGATCTCTGGAACGACTACTTATTATAAAATTCTTTTAGTATTTGATAGCTCTTTTCTTCTCAATTCTTGAAGAAGGTATTGGTATAGGTTTGGCGGTAGGCTATTTAACATCATCATCGACCTTAAGGAGTAGAATAAACAGAATAAAAACTTTTTTGCAAAAAAAAAACAACCGACTTCCTTAAAAACACTACAAAGTGAAAAATAACTTTAATTTCGGTAGTCGGTGTCTTAGGATCTGGATTTATGGTTTTTTTGCCACCGACTTCCGAAATTAAAGTTATTTTTCACTTTGTAGTGTTTTTAAGGAAGTCGGTTGTTTTTTTTTTGCAAAAAAGTTTTTATTTTTAAATTTTTAGTTGTGGTATTCATCCTGCACTAATTCCAAACAAACAATGCATATTTATGCGATAGCAGAAATCGCGGTTGATTTCCTGTCATTTTTTAAAGAGTTCCGGTGTCTGTCTCCCGAACTCATCATCAGATCTATATGAAAATTATATGGGACCATTTCGGAATAAACCCCTTTCGAACAAAAAAAGAATTTTGCAAATCCGTCTATATATGACGGAGTTATGGCCGAACATACATAAAAAAAAAAAAAAAAAAAAAAAAAAAACATATAAACATCCGAATTGACAACCTCCTCCTTTTTGAAGTCGGTTAAAAAAAGCTAGCTGGGCGATGCGAAGTTGCTATTAGTACAAATAATAATTCTGATTCAGATATTAATAACAATACAGACAAAGCAAAGGAACTAATCCTTCATTCTAAGCTTCATAATAGCAAAACAACTTAATTTGTAAACCAAATGGAAGTTCCAAGTAGTGGGTTCAACAATAACTTAGCGCCCCTGTTTGCCGTGGGCGGCTCATAAACTAATTTTAAACGCAACGCTCATTTAGACTGAGAAGCAGCAACGAAATAACTAACATTTTACTTTTAGTACCACAGTGTAACTTTTGACGGAGATTGGAGATGGAGACGGGGTGAGGACAGCAGTGTTTCCGCAGAGTAACCATGCAAACGGTCAGGGGTAAGTTGGCGGACATAAGACCTTATTTATTTATACTTTACGATACCTTATCATTATACCTTATGTCCGCCAACTTACCCATGACCGGAAATACATTCAGAAATGTCAAAAACTTTGAATTTCTCCAAGTTCGTTTCGTCCTTTCTTCTCAGAGTAGTCAGATAGAAAAATTATAAATTGACGTCTAAAAGTGTTTATACAAACCTTATCTATGTTACTCACATTCCTTTATCTGTATGATTTCAATTAGATGCAAGGTTAGCTATTAAGGATATTTCGATTCTTAAAATAGTCCATCATAATCAAGGGAAGCCCTATCTCTGTTCCTTATCTTATTTTACAGTGGCGTCCATTTTGTATCGTTGTCTCTTATCATCCAGATACAAATGATTCCCCTCTAAAATACTCCAACAATGACTAGTTATTTAGTTCCCAGTGCCACGTGCCGCAGTCACAAGGTCCCACTGACCTCAAATAGTCTCCAGAGTATCAGTTATGAATCAGACCCTCATTACTAACGATACGTTCTGCAAGTGTGACTGGAAAGTGGAATACATACACATAGGGCTAGTTGAGAAAATACAGTTGTTGGAGTAAGTAGGATTTGAGTTTCATTGTCTACATTAACAGTTATTTTGCTAAAAGACACGTTGTGCTGTTCTGTTTTGCATCGGGTAATTAACTAAGATGGTTGATTTCGTTTCAACTTGTGAGGTCATTTATTTACTTATGATGTAGGTATAGAATGTCCAGGCTAGATCAAGACCAGAAGACTTCTCGTCTTAATTATCAGCATCTGCTTAGCCTATCTCAATTAAAAAAATAGCACTAGGAAATTTTATGGTGGTAAAAAAAATTAAGAAATCTTATAAGTGAATTGGTTACATTGATTATGTTTTTGAACAAAGTGCACCCAAATTGGCATTAAGAAAGCTAATTTGGGTTAACTTTTGGTAAATGGGCTTATTGCTATCGACAGGCTAAGAAGAAGATTAATTGTGTTTAATAGATACATCTCAAGATTTGCCCCTGTTAAAGCTTATAAGACAACAACCATCACTCTTCGCTCTCCTTCCATAACAAAATACCGAACCACATTGTAGCTACTCAGCCCAGTTCCAATCCTACAATTCTAGATCATTACGACACTATCACAAGCATCTTGTATAACAAATACCTCGACCTATTCAGGAGTCCTACCAGCAACAAGGTCTTAACCTCAAAAATAATCGCACCGCAATCAGTTATGGATCAGAAACGCTCATTATTCGCAAATAGTACTTACTACTTACCTGCGCAGGCGACTGTGCGGCAAGTGTCATTGGAAAGTCGCGCTGAGGGATAAATAGGGCTTGTTACAATGATCGGAGTGAACTAGGATTGTGTAGAGTTAGATTCGACGTTAGATTTTTTTGTTTCTGGTTTGTGATTGTCATTGGTTTTCGTTTCTGTAGGTACTCTTTTACAGAGCAGATAGAGAACTAAACGTAAAAAAAAAACTTACTTTTAGGTCTTCTACAATTTATCGTGTAATCTTTTCTATTGAACCTTGTAAGTAAATTCGCAGAAAAAGGGTTAAGCTATTTTGATATGTGAATTCTTCATCCAATTTTCAAGAGTTGCCTACATGGTTTTAGTTTAGAAGACAAGCCGTGAAATCAATGCCTCTCATTTTTTTTGTTTTTTTTTTTTTGGTGGGACATCTCGTTGTTAATCTGAAATAAGATTCTTACAACTTAAACGGATTTTCGCCCGGCGAAGTTAAAACTTTTTAGACCTCCAGCCGGGCCATCAAATGCCTCTCCGTTTGTTCCGCCGTATTTGTACAAACTATGCGGCCCTACCTCTTACTCCAACCTCAACGTACACAGAGGACAATCGTCAACAATCGCGGTCTACCCCACGGGGAAAGTCGGTCGGCCAGCTAATGGCACTGGGCTGGGCTGATACAAGCCGATAAGATTGCCATTATCTACCGCTGCCGTGTGCTGGAGGTGTTAACATTAACCGACAACAATTGGGGCGGCGACCTTATGGTATGGTAGGGTTTCGGTAAAGATGTGACATTTAAAAATGGGTGACCAAAATACAAATTACGGCCAATCTCGTGAGGAGCAAAACCGAGTTTTGGGCAAAAAAAAAAACAGAACTAGAAAAAAGTGGCGTGTGAAATATTCCGAAAACAATATAATCAATATTCTTTTAACCCCTCGACATTGCAAAGTATGAAAGTAAACTATTTAACAACGCAACAATTACACCTGCAAAGAAACAGCAATAAATCGTAACCATCAAGAATTCAGATCAACGACTGTCATCATTAATTTATTTACCAATAGCAACCCCGAGAATGCCTTTCTATCAAATGCATTCAAACTGAATGTTTGGAACGCACGCACGGGTATCAGCCAATCGGATCATTTCGCGCCGCTGTGCGGCAAAGTGCGATCAGAACATGTGATTACGCTATCAAAATCCTTCTAATGAAGCATTCAACATTACTGGCTGAACATATTAAGCCATTTCCGCCGCACAGTGGGTCGAAACTATGATTTTAGTGACTTAGGGCTCAACTTTGCTTTTTCACTTTTTTTTTTATGCGGATGGGTAGAGCTCATTAACCTCAATAATAATTGTTCTGATGTATTTTTTCCTAAACTTTATACTTTGGGTAGAAAAATGTGTTTTGTTATTTTTTTGTATGGAGCGGCTCAAATAAACTTAAATTCCTGCTAAGTAGCGTGTGATCCCGCGTTGAAACTTTATTTTTCATATACCTTGTCTGGTCTATTATCATTTGATGCTATAAACAAATGCATAAAGTTGCAACTCTGCCAAATAAATGGATCGAAAAAAATGAAAAAATACATAGAATAAAAAGCTTCATTTTTTACTTTCGTAAGTTATTTTAAGTTAAATTTGATATGGAATAGTAAGTAAAAGCACGTAATAATACACATAATTACTTAGCAACTAACAACAATACATTTAAAAGGTCCCTAATTAGCTTAAATTTACTAATACTACATATATTAGTAAATTTAAGCTAATTAGGGACCTTTATTTAAAAATGTGGATATGAAATCAATTAATTTCTATTTGTGTGTTTAATTACTGTAATTAGCTTAACCTTTTACCTTATAAAAAAACAATGTTTTTCACTTTTAGTCATTACTGTAATATTAATTAGGATAATTAGTTAATGAGGGTAGTAGAAAAATTAGTAAACATTGTTTGTCACTGGATTCTGGAAGTATAAAATGACCATAATTTATTATATACTAACTAGTGTTCGTTTATTCGTACTACTACTAACATCTCGTGATTCTGATCGTCCCTTTTTCGTTATAATGGATAATTTAGTTAACAATTTAGATTTATTTATGATTTTAAGAGAGCAGGTCAAGTCACTGTCGGATAGTCAAAAATTCTTTCAATTCCTACAACATAAAATAAACGTGACCGAAGAGAACAGTGTTGAGCTCCAAAAATTCTGTACGCGCTTTTGTTCAAATATAAGTGCAAGATGGGAACGAAGTAGTCGCACGTTAGCACAGTTTGTAAGAAAAAATGGTGATTGGTTGGAACGTGCAATAAACTGGCCCGAAGGAATGATACCTGAAGCTGTGAACACTGAACAGGAAAGGCTCGAGATTTGTAATACTGAAGATGTCGAAAATCTACCACCATCTACTACAGAAGCTTCGACATCTACATTTACACCTCGAAAACCTTTCGAGGAATTGGGCTCCAGGCAAAAACGAAGACGCGTTGATCAAATTAACCAATCGCTTTCGTTATCCCCGGATGAACTTAAAGCTACTACAATTGCTAGTTTAAGAAACACTGGAAATGAGGATGTAGGAAAAATTATGAACCATTTACTAAATCACCCCGAAGATCTAGAAAAAGTTAAAGAGTGTTTAAGTACAAGTAAACCGAAAAGTAGTACATATTCACCCGATAAGGCACTGTCTTTATTAGTTTCACTTAAATTAAGTAAGTGGCAGTATATAAGCCTAAGAGAAGCAGCAAGTGAAAATAGGTCTGATTTATACCCTTCTTATTATAAAATAAAACAAGCGAAGGCAAAATGTTATCCAGGGAAAGAAGACATAATTATAACTGAAGAAGGAGCTGCTATTAAACTGCAAGCTTTACTCAACTTGACGGTATCTAGGCTTTTAGAAGTGATTACTTTAGATTTGGATTCGCCAACTGAGTTACTGCTAATAAGCAAATGGGGTTTTGATGGAGCCTCAGGTCAAAGTAATTATAAACAAAAGACTGAAGCAGAGTTTGATGACTCAACTATCTTCATGGCCAGTCTAGTTCCTATAAGGCTTCAACAATGTGATGGAACAATTGTTTGGGAAAACGATCGACCCTCATCAACTTTCTATTGCCGTCCGATAATGTTCAAATTTACCAAAGAAACGCAGTCAACAGTGGTAACTATAAAAGCTAGCATAACCGAAGAAATAGAAAGACTTCAGCCAATCAAGTTCAATCAAGTTGAAGTTAAGCATCAATTGCACTTGACGATGATAGACGGCAAAATATCGTCATATTTGTCAGACACATCTTCAGCTGTCTGTGATATCTGCAAAGCAAAACCGTCAGAGATGAACAATTTAGAGTCACTTGCTCAAAAAGAGAACAACGAAGAAGTGTTCCAGTATGGAATGTCATCTTTACATGCCTGGATAAGAAGCATGGAGTGCTTACTTCATATCGGTAAATATAATTTTATTAGTTCATAATTTTTTTCACGTTATATAGTTACTTGTGAGATTTTTATTTAAGTGATATTTCTTTTTGTTTGCAGCTTATCGTTTGGACTTCAAAAAATGGAGTTGCAGGGGCGATGACAAAGAAAAAATGTCACTCAGAAAGAGCGCTATACAGCAAGCGTTTAAGAAAGAATGCGGTTTACTTATTGACGTAGTCAAGCAAGGAGTAGGCACAACCAATGATGGCAATACTGCCAGAAGATTTTTTAGGGATGCAGAAACAACAGCTCGCATAACAGGAATAGATAAAGATTTAATAGAAAGGTTTCATGTGATTCTTCAGACGGTTGCATCTGGAGAGAGCGTGGATCTTTCTAAGTTTTCCGAATTTTGTAGAGATACTGCACAATTGTACGTTCACTTATATCCGTGGTATTATATGCCTTCCAGTATACATAAATTGTTAGTACATGGGAGTGATATAATTAAGCACTTTGGTGCCATACCTATAGGTAAACTGTCGGAAGAGGCAGCGGAAGCTCGTAATAAAGATTTCCGGAAATATAGAGAGAGTCATTCTAGAAAGGTAAGTAGAACGGCGACAAATGAGGATATTATACACAATCTTCTTTTGTCTTCTGATCCAAAGATCACAAGTCTAAGACCTCGAATGGTGAAACAAAATATAATGGTTCTCTCTCCAAAAGTCAAAGAGCTTCTGCTGATTTTTCCCACAGAATCCGATATAGATTTTATTGATGTAGATAATTTACAAGATAGTCATAGCGATAGTGAATAAGATTTTTTGGTAGTTTGTAAGTTTCTTGTTTTTTTTATTAGTTTATAAATGTCAAACTCATAATTGAAAGGAAATAGTAATGTTTGATGTTGTTTATAGTTAGTTTTTAGTTTGCTTGTGTTAGTTGTAGTAATGATAGTTTACCTTTACTAATTTGTATTATTATGTACCTATCTTTACTTACTATTCAGTATTAAATCTAACTTAAAATAACATTTCATAAACATGTTAAAGTCATTAAAACAAAGAAATTGAAATTCATAGATCCCTAATTAGCTTAAATTTACTACTACTACATATATTAGTAAATTTAAGCTAATTAGGGACCTTTTAAATGTATTATGATTAGTGTGATTAGCTTTAAATGTACTAATACTACATATATTAGTAAATTTAAGCTAATTAGGGACCTTTTAAATGTATTATGATTAGTGTGATTAGCTTTAAATTTACTAATACTACATATATTAGTAAATTTGAGCTAATTAGGGACCTTTTAAATGTATTATGATTAGTGTGATTAGCTTAAATTTACAAATTTACTAATACTACATATATTAGTAAATTTAAGCTAATTAGGGACCTTTTAAATGTATTGTTGTTAGTTGTTAAGTAACTATGTGTATTATTACGTGCTTTTACTTACTATTCCATATCAAATTTAACTTAAAAGAACTTACGAAAGTAAAAAATGTAGCTTTTTATTCGATATATTTTTTCATTTTTTTCGATCCATTTATTTGGCAGAGTTGCAACTTTATGCACACGTTAATAGCATCAAATGATAATAGACTAGACAAGGTATATGAAAAATAAAGTTTCAACGCGGGATCACACGCTACTTAGCAGGAATTTAAGGTTATTTGATCCGCTCCATACAAAAAAATAACAAAACACATTTTTCTACCCAAAGTATAAAGTTTAGGAAAAAATACATCAGAACAATTATTGTTGAGGTTAATGAGCTCTATCCATCCACATGCAGAAAAAAGTAAAAAAGCAAAGTTGAGCCCTAAGTCACTAAAATCATAGTTTCGACCCACTGTGCGCCGGTTGCTTTGATATTTTTTTTAGTGGCAACATCGTTCAATTAGCGGCAGTGATTTGGTATATTTTGTGCACATATTTAATCTTATTGGGCATCTAAAAGGATGGGTTCTATCATTATTTTTAATATTTTTCATTGTATGAAATACCGCAAGGATAGTTCTTTGAATCTAATAACAAAGATATTGCATAGAGATAAGAGAGCTTCTAATATAATTTTGGCTACTCATGATTGATTGTACGTATTATTAGTATTACGGTAACTTATAACGTGAAATGCATCAAGAGATATTTCAATTAAACAAAATAATTTCCAATCAAGTTTTTTTTTGCATGTGTAATAATTTAATAAATTACAGATCCAGCCCGGAAGTGCATTGTATAACTATAAACTTTAATTATAGTATTAATTAAAACTTGAATAGCTATCTTGAGCTCACTGACACCTTAGCAGAAATTATGGTAACATTATTCAACCTGTCAAACGATTGGCGCGAAAAACAAAAGCAAGGGAAATATGAGACTGCCTTTGTTTGCAAAAACCCTGCCTGCATCACCATAAGAGCAAAATGCAAATTCAATGTGAAAGTGTATCAAATAATTATCTTGCTATTACAAAGAGGTTGCTTGCTTGGGAGCGACAGCAAGAAAGATTCTGATGCGATCACATCAAATTATCCATTGTGAGCGCATTTTTCACACTGGCAATCGCTCACAATCGAACGTTTTTCTTGGCTTATTAATTGTTGTAAAAGTGAAACTTTTATATGAAAATACATGATGTCTACATGCAAGATATCGGTGTAAGCTATACTTTAATGAGGACTAAAGAAACTGACAATAGACTTGAAAGTTTCGTAATTGTTGTGGCGATAAAATCGAAGAAATATACATTGGTTTACTTGAGGAAATATCGTTGCTTTACGGCAAATAGGACAGCAATGTTAACATGTTTAGTTGTGCAAATTAACTAAACAATTTGAATTATCCTGAATAAATATACCTATTTAGCAAACCCTTTCGGCTCAAATACAACTCGACGATATTAATGTAAACAAATGCATGTCAGTTTATTTTGCTGTCCGTCCGACACACATCGCGGGGTGCCGAATGACTGACTGAATTTCCGATTAGTTCCAACGTAACCATTGCCTAAAACATTGAAACAAGTGCTTTACCTTACGTAATATTTACGTGGTCTATTGGCATAATAACGAACTAGAAATAATCGAACGGCGTCCACTGACATCGATATGAAAATCGACTAACGCGACAGCAAATCGACTGTTTAGTTATTAAGCTCATGTATTATTTATTTCGATGTTGGTTTAAAGTTAAATGGTTTCCAACATTGTCTATATTAATTTCGCAATGGGCATTGTCACGTCTATTCCCTATTAGGGGATTTTAGGTGCGCAGACTTTATGTTATAGCTAACAGTTGTGTCAGAAGATATTACTTAAAACTAAAAGCTGCTAGGACTAAAACACTTATTTGGAGATACGTTTGTGCTTACTGTCCTTATCTTGTGTTTATTACACCATAAGCAATATAACCATTACTGTTTTCTTTAGTACGCTTTTACTGCCTCTGAGAAAAGATAAAGCGCTGATACTCCATGTTTATGCCTCCCATATCGGGAAGGAAATTATATCAATAAAACGCTAGGAATAACTGAAGATTAGAATAATATCTTCATTTTGTAGGTGTGTGTTAATGTTAACATCGGACCGCAAACTTGACCTTTCTGAGTATGTGAACGTCTTTGGTTGCATAACATAGTCTTAATCATACGTAGCCGAATTACAGACTAATCGTTTCAAGGATATACCGCCTAGAGTTTGACACGCCATGACCTATGGCCGACCAAAAAAATCACCAGCCATTAATAAAATATTTTCGTTCGCGATTTTTTTAAACAATAGCTCGATTATCAATGTTTTATTATAATAAATATCAGGTGTTCGAAACCAGCGGGGCATCCTAATGTGTGATTGTAATCGAATCGAATTGACCATTATTTATTATGTAATCGTTCACACGAGTCGACAGGCGATAATTCGACTAAGAGTGTATCGATAATCGAGTGACGCGATGGATCGATGCATTACTAAGGATCGATTTGTCATAGTGTTGTATTGAGAGTGCGTACTGATTGTATCATGCGTGCTTGTTTACTGGGCATCGAGAATAGAGCGAGATAGTCTTATTCAAATGTGGAATACGGTCAGATTTCCTAATCTGGTGCAACTATTTCTGTCGCTAGCTGATATTTCCTGTCCCAGAATCGTTTTTGTAGTCGATTAGTTTGCACAGAACATCTCTAAATGCATAGTGAAACGTTTTTTAAAACTTTTTCCCGACTGCCTCGTTGTATAAATTTCTCAATAGCAGCTCGGAAGCTGGACTTGTGCCCAGTTCATAGCAATAGGGTCACCCCCGTTTCATGAGACTTAGACATAACTGACAAAATGTGAGTATACTATAGATGCACCTCTGCCTAACCTAACGGGAAATATAGTGATGTTTTGATGTTTCTTGCCAAATTCATTGCCTACGATAAAGAACATTGCAGAATAAAAATAGAAAAAATATTATCTTTTTAATCGTAAAACAACCATGTATGACACGCTGAGGAGCACATCCATCAGAATTAATTAGTGTTGTGATTGTTAAGTGTTATCTCAAAGCAGATACTAGTGTTTCGTGTGTAACGAATTGTTCTCGATTGTTCGCATCGATCATTGTTCTAATCGATTCTTGTGTCAACCGATGTATCGAGATCGTAAGCTCATGTGCGTGTGAGTTGTTAACTAGATTTTTGCATTATGTGGGGTGGTCTTAAATAATTTGTAGAATTAATCAACAATATAATATCGATTTTTCAAAGTCGATTTTTCAGTTGACCGCTAAGGAGGACGGAATTAAAAAAATTTGAAATACCGGTGATAGCAAACTCGACGACCATTTTTACCCAATTTTTTTTTTTTACAAAAATTGCTCTTGAACTTGATGGTGTGTTAAAAATTGGGGTTAAAAAATAATGGTTTTTGTTGAAACTACAAACAAATATGTAATAAAAGTGTATACATACATAAATTCGCACCTTCTGCCCATTGGGTAGGCAGCAACTACAGAAAGCTACCTGCTACCACCCATACATACTTTTTTCTGATTTTAGATATTTCAGTTCAATGTTTTTTTATTTATTACTAGCTATTACCCACGACTTAATCCGCCTCAAATTTCGCCCCCCCCCCCCACCCTCCCCGACCTTTGCATCGCATCGCCTGCTCGTGCTTTTATTTATTTTTCGCTCAGCGTGCTTTTGGATTTGCTCGGCTCCTAAGGGTCGTTGCATGATGTTAAATAGCCTGTGACCTTCCTCAAGAATTGGGACATCAAATAAAAAATAAAAAAAATTAATTCGACTAGTACATTCAGAGATTACTTCCTACAAACAAACTTACTTCTTTACAATAAGTATAGATGTACATTAGTATACATTATTGTCTTTTTCCTGTTACAGCCTACTGGGTCAGTGAAGACCTAACAAAGAATTCTGGCCTAGCTAGAACGGTATTTTTGCAGAAAGAATAGGTTGGACTCAAAATATTCAATCGTATGTTGTTTGTATTACAAAAGCTATAGAACACCCACGTTTTATCTCATACAATGTCCATTGATGAACTTTTAATTAGAACGATTGTAAAGTGTGTTAACGAAGTGTTTTTATTAACTTTTTTTCTCATATTAATACTTATAGCAACGTTATAGTTTTATCCATAGAGAATAGGCTTATCATTTCTAACTCAATCAATCTGCCTAGCCTTTTCTTAACTATGTTTGTTTGGGTCAGCTTCCAGTCTAAACGGATGCAGCTGAATGTAGATAGTTCAATCCACGATGACGCACCCCACTGCACCTTTTTTTTTTTGTTTGGGTAATCATCAAATGACGTCTCCCGCTCGTGGGCGGAGCGGGAGGGCGTGTCAGACTTTTACTGACTAAAACCCATCCGTGTTCCTTCAGTTGCCCATGTGCCAGGGTCACGGTATCTCTTTCGACCATCGCGACCCTGGCAGGCATCGGTCCTAGCAGACCCCTTCAGTTCTGCTGACATCTCTTTGAATACTACGCGCCGTCGACCCGAGCCTGTTTCTTACCGGGCGGCGAGCTACCCATTGCTCGCCGCCCGCAAGCTCGCGCCTACGGTGACAGGGAGTCTGCTATTGACTCCCGAATGTTAAAAACACTGCGCCCCTTTCCTTTGTTTTTAACCGCTCTCAGTACAGTTGTCAAAGAGTGGGGTGCGTCTTCATGGATTGAACTATCTATACCAGTATTTTACATAGAGCAACTCTCTGACCTCCACAGCTCAGAACTGGGTAATACGGTACCCCTTGCTATGACTGTTTATCAGGCTCTTAGGCTTCTGATTACCCGTAACAACTGTCAAAGATCTACGAATAATACCCGGCACTAACGGCTAAACGTTATTTCCAAGGCACGGAGGAGTCTCGTTTTGTAATGGATGGACCCATCCAGGAACCGACCACGGAAAATCCGTTATCATTTAGCCCAAGAGCTCCCCTGCATATAATATTAAAAATAATTTAATCAGCGTTCTTGCAACCATTTATCTAAACGTTAACGGCGCTGCCAAAATCATAGTACGACCGAACGATCTTGATGCGTTATGATTAGCAGGAATGAGCCTTGCATGACGGTTTTTTGTAACACATGTAGTTGTGCGAGCGATTATTATAATTACATGTCCGTTTCTTTATGTAACTGCTGTGTCGATTCGTATTTAGGAAGTTAGATAGTTAGAAGATAGATAGTTGCCTAGTAACTAGTAAGTTAGATGGTTGTTATCATCTCTCTGGCGGCGGTCAATTAGGTTTCGATTTAGACAAGTTAATTCACAAAATCTACCGTTCCATTCTGTAAAAACTCATCGGAAAAACTTAGTTAAGTGAACTTGAAGTAAGCTGTAGCATTAGGTGTAATGACAGCTCACTACAAGGTCATTTCATCTACGTTTTCACTGTGAGATTTTCCAGGATAGATCGGTAGATGACAATCTTGTATGATACATTATTTTATTTCTGTTAGAAGGTTTGTACAATCACTTTAACAAGTCAATCATATTTTTTAAACTAGATGACTTCGGTTTTTCTTATCTGACTACTCTGAGAAGCAAAGCCGAAACTAACAAACACAGAAGTCAAAGTCTCTTTTAAGTTTCAGACATAATCTTGGTCAGATCATTTGAAGACAACGTGCATTGGTCTCTTTTGAGGAAATCACCACTCAGATTGAGTTGACCTGTGCAGACATTGTTATGTCCGTAAGTGTCCGTGGCATCACAGCGGGCCCTATCAGAATACCAGCGCTGCGGTAGTTGTTTTTTTTTTACAAATATCGCAGCATTATGCTGCCTCGCACAGGTCTTACTCTTTTATATTTTATATCTTTTAGAAATACTTTGTTATCTGTATGTTAAATGTAAATGTTTCTATGTTCTTTTTTATTGTTTTATGTTCTGTGTGTCCCAAATAAAATATTTTTCTTCCTTTCTTTCTTTCAGACAGTGCATACAATCAAACTGAAAACAAATCTAGTCATATTCTCTGAAGACCAGTAAAAAGTGTCTATTTTAGACAGTACATATGTAGCAACTTCGGAGAGGCCTATAGCCATCAGACTGTGATAGACTGAGTTGATTGATAGATAGATAAATAAAGAGATATCTACGCTTGCCAATAGGCATAGATCTAATTTCTGTAACAAATGATGCCCCTAGGGTACTGTTAAATGGCAGCACTAGACTAGAGAAGACAAAGTACCTAGTTATTAACAGTAAAGAACACTTTCAAAGATAAAACGTTGATGACTTGTTTCATCACCTCTTTCCTGCTATAAGCTTATCAAAGACATTCTACTTTATATAATATTTTTAATGTAAAAAATTGAATTTATTATATTTTAAATGTCCACCCATTCACTATCCAACATTTTTGCTGTCCAGTCTCCCAAAAACGGCCGAACAAATCCAGATTTGTTCCACCGTTTTTTTTGGCGTTTTTTTTGCCCGGTTTTACGGAACCCTCCGTGTGCTCGTGCGAGTCGTACTTGGCCTGTTTTAATTGTAATGTAAATATTATGCTGGGTGAAAAGTAGCATTTCTGTCCTTCTCCAGGTTTCAGGCTACCTATCTATTAATTTCCATAACAATCGGTTCAGAAGTTTCGGCGTGAGACGTAACAGACAGACAAACATATCGAGTTACGTTCGAATTTATGATATTTAAAAAAGTGCATCTCTGCCCACTATGAAACCGGCTCTCAAAATGTAGATCATAAAAAATAACAAGAATAACCTCAAAGCGAGTGAAGACAGTTCTCTTGATCGCTATAATTGGACCTGATGAGTAATAAAATAAAGAAACTATATTAAATGTCTAAACGAATTAAATAACTATTAACATAGGCTATGTAGTCCGCCATATTAACGTCAGCATATATACAGGCTGTTGAGATTGGGATCATTCTCCTGCCCCCAACTGCTGAAATGCGGTCAAATTTGTGAGTTCGTAGGTAGGGGAGTAATCTTCGTAACTAGGTACTGTTAAATGAGAAGGAAAGAAAAGGATATATTGTATGCTAAAACAATAAATTTACCTTAGACGAATTCGCGGGTAAAAGCTAGTGTGGAACACTTTTAATGGCTGTCCAAAAAATAGCACGGTTTTTGTTTAGGCCACCCATCTACAGGAATTGTTAAAGTACTTACGTGATTGGCAAATGACTTTTTTTGAGCTACCATAGCTTCAGGCATTGACAGATTAGAAGATAATCAAGCCGTCTGCTTGTGCTTGAGGCTTTTAATCACCCGAGCCCCGACGTTCGGCCCCTGGTTATGGTAATATTTAAAATACTTCAAAGAGTCCGCATCAAATAAGGTTTTTTTTTCTAGAGAAGTTACTAGCTTTCCTAACTCTACTTTAAATATTCTTGATACTATGAATAAGATTATTTTATCTTTAACTCTTCATTTGTGTATTTTGAGGAACCAAATTACATGATTGGTTAGTTTGTCAGCATATCAAAAGGCTGATATTTGACAGATTTGTTATATTTCACTGGCTACGGTTTCTATAAGGAGTGCCAGCAGGCCCAAAAATATATTTAAAAATCAACCTGTACATGGAATTTTGATGGGTGTCCAAATTATATGGTCGCCATGTTCCCGCCAATGTGTGATATTAAACTGTTACAAAACGATTTCGCGAATTTTAAATAATTGCAAGAACACTCTTTTGCTAAAGCTATTTTAAACCTTACTTCATTTGAGTTATGGTTGATTTTTGTGTGTAATATTTCTAAGGAAAGGTACACACGTGTGTGGCATAAAAGTAAATGATACAAAATAGCTGGTTTAATACAGTTTATATTGTTAACGTTTTGGGAACAGCGTTCTTTATGGGTCGTTCCGAGGGGAATTAAATGAACGCATCAAAATTCAACATTGTTGCATTTATGACAATAATTCGCGCTTTATACAAAACCTGTGGTCCTGATCGTTAAAACGAATGATATAGGACGGTCTGAAAATAGATTTGATATCATGTAAACGAAATATTACAAAGATTAAATGGGTTTTTATAATAAAACTATCTTTTGCCACCGGCTTCGCCCGCGTATTATCTATACAAATAAATAAAATTGGAGTGTCTGTTTTTAATATTAAGATAACCACTTTTTTAAATAGTTTAAAAAAAACTAAAAACACGCTGAATTTTGAGACGTATGTCAGCGTAGTTTGTGACGTATGTCAGCGTAGTTTTCAAAGACAGTTTTTATCAAAAACTTTTTGTTAAATACCACGCGGACGAAGTCGCGGGTAACAGCTATTACCTATAATATAACCTGAATTAACACATTCTTATCGCGGTAGTACGTCCTCCTGCGTTAATTTCCGACATCCACGCGGGCGAAGCCGCGGGCAAAAGCTAGTACAACATATAAACCCCCCTCTTGAATCACTCTATTCATTAATGAAAATCGCATTAAAATCCGTTGCGTAGTTTAAAAGATCCAAGCATCAGACATGAAATGTGACTTTGTTTTGTAATCGCAAGCAGAACCTATATCCTTATAAAAGCTAAAAGTGATCAAATTAGCACCAGGTTTAAAAAACAGTTGGAGACGGGGATTTGTCATAGTTAGATTAAGTAACGGGGTATGGCAATAGGCTCGCCCCGTGCAGAACACACTTTTGCTAACCCCTTCCGAGTTTAACAGTCGTCATAATGATTGTGTGAGTGTTGTGTTGTGAGGTTAAAACCATAACTCTCTAGGTGGCCTACAAAAGAAAAAAACATAGATCATAAAAAAATCCAGCTCTTTTTAAATCAAACACTGTCACAACATCACAGTTAATTCATCATACGATGTCGTTGCCCTCACAAAAATTCGGACATACCATAGACAGCTTAGTTCATCGTTCACGAAGTCGGCTTTCGACACTCGAGTAATTACTCGCGAGTTTTTTTTAATTACGACACACTCTGTAAACGCACCACACACACGATATTTTAAAAAGCTTTACGTGTGACGGCACACCGTACTATGAGCTTTAGTTACCTTAGTTAAGGTTGGAAATTGTTTGTGTGTTGTAGATAGTAATGTAGATGTTATCGAATGTTTCCATTGCATGTGTAGTCAGTCTGTTTATCTGTCCGTTGATCGTCACTGTCACTTTGCTAGGAATACTAATGTCGTAGTAATAATGAGTTCAAAGTTGCCAGGAGGCTTTAACTCGCAACTTCATTATTTACGAGTAGGTATGTTTGTAATTTGCAAATAAACAGTAATTATTTCACTATGGTTCTAAATATCAATTGACAATGGAGATTCATCCAATTTATGACCATTGCCCCATAATGAAGGAACACAATAAATATGCAGTCAGCTCAATTGATTTTAATCCTATTACACTATAGAAAGATTTAAAAATAAGTTTTAAAGTCAGCTATACATCATCCTGCCAGGGTCGCGAGATTGTTCGAAAGAGATACCGTGACCCTGGCACATGGGCAACTGAAGGAATATGGGTGGGTTTTAGTCAGTAAAAGTCTGACACGCCCTCCCGTCCAGAGCGGGAGAAGTCATTTGATGATTTCCCATCCAAAAACAAAAAGCTATACATCATGCCTGTTTTTCTTGAAGGACTAGGCAAAGGTATACCTAAAACACAGAACTCTCACATTTCGCCAGTTATCTTTCAGTCTCATGTTATAGGAGGCGACCCTATTGCTATCAATCCGACACAGGCGCGGTCCGAGAGGGGGGGTTCTAGGGGTCATGACCCCCCCCCCCCCCCAAAGACAGTCATGCTGTCGAAACCCTGAACGATTTGCCTGTCTTACTATCTTAAAATTGTTCTCACTTGAGCCACGGAGACTCCGATGGACATTTGCAAAAAGATTATAACCCGGGACATCATTCTGATCAGCAGCGGTTGCGACTACTAGACCAAATAGGATTTACCTTCCTAAAAATATTCTTCAGTACTCATGGTGACCCCCCCCCCCCCCCCAAAATGTTAGGCTGCGACCGCGCCTGATCCGACATAGACCCACATTATGACCTGCAACTGAAAAATTCCTGATGGAAAAACCTTATAACAATTTGGCCGACCGAATCGAACCCAGGAACTCATGCTCACATCTAGTCGCAGTCTCATCTTGACGACAACCAAATGTCAAAAACCTGTCAAAAATGTATGGAAACTAGAGGTAGGTATTTCTGACAGATTGAGACAGATCAGACAGTGAACGTTCTTAAAATTACGAGAATTGCCTTCTGTTCCTATTCCCATCTCTATTAAAATATCAAAATTATTATTTGCAAATCCTACACATTATTATAACCTAAAAAAATCGATGACACACATGACCTAAGCTTGACCAAGACAAACGAACCTACAAAGGCGGTGATTCGCCACAGCTAATTGTAATACACAGTTCTTTGTGAATTCACAAAATCAGTTTCACAACGACTGTGGTACGTATTTATTTACTCTGCACGAAAACAATGTTCTGCGGTGTTTAGGATTCGAGATTAGGGCTGCGATTACTAACACAGATTTTTCGAAAGAGTGTGTCTTGACAATCTAATATCTTTAATGATTTGTCTTTCTCAGTAAGAAATTATACAAGTGTTCCACAAAATGGCAACCCTAAAAAATCTGGAAAATGTGGTTTCACGTATCGAATATTGTTCAAGGGTAGACTATTACTTGATGGAAACATTTATGAAGATAGCCTGTATTCCACGAGAGAAGGAGAGGGATAGACCGATATAGACTTTAGTGACCCTATGACTTGCAACTAGTTAGGGTCAATCATTCAATCAAAAGTCATTTATTCGAACTAGGCTGAGAATCAACACTTGATGAACGTCAACATTATATAAGACAGTCCGCTAAAAAACCCGCCCTTCACCTCTTCCTAGTGCGTTAGCTGTTAAGATTTTTAGATGATTATAAAAATCACTTTACAAGAGAAAGTTTTACTAAATCTTAAAGAAAGGGCAGGCAATCAATATTTTCACACACCTTTGTAGACTTACTTTTGATACACTCTCTGACCAGTTACTTGAAGCTGCCAACCCTACCACAAAGCAAGGCGCGTTCCATATAAGGAGCGAGTTACATGTTTTCATCATTTTGTTGGCATTGTAGTTACGCAACCAGCAAATGTCATAGCAGATGACTGGAACGCACGTGTGTTCCAGTGATTGATTGCCGAATGACCTGAGTGAGCTCAATGAGATGTTCTGTACAGTTTTAGTCAGATAACATGACGTATGTCCGGAGAGGGCGATCTTATTGCCATCACAGCATAATCACAAATAATGTTCCCACTGCTGGGACACAGCCTCCTCTCGTTGAAAGGGAGTCGGCCATAACCCACCACGCGGGCCCAGTGCGTTGGTAGATGTCACATATTTTCGAATTTTTGGTTCGAGGGCATGCCGGTTTTCTCTAGATATTTTCGTTCCCCGTTTTGGGAGCAGTGCTGATAAAATTATTTACACAATAGTAAAGCGCCTGTCTGAGTTCTAACCCATGGTCGGGGCTGATACCACTGGGCCATCAAAGAGGCATAAATACAGACTAATCTACTACTGATTTTAAAATTGAAAACCCCTTTAATAAAACCCATCCCAAAGACAGAAACCATTCTCAGAAGACACACAACCACTAAAATAACAACAAGTCATGTATCTAATCTGCATTCTATGCAAATAAATGTTGTCTATTCTTTTCTATTCTTCTACACCCACGAGGCAGTAAAATGTTCAACACATTTCAGTGTTAAAATTGAGCTGTCAATTGTTTTAGGGTTAGGCAATGCTGAAATGTATGTTTCTGCACAAAGCAAGGACGAATCTATATGGTGTCAAATGGCTGCTGATGGAAAAGGTCAGATGTGAAGAACCTTGAAGATAAAGGACCGTGTTACATTGTGCTGGCCCTAAGTAGTTTTGGCAAAGGTCGTAACTACAAGTTAATGAACTTCTGGGTCATTCATATTAACATCGTTTACGAGTGTTTTCTTTGCCCCGTGAATAAAGGGATAAATAAGGGTTTTTTTTTTCAAATAAAGACTGTCAACATGTATTATCTTGGTTTTGTTTGATTGAAAGCAAATTTTCGGTAAGCCTGATTTAGTTCTTTTGAACGTTCATCTTTTTTTTTTATTTACCTGTACTAAAACACTTAATATACATCACATAAAACGATAAACAAAAACAAATTGAAACTTAGTTTACACTACAAGGCAATATCATACAGACAACCTTTAGATTGACTTAAAGGAAAGTTTAAGTAATTTATTTCTTCCTAAATAGTTTTTATAAATATTGACATACCGTACTAAATAATTTGTTTACCTCTCGCATGATCTATATTTTATTTGATTAATATTTCACGCATGCAACCATAATTTTACGCCTCTTGACATAAAATAGATATATATATATATACCTAACTTTTCATTACCCATGTTAAACAAATAAAAAATTAATATTATAAAGGAGATGGATTTTTATTCCCAATGAGCTGGGAAGAAGTGGCGCAATAACATCTCATTAAAACCATACATGACAATCTTAGGCACTACATACCTACACATTTATAAGAATCAAGATCCAAAATCAGGTTTAAACTCGCTATCGTAAATCACGAACCTGAAACGGTAACCCACGATGTGGTAACACTTGGAACCTTTCTAATTAGACCATAATATTTCATAATAAGTTCTATCATTACTTCTAACTGTTGTGCTGACATTGTTTTTAGCGGCCCATTTGTCTTAGGAACTCATTATGTGGAATTACAATCAAATATAACTAATAACATGAGTAATTAACTCGTGTTTGTTAAGATATCGATTTTGTTAGGCAATGGCTTAAGTAATGGAAAAATGTTTCCTCTATTTATTGAGGCAAAATAAGAAAGATTTTTACAGATTATCTAGAGTCCGTAGTTCCGTGTTCAATAAAGGCTGTGTTTCAGTTAAGTTAGTAAAATTTAAGCCACATTTTCTGATTTATTCTCAACTAGATTTTGCCAGCAGTATCGCCCGCGTGGAGGTCGACAATTATCCCACGGGAAAGTATCCTGTGTGTGTTAATCCAGTTTATAATCCGTCTTTGTGCCGAATTTCATCTTAATCCTCTGAGACGTTTTTGCGTGATTGAGTAGATAACAAACATTCTAACATACAAACTTAATTTTTTTGTATTAGTAATTTTTTTAGGGTAGGATATATATTAAACATTTATGAAGATTCTACCTAAATCAAAATTTGTGAATAAACTCAATAGAAGAATAATTATAAAAAAATAAGTTTCAAGGAGGAATGATTAAGGATCTCTAATAATAAAACACCTGCATTTTTTGGTACCAATTTTCTATGCAAAAATATAATTATTCAATTCTTTTCCAACACTTTTGCCAATTTCTGCATTAAATAATTATTACATTCTTTTCTATTCCAACACATTTGACGACAACCCTATAATAGGTCATTTGTCAAAACTTGCACGCATAACACAATCGGTGTGCGCTTGCGCAAACTGCCAAAACTAACAGACATGGCCGACCCTTGCAACACGTGATTGATTAAAAAGTTTACTCCTATTGTTTCTGGCACAAAGGCCGTCTCTAGTCTCTAATTATGGGAATTATTGCTGTGCCTTTAAAAACAAATGTCAGATGTAGGTGGGCTGTAGTATTGTGAATGAACGTAATACATAATTGAGAATAACATTAAACTCAATTGATTAAAGGTTATAGAACTATATGTGTCAGAGTTGACAGTTTACATGTCTTTATTTATGGTCATGTCAATTATGTAGCAGTTTGATGCAAGGCTGCAAAATTAACTACAGGTAGAAGATAACTTACGTCTGCTAGATACCAGCAGAAGGCCTGATTTTTTTTTTTTTTTTGATGGGAAATCATCAAATGACTTCTCCCGCTCTGGGCGGAATGTCGATGGTGGAAATGGACTGACATAAGCTGCCGAAAAGCTTATGTTAATCCTGTTGGAAATTATTGTGGAAATACGAAACGCTTTAAAAGAAAACTCATTGCAAATTAGGCAAAGAGGGCAAGAAAAAGAAACAATCAAATAGCATACAGAGGAAAAACGCATACATACGATGAATACTAAAAATATTATGATGGTGTAAGATATGATTCTGAATTTAGGCATCTATTCGGGAGCAAAGTTGGCATAACCCTAATAAAATTTCATCTGCAAACTGAAACACAGCCATCCGAAAAGCCTAAAGTACTTTGGCCAACCCTGACACAGCGGTCCTCTGTCAAACAGAGGCAGATGACCCGAGACCTGCCAGTAATGACAACACATAAATAAACCACCATACACAATGAACTGCGCAAAAAACTGAACAATAACAGTCGCCAGAGACAACGAACTCTAGAGCATAGACATGGGGCAAATTAGTCGATTGATAATTAGCGAGACAATCGAATAGTCGAATCGATTTGGGTGTTAAATAAAGGTGAATGGAGCATTGTTTGGAGATTTCGGGAATTAGTACTGTTCTTTACGTCATTGTATGTTTTTTTTGTTTCTAAATAATGATCTGGATCTAATTATTTTGATGGTGATTAAATAATTCTGAAGACACAATTGAAGTGAAATAGTGAAATAAGTGGCCCGATAACCTGGTGAATTAGCTGGATGCGAAAAGCAAAGAATTGGTCAAAGTGGTGCTTAGGAGGCTCATGTCAGTGGACGTTTTTTAGATGAATTAATGATAATAAAATATTTGGACTTTGTAAAGCAACAACACAAAAATATCGAGAGCAAGTAATGTGACGTGTTTACTTATTATACCTAGTAACTTCCATAATGAAATTGAACACTAAATACGGGTTCAGTAATACAATTTCAGGTTTAAATAAACCTAGATTGGTTCCTACCTAACATTTTAATTCTGAAAATCATCATTGGCACTTGCAGTAAAAATATTTTAGAAATAGGTTATCTACAGGCACTATAATTGTATGGGAAATGTATTACTGACTCTTTTTGTAATCGTTTTTTATATTAAATTACACAGTTTCGTAACTTAGCGACAGCCATAACAAGCATGTCGTCATAACTTAAACATTTGAAAACCAATCGAGAATAATTAAAATAAACTGCCTCAACAGCTTGCCCATTAAACTATTAGTCAACTAATTGACTACTTATATAAAAGTATTAGTAGCTGTCCGGTAGTCATTGCCCAATGACCAGAGAGAGACCAGCTGGTCAGACAAGCGCACGTGACAAAGTTTAGTCTCTGTTTAAACATAACTATGTCTAGTTCCGACGCGAGATACGGTGACGAGAAAATTTTGTCGCAGCGAGCCAATCTGATGTAATTGAAACCAAATCTCTTCACATTTGCATACAGTCATCTCTATTCGAGATATCGATTAACAACATTAGAATACTAATCGAGTAATTAGCATTGATTTTCCTGGATGAACGGTTACGGAATCCTGTATTTTATTTTCGTTTCTTGTCTTTGTTGAGAAAAGTGACCTTAGGCATGTGATGACCCAGGGTCGCGAGATTGTTGTTCGAAACTGATATCGTGACCCTGGCACATGGGTAACTGAAGGAACACGGGTTTTAGTCAGTAAAAGTCTGACACGCCCTCCCGCTCCGCCCAGAGCGGGAGAAGTCATTTGATGATATCCCACCCAAAAAAAAGGCATGTGATGATGGTGGTCCTTGGTTTTTTTGTGGATAGGATATCATCAAATGACATCCCCCACTCTGGGCGGAGCGGGTGCGTGTCAGACTTTTACTGACTAAAACCCACCCGTGTTCCTTCAGTTACTTATATGCCAGGGCTACGGTAACTCTTTCGAGCAAATCTCGCGACCCTGGCAGTGGATGGTGGTCCTGTCATCCAAGTTACATAAATAACATTAAAAAAAACTGGCCAAGTGCGAGTCGGACTCGCGCACCGAGGTTTCCGTACAAACCTGCAGGAATTCACGGTTTATGCATAAGGTTTATGTTTATGAAATTATTATTATTTTTTTAATTTTTATATTTGAGTTGATTGAATGAAAGGTAAATTGTGGTTTACGATTTATGACGTATTAAAAAAAACTACTTACTAGATCTCGTTCAAACCTATTTTCGGTGGAAGTTTACATGGTAATGTACATCATATATTTTTTTTAGTTTTATCATTCCCTTATTTTAGAAGTTACGGGCCCCCCCCCCCCCCGTAACTTCTAACACACATTTTACCACTTTGGAAGTGTCTCTAGCGCAAACTATTCAGTTTAGAAAAATAAAAAAAAATCTTAATATCATTTTTGAAGACCTATCCACAGATACCCCACACGTATGGGTTTGATGAAAAAAAAAATTTTGAGTTTCAGTTCTATGTATGGGGGAACCCCAAATATTATTGTTTTTTTTTTCTATTTTTGTGTGAAAATCTTAATGCGGTTTACAGAATACATCTACTTACCAAGTTTCAACAGCATAGCTCTTATAGTTTCGGAAAAAAATGGCTGTAACATACTCGGACAGATAGACAGACAGACAGACAGACATGACGAATCTATAAGGGTTCCGTTTTTTGCCATTTGGCAACGGAACCCTAAAAACGCCAGTAATCCCTGGAGGACTGGCAGACGTGCACCTATAGTACACCCACATTTCGCCTGTTATGTTTAAGTTCCATGTAATAGGGGGCGAGCTTATGGCCATCAACTAGGCACAAATTCAGATTACGAACTGCTACTGAGAAATTCCAGATAGAAAAACCCAATAACACTTTGCTCGATCTGGGAATCGAACCCAAAACCTCATACTCAGCGGTAGCACTTGCGACCATTTTTTTTTTTGTGTCGGAAATTATCAAATGACTTCTCCCGCTCTGGGCGGAGTGGGAGGGCGTGTCAGACTTTTACTGACTAAAACCCACCCGTGTTCCTTCAGTTGCCCATGTGCCAGGGTCACGGTGTCTCTTTCGAACAATCTCGCGACCCTGGGAGGGCGACCATTAGATCACCCTAACAGTATATTAGCGACACTGGCGGGAAAGGTTGATGGACCATTCATAAGGCTCTGGGCTGGCAGGCATGTCGCACATGTTCATGTAGCCCATTAATGTATTATTGTTATATTTTTTGATTACTGAGTTTACTAACATAGGCTAAGTTCTTACTAGCACTCTATGGATCCCTGGTCTGAAATAAAACTTTGAAATTTGAAATGAGATCAACGAGGCAGTCAATTCTAGGTACTGCTGTTTATAATCTACTAACTACTCATTTGTCTCTCAAATCTTCCAAACTTCGAACTAAGCGAAACACAGATTGTGTTTCGCTTAGTTCTTTGTATTTGTCAAAGATTTTGGACGGTACACTTAAAATGACTAATAAAATTATGGTGGTTGTTGAAATAGTAAAAAGTTTATGGATCCATAACGTAAAACTTTGTAGTCACATTACAAATAAACTCAAAGCGCGAGTCGGCCTCGCACAAGGAGGGATCTGTACCACCGCGTTAACCACGTTTTTAAAAAAGATGTTTGTTTTAAAGTGATCCCCTTTATATTCTTTGTTGTTATAGCGGCATTAGAAATACACACTCTGTGAAATTTTCAACTGTCTACCTATTACAGTTAATTCGATTCAACCCGTTGACAGCCGACGGACGAACGGCCGGACAAGGGCCCATGTTCTCGTTCAAAGGCTTAGTAATAAGGTTCCGTTGGTACTCTTTGGGAACGGAACCCTAAAAACGAGTTTTTAACTTGTCCGCACAGTTTCAAGTTCCGTTTCCACATTAATTTTACTACTGCTTGTTTGAAGCTTAGTTCCAGTAATTAAACTTAAAACAACAAAGATGAAATTACCGCCGTAAAATCCTTGTGTATCACAGTGGGCGGAAAATAACTAAACACACACTTCAAAAGCCTTGCAACGTAATTGTCGCTTAAAATCAATTTGCTTTTCTGTGCGACACCCTGTTTCAACGCAAATAAGACACGCAACACATCAAAGAACACCCAGCATGTGGGTATTTGATGTCAGCACTCACTACAACTCAAATATTTCCATAACTGAACCGTCTAATTAACCTGAGGTTTCCAAGAACGGTGTTAAAGAAAAAACAAAACGGAATAATGCGAAAACTCGTCGGAAGACGAATTCAAATTGGGGTCCAATTTGAAGTGCGAAGGAACCCATTATTTCGGTAGCTGAAACAAGCAAAAAAGATGTTATTAACGGCCCTACCGAATTTTTTATCCATCAAGATGGAGGGTGAAAAAAGGTTTTATGGGCGCATCGCTGCGCAAGCGCACGTGTCCTGTTTTTGCTGCGGTTTCGCTTGCGGAATTACTAAATGATACCCGACAGCTACTACTTTATAGTAAAACGTTTCGCGTTTTGCTCTTTTTTATATTTAGCTGGTCGGTTATATTTAAAGACGTCTTCTATTCTCATCAGAACGCACAAAAAAGTTTATCTTTGAAAGCATATTTCATCGTATTAGACATAGTATAACTCTTTTTAATCTTCACCCATCAGCCGAAGCCCACACGGGCACCTCAGGGGTCTCTCCGCACGTTTTTTGCAGTTATTTATCAACAAACAGAAATGTTCTCATTACCATTTGTATATTTCAACATCCACGACTGCCAAATATTTCACTTGACGTCGTGAGTGATTGCTCTCATCAGGTTTGGAGGCATCTAATTGTGCATTGACCTTAGGACCGACGTGTTTTTATTGGGCCTCAAGGTGGTCCTTATAAATGAGCAGAATTCAGACAATCCTGTTTTTACCATACATACTCCAAATTCGTCTCGACTCGTGCCGATGTCCTGCTGCAGACTTATTAAGTTTTATCTGCAGACAAGTCTATCAGGTAAGGCTATAACTGGTACTTTTAAGTGTGCGGGTAAGATAAGCTAATTGTGGCGTTAATAAGAACAAAGCGATCTCGTTACGGGAAGCGATATGTGCAATGACACATTCGAGATAATTAAAAAAGATAACGAAAGAATTTCTGTATTCCGAGCTTGTAGGTACGACATCGACTAGCATCGTAGTGAGAGTATCGTTGTCAAGTGAGCCAATATCCGGGTTCAAAGTATTTAACATCGCAATACCCCGCAAATGTCAAGAAAGGCATTCGGGATCATCGAGGGTCTCAACAATCTGAAGAAGGTCGATGTTCTTACTAGTTAAGCTAATAATAAACCGTTACGATCTCCCTAAAACGAGCGCTCAACTTTTAAACCAATTAATCAATTACAAAAGCAAACTATGTGATTACAAGAGAAAGCCAATTTCGAGCGTACATTAATTGCTAAGTACAAACCACAAACGTGATCTCGGTTTCAAATAATTAACGTACGAGTACGTACATCGCGTGCTTGGCTGGCTGGCTCTCTGGCCTGACCCCAGTCTTTGATGCCATAATGAAGGGTTTTTATTAAATCAATGTCAGAAGTCCATTACAGCCTGGCCCCCGAGATGAGTCCGCGCCATCAATCAAGATACGGATGGACACCCAAAAAAGAGTCCGAACTACGTTTCTGGACGTTGTTTACTTTTTGGGACAAGATTTAAATAGCTGTTTGGACAAGTTTGTGTTTGCGGCTGTCGAGGGAGAAGTCAGGACGATGTTGGGTGTATTTTTGGGCCAGAATGAAGTCTTTGAAGTGAACAAGCATGTTGGTTACTTTTGAAACAAGACAGTGTGACGGGTTGAAGGTAAACAAGGGTTGTCGGGACGAAACACATTAATCCGGTCGCGGTCCTGGTAGTTACGCGTAAGAGAACGGCTGTGGATAATTAATTACAGTCCTTTGATGAGATCTTCGCGCTTTATTCAATGAGGGTCTGTTGAGAAGATGGAATGCCTTGACGTATCGCGTTCGCTTTTATTCGTGCAATTCTTATACCTGGTCCTTCGGTACGCGTTCATGACTACAACTTTTTTTAGTATCGTACTTGAAGATTAATGAATCCAACTACCAATATATCGTTTCATCGCAATAAAAACCTGAAGCAAGTGCTTTTTAAATCCAAACAATAACAACGTTAATCAAAAATGGTCCAGCAAGGCCTCCCAGGTAGGGCATGCAAACCGGATACCCGGATAACCGAAAAAACCGGATAACCGACTGATTTGAAACCCGGTTTTTTTAGGATAACAAAACCGGAGTTTTCGGTTTTTTCGGTTAACGTTATAAGTAAGCATTTTTCGACTACTAAACTGACGGCAACTACAACTCAGGAAAACTTAGACTATATAGTACCTAGTAAATGTTTCATGGAACATCAAGGACCAACTCCACCAAGAAATAAAGAAGGCTCTCAAACAACATACCTCTGGTGCAAGCCTATCTACAGAACTTGAATTAGAAACTAAAATCAGGGTGGAAATGGCACTTTACGACGGTGGAGGAAAAATGGGAGAACACTTAATAAAAGTATATAAAGCTTTGGAATCTATACCTCCAACAAGTGTGGAATCAGAGAGAGCCTTTTTATCAGCAGGTCTCATCTATACTAATATTATAAAGCTGAAGAGTTTGTTTGTTTGGTTGAACGCGGTAATCTCAGGAACTACTAGTCCGAATTGAAAAAATATTTTTTGTTGAGTAGCCCATTTATTGAGAAAGGTTATAGGTTATATAACATCACGCTACAATTAAAAGGAGCGGAGCAGTAACGAAAAATGAACGAAAACTAGCAGGCAATTCGATGCGACGGTAAAATTCAGGGTAGAAAAAATTGACGCGGACGAAGTCGCGGGCAGAAGCTAGTCTGTTTTATCTACAACAATGACAGATTTATTTTGTTTTGGTTTATTATGGAATAAGACTTCCATTTTATGCGATATTTCAATAATTATTTTGATTTCATTTTACGTACTGTTGATTTTGCCTGTTCGTATTTTATGACAGTTCAATTGTTATTTAATATTCTGTAATTTTAAGCCTTTGTCTACCTACCAAATGTTCCAAATTGTGTATGTTAGGTTTTAAAGAATATGTTATTTTCCTAAATAATAAGCTTTTTGATTATTATTCTATGTTTTGTATAAAGTAAAGAAACTTTTTGTATAGCTTGTTAGTACTTGTACCTTATTTCAGTCCGTAAAAAAATCATATTTTGATTAGACTTCAGCATTTTCATTTCTGTACAGACATATTTCTCATTTATTAAAAATCAAATAAAAAAACCCGAAAAAACCGATTTAACCGGTTTCACCGGTTTTGTAAACATAAACCCCGAAAAAACCGGTTTTAATAAACAACCCGGTTTTTGCATGCCCTACTCCCAGGATCTGTCTCAGGTGAACGCACTCCAAATTATGGGCTTCTAACACCCATGAAATATAAAACGAAAATCATAAAAAATAATTTCCTCTATCCAATTCGAAAAAGCGCTAGTCCTGATTTTATAATTACACGGTCGGGATTTAAAGGGGAGCACCTGTAGACGTGTTCACCGATTTAGGGCGCTCACGGCGTGTCCAAATGTGGCCCCATCAAATTTCTCACCGCCCACTTTTTTCTCTTCTAATGACTATGATAATACCTTTAAAAGGATCCGAGTTGTTAAGGGTAGATTGTGCTGTCTAATATTTTAGGGGATTGGAGTAAACATTCCTTCGGTATCTAGTTTTTGGAAGTGCTGCGATAGGCACGTGCCATGTTCGGAAGATTCCAGGTGAGCGTCACATTTTTCGAATTTTTTGAGGACATGTTAGAGGTTGCTGATAAAGTTGGAGATGTACTGGCTGGAATTTCTTTTTACAAGGAATTTTACAATCGTCAGAGGGCTGTCCAAGTGGTATCGGCCCCAACTTACGAGTCGTAAGTGAGTTCGAACCCAGGTAGGCATTTTATTTTGTGCATTTTATCACTCAAAACGGTGAAGGAATACATCGTGTGGAAACCGGCATGTAATAGAACCCATATCGAAGACATGTGACATCCACAATCCCGCACTAGGCTTGCCTGGTGGACTCCTCATAGAGCGGAGGCCTGTGTCCCAGGAGTAAGAATATTATACCTATGCTGATTATTCTTATTTTGCTACAATCGAAATAATTAAGACAGTTCCTCTTGTATATGTTATATTCCTGTGCGACTTTCGTGACTATGAAACTTAATTTCTATACTGATCTGTTTCTCTAAGCTCTCGTTTCTCAGTCCAAATTTCTCGCTTGGCGTGATGATGTCAAATTACCTGAAACAACAAAAAAGATTTATAAATAAAGGTGCCTCTGGTTTTCCGTCAGCATAGTAGCCGAAGTTTTTTCCATTATAGGTGCTTATTTACTTTGTAAAGTATTATTGTTATATATATATTGTTTTAATTATTGTGAATGTGAAGAGTCTATGAGCACATTTTTTGTTTTTTTTTTTTTTTCATTTCTCCTTTAGTTTTATTCTTGGTCTGACAGTTTGAGTAATTTGTATGTTAATTAAGCCAAATAGGAAACACCATCCTCATCTAGTTTTTAAAATATGTTTGATGAAATTGATATGATGACAATGAACGTGTAAAAAAGTGTTTGAACAATCCTCCTTACAGAAACAACTCATTTATCAACTAAAAAGTTCTTACAGAGACTGTGTGACTACATGTGGCAACCAAATAACCTTCAAAAGCTCACAACCCTTGCTTAAAATCTCAAGGTACGTACCCTCCAATCTTTTGTCGGTAACAAAAAAGAAAAAAGCAAAGTCGCCATCAGTCATGCTCAAATAAAAAATGATACAGGAGCGACAGAGGAATGTCCATTAGATAATATCAGATGGTCCTGTCCAAAATGCGTGACAGATGACAAAAAATTTGGGAATGGGACAAACGTGAACGGAGCAAGTGAACTGGATGCAACAAGTGAATTTAAGGATGAAATAAAACATGATAATATATGGAATAACAATGAAAGGTTACTTGATTCTTATTACTACAAGGATTGTCCTTGATATACTAAAGATAGACTAGTTATAGATTTAAATAATTGTAACCATCAAGAATTCGCTTTTCCTTGTAGTGCCGGACATAAAGAATAGCATCATCCCACTTCTTCACGTGGGTGTCGTAAGAGACGACTAAGGGACTGGCTAGAATTCTCTAGCCAGTCCCTTAGTCGTCTCGGGCAGCAGCGTTCTCTATGCATTTTACCACCATACTGCGCTCGCCAACTCGCCTGCCAAGCGTGGCGATTATGGCATGATTATAGTTCTCGACTCTGACGCACAAAGTTGTGGGTCAAATCCGGGCAAATACCAACGTAAGATACGTTTTACCTTTTCCAATTCGTATATTCACTTTCTGAGTTTATCTTACTCGTAGATACTACAGACATCGGTGTAAGGAAAACATCGTGAGGAAACCTGGACCCGAACGTAAGATTATTTTAACTTCGCGGACTATCTCCCAAATAAATTCATGCTTCTATTTTGTAACTCCAATATACGTATTGAATAGCCTCACATATTATTTGCCAATCGCTGGCGAGCCGTGGTATTTCATCAGACAGTTGACATCGGCGTGCGTTCGTTGGTAAACAGAGCAAACGAATACAACTCATTACCATCTAGAGTAGATTACATATAGTTTAGGACACCGGCACTCAACGTTCCGAATTGATGATGTTTTTCTGTAATGATTGTGTCATGTAATCGGAGCTGGTTACGACACCTTCGGAGAAATATAGTATGTGACACTTTAATGACAGTTTGTATGATAGATGTTTCTAAATAAGTAGTGTTAAAATATTATATTATTTACTTAGTATTTCTAAAATATTTAATAAGTACTAGAACTATAACTACGAACATATCCCACGTGAACGTACTACCGGGATAAAAAGTATTCTATGTGTTAATCCACTTTGCAAACTATCTGTGGGCCACATTTCATCCACATCCGTTCGGCCGTTTTTGCGTGATTGAGTAACAATCATCAATGACTAACTTTCACATTTATAATATTAATACGACTGTGTTCATTCATATCGAGCCGAGTTAGTCTATTACTATTTTTTTTAAATAATTCTCTATTTTTTTTCATTTTGAATAATTCTTTTTTTCAACTGGCCACTGAAAGTGTTAAAGGTTCTAGTATATGGTCGATGCTAAGTTGAATCGATGGTCCAAAGATTTCTAAGATATTATTGAAAAATAAAACAATTTCCAGGAACAACGCATAATTCAATTTTGTGAGTTTTATTGAAAAAATTGTTTGGCAATGACGAATATACTGCTGACGGATACATATATTATGTAGACAAAAAACTTTACCTGTCCGTATGTATTTAAAGACATTTGGAGAGCTTCCACGAATGACTAATTGTAGTACATCCGACTATTAGTAGCTAACTCTGTAACTCCAAAATGATATATTCTTGGATATTTCCTACAGACACAAGAGAATACGATTGTTTAAGTTTTAGGTTCAGTATCACTGGTGCAGAAGCTGAAAAATGGAGCATGAACCAGTCAAGGTCCTGCGTATGCGCATGTTATCTGTTCATCTGTGTATGTAATAGGCAAAGTATCGTGACCTAACTGATATGAATGATTAATCTAATTTGAAGTGTGCATTTGCATATCTACTTGTAGTTTTTTTAATCAAAGTCATGGTTGTTCGTTCTTTGCATCAGCAAGGGGATTCATAACCATTCGACGGAATTTGAAATAAAAAAACACATTTTCAATTACAATTAATCAAACTAAATTGTAGCTCCCAGTTTCTTCCCGTCGGTGTCGTAAAAGGCGACTAGAGGGCTTACTAGAGAATGTGCAGCAGCGTTCTCTATGCATTTTACCACTATAGTGGGATCGCCTACCTGCCTACCAAGTTTGACGATTAAAAAAAAACCCCCACATTGGGGGAGGTCTATGTCCAGCAGTGGACGTCTTACAGCTGAAACGACGACGACGACGAAACTAAATAGCTGTCAGTGGCGTGACGAGTGTAGTGAGTGAGTTTTCCGTTTAAAATATTGATTGATGTTCTGCATATTCGGCACAGAAGCTTATTGAACGGTTGTGTGCTTTGCACAACAGGTGTCTGTCCTGTATATCGATTGGACTTATCGTAGTTTGTAGAGAACTAAAAACTGTCATTATTGATAGACATTCTGTCATTATTGATCTGTGACTTGTAAACCTAATTGTTTCTGAATTGACTGATGGAATTTTCTTTTTGATAATATTATCATAACTAGTATATCTACAAAAATCTCGGTCTACATCCAACATAACCATCTCTCACATTCAAAAACCACAAACAAACACTCTCTCTGCGGTCTAATATAATTTTTCACCTACCACAACCTAGTCGAAAACCAACATTACATAACAAACAATAGAACTAATCACATCGGGAGCGCGCCGTGACCAGCGCACGCGCCGTCTCACGCACTGCGCCCGCGCACCCTTGCACTATGAACCTCGCTACAATTATCATTTATCACTTGCGAAGATTGATCATTTCAATGTATGCGTGATTTGTTGGGCTGTTTCGTTAAGATAAATTGTTGTGTTAGGATAATGTAGTTGCGCTGATATTGAAATTGCAATAGATACTGTTTCTTAACTATGATAAATATAGTCCTATCCAGGTACGCCTTTACAAGGTTCAGCGCGGAAGAGAACACATTTTGAAATAAGAATGAAATGATACAAAACAGTTTATTCACAAATAAAATTCGACATGAGTCAATATTCCTATGGCCATCAAATGTGTTGTCACTGGCGACCTTCACGCATAGCTTCGGCCAGAAATTTGAATACAGAATCATTTAGCAACAAAAAAAAAAGAATCTCAATTCGAATTAAGAATTCCAAAATCAATTCACAGAATTTGAAACAGTCAGTGCAACAGTATTGCGTGGGCTGGTCCTAAGTTCCTAACCACCTCGTTTCTAAGAAAAACATTAAAAACTTTACCATTGGATTACACACCAGAAAAACCCCGTGAGACTTTATGTAGATCGTGGAGGGTTAAAATAAAAATTAAAAAGACCGATCACTAACGACATGGGAACCGTAATCCATATCAAAAACCGCAGATCCTGTAGCATGTACGTTAAAAGCTTGAGAGGATCGGCTAGTGTTGCCAGGTTTGAGATAAAAGTTTTAAATCATGCGTAGAAAAAAAATATGAAAGTAGCTTCGTATCTTATAAGAACTAATGACCCTGGAGAATCACGTTATAAAAATAAACGAAAAGATTTTTTTTTTTACTAATAAAAATATTTTTGGTTTGGTCAATAAACGAAAAAGAAGAGAAAACGGAGCAATGTCTAAAAGGCCATTTACAGTGTTAAAAAAATACAAACGTAAAACATCTTAAACTTGACGTTACATGTGGCAACACTATCAAGGTAGAATACGAAACTTCCTTCGCAAACCACAAGTACCCGAAGGACCAAAAAAACGAAGTACGGAGTAGGAACTTGATCCTTCGTGGCTACAACCACACCGTACGTGTAAAAAATTGTTTAACCAGAGCCCGCGGCGCTGCTCGTTTGGAATTACAGTTAATAGAGTAAATATTACCCTGAAGACTTTAGCGTAATCATAGTTTATAGTGTTGTGAGTGAAAATGACGGTCGATGACTGGAAAAAGGGGGGCTAAACTTACTAATGACAAATGAGGCTTATGATGGTCAAAGAAAAAAAACTTATTAAGTACAGTTAATGTTGTTTTCTAAAATCAATTTTTGCTATAATGGGGGTAATTAAGGGGAAACTCCAAGGTAGCCCGCGAAATCCAAAAGTTCTTACGATTCTTTAGTTGAGTTTGAGTAACAAACATCGAAACATCCAAAATTTCACATGTATAACATTAGTAGGATTGTTAAACCGCTGAACAGCCGAAACAAACAAAAAATCACGTCACTACGCCATCTTGATTCTAAAAAGGACATTACCAAACTGTTTCATGGCCATCTAATTAACACTCCATGTGCACACAAAAATACACCTAAAACTTATGCTAATATTATTCACAGGTTTACATCACTTGTCAATCGAAAGTGAATTAGCAACGAATAAGGTTCCCAAGCCATTTTCCTTTCCGTTGCGCGTACGCATAAAACTCATATGCAAATGACGTAATGAACAACGTTTGGGCGGCGCGCGCGCACCGACAAGAGTCTCCTTTTTTGGTCCTGTTAATTTATAATCCTATCAGACTTGCCTTAATAACAGGAGACGGGAGTAACGACAAGGAGTATGGGAATCACAGACAGTTCATTTCTATGATTATAGATGTCTTTGTTACCTAAAGCAGGGCTGTCCAAACTACATACCTTCGCGGGCTAATTAAATTTACTACAAAAGCGGGAGGGCCGCAGAAACAAATATTTTTTATACGATTATTGGTTCTTCGTTAATTTATCTTTAACAATCATATCGATATCAACGTCAACATTCGTTGTTGCTAGACGCATTGCATGAAGAAATGAGTTATCTGAACAATGAAGATCTATACTTCGATTTTATAAAGTTCATTGTTGAATACGTACTTTCACCACAACTGAACAAGTAAAACAGACCATAACTGAAGAAGTAAAACAATTTTCTGATTAATTTACAGTTTAAAACATCCGTCGCGGGCCGCATAAAAACAAGCCACGGGCCGCATGCGGCCCGCGGGCCGTTGTCTGGACAGCCCTGACCTAAAGGATGGAGTGTCAGATTTTGCAGCGGTGAACTTTTGAAGTTTATAAAAGAGTTCATCATCATCATTTTAGCTGAAAGACGTCCAGTGCTGGATATAGGCCTCTCCCCATTTTGGGGAAGGTTTGCCAGAATCGCCACGCATGGCAGGCGGGTTAGTGATCGCAGTATGGTGGTAAAATGCATAGAGAACGCTGCTGCCCATTCTCTAGTAAGTCCCTAAGTCCCCCCTTACGAGAAATGGGAGTAAAATAAATAATAGTTAAAAAAAACTATATATTTTCTATTTTTTAGGGTGTTTCGAATTTTGAGACGTATGTCAGCGTAGTTTGTGACATATGTCAACGTAGTTTTCGAAGACAGTTTTTTTTGCTGTCCTGGTAACCCTGGCAAGGATAATGGCACAAATTAGTTTGTGACGTATGTCAGCGTAGTTTTCGAAGACAGTTTTTTTGCTGTCCTGGTAACCCTGGCAAGGATAATGGCACAAATTTATGAAATTATTGCATTGTCATCGGTCCTTAACAGGTGTGCAAAGTTTGAATGAAATCTGGTCGTTTAAAGTGGGTCAAAATCGCGCTATAAGGAGTCGGTTACAAACAAACATACAAACATACAAGTGAAGCTAATATAAAGCGTGTAAAAAGGGTTACATAAGCGTATTTAAGTCACAAAAGTATAAAGTAAACAACAAATGTGGTAACACCTGTTAATTCTCACATTTCGTATTGACTTAAGTTGCATAATTATTTAAATGAGGACGCAATCTTTTGGATGTGCCTCATAGGCATAAAAGTAAATGAATATTATTGACGCATCTGTAAACTTACGTGGGTGTACATTTTTGATCTTTGGACCGTTAAGGTTAGAATTTTTGGGAGTATTTTGGTACTTTTCTTGTTATTAAACATTTCTGTGTAAGAGGAAAATGTGATTTATTTTGTAATCGATTAGTCTTGATTTTATTGATAGTGTTTTGTGTTAGACTACCTCATTTGGCGTAACGTATAAGAAGTCATTATGAAACCTGAGTCAGGATTTCCTTATAAGACGGAATTTCAGTGCACCTTATTAGTTTGTTTTTTTGCTCGGTGTCCTTATCTGTGGCTGGTTGAAGGTAATAGTGAGATACTATTACACGGGACTTATACTTAATTAGCGACCCGAAATGTAGGTAAACCTCTGCCTGAACCTTTGGAAATTACAAGGGTGATGTTATGCTATGTTTTTTTACCTGAGTAAGTATCCTCGAGGGCTGGCTATGACTTCAGTTTTAACAATAAACTCTTTCGATTTTTGTAATAGTTTGATATAATTATGAGAACCTACGTTGTGATTTGAACAAGATTTGAAGTATACAATCATACATACATAAACTGACGCCTTTTTCCCATGGGGGTAGGCAGAAACAACTGAACGCCACCTACTGCGATCCTTACATACTCCTTTTACCTCGTTTAAGGCGGAAACACAGTTACGTGTCGTGGCGTGTCGTGACGCGCCAGAAGCATTCAGTTTCATACATTCGACAGAACGTGTTGCGACACGACACGACATGCTAATAATATGTCCCTAACCATATTAAATGTATGGAACCGATATGTTTCTGGCGCGTCACGACACGCCACGACACGTAAGTATGTTTTTTAGGTTCATACATCTGACACACACACGCCAGTCTGGAGTAAGTATCTTATACCTATCAGTAAACTCATACGATAACTTTTTTTCTTCTCTTTTTTTCTGGGGAGTTTGTTGCGCCACTTCTTCCCAGCGACGGCAATAGGAAGTGGTGAAGGGCGGGCGTTTTGAGAGACTGTATTATGTAACTTTGAAGTTAAAAAAGTGCTGACTCTTACTGCCTAGTTTAAATAATTAATTGACTTTTTATTTTTGATTTTGATTTTAGAACACAATAAATATTTCGTTAGCTCTTTTAGACCCAATGCCAGCATCCAGTTCCAGCCTAAATTCTTCATATTTTTCTCAAATCCAACAGTTCCAGCTAACTAGATAAATAATATAAATTATATAACCTTCCTACAACGCGGATATCAGGGCAGTAACCTCGACAAATAACTGCGGAGCTGGTACTGCTAGTGATTGCAGGCTTCAACGCATGCGCGGTAGCTCGCTGCGTCCGCGCAAGATTAAAGGGGGGATGGATAGTGATGCGACACGATGGGAATGATGGGATGAATATTTTACTAAGGGCTGACAAATCAGATATCTTTCTTTTATCCGTAGAACAATAGTTTGTAATAGATAAAGATGATACACTTACGTCAAAGGGGGGTAATCCTGTACTTTTAAGAACGCTCACATTCCAATATCAATCTGTCAAAAATACCTTCATTTTACGTACGATCCACTGTGGCATCTTTACTATTCATGAGCAACTTTACCCATGAGTATACGTTTATATATCTAAATTGATAAACATCTATTACCGCCATTTAATATCAAAGCAATGCAAAAGTACAAATCTCGACTAAATGTACAAGATTTTCAGTAATTGAGAGGTTTTTCATTCATATTCATACTTTACTCATGGTTTTCTAAATTATTTATTTGAGCTGGAAATCGTCAAATGACTTCTCTCGCTATGGGCGGAGCGGGAGGGTCAAGCGGCATGTCAGACTTTTACTGACTAAAACCCACCCGTGTTGCTTCAGTTGCCTTTGCCAGAGCCACGGTAACTCTTTCGAACAAATATAGCGACCCTGGCAGGCAATCATGGGTTTAAGTTGTTCATGCAATGTAAAGATACCAAAGTTGACGGTACATTTTTGACAAGTTTTTAAATAGATTGCCGATGAGATAAGATTGTGACCTGCACCCTTATTGCGAAACGCACAATTTATCAGAATCTGAATGGGATTGAAGATTATTTCTAAACCATTGCGTCATTTGTTCGAATAAATTGTCGGCTCAGCAACGTAAATAACGCAATGAATGTTGTTTAACTATGAATATTAAACCAATTCCTACCGATAAAAAGTTCCGCAACTACCCCTCTGGATTTAAACGTTTGAATTGGCTTTCTGTTTAGTAACGATTGACAATAACCATCCTTGGAAAGTCAATCAGTACTGTCCGGAAAAAGTCAGATCCATTCTAATAAAACAAAACACCGTGTGGTGCCGGACGTAAAGAATAACACCACCCCATTTCTTCCCGTGGGTGTCGTAAAAGGCGACTAAGGGACTTACTAGAGAATGGGCAGCAGCGTTCTCTATGCATTTTACCACCATACTGAGATCGCCAACCCGCCTGCCAAGCGTGGCGATTATGGCAAAGCCCCCCAAATTGGGGGAGGCCTAAGTCCAGCAGTGGACGTCTTACGGCTGAAATGATGAAAACAAAACAAATCTATTATGTAAAGCAACCTTAAAGGTTTCAGAATGCTATGAAATAGTTCGGCGCCACCTAGGACCAAATTAGCCTAGCAAAGGAGAAGCGTGATCTCCACCTACATCAACAAGTACTTGTACACATTTAAACTATTCACACGAACCGACTAATGATTGTTTTGAATCTGCGCGGGCGCACGCCTCGCTAGACAATGAAGACTTCTTAGAAATATCGTAGCCATAATATAGGTGTTTACTGTTTCTGTGAGTGGAGTAACAGATATGGTATTTAACTTATTATAATATCACATGAATACACTGATCAATACAGGTGAATCCATCTTCATCTATACAAATAAATAAAATTGGAGTGTCTGTTTTTAATATTAAAATAACTACTTTTTACTAAGTGTATATGGATGTATACATGGTACATATACCAAAACAACATTTTTTACAATTTTTGTCTGTCTGTCTGTCTGTTCGTTCCGGCTAATCTCTGAAATGGCTGGACCGATTTTGACGGAACTTTCACTGACAGATAGCTGATGTAACAAGGAGTAACTTAGGCTACTTTTATTTTATAAAAAATAAATAATAGTTTAAAAAAACTAAAAACACGCTGAATTTTGAGACGTATGTCAGCGTAGTTTTCAAAGACAGTTTTTATGAAAAACTTTTTGTTAAATACCATGCGGACGAAGTCACGGGTAACAGCTATTACCTATAATATAACCTGAATTAACACATCTTACCGCGGTAGTACGTCCTCCTGCGTTAATTTCCGACATCCACGCGGGCGAAGCCGCGGGCAAAAGCTAGTTATATAATAATACCTATTTCTTCAAGTGGATGTCGTAAGAGGTGATTAAGAGACTTACTAAAAAATGGGGAGCAGCATTCTCTATGAATTTTACAACCATGCTGCGATCGCCAACCCGCCTACCAAACGTGGCGATTATGATAAACCCCTCGAAATTGGGGGAAGCCTATGCCCAGCAGTGGACATGTTTCGGCTGAAATAATGATGAGGATAATAATAATATCACACGAATACACTGATCAATCCAGGTGAATTCATCTTCATTATGTAATGATAGCCATTGGAGAATAGGGAATGGTACGGTCAATAATAAATATTCTTTAGGTATGGTATTGAGATGTGGACGCTCACAGGAGGCTAAGAGTTACACAGAGAGCCATGGAGTGTTCCATGCTTGGCATCAGGTTAAGAGACCGAGTTCCAAACGTCGAGATACGAAGACGTACGAAGGTATTCGATATCGGAAGAGTGTTATGGAATACAAATGTAGTTGGGCAGGACACCTGACAAGGTGCAGTGAAGACAGGTGGAATAAAGCTGTGACAGAGTGGTCTTCAAGAACTGGCAGAAGAGATATCGTTTTTGCGGCGGCGACATAGACGGACGACAACACATGGGTGGCAACAAGCCATTGCAAGCAAAACCTAGATGAGAGTGGCAGAGGAACGTGAGGATTGGCACAAAAGAGCCTGTGCCAAGCACTAGGTGAAGTCGGATTGTAAACAAAATAACACTAACAATATCAATTGTCACCTTTGTTGCCTAATTTTCTTACTGTGAGCACAGAGAATCACACTTACTTTTAGTTTTATATTTACATTTCTCAATATTTTAAGTGAACTGTAATGTTCTTGTTTTTTGAGAAATAAATGTCTTTAAACCGAATATTTTCTAGAACAAGCCACATCTCTCATGAGCTTAGCGCAGATAATTAATTAAGCATCAGTAGTTACTTTGATGTCACTAAAAAAGAAATAAAACCAATTGTCAGAATCCTCTTCACATAAATCTGCGTTTTCGGCCCACGCTTATACGGAAATCAAAAACATGCTCGTCAAAAATAACCATAAACTAAAAACTGAGCAGTTAACCCATGCAAGTATATTACAGTAACCCAGTTCCACCTTGATAATGAGTGTATCCCATCCACCCCGGTCGTCCCGTCCCGTTAACGGGGTGGTTGGGAAAAATTGTTGCATCGACCCCGGTAGTGTCGACTCGGTCGTTTAACGGGGTGGATGGCACAGATTTAGTCTCATCTACCCCGGTGTGTTTTTAATGAAGCGGACAGCACAGATTGAGTAGCATACGCCCCGGTAGTGTTTAAAGAGATTTTTCATTTTCTTACACATTTTGTATGTCAGCTAGAAAACACTTATGTCTTTGAAGTACCAGGTGGTCATAACTCTATAGGAGCTCACCTAACCCGTTGTGTCAGCTAGAACACGCCTTATGCCTTCGAAGTACCAGGTTGTCATAACTGGGTAGGAGCTTGCTAAACATAGGAGTGTCAGCTAGAAAACGCTGTATGCCTTCGAAGTACCAGGTAGTCATAACTTGGCTGGAGCTTATCAGACAAAGGAGTGTCAGCTAGAAAACTCTTTATGCCTTCGACATACTAGGTTATCATAACTTGGCAGGAGCTTACCAAACAAAGGAATATCTGCTAGAAAACGCTTTATGCCTTCAAAGTACAATTAATTGATTCTGAGGCGGTACGAAGTTCGCTGGGTCAGCTAGTTTTTGGTATAAAAATAAATATGAAGTGTAATTATAATATTTAATATTCTCGAAAATGTTATGTTACTATTTTTAATTAATAATGGATTATACCATCTAAAATTAGAGACTAACATGTTCATTACAAGTAAACACCAAGAAACAAATACTGGAACATAAGTACTTTCTACTATGCGGCGCGTATGCTACTCAATCTGTGCTGTCCGCTTCGTTAGAAATACACCGGGGTAGTTGCGACTAGATCTGTGCCATCCACCCCGGTAAACGACAGGGTCGGCTCAACCGGGGTCGATGGCACAAGTTTTCCCAACTGCCCCGTTAACGGGGCGGGATGACCGGGGTGGATGGGATGCACTCTTGATAATGGCAGAAAACAATTTGGCTTTAAAACTTTATCGTCAGAACATAAGTATCATAATCAATAATGTTTTTCTTAACGATAAGCAGCTGTCGATGTTGAACACACTGCAGGTTATTTATAAACTTGATTGGCAGCCCTCAATTGTGTAACGGGCACAATTACGATACTGCTACTTGTAACAATAAGGCAGCTGCGTAGCTTGAGAAGTCTATTAAAGACGATGATAATATTCCTGAGGCTTGTAGGCGAAGTATTATAATACAGCCGAAAGGTTTGATCGATCAGGGTAAGCTACGCTTTTATCCATCTCATCTTCCGTGCCTCGGAAAGTGCGTTAAACTGTTAGTCTCGGTTGTTACTGGTGGATCTTTGACAGATGTGACGGGTTGTCAGAAGCCCAAAAGTCTGGGATTGGTTTTAACTATGAGTATCGTATTAGTCAATAACTGGATTGTGGTGGTCAGACAGGCAGTCGGTCCATGTAAAACACTGTTATTCAGACAATGGCTCCCTCTCATCTTGGCACATGCGAGGACCTAATGGCTGCGTCAACGAACGATATTCGTATTGCTGCATTTTTAGGCAGAACAAATTTAGGAAATTAGTACTACTTTAGTATATGGGAGTGTCCAATCCAAGCGGGCCACTCGGCGCTGGCAGCGGCGTTTTTGCATAAAACACGTTCTGTTCAACTCGCTCACAAGCTTTGGGAAATAGCTAAAAAAAAATTGAAACACATAATTCGATAGATTTGAAGTTGCTCTTTCGAATGGTGCTATTCGTTTTTACCAAAATAATTTTCTTTTTAGTGAAAATTGGGTTTCAATTTGAGGTTAGATTGCCTCGAAAATTTATTGTTTTATTTTGATTTTTTTCAAATCGGTCGAAAGTTTAACCCTTCAACAACATTTCTGTAAAATTTCAAGTTGGGAGGGGCAACGGTTTGCAAATGACAAGCAAATCAATTCGTCGCCGCGTCGTCTTGCGCGACCGCGCGCCTGAAGAAAAATTAAAACGGGCGTCGTCGTCTGCTGCAATACAGTGCGGCAGGCAACGAATAGCACCATTCGAAAGAATAGCTTAAAATCTATCGAATTATGTGTTTCAATTTTTTTTTTAGCTATTTCCCAAAGCTTGTGAGCGAGTTGAACAGAACGTGTTTTATGCAAAAAAGCCGCTGCCAGCGCCGAGCGGCCCGCTTGGCTGGGACGCTCCCATATACTAATATTAATTTTTTCGTGTTGTTTTTACCATCGATACGCTAAGAAGAAAATGCCTTGTATTCTGCATCCGGTTAGACTGCAAGCTGACCTCTACATAGTCGGGTTGGCAGCTGTAAATGTATAGTTAGTTATTTAATTTAGTACCTAGTGTCGTATAATAATTTACTATTGTATAATTAATAAAATTACGCTATTTAATTTCTTCATAGTTTTCGGTCAAGCGAGACCTGTCCCAACTGAACTACCCAACAATACAATATATACGAACAAAGCAAACATTCTGTGTATCTGTCTGAATGATTACATTTCGCAAGTATTGAGTCGTGATCGACCTTCGGCGCCGTGGGAATCTGCCGGGCGGTGTTACGCGTGGTTATGAGTTCGAAACAGAATGAACTATTATCATGTCATAGTTCGAAACACCTGATTTCGTTGGCTATTGGTTTAAAACAAATACTATAGGAATGTTTTGTTTTATTGTAAGTGTACTGCAATTTTTAACTTCGGTTCAAGCTCAAAATTATGAACAGATTACTGGCATTGGTGCCGTGTGGTGTCGGATGTAAAGGATACCATCACCCTATTTCTTCCCGTGGGTGTCGTAAAGGGCGAATTAGGGACTTACTTCAGAATGAGCAGCAGCGTTCTCAATGCATTTTACCACAGAACAGATTATCTGTTCTGTGCATTTTACCATTATACTGCGATAGCCCCAACCTGTAACCTCCTCCCTAAATTGGGGAATAGTTACGTCCAGCAGTGGACCTTATTCGGCTGAAATGATGATGCTAATGACTGACATTGTTGCTTAATTTCTTGTCAGTAGATTTTATTACTTCTTTCATGTGAGAATATTTTTTAAGGTACGTCATGGTGTACATTCTAGCCATTCAACCGAATTTGTACAGGAGTTATTCAGCTCAAGTTCATTGTCAAACCGACTTTAGACTACTTTATCCCTATATTGAAAGCTATAAAGGATTCTAAACCCATCAGCATATCACCACGCTCGGCTCGGCGAGTTGGCGATCGCAGTATGGTGGTAAAATGCATAGAGAACGCTGCTGCCCATTCTCTAGTAAGTCCCTTAGTCGCCTTCTACGACACCCACGGGAAGAAATGGAATAGTGTTATTCTTTACGTCCGACAACACACGGAATATTCTAGAACCGTATTGCATTCTTCAAAATAGGTTCACATCTTCTGATTGCCTCTACAATTCCTCTCATTAGTAGCTAGAAAAAGCTAAAGCACGATGTAGGAGGATCTCCGTACTTCAATCAAGCTCGTGTCATGACTAATCTCACGGCTGATTGGAATACTTACATAAATCCTTTTACTCAATCATGATCTTTTAACCCCACACGTCAATTCTTCATATGCCTCGAGCGATGTGTGTATAGCTAGAGAGATCTAAGATCTGGTCTTGGCATATGGTTACAAAAGCAGCTTAAATAAGAAGAAATTAAGTCTCGCTTTAAGAGTTTAATTAATATCTAGGTTGATCTAGAAAATCCTGCAGAACTCAGTCTCAATTTCCATGGATTCTGCTTCATCTAGATTCCCATTTAGATGTGATGCGTAGAGTGAGAGATATCTACTCTTCAATCGGCTGTATTAAAAAAATCCTACTTAATATTATAAACGTGAAAGTTTGGATATTTGGGGTTCAATCACACAAAAACGTCTAAGCAGATATGTATGTAATTTGGGATCGATAGTTTATATATACCCTGGATAACTATATAGAGTACTTTTTATCCGGGTAGTACATTCCTGTGGGATCATTTACGACCGATACTCGGGCGAAGCCGCTGGAAAAAGCTAGTAGGTTGTATCCTTTACATTGTGGTCCTTGCCCCACAAGCCATACATCAATGTGTACCGAAGGACCAAAAAACAAACAGGACTCACTGACATTTTTTCCCACAAGTACTGATATTTAAGGGCATATCGACCTGCACTGCCATAAGGCAACAGTGTATGTTACGCGCACGCGCGCCACCTGACATTTACGCGCACCTGCGCTTGCGCAAGCCATCGCGCATCCGAAACTCGCGCGCAGCGGTAATTAAATTTAATGGCGCCCCGTATACAGCAATACCGCTGCATTGTTGAACCTTAATTGTTCGTGTGCTGAATCAATATTTGACCTCGTCGGCTGGTTAGACCTTAATGCCTTCATCTGTCAGACGCTTCTGAATAGGAGGTTTTTGTTAAGATGAAATATCCAGTAACGAGTTGGGTTTTTATTTGAGTTAGTGGCTGACACCTACTCTTTTCTAATTTTTTTTATTCTCTTACTACCAACCTGCTCTGCTTCGCTGGACACGACTAACTACGACTTGACAAACACCGAGATTTCTTTTTTAATTTAATATTCATTTATTTACACATGAACCTTCCGGAATAATTTCACTAAAAGTTGGTAAAAACCGCATAGAAATCCGTTGCGTGGTTTAGAAGAAATAGGCGGAGAAACAGACAGACGAAAATAGCGACTTACTTCGACGGCGACAAAAGATAAATAACTCTATCTCTTTATATATTTATAGTTAATTATCTTTTGTCATGAGAGCAATGTAATAAACTTGATGAAACTTTATTTTCCATAAGAGTGGATTCCCTTTAATTCCATTTAAAGATCTTATTGAAATAAATGCTTTAGAGGTTTATAGCCCACCTCGTGTTAAGCGATAACGTATGCCAATTCCAACTTTATAGCGTGACGAATAAGGTCGTTAGCTAGTTACGTGGAAGTCGATATCCAGTACTGGCCAACTAAGGGTAAAGTACAAAATAATAATTAATTAGAATTAGGCATTAAAATAAATCGTTGTTCTAAAATCGGAATGGTGGTTGCGGAATGTAAGGAAGATATAACGGAGATAGTTTAATTAGGTAAAACTGTATAGACCAATTAATAGAAATAGATTTTATTTATGGGTACTGTTAATGGTTATTGTTATTGGTCATTAAACATCTGTGTTAAGCACGTGCTAATATCCTAATAGCAGTAACGGGATCTAGTCACTTCTATAACATAACATCAGGCAATTCTTCGAAAGGTTAGGCAAAGATGTATCTATAGTACACCCTGTGGTACACCCACATTTCACCAGCTATATAAGTCATATGTAATAGGCAGCCTATTGCCAACAACGGGGCATTCCTGGCAGTTATAAAAAAATCAGATTACAAAGCCCTATAATACTTTGCCAAACCCGGGAATCCAGGACCACATGTTCAATATTAGTATATACTTACGACTGCTAGACCACTACGAGACTATATGTAAGACTTGTAAGAATTAGCTGAGATTAAGTTCTAAGTTATGTAAGTAAGATAACCTTCCTTATTCAAATACAAACACTTGAATACTAAAGAGTCCCATAGAAATACGTAAATAAATACTTTTATACCTGACCAGTGATAGTAACTACTTATGGAAATCTAACCAATAAAAATCTCATACTTCTACAGTTAGTTATTCTATAAAATAAGATTGCTTTCAATAACCGAGATTACCCCGGAACAGGGTCCCGTGGGACGGACGTGTCCCGGGAAACTTGAAATGATCCCGGCCTAATCCGGGATTAGGTTCCGCGTTCGCAGCGCGCGCGGCGGTGCCTTTGTGTCGTGCGCGCGCGCACCTAATCGTCGCGATACGCAATCAACCGCCGGCGTAATGGAGGAGATCTCCGACTTACAGATGAATTTTATGTTCCGTTATATTTAAGGTTTCATGTTATACCCTCGAGAATTCAAAAGTGCTCAAATTGAGGTAGGTTAAGTACCTAAGTTAGTGGTATTTAGAATTAACCTTGGTTCTGCTTTGATTAGGTTAACTGGTAAACAAACTTAGCTTACCTTTCAGTTGCCAATAACTTGGAATTTATAGTATTGGGTTTTAACTGTAAGTTAAGTTCAGAATTTACGTTTATTTTGAACTTCAACGAGTGCGATACATTCTCAGGAGCTTAAATGTTAATATTAATTAGGAATTTGTGGAATGTATTTAGTACCTTTGGCAAAATGTTTTAGGTAAAGACACAACAGATGCTAAAGTTTAACTTGACTTACATAAGAATGCTCCAATGGAGGAAAGAAGACTTGAAGCTTTGTTTCCCCATTTGGGCAGAGGTTTACCTTTTGTCATAGGGGACGAGCCTATTGCCATCATCATCATCATCATTTCAGCCGACAGATGTCCACTGCTGGACATAGGCCTCCCCCAAGCACCGCCACTTCGACCTATTCTATGCTTCTCGCATCCAACGTATTCCTGCGGCCATCACCAGGTCATCGGTCCATTGCTATTGCCATCAACCGGGCACAATTCCAGACCAGATTTCCGGATAAAAAAACCTAATAACAATTGGCCGACCTCATTCTCGACCTCGGTCTCTCAAAACGGTGAAGGAAAACATCGGGAGGAAACCGGCTTGTCTTAGAACCAAAAATTCGAAGACATGTGATATCCCGCACTGGGCCCGCGTGGTGGATTATGGCCCACTCCCTCTCACCAAGAGGAGGCTTGTGTCCCAGCAGTGGGAACATTGGCTGATGATAATTCTCGACATCTAAACTCAATTGACAAAGTTGGAAAAATGGTGAAATCTGTTTTATTTTTTAGACTTTTTTATATTATACTAGCTGACCCGACAGACGTAGTCCTGTAATTAAAAAAAAGTTTACATTGTCCTATTATATGGTTGTTAAGTATTCTTAAATAAGTGTTCTTAAATTTTCTAATTTTCCGCGCAATTTTTTAATTTTTTTCTTTCATAAGAACCTTCTCCTGACAATTACAAACACAACAAAAAAAATAATTAAGTCGGTCCAGCCGTTCACGGGTGATCAAGGGAAACAGGGATTCATTTTTTTATATGTATATAGATTACTTAGGATTTTCACGTATTACCTAGAACCTTTAAATATAGTACATATTAATTGAAAAACTAAAGATTAAGTAATAATAAGGATGCAGCAAGGGAACGAACGCAAATAATTCACAAATACCTCGGTGTGCTCTTAAAGCATAAACCAAAAGCAAAATAATATTCTATTAAAATAAATCAACAAAACGTCAATGCATCCTTTCTCAGCAATATTTCTCAAACGATACCTAGAGAAACAGAACGTCAGTTAGCAAACCCAATCCTTCACGAAGTAGTTTGTAAATAAATAAACAGGAACACAATACACTAATCATATTCTTGCCGTGTCGGTAATATATCTGCGCGGGCGCCGACCTGCGTGTTCTTAGGGCTGGGGACCACGAGCCAATATTTATTTTCCTTGCATTGGCAACATGAATGTGTTTGGGAAATGTATGTGAAAAGTAAATGAGGTTTTTGTAATTAGTTATCTGTGGTGGTATTTTCATAACCTTTCTAAGTAATAGAAACATTATTATTATTGCAGTCATAACATTGGACGCGAGAAAGTTGATGTTGTTAACACCTCAGCGTCAATTCATGCACTATTCATAAGATTTATAGTCCTTATGTACGTATGTTGAATGTTGATGAACTTCAAATATAGGATACTAGCTTCTGCCCGCGACTTCGTCCGCGTCAAATTTTCGCTCCCCTTCCCGTCGCATCGAATTGCCTGCCAGTTTTCGTCCATTTTTCGTTTGCTGCTCCGCTCCTTTTGACCGTAGCGTGATGTTATATAGTTTCGTTCCTCAATAAATGGGCTACCCAACACAAAAGAATTTTTCAATTCCGACCAGTAGTTCCGCCGATTCTTGTCATTTCCCTTTTCGTACAAACTTTCATCCCCTATTCCTTATTGTTATTTTACTCCCTTTAGGGTAAAAATTAAAAAAAAACTTTAAATATACTTTATAAATATATAAGTATTGTATATTATGTAATAAAAGCCAAATAAAAAAGTTTCATCATTCTAGCTTTAAAAATGACAATACTTCCCTACAACCTTTTATCCTCCCTTTTAACCCCTTAAAACCCCTTTTAGCCTATGTCCTTTCTCAGGCTCTAAACTATCTGTGTACCAAATTTCATTTAAATCGCTTCAGTAGTTTTAGCAGGAAAGCGAGACAGACAGACAGAGTTACTTTTGCATTTATAATATTAGTGTGGATAGTGTGGAAGTGTGGATTGTAAAAAAACATAACATCACGCCTATGTATCTTGAAGGGTTGTGCATAGGTGTGCCTATAATATACTCACATTTTGTCAATTATGTTTAAGTCCCATGTAATAGGAGACCAGCCTATTACCATAGAACCAGGTTCGGGCTGCTTCTTGTAAATTTCTAACGGAAAACCCCGTTTAATTTTGTTCGACCCGTAAATTGAACTCAGGACCTAATACTCAGCAAAATTACATTAGAATCATGTCCCAACATACTTTTATGTTGTACCGTGTATAGCATCACTAAAATAGTACCACCATGGCCCATAGCGGGCAGTAATTGCAAATTGGCCGAGTGATCGATGGCGTACCAAGAAAAATATCTCAATTTATTAGTTCCGATTGAGTCGCAGTTGATACGATACGTATTGTTGACCGTGTGAACGTTACCACGATGTTTAAACCATTGGTTATGGGACTGTTGGCGAGGAATGTGGGTTTGTCAGTGAAGCACTTTTACTTTATATTCGAACGATACTGACAGCGTAACACACTCATTAGGATTAGCTGTCAATTTTACAGTTCTACGACATTCATTGCTAGATTTTTGTATAACTGTAGCTTGTCCGGATAGTTTGGGGGCCTGGAGACCTGTAACACAGGTATTCCTAGTACAGGCTTCAGTCTCCACAATATCAATGTATTTTTGTTACCACTATTATGTATTGTGCTTATTTATCATTACGAAGTGGAGAAAAAAAAATTTTTTATTGCGTCGTTCTTATGCAAGCAAATTTTTCGAACATACGAAGCAATGGTTTAGCAATAACCTTCAGAATTCAGATTCAGATTAATAGTGTGGTACGAAATTAGGGTGATGGTTCGGCAAGGCAAGATGAATGGAACCGCCGGGAGGGGTCGCCCTAGGAGGACATATAGTGAACTCACTGGTGATTTTCTTTGGAAAAGTCAGGTTCGAGTAATACTCACCTGACTTTTCTGTATGAACGTAAAAGAAGCGAAAGGAGTATCTAAGCATCGTAGCAGGTAGCCTTTTGTAGAGTCTGCCTTCCCCATGGGAAAAGGCGAGTAGCGGTGTGGTTTTCCGTTGTTTTTCTGTATGTATTGACAAGGTTTTATGTTAACTGGTTAGACTGCCTACTACTTGTTGGTTTTTAGGTCTTAGTTTAAATTAAATATATTAATCAATTAAAACAGGAACGCCCAAAAATCAAGTTAAGTAAAAAACTTTTATTTTATTGGTACTTAAGCCCTTCGGAGTTCGAGTATATGTAATAGGTTGAGATCGATCTGCAAACTAACGTACATTTTAATTAGCAGATTCATCTGAAATGTAATTTATCTATAATATGTATGTATTTTGAAATATATAAGTACATTTATCAGTTGTCTGGTTACCTTATTACAGGCTCTGCCAAGTTTGGGATCAGATAACGATGTGTTGGTTGTCCTAAGATATTTATTTATATTTATCTGCTCTTATCCCAGTTTATTTGGTTTTTAGCTGACAACTCCGAGAGCTATCTCCATATCAACTTTTACACAAACACATTGCTAAGAAACCACTTGACAGGTTGAAAGAAATCTCAAACAAGTGTTTACTTAGGACGCCTGTATCTTTATTTATTTGCAAACCCGTCACTAGACGGTGCTTAGGAACACAACTCGAAGTGTTGGTCCTTCGATACTTTTTCTCAACAAAGAAATATGGACACGTCAGAATCCTCTCCTCAGAAGGATAAATAACTTTGGAGAATATACTGGTGTTAATATTAAAATATAACGAATGTATGTGTTCTAGGAAGGTAACCGGCATTGCCACCTGTCGATGTCTACTGTCCATGAAATAGTAGTGCGAAATACGCTAGCCGCGGTATATCTATTTATCTTCTGAATTTAGATTCTTTATAGAGTTTCTACTTTATTTTGAAAAGGGTAAAGCTTTAGAGCGTTCATCAAGCGCGGGATGGCAACGTCGCTGTAGTTTTTCGTGATAATTTTATGTTTTTTTTTTCTTCAGCCAAACATTAGATCGTTGCTATTGTACTAGGAGTTCACAAGATCCTCAATTAACGGCGAATTTATTAAAGATGTACGGTAGACAAAAATGAAAGTTAAGAACAAATAATTTATTTTATATATTTACTTAAATTTTATCAAGATTGACCAAATAATTAGGAATATTTAAAACCCACGCGTGAAGCTGGTTAGGTAATTTCGTTAATAAGCCCTAAATATAGCTTTATTTCATTCTTAATGATGTCAAGCCTATAAAATTAACATAACCACAAACTAACCTGTCATCAGGCTTTAAAAACCTCAGCATTCCTATACAACACCAACTACCAATCAGGATTAACACAAAATATGGCCAACATGTTGGCTCACAACATGCATAACGAGGTATAAATAATATCATAACTATTAATAATAATGGTATGGGCAGCGATGTGGGTCTTCTTGGGGTCAACCGGCCACTTTGAGCAGGTGTCCCAGATTTTAGTGTAAACATACTGGTGAATATTCTCGGCTTGCGCGCTGAGGTGTTAATTTTGAAGTGTTGTATTTGAACGACGTATTATCAAAAGTGCGAAGATTGTTTAATGTAAATAAATGATTTTAAGTTTTGGGTTATTTTTGTTGATATTATTTTGGACTATGGTTTTGGACCTACATTTACAGACAGTCCTTCAGAATACCTGTTTTCCCCATTAATCGGGATTTCCCATGAAAATGTATAGTGGTTATAAGGCGAACGTAATGCCATAAGCGCGTAATATCCGTGTGGTGCCTGATATGACTAACCCCTTTCTTCCCGTGGGTGTCGTAAGAGGCGACTGAGGGACTTACTAGAGAATGGGCAGCAGCGCTCTCTATGCATTTCACAACCATACTGCGCAGTATTCTGCGTTCATAGCATAAATAGCCTATAATGTTCCCACTGCTGGAATACAGGCTTCCTCTCTGTGAGAAGGAGTGGGCCACATGTCCATTGTCCATGTACACACTATCCTAAAAGTTTCTATGTTCTTTTTATTGTATTTATGTCCTGTGCGTGTCTCAAATAAAATTTTCTTACATGTCTTCGAATTTTTGGTTCTAGGTTTAGTTGTTTTCCTTCACCATTTTGAAAAAAACGGGTTCGAACCGACTACAACTCGTTAGTCATTATTGCCACTGCTGCACCCACTACTGCGCTTCCCACCAGTTCTCCGCACGTTACCTACATAGTTACGAGTTTCTTTGTCTTTCTTACCGCAGCGGGTCCGTCACCATTTTACCGCCGTGTTTGTACATGACTGATGATACAGTAAGCGGTGCTCTTCATAACTCTCTCGTTACTCTTCATAATAAGATGCTCATCGGGTTCAGGAAATGATTTGAATATTTGTTCTCAGGCAGACGATACAATCGAAATCAAATAGAAAAGCCACCTATTTTCTGTTTCCGATAATTTCTTGTACGCTTTTCGCTAATATCGAAAGTGATTAAATAAGTTATTTTTGCTTATTTTAATTTTAGCTTATTGCTGCTGCTGGTCCCATTTTCATATGCTGTCGGAAAACTTGCAATTTCTCCCTTACTGCACGTTAGTTCACGGGTACAATTAACGACAGAGAAACAATATGTCCACTTCTGGTGAATACTATCTTTATATACATCCTTCTTTTGTACATGTGTATGTCACTGAACTTTAGGAGTTACCCTCCTCATTAAGCGACTGGGCCGATTTTGATGTTTTTTTTTTTTTGTGTATGTTTGATTGGGTCCATGAATGGTTAAGATTCGCAATTTGACTTTCCGAGTCGTGGTGGCGCTGTGATCGATTTCAAGGAAACAGGACCAAGTCTGTCCAGTCAGCTAGTATTGTATAATTTTTTTTCAATTTTTAATTACAACTAACAATCGGTCATAACTATTGTCTTTCATTTGACCTTAAGCAAACAATAATTTGTCGCTTTAGGGTCCTAACTAATCAGAAATAACTTGAACTGCGTACTTTCTTATGCGCAGACGCATTTCCCTTTCATACCGCTCATGCGTGTTCGAACTCACGTCTTTAAACGCTTTTGCGAAACCGTTTGTGTGGTGCACGGAGAATATATTACTGTAATGTGACTGTGAGAGCTAGTACAATAAGTTATAGCTTACTTTGTTTTAATAATATGCTGTTAAGTTTATTTTAAGCTAAGTTTAAATAGAAATGAAAGTAAACATTTTGGCCCAACTGAAGCTTACTAGGTATGAAATGGTCCTGAGTAGCGAGAATAGAAATCTTCGCTACCTAAGACCAAATCAATAAAGTTCTTGAAAGAATTATGATCAGTGACCCAAAGTGCCTTTTACAGATGTTGCAAAGAAAAAAATGCAACAATAAAATTACACTGACACTCCGAGAAAGAAACCTCGAAAATATATTATATACTTTTAGTTGGTTTTTGGGTTACCAATTAAATTCTGTTCACGACGAGGCCTTAATTTTTAATAAAAACACTTGATCGATCCACCTTATTACCTTCTTAACACTGAAAAGGAAAGTGCCCTCCGCGACGCGCCGAATCTCTTCCCATAATATTAATAAATCAACATAAAAATGCTACCTTTAAAATTTTACGAGTTACAAGAGTAAATTCAATTTCTTATCCGATGAAAATTTTTATGGCGACCGAATGATGCGCACACGCAATTTACGAAAACGCTTCGGGCATTTTCGGGTTACCTTCTTTTTTTGAATAATTCATGCGGAAGAGATCAAAGATGGGCTGGTTATGGGCTACTTTTGTCCTATATGGGGTTATGGTCGATTACTTTGCCTTCGTAACAATGGCGGATCATGTAATGAGTTTTTGTTGGCACTGGGGAGTTATGTCATTGATTTACAAATAAATATCGCGAAGGTTTTTCGTCGATTTATGACATTCATAGTTCGTGATGGGAATTTAAACTGGTGAAAAGTTGGATATGTGGGACTTTAAATTTATTGAAGTGGGACAACATTGCGCATCGGAAAAAGTGAAATGTGTCATTAACATACTTACCAAAATCATTTATTACGTTACTTTTTAATATAGATAACTTGATGATGATGGTTAATAACTTCAGTAGGTACCCTCACGAATGACTGAACCTTTATTTTTCAAATCTAGCGTATTCTTAAGTTAGGATAACACGAAAGCGAAAATTGCAATTTTCATTTCTAAGTTCATTGATCTCATGACACTTATTCCGGTAAAAAGCCCGCACTTTCCGATTAATTTTACGAGCGCTCGAGTTCGATCTCTAGGTTATAATTTTATAAACGATATTAAGTTGGCTATTTCGCCCCCAGGCGTGGAGGCGTGATGGCGACGCTAAAAGTAAAAGTGTGAACGATTCGGTGTGGAAAAGCGATGGTCGAATAAGTAATAAGTGTTCGCCCACGGTCGCCACTTGGTACACTTTCTACTGACACTTAGTTGCCAGGGTTGCCGGGTTTTGGGAAGAGAAAGAAGAACAAATACTACCACTAATGTCACTCATGTGTTAGGTATGGTTGCTGTCACCAATATCATTGTACAGTCACCAAAAGTGATAAGTAACCAGGGTCGTCTGACAAATCAAATTGAATTTAATTAACTGAAAACAAACAGTTCATTTATCAGTTCAAATTTTATTCGAAAACAAATATCCATTTCTTACTAAGCTTCAATTATATCCGAAGGCCCTGGCTACTTGTCTCTTTTGGTGACTTACCATCGTGATGATGAAGGACACTACATCCTACATGAGGTAAACATATGCCCAGTATAGATATAGACCCTGCGGTAGATAATGTAGCAAAAGTGGAAAGCACAAAATACCCCAAGGGTTTGAGCAAGGAAGTAATGACACAAAAATTAAGGAAGTATCAGTCAGAAATGTGAAATCTAATACCTACCTAATAATCATCGCCAATTATTTATAAGTCCCGTATGAAAACGATTGACTGAGATATTACCAAAACGAAAATAAAGATGGATAAAAGATGATATTTCATCTGTTTTTGTTTTTTAGCAACATAAAATATAATTGAAGATGCAATCGGCAACCCTGAATCAAATGGTCAAACTGCTGATACAGTTCGTAGGTAATGATAGGCGAAAAAATTGACGCGTTACTTTCAATTTATAGCGACAACTGAGGCGCGGGCGCAATCAACATCGTATAGCGGTGAAGGAGATGTGCGCTAAATTGTAGACGTTTTCAAGTGGGTGCTTAATGTTTAGTGGACCTGGAGTTCTGGCTGGTTTCAGAAGTAGAGAGGCAGCTCTGGAGATTTGGAGATTATTTGGCAAAGCCCTAGATGTGATTAGCGCCCAAGCAAGACGTGCGCTAAATTGTAGATGATTTTAAATGGGTGATGTGATGATATGGGGGACTTGGCTTTCTGGTTCCCAGCAGAAATTGTGGTAATTCATTAAAGGTTTTGGTAAAACTCCGGGATGTGATCATAGGGTTTGGGAAATATGGAACGAATGGGGGAGCGTTTACTCAACAGTTATAAAAGGCTGTTAATGCTGATAATACTCAAAAAATTGCAAAGCATAAATAATGTTTTATTTTAATCCATTGTATGCTAATTTTGACAAAATTGCACTGCGAATTTCTAAATAAGGATACTAATGGCCAAATGATGTAGTGCTATATGGCTAAAAACTAGATATCTATGCAGTTAAGAACATTGTTATTATTTGGATAGCTAAAAGACGCTAGCTGATGCTTTTCAGATTAAAGTCACGTTTTTTAAGTAGCACCTTCTTATCAAAATTCAATTAATTATATTTTTATCTTAACTAAAACGAGATAACACATAATAGGTTAGATTAAATGTTCAATTAAAAAGTTAATTAAATCTCGGAGGCTGTGGCGGAAGATCAATAAATCTTTGTAGAAGAATATCCATAGAAGTACTTAGTTTCATAAATATTCATAGGAAGATGTTAACCGAGTGATTAAGGGCGTCAACTTATTTTTATGTAATTATAAACATTTAATTAGAAACTGTGATTGGGAGTGCATAGAAAAATATATTTGAAAGGGTATGATGTGACAAAAAAAAAAGTTGATCTCGTAATAAAATGCTGATTGAATTAATAAATTGATGAGGATGGTTGCATAGTTTAATTTCCTGTGTCATGATAACGTTGTGCCATTAACAATTGAAAGCCTAAGTTATCTAGCCCTAGGTTTCTTACTGAACATCAACTATTTCCGACCCTGGTTACTTTTACCTTTTGGTGAGTGTACACAGCGCAATTTTGATAACTGATCAAGTACACAAGGACTAGATGCAAAAGCTGGTTCAAAGTGGTGCTTGTACAAACAAATTATGCAGATCTGACTGCTGATATAGTCAACACCAAGTTACTTTGTCTTGGTCAGACGGGTCTTACCAGTGTGCAATGTTCTGTCAACACTGCTGCACTTTCTATGTGGCAGCGAAAGTTACCTGCAACAAAAAAGTGTAAATATTAGATAAGTGCTGACATTGAGCAATTATTTAGACAGGGAATGGTGTTAAAGATAGTTTTGGCTGGTCATCAACTTCTTACTTACAGAGAATGATTATAAACAGTGCCAAAAATCTTTTTGCCACTGAAATTAACATTACCAACATGCACATTATAGATAATATTTGGATTTATTTAAAGATAAGTAAGTATATGTTTTATGTATGTAAATTTCCAAGGCATCTTTACACAGGCGCGACGCGACTCTTGTAGAACGATGTCCATGCAGTTTTCATGTTTTACGAGATTCACGTCGCGCCAGAGCCTTTATTGTTGTAAATGGTCCACCAGACACCACTTACTACCTGCAGTATTGTCTCTCCTTCTTTCTACATTTATATCTGTATGTTTCTGGAGTATATAATAAAAAGTACATATTCTATTCTTCTAGTTCAATTTGGTCCTAAGATATCAATAATAGTGTATCAATAAAATCAGCCTGTCGCAGTTCACAGCTGGACACAGGGCTCTCGTAAGATGTGCTGCAAACCCTGACTTCCGCAATCAGTGTAAATCAGCCACGTTTTTCGGAGGAAGTATTTTATAAGTTCCAACGTCCATGCAAATGACAGCAACGGTCCAAAAATTACCACATTAGATTCTATTAGGCCATTTTCAGCCTAAACCTAGATCCTAGTTAGCACATACGTTAGAGGACCGAGAAAATCCAGGAGAACACACATTAACTTTTATTCTCCATACATAGTCACAAAAGTCCTAACAAATTCTTGTAAACGTATAGTTTAAACATGGTAGTCTTTTAGTGCACATCATAAATAGAGTTGATTTAAATCAGGGTTCCGCATATCGGTGCAAATTCTTCTGGTTCTGATTACCGCCTTTGATAGTGCGGTGCAGAAAATTTCTTTCGTAACGGGCTCAATGTTTTGTTTAGGGTTCCCAAGAATAAGAATTAAATAGGATTCGATTAATAGATTTCCATTCATACGATTTTCTTTCTTTTTTTTTGGATTTTCATTTGAATAATAATGTAATAAATACTGTAGACTCTGTTCTCGAGATAAACATATAACAGTTTGAAATACCCTCATTATTAATAAATAATAGTTTTAAAAAAACTAAAAAACACGCTTCCATGGAAAACCAAACTAAAAAGTACAAAATAATGGAAAAAAGCGTGGGGTGCTTTTTAAGGTATTTTTTTATTGATATCAGGCACCCCACGCTTTTTTTCCATTATTTTGTACTTTTTAGTTTGGTTTTCCATGGAAGCGTGTTTTTTAGTTTTTTTAAACTATTATTTATTTTCTATTTTTTAGGGTATTTCGAATTTTGAGACGTATATCAGCGTAGTTTGTGACAGTTTTTTTGCTGTCCTGGTAACCCTGGCAAGGATAATGGCACAAATTTATGAAATTATTGCATTGTCATCAGTCCTTGACAGGTGTGCAAAGTTTGAATGAAATCTGGTTGTTTAAAGTGGGTCAAAATCGCACTATAAGGAGTCGGTTACAAACAAACATACAAATACACAAACATACAAATATACAAACATACAAGTGAAGCTAATATAAAGCGTGTAAAAATACAGCTCCTCTTCTCAATAAAAAACTGTTCTGACCAGATAATAGAAAATACTGACTATTTCGAAAGCACTTTTAGCAATGCAAATATAAAAATAAAATGCATAATGTATAAAAACATTAATGTCTCATAAGATCTTATCGAACATACAGGTAAGCACTTTATCCCCTATACATGGAGACATCCCACCCAAAACGGGAACGAAGAAAACACGACCATATCTGTCGACAACCCTTAGGTACCGATAAGATCTATCGCAGGACATCACAATATGAGAGCTTCAGCACGGATCGCTGAACATCTCACTCAGAGTCCCACATTACAGCAGGAATGCTGTGCAGCGGCATTTTGTATAGCATTATCTAGTCGGAGATTATTTGAAAGCAATAAATAATAATAAAGCGGACAAGTTCAGGTTGCGTGACGCACGCTACCGAGCGCCCGCGCAGCCGCGCGCAGCCGCCGGCGTGCGCGGTTCCACGCTCCCGCAGCTATTGTAATATTTGTAATGCTAATCACAAAGGACTATTTATAAATTCATGATTTAAGGTATTTCGTTTATTGGACATGGTAGGGGAAAGGACGTATTTTAGTAAGTATTTGAGAAAATGATCAATTTTTACTAAGGGACCAATTACCAACCTACAAAACTGCAATAATCGGTCAAAATGTATTCCATCACAATCCCATATGTCCATTTTTTTTCTTTTATCTGCCATACTGGTTAAACAGTCTGTATTTATATTTAGCTAATAAATATAATAATAAAAAACATCACGTCTAAAAACGTTTTCGTTCATCATAATGACGAATGAACGTGATCTACATATCACGCAAATCCATAAATACAACGTCACCTACTGATAATGCAAATCTCTCATGATCTTCTTCCCCTTGTCCCATGCTACTTGGGGATCGGCGGCACACGTTATGTTCTTCCATTCTCCCCTGTCAACGGTCACGCTAACATCACAACACACCCTTCTGTTTCATATTATTCCTCATGATCCAGCAATCTTTTATTTGGGCTTCCTCTCTCTTGGCATCCGTAACGTCTTTTACAGGGTGGCAGGTAAATCAACGGGCAATTGTTACTATGGATGCTGAACATGATTCTCTCTGTTCCATACATTTTGACCGCGTAGGTATTGCACTTTTCCATGGAACAAGTTTTTTTTTTTTTGATACACCCCGGTAAAAAAATTCTAGAATCATATGCTGAATTCATGGTTACAGTTTTTACGTCGATATGGGCTACCTTGTATTCATGACTCTTTAAATCACATGTTATGCAAATCTTTACTGTAAACTAAGATGTCGTCGCAACTAAGACCACACGGACATGGTCCCGTGACGCGAGACGATGGACACGAAGCTCGCGCCGCCTTATATCCACGACGTAAATCACCCATTTATATTATTGTAAAACAGAATTAAAACAAACAACATTAAAAATCTTAACATTTAATCGTTACTTTAAAACAAATTCAAAACACAACTTCACAACTTTAAAATAAATTCTAATCTAAAAGTTAATCCCAAACAAGAAAAGGACTGATAATTAAACGTAAGTATTCATTAGGGTTTACTTATGATTAATTATGGGTTCATTCTGTAGGCCATCTTCCCCATGAGAAAAGATAAAAGAACAAAAGAAATCTAATAAACTAACCAAAACTTACCACTCAGAATTAATTATAATATCGATGCCGGAAATTTCAAATGTCGTAAGGGACTGGGATTTAAACGTCCCTTTCGGCATTTGAAATTTCCGGCATCGATATTTTAGAATGATTTTCTTAAATATATCCATAAAACTAAATAATTCCAACCAAGTAAACATGAGTATTATCTATGATAATAAATTATGACTGTAATATAATTCACTTTTTCCCTTTCTTTTTTCCTTTTGCAGGTGGGGTTGTTGGTGGTGGCGGCGGTGGTGGTGGTGGTGGTGGTGGGAGTACCGGTTCAGGAGGTGGAGTAAGGGGTAACTGTCTATCTGGCCATTTTCGTTTGATATACTCTACCAGTATGTTTACACTCATAACTTTGATTTTAGCATTCTTTGGACCTGGTTCAGAAAAAGCGATGGCCAGCTCTTCAACAAGATCTTCATCTAGAGGTGCTCCAGCGAGGCGGAAAACGTTCATCAATTCTTTCGATTCAATTTTCTCGATATTATTTTTTTGTAGTTGTAGCGCAATCAAGGCAACATCAACCTTGTTCTTTCTCGGTTTCTGGTTGGCAATAAAGTCAATTCTATTAAGCACTAATTCCCTGGCGTCTGGCTCTTTACCTACAAAACCAGATATAACGTCCCCGTATGTCACAACTAAGTCATTCTTTGATTTCTTTTGTTTTATTTGCTGGAGCAAAGACAAAAACTTTTTTGTAACTGACACGTTGTCCATTAGTAAAGTTTGCATATTAAAAGTCCCCGCTACTTTTGCTAAAACGCTTAAAGCGTCACCAGGGGTCATAGGATTGTATGACAAATTCAGCGTGGTCAATTTCCTTGCCTTTCTTATTTTTGCTATTACATTCTTTATAGCTTCTTGTTTTAACATATTATTACTAAGATTTAGCTCCTGTAAGGAAGGGCACCTCAAGATAGTTTGTAAGGCCAGACTAATTCGGGGGCCAGACAGGGCGTTCCATGACAAATTCAAGACTTCGAGACAAGTGCTTTCTGCTAATTTAGTGAGAAACGCGGGACCTCCTAGACTATATATTTTGTTCCACGAAAGGTCTAAGTGAGTAAAATGGTTATGGGTTTCGAAAGGTACTACTAGAAGCTCGACTCCTCTTCCGGTTATACCGTTATAGCTTAAATTAAGATTTTCGATACTAAGTCCGTAAACTACAGCCTTTGCTAAATGCTCCATCCCAGCATCTCCCAACTGATTATAACTCAAATCAAGAATCTTGAGTGTTCTATTATATGGCAAGTTATAAAGCAGTCGTCTGGCACCATCAGGACCAATTCTGCAACCACGCAAATTGAGTTCAGTAAGCGTGTTATTTGAAAAAAACAAATCACCCATATGATAGCAAGCATCGTCGTTTAAAAAGTTATCAGTTAGGTTTAATACTTTTACCATCTTATTGTATTGTAAAGCTTTGGCCATTGCTCGGAATCCATTTGGATTGATGCAGTAATACCGTAGATCTATTCGGGTTTCAAGGAGCCCTCTATAGAAAATTCTGACTGGGCACTGATTCATCTCCTTGCAGGTAGCTAGGTACAAGGCCTGTCCGTCGTCCGGGTATTCGATTAAATCTTCAGGGGCTAACAATGCTTTCTCTATTCCTGGATCTATGATAGCCGGATAACAGTAGTACGGGTGTCTGAGCACAGAGCTTGCCGACATAGTTATGAAGTTTCCGCATATTTCTCCACTGCCAGGGTCAAACAACCCGTCGCGATGTAAAATTTTCTTCCTGTTCTCTTCAGGAATGGCCATTTCCAATGAAGGCCAATTATCCATAAGCTCATCATCGGAACTCACTATGGAATGGACTGAGAAGACCACATCTATCGGCATTGCCCCAGTGTTGCTGTCATCTGAGTCGTCCATTTTCTATGTAGCTTGATTGATTTTGGTCTAAAAAAATATATATAAAGTACAAATAAAACTATTACAATATTATTATCAGGTAGACCGTCTATTTAAAAAAAGTACTCTAAGATTTTAAGTAAGGGTTTCCTTAACTTAGAGTTTTCTAGGTTAACTTTCATATGAGTTTGACAGTGACAATGCGGACAGAAACATAAAGGTAGATTATCACAAAATAGTATTGACAGGTTTTGAAATTGATGAATCCTTTTCGAAAAATACTTAAAGAAGGTCGAATTCGCAACAAGCATAGAGGCTGATTTTCAAAGATCCAGCGCGCAAAATCTAGTAACACTGGATGAATATAATACATATATTATGACCAATTCAGTTCAGCATACAGTATTCAGCGTAGGTTTTGTTTGACTTCCAGTATTTCACCTATTGTACGTAGGGATGTCGTATGAGCGCTTGAGAACCTAAACCAGGTTTCTAATTCCTGACATCCCCTCTACAAGTACACAATATCCCGTGTTTTTTACATCTTACAATTCTCATCATATAATTATTAATTAAACATGTGACACCCTCGTTGCTCAGGTGATAGCAAGCTCTACTGCTGAGCATCCTGGGTTCGATTCCCAAGGATTCCCAAGTCGAAAAAAGTGTAATTGGGTTTTTTTATTTAGAATTTCTCAGTAGCATCCCGGAGTCTATATTTGTGCCCAGTTGATGGCAATAGGGCCCTCCCCTTCATTAATTAACTGTGCCTCAAATTATTTTATTTTCATTTCAATTGACGCAAAGTTTTTAATAGCAGTTTAATTACTGTCGTTGATAGCGGACAGGCGGCCATATATTTACGATACCATAATTATCTTGGACCCTGAACGTTGAGAAATGAAACGATAGCGGTAATAACTTCTTCATACATACACACATACATAAACGTATGGCTTCTCTCCACAGAGGTAGTCAGAAAATATAGAATGCGACCAGCTACGATCCTTACACACTCCTTTGCTTCGTTTACGTTCATACTTCTGGTCACACCGCACGCCCATTGCGAGTACTACGCACCTGACCTTTCTGAAGAACATTACCAATAAAGTCACTATATGTCTGCCATATAACTTCATGTTTAATTGTATTATGAAGTTTATGATGAAAGAACCAACAGATTAAAACATGATCCATGAGAAAAATTAAGGAAACCATCTGGTCTTTAAATCAACGTCAACTTTCTCCCAATATGATATGCCAAAAGCCTATGAAATCAGATACTTTTGAACTAAAAGCGGTCTAAAAACACACGAATTTAGTGACGATGAAGAATAACATCATCGTATTTAGAAATGATACATAGAAAATAGCTTTCATGTGAAGAGGGAGGCACTGGTAGTGAAAGTATAGCCCGAGGGCACGGAAACAGGGGGCAAGGCCAGCACACTTGAGAGAATGAAATGCGTGTGTAATAGTGTAATAGAGAGGATCAATGATCGTGATTATAGATGAGGCTGATAAGGAGATGGAGCTGATGAGCCTGCATCACGGTAATTGGATTAGGTTTGGGTTTCAGTTGAGTGATTGCAGTTTTTTGTCCCTAATACAATTATTGGTGAGAACGAAATTACTATTGATCTTAAAGTAAGAGAACGTATATAATTATATCTTTATTATTGGATACTTTTATCCCAGTAGTACGTTCCCGTGGGGTAATATCTAACCTCCACGCAGGCGAAACCGTTAGCAAAAGCTAGTAGACCTAATAAGAAAGCTGCAGATTTAATCATCGGGTCACACCCTTAAGTCTTTCCCTTCGATAACGAAACAGTCACAAATTTTAATTTAGAGTCGTAGAAACAGAAATCTGTTCCAGCACCACCCAGAATGAATTTCAACTCCACAAAACAAATAAATTCAAAATTATGGAGATACTTATAATTCTAAACATTGCGATTCTCAGGCCATATTTCAAGTCTTCGCTCTCGCGTTAAGACCTAAGATATCATAGTGACCTCGTGTTCTGACTCCAAAGAGAGAGTACCTTTCCTAAGGTTTGTACCACTTATTTGAATATCCGCCGATCGAGTAAAGTGAGCCTTTACACCGTAACGAATGACGAATGCAACCAATTTGGGAGTGTGGCGAATCTGACGAATTGCTGGTGTGATTGAGAACAAATTTCCTTTAAAAACTTTCGGGGTTTTGATCCAAACGTGGGAATAGGATATCTAAAACCTACGCTTGACTATATTTTGGAGTTGAAAGAAATTGATTAATTAGATGAAATTTAAACCATATACTGTTTGAACAGGCTGTTATGCCAATCTCATTAAGGCATTAACCAATTAATTTTAATGTCGTTTTGACCGAAAACGGAAAATTCAAACTGTAGTTAATAGACTACCAAGTTTGGACTGAAAATAAAGCCGACATCATTTATGTACAATTAGATAAACATATGGACACATTCATAACAAGCACACATGATACAGACCTAATCGAATTAGGTACCGCAAAACCTATTATTTTCGCAATACTGGCCAAAGGAATAAATTCAATCCTGACCAATGATTAGGAACAATGCGCTGTAATATTAAATTCTTTCACAATAGTTTACTATAGTAATTTCCGCTTACCGTAAGACTCTCTTCACACGGATGGCGCGATAGTGCGCGGCAGAGTGAATATTTTATGCGGAGCTGCAACGAGTAACGACCGTGTTGAGTAGAACCACGGCTATAAATCCTGGTGCAATGTAAGGGCTAATATCTAGCCACCAGTATTGATAATAAATAATTTTATTAATAACGTTTACTAGCTTCCGTGTTTACTAGATGGAGATAGCTATAGGCAAGCTTGCGGGAATTCTGATTTTAAAACGTGACAAGTTTTGCCATACAAAAATGTTTATAAATACAAATATTGAAATATCTGCAAAACTTATCGATGGGTCTATATTTTTTATTTTAATATGGGAGCAACGGTGAAACCGTGAAAACTTAATCGAGTCCTGCTTTTTGTGTACAAATGAAAAACGCACGCTTCTATGTCCTACAAACAATATGAAGAGCTTTTACAAGCTTTACAGTCAGAGATAAGAGATTAGTGCATTATAATTGATTGTGACTGGGTGCGCCCGCGCAAGCACCTAATTGATCCGAAATGTTTGTATTGTGTGTAATTCGATCGCCTTGTAAGGCCGGTAGTTAAGATGCCAGTAAGAATGGAGGTCGTAGGTTCGAATTTGTGTGTAATTGATGTAATTACCTGTTTAAGATTAAATAAGGATAGTGGATAGCCCTGTGATCACGGTTAAGGTGATCGAGCCAAAAAAAGTGCAGTAGAAAACGATTTGGCTTAATATGTTAGTTTCGCTCACGCTTCTTGCCTTTAAAGGAATAATCTCCATGCATCAATGAAGAGTTTAAGCATTTAAATAAAGTATAGGCTTTAAAATTTCAGTTCCAACGTTCCTAAATCGAGCATTCACATGATTGCCAGCACGAGAATCTCCCAGCCATTTATAACAGCTTTTAATTTCTGACACCGAGACACACATTGCTATTCTATTCCATAAACAATATCGAAGTAAAACGCAGCACATCTGAATCACAGCTACCACAAAGAGTGTTCTAATCGCAATAAATTGTTGAAGTGCGCGCGCGCAACATAACTCGCGCGGGCGGCGACAGCGCCTCTCATAACCGCCGCCCGGTTTCGGAACTATTTGATTTAGAGAAATGGAAAGGCGTTGCCATTGTTTTCTCTTTAAAATTTACAGAGCCCAGATAAACTGTATTTGGTTTTGTAATGAAAGCACTGTTTGTTTAAGAAAGTACTGTGATTTACTGAGCGTTTTGAGGGAATGCAAATTGGCTGTTCAAATATGCAGTGAGTTAAGAAAGTCGGTGGCATGGCGGCCCTTTGTCTGTTGCACGGTTATTTTGAATTTTACATTGTTACTACGGATTTTTTAGAATTTGGAATTAACTTTCTAAACGTTGGTATCTCTGTCAGACATTGCACCGTACTGCTGCATGAAACTAGTTAGACGACAGACAACTTAAACATCAAGTTTTTCTGCTCAAAGAACAAGTTGATGATGCAACTCTTCTGTAAAATATTTCGCTACTCCGTATACGTTCATCGAGTACATGTAATAAAACAAAAACCAACGTATACATTACATCGTATACATTAAATGTTGCGCAAGCCATCCATAAAAGATCGACTGTCAGTCCCAAATCGGTGACAAGCAAAAATCCACGAAAAACTGACCGACAACACATCGCATATGTATATGTTTTGGTTTTGACCAATCGCAAAGCGGGATAATGTTAATTGCTCACTCGTCTTAGTAGCGGCGCGTGCGCACGTTTGGCAGCAAAAAGGATGGGCCATAAAAGGCTTTAAGGTAACAAAAGAGGCCGCAAGAATCCATGAATAAAAATACCGAGCCAAAAAGCGTTGGCGCCAATTATGGTGCGTTTGGGCATCTCTAAACCCGAAGATCGACGGGCAGCGCGTGAGTGCACGCGTTAGGGATGCTACACGTGCAACTGTCAAAGTGTGTGTGATTTAATTATTGTGCCAGTTACAGATTTTTTGGTCAGGTTTGCAATGTGAGTTGTATTTTGGTCGTACGGGATAAATTGTGTTTTCTTTCGGGAGCCTTTTACGTTTTGTGTTGCTCCAGGGGCTTAATATGAGCCCAAAAAAGCTCTGATTACCAGACAGTCGCCAGTAGCAAGCTGTATTTTAAATTGGCACTTTCTGGACTCTGCTGCGGTAACTTAATTGTGGGTTTTTAGCCATTCATTATGCATCGTGTGACGGATTTTAGAGGACGTATTTTGATTTCGAAATTCGACACAGCTTGAATAATTTGCATATTGTGCATTCATCTTATTTCGGCAATTTAGGTAGGATTTGCCGACACTTGTATATTTTGTTAACAAAATTGTTTCACTAGCGTGGCACTGAGGCAGGAACATCAACACACAAACTGTATTCAATACATGATACTACAACTCCTAGCATAAATATTTTTTTCCGTCGGATTTTTTTTTTGTGGTCTCCTCCATTCTTTTTGGCGTACGTAGGAATTAAGTTTTTCTGTGAAACAGCCCATTATTTATTTTTTATAACCGACGAAAAATTTCTATGCTTAATGGTCTAGGATCTTGTGCGGTGTGAAAGGTTTTAGTTCGTTCATTGATACCCTTGCCTCTCGGTATATGCTGCTGTATGAGATCTTGGATTCTATTCCCAGGTCTAACAAAATGCTATTGGATTTTTCTATCACGAATTTCTCAATAGCAGCCTGAAGTCTAGATTTGGGCCTGGTAAGTTGCCAATGGCTTCGGTCGCCCCCTATAATATGGGACTTAAACAAAACTGGTGAGTACCATAGACCTCTGGTAGCCTTACGGGGATGAGAGGCGTGAAGTCATGTTATATCTGCTGTATTAGAAAACCATGTTCCTCCCAAACATAACTTAGGTAATACCCAGGTAATCGATACGAACATTATTGTACGTGGCATGTCGTATGAGAAAGTGATTCTCAGCGATTTGTGAAGGAAATCAATTTCCTAAGATCGATGAAAGTTTGTCGGGCGCAATTTCACTGGAATCACTTGGATGCTGCGATGTAACACGTTCCCGTGTAGACATGGCTATGATTAGCTGGCTGAGCTTAGAGTTTACGAGTGATATTCTGTAATGCTCAGCCTCGGTTTCTCTTTAACTTTTGAGCCCTATTTGTTGCAAATAATAAGGGCGGTTGCGCAAAAAGAAAATTTAATTATTTTGCAAAAGCACATTAAAAAAAAAATACTCAGACAAAGAAGCCAAAAGCCTCGTAGTAAAGTTCAACAATTTTGTCCATGGGTTGTAAATCAGGGCCAGGTACCAAAGACAACACACTCTATATTGCGTAAATGTTGGGAAACTGGCAAATAACAACAAACAAACTTTTTTTGTGAGTGTGATTTCATCAAATGACCGTCTCCCGCTCTGGGTGGAGCGTGTCAGACTTTTACTGACTAACAACCACCCGTGTCCCTTCAGTTGCCTGTGCCAGGGTCACGGTAACTCTTTCATTTCGTGGATTTGCCACGACCCTGGCAGGCAACAAATAAACCTAAGAGACTAATTATGGAGTGCCGAGATCATATCCTAGAAGAATGGTTGATCAGGAATAACTTATCGTTGTGATCAAAGCTGAATCTTAACACCTGTCAATAAAATCAATATCACAGATCGAAATAAGAAATATAATTATTCTCTTTGTTTGAACGACCTTCATATCTGTACGTTATGAGTCTGTGAACGCCGCAGGATCTTGAGAATTAACTTGCACAATTGATAACAATATTAAATGCAATAGAAAATTATTTATTTAATAAGCTAGGCTGGGAATACGAATAGAATAAAAGGTGTGATCGAAAGCGAGAAGTACCTACCTAGTTTTTGTAACCAGGGTCTTCGGATTTAGTTAAAGTTTAGTAAGAAACCGATGGATGTACTCGAGAAAAATTAATTAAATTAATAGGACACAAACAATTTATTTGCCAAATTAAATTTCATTTAAAAACACACTTCGGTTTCCTACTATAAGTCTATTCGAGTTAAGAAAATAGTGACTCACCGTTGTCACTCAGCTAAGCCACGCCCCTTGACCAATAAGATCATAGTAAATTAGAACATATATGTCTGAAGGGCTTACTTTAACTAGTCAATGTGAACACGGCTTTCTAAATTACTATGATGTAATTGGTCAAGGGGCGTAGCTAAGCTGAGTGACAACGATGAGTCACTATTTTCTTAACGCGAATAGACTATAAACTTCAACTAGGTATATCTGACGACCCTGCTGGTTGCTTATTTCTTTTGGTGACTGTCCACGATCAAGTTGAAATCAAGCCATAAGTGTTTTTAATTAGGCCCATGAATTTAACGTCATAATTATATCAGTCCTTGAACCGTTAATAAAAACCTTTTTAATTTCAATGATTAATCGTTATGAAAGAAACTGACAGTACTGACAATACAAACCTATAAGGTCAAATAAACTAAAATGGAATGCTATATGATGATGGCCCTAAAGTTAATGACCTATTTGATCTTCAATAACATTAATGAGTTCTAAATCAATCCACATTGTAACCGCCAACGTAAGCTATTGTATTACAGCCCTAAAAAGTCAACAAACTTATTAACTTAATTAAAAAATCTCAGTAAGTTGCAACCTGCCCCATACTAAGTTAAACCCACACCTGTTATCTAGAGCAAGGTAAAATGTTAATTACAGAGCCATATTGACTCATAAACCAACTTATTGATTCATCAACAAAAGCTCTTATGTCAGAGACAGAAATACCATTTTAGTTTACCCCAGCGATTGGAAGAAATAGTAGAGTCCCAGCGTGGGACACTATTTTGAGGTTACAATCGACTTCTATCAATTAATAATCGAATCATTGGAACGTTTGAATCGATTCCGAATCGATAACAAAAACTTATGAATGGCTGGTATTCGTAGTGGTTGCATAGCTTTTGCATTATTTTCATTGGTTTGCCCACGATTTTGTAGTTTGCATTCCAAGTGTTTTGCTTGGGTAATTAAAAATAGGTCTTACGCAATGGTTTGGAATTATTGTTTAATTATGCCGTTCCTTTGGTAATTAATGTGGTAATGGGAGCAAATGAGCAAAAATTTGGGTTTAGTCTTGAATTGAGGCGAATGCTGCTAAGTATCTCAGATACGGACGCTTCAAATCAAGATGCTTTGATGGAAGGAAATGTAGGATGTGCTGCGTGAAAGATGATAAGTATGGCTACTTGGCCAGGGGGAAAAGGTATATTGAGACAAAATGTTCCTGATGAACACAACTAAAATTGGATAAAGGCAGCTGGTCTTCTCCTACTACTATATGATCAACTTCTTTATTGGGTTCGGTACCTAAACGGTCCAACGGAACCCTATTACTAATCGTCCACTGTCTGTCCATCCGTTCGTCTTTCTGTCTGTCAGCGGGCGGTAGGTATCTCATGAACCGTACAATAAATAGACAGTTAAAATTTACACAGTGTGTAATTCTATTGCCTCAAGAACAACAAATAATAAATATTAAATAAAGTTAAACAAGAAACGTATTTTTTTCAACGTGTTATACGTTGTAGTACGAACACCTACTGTGAAGGTCTGAGTCGAACTTGTTATTTTTTAATATAGTAGTTAAATATATTTACTAAATAACTACTACTAACTCTTAGTCATTAGTCACCTTCCAAAGGATCCATCACAGTTTATCTTCGTCTTAAATTATTAATAAACTCGTGCTAAAATGTTTAAAAATAATCGCCAACATCACACAGAGCCGAAAATATGAAAATACAAAGGAGCTAATTATGATTGATGATCAAATGGAATCTGTATGAATACACAGGATGTTTGAGGTTTTAAAGAACACCAGGATTTGGAAGATGTGAAGAAACTTTTTTTTTTTTAATTTTTTGGCTTTGGGATTGGATAAACAATGAGTTATTTAAAGCCTTTGGGATTATGTACGCCGGACGTTAAAATATCGCAGCGTGATTTTATTGCGCACTGGATTTTCGACTTTCGGTGTTGAACCGAACATTGTGAATCCAAATAGACCATCCTAGCGCATCGACAACAAAAATACACACTATTCGATTTTCAACTCTCGGTGTTAAGCCATGGGTCGAAGATCCCGTCGCGATATTTATACGCTCGTGTGAACGTAGACTTAGTTGAAAGGTTGTGTACCTTTAGGTATGCTCTTTGGTTTAACTTACAGTACCTTTCAGTGGTATGAGGCTGGCACTTGATCACAGGGACTGGCACGAGCAAAGAGAGCCACAGGTCTGTCGACTTCACCAACTTCTGGTGGGCCCAGAAATGGGTGACTGAAAACTTTAAAAAATGTAAAATAACTTTTATTTCCTAGACTTTACCCAGCACATTTTCAAAATAAAAAGAAGATTTTTTCAAGTCGGTATATTATAACTATAAGTTTAGTGACGGAGTTCTGAGGTATCAAATAGAAGATCAAATATTAAAAAAGAAAACGAATTTGGAACCTTTCTTTTTTTTAAGTCGGAAAAAAAACATGCTTGTGTGAAAGAGCAACCCCAAACATCCAATATATTTTTCAACCTTTTACCAAGTCCTCTTCAGCAAAACCTTTAGCATTCTCAACATTTAAAGACCGTACCTACAATTATCATGATTTTATTTCACTGAGCCCCCAAACATTTGAATGCCATACATCCTTTGATCGCCTTTCAAGACCTCTATTATTAAATACATACAAACATTCGATTATTGCGATACGAATCAATTCAGTCGAGATATCGCCCCAGCCGCCATCTTTACTAATAATACCTTTTGCCGAAACATTTCACGTATTGAAAAGAATATTTGTCTTCAACGTACCTACAACTGCGATGAATGCTTGACCTCTTTTTAACCTTATTGTTAAGAACATAAGGGTGAATATGATTTAAAGAAAGGGTTAGTGAAGTATACCGGGTTATTGATAATTTCCCATACTGCACAAAAGGCGGGTACACAAGGGATTGAAAAGGTAAAAGAAGTTCTTAAGACCGAAAGAATGAAAGACGAATTATTGTAGGCACCCAGTAGGGGGTTATGTTTAAAGGATTCTAAATTATATGTTGACCGACGTTAATGATGCGGTTCTCGTATGTATTAATTTAATTAAAGTTAAGATGGTTTTACGTACTTTTATAGTCTAGACTAGCAGCTTAACTGGTGTTTAATTTTACACGATATTGGCGCGTTTAACTGAGGATGAGTCGCATCATTATGTGGTACAAAATTGAAAAGAAATTCGTCATATTCTAAAAGATCATGTTACCAAGAACCAACATAACCACATAAATGGAAGAAGACTACTTCGACTAGAAGACCAATTTTATCAGAAATTAACATCCGTGACTTTATACATAACAAAAAAATTACATCAGGAGTTAGAAAAATATTTATGACAGATTACCTACGTTGTTTTCGCGAGAAGCATTGGTCTGCCTATTCAGAAGCCTTTGACTCACTGTACGTGGTTTAAATCTAGGCCTGGACCCATCTGAAGGCTCCGACAGAATCGGACTAAGTGATAGGTCCGATAAATTTCGATGGATAAAGATTATAATGTCGCAACCTGTCTACTTACACCACTGGGATTGAGTATGGTACCAAAAGCCGGACTGACCGTAAGTGTTATTGGCGAGATCTCAAAATCAATCAGATACCCTGATGTATATACCGCATTATGAACCTCCTCCTCCTGAGGAGGATCCCTGCAATGAATATACTGTGTTCTTGATATTGCCTGTCGTAAAAATATTAATCGAGATCATTAAAACAATATCGAATAATAAATATCAACCAACGTAATTAAGCAAAAATATCGCTTATTAAATCAAATTAAACGCTGACAGTCAACAAAAGGAAACGGTAACAGAATAAAACAATAAAATACTGTTTTAATAACTAAGAGCAGAGTACAGACAATGGTAAACGATCAATTATTATTAAAAACGTTGAGACGTCTTATTAATATAAACCACTGAGGATGGGTAACGTTAAAACTAAGGGCTATTTAATTAATGTGGGCCGCAAAGCGCCGTAAAACCCGGGATAAATTGTACTAAAACCCTTTAGTGCGCACGCGCATCGAATGTTATTCGACTTCAGATTGTAGGGTTGACATGCTACAAGATTTTTCTGAACATTCTTGAATGCTATTTGCAGACAATCGGTTATTTTGTGTTTTTTTATTTTATTGTTTGGAATAATTTTATACTTAAAATAAAGGTATATGATACTATAGCATGAATCTAGATTAATGAGAAAATGATTAATCTATAATAGATTAAGGCGTAACTTACGTTGTTTTCAAATTAAGGTAATTTTTTTTTCTGAATCCTTATTTATTTTTCACAGGAGACAACCCTACTACAAGCTAATTCTGTATTTATTGTTAAACTAATAAAGGCGGTTCGTTTTATTTTTCCAACGTAATGAAAGGCTGAGAATGTTCAATTCTTGCCCAAGTGAAGTTACATTTTCCTTATTTAGTTGAATAGGGTTTCTGTACTTTCGTTCTCTGCTGGTGGCATACTGTTTTCTTTAAATTCTTTTATATATATACTATATACAGGGTGGCAGGGATATCGACGCGAACCCTACGGAGTAATTGCGTAACACACTAAGAATGACTTTTATTTTGACAGTTCAACAACATTCATTGCGTTATTTACGTTGTTGCAGACATTTTTTTCCAACATATGATAAGCAATGGATTAGCAATATTCTTTAAAATGATACAGATTGTGATTGACAGTGTGTTTCGAAATTAGGGTGCGGTTAAAATGGATTCAGTAAGTACATGATTCTGAAAACCTGCTATAACATTTTTGTCGATTATTTATTTAAAAAAAAAACCGTATAATGTGACCGCGTAGGTATCGAACATAAAACAGTTTTTTTTTTTGACAGCCGACGTTCAATTTCTACGCTACGTCTAGAATCATGTTCTGAATTCATGGTTACAGTTTATACGTCGATCGCCCACTCACCCTGGATATTAGTGAATTTATAATACTCCATCATTTACATAAAACCTAAATCATCTCATATGCGTAGGTACACACACACTAGGAATCGCACGTAACTTCGGCCTGCTAAGGGAGTAGACCAGATGCTTTTGGAACATACTATTTACTATGGCCTTCATACATAGCCGTTCGCTATGCTATGCATAGATAGCCCCATCCCATTTCTTCGTTTGGATGTCGTAAGAGTCGACTAAAGGACTTTTTTTTTCCTTTTTTTTTTTTCTGGATGGGAAATCATCAAATGACTTCTCCCGCTCTGGGCGGAGCGGTAGGGCGTGTCAGACTTTTACTGACTAAAACCCACCCGTGTTCCTTCAGTTGCCCATGTGCCAGGGTCACGGTATCTCTTTCGAACAATCACGCGACCCTGGCAGGACGACTAAAGGACTTACTAGAGAATGGGCAGCAGCGTTCTCTTTGCACTTTACTACCATACTGCGATCGACAACCCGCCTGCCAAGCGTGGCGCTTATAGCAAATCCATCCAAATTGAGGGCGGTCTATGTCCAGCAGGGAACGTCTTTTGGCAGAGATGATGATCATTTGGGTCGCCCCAAACTCATGTAATTCGTAATTCTTTCGTAATTCGTAATTGTTTATTGACATATTTGTTTACATAAATATTTGAAGCCTTTGACTCCTGAACTAGGTGTACCTGTATGTCAGGAGTCAGCGCCCTCTCCCATTTTATTTAATTTCTATAACATAGGAAAACACAAACTAAGTGCTACAAAATACAATTTTAAATACGTAAAAAATTATATAAAATACAATACAATAACAAAAACGCTAAAAACAAAATTATACTAACATTATTAAATCGTGCTGTGTGTGTATGTGTGTGAGTTAGTGGGATGTGTGTATGTGTTTTTATGTATGTCCGAACATGATACGCAGTAGGACTCGCACGTAACTTTGGTCTGTTAAAGGAGTAGACCAGATGCTTTTAGAACAAACTATAGCTGCCTTTGTAGTGTACATATCACTTAACAGAATAAGGTAGTTAGTCGCTATTTCGAACAACGCTGATGCATCTAATATTGACGCGGGTTGACGCAGTTGACCTCTGCGCCGGCCGCCGTAACTGGCTCGAAGTGCTCTGAACATAAAACCACGATAAATAACAGAGCCTGAATGGAACAATTGCAGTTAATTGCACAAATAATCCACTTAATTGGCCCGGATAATTTATCTGCCCACGTGGGTGGGCGACGGTGTACATGTGTTCTGTTGTCTCTAGATATTCTTGTTTGTTTGATAGATGGCTTAACAATTTAACAGTCTTTCAGCTTTTCTGGTTTCGGCCTTTCTTCTCAAAGTAGTCAGATAGGAAACGCAGACGTCATCTAGTTTAAAAAAATATGATTGACTTGTAAAAGTGTTTGAACAAACCTACTTCAACATTTTAGCCGAAAGACGTCCACTGCTGGACATAGGCCTCCCCCAAACCTACTTACAAAAAAACTTTTTACAAAAAAGTAACAAACGACTTCCATAAAAAACACTACAAAGTCAAAAATAACTTTAATTTCGGAATTCGGTGTTTTTTTTAAGGAAGTCGTTTGTTATTTTTTTGTAAAAAAAAAACAAACTTTTTAGTTATAATAGATACCCCGCACTAATTCAATCGCGTTATTCGTTCATTTGTCCAAATTAAAATGGGACCATTGGGGAAGCACCAGTTTCAAATGGAAAAAAAAATCATCAAAATCGGTTCACCCAGTCAAAAGTTATGAGGTAACAAACATATTAAAAAAAATACAGTCGAATTGATAACCTCCTCCTTTTTTTGAGGTCGGTAAAAAATAAAATCATTTAACACTTAAAATACTTTTTTTTATGAATGACATCTCAAAGGTCAACCTATGAGGTTGTCGGCTGCTTAACCGGACTTGCCTGTGGTTACCTTAATAAATTAAGGCCTTCAGACAGAGCTTAAAAACTTAAAACTAGAGCGACTACATACTAAAAGCACTCCCTGTGGGGTACAGACCTCGGCTTAGAGTATCGCTGGTAGAGGACAGCAAATGGATGGGCTGCATCGGAATGATTATTATTTAGGGACAAACTTCAGCTACAGGCTCAGCGGCGCGGGCTGGCCCGAGCAAGGGTCGGGGCGGAATTTTAAAGACTCATGAATAGAGATATTTCATGACCAAGTGGGCGTGAAAGATTAAAAGGCTAAATGAAAATCTCATATTTGTTTAGTATTGAAAGTTAATTCAATAATTGACATAGCGTTGTTTTCGTTTCTGGGAACGGAGGTAATAAAACATACGGCGCAATGTATATTGTTGAATTTATGTGAACGCTATTCATCATCTGCCTTTTCCTAACTACGTTGGGGCCGGCTCCAGTCTAACCGGATGCAGCTGAGTAGCAGTATTATACATGAAGCGACTGGTTACACACAACCCACTGGTTACTGGGTAATACGATAGCCTTTGGTAAGACTGGTTACCTTTCGGGATTCCGTGGACCCTTAACGATTAAGATCCACGTATGAAAGCCGGGACCAAAGGCTTCACATGCTTTGTGATTCTATTTTAATCTAAGCAAGATACACATCCACATGACCAGTCCTACATCAACAAGTAAGGTGTGGTCATCCCACCGACACAATGCGCAAGGCAACCTTGCGCCGGCGCATCTTTACAAATATTATGTCACTCAGTACAGTGAGCACTTAATTAATTATTCACGTTGATTAATAGATTTTACAAACGTCTGTCATACGTCCTTGGCTTGGTTTTCAAGTGTGAGAATGCGTATACAAATATTTAGTAGTGGGTAGGGTCAGGGTTCCAAAACAGAAGAAAACAAACTTAACCAGTGCGCAAACTGCTACCTTTAATTCTGCAGTGATTTTAGACCCCCTAGCGTAGAATTTTTTTGGCGGGTATCAAAATAATAAAAACTTTTTTACAAAAAAAAAAACAACCGACTTCCTTAAAAACACTACAAAGTGAAAAATAACTTTAATTTCGGAAGTCGGTGTCCTAAGATCTGTATTTATGTTTTTTTTGCCACCGACTTCCGAAATTAAAGTTATTTTTCACTTTGTGGTGTTTTTAAGGAAGTTGTTTTTTTTTTTTTGTAAAAATGTTTTTATTTTTAAATTTTTAGTTGTGGTATCCACCCCGCACTAATTCCAAACAAACAATGCATATTTATGCGATAGCAGAAATCGCGGTTGATTTGCTGTCATTTTTTAAAGAGTTCCGGTGTCTATCTCTGGAACTCATCATCAGATCCTTATGAAATTTATATGGGACCATTTCGGAATAAACCCCTTTCAAACAAAAAAAGAATTTTGCAAATCCGTCTATATATGACGGAGTTATGACCGAACATACATAAAAAAAAAAATATATATAAACATCCGAATTGAGAACCTCCTCCTTTTTGAAATCGGTTAAAAACAGCTGTTTCATTGACAAGTGCAATACCTACGCGGTCAAAATGTATGGACCTGCTTTTATTTTTCTTTGACAGTCACGGGTCGTCAGAAGCCCAAAAGTCTCACAACCAATCCTTACCACGGGGTATCGTTTTATCCAATAACTGGGTTGTAGAAATCAAATACTCAGTCGCTCCATGTAAAGTACGGGTATTCAGATGCATTAGGTTAGACTTGAAGCTGACCCCAAAACAGTAGGGAAACTGCTAGGTAGATGATGATTTATCAACATGTATACTCAATAGTTACCTTAATTATAGTTTTACTTGTGGTTTTACTAGATTTAAGACCACACGTCAACTGTTCATGTAATAATATTGTTCACTGTTTTTTTTTAAGTCTCAATTCAGCTTAAACATTATACTTGTTTTATATCATCATGTTTCACTTTCCGCGGTACTTGTATAGTAACTTTTACTTTTAAGATAACGAAGACTCAAGTGATACTTAAGTTAAGAGGGAGTGAAGTGTGGCCACTTTATTCAACGTTGAGTGTAGTCAGCGCTGAAATAAAATATGTCAGTTCATTAAGAAGTTAATGAGCTGGGTTTATTTCTAAGGAGGCTAGTCCTCAGATCTTCAGATGAACGAATCTTATACAGGACAAAACATCACGTCTTCTTGGTGGATTACTGCCTACCTTGGCACTTCCAAAAATAACAACAAAGACGAAGAGAGAGTGAATAGACATACATACATACATACAATCACGCCTTTTTCCCATGGGGGTAGGCAGAAACCACGGAACGCCACCTGCTACGATCTCTACACACTTCTTTTGCCTCGTTTAGGTTCATACAATTGGTCATACACACACGCCGGTTGCGAGTACTACGCACCTGACCTTTTTGAAGAACATCACCAATAAGGTCCCTATATGTCCTCCTAGGGCGTCCCCTCCCGGTGTTTCCACTCACATCTGCCTTGTAAATACCTTTTGTGCGCCGACCTTCATTCATCCTCTCAACATGACCAAACCATCTAAGCATACTTTTTTCAATTTTTGTCACTACATCTTCTTTTAAACCACACCGTTTTCTTATCACATCATTCCTCAGCCTATCATTCATAGTCACACCACACATGCTTCGCAAGGAACGCATTTCCACAGCATTTATTCTACTTTCATGCTTCTTTTGCCATACCCAACATTCACTTCCATACATAAGCGTAGGCACCAGTATACCATTGTGAACAGAGTGAATAGAAGTATGAGGAAAAGGTGTTAAGTTGTGAGAGATATGACGGTGTTGTGTCTGTTGGGCTACTGCCCGACAAATGATGTCGGGATGTTGATATATTATATTATAGCTGCGCGGTAAACTATGCTTGCGCGATGTAGGATTTTGCGTGACGTCAGTGTGAGAATAGTTCGCATGTGGTCATATAAAGATGCCACCACAAAAGCACTGACACAAGGTACGCCCCACATGGCAATCGATGGCATTGGGTTTCAATTTGACAGTTCAGCTACATTCACTACGTTATTTACGATGTTGGGCAGACGAATTTATGAAGCAATGGATTTGAAACCCTCGGTAGTTATTGAAAGTGTGTAATGCAATTAGGGTGCTGGATATAAACTCAACATCCTTGTTTATTTTAAGCATCTTGCTTCACCACTTACCGAAGTCGTTGTACAGCTACTCCCGACATATAGTAAATTCTTGATGCTTACCTGTTAACAAAAGACAATATTATTTATTAGTCATCAATCAATTTTGTAGCCCTTTCCCAACATTTTGAGGTCGGCTTCTAGTCTTAAAAAATGCAACTCAATACATGCAAGTATTTTACACGGAGCAACTGCCTGCTGCGAGCGACGGCTCGTGGTTAAGTTATAACAGATGCAAGGCTCGAGCAGGTTAAGCTATGTTTGCCGCGGTCGGTCCGTGGATGGGTGGCCATCTTTACATACTGACAGCCGTCTGAGCCTCGAAAAGCAAGTTAGCCGTTGGTCGTGGTTGCCATTCGTGGCTCTTTGAAAATAGCTACGCGACAGAAGCCTGAATTTCTGATAACCAGTCTTACCAAGGGGTAATAAATAGTCTTACCCAGTAACTGGGTTGTGAATGGATAGGCAGTCACGCCCACGTAAACCCAAACCTGGCCACCCCACACGCCAAAAAGAGAACGTTACACAATATCAACATAAACCAACAAAATTCAATTACCAAAAACACTGTTATCCTGATCAAACGCTACACGACATTCGCATACCGATCTCCGATAACACATGCGGTCCCGTTCTCACATACACAAATTATGCACCGCAGAGCGAGACGGGTGCACAGACTTGCTAATGAGTAGGTGAAATGGTGCATTCTTAAGATAGGGACAGTGAAATGTAGTGAAAGTGTCCCGGGCAATTGTTGCTATGCCGAGCTATTTAGCGGGCAATTTATCTGGCTTTTGTGGCATGAAATCATTCGACGCGCCTCAATTGATTGAGTGGTTTGTTTTGTATTTGAATATCGTGCGGCCATGACAGTGTTTATTCTTTCACTAATTGCTATGAATTGTTTGGGTTTTTGTTATTTCAGTCGGCGGTGATTTGGCGGCTTGGATGAAGACTTTGGGAGAAGTCACAATGATTAAAGAGTGCAGTTGAAACGAGACATGAAATGTACATAGGTAACTAAACTTAAGTAAATAATCTATACTTAGTATTATTTGAAAGTAACTCTGTCTGTATGTAATCTTTTCACGCGTAAACCACTGAACGGATTTCTATATAGATGGCATCCTGGGGAAGGATATCACCGCAGATATGACATACCAGTTTAAAAAAAATTGCACTCCGGGAGTGCCGGCAGAAGTGAAAACTTGATTATTAACGTTGAGCATGTTTGATATTTTGGAATGGTTAGGGAATAATTTGTTGTTCAATTTCCATATTTTAAGCACTTTATATTCACGAATTTTACGAATACACAACAATGTGATCACTACACAGACGGTCGAGCCATCAGCTGTCACCATCCATGGATGCGCGTGGCACGCTGTAACATAGACGAACATTCGCGCAAGCGCCCAGCGTCGCCTAAACGAAACAGTAGGCTCAGGCATACATTTTCGCCGCGCCGTAGAGAGGGGATAGCTGTCTACTCTCCATCCGTCCTACGCTTTTTCGATCAGGTCACGTGTCCTGACGCGAGTTTAAGATTTTATACCCATTACAGAAAAAGTGCTCAACGCCGCTAAAGAAGTTTTCACTTCAAAAATCAGTACTTTCGTGTGTAGACTTCACAGGCATGATGAGTATTAATTTCTAAATACGAACAAAAAAAAACAGATTCACTCATACTTCAAGTACCTAACAATACTACCAGCGGTTGTTGACGCCCAAGAAAAACATTAAATATTTTTCAATTTATTTTATCGTGTATATTGATACTGAAGTGAAGTTTTGCTACCTTTGACACTGTTTACCTTTTATAAATCAGCGACCATGCTAATATGCTCACCTACATCAGTGGCACAAACCCAACTTCGCCACGTTATATTTCAATGTCAATTCTCTCCCTATCGGATAGCGCACGGCATTGAACCGGCACTCTCCGGACAGGCCACACCCGCCATTGTCTCCTATAGGGCTGACAACTCTAACAAGCAGCGGTAAGACGAAGGGTTCCGTACCACCGAATAATATTTAACACAACATACTTATTCTTTAGGCAAAAAACTTAATCTTTTTTTATCAAACTAAAAAACCGAGTTAGAACTATGACCATCCGGTCCATCACAAAGATAACTGATGTCACTTGGAAACCTGCCAAGTTAAAATGGAATTGAGCTGGACACATCTACCGCATGCCAGACGACTAATGTCAAACTAACGACCCAACAGGTCCCTCTTAATGGCAAGCCACATCGCGGTAAGCCCAGATGAAGACTGCGAGATGAGCTGGAAGCCTTCAACTGGTTCTTAGCAGATTAAAATAGGGAGAAGTGGACAGACGGTAGAGAGGCATTTGCCCTGCAGTGGGACATCACAGGCTTTTAAAATAAATAATAATATTTTGTTTTTTTTTGTAAACTTGTCTCTATGAAAGTTACAACGTTCCCGTATTACGTTTCATAAGATACAGCTGTGTGACAGACGGACGGGCAGACACCGGAGCCTTCGTAACAAGGTCCTGTCGGCACTCTTCAGGAGCGGAACCCTGAAAAGTACGTACTTTGCTCTACATTGTACCGGACGCAGCAAAGATATGGCCCTTTCTACAGCCATTGTAACGGTTAGAAGGTAGTTGGAACAAATTAAGTGGAAATAGGAACTTATTGTAGGACTTAGCAGTAAAGTTGCATAAAAAGTAGCGTCTAAGTTAACATCAAGTTGGCTAGATTGGCTATAAAGTCTGGATAGGGAACTGTTTTCTTTTCTGACAATAGGCTGATCAGTCTAGTATGAAGTTTTTCTTGCTTTTTTTCAGTAAAACACATATTAAGCAGTGGTTCTGTACTTACTAATAAATAATATTACAAACGCAAAACTGTCTGTCGTCGGCCTCTTAAATTTTGACGTCAAAACCACTTATTCAACCATTAAAAAAAAAAGTTTTGCAGATAGGTAACCTGAGCCCTGTTGAACATTATACGCTTCTTTTCTTGTTGATCATTTGTATAAAAATAAAATATGACGAAACACAAACGGAAAAAGTCGCGCGCAACAACTATTTCATTAATATAGGAGCATTTTTTTACTTTCATCTTCTATCAAAAGTTAACCTTTCGACTCTACCATGACCCCATCTTACATAACACAAGAACTAACATCAAAATCTGACACACACAAAAATCTGACAACCCTACACACGTCCGTTTGTTTCTCTGATCACTTGTCAGCGACCAGCAAATCAAGATCGATTCTGATACACCTAATTTAAATCTATCACCATTCTCCTTCACTCCCGCAGTCGACCCTACCTCCATCTCTCTCTAAATCGTGCGCATACGACTTGTAAGTTAGGCGTGATCGAGCTATCATTTGTCACGGTAATTTTTTTTCTGTGGATTGATAAGGGAATTCGTTATGACACCTAATATATTAGACGAATTGATACGCTTGATTTAGTTTGTTAAATGGTCAAGAGATCACTTGTCTTGTTAGCACAGCTGAGCTAGGCAATGCTAGAATTAATTCCAGGACAGAACGATTGGTATGTAGTTGGTTTTGTAGTCCACAATATGGAAACATGCGGTGCAGATTGATCAGTGGCCCGACACGGAAACAATAAATTGAAGTCGAAATAAGAATGACTTTAATAGTGATACAAATGGTTGCACAGAAGAACTGTAGACTTTTAAAGCTCTGGCACATCCCTATTTGAAGCCATGACAGAACCAAAGACGCAAAAACAAACATAAAATAATAATCATAAACTCAAACAGAGACAGACCAGTTACTGGGTCATACCATACCCCTTGGTAAGACTGGTCGTCAGAGTTTCGGGCTACTGACTACCCGTAACGACTGTTAAATATCCAGTTACGAAAGTCAGGACTAACAGCTTAACGTGTTTTCCGAGTCACACCTCGGGGTCTTGGTATAAGACGTCACCCATCCACGTACCAACCGTGGCAACCGTAGCTTCACCTCATGAATCAAACCGTGCGGCTAATAAGCCACCAGCCCCTCTCTTGCACATCCCTACTTGAAGCCATCGTAGAACACACGACGTATCCAAGAAGAAATATTTTTTAAATCATATAACTCAAAATAGACAGACCCTAGATTTTCTTCCATCCTAAATCACAATTCATTCTGTCAACTGACAAGAAAAATTCGAACCAGTTCACAGGTTCCCACAAATAAATAACGAGTGGTAACCACAAGAAAACCCTAAATCACAACTTCGACAGGCTAAGCTATAAATCTGTTCTCTTAGCAAATATTACGGCGAAATGCGGGTAGAAAACTGAAATGTTACGTCAGTGCGCAGGCGCATCCCGAGCCGCTAAATGTCGGGTCACGCGTGCCTTCCGCCCTGAGAACGTGGTATTAGCACACCTGATGCACCAAAGAGGTTAGAGACCAGTTTGTGAGAAATGTAACTGTAGACCTCGCAGTTACGAAGAAGACGAGTGGAATTTTTAACGGAGTTCCTCTAACAGCGCCTCTTAAGTCTTAAGGTATCAGGAGTTGGCTAGCACATACATATTGATAACACGATTGTGATAGATACAATTACAATTAAGGCTAAATTAAGACTTCTTGCAACTACATACATGCGTATGAGATTTTGATCGTCTAGAGGTTTTAATTTAGAGATTAATTTCGACCCGTGGCTGGAGTGAGCTAAAATTCAGCATCCTACATGCGTAGACGCAGGCCTCCACTGTGTGAGAAGAGTAGCCGCAATCTCCTACGCAGGTCCAGTGCGGGTTGGTGGATGTCACCTGTCTTCGAATTTTCGGTTCTAGGCCGGTTTCCTCACGATGTTTTCCTTCACCGTTTTGAGACCAGCGGTGGTGAAGCAGCGGTGGTATTTAAAGCGCCTATCTGGGTTCGAACTTATGACCTACCACTGGGCCACCACTGCACACCAAATCTAAAAGACCAATTTTTATATTATGTACGTGAGTAATTTTGTCAATTGGGTGTTACATGAGCTGTAACAACTTTGACCCACAATAAAAACTCATCACTTTGCCACATTTTAACACAGATACAAAAACTTAACTCATTACGTAATTCATAACAATCATAATTATTACGAAACCACCTAAAATAATAGTACATTCACAAACACTATTGTTTCCGACAGATCTTCGGATAAACGTGGATTTACGCAATTAAATGAATGTAACTAAAAATTAACACTTTTGATTGCGAGTCCGCATTTCGATTTTGTAATATGTATGGGAAATGCTTTGAAAGGCACAATGTGATCGGTTTCCGGTAATAGAATGGTAGAATTAAACAATGGATTGTTTTTGATGTTGTAGATAGTTTAGCCTTTAGATGGGAATTAAAGAATAAAAGAAATGTGTGTCTATGGTTGATTGTGTGGTGAGAGTTAAATAATAGGTACCTACACAACGACGAAGGGCTAAATGGATGGGATTTTAAAAGGAAAGCAAAATTAACATGGACTTTATTAATATGGGATAATAAAGAATCTGATGGCATTAATGATAAGTTTGAAAGTTACTAAATTAACCGACCGAAGTGACCCACTGATGACCCCTTAAATTTTGACACCCTATCATGATTATCACTCAAAGGTGCCAAATACCTTCAGGTCGGGGGTGTGCTATAGTAGCCGGCTTGGCGCCTACGGCGACTTTCACTACGCGGGTTCAACGACCCCGCGCCAAAAATAATAGCGGCGCGCGCGCATCGGCGCGGGCGTCACGTCAGCAGCGCTTTGCCGCGGTTTCCGCAATACGCTATAAAGATGTGCGGTTTATGCGCGGGCGACACTTTTAGGTTACGCAAGTGTGTGGTGACTGATGGTTCAGAGAAGTGGGTTAAATATTGTAAGAATTATGGTACTTAAGTAGGTACCTACTAATGTATTCTCAAAGTTACTGCAAGATGTTCTTAGGTAGTCCGCGAATTGCAATATTTTTTCCGTTTTTTTTTGTAACTATTATCTACATGTAATATTAATACAATGTGATTATATGAACTAAGAGGGTTTTATTGAAGATTTTAATGATTACAATTCTGTAAAGCCATATTCAAGACACATAACCTTACCGCATCCTCCCTTAAGTCCATAAGAAGTAAAACGCTATGATTAAGAAGATCTTAGAGAGGCGTTCTCCGAAAGACTTTTTATTCACTGTTTACTTAGCTATATCAAAACTTTTTCTGATATTCATCTTCACATAAACACAAACATTGAAATAATGTCCGAAAGGACCTACACAGAGTGACACTATATACGAAAACGATGATGGTAAGTCAGACATGTACGGAACTGACATAAGCTACCGAAAAGCTCAGCCAGAATCTGAATAATTTTGAAAGTGATAATCCATTGCTTCTTCAATCAATTAACTCAGCCTATCGTAGTCCACTGCTGGATAGGATAGGCCACTCCCATGTTGCGCCGCAACATCTTGTCCTCCGCCTTCCGCATCCAGTCTACCCGAGCCACTTTCCTTAGGCCATTGCTTCTTAAATATTCAAAAATTTGTCTACTCAACAACGTAAATAACGCATTGTCAAAATGAAAGCCAAGCCTACTATTAGCATGTTTTGTCCAAACACTATCAGATTATGAAAGCTTTTAAGACAACATTGATAGTCCATTACGTGTCTCTGCAAAGTCCAGACCTCGTCAACAAAGCAACAGAAGTAGGACCAGAACTTTTTCTCCATACAACGACCGATGCTATCAATGAAAGTAAAAGCTCACACATAAAATAGCGTTGTCATTAAATACGAGAGATACAGAATCTCTAGATAAACTGAGACAATAGAGAGAGCGATATTCGACGCGGTCGGGTGCGCGTGCGCCGATCATCGATTACTAATGAAATCGAGACGTTAAATGGCCAAGTGACGAATTGAGTCGCGATCTGAATGGATGATATTTTCTCTATTTGTTGCGAGTGAAGAAATATTTTGTTTTTATTTGAGGTAAGCTGTGAAGTTTAGTGTTGGTAAAAATCTATGGATCCTCCAACAGAGTGTATCTATCCTAGGGCATCGAAAAAACTTTTTACGTCCGAACGAACGTGAACTTAACAATGTTCTTGTTTTAATTTTCTCTATCTACTATGTTCTTCTGTTGCAATATTCTCCTTAGCATTTTGATAGCAATTAAATCGTGTTTTCCGAAGCACTGGAATCACACCGCCAACTTCCAAACTCCGCGCTGGTACTACCAAGTTCCTAATGGTAGAGTAGAAACCAATATCACTTTGTCCGACCTAGGAATCCGGCGCGAGACCAACGAGGACGGCCCGTTGGTCTGACTATGAGATTTAGGGAAGAGAGAGGGCATCTGTGTCTGCGCACACACTTATGCACTATAATATCTCCCGCGGCGAAGGCTAGTCTCTTTTGAGATTGGCTGCCGTGGCCGAAATACGGTCTGGAGGACCCTTAAATAGAATGGACCTAGAATTTGTCTACCTTCAGTATCGACTATCAGTTCGTGTTAAGTGTAGACAACAGGACAGTGGACACGCTGCGTTCAATCAGTGCACATTGCGCTGTGTAACTAAACACGTAATTCCGTAACTACGTAAGTATAAGAAGTACTTGATTATTTTCATCTATATATACATACAAATAAATAAAATTTAAGTGTCGGTTTGTAATTTCGAAATAACAGTTTTTCACTAAATGCATATGATAGTATATATGGTACTTACATCAAAAAATCATTGTTTTTAAATTTTGTCTGTCTATCTGTCTGTCTGTTTGTTCCGGCTAATCTCTGAAACGGCTGGACCGATTTTGACGGGACTTTCACTGGCAGATAGCTGATGTTATAAGGAGTAACATATGCTACTTTTTGTCTGAGTAGCACGTCCCTGTGTGATAATTTCTGAACACCACGCGGGTGAAGCCGCGGGCACAGCTAATACTAAATACTTTCGACTGCCAAGTTCATTATTACTGCAATTATGAAGTGATTGCCAAACACAACGCTGCTTAAAGATTTAAATGGCGTAACTGTTGGCCCTGCATCCTGACGATGTCATTACGATCAACTGCCATTTTATGTGTAATTAGAAACCGACCAATCCTTTCACAAAGTAAACTAGACTACTCAACGATAAAACTAGTCCGAGAATTAATCTTAATAACCCATAAACCCTTCGTCCCATAACTAAAGACCATAAGCATCCGATGAACAGTTTCGTTCATTTACGACCACCATCAAACTACGAAGTTTAATCGACTCGTAAAATATTATAAGTTTTATTATTATTGTTAATAGGATGCGAAAACACCGTGTAGCGCTGTGACCCTGACTCAGTTTGCTTCACTTCATTATAGACCAGACGAGCGATGAGTGGGCGAGTAATTAGTTGCCTCTAGTGGCAGAGAGCAGCTTAATTCTTAGGAAAATCCAAATAGGATTGAGAATACACTGCTAAGTTCTCTAGTTAAAGGAAAGAAAATTTCACAAAGAGTCATATACTCAACAGAGGATGTGCAGAGCAGGCTGTTATTGTCAAAATTAATGCTTAAGAAAAAGCATCTTTAAAGGTAATGTTGGTATTGTTCTTGTGTTAGCAAAATTATTTAGTGAACAAACACGTATTGTATTCTGGCAAAACCTATGGCTTAGATTGCCAAGTAAAAGATAAAAGATTACTTTAGTGAATGCACTATGAAGTGCAAAACAGTTAGGCCATCAGTTGTCAGCGGATAAAATCAGTTTATATTGATGCCAGGCATCGCACAGCTATGTGTAAAGATTGTTCTAGCTGCAGTTTTGTTGCACGATACTTTAGTCACGTATTCAACAAAAAATATCCAGGAAATCGACCGCAATGTCGTCATCGGCAACTTTTTGTCGCCTACAAGTTGCCAATCTACATCATAGTTACTAGGATTAACATTTAATTGCTACAGAGATCTTTGATACGCCTTCATAAGGACTGTGTATAGTCTATGGCCTTAGTCATACCGATAGAGTTTCTTGTCTATGATAAAAATAGTTTTATTACGCACATGCTTAGGCTACTAATGTGTGGAATATCATTTAGATTGGTGTTATTTTTGGTCGTAAAAATTGTAACTGTTTTTAATCGGCATAAATTCTGTAGGCAAAGGTTTATTCTTCAAAATTTAATTTAATTTTTATTCAGCTACATAAAACTGTAATTTAATTTATTTTTAACTTTATCCGCAGCTTTTAATGTTTAATTCCATGACGAAGTCACTCCACTAGACTATGAAAAGTTAATACTCATTATTATGTCAAAAAAAAAACCATGACAATAATTACTCCAATATCAAAAGGAATTCCAGCTATAATTATAATAAAAATATGCAACATAATTCCCCATTATTATTATGGCACAGAATAAATTATGAAATTCGTTAAAACAAAGTAGCAAGGATAAACTTGGTTTCAATCATTAACCAAAACAAAATTAACTTGACGACCTGTCAAGGGATTTTCACCCCTATTGCTGTACAGTTAAAGTGTAAATAAACTGTTTAGTTATGTTTGTAGATAGTTAATGATAGCAGAGATTGGCATCGTACCGAGTGACAGATACAAAATTACTATTCTTGTGTGAAAAATTACTTTTCATTTCCTTTACATAGTTAGTTTCCTTATTTATGTTAAAAATATGAGGTTGGCCAAAAAATTATGACCATCTGTCATGAGAATTTCCCCAAAAATAATTCCTGTTTGTTTGGGTATTTTTTTACGGTGTCATAAATGGCCTGTCATATTAAACGATGAAATAAATAGAAAATCCCGGATTATTTTGAATGATTGCTATTTTATTTATTGAGTTTTTATTGCCTTAAAAAAAATGTAAACGAAGGCTGTTCGCATAAACTTATCGATACGAATAATGTAGTGTTTATAGGTATTGTCTGTCTGTATGCACATTTTGTATCCGCCTAAAAGAGTAAAAACTGGAAAATCTTCTTCGAATAAGCACGATAACATTTATTTTTAACCCCCGACGGAAAAAGAGGGGTGTTATAAGTTTGACGTGTCTGTCTGTCTGTCTGTCTGTCTGTCTGTCTGTCTGTCTGTCTGTCTGTGTGTGTGTCTGTCTGTGTGTCTGTCTGTCTGTGGCATCATAGCTCCCGAACGGATGAAGCGATTTCAATTATTATTTTTTTGTATTAAAGGTGACTTATGTGCGAGTGTTCTTAGACATGTTTGATGAAAATCGGTTGAGCCGTTTAAAAGTTGTGGGGGGTGAAAGTGGGGAAGAATAACCGAATGTCTACAAATATACTCGAGTGGGGTCTCAAATGAAAGCGCACTGAAAGAGAATGATGTTCTTAACTTCGCTTGATGAGTAAATTGGTGGTGGGAAAATTGGGACATGGAAATCCAATTGTCACGTGAGAGTATCAATGACTACATCTCAGTCTTTGCAATTCTGCTAAAGATGATTTGTCATGTGGGTTATTAAATAGTTTTGTTTGGTCGAGCTTACAAATTGCTACACCATCCAAGGAAAAGGCCAAGCCTATGTAGCCTTAAGCAGAGTAAAAATTCTCTACTTAAGGCTACATAGGCTTGGCCTTTTGCGAAAGTACTTTTACCTAAGTAAACCACAGCTTTTTCAACTGTCGTCCCTTGCAACTTATAAGTTGCGGCGATTACGGCATATATGCCGTAATCGCCCAACATAAAATGATAAGAAACATTGTTCTTTCAATATTTCCATATCCTCTAAGACCTTGAAAAGTTACATTATGTGGCCTTATCAGAATCCATCCATTCTCGTCAACACAACTCCGGCCGATAGTGGCATCATCAAATTGAATTGATATTGTTTTTGGAAGCTTCCCATCTTCCTGTTGGCCACGGCGAAGTTCTATGTATTTACAACTTAACAAAATCTACATTATAATAAGTATACCTATAAAAAGTATAAAATAAAAAATTAAATTAAAAATTTAAAAAACCCCCGACACAAAAACCTAAGATCCCTTTAAAAAGTAAAAAATAATAAAAAAACTCAATCTTAAAGTACCTAAGTATGTATTAATAATTTAAAAAAAAATACGTCGCGTTGGGGGACCGCTCTGCAAGGGCAGACGTCGTTGACGATCGTATCCTAAATGCAATATTTAGAAGTAATTTTATAAAAGTTTTCTTCAGTTAGGTAATAGACTATTTGTAATTAAATTGTTAGGTTTGGAGCGGTCCCCCAACGCGACGTATTTTTTTTTAAATTATTAATACATACTTAGGTACTTTAAGATTGAGTTTTTTTATTATTTTTTACTTTTTAAAGGGATCTTAGGTTTTTGTGTCGGGGGTTTTTTAAATTTTTAATTTAATTTTTTCAGTCTTCTTATTATTTTACTTTATTCATTGTGAATGTCAAGGCTTTAGGTGTCATTATTAATATACAACTTAATAGCATTGTATTATTGTTTTACAACATTGAAAACGGATAAGTTTCGCTCATTTCCCCAGGGAAATATCTAGCCTGAAGACGAAAAAAGAAATCCTTATACGAACTTTCTCCATATTATTCAGCCTATTCTATTCTATTTTTGAAATCTCAAACACTCCCACATGACCTTCTCTAATCCAACCGGATAATGTTCCTAATTCAAATTCAACCATCGAATCATTTTAAACCTTTTAACAATGTGTTTGAAAAACGATTCGAATTATTGTAATGTAGTGTTAGGGTTGCCACGTTTCGTCTATATTTAATTGTATCATCAGCATCCAGTATCACTTGCAATAAAAACTTAGCTGCATCTACGGTCACTCTAATGGCATCGATATTTATTCAGACATTTTTGCAAAAACATTTTTCCGGTTTACAAAGAGCGGCCTCCACTAAGTTCTCCAGTATGCAGTCTTAAAGCCAATTCACTGACCCTTCTATGTAGACATGCTCTTCTGAATTACTACAAGCAGGAAATGGTTGAAAACAAAAAATATTCAACTTTGGATTTTGTTTTCTCAAAGGCTTAAATAAAACAAAGAAAAAATATTTAAGAACAGGATTGCATCCGCCAACCCTCGCACACAATGATGACGCATCAATGAATGGAATTTATTCGTGATCGAAGCGTTGACATCGACCCGACCTTGGCGAGGTAATCCGATGTGACCCGAACACGCTCGGGTCAAGCTGTTCTAATCCGATATTTGAATATTGAATTACGAATGGTCACTTAAAATATACTTTTCCTTTTATTATGTTTAACGGTTTTATGGCTGCTCGGTTCGATTGAAAATTTTCCGAAGATGGATTTAGTAAGTACGGGATAAAGTATCGGGAGATATTTCTTAAATGTCTTTGTATATTGATATAAGTATTATTGAAGGTTTGGGCAGAAGTGTACCATAGTACATGGGCGTACTATGGTACCTATAGTTCACCTATGTACTATAGGTACACCCCTGCCCTTCTCTTCAAGGAAACAAGGCGTGATGTTACTTAATGCTATATTCTTGAACGTTTCACGCAAAATCAAGTAGGTATTGGTTTCACTGAATCATGTAAGATTACGTAACTACAACATAACCATAAAATCATAAAAAATATATCTCACGGAACCACATAATGGCACTGAGAGTTAAATAAAACTGTTGTAAGATCAAAATGACAAGGAAAACAATAATAACACAATATTAACCAAATTACTGAGACAAGAATAAGAAAAAACATTGAAATATGGCAGCAGACTTTTGATTTCCTTCCTTTATTTTTTGACATTTCCTTCATTATTGTAATAATCACGTAAACTACGTAATATCCTTATTTGGAGACACTAAACATACAGAACGTATGTAATTTGTTTTTTATATTACGCAAACTGAATTATAACTTGCTGCTACAAAGTAAAAGTGAGAAACAGAAGCATTATTTGGTGCTATAAATCGGACACTGGTAAATTATTTTATTACCTATATCATCTAAAAAGCATGAAAATTATGAGGACTTTAATAAGTAGCAATAAAGAGGAAACAGAGATCCACAGAATTTATTCAGTGTTAAACAATAAATATATCATCGTCATCATTTCAGCCGAAAGACGTCCACTGCTGGAGGTAGTCCTCCCTCAATTTGGGGAGGTAAGCCATGATTGCCACGCTTGGCAGGCGTGTTGACGATCGCAATTTTTATTTATTTATTAGCTTTATTTTTATCCCTTACAACATGAGGTTCTTTGGTGTGTAATTATTTATTTATTTGTTAGGTTAGTTTTGTACTTAAATAATGTTAGGTGTAAGGGCCGCCTATTGCGGTGAAAGCCACCTCCAAATCATTCCAGATATCCCTGTCTTTTGCCTGTCTGGTCCATAAGTTTCCAGCTATTTGTACAATATCGTCATTCCATCTTTTAGAAGGTCTACCCTTCCTTCTTTTTTTACCTCTTGGGTACCAAGTTGAAATTATTTGTGACCATCGTTCATCTATAGCTCTCTGAATATGGCCAGACCACTTCCATTTTAATGTCAGATGACGACCGCAATATGGAGGTAAAATGCTTAGAGAACGCTGCCGCCCATTCTCTAGTAAGTCCCGTAGTTGCGTCTTACGACACCCACGGGAAGAAATGGGATGGTGCGGCACTACACGGAACAATACAACAGGGACATACGAATAAATATATAAACGTAATTAATTAATTTGGTGGCCATCAAAACATAATTGAATATTTGTCAAACGATGACAGCGACATTAAGTTAGTGAAGAAGCACTGAGTTCTCGTCCAAGAGGACTCAAAATAAAAGATTTATAAATAGTAATAATAAACGTTATCGAACAATTCCCATCAACAATGATGCAAATCAGTCAGCTACCGCACGTATTGCGATGCGGCGCGCGCGCAGGTCAACAAACGCGTCGCATTGTCATGCAATGTGGATGCGCAGACGCACAGTGCGACTGAAGCTCAGGCATGCTTGCATCCCGTGTCATGTAGACTAATAATCCATCGATACTTGTAGCAAGAGTTCCTATAGGATCTATGAAACCCCCCTTACCTACATCCCAGAAGAAGAATATCTTCTTTGAGAGGTACTTTGGATAAAGACGACCAGAAGGTATAGCACATCTTCAGCAATGAGGATTTCTGTGCAAATCTTCACTGGTTTCGTGAAAAGTGATATGGACATATAGATGATAAGTACTGAGATGATAGCTAAAAGAAAGGTCTGGAAGATTTAGACCCTAAATGAATTGGGATAACGACCTACATTAGATTGTGGATTTGACTTGAGACTCGCATCAACCAGGGAAGCACGGCCGAAAAGAAGCCATATAATTAGAAGTGAGTGGAACAAGGCTATTAATGGTGATGCAGGGTTAGTAGATGAGCTGATGTAACGCGATCATTAAAGTGAGACCAGTTGAAGATATTACGGATTCTAAAACAGTCCCTAACCTTAGGCACCGGCCGGCAGGTTAATTTGCAGGGGGTGCATATTCAGCTCCACCAATCCAGCTCGATCATTTGTGTACCTTCCTCGGATATGTCAGGTTATCGTTTTTTTAGTCATCCAAGGACTATTTTCGTCGACTTAAGCAGAAAAACTGAACAATTAAGAGAATGTAGGATGCAAAAACGAGCAATGCGAGGCCATAATTTTTGGATCTCGCCTCGAAAGAAATAACCAGGAAGAGGTCAAACAATGCAAGACAGAGCAAAGCAAGTTCGGTATGCTAGCACCCAACCTAGGGCCGTTTAGATTTTCGGAAATAGGAGTTCGGTACTTTTATAGAAAAGCTCTACAATTTAGAGATTGCAGAGTGAACATTTCAAGATCTCGTCTAAGTCCCTGGTCCTTGCGGACACTAACTTTGTAGTGAAGTATAGTGACAATCTGTGCGTGCACATAATTCTGTTTTCCATGAACACTGGAGTTAAGAACTTGTACTGCTTGTAATTATTTACAAAAATGGGTGTTTATGCGTCGGTGCTTCAAGTTAAATAGCAGTTAATACATTCGTTTAGTGTTTCTAGGGAACTGATTTAATTGAAAGCGGTTCTTATTGGCACTGGCAACTTTTTCACTTGAGGAATATTTTTTATTGGAGTGTAGAGTTGCCTTTCGACTTACATAGAATACGCTGTTAAATACACTGGATTGGTAGCACTCGGAACTTTACTCACTTGGACCAATCTTACTTACCATAGATTTACTAGACGTCAAAATTGACAGTGATGACTTTTAAGGATGTCATGGATTCCAATGTTAAGTGTGCAAGAAACTTTGGAAAAACTTATTATTTTCTATATTTGTTAAGATATAAAATACCAAATAAAGGCTTTAAATGTTGTTTCTTTTGTTCTTACAGGTGAGTGAATCGTTTTGTTAACAAATAGGTAATGTTAACTTTTACATGTTGTGAGAACCGACTGTAAATAATAAATCTTTTGTTTTAACACAGAAACGCCATTATGTTTCTCTTACAATATTCCTAATTAGTCAAGAGTATATTAGCAATAAAAACCTTATGTATAGTCTCTAGGAACCTACTCTTTATTTCTTGAAATCAAAGAGACTAAAGACAAACATTAAAAAAATGGAAAAAACTTATGATCCAGAGAAATACTTGTTGACCTAATGAGGTCTTTAATTCTGATTGAATTCGTCAACATTGTCCACTTTACAAGGCGCAGTTACATTAAAATTTATGGTGATTGGATCCCAAGTCCAACACAGGACATAATAATAATGAACCAATCAAGTACATGTTACAGCAAAAATTCAATTATCAACAAAAATAATTCGGACATTACAAAATCCCTGCACGCGACGACGCTTGGGCAATTTTGTCAAATTTGACCGCAGCCCAGCCCCGTACGCTGCGTCGTAATGGTCCTCATTAAATATGGAGGGAGGTAATTGGTCCCAGCATGCGAGATCGGAAACTGTACACATTAATTACAGTTTTGATGAAATTCGTTTCAATATGAGTCGGGTTTTACTTGGTGCATCACCTGTTTCTGAATGGGTTGGTGGGTAGATTGTGGTCTGAGAGTGTAGACTGTAGAAGGACAATTTTGATTTTCACCTTACGGGCCATAACTGCCTGTTCACTTTTTTACATATGTAACTAAGAAGAAACTGCGCAGGAGTAGACGTTTTTGCAACGGGCAACCGTTAAAGGAAACCTTTTAAACTTGACAGTTGCGTCACTTAAAGTTGCAACGTAATACGTATATGCGCAGCGCCATAAGTATACCAAGGGATAAATGTGTAAATAGTAATTTCATTAATAAAAATAAAGCCCCTTTTATTCCTTTTTTTGAATTTGCTTTAATCGATAGTTCGATAGAATTTACTCGAAGAAGAGACGGCCGAAGTGGCTGGAAGGTTCTGGAGTGGTGACCGCATACTGGAAGACGTAGCGTTGAAGGCCTCCCACAAGATGGACCGATGACTTGGTTGAGACCGTTGGAATCCGTAAGAAGCGAGAAGCACAGAACCTGTCGAAACTGGCGGTGCTTGGGGAAGGTCTATGTCCAGCAGTGGACGTCTTTCGGCTGAAATGATGATGATGGTGATAACGATAGGATATCACAGACAGTCTCAAGGGGAAAATAACTGCTACAATCGGAGAATGCGACAAGATGCCAAATCGGTTTACCAGCGTAAAATAACTCATTAACTAACACATTAAGACGTTACTAACACGTTATTGTTTTTTGTTAATTAAATTTTACATAACATTAAAAAAAAATACTTTGTACCTATTGTGCTAAGTTTTTTTAAAATACTAGGTGCATCGTCTTCACATATAATTACTAATAACAAAATATTGTACATTTTACGAGTAACGGTTGAATCTCCTCCATACGAAACTACCTTTAGGAAGGTGTGACTAGAATCAATTCTAATATAGTGCAAATATAGCGTTTATGTGCATATCTGACATAAATGCTTCGACTTTGGAAATATTACTGTCGAACTTGACAGACAAGTGCCCAATTGTTCGTCCACAGTAACACTAACAATTGACACTCAACACAATCAACACCACCGGCTACTAGCTTACTATTTATCAGATCACGACTGAATAAGACAATCTCGCAAATTCCCTATCGCTTAAAACCCTGTCCACCTAAGAAAACAGGCGTGAACAAGTCATAAATCAGTATTAGCCCTTCTAATAACCAAGTAGGGTGTCCCGTTACCTTCCCAGCGATGACGGCGCAAGATTTATCACATATTCACGCCACTTCCGGGACGAGGTGAGCAGGAATGGAGCTAATAACTCCTCTATTCGAGTGTTAGCGAATTAATGGTCGTATGAGGTATTCAAAGATTATGTGCTAGGTTTGAGTAATATTGATATTCATAACTGATTTGTGTAAGTTGTTGGATGGTTCCTGAAGATATTGAATTGGTGCTGGAGTGCGAATGTTTATGATTCCTCATTTTCTGGTCAAAGAAATTGACAGATTATAATGCTATTAAATCAACTGATAGTTATGGATAATGGACTCGACAGCCATAAAAGACACTTTATGAACGTTTTCAAAATTAATTCTAGCAAACCAAGAAATGACCTGTGAGCCAAAATGATGCCCTGACACATCCAGAAGGCATCACAACAAATGACCAGTGGTCAACTTTAGTCCTGGATTGAAAGAACTGGATGTCATGGGAAGAGGTATTCGCCCAGCAGTGTGGTATGATGCAGGCTAACATTAACTAAGATTTTCTTAAGCATTTATTATTTCGAACATATTATTGTTAACTAATCGTAAATTCGAAAATCTGCTTTTAGGTAAAGTCAGCCGCACACAAATAGTAAAACTTTCACAACAAAAATCAACCTTACATGCTATGACATACAGACGCGGCCAAAGGCATTTTCAACATATTTATCAGCGACCATATAACTCGGGTTATATGGTCGCTGATATTTGTAAATCAAATAAAAAATACTCTCATTTTAAAGTTGAGTAATAAACTCTTCCCATTATTTCCATTCCCATCTCATGAACACGTTACAAACTATCGCTGTCGAAACTCCTGCGCATCATTACGATCGCGTGCGGTGCGCGTACGCAGCTGTCGCGTCAAAACGAGATAAAAGAGCGAAATATTCGAGGCACGTAACACTTGTGTGTTTTTACGCGTAATTACGGGGACCGTGGACAAGTTGAGCCATGGCGTTTTGTTTTTAAAATGTAGGTACATTATGTATGTATGTCTAGGTAGATGAGTCTTTTTGTTGGTTGGCCCCTGAGGGTCTTGTTAAGATACTTTGTAGCAATGGTTGGCTACGCAACGGGTAAAGACACGCAGACATGCTAGTTCAAGATTACCTGCCGACAGATTTTTTATGACACAAATGTACTTATTTTTTATATATTGTACACTTCTATTTTTAAACTAGTTCTTCGTCAACGACTTTATCTGCGTGAAATTCTGTTCTAGTCACATCTCATCGCTCGCCCGGTTCTTTCCGAGTCTTTTGTTTTAGCTCTACTCCTAGCTTTCCAAACGAATTAGGCTATTAAATGCAAAATCTTTTTTTGTTTTTTCAATTCCGATTGTTCTAGAGATTACCCGAATATACAAACTTCCACACTAATAAATTTTACTTCTTTAAAATATTAGTGCAGATAACGACAACTTTACTTAAAATGAAGGTGACAGTAAAATAAAAGGCCAAATAAGGGTGAGAATGAGCACTTTTAAACCGACTTCAAAAAAGGAGGAGGTTACCAATTCGACTGTATTTTTTTATTTTTTTTATGTTTGTTACCTCATAACTTTTGACTGGGTTAACCGATTTTGATAACTTTTTCTGTGAAAGCTGGTGCTTCCCGAATGGTCCCGTTTTAGTTTGGTACCATTCTGTCTTAAATTTGCATTAAGTATTATATTTGCGCGACAAATGAACGAATAACGCAATTAGATTAGTGCGGGGTACCATTACTAAAAATTTAAAAATAAAAACTGTTTACAAAAAAATAACAACCGACTTCCTTAAAAAAACACTACAAAGTCAAAAATAACTTTAATTTCGGAAGTCGATGGCAAAAAAACTTTAAATACAGATCCGAAAACACCGAATTCCGAAATTAAAGTTATTTTTGAGTTTGTAGTGTTTTTTTAAGAAAGGTTGTTATTTTTTTGGTAAAAGTTTTTATTGAACGTCAAAATTACATAACCAATAGCAGCATCTAAGCAGCATGGAAACCGTTGCCTGCACCTCCCAGACACATTATTTCGGAGCTGTCAGAATACACCTCAGTCGGCCTTTCTTTTTATTATTACCCAAGAAACCTAGGTTTCCTCACTTTACTACTTTCTCGACAACACAAATCTTACATAAACAAACAGGTACATTTAACCACAGCCAAAAGCCAACACGATAAAAATCTCAACTTTTCCTCCAGCAGCACCATAAAACAGCCAATGTACGCAATAACCTGTCAAACCGCATATTTCCCCGTTTTCCCCACTTTTCCCGCGGTGAACAACCTCGTATGTGAAAATGACATAAAAATGCGCTTGCGCATACGCCACTTTCGATCTTAAACAGGCTTCCGTTGATGAGCGGGGTACTCACTCTTATTTTCTAATCGACTTTCGACGAGGCCCAATTATCTGAGAAATATATCTGTGAGATTATCGATTGGGATCACGTTCAGTTGTCGAGATAACGCTAACTAATGTGGGTAGTTGGATGGAAGAGATCGTTTGACTGTTGGACAGACGGATTGGATTGTTGCCCACTCGAATTCGCAAGAAGGCTCCCGATGTTACGTCATTGGAAAGGTTGAAAGCGATGAAAGGTTTTAAGAAGACAACTATATTAGCTTCATCTTGTCTTATAGTGATTCAGGATCGTAGAGTAATGAACTATTGCATGAAAAAAAAAATGTAAAAGAGAGCAGATATTTATCCACCACTGCTATATTTATCCCTTTTCTTGTGTTTTGTGTATTTACAAAAGTAGATATTAAGTGCAAGCTTAAGTGACAATTTAATACATAAATATAACATAATATAACACCTGTATTCCCGCAGGGTTGGGCAGAGGTGTATTACATACACATTTCGCCAGTCATCTTGAAGAGCTATGTAACAGGAGGTAAGCCTACTGCCATCAATCGAGCACACATCCAGATTCTGGGCTACTACCCGAAGATTCCAGATGGTAAGAATCCAATAACACTTTGTCCTACCCGGGAAATCGAACCCAGTACCTCCTGCTCAGCTGTAGCGGTTGCGACCACTAGACCAACAAGGCAGCCATATACACCGTGACATTTTAATCGTGTTACAACGGAAGCCCACTTCATGTATCCAATGACTACTACACATCCATAAGAAAAAAATGAACATTTGAATAACTAAAAAATAAAAATATTATTCAATATGATGACGCAGGATGTAGTCTTAAATTGATAATTTGTCTCATGGAAAATGGAGATGGACTAATCTAGTCGACTCGTGCGCTGGGTAGGTATTTCTCTACCGTATGATACGTAAACATTATAAACATGATGTTTTATAATTCTAATGCATTATTTATTTTTCTTAGTATCTAGTATCTTAATAAATGGTAACAATTTTTTTGTCACGCCTAGAGGTATGTATATTATGTCGGGTACATTGAGTGGACAACGTTTGACGACTAAAATGACACGGTGTATAATTCTTAGTTTATTTAAACCCACTGATTCGAAATCTATATTAGCTGGATAACTTTCAATTGAGCTACGTTTCAATAACGCGCTCATCAATCACGGGTAAGTGCGACTGGGGGGTAATTAGCACAATAACCAGTTGGTTATCGTAATAAAACTGATGGCATCGGAATTGAAATTAATTGTTACGCTGACAACATTTGTCTTCGGTGGCAATTTTGAAGCATATCATTTAGGAAAGTAGTTAAAATAAAACATTGGAGTTTAATAAAATTGTATTATCATACTTTTTTTAAATTATACTTTATTTATTTAATTTACATGAGCAACATCCCGTTTTTTCCCCGTGGTGGTCGTAAAAGTCAACTATAGACCTTACTAGAGAATGGGCAGCAGCGTTCTCTAAGCATTTTACCACCATACTGCGATCGCCAAACTGCCTACCCGCCAATTTGGAGGAGGCTTATGTCAGCCCTGTGTGAAGTGTCGCGCGCGTTTTCATGAAATTGTTCTACGGATGTTAGTCGCCAAATCGCGCGCGACCGTCGCGTCGTGCTGGTCTGCACGAGCCTTAATGATGATGATGAAAAAAGTTACCAACACGATCCATGGACGCATCAAACTTTAATATTTCCAGTTAAAAATATTTTATAATTTTTTTAAATTTGAAGAGTAGTTGCAAGTTTAGAAAAAAATAAGGTTTCCGTTCTTTGCCATTTGGCAACGGAACCCTAAAAAAAACATTATTCTGTGTGGTTATTCATACATAAATCTACTTAGGAGGTGATCTACTTTATTTATTTGTTTATGTACGAAAATAAATAAATATAGAAGAGCACGGACACTGATTATTTCATTCCAATCTTAGAAAACCAGTCCAAATTCAATTAAAACAAGGATAATAATATAGAAAGTGATTGTTTGCATACCATGGCTATGTCCTCAGATAAGATCAACCTCCATGGGCGACCTTTAGCAGTCGGAAGACGTCAAACTGCTCTATTGTGGCACCATGTACAGACGCCAGCACAAAAAGCTACTACAATCTGTAAAGTTTCTTTAATACGTTTTCAACGTTATCGCTTAAGCATAAGGTCCAAGATTGTTTGGGAAAGTTTGACTTTCGGGTACCTTGATGTCGTCTGTACTTGTAACCAGTAAGTAGCTACTTCTCTATCTGATTCTTAATTACTTATGCAAGATTGTTTGCTTTTGTGATGAAAAGAATGCTAAGACGGAAGCCATTAGTGATAAGAATAAACATAATTAATTATAGCGGGGCAACATCGACGTTGGAATTTATCGTCAGTTATAAAAAAAACAATTAACTGTTCCATACTCTTTTATCGTTTAGGTATTTTTTTTATTTTTATTTTTTGGATGGGAATTCATCAAATGACTTCTCCCGCTCTTGGCGAGGCGGGAGGGCGTGTCAGACTTTTACTGACTAAAACCCACACGTGTTCCTTCACTTGCCCCTGTGCCAGGGTCACGGTATCTCTTTCAAACAATCACGCGACCCTGGCAGGCATCGGTCCTAGCAGACCCCTTCAGTGCTGCTGACATCTCTTTGAGGCGCGCGTGGAACACTACGCGCCGTCGTCCCGAACGTGGTCCTTACCGGGCGGCGAGCTATCCGTTGCTCGCCGCCCGCAAGCTCGTGCCTACGGTGGCCGGGAGTCCTAAATCGACTCCCGACGCCCGGGGCGTCTCCTCCTGCGGCGGCTAGGGACGTGAGGGCGCAGAGACTGCCACTCCCTCACGCGCCCCGCCTCTTCCTTCACGAGTATTACTGCTTCGCAGCTCGCACCAGGGCTGGACGCGAGAGGTCGCCGCCGCCGATCACCTCCACAACGTGTAGGTATTAGGTAGGTACACTTTCCTATGAAACGGCTGATTTTTTTTTTATAACGGGCCAGTTTCTACGCTAGGTCTGGAATCATTTTCTAAATTCTGAATTCATGGTTTCAATTAGAGGGTCGATATCCCAACCACCCTGTAAAGTGGGGGAAACGTAGTAATGTGGGTGTACTATAATTACACCTCTGCCTTACCCTTCAGGTATTACAGGCGTGATTTTATATAGTTCTTTATAATATAGTAACTGTACCGTGTAGTGCCGGACGTAAAGAATAACACCACCCCATTTCTTCCCGTGGGTGTCGTAAAAGGCGACTAAGGGACTTACTAGAGAATGGGCAGCAGCGTTCTCTATGCATTTTACCACCATACTGCGATCGCCAACCCGCATGCCAAGCGTGGCGATTATGGCAAAGCCCCCCAAATTGGGGGAGGCCTAAGTCCAGCAGTGGACGTCTTACGGCTGAAATGATGATGATGATATAGTAACTAACAGTAAAATGTGTGCGCTCTGTCTATTAACACTAGAAGTGCGGGAGTCCCAAATTTGACCCATTTCGATGTTCTTCCTGCTCTAATTAATATTTTATTATGCATATAATCTTAACTATTTATAACTTTTCATGAAATATGATGATTATTATATTTATTATTTATACGAGACTTCAACCACGTAATTGTAATATACATATTTTTTTTATCCTTTACCTCAGTCGGTATGTTCAGCGCTTCTAGTGTTAAATAGTTGTACCTTGTGTTACCTAGAGGTGACAAAATGTCTACAATCTCTTCAATGTCTACTAGAACCTAGCCTGAAAATATAATCGAAGCATTGAAAAAATAACCATGAAGAGAAAGAAAGAAACTGTAACGGAAAACGAATAAATCGGGGCTGTAACCACGAATTTTTCAATAGGATAACCCAATTGCATACTAATTATTATTTTAAGCTAATAACGTTTTGCCCGACCAGGGGATCGATCCCAAGAATTTCTACAGTAGTCGAGATTAATACCACGAAGCACACGGACACAGACAAGACAGTATAATAAAACTGCTCATAACATGTAATAAAACAACAGTTTGCAAGTAACTGGTGCTTTTACTCAAGAGCAAATGGTTCTGTTCGCAACTTTTTACACTTTTACTTTTATAGAAGGTAAAAACAATGATTTGGCAGAAAATGTTGTATTGATCGCGACCCTGCTTGTTGTTATAGAGCAATGGGCAGATGGCGGATTAATCAATTTTATTAATTCTTGATTTCTGTTATTGATAAAAGAATACAGTCATTTATCTTGTTTTAACAAGAATATTTATAAGGGAATTTTATTGTTTTTAGAAACCTCTGGAGCCTGATACGTAGTTGCTAACAATGGGCAGTATTAGGAGGCTAAAAGTCACTCAAAGGGCAATGGAGAGGACTATGCTTGGAGTTTCCCCACGTGATCGAATCAGAAATGAAGAAATCCGCAGGAAAACTAAGGCAAGACAGCACGAAGAATTGCCAAACATAAGGGGCAGTGGGCAGGCTACATTGCTCACAGAACAGATTGCCGATGGAGCCGAAAGATTCTGGAGTTGTGATCTTGTACCGGAAGAAGTAGTGTTAAAAAGCCTCCCACAAGGTGGACCGATAACTTTGTTAAGGAATGCAGGAAACCGCTGTATGCGGGAGCTCAGAAGCAGTCAAAATGGTGGAAATTAGGGGCAGGCCATGTCCAGAAGGGGACGTCTTTCGGCTAAGTGTAGAATATAATTATTACAATACGATACAATACAATCCTTTATTTCAGGCTACTAAGGCTAAAAACGCCGCCGCCGTTTTTAGATGCTCTGTATTCCATCAGGCAAATAATTTTCAACTATGTAAGCAAACAAAACCAAAATTTTACCTATTTCACGTCGACATATGTCACAGACTTTATATCTAAAATATTAGTCTGTTTTATTACAACCACTTATATGAAATAACAAAATTCGTCATTCATACAAGACCAGAAAAAAACTTAATAGAAGCAACACTAATAAAATACCCGATTATTATACAATTAATAAATACAATTACTTTCGATCTGAAGAGTGTACAAGATGGCGCATCTGTTATTTAATCTTAGTAATTCCAAAGATAAGTGTGAACCGCGGAATCGCCGGCAATTGATCGAAAATGGAGAAGCTATCAAGAGTTCTCTTGCAACATGTAATTCGGTGTCCAGAGGCTGGGAACGCGATGATTTGGCAATAAAAGCTGTGAGAAATCATTGAAAAGCTGAATTAGATATTTTTATTAGGAGATTTTAGGCTCGCCCCGTATTACATGGGACTTTAACTCCTATCGAAATTTGAGTGTACCTACTATAGGTCGTAGTGTACCTACTATATACCTAGGCCTGGGCCTGCCGAAATCTTCGGAACCTGCGGAAACAAAGTGTGATGGTTTTTAGAGATTTTACAAGATTTTGGGTTCGTTTCCCAGGCTGGGCAGTGTCATTAGGATTGTCGATCTGGAAGTTCTCAATGGCAGCCCGAAGTGAAGACTTGTGGCTGGTTGATAGCAATAAGCTCGCCCCCGGGGACCGTGTATGGGATTTAAACATAACTGGTGAAATGTAGGTGTACTATAGATACTCTTCTGCCTAACTCTTCCGGGAATACAGGAATGATGTTAAGTAATGTTATTTCAGAAGAGATTTTAGGGAAAACGTAAAATATTTCGGTGGCAACATATCGTTGTGGCGAGATGCCACAGAAAGAATATACATACTGGTCACGTTAGTGTTGAACATGTCTATCCTACTCAATCAGCTGACCTTCCTGCAAAATTGTGAACTTTTGAAGGTAACCCCGAGATTGAGGCTGTGACCTGGCATGGTCTCAAGGTCCGCGTACCCTCTGTTGGTAATATAAATACCCCATGTTGTGTATGACAGTCGGCTACTGAAACATTGTCTGTTTTGTGGTAGATGTTTAGTTGGCTAAACATCTACCAACAGAATATACCATATTGTCGCCAAAGTTAATTCCAAGATCAAAATTAAGTTTCTCAATTATCGTATAACCTATTGAGAGTGTCAATTATAATTTTACAGCAATAATTATAACCTTTAGTTACCTTTTAAGCTCCACAAACGACGTGAAAGCCTCATAAACAAAGATTACTTTGTGAAAACGACCACAATTGCCTTTCAAACTACAGTATAGTGTCATACCAATCAATCGTTCATGGCATAAGGAGAGAGAAAAGCTATTATTGGCATGATTAGCTACCAGGCTGATAGCACAGAATAGATAGTGACAGAAGGTCCATACAAAGTGAGAACGCACGCGCACATAGACGTGCTTCACTTACAGTCAGTGCAAGTGCACTCACGCCCAGCATTTGTTTGAGATCGCCGTACGTACGCGTCTGTGTGAGTACGTTCTGTTTCCAAAAGGAAGATATTTGCCCCGTTTTTGCAACATTTTTCATTGATGCTCCGCTTCTGATGGTCATAGCGTAATTTTATATAGCCTATAGTCTTCTTCAATAAATGAATTACCCAACACTGAAAGAATTTTTCAATTCGAACCAACCAAACAAACAAACTCTTCAGCTTTATAATGTTAGTAAATATGTATATATTATACACTAAAGATTTTAAATATTGAATACTAAGCTTTTGTTTGACTGCTTTGGATTAGTATATATTTTGAATAATTTGCGTCTTATTTGTACAAAATAATGTTTTTTTCTACCTACGTCTTTTCGTTCGTTGTATGGACCTTCTGTAGTTTATATATTCTGTGTTTCTTAGCTGTTATATCCAGCCCGTCTGCTATTTACTTGAAAGTATCACCTTCAATGATAGTTGGAGATTGTGGTGAAGAGAAAATATTGACGCGGTTTATAGTCTCATTGGTTTATGGTTATTGTTTGGCTCTGATAGTCACAATTAGTTCGTTAATCAACTCGGTTTATTGCGTTCTACTCCTGGATTATAGGTTTGTGCCAAATTGTCCCCCTTTATAGGTCTGACTGACTTCTTTATGTCAACACTGATTTATGTAGCTGCACGCACAAACAGGTTGCGGATATCCGTATAGCAGAGATATTCCACTTAGAGAACGAATTTGAAAAGCACTCAAACGAACCACACCTGAGCATTTCCACGAACCGCACTGAAACAAAATTTTGTAACCTGCCGTTCGGTGGAACAGTTTATTTATATTGTTTTCGGTTCACGAATGGCACCAAAGTATTTTTTTTTTAGTGATGGTTGTTTAGCCATTTCTGTGAGTGGTTTAAAGTTTTCTCAGACCTTAATTTAGTGTCAAAAAAAAAACAACCCACTTCAAAAAAAAAAAAAAAAACACTACGTAGTGAAAAATAACTTTAATTTCTGAAGTCGCTGTCACTGGATCTGTATTTTAGTTTATTGCCAACGACTTCTGAAATTAAAGTTATTTTCACTTTGTACTGTACACGTGAATGTTGAGGCAATCCAGCTACTAGACAACACAGACTTAGTGCGAAGACTAAAAAGAACTAAACCTTTTGAATTAGTGTAGTGTAAAAAGTGAGTTAATAATAGTAACAATATTGTGCTATACATATAACACATGAACATAGTGTTTAAAAATTGTATTAGACTCTAAGAAAGTGCTACGGACTTGTATAAAAGTGCAAATGGACACTATTCTTAGTTTTAACATAATCTATTACGTAACATATTAAGTTAGAGTTAAATTGCTTATTAGCCTTTTTGGCTAGATCGTAATTAATTACTAAGAATTTTGTTCTTATTAATAAAGCATAAAAAAAAAACTTTGTACTGTATATTTGGAAGTCGGTTGTTTTTTTTAAATTTTCCGTTGGAGAACTGTGGTGGCCCAGTGGTATTGGCCCCAACTCGTCGGAACATAATAACCTCCATTTCTGAAGTCGGTTCAAACTAGTTTTTATTTATAAATTTTGGTGTATTGGCTGCATTTTAATAAATATAATAATAATGTTGTATTGTAAGTGCGTTGAATCCTCTTTGCTTGTTCTTTCTTGGGTAATAGATACATTTCTACGCCTCTGATATCCAGTATCACCTACCACAATTGCTATAATTACCCGTTCCAACACTCGATTGCAATAAACTTCTTTCCCATTCGCCTCAGAATTAAAATAGCCATCACGCCATAAGACTTTCTATAACTGCCGTATAAACTGGCCGAAGAAAGCGTTAATTGATGATCCGTCTTGTCGTGGCCAAGGAAAATAAGTTTTTCCCGCTCTCAAACACATAAACGGGGAGAAATTCATGTTCTGACGCTGGAGTCCATGTTGGGTTTACCTGGCTTGACAGTAGCGTGGCTGTGTCGTTATTTACCTGCAACAAACGAATAGGAGTTATAAGTAAGATGTATGAGAGAAGAAACTTTGAAGTACGTACATATAGGGTGGCAGGGATGCGCAACCTGTTACCACAGAATTAGTATATGATTCCGGACCCCTGCCTCAAAGTTTTTCGTTGATTATTTAAAAAAAAAATGGTTTCATTAATTTTAAAGGTTCAGTCAGTTTTCTATGAAATAGCAGATTTTATTTTCGATAACCGGCGATAACTACGCTAGGTTTAGAATTGTGTGCCGAATTCATGGTTGCAGTTTGCGAGTCGATGCCCTGCTACCGTGAATATTGGAAACTATCTAATACTAGGGGACCGGGCACAAGTGGTCCTGCACAAACATTCATCATCAGTTCAGCCGAAAGACGTCCACTGCTGGACATAGGGCTCTCCCAATTTGGATTTGCCATAATCGCATCGCTTTGCAGGCGGGTTGGCGATCGCAGTTTGGTGGTAAAATAGATAGAGAACGCATAAAAAATCCCATAAATGGACTTTCATATTTTCACGGGAAATTTTCTCAATTTTCTTTCTCTAAAAACTTAAGACTAACAAAACATTTTAAAATAAACACACATACACATTCATACAATCATAATATAATCATAAAAAGAAACCTCCAGTCCTGTTTTCACTCGTCATTTATTACCATAGATTCCAAGGCGTCCTAATAGCAATATTTAATACACAATAACATCGTGGGAAAGCTAGGAACGTGTCGCATCCGCTCTTTAAAATGCATAACAGCCTTAGAGCATCGTGGAATACTAAAATAAAAAGACCAGACGCGACTAGAACTCACAAGAGTAAAATAACAAGATATAATTCACCCTATGATGTTCATAAATTGTTAGACTGGCTTGTTACACGGAAGATGTAGGATACAGAAGTCTAACTTAGAAGAAAGTGTGGTGAGAAATCAGCCAGCTCTCATTTGTTTCTTTGCACACAAAATATGAGAGAAGTATCACGTGGTGTGCGTGTATAACGCAAACTAGGCAGAAAGAGTATGTCGGATCGTAGCAAAACACCCCCTGCGTTTTGTAATTTCTGCCTACCCTCAAGAGAAGCAAGCGTGAGTTTCTGTATGTCAGAAAGTACGAGTGCATTACAGCACAAGGTTTATAATGATCAGCATACAACAGTCGACAGTTTCTGCTGATCAAAGGCTTCTTCAATAATATGGCACTGAGTTCCATCAAAACCATCCCTCCACCTAAAGTCCCACCACCTGAAGTCTCAGACAGTGGATCAGAGGTGGCATTCAGACGCCCGCCCGCCCTTCGCGGGCGAGCTTTTTGGGGGACTGTCTTATGTAATTTGACGTTCAAAGTGCTGACTTAGCTCAGCCTAGTTTGAATAAATTACTTTTGATTTTATTTTGATTTTAATCAAACACCACTATTTTTGCCTTTGTACTACTGTATTCACAGATTATACAACATAGTTTTACATCATTAAACCTTCCATTTAACTAATAGCCTTCTGTACGTATATACTCTGTGTTATCGCGTCTTGTTGACAAATACACAACTTTCGCTGTGCAGGCGCAGGTGGCACGGCGGAAGCGCGCGCAGATTATGATCGCCCGCGGTGCTAATAAATAAATTATGTGTCATTGAGTGTGTAAAGTGAGTTAAATAGCGAAAGCGTATTGATATCGCTTTGTTAGAGGGCTTAGAGGGCTTAGGAGAGGGATATCGACAATGATGAATTTATTGCCGGCTTCAGAAATAGGTGCGGAAACTTATAACTTTATTTTTAGAAGAAAGACTGATCAGGGTGCTTACTCTCGAATATAATTCCAATAGATCGACATTGGAATTGTCAGTAAAACGTCAGTGATTGGCTGGACTCACTGAGTCTAGCCAATCCCTGACGTTTAACTCAACCAACTGACGTTTGACCAATGTCGATCTATTGGAATTATATTCGAGAGTAAGCACCCTGGTCGGATTAGAAATTAGGATCAAATTGCTATACAGCTGATGATAAATAAATAATAGTTTAAAAAAAAACTAAAAAACACGCTTCCATGGAAAACCAAACTAAAAAGTACAAAATAATGGAAAAAAAGCGTGGGGTGCCTGATATCAATAAAAAAAATACCTTAAAAGCACCCCACGCTTTTACACTTTTTAGTTTGGTTTTCCATGGAAGCGTGTTTTTTAGTTTTTTTTAAACTATTATTTATTTTCTATTTTTTAGGGTATTTCGAATTTTGAGACGTATCTCAGCGTAGTTTGTGACAGTTTTTTTGCTGTCCTGGTAACCCTGGCAAGGATAATGGCACAAATTTATGAAATTATTGCATTGTCATCAGTCCTTGACAGGAGTGCAAAGTTTGAATGAAATCTGGTCGTTTAAAGTGGGTCAAAATCGCACTATAAGGAGTCGGTTACAAACAAACATACAAATATACAAACATACAAGTGAAGCTAATATAAAGCGTGTAAAAAGCGCCTAAGTGCGAGTCGGCCTCGCACACGTACGTTTACATACCACAAGGTAAAAACACCGAAAAAAACATGTTTCTCGTATGGAGACCACTTTAATTATAAACTTTGTTTTTATTATTTGTTGTTAAAGCGACAACGGAAATACCAAATCTGTGAAAATTTCAACAGACAATTTGACAGACATACTGACGGACGGACGGACAGCGGAGGCTCAGTAATAGAGTCCCTTTAGTTACCCTTTGAGTCATCATCATCATCATTTCAGCCGAAAGACGTCCACTGCTGGACATAGGCCTCCCCCAAGCACCGACACTTCGACCTATTCTGTGCTTCTCGCATCCAACGTATTCCTGCGGCCTTCACCAGGTCATCGGTCCATCTTGTGGGAGGCCTTCCAACGCTCCGTCTTCCAGTACGCGGTCGCCACTCCAGAACCTTCCGACCCCATCGGCCATCCGTTCTGCGAGCAATGTGCCCTGCCCACTGCCACTTAAGTTTGGCAATTCTTCGGGCTATATCGGTTACCTTGGTTTTCCTACGGATCTCTTCATTTCTGTTTCGATCGCGTAGGGAAACTCCAAGCATAGTATCAAGCAAGCATAATCCATTGCTCTTTGGGTGACTTTGAGCCTTCTTATGAGGCCCATTGTGAGCGACCACGTCTCAGTGCCATATGTCATCACTGGCAACACACACTGGTCAGACTTTTGTTTTGAGACACTGCGGTATTTGGGACGAGAAGATATTGCGTAGCTTCCCGAACGCTGCCCAGCCGAGTCGGATTCGACGATTGACCTCTTTCTCCAAGTTGGACCTACCTAACTGGACAGTCTGTCCTAGGTACACGTATTCGTCCACAACTTCGAGTGTAGCGCCTCCGATCTTCATTGGAGTGGGTATCACACGAGCATTGGACATGACCTTTGTCTTGTCCATGTTCATCCTAAGACCCACTCTTTCGGAAGCTCTACTGAGGTCATCGAGCATTGTACTGAGGTCCTCCATAGTCTCAGCCATGACTACTATATCGTCGGCATACCGAAGGTGAGTGATGTACTCGCCATTGATGTTGATGCCAGCCCCTTTCCAGTCTAGAACCTTGAAGACATCCTCCAGTGCAGCGGTGAATAGTTTTGGAGAGATTACGTCTCCCTGTCTCACCCCTCGCTGCAGAAGGATAGGAAGACCCTTTGAGTATGGAACCCTAATAAGCGGCTAAGTGTGAGTCGGACTCGCACGCGAAGAGTTGCGTACCACGGTTAAACCGTACAGTCGGTACAACATTTTGGAGCAACATTACGCCGAAGAAAATAATTAGTAATTGGTTGCGAGCTCTTTCATGCTACCTCTTAAATCTAAAGTAATCCGCAAAATATGTTTTATAAAATCAAATTGAATGAGAGGCTGAGAATCAGCACTTTTTTCATGTCAAAATTACATAAGACAAAACACCTGTCCTACACTTATTTCTAATGCTTTCCCCAGCTATACCTATACAGGGTGTCCCAAAAATCAACGTCAAGCCGAAAACGGTTGATAGGCCAGGTGGTGACAGTTATCAGAAAAATAATATAATAACCCTTCTGTAAACTACAGTCCAAAATTAAAACACAACTACCTCAGTTTTAAAGAAAACATCACTTTTTTGCTCCACCGTGTACTAAAAATTATTACATCGCCCAAATTTAACTGACTGTACTGAAAAAAAAAAATGCTTAACTTAGATATTTTTTTTTATTTTTTTTCTGATAACTGTCACCACCTAGCCTATCAACCGTTTTCGGCTTGACGTTGATTTTTGGGACACCCTGTATACCAAAATAGCCTCGCTCTACCTAGTACATAGTCAGACTAATATCGTATTTAATTACACGGTGCGAATATACTAATTACAGTAATAACACAGGTTATGTTTTGGCGGAGTAATTAGTTATTACTTATTACATTTGTGGCTTTGTAAGTACCAGTGGAAAGCCTTGGCCTAATAGGTTCCGTAGATCAATTTGTATAAACAAATAGCTTTGGTAGTAAATCTAGTTGAAATTAAAAACTTGGTGGTCGTTGTTTTGAATTATGAATATTGATTACTGTTGATTTAATATGGTAATTAATTGATTTACTGTGTTATTAACCTTCCGTGCACCACGTGGGGTTTAATAAACCCCAGCGAGACAAAAATCGTCGATCTCCAAAAAGTAATATTTTTGTTACAATGCCTATAAATATTAAAAATGTTTATTTTACTTAACAAATTCATTTTATTTCTATCCCCTAATAGTCCAAAAACAATATAAATATGTATAAAATAAACTTTAAAAATATATTCTCTATATATAGATAAAATGATGTTGGGGTATAGGAAACCCCACATAGTGCAAGACGTAACTTTTGCCCACGTGGTTTACGGAAGGTTAAAAATACAGCGAAGAAAGAAATATACCGTGCGCTCGTTGGGCTAGTGGTCGCAAACGCTACTATCGAGTATGAGATTCTGGGTTCGTTTCCAAAGTTGGGAGAAATATTCACACACACGTATTCCTCGAATTGTTAAGCAGCGGTGCACCTACCTGACAGGGTCACGATATGTTCCAAACAGTTACTGTGCCACAAGCAACTGAAGGAACACGGATGGGTTTTAAGCCTCGTATCCACTAGGCAACATTTGACGCGCGACATGTTGCTCAACATGTTTCGCAACTTGTTGAATGTTGACGCGGAACATTTGTTTAACAACGTTGTCTGTCCACACATTCTCAGTCGTCGACAACATGTCGCCAGAGGAACTTGTGTTGATTTCAGCGGCAGTGGTTATAATTTTATCGAAAAATGCATAAAAAGTTATTATTTTTGTATTCTCGATAAGCAGTATCCCATAAACATTCATAGTTTTGGTACAATTCGATTAATTTGAGCTTTCGTTCGTTACACCACACTACGGACATTGTTGCGCGTCACGTCTCCACTCGACAACAATTGATGCTCAAGTAACGATGCTCTCTAAACAAACAACAAGCCGCGCATCATGTTGCGCGGCAGCTGGCAACGTCGCGCGCTGTTGTGCAGCGTTGCCGTACATGTTGAGATTCACGTGTCGCGCGCCAAATGTTGCCTAGTGGATACGAGGCTTTAGTCAGTATAAGTCTGACTCGCCCTTTCGCTCTACCCAGAGCGGGGGACGTCATTTGACGATTTCCCACTCACAAAAAAAGGTCGGAAAAAGTATTACTGACATTCTTCTGTATGAAGACTGATGTTCATCAACTTTATCTGACTGCTTCACAGTTTCCCATCAAGGCAAATATGAAGGCGCTATATTCAACCAGTCAAAACAGATCTAGTTACACGAACTCTTTTCTCATAATTACTAATCCCTTATAAGTGATATACTAATTGCAAGTATTGGAAAGCGCGCGCACATGTCCGGTGTTGACTTTCCATTTCGCTGGTGCGTGTGCGCAACGAGCGAGCGGAAAAATATCATTAAGTAATTCAGTGCTGTATGGGGGTAGATATTACTCATTTAGCTGTCATTTAGTGGAGGTTAGAATAGAAAATTTGCTTTGAATAAATGAGTGACGATCAATTTTTAAGCGCTATCAAGTAAAAATGGAAGTAAAAACGTTTTAATAAATATAGGCATAGACAACACAGTTAAGTCAATAAACAAGAATATTTCGATACTAATCTTTGGCATTGCAACTAAAGATAATATTAATCTAGATACAGATATTGAAGTAATTTATATTAAAATATTCATCAGCATTCAATTAAAATTCGATATCAGACAGCTAGCAGGATCCAATGTTTTTTCCAAATTGCATTGCAAATGGCATAATGGACCCCAATCTATGTACATATAATTATTATTTATCAATAAAGTAATAAAATCCATGTTAAATGTTTTCGATAAATCTATTGATGTGTGTAATTGGCTCATAAAGTTATAGGTTTATGGCCAATTTAAAGTAATCTAGCGTCCAATGGTCACTTAACGGTTTTTAAGATTGGAACGAATGGAATATGGTTTTTGAAAAGTTTCTGTTCGATTTTTAAAATGTCCGTTATCGAGAAGAAACGTTACATTGTATTTTGTTATTTAAAGCCAGAGGGTGCAAAATATTTTACATTTGCATACATACATATATTTATGTGACGGAATTTTAATTAAAATATTTACTTTAAAGCGTTGAGGAGTTGTCATATTGTGACTATGACACCACTAAGTAGACATTCAACGACTGGAACTTGATAAGATTTCTTTGTCATAAGACGGTAATGAGATTTCTTGGCAATTATATAACTTGCCTTCTAGATTAAGACAAACTGGATCGTATAAATATGGCTTTACAGAATTATAATTTAAAAAATCATTAATACAACTCTAAGTTCATACATTGAATGACTTTTTCTTATAGATATTTTGCTCAACATACAGCCTGACTGATCTGCAAATTGTAAAAAATTTAAGAAAATTTTTGGGGTTACCCCATACGTTCCTACTCTTTTAAACCCTCCTGCTTACTGCTCAAAATACCTCACATCTTGTCATATCTCCGCATTCTGCTGGCTGTCAGTACATCCGCATGATATATGACATCGATGAATCGCCGGGGGCGCTCACTTTCACTAACTATCGTTTTATTTCGATGCCAAGTTGTGCCGGTAGACTATCGCTTTGATAATATAAGCTATAGCTAAACATACATATTTGTCTATAATGGTCTTTGTTAGAGAAGTTAAGACTATATGACTTACTAGGTAGGTAAATAAAGAACCTGATAAGTTATGCAGAAAAAGCCTCTAAAATTGAAACAGTGAATAGTTGCAAAAATCCCAGGGACAAGATGTGAGATCTTTATCGGAAGAAGTGACCAATATGCCACTAAGACGATGAAGTTATAATATTAAGATTTTTACGTCACCTATAAATTCTTAATTATTAACAAATAACGTAAAATCTGAAATAGAATTGATGTCTAACTATCTCCTGCTGTCTATCCTCAGAAAAACTACCAAGAACGTATATAAAACAGAAGACTATAAGAAGCCATCTTTTCTCAAGTTCCAAACCTAAAGCGACCATAAAAAACAGATTTACGATTGACAGACACATCGACAAGTTACTATAATATTTCGTAAGACGAAAGCCAAACAAGAATATTACTTAAGAGTGAAATTTCGGCCATGATAGCCTCCTCCATAAGTTTCTATTAATTAATACACGTATTGTAAGCGATGAGTTGAGTTTTTGTATTGGATATAGTTATTTTTTCTGCTTGTAATGAGAGGAACACTATTGAGTCAATTATGCAGTAATGGGTGTTAGAATTTCGATAATAGTTGTAAGAGCTTATTGAAATGTTATCTAATAATTAATATAAGATGCGCTAAGAGAAATTAATTATCTAATGTTTAATTGTTCTTTGGATTATAGATAGCTGAGGGCCCAGACAAGTGGCGTTTCATATTTCTACTACGGCTTTCGATAGGATTGACTGGCATACGCTTTTTGATAACTTCTTCTTTAAGTATCGACGACAAAAACCGGTTGGAAAACTTAATAACACTGCCTGATTTGGGATTTGAACCCAGAGCCTCACGTAAACAGTAACGTTTGAGCGCAATAGCCCAAGATGGCAGTCACTATCAATTAAATTAAACCGTTTATCAAAGTTACACATATTACCTAGTATTTACTTGTAAACACAGTAGGTATATAAACTACTTCCCCCTTCAAATGTCTCCACCTACAGGTGCACCGAACACAAGTACCGAGTATTGTTCGATAATATGTTTACCGTGTCGAGTACTCTGCCGATTCGGTTTAGTTGACATTGGGAACGTGCAGGCCACGAGGATCTTGTATCCCGGAACAAAAAGGTATTAGAAACGTACGAAACGCTTCAAATGTTAATGTAAATGCCATGTATTTAACATTGCTACGAGAAATCAGAATCTACAGCGCAGCAACACCGTGAAGATTCGAAAACTGCCATTGCTATAGAGTTAGACAAATAGTTAAGCCACAATTTATTACCACGACAGGTTGATTTATTTAATTAAAGTTCCTTTTGTCTGACAATGACAATGTTAATTTTGTTAAGAGGTGAAGTTATAAGTTATTTTATGTACATTGGCAGTCAAACCGAGTTATTCAGTCAATAACGAAAACTACCAAAATGACCGAGTACCGAGTAATAAACGAGTACTCTGCGCAACTCTATCTCCGACAATGAAAGCCGAGAAAATGAGTCCAATAATAATTACAGGTAAAATAATAACATGTCTCATGTATGGAAGTCGATTTCCTGTGAAAAGCCTATTGATGGCTTTCACAGTTTTCCTGCGTTTATCGGCTTCCTCTGCGACTATGGGTGGAAAGTCTGTGACTCACGGTTACATTGTGAAAAGTGGGTCGGCAGAGGTGTCAGTTGGAACGTCGAAGGTGTGGTTAACGGTCCCATAATGTGTTTGTGGGAGGCAAATATTGGAGTTTAAAGATTTATGGATTATATGCTTTTTAGCTGGTTGGAAGAAAATCTTTAAAAGGTAAAGATGAGGTTAAGTAATGCTCATTCATCTTGGTTAAAAGATAAAAAAGAAGAGCATTTTTTATCTTTTAAAAGAACAGTATTCTTTTAGAATTAAATTATTTCTGACCTTTTCTTTACACTTAAAACTAATATTTATGCAATTTTTTAAAGAAACGAATAAACTTTGATTTACTTTATTAACTGTGATAATTATACTCGTAGCAAACAATTATTTATTGTTTATTAATAATGTACCTATGTGTTGTAATTGTAAGCAATCAATACGAGCTTTTTATTAATAAAATACTGTTCTGGTTTAAGCAGTGATTGCGAGGTTTATGGTCAAGAATATTTACGGGCCGAAACCATACCATTGAAATTGGTAACTGTGCTAACTTTGAACCAATTTGGTTATAGTAACCCTTTCTGCACGCGTAGCATGACCACCATAGAAAGAACTTTGTCTATTCTTGGTAGAATAGAGATAGAACTGTCATGTTACGCCATCCTAAAACGGTACAAATCTTTCTACAATCTTTAATTCTGTCTGTAATCTTTCTACAATCTGTAATTTTGTCTATTCTTCCGTCGATAAAACCCCTTTCTACGTTGGTCATGCTACGCATGCTGGTCATATATTGTTACTGTTAGCAGCCGCCTGCAGGATCTCATTACTGGATATAGGCCTCTCCTCATGACCTCCATCTCTTGACTTCCTTGAATTTGAGAAGAAAGAAGTATACCTATGTTGCACCTGCCATGTTTTGTCTCTGCGTCACCCTAATGTTGACTGGTAGAAAATGCCTCAGGCTTTAAGTCCGCCTTGTGCATTATTTTTTAATAAATAAATAAAATCTTAAGTTATATTAATACCACTATAACATTTTATAAGTTACGTTATAAAATATTGATAAACCGACAATCATCATTTCTATTGATGTCAATGTATTCGACACCAACACCAACCGATTTATCGAGACCCGAAAACATAATAATTACGAATCGAGAAACAATCGGACGAATAATAATAACCGTTACCATTCCAATTTTGAATAATAATGCCAACTTTACACATTCGCATAGAATAGCATTATTAGAGGTGCTCGTCTGCGAGGGTCGCGAGATTGTTCGAAAGAGATACCGTGACCCTGGCACATGGGCAACTGAAGGAACACGGGTGGGTTTTAGTCAGTAAAAGTCTAACACTCCCGCTCCGCCCAGAGCGGGAGAAGTCATTTGATGATTTCCCATAAAAAAAGAGGTGCTCGTGGCTATCAATTAGTGATAACATCCAAATAAAAGGTTTAGCTATGCTTGCCGCAGTCCGTTCGTGGATGCGTGACCATCCATGCCAAATCGAGGGGTCGACCCTTGCGATCCTTGGAAAGCACGTAAAGCCGTTGGTCCCGGCTATCCGAAGGCAATTTTTGACAATCGTTACATTGTTAGAAACCTAAAAGTCAACCAAGTAGGTAGACGGTACGGTACAGTACGATTTTGATAGTAGTCCCAAGGGGTATCATGTTATCCAGTAACTGTGTTGTGGAGTTCAAATAGGCCTTTCATCATCATCACCATCATTTCAGCCGAAAGACGTCCACTGCTGGACATAGACCTCCGCCACTTCGACTGGTTTTGTTCCTCCCGCATCCAGCGGATTCCTGCGGCCTTCAAATAAGCCTTTGCTCTATGTCAAATACTAGAAGACCTGAATTCGACCTCATAATTGTTAAAAAAGGCTAAACAGCATTCTTTTCGAACGCATTTTCAAATCTGTGAGCATTTTAGCTACTTTGATAGACTAGTGCCGAATGGGATTAAATCAGATGCCGATGCTCGTGGATGTGTAGAGGTGGCATAATAAGTGATGGCCGGCGCATTGTGAACGATAATAGCTATGACATTTGCGCTCGCCCTACTTCAGAAAAACGATGCACACTGCAGTTTAATCATCTTTAAATATAGTATTATTATGTGTGGTCGGGAAAAATGTTATTGTGTTTTTCTATCACGAATTTAAAAGTCGGAGGTGTGATACCCCGTACATCGGAAAGCACGATAAGCCGTTGGACCTGCGCCCGATCTGTCTCCGGTCGTGTTTGATTGCGTGCCACCCCATCGGTCTATAAAAGTGAGAGAGGAGAGAGAGAGTACACCTGTGTCTGTGCACACACTTCTGCTCTATAATTTATCCCGCATCTCCGCTGAGAAATGCAATCTGGAGGACGATATTATGTTATTTTGTCAAACGTTGTTATTGTTCCACTATTACATGAACCAGTCATATGATTAGACACAGAATATTAATTAATAGGAATATTGCAGAATCCAGGGGTTACTTGTAGTCAATTCTCACGACCATTTGTCTGGGAGTGCAAATCCACAAGCTTGAAAAACGTGTTTTAAATACGGAAACTATTAGTTACTAAGTCTAGGACTAGGTATTAAAGTAGCTATTATATAGCCTAGCGATTTGTTTCCCTCGATTAATTCTAAGACTTCCCGAGGGAGCTGCGCAAAACAATTTACAGAAAAAGTATTCTTTCATTGTTTTTCTTACAGAATAGTTTTCCCACTGCCGGACAAAGGCTAGCTAGAACCTATTCTTCCATTGATTCTTATGTAGGCTGTATTCTCTTAGCCAGAAGTCTAGTTCAATGACCTCACTTGACACGTGTTGGGAAAATGAGGCCTTAAGCCAAGCACACATTGGGTAAATCCTCAATTTTTCGATTTTTTTTTTATGCAAAAGGTGCATTGCGACTCGTCTGTAGTCGTCTTCAATTATAGCAAAATTTACGAAAGTCATAAAGAAGGATTCTAGCCGTACAGCCTGCCTAATTTTCCGTCAGCCTTAATATAAAAAAATAACACTTTTAAGTATTGTCAGAGAAACAAAAATAAAAGAAAGAAGGACAGAAAAAAAAATCTGTCACTGTGAAACAAATACATTATGCATGATTATTTGACCACCAAAATAAAAACAAAACGTTTCACAAAAAATCCTCAAACACTCGAACCTTATTTACCAAAAGAAATGAACAAACACCATCCTTTCAAGTTAAAAGGAGCCCAAAATATTAGTTGATCAGTGAACAGGGTGCTAATGTGTTAGTCAAACATTTGTGTTACGGTACCCGGGTTCGAACCTGTTGACGACTAAATGATATGTGAAGTGTTGATTAAGGAACACTTCGCACCTGGTTATGTGGTCACAGTTACATCTGGAGTTACGTAACTGTTGTTTTAAAGAATGTTTAATTATCATCAGCTGATAGACCAATGATGGCCCAATGGTAACGGGACTTACTTAGGTCGTGAGTTCGAACCCAAGCAGGCGCTATGCGTAAATAATTTCATCACCACTGCTCTCTAAACGGTGAAGGAAAACATCGGAAACCGGCATGACTTAGCCAACCCGCGCTGGGCCCGCGTGGTGGATTATGGCCCACTCCCTCTCAACGAAAGGAGGCCAGCAGTGGGAACAGTATAGGCTGCTGATGATGATACAGCTGAAAGACGTCCACTGCAGGACATAGGCCGCCCCTAATTTGGGAGGGTTTGGCCATAATCAACACTCTTGGCAAGCGGTAAGATGCGTAGAGAACGCTGCTGCCCATTCTCTAGTGATTACTAGTTAGTGTGGTGCCGGACGTAAAGAATAACATCACCCCATTTCTTCCTGTGGGTGTCGTAAAAGGCGACTAAGGGACTTACTAGAGAATGGGCAGCAGCGTCCTCTATGCATTTTACCACCATACTACGATCGCCAACCCGCCTGCCAAGCGTGGCGATTATGGCAAAGCCCCCCAAATTAGGGGAGGCCTAAGTCCAGCAGTGGACGTCTTACGGCTGAAATGATGACTAGTTAGTCGCCTAAGACACCCACGGAAGGAAATGGGATGATGCTATTCTTTCCGGCAACACGCGGAACAGAAATGTTTAATAGGGTAGAATAATCAATCAATTTGGCTAACCTTTTACCAACTATATAGTATTTTACATGTAGAGACTGCCTATCTGACCTCTACAACCCAGTTACAAAACAGGGGTAATTGCGGAACTTTTTATCGGTAGGAATTGGTTTAATATTCATAGTTAAACAACATTCATTGCGTTATTTACGTTGCTGAGCCACAATTTATTGGAACAAATGACGCAATGGTTTAGAAATTATCTTTAATCCCATTCAGATTCTGAACAATTGTGCGTTTCGCAATTAGGGTGCTGGATACCCTTTGGTAAGACTGGTTGTCAGACTTTTGGGCTTCTGACTACGCGTAACGACTGTCAGAAGAGATCTATGAATTACAGCTGCGACCAACAGCTTAACGTGCTTTTTGAGGCACGGAGGGGTACGATATATAATGGATGGTTACTCATCCACAAACTAACCGCGGCACACGTAGCTTAACCTTCGATCGACACATGTGACTATTGTCTTTTAGCCACGAGCTACTTTAAATAAGTACCAGTGCATTATTTGGACACACTATCTATAGATCTATAGTACACCTAAAATTCGTCAGTTATGTTTAAGTCTCCCGTAACGAAGCAAGCCTACTACCAGAAGATGGCAATTAACTCGCCCCCTATTAGTTATGACTAGGCACAAATCCAGGCTCCGGACTCCTACTGAGAAACTCCAGATAGAAAAACACAATGACATTTTGCCTGACCTGGGAAACGAACCTCATGCTCAGCTATAGCGATTGCGACCACTAGACCAACGAGACAGTTATAGACAGCTTACACTTTTTAATCTTATTTGTATTTTACTCTTTCCAGCATGCGTAGCATGACCACCGTAGAAAGGGGTTTTGTCGATGGAAGAATAGACAGTGACATTTCGTTTCTCTAATTCGCTAAAGAGCTGTGTCTATTCTTCGTAGAAATGAAAACGCCATGCTAAGCCTGCATAAAACGGTACAAATCTTTCTACAATCAGTAATTTTGTCTATTCTTTCGTCGACAAAACCCGTTTCTATGCTGGCGTAGCATGACATTTCTATCTCTATTCTATCAAGAATAGACAAAGTTGTTTCTATGGTGGTCATGCTACGCGTGCTGCTGTATTACTACTCTGTGCCATTTAAACAAAATAAATGTATTCTCTTTCATTCTTTCTACAAAAACCCATTTGAAGTGTCAGTAGAAGAAGGCTATAATCTCCTAGAATTCCTAAGAGAATATTTTCAGGCAGTTAAAGTGTTCAGTTAGATATTAAACCTTAATAACTAGTTATGATAGCAGCCAGCTAGGAACGCGGAATACAGTCTGACACACGGCCTTTATGTTCAGCTGACAAATGTGTGGATGTTGTAAATTAATTATGTGTTTCTGTTATGTTAAAAGGACTGTTATTATCAGCAGTTTGTGAATCATGTTAGTGTAATAATAGTATGCTTTTAGTGTTCAATGTTAAATCATCATTGTTCTTTGCCCTGGTACCAATTTACTTGGGTTCGGCGTAAACTGTATTGTGCACTTTCTTGCCATGTCATCTTTCACACAGTTCAGCCATCGTTTATTTACATTAGGCTTTTAATTTGCTTCTCGCTAAATTAAATGGGGTTGTCGATATGGGATGTAACCCGACTTGATGTAATAACAAGTCCAAAACATTATCTCCACTAAAAAGGATTAAGGCTCGTACAGACAGGCGCGACATGTCGCGCGACCTGTCGCGGAGGCGATTCTGCGATAAATCGCGACGCAACACCTTTCACACTGGCGCGACCACTCATGCGCGAATCGCCCGCGATTCGCGCGCGACGAGCAGCGCGACAGCTTTTAGTACATTTTGTATGGTGTCGCCGCGTCGCAGCGATTTCGCGGCGATATCGCCGCGACACCACACAAATGGTATAAATGGCGGTACAATCCGGGCTGAGCTCAGTAGTAAGCGATCTTAATCAGAGGACGACGGCAGGTATGTGGGTGTTTGCGGGTCGTAGGATCGACTCCCTGGTCGGTCGACATAGGTACCTACTTAAGTTAGGTAATGTCACATAACTCAACCCAACTAGGGGTACCTAAGCTAGAAGTACTTTTACGTAGTAGTTGTTTAAAAACTGGCCAAGTGCGAGTCGGACTCGCGCACCGAGGGTTCCTTACAAACCTGCAGGTATTCATGGTTTATGCATAAGGTATATGTTTGTGAAATTAAATGGTTTTTTTTTTAAATTTTATATTTGAGTTGACTGAATGAAAGGTAAATTGTGGTTTACGATTTATAAAGTATTAAAAAAAAAACTAATTACTAGATCTCGTCCAAACCAATTTTCGGTGGAAGTTTACATGGTAATGTACACCATATATTTTTTTACTTTTATAATTCCTTTATTTTAGAAGTTACGGGGGGGGGGACACACTTTTTACCACTTTGGAAGTGTCTCTCGTGCAAACTATTCAGTTTAGAAAAAATGATATTAGAAACCTCAATATCATTTTTAAAGACCTATCCATAGATACCCCACACGTATGGGTTTGATGATTTTTTTTTTTCAAATCTTAGTGCGGTTCACAGAATACTTACCAAGTTTCAACAGCATAGCTCTTATAGTTTCTGAAAAAAGTGGCTGTGACATACACGGACAGACAGATAGACAGACATGACGAATCTATAAGGGTTCCGTTTTTTGCCATTTGGCAACGGAGCCCTAAAAATCAAGATTTTAAGTCTAGGTGTGAATCGTTGATTTTTGACGTACTTTTTAGTTTCCAATTCATGTGATTTGTGTGTCCGATACAACAATTTTTATGAGGAGATTACATATTGTGATTATGAAATCTTAATTTACACTCTCGTAAAATACGCATAACTGGCATAATGTAGTTGTAGGTACTATACGTACCGTTACCTCTGTGTAACCCTTTGGGGAATGCAGGGGCGATGTTATGTGTGTGTTTAAGAAATATTCAGTAATAACTTAATATGTCCAATGAGTAGTGGTGGCCCAGGTGGTAACGGCCGCGACTTACGAGTAGTAGGTCGTGAGTTCAAACCCAAGCAGGCGCATTACTTTGTGTAAATTATTTCATCGCCACTGCTCTCAAAGCGGTGAAGGAAAACATCGTGAGGAAACCGGCATGTCTTAGAACCAAAAATTCGAAGACATGTGACATCTACCAACCCGCACTGGGCCCGCGTGGTGGATCATGGCCCACTCCCTCTTACCGAGAGGAGGCCTGTGTCCCAGCAGTGGAAACATTATAGGCTGATGATGATGATGTCCAATGAGTGATCTAATTGTAAATATAGTAACTTCTAACAAGCTGCTTCGTTGGTCTAGCGGTCTCACGTACAACAGCGCGTGCGGTCCAGGGGCTAGTAATATGCACACACAGTCGTTCGCTCGCATTCACACGTTGACGTTTGAACTCGAAATGACCTTCGCACAGCTGACATCACGCACTTGACTGCTAGCGGAGACCTAGCGCTCTTACTATGAATCGGGCGCACGCTCCGCCGCGAGCCTTTTCAACTCGAGGTGCACCAGCCCATTTAGAGGTATTAAGGAGGTATTATTATTAGTGATATATAATAAGTTGTGTGTTCGGGGTAGGTTTATCTACGTAATTAAACACTACTTTAAAATATGTATTATAAAATTATTATTATCACTATTATGTAACATACACGGCGCAATCTAGGAATGGCATGCATTCTCGGCTGAGGTTTCTAGATTTAGTGGACTGGCGAAGGCGTCCGAAGGGTGCGGGCCGTGCATGGGAGACGCGGCGGCCGGGCGGCCGGAGCGACTCAACGCGATGGTCCGATGGTCCTCGCGGTTCGGTAATGTTCGGTCGGTAGGGAAGAAGCGGCCTACGGCCGAGCGAATGCTGGGGCTCCGCTGGCGGCCCGCGGTATTTTGCTAGGTGCATACCTACTGCATAGTAAGAGGATGTAGGTACAACACGTGCTTAGCCTACATACAAAGTATTAATTTGACAAACAAATTACTTATATTGACAAAAAATTTACAGGCGTTGGAGGCAGACTGCTGACTGTAATATTGAAGAGCACCATTTAAATTATTGAACAACTAAACTCGCTGCAGATACGAATAAAAATGTTGGACAAAGTATTATCTTGTAATCATTGAATAATGCCAAAGCATAATTGCAAAAATGAAAATAAAAGGCGCTATATTCTCACGGACGCCACGCCCGCCGCACAGTGGGTCGAAACTATGATTTTAGTGACTTAGGGCTCAACTTTGCTTTTTCACTTTTTTTTTTATGCGGATGGGTAGAGCTCATTAACCTCAATAATAATTGTTCTGATGTATTTTTTCCTAAACTTTATACTTTGGGTAGAAAAATGTGTTTTGTTATTTTTTTGTATGGAGCGGCTCAAATAAACTTAAATTCCTGCTAAGTAGCGTGTGATCCCGCGTTGAAACTTTATTTTTCATATACCTTGTCTGGTCTATTATCATTTGATGCTATAAACAAATGCATAAAGTTGCAACTCTGCCAAATAAATGGATCGAAAAAAATGAAAAAATACATAGAATAAAAAGCTTCATTTTTTACTTTCGTAAGTTATTTTAAGTTAAATTTGATATGGAATAGTAAGTAAAAGCACGTAATAATACACATAATTACTTAGTAACTAACAACAATACATTTAAAAGGTCCCTAATTAGCTTAAATTTACTAATACTACATATATTAGTAAATTTAAGCTAATTAGGGACCTTTATTTAAAAATGTGGATATGAAATCAATTAATTTCTATTTGTGTGTTTAATTACTGTAATTAGCTTAACCTTTTACCTTATAAAAAAACAATGTTTTTCACTTTTAGTCATTACTGTAATATTAATTAGGATAATTAGTTAATGAGGGTAGTAGAAAAATTAGTAAACATTGTTTGTCACTGGATTCTGGAAGTATAAAATGACCATAATTTATTATATACTAACTAGTGTTCGTTTATTCGTACTACTACTAACATCTCGTGATTCTGATCGTCCCTTTTTCGTTATAATGGATAATTTAGTTAACAATTTAGATTTATTTATGATTTTAAGAGAGCAGGTCAAGTCACTGTCGGATAGTCAAAAATTCTTTCAATTCCTACAACATAAAATAAACGTGACCGAAGAGAACAGTGTTGAGCTCCAAAAATTCTGTACGCGCTTTTGTTCAAATATAAGTGCAAGATGGGAACGAAGTAGTCGCACGTTAGCACAGTTTGTAAGAAAAAATGGTGATTGGTTGGAACGTGCAATAAACTGGCCCGAAGGAATGATACCTGAAGCTGTGAACACTGAACAGGAAAGGCTCGAGATTTGTAATACTGAAGATGTCGAAAATCTACCACCATCTACTACAGAAGCTTCGACATCTACATTTACACCTCGAAAACCTTTCGAGGAATTGGGCTCCAGGCAAAAACGAAGACGCGTTGATCAAATTAACCAATCGCTTTCGTTATCCCCGGATGAACTTAAAGCTACTACAATTGCTAGTTTAAGAAACACCGGAAATGAGGATGTAGGAAAAATTATGAACCATTTACTAAATCACCCCGAAGATCTAGAAAAAGTTAAAGAGTGTTTAAGTACAAGTAAACCGAAAAGTAGTACATATTCACCCGATAAGGCACTGTCTTTATTAGTTTCACTTAAATTAAGTAAGTGGCAGTATATAAGCCTAAGAGAAGCAGCAAGTGAAAATAGGTCTGATTTATACCCTTCTTATTATAAAATAAAACAAGCGAAGGCAAAATGTTATCCAGGGAAAGAAGACATAATTATAACTGAAGAAGGAGCTGCTATTAAACTGCAAGCTTTACTCAACTTGACGGTATCTAGGCTTTTAGAAGTGATTACTTTAGATTTGGATTCGCCAACTGAGTTACTGCTAATAAGCAAATGGGGTTTTGATGGAGCCTCAGGTCAAAGTAATTATAAACAAAAGACTGAAGCAGAGTTTGATGACTCAACTATCTTCATGGCCAGTCTAGTTCCTATAAGGCTTCAACAATGTGATGGAACAATTGTTTGGGAAAACGATCGACCCTCATCAACTTTCTATTGCCGTCCGATAATGTTCAAATTTACCAAAGAAACGCAGTCAACAGTGGTAACTATAAAAGCTAGCATAACCGAAGAAATAGAAAGACTTCAGCCAATCAAGTTCAATCAAGTTGAAGTTAAGCATCAATTGCACTTGACGATGATAGACGGCAAAATATCGTCATATTTGTCAGACACATCTTCAGCTGTCTGTGATATCTGCAAAGCAAAACCGTCAGAGATGAACAATTTAGAGTCACTTGCTCAAAAAGAGAACAACGAAGAAGTGTTCCAGTATGGAATGTCATCTTTACATGCCTGGATAAGAAGCATGGAGTGCTTACTTCATATCGGTAAATATAATTTTATTAGTTCATAATTTTTTTCACGTTATATAGTTACTTGTGAGATTTTTATTTAAGTGATATTTCTTTTTGTTTGCAGCTTATCGTTTGGACTTCAAAAAATGGAGTTGCAGGGGCGATGACAAAGAAAAAATGTCACTCAGAAAGAGCGCTATACAGCAAGCGTTTAAGAAAGAATGCGGTTTACTTATTGACGTAGTCAAGCAAGGAGTAGGCACAACCAATGATGGCAATACTGCCAGAAGATTTTTTAGGGATGCAGAAACAACAGCTCGCATAACAGGAATAGATAAAGATTTAATAGAAAGGTTTCATGTGATTCTTCAGACGGTTGCATCTGGAGAGAGCGTGGATCTTTCTAAGTTTTCCGAATTTTGTAGAGATACTGCACAATTGTACGTTCACTTATATCCCTGGTATTATATGCCTTCCAGTATACATAAATTGTTAGTACATGGGAGTGATATAATTAAGCACTTTGGTGCCATACCTATAGGTAAACTGTCGGAAGAGGCAGCGGAAGCTCGTAATAAAGATTTCCGGAAATATAGAGAGAGTCATTCTAGAAAGGTAAGTAGAACGGCGACAAATGAGGATATTATACACAATCTTCTTTTGTCTTCTGATCCAAAGATCACAAGTCTAAGACCTCGAATGGTGAAACAAAATATAATGGTTCTCTCTCCAAAAGTCAAAGAGCTTCTGCTGATTTTTCCCACAGAATCCGATATAGATTTTATTGATGTAGATAATTTACAAGATAGTCATAGCGATAGTGAATAAGATTTTTTGGTAGTTTGTAAGTTTCTTGTTTTTTTTATTAGTTTATAAATGTCAAACTCATAATTGAAAGGAAATAGTAATGTTTGATGTTGTTTATAGTTAGTTTTTAGTTTGCTTGTGTTAGTTGTAGTAATGTTAGTTTACCTTTACTAATTTGTATTATTATGTACCTATCTTTACTTACTATTCAGTATTAAATCTAACTTAAAATAACATTTCATAAACATGTTAAAGTCATTAAAACAAAGAAATTGAAATTCATAGATCCCTAATTAGCTTAAATTTACTACTACTACATATATTAGTAAATTTAAGCTAATTAGGGACCTTTTAAATGTATTATGATTAGTGTGATTAGCTTTAAATTTACTAATACTACATATATTAGTAAATTTAAGCTAATTAGGGACCTTTTAAATGTATTATGATTAGTGTGATTAGCTTTAAATTTACTAATACTACATATATTAGTAAATTTGAGCTAATTAGGGACCTTTTAAATGTATTATGATTAGTGTGATTAGCTTAAATTTACAAATTTACTAATACTACATATATTAGTAAATTTAAGCTAATTAGGGACCTTTTAAATGTATTATTGTTAGTTGTTAAGTAACTATGTGTATTATTACGTGCTTTTACTTACTATTCCATATCAAATTTAACTTAAAAGAACTTACGAAAGTAAAAAATGTAGCTTTTTATTCGATATATTTTTTCATTTTTTTCGATCCATTTATTTGGCAGAGTTGCAACTTTATGCACACGTTAATAGCATCAAATGATAATAGACTAGACAAGGTATATGAAAAATAAAGTTTCAACGCGGGATCACACGCTACTTAGCAGGAATTTAAGGTTATTTGATCCGCTCCATACAAAAAAATAACAAAACACATTTTTCTACCCAAAGTATAAAGTTTAGGAAAAAATACATCAGAACAATTATTGTTGAGGTTAATGAGCTCTATCCATCCACATGAAGAAAAAAGTAAAAAAGCAAAGTTGAGCCCTAAGTCACTAAAATCATAGTTTCGACCCACTGTGCGCCGTTCGCATCTATTTCAAAGAGAAGTCTCCGCCGCAGTTGCAGCGCCGCGCAGCCCCGATACGCGTGCGCTCTCCTAATCCACTACCAGATTAAAAAGTTTTTAAGCAAAATACAACCGTCTTTGAATTAAGTTCACACTTACATAACTTTTATCTCAAGGAGCAACGCATTTTGGTAACCAAGTGAACAAACACGTTGTGAGTGTGTGCGTGAAGACGAGTAGTGTCAGCACATAACACATACACGAACACATCACACACACGTCATGTCTCGGACAAGTCGGAAGTCGGACGATACCACGGTAGGACGGTACCGTCAGCTCCCGCACTTATACACACAACTGTCTTTTGACACGCTTTATATTAGCTTCACTTGTATGTTTGTATGTTTGTTTGTATGTTTGTTTGTAACCGTCTCCTTATAGCGCGATTTTGACCCACTTTAAACGACCAGATTTCATTCAAACTTTGCACACCTGTCAAGGACCGATGACAATGCAATAATTTCATAAATTTGTGCCATTATCCTTGCCAGGGTTACCAGAACAGCAAAAAAACTGTCTTCGAAAACTACGCTGACATACGTCACAAATTACGCTGACATACGACAGAAACTACACTGACATACGTCACAAACTACACTGACATACGTCACAAACTCCGCTGACATACGTCACAAACTACGCTGACATACGTCACAAACTACGCTGACATACGTCTCAAAATTCGAAACACCCTAAAAAATAGAAAATAAATAATAGTTTAAAAAACCCTTCCATTGAAAACCAAACTAAAAAGTACAAAATAATGGAAAAAAAGCGTGGGGTGCCTGATATCAATAAACAAAATACCTTAAAAAGCACCCCACGCTTTTTTATACTTTTATTTTGTACTTTTTAGTTTGGTTTTCAATGGAAGCGTGTTTTTTAGTTTTTTTTATTGTAAATTATTTCCTCACCACTTCTCTCAAACCGGTGTCAAACTGTCTTAGAACCAAAAAAATCGACAACATGTAACATCTATGAACCCGCAGGGTCCGCGTGGTGGATTAAGGCCCACTCCCTGTCTGCGAGAGGAGACCTGTGTCCGGTAGTGGGAATATTATAGGCTGATGATGAGATATACATAATATGTAATGTGGATGTTTAAAGGCAAAAATATTTCCAAACTATACTGCCATTGCAACCTATACTATTTCGGTATTGTAGCAGAATCAGTCAGTTTGAATTTACTCATACTAACATATTATATTAAATTCAATGATTTTAGATTACAATGATCGAAATCGAAAATAGAGACCGTAAACTGAGAAATGTAGGGTAACTACCTATTTGGTAACCACCAAATAGGTAACTACCCTACATTTCTGTTTCCCTGTACCTCATCGACGGTATAACCACTGCTCTCAAATGACGATGAGACCAGTGGTGGTCCAGTGGTAACGGCCGCGACTTACGAGTTACTTAGGTCGTGAGTTCGGGTCACGGGTCGTGGGGCTTTTGGGACCGGGACCGCGGTCCCGGATTCTACCTAAAAAACAATAATAATTTTACAGCAGTTTTTTGAGACCACAAGAAAATTGAAATTAAAGTACTGTTACCAAAAAAATTACGACAATAAAAGATAATAATTCACTTTCTCATACATTTGGTGTGTCACCTACAAAACGCGTTAGGGACCGGGACCGCGGTCCCGGATTCTACCTAAAAAACAATAATCATTTTGCAGCAGTTTTTTGAGACCACAAGAAAATTGAAATTAAAGTACTGTTACCAAAAAAATTACGAGAATAAAAGATAATAATTCACTTTCTCATACATTTGGTGTGTCACCTACAAAACGCGTTATGCCTTTAAAGTACCAGGTTGTCATAACTTAGTAGGACCTTAGGAATAGGTAGAACGGGCTGGTGCCCGCAACTCCACGTCTGAGCGCGTATTTTGCGTACGGTTGTAGGAGCTTACCAAACTTAGGAGTGTCAGCTAGAAATCGCTTTATGCCTTCAAAGTACCAGGTTGTTATAACTTGGTAGGAGCCTACTAAGTCAACACATCACTTATTGACTCTGAGTCGGTACTTTCGCTGAGTCAGCTAGTATATTATGATAGCATTTTTTTAAAGTCAGTTGATTATGTTTAATTTACAAAATAATGATATTCAATAATTGTAATGATTAGACGCTGCTGATGTGTCAAATTAAAGTTGTGAAGTTTTTTAAAAGTTTATTGTTACGTTATTGGTGGGTGATTAGGGGGACGATAGGTGATTTAAACACTCAAGATTACTTTTTTAAAATATTATTGTGTATTCTTTTAAGGTTTAATTCTTATAAAAGGCTGCCACTGTAAAAAAAAAGTATTATATCGTTTTATAAAAATAATTTTATTTGTATAAATTCAAAATTTTTTGGTTGACCGTACTTTCCCAAGACATAACTTTGTTTATTTTACTTGTGGTCCCAAAGTACTACTAAAAATATTTATTTTATTAATAGGTGGATTCTGGAACCGCGGTCCCGGTCCCTAAAACCCCACGATCCGTGAGTTCAAACCCAAGCAGGCGCATTACTTTGTGTAAATGATTTCATCGCCACTGCTCTCAAAACGGTGCAGGAAAACATCGTGAGGAAACCGGCATGTCTTAGAACTAAAATTCGAAGACATGTGACATCTACCAACCCGCACTGGGCCCGCGTGGTGGATCATGGCTCACTCCGTCTCACCGAGAGGAGGCCTGTGTCCCAGCAGTGGGAACGTTATAGGCTGCTGATGAAACGACGATGATCATTTTTTTTTTTTTTTTATATATACCTATCACATAATCAAGGTACTCTTTATTTGACACTAGCTTCTGCCCGCGACTTCGTCCGCGTTAAATTTCTTGTTCCTCCTACCCTTCCCGTCGCGTCGAATCGCCTACCCGTGTGATTTTCCCCGTTTTTGCAACATTTTTCATTACTGCTCCGCTCCTCTTGGTTGAAGCGTGATGTTATATAGCCTATAGCCTTCCTCGATAAATAGGCTACCCAACACAAAAAGATTTTTTCAATTCAGATCAGTAGTTTTTGAGATTACCGCGTTCAAACAGACAAACAAAGTCTTCAGCTTTATAATATTAAAGTATAGATTCTAGACCTACAACTATGTAGTTTGAACCCAGTATTATTGGTTGTCATGGCCATAATGACATTTGTTTTAAATAGGTTATTATATTTTATTTATGACATACCTACTATCATTAAAATAGATTCTTTTATATTTTGTGAATGTGAGAAGGTTGTAGGCCTTATAGGACAGTACGCAATTTTCTATTTTATTAAGTACCTGGTACTTGTTGACAGCCCACTTACGAGGACAGTTCCTCCCATAGCTATTAAAACTAACACCTAACCTAAGTAGCTACAAATGTCGATCGACCAGGGTATCGAACCTCGGACCCCAAGCTAAGCAAACACGCACCGACCTGCCTTCGTCCTATGACGAAGATCGTCTACTACTGAGCTCAGCTTGGATTGCACCGTCTTTTATACTCTCATGTCGCGTCGCGTCGCGGCCGCGAATTCGCGGCGATATCGCCGCGAAATCGCCGCGACGCCATACAAAATGTACTGATAAGCTGTCGCGCTACTCGACGCGGCGCGACCGTGTCGCGGCGCGACAGGTCGCCCCTGTGTGAACGGTCGCGCGCGTTTTCATAGAAATTGTTCTACGGATATAAATCGCCGATTCGCGCGCGACCGTCGCGTCGCGCTAGTCTGAACGAGCCTTTAAGCAGAAGAGTTTCTAGAATCTTCTCCCTTCACAGTACACCTAAAAATAATTACAAAAATATTTTTCGAGTAAAAATAAAAGCATCAAAATTCTTTTCTAATCAACCCTAGGCTAATAGTAACACATAGCGGTAGACGTCCACGGCGGCATTCCTCAGAGGGCCGGCCCGACATTTCGATCAAGACGTAAAAATTACCAGCAATTAGTGAGGTCTTCGCCCTCTCTGGTTTAGTTATGGACATAACTAAACATTATGTGGACATAAAACTTAAATACCTGAGACACCACGTCGATAATGCAATAAAAATGTGATAAAAATATTACATAAACCTTTGTGGTTGCTCAATGAGAATTTTAATTAAAAATCTTGTTTGATTTGTTTCGAATTAAAAAATAAAATATCTTAGAAACGATTCAGAAATTAAAGTCTCCTTTAATTGGATTTTATGCAATAGTGGTTCTGCAATCATTAGCGCACTACAGTAGCATTGCCGACATTTTCAATCCACTCTCACGCAACCACGCCAATAAAATTTCCATCGGTCTATCCATTTTTCACAGCCACACAGAAACAAAAGACATAAAAGCGTCCATTTCCTTTAAATATAAAACTGCTATGGGATTGGACCGCAGCATTACCGCGGTGCTGCGCATTCCTGCGCATCGCGGACGACACCAATTAACTAGGGGCGTGTCGCCGGCGCACTAAACCTGCGCCGATTTAGTGTTATGTGCGCAGACGCAGCCGTGCGCCGTGACATACGGCTGGGAAAGCGCGCGAGTACAGAATAGAAATTATAAGCCCCATAGGGAGGCACAGTTAGACTAATCGTGGGGGCTTCTGTTTATGGTTAAATGACCATCGCTATTTGTTTTGTATTTTGAATGCAACGTCGCACATGTAATGGGCTGTAAATGTTATGCAATAAACAAAACAGAACTTTAGCTGCTTGCGGCTTCCTATGATACTGGCATAATATTTTAGTGTCACATTTACACAGTCCTTAAAAGACTATAAAGTCTTAGCTTCTTGGTTAGGTAGTTTAAGACGCTATTCATGGCAACCGTTAGTCGTAACGTCTTTCATTAAAGCAAAGTAACTCCTGTTCACGCGTTTCTATTTGACTGTAAAAAAAACCGGCCAAGTGCGAGTCGGACTCGCGCACCGAGGGTTCCGTACAAACCTGCAGGTCATCATCATCATCATTCGTCATCATCGTTTATGAAATTAAATGTTTTTTTTTTAATTTTTATATTTGAGTTGACTGAATGAAAGGTAAATTGTGGTTTACGATTTATGACGTATTAAAAAAAAACTGCTTACTAGATCTCGTTCAAACCAATTTTCGTTGGTAGTTTTCATGGTAATGTACATCATATATTTTTTTTAGTTTTATCATTCCCTTATTTTAGAAGTTACGGGGGGGGGGGACACACATTTTACCACTTTGGAAGTGTCTCTCGTGCAAACTATTCAGTTTAGAAAAAAATGATATTAGAAACCTCAATTTCATTTTTAAAGACCTATCCATAGATACCCCACACGTAAGGGTTTGATTAAAATTTTTTTTTGTGTTTCAGTTCTATGTATGGGGAACCCCAAATATTATTGTTTTAAAAAAAAATGATATTAGAAACCTCAATATCATTTTTGAAGACCTATCCATAGATACCCCACACGTACGGGTTTGATGAAAAAAAAAATGTTGAGTTTCAATTCTATGTATGGGGAACCCCAAATATTATTGCTTTTTTTCTATTTTTGTGTGAAAATCTTAATGCGGTTCACTGAATACATCCACTTACCAAGTTTCAATAGCACAGCTCTTATAGTTTCGGAGAAAAGTGGCTGTGACATACTCGGACAGACAGACAGACAGACAGACAGACAGACATGGCGAATCTATAAGGGTTCCGTTTTTTGCCATTTGGCAACGGAACCCGAAAAACAGCTTTCAGCCACACAATCTGCTCTATATTTGCTACATCCGTTTTCGCTATTTTATTCAACCTGAGCTATCCCATTGCTGGGCAGGTTTTCCCCCAAATTCTTACACTGTGTCCTGTAATGGTGTCCTGTACAGGACAGAGTCAGACAGAGGACAATCTCCCATAAACGACTCTTTATTAGTCATTACGCCATTGTTTCCTACATGAGGCCGAGGGTGTCCTCGGCGTCGATGCCCATTACCCACTGAGTAAAGACTCTAGCTTATCTATCCCGAAGCAGTCTAGATACCTGGCCCACTTCCATTCCATCCGTAAAACGTTCTCGTAACATAGAGTCTAGCAGAAAACCAGCGTCAGACACTAGTTGTCTGGCATTTATGCTGAACTGGACCGATTTGGCGCAGCCGTGTGGCGGCATCCATTACCAAGTTTGTTTTTATGTGAGTATCATGTGCCGTAATGTGGGTCTAATAAATTCATTTTCTTTATTTAATTCCAGCCTAGTAGCCACTGAAGGGGTCTGCTAGGAACGGTGCCTGCCGGGGTCGCGTGATTGTTCGAAAGAGATACCGTGGCCCCGGCACATGGGCAACTGAAGGAACACGGGTGGGTTTTAGTCAGTAAAAGTCTGACACGCCCTCCCGCTCCGCCCAGAGCGGGAGAAGTCATTTGATGATTTCCCATCGAAAAAAAAAAAAAAAAAAAAAAAAGCCTATTACATATTATCTCTATGAAATAAAACGTCAGTTTTTCTGTTCCACATTCGCTGCAGCCGTGTGTCCAGCCACTACTCCATTTCTTCGTGGTAATTGAGGGTGCACCAACCACTTCCTGGTGACTCCCGTAATGGGCTCTGGAGCAACCAGTCCGGTTGGCGGATAGAAAAAACAAATTAGCATTTGACTCGCGTGTTCTCCGGTATGGGGAATATTAATGAACTTATTTCTTGTATGGTTTTTGTTAGTTTTTACTCAATAAGTAGGGTTGCGGTGATGTGAACGGGAAATTCTTTATACATATTTACATGTTGTGGGAGATTAGTTGTTTTCGCTTTTTTATGATTGGTATCTGTCCTTTGTGAGGTGATTAGTTTTTAGATGCCAATTTAAATAATTATATCTTGATTTGAGGAAAAATGATATCTTATTCATTGGCATCCTGCTGTGATGATACATTTTAGTTTTTCATATGTGTAGTAAACAACGTTATTTGATTCTTAATAGGTAACAAATGTTCTCAATATCATGGCTAGGTACCGTCAAACGATGCAATTTCACCATCAAAGCATGTTGCTCCTTTATTTCACAACAAAGCTAAGAACCTACGCACAAACATCGTCCTGTTATTTACGCAAACCTTTAAAAACAAACGCAATCATTTTTATCAACGACTCATAATTCGCATGATTGCTATCAATATTATCAATCACGGATTTTAGCGCCCTATTATCATTGAATTAATCGCATTAAATAAATACTTTATCTCTTATCTTATCAGCTTTGTGTGAACTAATCAAATAAGCGTGGGTTGTCGGAAATACATTAGCATTTCAATATAAAGTTTTTTTGCGGACTGCAATTTTGTTTTTAAATCGAATGATTGATTCGACGTGTCACTCACTACGCGACCAAGTGCGGATTTCACCAATGAAATTAAACGAGATCAGCACTTGTAAACTTAGTTTAAGAGCTCTCAGTGTCAATAGTTCATAGTCATTTTGACACTGAGAGCTCTTGAACGCAGTTTAGTCGTACTGAACGCGTTCAATTTTATTGGTGAAATTCGCCCTAAGTCGACGTTATAAAATTGCAGCGGAATTCACTCGTGCACTGAATTTTCAACTGTCTGTATTGAACCGAGAATTGAGAAGAGAGTGGTGTGAGAGGTGCACCTACCGAAACCAAACTAATAGTAAACAATGGACTATTAGGAATAAAAATAGAAGACGCTTCCAATTCGACAAGTTTCTTTTTAACCTCAAGAAACCACCCACTCTAAAAAATAAAAATCTAGTGATAAATGATTTTATTTCTGTAAGTAGGTTGGTACAAACTCTTATACAAATCAATAAGACTTTTTTGAGCTAGCTGAGATCGGCGTTTCCTATCTGACTACTCTGAGAAGAAAAGCCGAAACAAACTCTAAGAGGTCAGTCTCTTAGTCTTTTTGTTTACGTACCCCAAAGAAATTCCTTTCAAATTGCAGGACGAGTCCTCCCACTGCGGGCAAATTCCGCAATCATCTTTAAAACAGCTTCTGCATTCCAACCAAATGTTATACCTATAAAAAGCTTCCTCCATTTGCAAGTGACAGCCGACTCAATAACCAGCACTAACTTAGACAATTTACTCAGTATGACAACCAACTAAACTCATATTTTAAACCTCTGTAGCTCTAAAATTACGCTGTAATACATATAGTTGAGTCTGTCTGTCTGTCGGCGTGCGGTTGCCGCTTCCGCATTGCGCCCGCGCAGCACGCATAGACAACAATTTTGTTTGTATTACCGGCCGGGTACATAATGTGTGGTTGTTTTAGTTGTCTATTGTAATTTTTGAGTTATTTGTTGGCTTAGAGGCTGAAGTTTTTGATGTTAAGTATTGCAAGAAGTTATAAGTTTTGAAATTGCAGAAATTCCTAATTTTTTTCCCGTGGGTATCAGTAGAGCCAATCGGACAAGATCTGTTTTAGTTATTAAGTACTAACATAGGCTAAGTAAGATTGTTACTAACACAAAGGACCACATTTTGTAGTCTAAAATAAAAATAATAAAATAATAAGACGCAACTAAGAGACTTACTAGAGAATTTGTAGGTGGATATAACTTTTGCTTTTACCTATCCCATTTTATCTTAGAGCACATTTTATGTCACGCGTATGATAATGTTTAATCTGATTAGATAAAACCAGTAATTATTAGATACACAAATGATTTTCATAAATTGGCGAAAGATTATAATCTACCTAGCCTTTTTAGGGTTCCGTTGCCAAATGGCAAAAAACGGAACCTAAACTTCCACCGAAAATTGGTTTGAACGAGATCTAGTAAGTAGTTTTATTAATACGTCATAAATCGTAAACCACAATTTACCTTTCATTCAGCGAACTCAAATAGAAAAATTAAAAAAAAAAACATTTAATTTCATAAACATAAACCTTATGCATGAACCGTGAATACCTGAAGGTTTGTACGGAACCCTCGGTGCGCGAGTTCGACTCGCACTTGGCCGGTTTTTTTCAACTATGATGGAGTCCTGCCTAGAATTTTCCGAATTATGATAGGGTCGTCTTCCACTCTAACTGGATGCAGCTGAATATCAACATTTTACGTGGAGCGACTGCCTATGTGACCAGCACAACCCAGTTACAGGATAATAGGATACCCCTTGGAAAGGCTGGTTGTCAGACTTTGAAGCTTCTGACGACCAGCATGCATAGCATGACCACCGTAGAAATGGGTTTTGTCGACGGAAGAATAGACAAAACTACAGATTGTAGAAAGATTAAAGACAGATTAAAGATTGTGGAAAGATTTGTACCGTTTTATGCTGGCGTAGCATGACAATTCTATCTCCATTCTACCAAGAATAGACAAAGTTATTTCTATGGTGGTCATGCTACGCGTGCAGTAACGTCTATCAAAGATCTAGGAATGATGCAAAATGACGAAAGATATCAAGGCAAATTACAGCAGAGTAGCAAATTTTGCACTATGCTACGGTTTCTAACTTTAAACCCATTTACAAGCGTAATTTAAGTACTAGCACCATAAAAACAACCAATCAAAGGGAATTTCATCAGTGTAAACAAAAATTCTATCCAATCAATAGAAAGCTGTTAATTTGCATGGCAACAAGGTGAAACTGCGCCGGCGCACGTTCTACTCTGATAACGCGTCACGCTGGGCGCTCGGCTTTTGTAACGATATCACATGTCCCACTGTTTTCTAATACTAGTGTTATTTGGATCGATTTATTATTATTATTACGTGTAATCATGTTTTTCTATTTTACGAGGGAATTTGTATCGGTTTTGGAGTTGCTGAAGTAGTGACACTAGGTACATGCTAAAACAGTAAGTAAATTCTTATGGTTCCTAACCCAACGATATTTTATTTTAAAGATGGATGTGACGAATAGACTTATTCGACGATTTGGTTAGCGGCGAAAATCGACCTACTGTAAATTCCCTATTAGCATGCACGAACTCATACGTCGATAGGCATATTTCCTCCACCAGGGAAAATTGTTTGACTGGTTAAACTTGAAACATTTCTATAGTCTTAAAGAATTTATGGATAACAAATTCTCATGTTAGTATTAAGTGAACATATGCATGCTAAGTACAATTCTGGCAAAACATGTAAGATCTTTATTGTAAATTATGGTACATAACACCATGTATTCCATGTATCATGCAAATAAATACTTATTTACTTACTTGCCAAATAAGAAGAATCATACGAACATCCTATCCTAATCCTAAAATCACCCGCCAAAATCAAACCCAGCAGAACATAACTCCTGCGCACGTTATCAGCGCGTTACATCAGGTGTTGCGCCATGGAAGCCCGGCTTCCATTCGCAATGGCCGCTAATGCTCGCATTATTTATGCATTAAAGGATATCATTAAAACGACATCAGCTGCCGACGACCCCTGTTACGAGTTGTTTTGTAACGACCCGTGTAGACTGGATGCGGGATGCGGCACGCTGGACTCGTTTGTGTTATGTTATGAGGTAAGTGGAACTAGTTTTGTAAGATCTGGGAGCTGAGATACATCATTTTGGATCACGTTGAACTGGGAACAATTTGAAATTTTTCTATAGTTAAGGCTATTTTACTTGTATGTTGATGGCAAATGAAGCACACAGTTTGGAACTTAGGAATGTTTTGTCTGGCTGAATGACCAAGTAAAAAATGTTTGGTGACTCTCAAATTCAATTTATTTATTTGACCATTTATGTATACACATATATAAACAGAGGAGAACATAAAAATAAGTACTGAGGTGATGCTTATTTCTAAAGAATAAACACATAACAAACCAGGGCTCCGTCAGATCCCTGTAAGTTCAACAGTGGATTGAAATCGGCTGACATTGAAAGTGAAGAAAAATTCACTCGTTTCCTAGTTTGGGAAGCAACTGAAGGCAAATAGAAAAAAACTTTTTTACAAAAAAAAACAACCGACTTCCTTAAAAACACTACAAATTGAAAAATAACTTTAATTTCGGAAGTCGGTGTCTTAGGATCTGTATTTATGGTTTTTTTGCCACCGACTTCCGAAATTAAAGTTATTTTTCAATTTGTAGTGTTTTTAAGGAAGTCGGTTGTTTTTTTTTTGTAAAAAAGTTTTTATTTTTAAATTTTTAGTTGTGGTATCCACCCCGCACTAATCCAAACAAACAATGCATATTTATGCGATAGCAGAAATCGCGGTTGATTTGCTGTCATTTTTAAAGAGTTCCGGTGTCTATCTCTGGAACCACAGAACAGATAAAGAGGTTAGAAAGGAAATAGTTCCTGATTTGTATTAGAACGCGTGTCGCCGCTTGTCTCCCACTCTTTAACTCCACTACAAGCAAAGGTCCCGAACGTACGCGAATTACGCACACTAATAAATTACACACACTTAGATCGCGAGCTTGCTATTGATTGTCACACTAACGCAAACACTGTACTTGACGTGCACTCACACACACGAAAAGCAATTTATTTCTCATACATGTTACGGTGAACAAAAAGTCGATAATCGATATCGATAAAATTACTGTAATTCTTAAAATGTTTGTTATTTAAGTTTTGCAATTTTATGCTATAATATCGGGAGAGGGACGGGGTTGGAATAGTGTGGACATTCTAAATACATAATAATAGGTCTTTACCTATGAAATTGCCGTTTTGTATGAAAAAAAATAAACGAATTTTTTTCATGTATTTTTATTTGTATTAATCGAAATAATCACCCATGCAATCAATGCATCTTTGCCAACGCAGTGGCAGTTTATTGATGCCCTTCTTAAAAAAATCAGCTGGACAGGAGGCAACAAATTCTTCAAAGGCATTTTGTACTGCCTCTCGGGTATTGAATTTTTTTCCCGCCAAGAAGTTATCCAAATTCTGGAAAAAGTAGTAGTCTGTAGGCGCAAAGTCTGGTGAGTAGGGCGGATGATGGAGAGCTTCCAACCCCGGTTCTTGCAACTTGGAGACCGTCTGCTGTGCAGTATGAGGTCGCGCGTTGTCGTGCAGGAGCAGCGGAGACGAGCGATTGACCAATGCTGGTTGGAGATGTGCCAGCTTCTCCATCATTGAGTTCAGTTCTTCACAGTACACATCTGCAGTAATGCTCACCCCATTTGGTAAGAAGCTGTGATGAATCACACCGGCGCTAGACCACCAAACAGTGACCATCACTTTTCTAGGGGTAAGTTTTCGTTTAGGGCATTGTTTAGGTGCTGAACCAGGATCCAACCAACTTGCTGAGCGCTTGCGGTTATCAAAGAGAATCCATTTGTTGAAAATTGTGCTACATTTAGTAGGTATCCATTGTATTCTACCGGTTGCCTCAATCCACAATTTCCTCATATCTGGATCTGTTGGAAACCTAATAATAAAATATATGTTTTCATTATAAACAGCTAACCTCAAACCAAATTTTAGACGAAAACCCCACTCAGAAACTATATTGATAACCACAATTAACAATAATTGGTGTTAATTAACAAAGGTATTTTAATTCCAATATTACTGATAATAATCAATTGAATACATTCGTAATATCGACAGTGTTTACAACTTGGTGCAACACTATCGATACGCATGGAATTTCGCGGAATTCAAGCATTGGCTCGGCACACGCGACTCTCGCAATGATCGCAATACATCGCACGATCACTCGCGTAGTATAAGATGGTACCCATCCGTTGCAAGCAATGTATAATTTTGCATCTTTTTTTCGATTGTGTCGTTTTGTCTACAAACTACATAATACAATTGTAATAATTACAAATAACACTCGTATTATAAGGTTTTAGGACTTACCGGTGAAAAGAAATCCCTTCTCGGGCTACACTACACATCTGGCTTCTTTTCCGACACGTTATGATAGCGCAAGACGGCATAATTATTATTTTTTCGCGGAGCTTCGTACGTTGTCACAATATGAGCGCGACTGTTGGCCGGTGACGCTAATTTCGGTCGACATATGAGCGTTCACAATATGAGCGGCGCGCGCGCCCCGCCCACAAGGCCCTTCTAACCTCTTTATCTGTTCTGTGTCTGGAACTCATCATCAGATCTATATGAAATTTATATGGGACCATTTCGGAATAAACTCCTTTCAAACAAAAAAAAGAATTTTGCAAATCCGTCTATATATGACGGAGTTATGGCCTCCTCCTTTTTGAAGTCGGTTAAAAAAACAGAAACAATTTTTTGAAGATATGATATTATTTATGGAGGATATTAATTTGGATGACTCCGTCTGTACTTAACCACCCTATAATAACACCTTTGCATTACAGAGGGTGGCCTATTCTTTACTCATCATCATCATCATTTCAGCCGAAAGACGTCCACTGCTGGACTTAGGCCTCCCCCAAATTGGGGGGGCTTTGCCATAATCACCACGCTTGGCAGGCGGGTTGGCGATCGCAGTATGGTGGTAAAATGCATAGAGAACGCTGCTGCCCATTCTCTAGTAAGTCCCTTAGTCGCCTTTTACGACACCCACGGGAAGAATTGGGGTGGTGTTATTCTTTACGTCCGGCACCACACGGTACATATATATTCTTTACTGTTCTCCAACAATTCATAAAACTATTGTAATTCTAACTACTAATAGTTATAAATGCGAAAGTGAGTTTTGTTGTCACGCTTTCGCGCTAAAACGGCTCATCAGAGTTGGATAAAATTTAGCAGGCATATAGACCATGACCTGGGCAAGGACATAAGATATTTTTCATCCTGAATTTCAAACGAAGTCACGGGCAACGGCTAGTGTAAAATAAACCAGTTTCTCTAGTCTAGTCAAGCCTTTACATCCCGTATAACTAAAGATAGCAAGTGCAAGTAATTTTTAATGTTAACACATTCGCCGTATGAAGTATGTATGAAAAACATGATCAAAATGTATGAAGAACAGGTCGTGTGCGCACACGCAGCCTCGTGCTCTCGCCGTATTTTTTATGTTACTGTATTGAAATTACTCAAATATACATATTACTGGACAAGTTTGCTGTATGGTTAAGTTTCATCATTTCAATAATTTAAGGATTTTGGATGATAACGGGAATGTTGGTAGTACGGTGTAGGCTACGATTCTTTTTCTGGTGATGGATCACTTATTTGGTTAAGTAAACGTTATTTTACTGTTCCATATCGGCTGTGATCCCGTGGTTGTCGTAAGAGGCGACTTAGTGACTGACACGAGAATGGGCAACAACGTCTCTATGTATTTTACCTTTATAGCCTTCAACTTGCTACACAAACCTTAGAAAGGGCAGCAACACTAACGTTAATTAAAATAATAGATGTAAAGTTAAAACTGAGTCACCCGATCAGATAGTTTATCGAGAATGCAGCACAAACGTAAATACAATCGTACCAGGTCTGCATGAGGCGTATTAAGCGTTAAGTTACTGGAGAAAGCTAGACCCAACTTTAATTAACTAATGATTATACCGCAGACGCGAAAATAGGTAACGAGGGACGGATTTCGAAGAGCGGAGTAGGAGCGATCATAATGGAGTGATTGCCTATCTGAGATTGGTTGTCAGACATTCGGGCCTTTAGACGACCCGTAACGATTGTCTAGGATCTACGAATCTGCCAGGATCGCAAGATTTGTTCGAAAGAGATACCGTGGCCCTGGCATATGGGCAACTGAAGGAACACGAGTTGGTTTTAGTCAGTAAAAGTCTGCAATGACACGCCGTTCCGCTCCACCCAGAGCGGGAGACGTCATTTGATGATTTCCCACCAAGAAAAAAATGATCCACAATTACAGCTGGGACTAGTTTAACGTGCTTTCCGAGGCACGTAGAGGTCTTGATGTGGAAGGATGGTCGTTTATCGACGGACCAGCAGCGGCAAGCGTAGCTTAACCTGTGGGATGGAACCGTGTGAATGTTATTTCTTAGCCACAAAACCCTGTTAGGATGGTTTGGTGTCGATATAATATTATAATTTATTGGAACACCCAACAACGATTCCGGATGCAGCTAAAGAGGTATTGGGAAAATGTCTGCATGAATATTGAAAACTTTTTTACAAAAAAAAACCGACTTCTTTAAAAACACTACAAAGTGAAAAATAACTTTAATTTCGGAAGTCGGTGTCTTAGGATCTGTATTTATGTTATTTTGCCACCGACTTCCGAAATTAAAGTTATTTTTCACTTTGTAGTGTTTTTAAAGAAGTCGGTTTTGTTTTTTGTAAAAATGTTTTTATTTTAAAATTTTTAGTTGTTTGGAATTAGTGCGGGGTGGATCCCCCCTCGTACTAATTTCCAAACAAACAATGCATATTTATGCGATAGCAGAAATCGCGGTTGATTCGCTGTCATTTTTTAAAGAGTTCCGGTGTCTGTCTCCGGAACTCATCATCAGATCTATATGAAATTTATATGGGACCATTTCGGAATAAACCCCTTTTGAACAAAAAAAGAAATTTGCAAATCCGTCTATATATGACGGAGTTATGACCGAATATACATTTAAAAAAAATATAAACATCCGAATTGAGAACCTCCTCCTTTTTGAAGTCGGTTAAAAAGAATCCAATTCAGTTGTTGAATACGTGGAGTGCCTAATTGGGAAGGTGTCGTCACATCATAGTAGGTAACACCTCATCATGTGCCTAGCTTTTTGGGGTCGGCTTCCAGTCTAATTGAATGCAGCTGAGCACCAGTAGTTACCTACTTTACATGGAGCAACTGCCTTTCTGACCTCCACAAGCCTACTTGGTACTAGCCAGTATACTGTCAAAGATCTACGAATAACAGTGAGGCAATGCTGACCGAGCCGATCGGCAGACCCGCAATTTTACTTACATTACACTAATATATCTACTACATAATAATTTGCAAATCGGAAAGTCCAGGGTGCTTACTCTTGATTTTAATTCTGATCAATTGACATTGGAATTTTGACTTTTCGTATTCTTGAGTTCAACGCTAGCGCCAAAATGTGTTTAAATTGGGTGTCCATTTTGGAGAACTAAGTGGAATCGAGATATTCGAGATCGGGCGTTGTTGTTGTTTCAATGTTGACACTATTGTTTTCAAGAGTACCGAATTACGGGTATGCAAAATTAACGTTGGAATCGTATTGGCATTAGATAGGAATTAAAATTAGGTTGAAGAGTAAGCCCCCAGCTGTCGTCTTTACTGTTAGCTACATAAGGATTTTACAGTCAATTCTTAACTTTTCGGAATCAAAAGAAGTATGTAAACACGTTACAAATCTATACTTTTTTATCTAAGGCCCTTCTGCATCCAGCCATAATCTGTGCCGCTATCACGCAATAGTGATTCGGGTCATAAACGCCAACAAACCGCAATATCGAGAAATCATATCGGTTATCGATTTCTAAGTTATTAACCGTCTGTGACTCGGTTAATTTATAACTAGAGGTCGGGAGGGATAGTTTGATGCGCCTGCGCAGATGAAAGCCTTCAATAGGGCTGTGTAATAGAATATTTTAGTTATTTTGATCCTTTTCGGAGAATATATTGGTTAGGTTTGACAAGCATTATTTGGTTACGGGTAATTTGTAATGAGTTTTGGTGTTGAAACTAGGTAAATTAGGGGATTATTAGGTAAGATAAATTAGAGAAGAAATGTGTGTTACTTAACGATAACTATGCCATGTATTGCCAATATTTAAATACACAGTTTCAATCTACCTTATCATTGAACAGTGATTCGAACGGTGGATTTTTTTTATTACAAACATTACGTTTTCGACCAACAATTAAATTAAAAGATGTTTACTTATTGACTTTAATTAATTATTCAGCATTTTACCCAGCAGTGGGATTGAATCATCACCATTTGCTGGGCCTTATCCAAATTATGTAAGGGTCCGTTTCCAGTCTGACAACCAGATGCTGACAATACAAGTTGATAAAAAAAAAAGTATTGACGATGAATTATTGACACCAGCAACACTCCTATGAAAGATATCGGAAGACAGGTACCAGAGTAGCTGGCGACCAGTTAGTTAGTGGCTGGTCTGGTCCTGTCTCGTTTCCCATAAATAAATAGTAGATCGATACAAATTATAGCAGCATGGTTGCTTCACAACGCCGACAAGATAACGGGGAGAAGGGTGGTGGTGTTGCTACAGCTAAGCTACAATAGCACGAGCGAAAAATAGCTTTTGTTTTAAATTATGGTGCAGTAATCCAGTATAGCCGGTAGACGTATAAAGCAGAGCGGAAAATACTGATAAAACTTAAAGAGAAATGTTAAAGAAGAGTTCGACACAGTGTTGGATCTCTAAAACTGTCAGACACGACGAATCCTAAGAGAAGTATAGTATAGTTCCTCGAACAACAGATTTTTGGCACAACTCGACACACTTTTTCCATTCAATGGAACTCCTGAGAGCTAGAATCAACAGTCCTGGTTAGCAGAAAAGCGCCAAAGCAATGAAGTTCGACGATTCCCAGAAAACGAATCAATTGACTTGGATTTCATTAGCAGATGGGTTCTTCCGCACGCAGCGATTGATGATTGTTAAATTCCTTCCCGTTTCCCAGGTAAAACAAAATAGTTACTCTCGATTTATTCTGTATAAATCTAATCCACCTATGGTGAAGTAGGTTTTTAAGTCAGCTGCAATAGTGTGTATGTCTGATATTAGGCGGAAAGGCAGCCAACTTCACGAAAGTTCTCACGGTGAGATTTCTATAGAGTTGATCGGTAGGTAGCACAGCTTTAACTGGACCACAGTTCTTTACGTCACCGTGTAGTGCGCACACCACTCCTTAGTTGCCCAATGGTTGTAGTTCGAAAATAAGCACATTTTAATATCATAACCTCTACTCGTGACTAGAGCGTGCAATCCTTAGCTCTGTCCCTTTCCGTTGTACCGTAATAGAAAGGGACAGATGAAATAATATTTTGCGATCTCATATTTAGGCGTTGAGGACCTCGATTTAGAGACTAAAGAGGTGGAATTTTGTCTATGGTTCTAGTAATTTATGAGTGGGTGCTTAGGGTGAATTAGAATCAATAAATCAGGCGAAGTACGATAAAGAGAAGAGTGGAAGGCTATGGGGAGACTTATGCCCAACTTCGGGACAGTAAAGTTCCTATCTTCTTCCATTTCCCAAAAATTATCATCAAACATGTTCCTCCTCTCATAACCTTCAAAGGAAATTGACATGGACGCGAAATTGCGGGGGCAGAGCATACACCTTACATATTCAGGGTCACAGGTTCGATTGCCGCGGCACAAATATTTGCATGACCTACAGGTATTTGTCCCGAGTTCTCGTGTAGGTGTTTGTGTACTTCCAAACAAGCAGAACTCAAGTGATTTACGAGTGTTTTGGGAAAACGATATTATAGGGTCGGAGGTAAACAATGAGGTCGCAGAATATATTTTTTGCTTCACGCATCAAGCGCATTCCTGCGGCCTTCACCAGGTCATCGGTCATCTTGTAGGACGCTAGGTCTTCCAGTACGCGGTCAGTTTGGATGCGAGAAGCACACAACCGGTCGAAGTGGCAGTGCTTGTGGGACGCTTATGTACAGCAGTGGACGCCTGTCTGCTGAAATGATGACGAGCCTTTTGGTAGCATGACAATCCTGTCCTTTGTCTTCTAAACCTATTGTGAGAGGAGGCATACTGGTATTTTGCCCCGCTATACGCTACCACTTTAAACTATTTTCATATAGTTCGATTTATTTTACCATTTTTTGACGTCAAACACACTATCAAATAGAATTGGAATAATTTTGCAGTATATCACTAATTCATTGCTCCATATGTTCGAAAAAGTGTCTATTCACCAAAATAAATAACGCAATGAATTTTGTTTAACTGTCAAAATGAAAGCCCATTCCTACTGTTAGTGTGTTAGGCAAGTACCCTTCTTTTTAGTTTATTTTTGACATAAATTACTACTTAATTGTAGCGATTAATTTATTTTACTTCAAACTTAATCTAATTAAGCTATTGGCAAACTGAATTTCTACTAAATTAATAGTAAGATAGATAACATTTAGAAAGACAGTTTAAAAACAGTTAACATCAGGTACGAAATCAATTCAGACTTTGATTGACCGCTGCAACAGAAATTGGGCAATTTCTCAAGATACCGCATCTTGTAGTTACTCAATAATAATAAAAACAATAGATTATATCGAAGTTGTAAAGTACAATGCGTTTGTTGTCCGATAATGTTCCAGTATTGAGAAACAAAAGGTTGTACTACAGATAGATGGTTTGGGAACTAATAATGTAATCTGTATTGTAAAGAAATCATTATTTGGATATGATGGTGTTTGTGAAATTGCTTCAGTTGTGAATTTATTTGTATCTTTTCAATCTTTATCTTTTGGGCTAGTGGTGGCCCAGTGGTTACGATCGCGACTTGCGATTTGTAGATCGTAGGTTGGAACAAGCACATACTTTACTTAGGGTACATTATTTTATCACCACTGCTAGAGGAAAAACGAGAGGAATCCGTCATGTCCTAGAAACAAAAATTCGATGACATGGACATCTACCAATCCGCACTAGGCCCGCGGTAGAGTACGGCCCACTCGCTCTCACAGAGATGAGGCCTGCGTCCCAGCAGTGGGAACGTTATTGGCTGATTTTGAATTTTTAAACCTTTCGAAATGTCTCTTTCTTTTTATTTTAGAACTTCTTTATTTGCCAATAAGTTAGTTAAAGATTTGGCTTCAATATTCTCCAATAAAAATAACCACCTGCCCGTTGCATTCTAAAGCAACATCCATTGCTGGACATAGGCCTCTGCCCAGCATCGTGACCGCGACCCGGTCAAAGATTCTTGCAACCAGCGATTCCACGATCTTAACCTGCACCCTAATTGCGAAACGCACAATTTATCAGAATCTGAATGGGATTGAAGATTATTTCTAAACCATTGCGTCATTTGTTCGAATAAATTGTCGGCTCAGCAACGTAAATAATGTTACTTAAACTGTGAATATTAAACCAATTCCTACTGATAAAAAGTTCCGCAATTACCCCTCTGTTCATCGGTCCATGTTGTGGGAAGTCTCCCAATGCGACGTCTCCCAGTACGCGGTCGCTACTTCAAAATCTTTCAACAAACATAATGTCAATAAAAACACTTGCAACGTTATTTAATAGAGAATTTGTCAGACTAAAACGGTAATAGAATTATAATATTCTAAAGTACAATGGCTTTTGGAGACAAGTGACACAAATGACCCGTAACGCACGAAGTGGCATAACTCGAGAAAATAGAAAAAGAAATCAACAATATTATTACATTACATAATTCTTTTGAAGTGCTACTTTATTTTTTGCAACTTCTTATTGAATTTTATTAAATATTACTAAATAAAGAATATTGAAACGTTGACTTTTGAAGCCGTTTTTTTTTTTCATATTTTATTCGTAACTGTATTGTGTACTTCTTATGGTATCGCTGGGAAAAATATGAAGCTGTAGAAATGTGATATAATTATTATTTATACCAGGTTGATATAGTTACAATAGTTGAATCCATTACGCAATCGAAAAAGTCGTAGTAAAATTGTGCATTCTTCTATTCTTTTATTTTCGCATACTCAGTACTAACCTTCAAGTATAGTATAGCTATCTTTTTAATAATACAATGTAACACAGCATCCAATAAACACGTTCTGATGAACACTTTGCTTATCAAGAATCTTTACAAACAAGGGTTCTATATATTCTTATCTAGACAATCAAAAAATCGACTTCTAAGTTACTTTTTATCTGTCGACCACTTAACAGCCAGGCGCGGCTGTTCGGCACTTTTATTAAGAAAAGAAAAAGAAAAAATGGCGTATAAAGTAGGATCTGGCAGCTGATTGCGTATCTTTGGAAAAGAAATAAATTCATTGAAATGTGTACATCCTGGGCTTAATAATGACAAATATAATTAAGTGCGTTAATCTACAGCGTTGAAATTTGAATATTGTTTATCTGTAATGCTTTACGTCAATATTAATAGTATCATTATGATAGTTTATTTAATAGATTTATTTTATAAGGTGTTGTTGAAATTGAAATCAATGTGCTGGACACAACGGGTTTTCGATGGATTAAAAAACAAAAAAAAGCTCAAAGATATTATATATATCATATACAATGAAGGTAAACCGTAAAAATACTGACTAATGAATAATTAATGTAAACGATTACAGCAAGAAATTTTGTCCATGTACGATTCCCAGTAAATATTGGTATGATAGGTACTGAGAATATTACTGTTGTTAAAAAACTCATATAAACAATCTATTATAATGACTCGGACCTTTTGAACTGTTGTGAGTGCAGTTATTAACTATGATTTAAAACTACTAAATTATCATAAAAAAACACAACGTAACAAAGGAAGTTACTATTAAAAATCACTTAGATGGACAGACCGACAGATGTTATAATGGAAAAATTTGTTTCGGAGTGACCTAATCGCGCTTCTGTAAATAACTACTCAAAGAACTTGAGAAATAATAAAAACAGTAGAACTTTTTCGTTTATTAGACCTTTTATTTTGATGAAAAAAGTCCCCAGAATTTTTCAATTTTATACTTGGGTGGTTTTCTCACGAGGGTCGAGAAAATTGTGTGAACGTGGAGAAAATAATTAAAATACTTTGGAACTGCATTTAAATGGGATACTCTTTTGTCAGGCAGTATAATTAAAATCATATTAGGTGGTACTGCTGTAGAACTTTATACAGGTTGGTATAATCAGTTTCTAAAACACTAGATGGATTTTAACAAGATTTATAGTATCCCTATGGACAGTAACAATATTGATTCCTGCACACCTATACCATAAGAATCTCAAATTGAAAGCATATTTTTTTTTTTAAGTGATTGTCTATCGTGTCAATTCCTACCATTCCAGTTGAATGACAGCCCACTTCACCCAGATTTTCAAATTAAGAATTTTACAGAATAGTCCGGCTGTTCAAAAACTTGCCCTGTACATTTGTCTACTGACGTTCATCGATAAAGAAATGGTCTTTTAATACACCTTATCGACATTAATTAATACATGGGGTTCTTTCGACACACCTGGCTGTATGAATACCTTAGAGACGTATTTATAAAGAGCGAATATGAAAGGAATATTCAAATATCTTTTGATGATTTGAATGAAGGAGTGAAGGAGAGATTGAAAGAGACAAATTTAATATTCGGCCCCCTAAAGAACTTGGGCCAAGGTTAGGAAGATTTAAGTAACCATTGAATTCATATTTTAGTAACACACTAAGTAAAAAAACTCGAGGACTCGTGACAGCCGCAGAAGTCGATCCAATCTAAGGTTAAGCTACTCTTTCCGCGGTCAGATCGTGGATGGGTAACCTTCCAATACATATCGAGACCTGTGCCTCGGATATCACTAAGCCATTGTACCTGGCTATCATTCGTAAGGTTTGACAGTCGTTACAGGTCGCCAGACAGAAACCTAAAAGTGTGACAACAGCAATGGGTATCGTGTAACCCAGTAACTGGGTTGTGGAAGTCAGATAGGCAGTCACACTATGTAAATTATTGGTATTTAGCCGCATCGAAAGCTGATCTCAACATATTAAGAATAAAGGCTAGGCTGAAAGGGTCTGCTAGGGCCGATGCCTACCAGGGTCGCGAGATTTGTTCGAATGAGACACCGTGGCGCTAGCACACGGCAACTGAAGGAACACGGGTGGGTTTTAGTTAGTATAAAAGTCTGAAACGCCCTTCCTCTCCACCCTGAGCGGACGTCATTTGATGATTTCCCACACACAAAAAAAAAAGCCTAGGCAAAAGGACTGAGTGCAAAAACTACAGTTAAAAATGTTTCTTTTAAAACGTCGTACCAATTGTGACCTTTTTGAAGAACAGTTACCATTACAGGCACGTGTATACCATGTCCTTGTCAAGGCACAGTTTGGCAGTTTGACTTACAACACCACCTTCCCGTGACCTTACAGGTGTTGAGCCGGTAGACTTCATTCTTGTAAGCCAATTATCATAGAAGATTATTAGTTTGACCTTCAAAAGGCAAATTATATAACCATGTTGAGTATATTGGTTTAAATGATATAATTCGGCACATCCTGATTAGTTTTTTACACATAGCGATTAATGTTTGGTGGTTTGTGAATATATATAAAAATCAAAGTCTGTTTGATTGAGTTGTATCGCAAAAACTAATTAACCGTTTTTGAATATTTTTTTTAGTTTTGTGTACTCAAGTTTATTCAAATTTTCAAAGAAAAAACAATCGAAATTAGAAAAACCCAGGAACAGCAGCAAAAACGGGGAAACTGAAATTGAATTTTCTATGGGAATTTAGTAAACTGGTCATTACAACGTCTGTCGAGTCAGCTGGTCTACAATCATCAACATCTTTATTTCAGCCGAAAGAAGTCCACTGTTGGACATAGGCTTCCCCCAATTTAGTGGGGTTTGCCACTATCGCCACGCTTGGCAGGCGGCATGGTGATCGCAGTATGATGATAAAATGCATAGAGAACGCTGCTGCTTCTCTAGTAAGTCCCTTAGTCGCCTCTTACGACAACCACGGGCAAAAATTGGGTGGTGCTATTATTTACTTCCGGAACCACACAGTACCACACTGTCTACAATAGATATCAGAGAACAATTCTATACAAAACTGCAATAAAGTTATTAACTAACTAATAAAGCGATAAAACCAGTCTTGTCTCGAAATCAAATCTTATTCAATTTACAAACTTAATTATAAGTTGCAACTATGCAAATAGCTTAGCAATTATTTCGACAACAAGCTTTTCAAAAACCTCATTTAAAGAACTTGATGTAATCTTTCTGTGTTTCCTGGCCTGATACAAAAATGGAGTAAAAATAACTAAGTACTGCTTTCTATAGGCAGTCGTGCGTGCGATCTGCACCATTTGACGACCACAGAGTAGGTAAGGACCGAAGGTTCATTTCTGTACTAAAACGGCAATGCTTGTATATGCATCATGTTCTTCTAATTAAATAGACAGCTGTGCTGCAGGAAAGATTGTTCCGCCATTTCTCCCAGCTTAAGTACTAGGAAGTGGTAAGTTGTGGGGTTTTACGTAATTATGACGTTCAAAAAGTGTTGATTCTGACGCTAGATTAAATAAATGACTTTTGATTTTGTGCACGATCGCACACTTAACTCCATCCTTGACCACTGTCAATGAAGTGCAATTGAAATGAGGTAATTTCTATTAAGGTAGGTGACAATTATACGATCTACCAACCGGCAATGGGCCCGGTGTGGTGGATAATGACCTGATCCTTCTCATCGAGGGGAGGCCTGTGTCCCAGCGGTGGAAACATTACAGGCTGATTATGCTGAGGTGACAATTATCGTGTTTATAAAGGAATGATTGGAAACTAGTGCGAAACTGGATTCTGACTCTATTCGAAACTGTCTTCGTTTGAGGGTTATCAGCAATCGATGCTTTGTGATCAGTCTGGTATTCTACAAGCTGTAATTTTTCATTAATAATGAATAATAATAATATCTTAGGACAATCATCACAACATTATCTGATCCCAAACTAGGCAGAGCCTGTACTATGGCAACCAGACAACTGATAAACATACTTATATATTTCTAAATACTTACATATTATAGATAAATAACACCCAGACACAGAACAGATGATTGTGCTCATCACACAAAGATTTGTCCTGGGTGGGAATCGAACCCACGACCTCAGTCTTAGCAGTCAGGGTCACTAACCACTATACTAAGAGGCCAGTCAAAGTCATTATACATTTCTTTTAGGACTTTCTTTAGACTAATTTTCAATCGTGCAATCGCGGGCAAAACCAGGATGTGGCTGGCACAGGAGCGTGGGGATTGGCATAAGAAAATAGAGGCGTTTACCCAGCAGTGAATGAAGTTAAGCTGGGGAGAACGTTGACGAATTGTTCTAAATGTACCTTCTGCATCAACTTAATATTGGCAGCTGCGGTTACTGAATCCCGCAATCGGAGCGGCTAGAAAGTCGTCTATGACATGAATAATATCATTTTAAGTACTGGGGACTGACTTTACACTGGAAACGATTTCTTTTTGTATAATTATAATCTTGTGAGTTAATATAATCGTGTGTGTTACTACGTGGCCCACGTTTTGTTGTGATGGTTAATGATAATGTTATTAGGCTGACTATTTTGACCGATGATACGGTTTCAGTAAGCTTATATAGAAGTTTGGATAAAGATCTGGGATTTTCAAAGCTCGTTGCTAAAACAATTGCTGGTACTTAATAAGGTTTAGCGTAATCAGCCTTTTGTAGTCCCACTGCAGTGCTGGTACAGAGGCCTCCTCTCCGGAGAGGGCGTGGGCCATTTTCCGTCACGCAGGCCCAGTATTGATTGGGATTCGTTCTGGGACATGCCGGTTTCCGCAAAATATTTTACCGTCACCGTTTTGAGAGTAGTGGTGATGAAATAATTTAGAAAAAGTAAAGCGCTTGACTTTGTTCGAACACTCAGTAAGTCGCGGCCATTACCACTCGGTCACCACTGCTTTCCAGCAATAAGCTTTAAAGCAAAGGAAAAGAGTATGTATTTCAATTAAAATTTATTTGATAACTGATACATATCTCGTGTCTTTGAATTCAGTAAAAATTATAAAGCCTTTGTCTTGTCTATTAGGCCACTCAAATGACAAGCCATTGAGCTAGATATATTCTCATTTATAAACTGCCTTCATCCTTAGCCGTGGCAGTGTGAAAAACGCCTTAAGGAAAACAGTTTAATGCGCATACGCATCTTTCGACGTAAACCTCCCAATTCATCCAAATTATAACACCTAAAAATCACATAAATTTCAATTTTTAAGCTCTTTATATAACCTTTGAGGGCTACAATGTATCGAATATCCCCCCCCCCCATCTTTTTTTAAGCCGTCTACATTAGAGACCCTAATCGAGTTTCGCGGAACATCCTTATTTATTGCCATCATAAACACTATTATCCTTTGCCCAGAGCGGGTAAGGCAGAATAATAAAGTGTGTGGCATTTTTCAAACGTTACTCTTTCTTTTTTTTCCTAATTTTTGGTCATGGTACTTTTGCTCTTGACCTGAAGAATGGTCAGAAATATGGTGCTTAGGGTTAGGATGCAATGTCAGAGGGTTAAAAAAAATTGTTAATATATTATAGGATATCCTGAGTCGCATTAATGCTGCTTCTAAATGTAGCAGACACGTTGTCTATTCTTCTTTGACCGAAGTAAAAATGGTTTTGGTTTTAAAACGAATTTTCCAGAATCGAAGTCAAAATCTAGTACATGGTACACATGTTACAACTTAACAAAAATGCAATAAATAAAACGAAATGAATACGAAGAATATTGGGATATTTTAGATTCCCTATGTCGTCTCAGAAATAAAACAGGCTGAATATCTCCTCAGCCTTCCATAAACCCTTCCAATGAAATACCATCGAAATATTTAAACTAAAAATTATGAACATCATCGAAACATAAAGCAACCGCGTACGTCTAGATATAAAATCGAAGCTATCAATAAGCGATCGTTTTATTTATCGCTACATCTCACAATTACTAAGATACTGAAAATACCAAAAAACTTGATTGACCTTACCCTTATTGTAAGGTGTTAAGGTCCATTATAGAGTATTTGAAGGTGTAGAGGTCCCGAGGTCTGTGTCAGACGAATAATTAATATTGATCAGTTGACAGGACCGTTATGATGAAATGTCGGAAATAATCAGGTTATCTTGTGTTTATACGGCATTTTACATTAAAGAATAAAAATCATTGCATTAATAAATATCTGCATTTCTGGTGCCAGGTTTCGAGTCAGCTCAGGGAAATTTTATACGAAGAAAAACGAAAAACAAGTCGAAAGCAGGAGCAATCAAAGTCATTACTCATTCTGTCAGAAACCGGTCTGAAAACTAGAATCTGCCACATTTGCCTCTTCTAAATTAATCAGAGATCTGGCAGGCAGGCTGTATTCAAGAGAAACATCTAACGACAAATTGCAACATTCATAAAACGAATTCTGCTCACAAATCCAAATCTTATTGGCAATTCCGAAAACGATACGACCAATCAACGTCCCGAATATTAGACGTACACAAAATACGACGCATACGCATCCATTGTTGATTTTTTGGTCGTTTCATTAAAGTCAGATACGAATGGCATCATCGATAAGAACGCCATGAAATATTATTATTATGCAAATAAAAAAGAGGTCCCAAAACGTGAATCTCGGGAGATTACGATAAGGTCCCTGCAGGGGGCTGTGTCTTGGCGCCAAAAAGTGTCAAAAAACATGGCGGCAGTTTTTTAAGGCGTGAATTTTAGTTGGCAGTGTATTATTAATCACGGAAGATTCGCGTTATCAATTCACCGGGCGAGACATGCCATGAATGATCAATATTTTTTTCACTGGCACTAATGAAACATATATTGGCAGTAAGTTATTAGGTGAGTACCAAGAGCTGAATAAGGATGTAGAAGTAACAGATACACCAAGTAGTACTCTTGATTAGAAAATCCTATCAGTCAAGTCCAAAAGAAATGTTTGCAGAAACTCTTGCACATATTTTTCTCTCATTCCCATACCATGTAAACAAAACACTATTACATATTCACAATTCCCATAACCCGAAACAATGGGGTCCACACATAACAGTACTTTATGAAAATCACTTCGGGAAAGTAATTAGAGGGCAAGGACTTGCGCGGGCGCATCGAGGAACAATTGAACTGTGACAACTGATGTGATTAGCATATGGAGTGAGGGTGTGGTGTGACTCTATCGAGGTCAGGTATGGTTGAAGTGTGATTACCGATATTGAAACAAGATTGCAGTGTTCTTCATTTTGATGAGGCAGAATGTGCAGATGATTATGTGCGTTGAAGATAAGATCGATGCATAATAATAAAGCGAGGAATCGTCAAAAATTGTTCAGTTGGTAATCCAACTATTACTTTAATTCGCAGAGCCAATATTCTTATCTTCACTATTGTCAGCGATTATCTTTTTAACACTGCACACAGAAAGTCATCGATATATGCTTGTTGGAGGAACTTTACTTCTTAATTAATTAACCTAATTAGTTCTTACCTTTGTTCTGTAGAGCGGATTGGAGAAGTCCCACCCAGGAGCCACGAACAGATACCCGCATTTTGATATCTTTCGGCTTGCCTGTTGACAAATAAATATAACCATTAATATCACTTCCATCTGGTCATAGTTATTCGCAAGATCTAGTCTAGATGAACCGAAAGTGAAATTGTATTAAATTATAGTAAACATGTGATCGTAAAATGATATTATCAGTACTGATGGCAGCTATCAAACTTATGATAAAAATGCCATTTACAACAATATTACAAATAATGGAACAGCTAAATTGATCGACAGAATTGAAATAAAAATTGAATTTAAAGAAAGATAACGTTTCGTTTCAAAATTGAAAGTCAACGACATAAAAAATATTCTAATGGATCACGACTTTTGCCTTTTTTCGCTAAGTTCGAATCTCTTAGAATTTGATAAAACGATTTGGTAATCTGATACTTCTTAAATTCTAAGAGGATTTGAGTCTTTATCGATTTATGTGCGAAATTGACACCCTTGCAATTTATTAGAATAAAATAAAAATAAATCTTTAAAGCTTTGGAACCCAAAATGTTTTGTTGCTTTTTGATGAAAATCAAGTATCCATTCTGACATGATCGGATTCTCAGGAATTAAAGGTCATCTGTCTATTGGTAACATAAGATGATTATGTTTTTGTGAATCTTCCTTCTCTTATTAGTCTGTTTTATAATAGCAGTGGTACGATTGGTAAATATAAAAAATAAGACGGGCTAATTAATTATAGACGTTAGATAGCGTTCATCAATGAAGTTTGTTACCTGTAAGAGTTCACAGTAAAAATGGCAAAGCCAATTTACATAATACTTTATACTTTGTGTCCTCAAAGCATAACATCCATATTCCATTTAAACACGCAGAAAATTGCAAAGGTGCTAACTATAAAAAGAAAAACAAAATCCCTCATCGGCTGAGTCTATCTATTTTACAACTTTGCGTAAAAATGTCAACAGATTAGAATGGAGTATCGACATTACATTATAATGACGATAATGTTAGAAAACTTGAGGCTGGAATTATCCCAGGAATATTAACAAGGTCTTAGGAAAACACCTGCTAGTATTATATTGAACCAAGTACAAGTAATCGTTGAGATAATTTTAAAATGTATATTTCGCAGATTTGCAACATGGCAATTACTGTTTAGTTACTGGCACTTCAGACTTTAATATAATTATAATAGCAACGAAAAATAAAAAATATATACAAATGTATACTGCACATACAAATGTTATGCCAGTTATTAATTCCTTTATTTCACATAGTCCTAAATCAGAAAAATCTTGCAAGAATTTCAGGTTTCCAATATTTCCAGCATATTATAGGTTCCGCTATTAATATTGATCAAGCCAATTCAATAGCCAGAGAGATAGATAAACATTAGACCCCACCTGTTTTACTGATAACATCAGATAGCGAAAATCTGTTTTCTCCAAGGGTTGCGAAGGTCATACGGTGGAAAGTGGGTTACTGGTCATGCACCTACTAACGACCGTGCGGCCTTCTTGTGTCAGCTGACCCTGTGATAGGGCTGGGAAGGACGAGAAAACTCTTTGGCTGACGAAATGGTTAAAAATATGCCAAATGTAATGACTTGGAAGAAGGAAAACGAGGAAGTCAAGGATGGAGGACGAGGTACCAGAGCTGGTTCTGTAGTATCTCCTCACTTCAATGAGAACAAGGCTTGAGTTATGAATACTAATGCTTTTATCAAGGATGCTAGTTTATAAAAATGAAAATGTAAGTGAAGAAGTTCATAGCAGGCAGTTTGGAGTTTAATTTCCAGTAGTAAACCTCGAATCGACAATAGACCATAATATAGGTGTCCATTTTGTAAGTAACCGACATTACTACCGCGTATACGTCATTTATATTGTCTTTGAATTGATCGATTTCAGTCGCTTGACCTGGGATATACATAACGCTGTAAACAAAGTGTTATCCAACGCCGTAGATGCCTTGCCTTCCCAATTGGATTTGTAATTTGCGTCAGACTTATCATCAACCAAATATTTTCAAGGAAATTCGTAGCTTATTCTTACATTATGTCAATCAGTAGTCTTAATTTAGCATTTAGCCATAACATTTATACTTTATTTACATTCCATAGAGCGTTAGATAAGACGGTGTCTTGCATAATTCAGTATCAACAGATGCGTTGTTTATATCAACAACATGCTTTTCAGTGTTTTAATGTTAATTCGCAGGTTATTAGTATTTAAATGATACTCTTTATAATATATTAACATCAATTTATCATTGTTAACTTCCTTAGTGATGTGAGAAATAGTGAGAATGTATGAATACATCATTAATTAGTAATACTCGATTTAAAAACAGGTGAGGTGTGATTCTCCCAGTATTCAGGATAAATGCCATTTCTCACAAAGGCAGGAGAGCGTGATATTGATCACTTGGCGAGCTCATTATTCAAAGTATTGAGTTTATGTGTACTCAGAATGTTTTCCTTTTCTTCGAGATATCTATGTTGAGTTTCTTGGCGTAAAGTTACCATTATCATCCTTCTGCTTTTCTCTTAATTTCTTAGAAATCTGCTCAGCATGTCGTTTCTTTTATACATCGTTAGCAGCCGTAATTTTAGTGTTCTATTTTTTATAAGCCGCGTCATCTTTCACACAACATTTATCATCCATTTTTGTTTTATCACTTGCTGATAGCCATCCAGATTCTTCTTGTCAGATGTTCCTCATACGTAATGGCGTCTCCATTCTATGCTATAACTCTGTATTTATACGACTTTAATCTGATGACAGGTACCAAAAAAATATCTAGACACGTTTTTTACTTAGCGAACAAAATAAGCGATAATCTATAAATCATTTTTTGTCGCCGAAACCGTAGCGCATCTATCCCAAAAGAAAAGACCGTGACGCTATGGTAATCAAACTTATTAAGTAAGCAAAAGAGTCATCAAAACCGAGGTACAGTTTCGCGATGTCACCGGGGTCAGTGAACTCTTACGTCACTGTGACAGTTATTCTCATTGCGTGATTCGCGTCAAATTAGCAACGATTTCGTTTTTTCACTCCATCGCGTTTTTTCAGTGATGCGTGTGCGAATTATATTTGTCAGAGGTTTTTTTTTTTGTTGCAATTGTAGTACAGTTTGGTATTTTCTACTCAATTTGGTGTGAGGATAGTGTAATGAACTGTGGGTGGTGCAATGAACACATAGATAAATGAACTTTGCTGTCACGGATGGAATAACAAATCGTCTACATATACCACCTAGTGTTTCTCTAAAAACGTTATATTAACTTTTTAAAAGAAATTACTTCCCATTCTTGGATAAGTTCACTTTCCTTCATCATTCTAATTTATCGGATTAGGGTTATTCTACCAACTTTTAAAAATTAGCACTTGATCTTAAGCCTAATGGAACACTTTTTGAAACTTGACGTTAAGTTTTTGTTTTTATTTGGAAAATGGGCCTGCTTCTGACCTTCATCTATACTTAAGGATGCTGTTATTGACCCTCTTTACACCACGAAGATTTTACCATCAAAAGTCTCGTACGTATTTATTTAATACATACACGGTATTTTGTAATGGTATCATTCAATCGCGTGCATGCTTACTAGTTGCAAAAACGATTGAGAATAATCTCAGCGTTTTCCTGTTCATGATTAAGTAACATCGGAAATACAATAACGTTCTATAGAGACATTATGAGATGTAACATTTTTTTCAGGGAACTCATCTCTGTAACGGATCTTGGAGTGAGACTTCGCGCCAGAGGCATTTGTATAATTATAATGAAAATCAATTTGGCTTGGGAAAAAAGAAGAGCAACATAGTGATAAAAAGTATGTTTTTCTGATCCATTGAAACATGGACGCTTGAAGATACACCGACATCCATGAATTGCAGCGAAAAACGTAGTTTCTAAGGCTTTGTGCAGAAATTGTAGCAAGATTATACTAAAGGGAGCTACTGATCTAGACAAATAAATAAAATTGTAGTGTCTGTTTGTAATATTAAAATAACCGCTTTTTACTAAGTGTATATATATATATACGCGTGTGTATACACGGTACATATACCAAAACAACATTTTTTTAAATTTTTGTCTGTCTGTCTGTTTGTTCCAGCTAATTTCTGAAATGGCTGGACCGATATTGACGGGACTTACACTGGCAGATAGCTGATGTAATATGGAGTAATTAAGGCTACTTTTTATTTTAGAAAAACAAAATAGAATCTCACGAAAAAAAAAAAATTGAACGAAAAACTTTTTTGTTAAAATACCACGCGGACGAAGTCACGGATTACCTATACAAACTTGATACGACAGAGGGGCTTTCCTTTAAACTGCCTATACTAGGGACCATGTTCAAGCCCTGTACCAAAAATCAATTAAATAGGAGCAGTAGTTTAGTCGCAAATGATTTTTTAAGATTTTGCCCTGTTTGAACACGATGTATCTTTTCTAACAGCTGATTATGCCTATACGCATAGGTCATGCACCTTAAAATGATAAATCTGAAATGCGCTGTTGCCGCTCTGATCCAAGTCACAAGTAAAACCAAATATTTTCGCTAAAAGATGGCAATGCAAACAAGGAAGCAATGAATACACACACTTACACTTTTATTACGAGAGTGACAGTTATACAAAAATTCCCGTGCGTAAAAGAAATAGAAATACGTCACTGTTTTGCTACTGCATCTAAGATCCTTGCGATCGGCCTAAAAAACTTGTTTATTCAGTTCGCCGGCGCGATCCTGCCGCGAATGTGCGTTTCGTAAGACCTCCCGCGCAGATTTTGTTTTGTGATTGGTTTTGTGAAACTCGCGTGCTGACAATTGTGATTTTTAGTTTAAGACAAACAGTATTTCTTTTTTTTATTGTGACAGTGTCCTGTAACGTAACGTAACTTGGGATTATTATTATTCAGTGTTAGTTTTTTTTTTGTGAAACGACTCGACTGTTCCACGATCACGATCTCCAGACCTCACTCCCATGGATTTCTTTTTGTGGGGGTACATTAAGGGTGAAGTGTATGCCTCAGAGGTAAATACAATTAATTGTTGAACTAAAAAATAGGATTATTTTAGCATTTCACAAATTAACGTGCTTAGCTACGGACAGTGATGTAATTAGAAAAATAAATGCCTAACAATATTCTCCGTCGGTATAATTTGTGCATTAACGTGAATGGAGGACACATCGAGAATTTATAATTTTTGTGTTTTTGTTGTGACTGTTGTGCGCGTATTTCAAAACCTAACATAAACCCAGCGCGCCGGGCTCTTTGATACGAGATAACACGCGGCACGCGCGCGCGTGGCGTTGCCGTTCTTACCTAGGTATCTAAGGTCAGTTAAATTTATTTATAAAGGGTGGTTGCGTTTTACTCTGATTTGTAAGCTATTTAGTTTGTTTGAAAATAAAAAAAACTAATTTTTGGTGCTTTTTATTTTTATACCGTATCGAATTAATACTAAACACGTATAGTATACGTAGTGTAATTTAATGCCCCTCTGTCATATCAACTCCGTATAACCTGAATTAATGCATTCTTAATACATTAACCGCGGTAGTACGTCTTCTTCTTGCGATAATTTCCAACATTCACGCGGACGAATCCGCGGGCAAAAGCTATTTTAAATACAACTACTGTCATGAAATCTTCATCTGCCTAGAAATTTACCAAATATATTGGAGTTGGCTTCCAGTCTGACTGGATGCAGCTGAATACTAGTATTTAACATGAAGCGACTGCCTATCTGACCCCCACAACGCAGTTACTGGATAACACGATACTCTTTGGGAAGACTAGTTGTCAGACTTCTGGTGACCGGTAGCGACTTCCAAGGACCCACAAATGGCAGCCGGGACCAACAGCTTTACGTGCTTTCTAAGGCACGGCTGGACCAACCGTTGCAAGCATGTGTTATTACTTAAGGCCCTCTTGTAGTTGAAGACGTTTCGGCGAACACTAGCCGGTCGTTGCGAGCGCTTGTGCTGCTAGATTTAGTGTATAATTGTTTCGTGGAGACAAAATGATAAGGAAATTATAAAATATTTTCTCAGCATGCCCTAAAAAACAATAATACCTATCTTTTGGTATAAGTTTTACATGGTTTAATGATGGAATCTCTTCAAGGTACACGTTTTAAATGGCGATTTAGTGTCATCTTTATGATTATTTTTTAGCGCTTAACAGTATGTTCAATTTTCCTAAATATTTTTTTTTTTACGGAAACTAGCCATTTTGCTAGATTTACAGAGGTTTCAAAAAGTTAAAAAGTACTGCAACCTCGCCTTAAACCATAAGCCCCCTTTTTTTTGGGTGGGAAATCATCAAATGACGTCTCCCGGTCTAGGGTGGAGCGGAAGGGCGTGTTAGACTTTTACTGACTAAAACCCACCCGTGTTCCTTCAGTTGCCCATATGCCAGGGCTACGGTAACTCTTTCGAACAGATCTCGCGACCCTGGCAGGGCCATAAGCCCCTCAACTAATGTGATGAAGTACATAGAAGATGTTTAATCAACCAGATTGAACCACATGCGCTGTAAGGTAGAACCTTACTCGTTACACTATTGACATGACTAACACAGCCAGCCCAGGACAGTCGTTCTATAGCTCGTGCCGACACGAGAAAAGGACACTGACATGAACAGACCAAAATGACAAACAGATTTAGCTTACATAGAGAAGTTTAGACATCAATGGCGAATATCTAAGCAGTGACACGTCACCTATATATGCGTTGGGTCAGATTAACCATGACACAGCCTTTAAAACCGTCAAGAAATCGCCGTAATTTTATATACTGAAAGTACTTAAGGTACGGTGTATGTATGTCAGTCCCACATGTCACCGGCAGCACCGTTATGGCATTAAAGCGACAATACAAATCTATGCGTATCGAATGACAGCTGCGCGTGCGCCGTTAGATCGTATCGCGCGGGAGTTGCAAATTGAAAATTATTATTGTAATGGTGACTGTGTGAGTTATAATCTGTAACGATCTCTGACTACTTGGCGAAATTGTGGGATTATTTTGTATGGGCTTGCATTTATTGGGAGAATTGCTGGACATATCAATGAGCGTTGCGATTCACGCTTGGTGGGGTTGGATTATTATCGAGGATCGAAGGTACTTGTATCCTAATGCTAGTCAGATACATTTATGATGATCACAGTCATCACCTGCTGGTCTAAGTTTTTCCAACTATATTGGAGTCGGCTTCCATGATTACCGGATGCTACGGAGTATCAATATTTTTTTTTTCTTTCTGACTGTCAGACTTTCGGGCTTCTGTCGACCATAACGACTGTCAAATATCGACGAATGATAGCCGAGACCAACAGATTAACGAGTATTTTGGTATGTAAAGACGGTCACCCATCCACGGATCAACCGCGACAAGACTAGCTTAATTTGACCGATAGATTCGTACAGCTGTATTATTTGCCACGAGCCCGAGTAATGAAGATCACAGAAGATCTTAAAAGAAAACGCTTCAATAACCTTGGGAAAAAAATGGCTCAAGAACTCCTCCTATTCACCTTTACTTTTCAAATTAACTTTAAAATCACATTTGTAACTCATAGCTTCTTTTCCCCGTATATTCCCTTACAAATGACACTTAAGGACCCACTACTGTATCGGCAGACAACTACCTACAAAACCATTAAATTCTACATTACATTACACCATGGTCCCACGATATTAACAGCCCATTTAAGTTACCATTCCATTTTATGGGGATTAGCCTCACTGCCTATAAACTTACCATGCAAACCTGCATGAGTCTGTGGGCCATATTCGTAATACCATATATGGTTTAATACCATAATTTAGTGTTGTTTCAAGGAATTCGATGTGTAGGATACACATTTATATGTGTTGAGTACACCATTTTAGAACTTATCCTATTGAGAAGGTTATCATGTAGCTTTTTATCTCTCGTAGAGTTGGGGTTGGGTTCTGAAGTAGTTAAGAGTAGCACAAACCTTATCACCATTTTTAGGCTTTGAAACTATTGTCACTTTACTACACTGGACACCATAAAATTTACTTCCATCCTTTTTAACCTCCATCTAAAAGCTACTCTTGCAATCTTTCTAGATAATTATATTCGTGAAGGTCGGGTTGGTGTTAAAAACAAAAATGTCAACTGTGGACTGTCAGTCAGTCCCGCCAGGGTCGCCGACTTGTTCGAACGAGTTACCGTCGCCCTGGCAAAAGCAACTGGAGGAACTCGGGTGGGTTTTAGTCAGTAAAAGTCTGACACGCCCTCCCGCTCCACCTAGAGCGGGGGAAGTAGTTTGATGATTTCTCACCCAAAAAAAAAGGACTGTCAGTCAGTGCCAGATTAATCCTATGTCAACATAAAAGCGTAAAATCATTATTTATATCCAATTTTTCGGGGTTCCTTAAAACCTTATCCCATCATTTGTTAGCCCCATGACCTATCCCCATAATTTACAACTCTCACTAGACGACAACCGGCTTACCATATTAGTTACGTCACAATTCATAAAGTCTCATAAAACCCCATAAAACTTTACGAAAATCGTTTAATTTATGACCATAACTACCAAAAAGCTATTATGTTGTTTTTATTTAGCTACCGTGTATGTTAGAAGTCATCTGATTCCAATAAGTATCATAAATTTGTTGTGTGACAACCATAAAACTACTGAAGCCATGGGATAGAAATGGTATTATTTATGGTTATCCCTTGGTGGAAGCGTTCGAGTTATGGGCAGAAGCGAGAGAAGATTGGTTTGTTTTTGGGTGCTATCATACTCTTCTATAGACCGTTTTTGTGGGTTGAAAACCATCAAATCACGGCTCCCGCTCTGGGTGAAGCGGAATGACGAGTCAGTTTTTTACGGACTGAAACCCATCCGTGTTCCTTCAGTTTCCTATACCAAGGTCACGGTAATTCTTTCGAAAAATTTCGTGACCATGGCAGGCATCGATACCAGCGGACCCTTGCGCGACTCCCGGATCGACGGCGCATGGAACACAACGCGCCGTTGACCCGGGCCTGGTCCTTACCGAGCGGTGAGCTACCCAATGCTCGCCACCCGTAAGCCCGCGCCTATGGTAGCCGGGAGTCCGCAATTGACTCCCGACGCCCTGGGAGTCTCCTCCTACGGATAGTGTTTTTGCAGTCAGCTCAGGTTCAATTAATCAACTCAGACTATCGCAGTCTACTACTGGATAGACCTCTCCTAGACTGCGCCACAGCACTCTGTCTTTCGCGGCCCCTATCCATTCTGACCCACAGCCACTTTCTTAAGGTCGTCAGACCATCTAGCTGGGGGGTGTTCTACATTTCATTTGCCGATACCTCCAGGGTTCGTCTGCTTCACCGGCCATCGGTCCTTCGACATTCACGGCCGGCTGTTCACTGCCAATTCAGTTTGTTACTCTGCAATTTATGTCAGTAACGCCGGTTCTTTTCCGGGTAATTTAATTTTCAGCTCATGTTGCATCTCTTTCACTACGTTCATTCGTTTTCTATGTAGTCACAAAGCCGTTAGCTGAAAATCAACGTTAGGACTATTGAATAAGTTACTATCTGCATGGGCTTCCTTCCTTTCCCTTTTTACTCTTTTCATAATGTTTATATTTTTGTTGTATTTTACTTGCTTATTATAATAATTCTTTAAGTTCTTATTTTTATTGGACCGTCCGACAGCATTAAAACGCTGTGTCTTCTAACTTGGACTACTGCATTAGTTATAAAATATTATCCTAAATTTATGACACCTCTAATACCTGTTTAAACCGAAATTATGTTGACATGCCAGTTCATGAAATCTATGGTGTTCCGGCTATGAATGCTGATTAGCTGCCTTCGGTTCATGTGGTAGAAATCAGCTTTGAAAGGGTTACATTGTACATATATATTTTCCACGATAAGATCGATGTTCAAATAAGTATAAGATAGGATTAGGGACCCACGATGGGAGATCCTAGCTAACTATCTGACCTTCGCTTGAATTGAAGGCAGGCAAGGGGAATTCCACCTAAAGGTTTCCTGACATAAGATGCGGGATCTCGTAGATACATCATTTATTCAGTGCAAAAGGAATAGCACAATACACAACAGCATGATTAAATGATAACAAAACTCATGAATTTAAAGAAAATATAACATATTTTAAAGAAATAAACTGGTATCATGATTATGTCACTCTATGATGATGATCATAGAAATTTCTCTAGTGAGCATTGTCCAAAGGGGCAAGAAACGATACCTACGTAATTAATGTATGAGCCGATAGCCTATCGAAGTGGTGACGGTTTTCATCGATTGGAAGGTATAGCCGTAATTGACAATTTCCTTAGTTAACTTGAACCTAGTAATTAATTTTAATCAATACGTTTTAACGAGTTAATTTGCTTCCCCCTGTATTAACATAAAAGTTATCACGTTTAAATGTTAAATCCAAACCCGTCTTATTTCCTGTTGCATTCATTACATAATCATTAATTTTCTTAGTATGTTTAATAAAAATAATTATTATTTTATTACTTTTAATCGAATTGTCTATTTCTGCAGAGAATTAACTAACGAGACTTTAAATTACAAAGCAAAGAAACGTTTCAAACAAAATTCTTGGCAACGTAGCTGACCAAACATGGCGTTCATTATCGCGGGTGATCGCACGCGCATGCGCGCATTGCGCGGCCACGATTACTTTCCGAAAGTGTAAATAATTCGAATTACAATAATCGATAGTTTCTCAAGTCGGTCGGTAGATGGAGGTCGTGCGCAGTGGCGCGGCGGAGGGGGGTCGTGAGAACTGGGCGACTTGCACTTTCGTCGGCGCGCGCGCAGCCCGATGCGCGATAGCGCTGCGCCGGGCGCCGCGGAGTCTGCGCACGAGTCTAGCTCAAGTACTGATTAATCATCAATCTCTCAGCTTACAAGACACGGCAATCCTCAGAGAAAGTGCGATAACTTACATCAGCATCGGTTAGCAGTGAACACAAAGTGTGACGGAGAAAATTATCAAAATCACTATCCAAAACAAATAAAAAACTACAAAAGATGAAAATGACAATAGAAAAAAGTGAAGTTACTTTCTATCGCATCAAAATCAGACGAGTCTCGATACAAAAACTAGTGACAATGAAACTAAAATGTTGATAGTATCACGACTTTCAGCAAACACTGCAGCGCGATCCAAGCACGAGGACCCCCACAAAGTGGTCATTGTCAGACATAAACACTCGTCAGTGTGGACGTGCCAATTAGAAACTATCTGTTTATCTACTCATAAATATTGCAGTCATCAAAATCATGCGAAACTTATAACAGAATCGATTAATAATGTTATATGAGAAGCCACAACTAATCAAGATACAAAGAATAAACTAACAACAGCTTGTAAGAATTAAATAGAAGCACGTATTAATGTTTCTGTTAAGCCTGATATATTAGCACATTCATTATTTATTGCCAACTTTTACATTCAACAGGTATCCGCTAAAACGTTCGCCGGAAATTGTTCAAGATCTGAAGGCATCATTAACAATCTGCAGGAGAACACAACAAGATAAAGTCATGGTCATACTCTAGCAGATGTCAAAAAAGTCGTCAAAGACCATAATTTAGAACTCTGAGTCTTCAAATGACTAAATACGCTGCACGTACAAAGCAACCTCGCCTTAATTAGCAGACATTGATCGATAAAAAATTCATCCATATTCATTCACAATCCTGAATGGTCGTCCATAGAGAGTTGAGTAGATGAATGGATTTCTAATTATTTGCATTAGCCGTGAACACGCTGGGAATTTTTACGTCTTTAATATTTCAATTAGCAATGCAAATTGTGAGCCTTTGGAAAGTGTTGTAGCGATGAATCAGCTTCCCGTGGTTAGTGCCGGGAGGGCGTTCCGAACTCGTCACGGAATCGCTACCGACACAATTATCGAATCTAGACCACTCTCACTGAAGCAAAAAGAACAGCGAGACGTAAAGAAAGCAAAGTCAGGTGCGCCCCCATTTCACTTTCCAATGACTTATCTTTACCCCGTGCTCCGAACGAAAATTAACTTAAAGCTGAAAGGAGTAGAGCTCGAAATTCGTCGGAGTGCGTCCGCATTGAGCCGGTAAGCATTTCATTATCAAGATTTACGAGGAAACCCTTTAAAAGCAGTTAATTGTGAGTGTTAATTTCGCTTTCTAATGATTTTTGTAAATTCTAAACTGTTGTCGGGAAGATTTAACGTAGACGTTCATTAGTATCAATTATGAGGACATTTCTAAAGACCATATTATTGTCAATGGAAAAAATTAAGTGGATAGACGAGTAACAATGTCACCTCCAGACATCATTATAGCAGTAATCATACAATTTGCCATCAACACTATCGTTTACATCTCAATTGTAGATCGTGCCATTGTGGCGTTGATGCATGCGCGGAGAAGCGCCCGCGCAGCCTTAATGACAGACCATTTAGTGCAGATATCGCCGATCCGATTGAGTCGTCGGCCTGGTCGCGATCTGACACAACTTTTTTTACGTGTATTTGGACTAGTAGAAGATTATCGGGAGATGTCTCGACAGACGCTGTTGGCAATTACTTATTGTTGATCGGATTGACACTAATGAGTATTCAGGGTGACCTCCTTTGATGATTTGTTTGATTCTGAGAATGAGCTGATTGAATGTTTGTTTTTTGGTGAGTATTTTAGCGACACTGTTTTTACTACAGCTAGCATAGATGTTCATAATTCAGTGCATGATTTAAAAAAGTTTAGCCGGTTATTAAAAAAATTTGCTGTTTCATACATTTTCACCGCGTCGGTATTGCGCTTTTCTGTGAAACAGCAGTTTTTTTTTTTGATAACCTTCGAAACTTTCCTACGCTAGGATGTTTAGTATCATATTATGCAATTTATGGTTACAGTGCACGATGTCTACGCGACCGTGTAGAATTATTTAACTTAAATTGCATCTTTTACTTGTCGAAGCTACCAGCTTTTTTTAAAGCCAAAAATAGATCTTTTAGCTAAGCCATTATATTGATATGTATCTTCTAAAGTATATGTTTGATGCGATAGTCCAGACCTTTTTAATTGTTGTAAGGTTCTATTTTTCCCAATACCGTATCTACTGGGCCAGTTTACCTGACCAAGTCAATCGCTCCGCACGACAATAGCGAACGGGACGTAATTTCGGACAAATCTCAATGAACCGTTAATTAAAATATTTTCACTACTCTCTCTCTCTTTCCAGTAAGATAGGAAGAAATGAGATAGGGGAACAGGAAAATCGTATCAAAATATTAGATAGTGGAATTCGTGGTCCAGATGATGGTTTACAAGTACAGTTACATAACCCTGATGATGAAGTGTATCTAATTGTATAAATTATGTAAATGGGTGTAAGAAGAGCTATTTAGAGGTACAGTCAACCGCACTTCTGTGTTCCGTGTGTTTCCGGACCTAAAGAATAGCCCCATCTCAGTTCTACCCGTGGGTGTCGTAGAAGGCGACTAAGGAACTTACTAGAGAATGGGCAGCAGCTTTCTCTATGCTTTTTACTATCATACGGCGATCGCCAACTCGCCTGCCAAGCGTGGCGATTATGGCAAAGCCCCCATATTGACTGGCCTGTTAGTCTAGTGGTTAGTGACCCTGACTGCTAAGACTGAGGTCGTGGGTTCGATTCCCATCCAGGACAATTGTTTGTGTGATGAGCTCAATCATTTGTTCTGTGTCTGGTTGTAATTTATCTATAATATGTATGTATCTAGAAATATATAAGTATATTTATCAGTTGTCTGGTTACCATAGTACAGGTTCTGCCTAGTTTGGGATCAGATAACAGTGTGTTGGTTTTCCTAAGAAGAAGATATTATTGGGGGACGCCTATGTCCAGCAATGGACATCTTTCGGCTGAAATGATAACAATGATAATGATGGGGTTGTATTGATGATTTTAATGACGCATTTCTATTAGAACAATTTCCATGAAGTTTTTTGTCACCTAGCGCCTGTCTCCAGAACCCTGTATTCTTGTACTTAGCCTCTCTTTGATAACTAATTTGCTCTTAAAAAAATCGTTATGTATATTTCTGTCTCGAAGCGATATAATAATTTGTTTCGCATGATCTAATCAATCGTTTTGATTGTTTAAACGTTGACGTCTCACCTTGACTTCGTTTGTGTTCATCGACAGTGTGTACTTGTGCGAGGACAGAATGTACTACTATGAACTAGCGTCTTATGGACTAAGATGGGAAAAGACTAACATTTTGGGATAATATGTATTACTTTTTTCTTCTTCTTTCTGTTGGGGTTGTTAACGGGAATATCACGAGGATCTGGCAAGACTTTCTCAAGTTGGTTGATTAAATCTTCGTTAGATAATCATCTGCTTGTTTTTGCCTATCTGCTTTGGGGTCGGCTTCCAATAAAACCTAATGCAGCTGAAAACCAGTATTTCACATGAAGCGACTGCCTATCTGACCTCCACAATCCAGTTACTGGGTAATACGATACCACTTGGTAAGACTGGTTGTCAGACTTTCGGGCTTCTGACGACCCAAAGCGACTGTCAAAGATGCACGAATGAACCGGGACTAACGGCTTTCCGATGCACGGAGAGGTCTTGGTGTGCAAAAATGGCCATCCATACATGGACCCACCACGGCAAGCGTAGTTTAACTTGATCGATCGACCCGTGTGTCTTTTATTCCTTAGCCACAAAAACAAAAAACCCATAAGTTAAAATATTCGTTAGATAGAAATAGAATCTCTTTTCATACATAGAAAATAGTAATGGAGTCTAATTTTAGCTAGTCTCAATAGTCGTTTTGATGCTTAGATATGTCGTAGTATTTGGTATTCACATTATTGTATTTTGCCCTTTCATCAAAATTTACCTCATTCAAGCTTATGTTCGATTTTTACCAACATCCTGTACGGGAAAAAAAAATAAGTTTCGATATTTTGGTCAGGTGTTTAAAAGCTTTGTCGATATATAATTAATCAAGCTTTTTCAAAAGTCTGACAACCTTACCAAGGGTTATCGTATTTTCTTATTACCCAGTTACTGGGATGTGGAGGCCAGATGAGCAGTCGCTCCATGTAAAATATTAGTACTAAGGCTACATCCAATTGGGAGCCGACCCCAACATAGCTGGGACAAGGCTAAGCAGATCTCACGGAGGCGATCGGCGGCGGCGACTTCTCGCGTCCGGCCCTGGTGCGAGCCATGTTACGGAGCGAGAGGGCATGGGAAGCTGTCATTTCCTTCTGCGAAGCAGTAATGCTCGCAAAGGAGGCGGGGCGCGTGAGGGAGTGGCAGTTTCTGCGCCCTCGCGTCCCTAGCTGCCGCAGGAGGAGACGCCCCGGGCGTCGGGAGTCGATAGCGGACTACCGGCCACCGTAGGCGCGAGCTTGCGGGCGGTAAGGACCAGGCTCGGGTCGACGGCGCGTAGTGTTCCACGCGCGCCTCAAAGCGATGTCAGCAGCACTGAAGGGGTCTGCTAGGTTCGATGCCTGCTGGGGTCGCGAGATTGTTCGAAAGAGATACCGTGACCGTGGCACATGGGCAACTGAAGGAACACGGGTGGGTTTTAGTCAGTAAAAGTCTGACACGCCCTCCCGGAGCGGGAGAAGACAATTGATGATTTCCCATACAAAAAAAAAGGCTAAGCTGATTGATCGCAGTTAACAACACCAAAAATTAATATCGTATGCAAAACTCACGGATTGGCGCTTAATGGCGCCATATGTGAAAATTCTAACAATCAATCGCAATATTTTTGTTGGGCATAAAAGTCCACATTTATTACAAAACCAAGCTCAACCTACACCTTCACAGTGTCGCCTACTCGACAATTTCTAAAACAGTTCGCAGACTGCACCATATAAATTAGAATTTCTCTGGATCGCGAATAATTAATCAGCATTACCGGGGCTGGATCAAAGGGGCCGCGGCGACACTTTCGCCATTACCGCCGATAAATTGTCACGCCCACTGCGCGCGCGCCGACTTGCGCCCGCGCAACCGCCCGCTATTTTAAGATATTGTAACATCATATTTAAATACAATAAAGGTTTAGTTCCGAACAATTGTTGGTGGTACGCTGACATCTTGAGTTAATTAATTCCTAGAGTGGTTATGATTTTATTATGACACTAGCTTTTGCGCGCGACTTCGTCTGCGTGAGTTTTTTGACAGGAACGTGCACGCGAGATAAAGGGTATTTGTCTAGCATGTTTTGTTACTCCATATAACATCAGCTATCTGCCAGTGAAATTCCAATCAAAATCGTAGCAGGCGTTTCGGAGATTAGCCGCAAGGAACGGACAGACAAAATTTTTAAAACTGTTTTATGATCCTACAGCACATGCATTTAGCAAAAAAAACTGTTATTTTGACATTACTACAAACAGACACTTCAATATTATTTATTTGTATCCTCGTATGGATAAAAAAATCAAGTATAGATGAAAAACTAAAGCATTGTCAATAAACAAAATGGAGCTATAAAAGAAAACCGTGTTTCACGTCATCGCTAACAATAATTACCACGCATTTTCACTTAGTGAAATACGTTTTCCACATACACAGCTTTCCATCGCTGGGAACTCACTTTCTATAAAGACAACTAACTAGCTTCTGCCCGCGACTTCGCTCGTGGGGCAGTCGTAATACAACGAAGCAGGGACTCAGTGACATTGACGTGAACCTGTTACCATGGTTTCAGTACATGATTCCGAATACAATAGGTTGACAATTTACGTAGGTAAAAAATAATAATTGCTGTTAACATATACATAAATAAATAAATAACAAATACATATATAAATAACATTTAGACCACGTAGGTATTGCACTTTTCTATGAAACAGTAGTTGTTTTTTGATAACCTAGGAAAAATTCTACGCTAGGGAGTGTAGAAACATGTGCTGAATTCATGGTTACAGTTTTCGCGCCGATGTCCTGCCACCCATCCATGTATACTTTTATAACTGTAAGTCGTTTTCCCTGAGCTTTCTTTCTGACTTTTGAAAAAGAAAAAAACGTAGTGGTAAATAGCCAGACATATTATATATTCAATTTCCTTTAAACAGTTAAACCCTTCCTCAAGAATTGGAAAATCGAAAGCAAGGAAAATCAAATCAAATCTAAGTGGTAGTTCCAGAGATGAGCACGTTCAAACAAACAAACAAACTCTCCAGCTTTATTACACTAAGTGATTATTATCGACAAACCACCATAATACTTTGACACCTGTCACTTTATAGAAAATGTCACATGAAGTGTCAAGCTTAGTTGGTCGTTCGTTGTATTGATCATTCGTTTCTTGTGTCATCCGTCGGTCTTTAAATGCTATTGTAATTGTCTATTGTTTGAAAATAAAGAGGCAATTATTTGCTTCAGAAATTACCTTAGAGGGCGCTGATTTAAAACTGGACCTGTATTTGGATACAAGTGCAGGCTTAGTTTAAAATAAATAAAATCTGTGGGCCTACTCTGAAAGTCCTTTACCGAGCATATGGGTCCGTAAGTCCGGTTAACATCGGAATGAACCCTACTCCTTTTTTTTATTTATTGTGGGTGGGAAATCATCAAATGACGTCTCCCGCTCTGGGTGGAGCGGAACGGCGTGTCAGACTTTTACTGACTAAAACCCACTCATGTTCCTTCAGTTGCCCATATGCCAGAGCCCCGGTACCTCTTTCGAACGAATCTCGCGATCCTGGCAGGGTGAACCCTACTCCTGACTAATTCATTTTTCGGACTGGCTAATTCGCAACGGGAGTAGGGACAACTGTCGGTCGGGTTGTCATTCGTCCCAGCACTAATCTTATGTCCGTAGTTGGAAAGCGCCCGTTACTTCAACCGAAACTACGGATTTCTTGCTTTGAGAGTGGACCCGTTGTATCTATGTAAATGTTCTCAATTAAGTGACAAAAAGCTTTTTACGTTTTGCCAAGAACAAATTGTAACACTGTAGGGTTCCGTTTATGTACTGAATCTATGGTAAAAGGTTGCGCGTCCCTGCCACGGTGAATTGTGGTGTCAAAAGTGACATTCTCATTCTGCCTGCTCTGTGAGTCATAAATACACAAACACAACGTAAACCAACCATTAAACTTTGCTCTTGAACTCGGAATTCCAAGGCCACTATTACTATTAATCTTAACAACTCTCAAATCTTAATGAACAGCCCATTTTTATTTTCTCTCCTCTACTGAGAAATCAAGTTATCGCAGAATTTCTATGGCGAAATCAATTAATACATCGATTAATTTAATAATTGCTATGAGTGGAAAGTTCTGGTCTACACGCGAAACTATATAATTCTATATAAGGCACTCTCTCTTAGTTTTAAAAGCTATTTTTAATTGGTAGGAGATGAATTAGAGTTTTTTTATTGTATTCTTTTTAGACAATCTATCGTGTGATTTCGATGTCAACCTTTGTCATTGAACATCGTTCTTAGCAGATTCGTTGACTTTCATTTAACCAACTGTTGATTAATAACGTTATAGTAGGATGCATAATTTAGCCTATAATGTACCCCTAGCGAGCAGTGATGGCCCAGTGGTAACAGCCGCGACTTACGAGTAGTAGGTCGTGAGTTCGAACCCAAGCAGGCGCTTTACTTTGTGTAAATTATTTCATCGCCACTGCTCTCAAAACGGTGAAGGAAAACATCGTGAGGAAACCGGCATGTCTTGGAACTAAAAATTCGAAGGCATGCGACATCTACCAACTCGCACGGGGCCCGCGTGGTGGATTATGGCCCGCTCCCTCTCACCGAAAAAAGGCCTGTGTCCCAGCAGTGAGAACGTTATAGGCTGATGATGATGATGATGATAAATGATGTACCCACAGCTGGGACACAGTCCTCCTCTCGAAGAGAGGGAGTGGGTCGTAATCTACCACGCAGGCCCAGTGCGGGTTGACAGATATTAAATCTTTTCGAATTTTTGTTTCTAGGTACCAACTCCCTGAAAATGTTTTCCTTCGCCATTTCGGCAAAAGGTAGAGAGATGCTCGCGATAAATCGTCAGTAGATACAGCTATATTTTGTTTTGATTCATGAATCAAGTAAACATCATCTGCCTAGCCCTTACCCAAGTATGTTCAGGTCGGCTATTTTACAGGAAGTGACTGCCTATCTGACCTCCACAACCCAACTACTGGTGGTACGATACCTCTTGGTAAGACCGATTTTCGGGCTTCTGACGACCCGTATCAACTGTCAAAGATCGACAAATAACAGGTGGGACCATCGGCCTTAGCCTGCTTTCCGAGGCACGTAGAGGTCTTGATAAGTAAAGATGGTCACCCATCCACTGACCAACCGTGACAAGCGTAGCTTAACCTCATCGAATGACCCTTATGGCTCTTATTAATTAGCCTTGGGTGGAACAAGGTTGCCAAATAAAATGATGATAAACCCGTACATTATCACCTGCAGTATTAACTTAGGCAAAAATAAAGAAAACAAAATACCTGCCAGGACTAATGGATAATAAGTAAGATATCCCTGGTCAGAATGTATTATTAATTTATAACCTTACATGTTCCAAAAATAATTCTTTTTGATAACGACGATATGCACGTCTGACAAATGTTTGCACCAAAACTTTTTGATAAGTTTTGATAACTTATACTTGGTTACGAGGTTGAAAAATTGTATATTTTATTGACCACGTCTTCCGATTGCTAATGGTAATCTTCAGAACGGATCGAAAACTGGTTCCGATCAATTTTGGGCAAATCTTTCTTTATTTCTTTTGGAATTTTTCGCCACGATAACGAATGAGGCCTTGAACCTGAGGTTTTGTTTTTGTTTTTATTGTCCCATGTTTATAAATAGCCTTCAGTATGCAGAAATTGATGGTGTCATCCAGCTTAGCGACCAACTAAATTTAAAGTTTTACTTTCGGAAGGAGTCCAGAATTTATAATCTCAATATTAACAAGTTGAGTTCAATCTAATGAGACACTTTTAATGGTAGCATTATATGACTCTTTCAACATTAATAACTAAGCGGTGTCTTTTTAACTTTTTTCCATAGCTATCCATAGCCAAGAAGATCAAACACACGCACATTCTTCCCATGTAGCTGTTCCGAACGCATCTATAACAAATCAACAACTAGTTTACTCATAAAAAATGCATTCAAATTCCGAATATTAAATTCTGTAACGATACGGGTCTATAATAGCAATTTTGACCCAAATATTCCTCTTGCATCAGGCGTGGGACTGTATTTGAGTAGGAGTGGCGGGTAAGCCCTTTCATTATGTTATGAAGGAGGGAGGGAGGGGGAAGTGAGGGATGATTACTCTATAATAATAGACTACAATATTTCTCACCCACTAAATCTCCTGACATCGTTAAGATTTGTATCAAAAAATTAAGCGGCTAGAAGAAAGGTTGTTTGTTTTTTTCGCCGCATTGTAAAACGAGGTGCGTCTGTTAATTATATCGTGGAGGTCTGTAATTTTCGTTAATTGAATATGAATTGAGTGTTATTTATGATGTTAAATATGGGAGCAACTACATTGGGAAGGCTGAAGACGCTAGCAAGAATATAGAAATGCCCTTGGACGTTTCTAAAATGCCTGGCAAGTTGTAGAAGATCTTAGGGCCTAGTCTAGGAACTAAGCTTTGTAGTTGATAGAATGTCACATTGTCTAGACCTTAGACAATGTGATCATCTATCAACGACAACGATGATGGCAAAGACAAGAATGTATGAGACTGACATAAGATCGTGACAAGCTTATGTCACTCCGGTTGAAAGACGTTGTATGAAAACGAAATGCTTTGAAAGCGATTGCCATACAGAAAAATTCTTAAATCTCAGCGCCTGATTTAAAAAAAGAACTTCCTGCGACGGTCCTAGACTCCTTTTTTCGCATTGGTCCTTAAGCCAAAGGTTCGTTATGATAACTATTATTTCTCTAAATAGACAGCGGTGCGCGGGCGGGAATTTTAATGGGCAGGCATCTTGTGCGCAATGCGCGCACGCTGCTTTTTGCCCTTCTCCACCGCACGCAACAAATTGTTGCAGCGCCGCATTTTGTGCGTTTCTAGGGTTCAACGAGTTCCGAGAGAAAATGAAATGCGTTGCAAACACTTTTTATCACGTCCGAGGAAAAGTAGAGGCTACACATCTGGTAAGGCATCCGTTGAAGGCCCATCGGGAATCCTGATTGGCTAAATAGCTAATAGGGTGACTATAAATTGTGAATTAACTACGACTCAGGATTAACCCAAAATCAGATGATGTCTTTTATCCGTGCAATAAAATTAAACTCTGGCAGTTTTTTTTTCTTGGTCAACCTGAAAAATATTCGGTATAACAGACCGGTCCAAATAATTTTAACTAGACTTGTATCGCTTTAGTAAAAGTGTTTCTTTTTCTGAGCTGTCATTCGAATGACGTTTAAAAAGCAGTAAATTTACGAAAAGAGGATTTTTTGTGAGTTTATGATGTAACTTGAAAGTGTTCATTACAGCATTTCAGAAGGCTGGTTTTCCGATGTCTGTGGTAACATAATATACGATTTTGGTAAACAAAACATTTATTACGCTTCGGCTGATTACCGAACAAGGAAGCAGTAAATAATGTGTGCGTAATATCCAATTATAATGTTAAAACATTATAACTTACAGTACAGCTTCTTCTTACGTATATATTTACGACCAGTTTACAATTACATATATTATGTATTTAATACCGAGAAACAGTTGTGTCTTCAATAAAATGACGCCATTTGGAGTAGGTAGACTGCGGTTTTGGGAAAACTCTGGACTGTCCCAATGATTTTTTCATAACCAGCATACGTATTTACAATCGTTCGATTCTCTTCCGTGCCGTATCAAACGTCAGTCAATGTTATCAAGAGTCTGAAAACGTCTGTTCACAAATCCAAAACCATTTCTAAAGGAGTCAACCACCTATCGAATAGTTGTGAATACTGGTCTAGAGTTTTTTAATGGATTGATGAAAGAAAGCAAAAGAAAAAATAGAAAGAAAATACTTTTTGCGCCATACATGACGCACAGAAAGACCAGAAACATAAAAAGTAAGAAAAAGCTGGGGGAACACCTAGGTCACATCCACGCAAAATGGCCATCGCTCAGCATAATATGCGAGACAGAGCCCCAGCGTCGGTGGTTGATCTGGCTCATGTGTTCCTTCATGCTCTTTATACGTATTGATCCACAAAAATTAACATTTCGTTACATATATTTCATCATTACACAATTTCTCTCAACTCTCCGATCAAAACAAGATAGGTACGCATAAAACTTTTTACTTTAAATTGCGTAACAAAAAACAGTTAACGAAAATATCGACCGTGACCGCGAGCGTGTTTCCAAAAAACTTAAAAATCCAACACGGACATTACGAAACCATAATTAATTGATAGTATAAAAGATTTACAATATTCTCTAAGCGTTGATTTCTTTATGTAACGCGAATTTACGAGGTATTAGAAATTTTAAGGTCCGTACGGTTGCGCAAGCGCTACTTTCTATCGGGTCTGCGACAGTTCGTGGTCGTACGAAGAAATGTTTTATCGTTTATGTAAGATAGATGATTTATTGATATTTGATTTCTGATATGAGAACGAGATGTGTATCAGCTGGTTTTGTTGGTACTTGATGGGCTCTCAACCAGTGTCTAATTCGCAAAAGACGTAAAAATATCGCGCAAAGGATTTTCAACTCTCTGTGTAGAACCGAACATTGAGAATCCAATAGAATGCATCTCAGTAGTTCGACAAAGCACCCTGTTCGATTTTCAACTCTAGGCGCTTAGCAGTAAGTCCAAGATAGAATGCGCGAAAAAATCCTGTCACGATATTATCACGTCTTTCTGAAAGTCGACTCAGTTTTTGCGGAATATTTTTGAAGAGAGGTTGTAAACTAAATGAAAATACCGTAGTATGGGATACATCGGATACATACAGTAAAACGCTATAAATCATTAAACTATTCATAAAGCCGGGCTTTCAGATGATGGACAAGCATAGCCAACACAGTCAATGATTTGCCTTTGAAATTAAAATCGTGAAAGAACGAGCATAAATAGATGGGCAGAACTTACATTTACAGCTTAATAAGCTATTTAATTCACTTGGCTAGCTACTGTTAAATACCGTAGACTACTCATAAACCCGATCTCAGATGAACAGAGTGGTAGGAACATCAATGCGCAAACTTTAACCATAGATTCAGTACGGTTATGCAAAAAGAAATTAGCTGTTCCATAAATTTTGAGGTGTTTTTTTTAGGTGGAGCGACTTGTATCTTTGTTTGGCTGGTAGCAGCTAGATGGGAGTTACCGAGAATCGAGCTGAATGCCGTGCAATTCGAGAAGCCATTTCCAGGTATGGACTGCTGTAAACTGACGATGATGGTTATACATTCTGACCGCGTAGGTAAAGCACTTTTCTAAAAAGCAGTAGATATTTTTTTATATTTTTTTTTTATAATCTACGAAAAATTTCAAATCTAGAATCATGTGCTCAAATGGTATCAGTTAGCGCGGCATGTCCCTGGCACACTGTATAACTTATTTATAATATAGTGTAGATGTCGCTTTACAAAACTACATTACCCACTTCGAAAAAGCTCGTTACGGTGACCATGATTTATTGCCACAAAATAATCCAAGATTTTTATTAAGTCCATAAAAAAGTGTGGATGGGCTCAATTATTATTGCTGTACTGAGGACCTTTAAACTTAATAGTTTGTGAGGGCTTCGATAAGTGCTGTTAAATATTTTGATAATTGATGACTGAGAAATTTATTTAGGTACTTCATAATTTAAAGAGGATATTGATTAAATTCTACGATTATATATGGCTTTGAAAGCCTAAGAAAAACAATACCAAAAGCATTTTTATTAATGGCAAGAAATGGCTATGTCCAAAATTACTCATGAACTAAAAATAATTCAATCGTTCTTCGTTCTCGTTCATCATCACCGAATTGCATTTATGTCACATGACTCAACAATCAACTGAGCTACTTGATTTACGGTTTATTTTTAGTACTTACACTTTTATGCGTGTGCGCCGATTTCGTATACATGCGACCTCTATATGGAGGACTCTTGTTAATTAGTAATAAAAGTAAAGAATAACTATTAAACGCAGAACAGATTTTTTCTTGTCCCCAAATCTACTTTTATATTCTTATAATAATTCTCTAATTCATGCGAAGACACCGATTTATTTTGACACGCTTAATAATTCATTCATTCTCATTTCCAATTTAGGAAAATAAAGAGGTTGCATTCGCTATGATTCATAATTTTTCAATTCGGACCGTAAGTTTCAAATAAAAACATAATAAAAACCACATTAAATCAATGGCTCGTGAATCATTATCGCCCTATATTCTTCCCACCCTACCAAGCGCTATTTACCAGGCTCAGCGACAAATCGAAGGACTTGATGTAAATTGTCCATATAACCCAGAATAGGGTAACCACATCAAAAGGTAAATGTACTTATAAAAATTAAAAAAAACACATCGTTAAACAAGTTTTTGCACGAGGTCACAGTTTTTATAGCCTTATCTTAGCGGTTAATCATTGTTAAGAATTATTTATGTTTTAAAACACTTTAACCGCTCGGACGGACGTACGAGTTGCTCGTAAATCATATTAACTGGGGTATCCTTAAAATTTTAATCTTACGAAAGCGTCATTTTATTTATAACCAATTTAGCTGTGACTTGTGACCTAAAAAGGTTGACATCACTCACATTCCTGAGCGTTCGCGGCACACATAAGTCATAGCTTAGGAAAAGAAATTAAAATGTATGGCGACGCGGCCACCTCACTGGTAGCTAGCTGATTTCAATGCACAACAACGTACATTCATAATTTTCTTTGGGTCATAAAAAGCACCATTATAAATAGACCCCCAAACGTTACACACAGTTTGCAGATATCCTAACGTCGCGATAGTTTAAGGCTCTTCTAATTTTGGATGCGTTTGAGCACGTCCCTTTCAAGATGGCGCCGGATACGTGACGTCTCTAAAGGCGGGAAACAATAGTAGACCCGTTATGAATATTGAGAGCTCGGGGATTGTCAAAGGCACGCTTCAACAATTTTCGCCGTGCGTTTGGGTAGACCAATGAATTCACACTGGAATCCACTGGCCTACTGCGGTACGCACGCACGACCGTTCACCGACGATTTTGGCGCCATGTTTCTTTACGTTCGAAATTCAAAACAACTCTTTTTTTATGCGTGCGTTGAGGCGCGTACATTTAAAATTTACATACGGCCAGGATATAAAAGGCGCATTATTCATTTTTTAGGGTTCCGTTGCCAAATGGCAAAAAACGGAACCCTTATAGATTCGCCATGTCTGTCTGTCTGTCTGTCTGTCCGAGTATGTCACAGCCACTTTTCTCCGAAACTATAAGAGCTGTGCTATTGAAACTTGGTAAGTGGATGTATTCAGTGAATCGCATTAAGATTTTCACACAAAAATATAAAAAAAACCGGCCAAGTGCGAGTCGGACTCGCGCACCGAGGGTTCCGTACAAACCTGCAGGTCATCATCATCATCATTCGTCATCATCGTTTATGAAATTAAATGTTTTTTTTTTAATTTTTATATTTGAGTTGACTGAATGAAAGTTAAATTGTGGTTTACGATTTATGACGTATTAAAAAAAAACTACTTACTAGATCTCGTTCAAACCAATTTTCGTTGGTAGTTTTCATGGTAATGTACATCATATATTTTTTTTAGTTTTATCATTCCCTTATTTTAGAAGTTACGGGGGGGGGGACACACATTTTACCACTTTGGAAGTGTCTCTCGCGCAAACTATTCAGTTTAGAAAAAAATGATATTAGAAACCTCAATTTCATTTTTAAAGACCTATCCATAGATACCCCACACGTAAGGGTTTGATTAAAAATTTTTTTTGTGTTTCAGTTCTATGTATGGGGAACCCCAAATATTATTGTTTTAAAAAAAAATGATATTAGAAACCTCAATATCATTTTTGAAGACCTATCCATAGATACCCCACACGTATGGGTTTGATGAAAAAAAAATTTTTGAGTTTCAATTCTATGTATGGGGAACCCCAAATATTATTGCTTTTTTTCTATTTTTGTGTGAAAATCTTAATGCGGTTCACTGAATACATCCACTTACCAAGTTTCAATAGCACAGCTCTTATAGTTTCGGAGAAAAGTGGCTGTGACATACTCGGACATACTCGGACAGACAGACAGACAGACAGACATGGCGAATCTATAAGGGTTCCGTTTTTTGCCATTTGGCAACGGAACCCTAAAAAGCAATAATATTTGGGGTTCCCCATACATAGAATTGAAACTCAAAAATTTTTTTTTCATCAAACCCATACGTGTGGGGTATCTATGGATAGGTCTTCAAAAATGATATTGAGGTTTCTAATATAATTTTTTTTTTAAACAATAATATTTGGGGTTCTCCATACATAGAACTGAAACACAAAAAAAATTTTTAATCAAACCCTTACGTGTGGGGTATCTATGGATAGGTCTTTAAAAATGAAATTGAGGTTTCTAATATCATTTTTTTCTAAACTGAATAGTTTGCGCGAGAGACACTTCCAAAGTGGTAAAATGTGTCCCCCCCCCCCCCGTAACTTCTAAAATAAGGGAATGATAAAACTAAAAAAAATATATGATGTACATTACCATGAAAACTACCAACGAAAATTGGTTTGAACGAGATCTAGTAAGTAGTTTTTTTTTAATACGTCATAAATCGTAAACCACAATTTACCTTTCATTCAGTCAACTCAAATATAAAAATTAAAAAAAAACATTTAATTTCATAAACGATGATGACGAATGATGATGATGATGACCTGCAGGTTTGTACGGAACCCTCGGTGCGCGAGTCCGACTCGCACTTGGCCGGTTTTTTTATGACTGAAGGCATGGATATAATAACCTCGTACTTGCAAATATCACATAAGTACTAGTCATGAACGATATTTACACACAAATATAAATATACTTAGTGATCTTAGTACTTAAAGATCACTAAGTTTAGATTGAGTTTCACAGTTTACATAATTTACTTCTCTCATTTATTAAAAAATCTGAAAGTCAGTATGAAAGCGGCTTTACAACGATCACACTGACAAACATATTTATGTAGTGACACGACACTGATGTGATTAGTCAAAATGTTTGCTAATATTTTTGCATATTTATTCAGAAATCGGTGAGTCAAATACATTGCAAATTTTGTATTCGAACGGCATTGAGATATTGTTGGAATACGTGGAATATAGATGAAGCCATCGTAAGGGCGGCTGGCTACTGTAACTACTCGTACTGTTGAGGAAAACGCAATTGAATATTATTCGTCACTTTAAACGACATGTAGCATTGTACAGAATAGGTAGAAATCACATAAGTGTAGGTGAGTAAGTGAAATATTTCAACGGAGTATCACAGAAAATAAAAGAGGAAAATCCTTATTTCACTTCAACAAATGATGGCTACCCTACACGTTGCAACAGGACTGAAAACTGGGATCACCAAATTTTACTCGTAAGAAAGTGGGACAAAGGTGTTATAAGTAATACTATATTTATTGTTTAACTCAGATGAACAAACGGGAAATATGAAATGACTCCATTTTAATTTATTGATGGTCGATTACTCAAATGTTCCGGTGTTTTATTGGCAGTTAATTGCAGGAAATTAGGTAATGTTTACTGAAACGGTAACCTACATCAAAATTAGTTTTATGTAACTTTTGCGTAATTTCTTCTAATTTTCCAAAAAAAAAACAATCTTTGGAATTTTTTACCTAAAATGTCGAGTCACAAGGCGAGATTCAATTAACTTTATCTAAAACTATTTATAGTGACGATAATAAAAAAACAGTCAAGATTTTGTCACATACGCACATAAGGCAAGCTTTAAACGTCAAGCATTCACGGAGTATGCGACGCCGTAAAAAGATTCTTGTCGCAGTTATGGCAGTGAATGCATTTACACAGAGTTTATTAAAGCTGCGTGCTGAAGTTTAAATCTGTTTGTCACATTATAGCTGAAGTGAAACCCTGGAACACCAAAGAGATAAGGTAAGAAAGAGGTACAGAGATATTGCCAAAAAAATCACATAACACCACATTACCGCTTTTTTATGTAACTAATAATTGTAAGCAAATCAAATTATATTTTGACAGCCCCACTTCACAAGATCATACACATCAACGTACGTTACTATACCGCAGATCAACATAAAAAAACTAGACACAAACTAATGTTACGTAAACGCGAAAGTAAAGTAATTACCTCTATAAACGCAAAGTTAATAAAACGTTTGAAGATTTAAAATTTCACGGTTTCTTAAACACAAAAATGTAATTCGCATAACATTGCGGTTCCGATACTAACAATAGGTGTTTATTAGGTAACGGACAGTTGTCTGTTATATAATCACACATAATGCCTACACTGTATGTGTGTTATAATATTATAAAACAAAAACATTGTCTGTGAAGTTTGGGATTTTCCGACACAAATTGTGGTCACACTAGTGTGAGATTGTTTTTGTGATAAGAGTGACATAACTCATGCTTTTAGTAAGGTCATTGACTGATTAGGATTGTGTTGTACGAGCTTGCATCCGCAGGCTTCCAGTACATGTCATAGATATTCTGATATGACAGAGTAGGCTTTTTTCACAGGCACTTCACCTTCAAGTATTAAATGATTTTGAATTTAAATTATCACTTAGAAAGAAACCAGGGCTTAGTAACCAAAAGCGAAATCTTCAAATTGATAACAAGCGAAGTGATCAATAAAAGTTTAGTCTACATATGAAATGACACTTTAGGAGCAATTCTCGTAATTTTAAGAACATTATCAGTCTGATCTCAGTATCAATCTGTCAAAAATAGCTCGAGTTTCCATACATTTTTGACATTTGATTGTCGCAGAGGTGAGATTTCAACTAGATTTTGAACGTTTTTAATAATTACGAGAACTAACCTTCTTGTTGCTATGTTGTCCATGTGGTGCATGGACGTAAAAAATAACACCATCCCATTTCTAGCCTTGAGTGTCGTAGAAGGCGACTAAGGGACTTACTAGAGAATGGGCAGCCGCGTTCTCTATGCGTCTTACCACCATACTGCGATCGCCAACCCGCCTGCCAAGCGTGGCGATTTTGTCAAACAACCCTTACTGAGGCTTATGTCCACCAGTGGACGTCTTTCGGCCTAAATGATGGTGATGATGAAGCGTAGTGATCAATAATAGTATCATCTTCATATGAGTTGAGACCTTTTTGCTATGTAGTGGGACAATTACACACTCTAAACTCAAGTCAAAGTCGACAAAACAAGTATTCATTCATAATTCATAATAATAGGCTCGGAATACCCTCACGTGCTGGCCGAAATACACATTAAGGAGTCAAGGGAACGGGTCGGAGGAATTAAGGGAATTACTGGGAATGCTCCGGTAATCTTGGCCGAAATGAGTCTGGGGCGGTACGTGTCCATTGCACTCTCGGGTGAGTATGGGAAATATAGAAAAAAAGAAGCACTAAAGAAACGATGGATGGACTGTCTGAAAGATAATATGGTTTGAAAGGGGGTGACTCCTGATATGACGACTAATAAAAAATGTGAAAGAAAAAGACATGTTCTTCTTCTTAGTGTATCGAAAGCAATCTAAATATCGTCAGTTCGGAATTTAGCTACGAGCTTAGCACTTCCAGTAGCGTCTATCAACTCCTGTAGCGTGCAAACGATAGGACACGCTGGACAAGATATTAAGTACCGCATTGTTTGTGAGGCAGCACCACATTTACACGCTAGGGCAGAGTCATCTGTGAATCTTCACTTGAGCAGGTTTTCTTTACTTCGGCCTACTTGAGTCCAGAGCCTATTCAGAAAGTCTTCCAAGAAAGCCAAGGCAACTCGTGTCCAGATGCGAGATTGACATGAAGACGTGTTGCACTGACTTCAAATAAATTGGGATAAGGACAAGAGAACGATGGTGATTAAACCTATAGGAGCATAATTTGATAACGTTGATAGAGGAACGGAGAATGCTACAGAAGGACGGAATAATGCTAAACAGTCAATAAAAAGAATCAGTCAAGGAAAGGAAGATGAAGCGTTATTGAACCTTCAGTAAATTTCAAGTCAAATGTACAGTATATTAAATGTGCCAGGTTTTTAAGATCTAGAAATATTAATATGTACATATTTATTTCTCTCTTCTTCGTCGTTACACTCTTGACAGAGTGGTCGTGGTTGTCATATCTGTCATATTATCTGTCATATTTATTTACAGAGGAAGATAGAAAAACGCAAGGAAGAAGGGGATATGGGAATAATAATCACATTTAATAACATTTTTTTAAAGCCATATTCACCTCAATATAACGTTGGATAGCCCTTTTTCCCGTACCGTACGTACAAACGGAGTAACACCAACTTTTTTTTTGGACGGCCCAAGCCCGGGGCTGCAATTAGCCGTCGATTTGCCTACGCCACGCCGTGCGCCCGCGCCGCCGACGTCACGAACGATATGCGCACGAGACGATCGAGATCGATCCCGACGATATGTGAGGCCCTACGATTGGTTTGGGCTTGTTTAGAAATAGATGATGTGTTTTTTTTGTAAAGAGAAATTATGTTTTATTTTTTATCATCACTGGACCTTTCGATAGTTGGATTTCTGGTTATGCGTTTTATTTTTAAAATATTACATGTCAAACAGAATTTCGTGAGTTTATTTAAATTCTGCGCATAAAGTAAAACCTTTCGCATAATTTTAAAACGAAATCGGATAACACCCCAATCCATAAGTAAAGTGGGTACACATTTTAGGGCAGCGAGAGGTCAAAAATGGCCGATAAATTCAAAATATCAGTGTCGTCGACCGTCGCCGGGAAATTTCACACGGTTTAAACAATTTATGAATGTTTAAAACAAATAAGGTTATACTTGTCGCATTTCACAAGAGAAGTGGGCCGGCGGATTTAAATTTTAAAATTATTGTGAGAAGGGATCCGCAACCGTCGGTTCCGTTGTACGGGACCCGCCATAAGATGATGCCTCACCTGTAACAAAAAGAAAGGTAATGGTTAAATAAGTACTTTATGAAGACAAGGCGACGTTGTGATTCAAGGACTGTTTTTTTGCGTAGGAAGAGTGCGAATCTGAGAGATCCGGAACGCAATAATCATTTAGATATGTTTAATTTTATACAAATGCACGGTCACCCCATGTAAAATCCTGGTTTTCAGCTGCATCCAGTTAGACCGGAACACCAAACTAGTTGAGAAATAGCTAGGCAGATGATGCACAAGAGGCAAATCAAAGAATTTGACAATAATGTACTATAATGGAACAACCGCTAAAGATCATTACTTATATAACAGCACTCAATTACCATACCGTTTGAGCATAATAATTTTGAAACCAAGAATATTGTTACATTTAAATAAATACTAGTAAATAATAAGCCTATAGCAGTCGATAAATTATATTCCTTATTATTGAAATTATTCCCAAACCACAAGCTGATAGCTATCATATGGACGTTAACCAGGGAATGCATGGAAAAGATGTTCAGTTAACATGAACTTTACCGTACACTCCCTTTTACGACTGACCCTGGGTCAAACACAGCTATTTCCTGGCCATGGCAAACACAACCAGTCACTGTGCTTTTATTTTCTAGTATATGTCAAACATTCAAGTTTAAAACACCATCGGGACATAAGAATATTTGTCTACAGGATAAACTATGGGGTCCGGTATTTATGGGCAATTGACCCTTTAATAACTTATTGCACTCCAAGATTAGCTATAGATCGCACTGGGTGTAACAAAATCTATCATCTTTGGATCACATTCTTGAATGGCATATATAGCCATCGTATTTTTATGTTCATGCTATAACCAGTCCCATTTCCCCATCATTATTCCACATTGACTAAGACCGCGTCCAGAAGGACCGATAAACAACTAAGTCAAAGCTTCAAAATAAAATGAAACCATTATGAATATTGACAATTGTGACAAGGAGTCATAAGACAACAATTGACTAATGGACAAGATTGTAAAGCAAAGAACAATTCAGGCTAAACTAGTCTGAAGGCAATTTAGCAACGAAAAATTATATTCAGGATCAAATCTCTGAACAGGTTCCCAACAATGTCTCACTAAATCACAGTCCTATCTACCAGCTCAGTTTCAAATGAAGAAATACATTAAAGTAACAGATCAGATCAAGTAACTAAGTTCAAATGAAGCAATCATAACTTGAAACTTAAGCACAATGATATTTAGCTGCAAATAAAACTTAATAACGTTGTGCAATTTGTATTAAGTGCTTTGTTGACAAATCAACGGCTGGTGGGTCTGATTACCTTACAGATATGAGAACGTGAAGTGTCAAGTGTAGAGTTACTGCCTTCTAAGTATGGTCAGGTGGGGTGAGGACCAGGTGTGGTGTGGTTTCTAAAACTTGAGTAGATTATGCAAGGGTAGAGTATCAAGTGGATCAATAAAAAAACGTTGACTCACTGGTAAATTATCCGATTGCATTTGCAATGTTACTGACGCATCTAGTGAAATCCTGTTGAAATCGAGAAAGTTCCAAATATGAAATGATTCGGCAGAACACATTTTATGGTGAAGACAGGATAAAGCTAGAACTTAGACCGCTCTTCGAAAGTGACTTCCCTAAATCTGGTTTTCAATTCAATCTGGCCCTTGTTCCATAGTACTTGAGGTTGGCACAACACGTTTTCTTCGTCCATTCTTCCTTATCAACCGTTGCGCAAGCAGTCACTCCCTTTTCTTTCATACCTTCACGCAATCCATCCATCTTTTCTTTAGCATTCCTGCGCCTCTCCATGTACCATGACTTTAGTCTTCACTCTTTGAGTCACACGTGTTTAAAACTTCCCATCATTTGCCTATACTAAGCCAAACGATCTGCTGTCATTTTAAACAGAAAATATGAGATAGAAATGAAATGCCTATTAGTCTAAACGTTATAAAACGATTCACTATCGAAAGTATCCGTACGTGCGAGTACAAATTTTAGTAACAACTTTTATTCCAGTGAAAGTAACAGTTATTTTTATCTGTTCAGCAAAACGCGATTAGTGATGGGTGAGACGTAATTTTTCAAGCTTTTTGTCGATTTGCTATTTCACAACAAGTTTTTGAATGTCCGTTGGCTGGGACTTTTATTTTTATATGAAAGAACAACCGTTTGAATATCAACGTTGGAAAAGATGGCGAGAGAGTAAAAGGTTTGCTTGAAAATTATGGTTTATCGCTTTTATCGCCATCTGGCACCAGAGTACTACTGTGCAGTGAAAACCTCTTATTTTAAAGTATAGAAACAATCAATATGTCACGTAAACTTCCATTGCAGATCTTTTCTAACTTTGTTGGGGTCGGCTTCCAGTCCAACCGGATGCAGCTGAATACAAGTATTTTACATGCAGCGTCTGTCTATATTAGTTACACAACCCAGTATTTGGGTAATAAGATGGTAAGACTGAATGTTAGATGTTCGGACTTCTGACGACCTATCAAAGACCCACGAATGAAAGCCGGGGCCAACGGCATAACATGCTTCCCGAGGCACAGAGGAGTCTCGGTATTTTAAAGCCGGGGCCAACGGCATAACATGCTTCCCGAGGCACAGAGGAGTCTCGGTATTTTAAAGCCGGGGCCAACGGCATAACATGCTTCCCGAGGTACAGAGGAGTCTCGGTATTTTAAAGCCGGGGCCAACGGCATAACATGCTTCCCGAGGCACAGAGGAGTCTCGGTATTTTAAAGCCGGGGCCAACGGCATAACATTCTTCCCGAGGCACAGAGGAGTCTCGGTATTTTAAAATGGTCACCAATCCACGGACCCAACCCGGTAAGCGAAGCTTAGCCTGCTGGATCAACCCGTGCGGCTGTTTTTATTTAGCCACGAGCCCCACAGGCCTGGCAGTGACCACAGCCATATAAAGCTATGAAAACCACATTTGCTAACCATCAGAAAAGCAGACCCGATAATTCCAATCTGTTTTACGCTACAATATTGATCACTCGAGGCTGTATTCCTATAAAAGACATCAATGAAACTAAAAACGTTAAAATATGCAAGTTTTTGCGACCGCACAATAAAACTATTATTGAACCCACAATCAATGCTGTTAGACCTGATATCAAAAATCCCGTTTTACAAAACGAAAACCTGTAGAGATACCTATGAACAATACAACTTATACATAAGTAATTACTTCTCGGTATCGGCGAATTAACCGGCCAACCAGTTAGCGCGTATGGTGCGCCTGCGCATGACCTTTAGAACTACTTTTTACTTGTGGGCAAAAATCACTGTCCGTCATTGCTGGGTACATTCTTGTTACTATCTAGTGGGGTATTTATAAATTAAAGGCGTTTATCCTTATGATAAATTGTGTGGTTTTTAAATGTAAATTATTCGAAGAATTTTTTACAATTTCCTGCAGCGGATATTGGGATGACCATGTTTAGAGGATTTTTGGTCCTAATGGTTTCTGAAATCTTAAACAACTTCCTTCATTATGTAATTCGGTTAAATGGACTCCGTCGTCAATTGAATCATTTGGAAACAGGACGTTTGAATAAATTCCGCTTATTCTGTGTTCCAAAGAATGACTGTTTTAAGAATACGACGTAGAAAAGACGGAGAGGAAGACTGAGGAGAAAGTGGGAAGATGATCTACCAAAAAGCTGGCGGAGAACAGCTCTGTACAGGAATAAGTGGAGGGAAATAGAGTGGGGCCTATGTCGTTTTATTCGTCCAACACTCTTGTAACAGTTACATCAAAACAAAATGCAAACTACAACACCTCAATCCGAATGTCACCATCTCGGCATCTCCACGTATGTAGCAACAACCAATAAATAATCCACCTGACCAGTTTGCCTCAAAAGACCAGGTCGCAAAGCCTCGTTAATAGCAGTGACAGGTAGACCTGAATTCAGATGGCGATCGCTGATTTTTAATCTCACTTGACGAGTGGTCAGTGTAAGGATACTTGACAGCGCCATTTCATCATGGATCATGAAGATTTCTAAATAGATTTGGCATTGCAAGATGATTTAGATATAACATATAGATTTTCAGCTGTATGCTTTCAATATAATTATAGTTTTCTACGGTTTTTACTGCAGTAACAAAAATGATTTGTGACAGCTTAATCTTGTAAGTAAAGTTTCTATTCTGAACGCAGTTCGCCCAAAATGCAACCCACGCTTTTATCCATTATTTTCTACTTTTTAGTTTGGTTTTCAGCGTGTTTTTTGTGATTTTTTTCAACTATTAAGTATTTATTTCCAATTTTTTAGGGTGTTTAGAATTTTGTGGCGTATGAAAGCGTAGTTTACGTATTTTGTGACGTATGTCAGCGTAGTTTTCGAAGACAGTTTTTGCTATCTTGGTAACCCCGGCAACAAATGGCACAAATTTATAAAATTATTGTATTGTCATCGGTCCTTGATAACTATGCCAAATTTCGAGTTAATCCGACGTTTTGAAGGGGGTCGAAATCATGTTTAAAGTTTCCGTTACATAGGCACGTACTAACATACGTGTGAAGCCAATAAAAGCGTGTTAATAACATCTCAATGCATTAACACAATACAAATTGTTCTGTATGTTCTTATCTCCAGTCATCATTTCGGCTGCAAGACGTCCACAGTTGGACCTAGGCGTTCCCCAAGCAACGACATTTCGACCGGTTCTGTGTTATATTCAGTACAGTCATTTAAATGGTACGGCAACAAACACGTACACAAGTAATTCTTTATGTGCCGATTCAGCTAGAGCATTTGGACTCGCTACCAATAACTCCAGAGGTTAACAACCATTAGACCTGTTTACACTGTTTCGGAGCTCTGACATTATCTTTAAATACATTTGTCCTTACCTTATTGTTTTGAACTCCTGACTCCGTGTCGTCATGGCTAAATAAATGTCAGATTTGCCCAACTATGGCTAATTAGGCCACAACTGATGCTTAACATCTTGTGACAGACATTTAAGAATGTCGGCCGTTTGTGTAGCTATGGTTTTACTATGGTAAACCTGGTATTTAAAGATTAAAATGTCCATGGAATAATGGTAAGAAAACGTGGGCGGGATTAGCGATGGGTTGGCAACGAAAGTGAATAAGAATATGTAATTCGAAGAGATTATGCTGGGTAAGTGTTTAACCTCTAGCTTCGGTCAAGGTTTCTGTTAAACTTTTAAGGAAATCGGTGTACGTAAAACGTCATCTTCATGTGGCGACATAATATTTTATATGCTACCTACACAAACACGTATATTTACTATAGGTACTTCAACTAGTACCTCAATTTACAGTTAATGCTACTAATTTCTCTTGATTAATAAATTACAACGAAATTCGATAATGTCAACCATCAATCCTTTAATTTCCAAAATAATTGACGCGGAAAAACGAAAGCAATACATTCGACCTTATTAAATACTCCATATACTTTCTCAGTTATGTTGTCGGCGCCATTCATCGCTTCGAAACCAGCGATCATTTTTCAAGTCCTGCATGTACGTAATTTAGTTAAATGTCACCGCGACCTGTTCGCTGACCCGGTCACTTTTTCACAAACCAACCTATCAGATTGCTATATTTTCACATTGCATACGATTGTATATACCCTGCCCTGGATTTACTTTGTTTCGAATACAAATTGGAACGTTGCAAGAATCTCTGATGTCCCGGTTGGTCTTGAAATGGGCGAAAAATATAGTGTATTTGATTTACCAGCTTAGAAATCAAGCAATTTGCGAGACTTTACTGAAGAAAATGGGGTGTTGTGTCCATAAATTATGGTGAAGGCTACTAATATTTTAGTAAATGTTGCTGGGAGCGGTGCTAAGGGCTTGCTTTGATGCCTCTGAAGTATCGAGCGGGTTCTGAAGAAACCGTTTTAATTTCAAAAAGTCCGCTCTTAAACCAAGCGGTCAACAATTGAGTTAGCTTTTCTTATTTGCATATTGACTGATCATTACAAAGGCAATACCTGCATTTGCTGCTACCTTATTTATTTTCTTAAGTGGTAAGCACTAGGATACTGGTCGCGAGATCTGTTTGAAAGAGTTACCGTGGCCCTGGCATATAGGCAACTGAAGAAACAAGGGTGGGTTTTAGTCAGTAAAAGTCTGACACGCCCTTCCGCTCCACCCTAGAGCGGGAGATGTCATATGATGATTTCTCACCCACAAAACAAAAAGAATTAGGATACTCCGATAAATTCTAATTTTCTTACGGTTTTTGCAAGTCTATTTCATTTCATAAAAACTAGTTATTCAATGTGATTAAATGAAATGAAGAGTTGTATTGATGATTTCAGTGGTTATAATTTTGTAAATAAATACTTGTTACAGACGCGAATGATATTTTAATCAACATACAAACCACCTCCAAATTGCAAAAAAACTAAATTCGCGCATCTACCTTAAAGACAATGAAACAATGTTTATCTTCCGACAAATATAAGAACGGATGTCGCTCATTATTATACAGTATTTAAAAACGTTAAGCTAAAATACTTCCATTCCCAAAGACTGGATTCCTTTAAGGTTCTGTCGGAGTAAGCAACACTGGAAGTAGCTACAAGGACCAAACCGGCAAGTACAAATACTATTTATGGAAATTTTCTCCCAAATAAGCAAGGCAGTAGTCAACTGAATAAATATTACCGTATTATTAAAATTATTCGCCAAAAATGTCAGAAGAAAGCTTGTTTACTGGGTCAAGGGTCTGTGGCCATAACCTAGGGTCTTTAAATGGAGATGGATGACGAGACCATAGCACACGAATGTTTACAAAAACAAAGAATGAACAGGAGGATCTGAGGTTTGGTCACTACGTGCTCATTCCGTCTTTGCTTTTAATTTGGCAAACTGATTCTTAAGTAAATATTATTTTGTATATTTGCTTTGGCTGAAGAGGCTGCTAAGCATACATGTCGGAATTTATGTGAATTGGACACAAAGATTTGCATCCAAAAGAGCGTACGTATTCTTAGTTTAACCAAGTCATAAACCTTCGCAACAAAGAGAGAAGTTTATCCTTTATTGAAAACATTACATCCTCGATAATACCATAAAAGAAAGGCAAGAATAGCCTCTCCTTCTTAGACCCAAAGCTATAGCAATTTTGCCTAGTTAATATGCAAATGAGGTGGGACCTGCGCAAGCGCATTTGTCCTACTAATGGCGCTGCACATGATTTATGTGAAACAATCAACGCGGCGCCGGCACCTTTTTTTTTGCTCTGCAGCGAAAAATATTAGCGGCATCAACGATATTATCGCCATTTTTATTTCAGGGGTCCGTAATAAATTCGAAAAGACGGTGTGACTTAACATACAATGGAGTGAGAACCGAAAATCGCCTGCAGGCGAATCTGGGAAGTGTAAATATATGCAAAGGCTTCTTCGAAAATTCAATTGGTAACGATTCGTATCCTGTTTTGTACCGTTTTAGAGGTTATTATTCAAATTCGGAGGCTGAAAAGTTCCCTCAATTTAGAGATTGTATTATGCTGACGGAAATGAAATGGTAATTGCATCAATTCTACCTGCGATATCTTGTGCAATGCATAAGGACCAGCTGAAGGGAACTGGTGCCTAGTGTGGGTGTCAAGTAGGGCTGCAGCCTATAACTTCAGCCATGTTCATTACGTTTGAAATGCCATTGAAAAGCTGCAGATACCCCGTCCCTTCCTAGCCTAGTCGCCATTGTGTTTGGAAAAGAAAAATGTAGTTACGATAAATAATACATACCTTTCTATACAGGGTTGCAAGGACATCGCACATCCTGAGGGGATTACCAAGGGGATTCTGTACATGATTGTGGACCTCTCTGCATAGATTTTTTTGTCGGATATAAAAAAAATTTTGGTTTTCCATTCATTTTAACGTCGTATATAGTGCACTTTTCAACAGCAGATTTTTTTATAACCTACGAAAATTTTCTGCGCTATGCGGGTTTAGAATCATGCGCTAAATTCATGATTAGAGTTGGCACGTTTATGTCCCTGCTACCCTTTATAAAGACAAAGTAAGATTCTAGCAACCAACGACAACTTAAAACTCGTCCAGAAAAGAAGAGACCATAAAGTGTTACAAGAATCTTTTGACGTCTGAATGCCATAGACACGAGGAACTTGTTAGTAAACATTGTCAAAGAAATTTGTATTGTAAAACAAGGCCTTATTTCCAATTTTGGCCACGAGATCAAAAAGATCTTCGTACTGTTGTACGTGATACCAGAATGACATTTGCCGCCCACAAGCTCTCTCTAACTCGTTTGACAGCTGTCAATCCACTGTATATTATAGACAATTATCGAAATATAGGCACTCTACTGTCAAATAGTAAAAGATCATAAACTCATTAACCTCAATCCGAAATCCTTAAAAACGAACCAATTAAATCTAAATCCGTCCATGGAACTATTAAGGGCATCCAATAAACAACGGTTACTATAGTGCGGACGCAATAAATTGCAATTACGGGCAATTACTACTAAGCACGATGTTTGGGCGTAGTGTTATTTATCTCCTAATTAGCTGGACTGGCTTTCAAGGTGCTGGTGCGAATATTAAAGGTAACTAGAGCCTTATCTGGTTTTGGTTTCATCAGTTGTCACACTGTGTTTGTAAAGGTTGTCAGTGGGAAAAGAAGTTATGTGTGTTCATGTGAAATGTTATTTTCTTCATCTAAGTGATTGACTCCCAAACCGAGTTAATATTGGTTCCCACGAAAAGTAATATCCCTACTACTTATAATATTATAAATGCAAAAGTAACTCTGTTACGTTTCATCAGAAGAAATCGAGGTAGGGGAAATAATAACGGGGGGAATAAGTACTAAGCCTCTAGACCGTGGTGCCAAAGAAACCAAATATATATAAAAAAATACATATTAGTAATCGAAAAGTTACTTGTTGTCACAGAGCAAACACCATTTTATAGTCCTCAAGGATAGAGGTAATCTAAAGTTTCCAATATGATGCTGTTTGACTTGCATGAAACTTACTGCTGTTCGTCCAGCTTACACATGCTATATGCATACTTATCATTGCCTTTCTCACCCTCAGAATTTAACAAAATTTAATTCTAGACTAGACCACAACAGATGACAACATCCACACTAAGAAATTGTAACATTTGTAACCCAAATCTGGCCTCATTCCCGAGCAGCACGAAACGTGCTCACGTACAGTACAGCGTTTAAGGACGCTATAACATTTTTCTACAAATATCGGTGGTTTTCCAGTACCAATTAAATCAAGAGGAATCACAACTGCGAAGTCAATTATGGTCTTTAATTAAAGATAATTTATTCATCTCCATTATGGTACCATAAAAATTATATAGTCCCATACAATATTTTCACAAAAATACGTTTTCCCCACCGCAATAATCGAAGAAAATGAAAAATAATGGGGTCTGGAAAGGTACCTGTATAGTGAGATCAACTGCATATTTTAACTTCAAAATGACAACAAATTGTGGCTAGTATAATCTTCTACGTTTTGCCTAAATATTTTGTAATTAAATACATAACTTTTTTATTTATGAGAAAAATAAAGAACGTTCTCAACTTTCTTCATACATTTTAAACTCGCGGCTTCTCATTCCGCGCTCAGACGCGCCCTAGGAAGCACGGGCGTATCGCTTTTTTGTACAAAATAAATACGATCAAAACAATAATAAAGTGAGTGCCGTGCTGTATACTGTGGTTGAAAAATGTTGATACTTTTCGGACCAAAACTATGAGTACCAAACTTATTATCAGAACTTGATTTAGAAATAAATAACTCAAATTCTATTGGGATTATTGAGGTAGGGTAATTATGACTATGTATTCATTTTCAAGAATTCAAAATGGCGGATAATTATTCAATAAAAAGTTATATTTTCAACGTGGTAATTAAATTATGCAAGTGTCGTCCATTTTTGGAACGAAATTCTTTAATGTAGCTTGCGGTAGGGGTAAACAAGAGTGCTGAATCTGATTCAAAATCAAAAATGGTGGTTACGAAAATTTTGAAAATTTTCATCATGGGTGTCGTTTTCAAGATTTTCGAAGGTGCTGAAGCCGAAAACTCCATACAAATTACATTTGGAGCCAAAAAAAGGCGACCCCACAAGTTTTTCATTCAAAACGACGAATATTTTAATTTTTTAAATAAAAAGTGGGCATAGCTATCAAATTTGGATAATTTTAGGATAGTTATTACGAATGATTCATCCAAATTTGATCCAAATACGGCGGGTATTGTTTTTTTATAAAAAGATCTTTATCCATATTGGGGGTAGGGATTATAAAATCTTCGATTTTTAATTTAAAATGGCGGATGTACTGTTATGATGAAATGTCGACATGGGTATCAATTTTGGGGGTTTTACTAGTATGTAGTCACAATATTTAACGTAACTTTAATTATTTACATAAATAAAAAAATCTGAATACGCGCTGCAATCTCAAAGGTGAGGGTCGCGCGTCACACAATTTTTGCTTAGTTTTCTTTAAGGAATATCCTGTATATTTTCAACGATTACAACGATATTCTACGATCACCATCAGTTATATTTGTTTATTACCCAAAAATATTGTTAAAGTATTTTATTGTTACACCTCGTTTTTTTTAATTGTCAAATTATACGTTACCCCAAAAATATTGATGATCATGGTAGTAAAAGTTATTTACTGTCACTAAATTCAGATAGTAAAGTTACTTTACTACAAATTTTACTCAACAGTGCTAGTAAAATAAAATAAATAATACCTTCGAGTATCAAGATTAGTTAACTAATGTTTAAAATCGAGCAGACAATGGTTTCAATGTGTGCGTGCGCGTAATGTTGTTGTGTGGCGACTCAGATACCTAAACTTGAGCGATTCAAAAATGTTATAGCGTCCTTAATACGACTGTGCTATGCAGATACCACGCCAGTGTTTATCATGCTGCGTGGGAGTTGATACGAACATCTCACGTTTTAGGGCCTGCTTGGACAAAAGACCAGGTCTTTATATCAGGAAAATACAATAGAAATTAAGAAAAAAATCATCATAAGGTTCGCTGTTTAAATATACATATATCTCTTTGTGCTTTCCTTACTGAGGATTAAAAACAACAACATTCTAGAGGAATATCAATGTGGATTGACAAATGGTAAAGAGAAAACAATTAAAATAATACATCTTCATTTTTGTTCATTCAACGCCAAAGAACAACGACTACGAAAACCATTACATTTCGAACAAAACATTAACACACCATTAACAGCAGCAAAAGTTTACAACTACCTAAAACGCAGCACATAAATCGATCCGACGCATAAATTTATCTGGCAACCCTAGCCGGACCGTTAGGCAGGAAATATAGACGCGCGAAAATCATAAAGCGCTGCGCGTGCGCCAGTGCCGAGGGAACGACAGACGACACGCAGTCGCGACTCGCAGCCGCTTGTAAAATCATAAACAAACTCAGGAAATGTGTCAACTGGGAGTGTTACAGCTGTTATTGCAGGCGTAATATTGTTGCCAGTGGAGAATTATGGGAAACAGGATAATAGACGGGTGTGGCGAAGAACGGTAGGCAGGTTTGATGGAAACTGTGTTGTGGGGTTGGTTCATAGATTAAAAAAAGAAGTCATCTTCATTTACCTGGATGCAGCTGCGAAACAATATTACACGGAGCGACTGCATATCTGACTTCCAGTAGACCCAGTTATTGCGTAATAAGATAGCTCTTGATAAAACAGGTTGTGAAATTTTCAGGCTTCTGACGACCTGTAACGATTGTCAAAGATCCACCAATGAGATCCGACACCGATGGCTTAATGCGCTGTCCGAGGCACGGAGGGGTCACGGTATGTAAAGATGATCACACATCCACGGACCAACAGTGGCAAGCGAATAAAAAAAAGAAGAATAGAAAAAAAGAGGAACTGGAGGCAGCAAGAAGGCTCCAGGTGATGTCGTCGAGATGATCTCGGCCTTCCAAATAAAACTGGTTGCGGTGGGTGAGAAGCTAGTGAGGAGCCTCTGACCTTCAATGGGACACTACAGGCTAGTGTAATAATATAGAGAAACCGAGCACACAAAATTAATCCTTTTCTATAACTTTTCGATTTGTTAACGCGTGGTCGCATTTAGAGTCATACGAAGAAGCTAATCCAAAGTCCCACCATATCTTTAAAGAATGGTAATTCTACATCATTTTTGCACTCCCAACATTCTTCATAAAACAAATCCGCACAGGAAGGCAACAGTAAGATACACCGCCACTAGGTAATGCCGACCGGTGATATCAACCGGCTGTCGTTTCCCGGATAGCGTGCGTACGCGCAGGGGACTTTTTAAACGTGCTGGTATGCATCGTGTGGTGTCATCTCTTATGTTAAACGCATTGTTTTATGATCGTATTATTGTATTAACTTGCTGTGGAATGCGAGATGATTAAGGCTGATGTCAATGGAAGAAAATGTTCAGTAATTGTCCGTCGTCACAGACAGATTTATTAGGCTCATCAACAATTAGTACACTATTACTAAACAATAAAAAGCTTAAATTTTCCAATGCTACGTCTTCCGGTACATAAGGTGGAGCGATGACCTGGTGAAAGCCGCAGCAATCCGTTGGAAGCGAGAAGCACAGAGCCGGTAAAAGTGGCGGTTTTCGGGGAAGGCCTATGCCCAGCAGTGGACGTCTTTCGGTTGAAATGATGATGATGATGGAGCTGAAGTATAACAACCCCATTAATTAACAAAAAGCCCAGCATGCATCATATAATACGTCTCTTATCTATAAGAATCTCAAAACTTAACTTAATTTTCGTACGTCGTTTTCGGGTGACCACTGAAACTCATAACCGTGTTGTGGCTCCTATAGCACAGCATCATGCTGATTGGAAGCCTTCTTGTCACAGTCACGGCGTGCAACGGCCGACTATTTATGTTCTGTGTTCGTAAGTATAAATCAGTTTTGTTTTCATGTTTTTAAGTTATCTGATGTTTTAGTATGCACGTGTTTCTGTGACAAATAATTATATTTTTCATTCTACTTGCTTATATAATTCGCAGAATAAATATAATCTTCATGGGATATCGATGACATGGTGAGTTCCATGTCTATGAAGCTTCTACATCGAATGTCATATTTAGTTATCTATCGCACCTGGCAAATACAAGTCATACTAATTCAGTTTCATATTATAATTAATCTGTTTGACTGTGACTATCTGGACATGGTGAATCAGCCGCTAAGAGTTCTCTCTCATAACAGATAATTTAAATAAACTTAACATTTTACCTTCACATAAAACATACATAAAGTCGGACGTCTGTCAGCCACGATTACATCTGAGTTGTATCTAACCTGTTACTGGTAAGATTACAGCACTGGAACACTCATACTAGAAGCTTGTAAACAGATTTATGCTACTTAATGGCGATGTTACAAGATGTTTCGAAAGATTATACAGAAGTAGCCAATCAACGGGGAAATTAAATATAAGGTATATAAAATTGTAAACACGGCAAAGGCAATCCATGAACAAAAATTGTCTACTATGAGTTCAATCCAATTTTTGCTGATGGCCATTTCAAAGTATTTATTACGGGTCGTTAGAAGCCCGAAAATCTGGCAACTAGTCTTATCAAGGGGATGTATCGTATTACCCATTTGGTTTGGAGAGGTGCGATAGACAGTCACTCCATGTAAAATACTGATATTCAACTGCACCTGGCTAGAGTGGAAGCCGGCCCCGAAATAGTTGGAAACGGCTAGGCAGATGATGATGAGTTTTGGGGTGTGGCGCTGATAGCCGAAATACAAGTTTTGCTAACGTTCGGCTATATAATGTCACCAAGCGATGAAGAACACTTGTTCACACAGAACACAATATTTTGAAGAGCAGTTAAATAGCCTGCATGCATAAAACAAACTACATGGGATATGAGAATAAGAAGATTCCATAGTCGATTTTCGGGATGAAACTGGCACAGGAGCGTGGGGGTTCGCACAAGCAAAGAGAGACTTTTGCCCAACAGTAGATGGAGTCGGACTGTGGAAGATCAGATGATGATGAAGAAAGGTAACGGACAATAAATAATGCCCACAAAAGAAAACGGTATTTCCTGAGCATGGTAACATAGGAAAGTAAAGTAAAAACGAAAGAAAAGCATCCGAAAAAAGTAGTTCACGACGCAAATTCCTAACTTAATGTTTTGGACCACTTCGCCTGTCCCACTGGCCACAAAACCAAGGGTCAAACAGCATACATGACTAGGAAAAAGCATTAAAACAATTCTCTATAAGTGATAACAACGAACAACACTTGAAAGTTATTTAATTTAAGCCTACAACTTACTTGGAGTGTTGCTAAAACAGTATTCGAGTTCTACAAGAGTGCTAGTAGGTCCGCCATTACGCCTACTGTTGTACCGTGTTCACTCAGTTATCGACACAGCACTAATGTTTTAGTACTCAGTTACATCATTATGTCGCGATTTGTTTTCACTTTATATGTACTTGAAATAGAAACTGTGTTTATTTGATTTGTAAGCAAAACGCAACGTGAAATTCCATCCTTTTGGGCATTTCTCAGCATTCAACTTTTGATGGGTCTTGTTGTACCGTAATTCCGTAACACAGTTGCTGAGAATCGTAATAATTTTGAGGGTAATTCATTGCTTCGTTTATTCGAAAAAAAATCTGCTCAACAGCGTAAATAACGCACACGATATTGAGATTTTCTTACTTAGAGATTTTCGCTTTCTGAGAATCCAAACTCCTAAGTCCATTAGATGGTAAAGTTTCTCTTCATATAACGAAAAGTCGGCATCAAAGAACTTACCAAAAGGAGAGATAACAATTTCTTCCCAATTACAAAAACTAGATGTCTGTGCTTACCTGCAAAAAAAGAAAAGAAATAATGAGCGAAAAATTATTCCGAGACATTCTTTTACTTATCAACGGTCTATCTTTGTATGTAAGTTATGACAGTCCTTAGCTTGGGAGTACTTTCACCAGAGACTTATCATAGGGATCAGTTCAGGTCTTGAACGTTGAGTAGGAGAGCCTAGTGAGGAGCTGAGATGCCAAGCTTGGTGAGCTGCAGAATAAAATAGCAAAACTGAAGACTGAGAAGTCGTCAATAGATTTAGTATTTGGCCAAGACTGTAGATTATGCGAATATGGGCTTATGACACCTGTCAGTGTCATTCTAGTAACTAATAAAGATCAAATTCGCAAAACACGTATTCGATTATATGAAACTGACGGGTGTCAAGAACGCATTCTCTCGACAGCCGCACTGAAGCGCATGCTTGCATGAAATATGCACACAAGAGATTTGTATTTTAGATACATTTTCTGCAGTTTTAATATAAGAATATATTATACCAGAACGATGGGAATAAAACCCATAAAACCTTTGTAAGTAACAGGTTAAACGGCCATAAAGGTTGGCTTTATTTGTCGTTTAAAGTAAACGATACAAGCCTGGATTAACAATGAATTTAACACTGAGGCAGGATTTTAAACGTTTACACCGTTCTTTTGAAGGTTCCGTGTCCTTTTCTTGTCAATGTCATCAGTATTTTTTTTAAACGTTTGTGTTAGTGCCCTCTTGTTCTACAAACCCAAAGTCCATGGTCTTCATCATCATCATCATCCATAGCCCTACTTCATCCGCTGCTGGGCACAGGCCTCTATTCTCTTTTGCCAATTCCAACGCTCTTGTGCCAGCCTCATCCAGGTTTTTCCCGCGATGGCAACAATGTTGTTCGACAACTCGTCGCCGAACTATCGACATTTCAGCACATGCAGTTAAAGGCTAGATGCTTGCACTATTTCATCTTAAATTAAAGAGAGAGTCTGAGAAAGTCCGAATGCACAAGTACTCTTAGGGGCGTCCGCTAGTTTCCATATCTGATAGCATAAACAATAGCCAACGACCACATTGTGGTCAGGACCATGTACCAATTCATACAACAAACAATATTTGCTTACAAGATTTGAAGGAATAGGAGGTAAATGATTTACCGTAACTACCATCGAACTGCCTTTGTTGGTTTAACAAACGTTATATTGAAACGACAGGTTAATGTCGTCATTCATTGTAACACGCGTTAACCTGCGCCTGCGACCCGTCACGTACGGTTTATCGCCCAACCGCAGGGCTGGCCCGCGGGCTATCGCTGCGCGTGCGCACCACTAATTGCGATCGCGTAGATTGACAACCCTGGGTCACAGGATAACGGTGGCATTTGTTCGTGGGGACGATAAAGCCAGTGTGCGTTGTTGCGACATGGATAATTCTGTCACATTTGCGTTTTAAATTGCATTCTTGCATATTTTTATTTGTCTCGTGACATAGATATGAGTTTGTGTCCGACGATCTGGCAAATTATGTTTTTGCTTACAGGCACTTTCTACGCGGTGGGTACCTAAGTAGCAACACTAGGTACATGGTTGGCTTTAAACATGAACTAAATATGATGGACAGCACACTCGAAAAAACAATGTTTGCGGTTTTGTACCGCAAAATACCAATATAATAAATAAAAAACAATGCATGCTAACAAAACCTAAAGATCTCTGATTCTACCGACCCTTTTACAATCACGTTATAATCTCTTCTCGATTCACCAAATCATCGACCGCTTCAAATCCGCGACAATGTCGTGAAAATCGCAGCACGCTTGATGCGCATATCGGCGACTAATCGCAGCGTCACGGCTGCGCAGGAGTGGCTCTCGAGCGGAGAGGCGCGTGGGCATCGTCGCGGTGGTCCGGTGGGCCCGGCTTCTCACCGACAAGTGGACAGAATAGAGATTATTTGTACGTTTCAAGAATATTGATGTAAGTGTGTGAATGTTGTTCGTTGTTCGTTCATGTTCTATGAGAGGTGGTTCTGTGAATGGAAATTGCTGGTTTACTTTTTTTTGTCGTTTAGTATCGGTAATTCTACACAATTTTACCATAAGTTCCTATGCGTAGACAACCTTCTTGAGCCAGGGTCGCGAGATTTGTTCGAAAAAGTTACCGTGGCCCTGGCATAGGCAACTGAAGGAATACGAGTGGGTTTTAGTCAGTAACAATCTAACACGCCCTTCCGCTCCACCCAGAGCGGGAGACGTCATTTGACGATATCCCACCCACAAAAAAAGGCAACCTTCTTTGCGAGTTACTAAATGTCGTAGGTTTTTCCTTACACAATTGGAATACAACTCCATAGGAAAGGCATAGATGAGAAAATTAACACAAAATCAGAAAAACTCATGAACAATCAACATTACACAGCACAGCGTTCATTACGATATCTCCTACCACCTCCATATTTTCCCGTCACGAGACATCACCTAATCCTGCGCTTGCGCATCTTGTGACCACAAAAAGACTTTCCTCGTACAGACTGACATTATGTCAGTTATGTATACGTAACGCAGGGAAGTTTGCTGGCGACGGATTTCCCTGTTTTAGATCTATGTAGGAAAAAAATATTACATGTGCGGTTTGGTTCGAGGCTTAGGAGTCAGCGTTTTGCGTGCGACTTGCTTTCGTGTGATTTTATTTGCGGCAACTGCTGGAACCTTAATGTAATACCTGGCGGACTGATTCGGTCCATCATCTGTATAGATGGAACCTAGAAGAAGATGGGATAATTTTCTCATATATAGGTCTTATTAAAGATTTTTCAATGACCTTACAAACACAATGATGTCATTATTTTCAGCAAATATAAGTGCTGCATCTCGTTAGAAGAGCTTGTTCTGATTCATCAGGAAAAAAAAACACCTAATTCCAACTACTTACTACTGCTATGGAAAGATCAATCTAATTTTGTAACATACTATTTAATCACTAATATTAATCAGAATCTGACTAATCCATTGCTTCATAAGTTGGAAAAAATTGTCTGCTCAACAACATAAATACCGCAATGAATGTTGTTAAACTGTCAAAATGAAACCCATTCCTACTGTTAGTGTGTTAAGCAATTACCCTATAGGCTAGCCTATTTTGTTTCAAAGCTGTTGTGGCAACAAAACTAACAGCGATGAAGAGAAACTACAATTATTTTCTGGAAACCGAAAGTCTCCTATAACTTGAACCGCAGCACGTGATTTGTCTAGAAGATCTCTGTAATTATTGGCGAGACGTGGATGGATGCGGCGTAATGAAGGGCTGCTGGGAACATCTCTAATACACCGACCATGATCGATGGCGGGATTAAAAACTTGATGAAGTCAGTGTAAACTAACCCTTGTTTTAGCACACCCATTTAAAACGATGATGCAGACTATTGAGCTAATATTGTACCTGTAAGTGTTCGAGAATGTCATCGTTAAAATTAAATATGCAGAAATTAAGTTGTACTCGGATTGCGGATGTTATAACTCCTTGAAAAAGATGATACGTTAGCTTAGATGTATTTTCAACCTACACAGTTCCGTCGTGCATTCACCACGATGACTAACACCTACACACTATACAGAATAACAATTAAAAACGACGTCAACGACGTAATGACAGTTGACAACAAACGTCATATTCGATATCCCGCGATTGTGTAATTATTGGCGATAAATAATACAATAATTGTCGTAATAACACCGTACATTCAAGTGTTGTGAAAGTTTAATTAAATGAATTATTCATCGTCTATTAAGTGCTAGTTATAATTATTTTTTAATTATTAGATGGTGTTGTTGATATTATTATCTGTGCCATGATTAATACTTTAATAGAAGTAGTGTGAATTGTTTATGGTGGTTTCCCGCGCAGTTTTATGTCATCGATGTCAAAGTCATGATGATTGACATTATTCAAATTGTTTACGAAGAAGAAGTATGTGTTCGAAACTAATAGGTACAATGTGTTGATTCAATTCAGATGCCTAGATAAATAATTAGGTTAGGCTAACCTACCAATTTAAATGACTAGTAGTGACTTGTCTTAATTGTTATGGTTTTAAGACAGTTGCTTAAAACCATAACAGATAGGAAACAGAAACCATAATATAATTCCATTTCTAATATTGTAGGCAGATTACTACTTTCAAACATTTTGCTTGACGTTATTATAGGGTTTGACCTAAAAAAGAAACCAAACATCTAACCATCGAACATATGTCATTTGCTCTACACTGGACACAACTCCTTGATTACTATACTAAAACCTCTTTACATGAATTACACAGATTAGAAAATTTTATTCTTCTTTATTTTTCATAATTAGAACAGAGATAATGATTGTTTAGTTGCAATTCGTATTTTGAAAAAGCTTGCGTGTTTGAGGCGTATCAAAATGGAGCGAGATAATTGGTGTAATCACCACGCACAAGAGCCGCGAATTTCGAACGAGTTTCTTTAAGAAAACTGTGCCATTATTGTAATAAGTACGTTATTAAAAAGGTTGATGACACCATCGTTCTGTGCCGAGTTTAAAATGGTACGTTTAAATTGCTAGACCTGGGTAAATAGTTGTTATTAAGTGGGGTTAAAACGTCAAGATGAATTATGGATTCTTGGAGATTTCCATGTTTTTGGTTTTAATGCACAGTGTAAAAAAGGTATGATTGAGTTTTAAAAGAGATCTACTTCGTGTCTAGCCTAAAGGTTTTTTGCTTGAAAATCAACTGATCTGACTTTTGTTACCGCTTGTAAAACATTTCGAAATGCACTTTGACTAATCTTGTTAGCAAAATACTAAATTATGACCACATAGCCCGTCATACTTACATAAAAAATACATATTTCTTTCTGAACACATCTTAAACAAACTATTAATTTGTTGCAGCGATCTTTATCAAAATAATCTCTTAGCACTAGCAAAATTTACGATGACAAGTGATTTTTAATTTTATATTCTAGTAGTTTAAGTTTAAAATCATAATTCACGCTTAATTAGTGTGAATTGAGAATGCAATGTGTTCTTTATGCAATTTCGATTCACACTCTGAATGATTTTGTGTTTGGTCCAAGTTATAAACTGATATATAACCCTGAAATTAGGCGTATTTGCTTTATTATCTATACAAAAAAAATATGTTGAAGGGTTTGTTCGTAATATCAAATTAAAACAGGTAGCTAAAAATATATGTATATTTTTCGATAAAAACGTATGAGATACAGCTAAGTAATACTGACGCAAAAAGTCAAATACCTATTGTTAATCTTTACATTTACACTTACAACGATATGACATAACAGCGGCCTTCAGCCAGCTCTGACTTATGAGCAAAAATTACTTCCCAAAATATATTCCAGTCGCCTTTACGTCCTCCACAAGGAACAAGGAAAGATATGTATGGGTGTTCATTATGCAATCCATCCATCCAACCCATATCTAAACGGACATCTTAATACATTTCCTATTAATTTCAGCGCATATCTTCCTCTACACTTAGCTTCCGCCTTCCCTTATCCCATGCACCATCGACCCACGGTCTAATACCCAGATCTTCGTGCATCACGCGAATACTTTCTGTTAAGTTAATTTCAGAATTAATGGACTTATACACACAAGACCATAATGTCCAGTACAAACTAGTCTTCCATTGTTTAGGCTTTTCATACAATGCGAGGTCAGGACTTTCTGGATATATGTAGCTGTTCGTACGTTTCACAGTTTTCGCACAGCTGAAGAAATATAGGTGATAATTTATATGTCCAGTTATGATTGTGATTAGTGGCAGTAATTAGTTGATGCAGCACGCGTTTATTTGCTAATAGGGTAATAACTGGTGTTGGTGGCAACTGCAATTGTTTCACGCATTCGGCTCGAAGGACCGAAGGCATTTGAAGCTGTCGAATTCTTATCTGGAGACAGTCAGGCGTAGCATAGACTGCAAGACGCACGCACCCAGCGACTCCGATAGGCCGGATGCAGAAGACGGAGGAACCCTAGTGCAATTTGGAAGAAGCTAGGTGGCTTTGGGTTTGGTCAGAAGTGGACATTAATTTATTTGTCGCTAAGCCTTGTCTTAAATAGTGGGATTCTCTTCAATATCAACAAACGCTAAATAGTGGACTTGGCATTTGTTTTCTACAATTTATTATATTCGATAAGTAATTCTTTCAAAAATGAAATTGGGAAGCAACAGCAAAATAAGGGCCTAATCACCAAACTCTCTTGATGAGAAGTTATCGCCCCGAGTGCCGTCACTGGGCAAGGTTCAAAGAAGTAAATGAAATTTACATTACTTCATTGTTCATGTTTACCTTTTTCTATGCTCTGACATGTTTCCAGACTAGTAAAACAATCGGAACAAACATTTGTAAGGTCTTGTCTGTTTGTTCCGAGTCATGACCATTATTGACCATGTCATTTACATAATGGTGCAACAGAATACCTAGGACAAGGCACATAACCTTGTGTTATTAACTGTATGCGCCATGATTTATGATGCAGAAACCAGCTTCCTTTAATTCCTCCTACGCTAAAAGTCAAAGGAAACGCCGATAACATAAGCAGAGGCCATCAAACAACTCATCGCAAATAAAATCAAAAGGAAATTCTATTACTAGCTATCAATACCAATTCTTAATCCAATTTATGAGCTGAATTCAGCAAGATATTTTAAAATTCAGTATAAAACCATACAAAGGATTCTGGGTATTATTTTATTATAGATAAGATAGAAAACGGTATAACAAATGGTTCATATTGAAGGATCTAAGCTATGTTTTACTGTCAGCCGCCCACAGGTGGCGCTGATTATGATTTGTGCGCCGATATGCGCGCGCGCAAGTCCCGCCGTAAGTTTAATTGCTGGGAGCTGTACACGCCTGATTTATATTTATATCTCACCATCTTATAGCTTCCGCGTTTCATCAGTTCATCAGAATCTTTTAAAGACGAAAATATACAGCACATTAAAGTAATCAGATAAAAATATATCAACTTGATATACTAGGGAACGCTTTTGATTTACAAGGTTGGCTGTGGAACCGTAAAAACCACTTCCAAATGTAAATTTTGATTGATTAATTAACGTTAATTAAGATAATCTGATAAGCTTTTCGTAGATGAACCTTAAAACCCACGTATCTTTATCTTTTCTCTTCACAACGATATAAAAACTGAAATTAAGTTCGCTGAAATGTATTAAAAAGCTAAGCTTTTCGGGTTTACCTGCAATTAGATACTTGCAACTTTATAAGAGTTTGGATACTAATCTATCCTAGTGTTAAAGAAGTGCCTTATTTAAAAAAGTGTAGGCCCTCGTCAGGAACAGAGCTCTTTACTCTCTTCTTCAAACTCCGAATGTAACGTCGTTTAATGTATCTTTTAAATAATCAAACCTTATTTTAACCTCACTATCAGCTTCAGCACCCTCGAAAACCCCGAAAACTATCTCACTCTATCTCTTTCTATTATAATTCAATAATAAAAAGTTGCGTAACGCTGCTTTTAATTACGTAACGCTTTTATGTGACGAATTCTACAATTTTACTCCCACAGCAAGCTGTGTTAAAGAATATCGTTCCAAACACTCAAGTTCAAATGACGTGTAAAATGCAAAGCTAAACCTACAAAGATAGCTAGAATAGAAGCCAGCACGCGATGATGAGCCGGAATAAAGAAAAAGCCTATTCCATTAGCTGTCTATCAAACCACATAATCCTTTATACATCGATCTATTATTTTACCATCGGCACAATTAAACTGCTGCGTCTGCCTTTCAATACAGCCTACATTATCAAATCTATTGATACAGCCCACATCTTCACTCTATTCAGATTATGGTACATCGGAATGCAGTTATTAGTTAATAAGTGGTCTAGCTTAGTCATAAGTAAGAAAGTCTTATGCCCTGGTTCCACGAGGCTTGGTTTTCGGCTTTTTTGTCGATTCGCACGAATAAAGTCGGCCGAATCGTCACTTCTAAATAATTAAATATTTTGCATAGGCGACTCGCACGAAGTTAATTTAGCTGTAGGCGAATTGATAATTCCAGAAATACGTATTTGTATTTTATGTAATAGTGTACTTTTCCTAAAAATTTCGTTATTTCTTTTACGTTTTATATCGTTTCATTCAAAACTAAAAAAAATTACCACTTGCATCTCTGAATAATTTTGAAGCACATTGCAATATCCATTGCTTCATATTATGGTTGAAGAATCAGTCAGCTCAACAACGTAAATAACGCAATGAATGTTGATGCACATATCTGTCAAATTGAAAGCCATTGCTAGTATAAGTGTATTACGTAATTAGTTCTGGGTACTGGCTAGAAAATAAAAACCGATCCTATTAAACTATCCCACGAGCCTGAAAAATGTACAGACTTCTGTATACACGAGATCAGAGTGACAAGTTTGCTAGCTGACTATTCCAGCTTGAAGAACTAGCCCCGTGTACCCCAGGCTTAAGCTATGCGTCGATATTCATTCGGCTAGTAGTATCGCAAATTGGCAGATTACTTACAATGCAACAACATGCAGCATGCCTGCCTCCCTGCCTGTTCGTGTAATGACCGTTTTACCATATACAATGTTTTACACCGCTACTTTTGGTGACGATGTCATTTGATTCTCGATATCCTCAATACAGGGGGCAACCATGGACGTGCTAACTGTAACCATGAATTCAGCCTAGGCTCTAAACCATAAAGGATAGAAATATTCATCGGGTTTAAAAAAATATCAGAGAAAAATATAATATATGCGCGGTCAAAATGTATGTACAACCATGTGCTGAATTCATAGTAATAGTACGCGCATTGAAGTGTCTCTAAGGATAGAGGATGAATTTCTAAAAAGCTGTCAATAATTGTACTTCTGAGACATCCTCAGCAAGATCTTTTCTATCCGAAATCAATCCTCAATTACTAAATTAGGTTTTAGTAGTAGGTAAGTATTTGTCGTACATTTTTCAAATTAACTAACATGTACTTAAATAGTTCAGCAAGCAACTACATAGAATCTAATTGAATTTTATATAATTGATGTACAGTGTATTGTTTTGCTTTGTGTTTTATATATTTCAATAAGACACTGATTGACAAAATCATCATCATTTCAGCAGACGTCCACTGCTGAACATAAGCCTGCCCCAAGCTTTGTCACCGCTCGACCCATCCAGCTTATTCCTGCGATCTGCACAAGGACATCGGTGGGAATCTTCCAATACCTACGCGGTCGCCAATCCATAACCTTTCGGCCCCATCGGCCATCTGTTCTGCAAGCATATGCCCTGCCTACTGCCACTTACGTTTGACAATTCTTCGGGATTCTTCATAGACACAATATCTAAACATTTCTTTATTTGAAAAGTTATTTGACACAGAATTCATGTCGTAAATTTGTTACTATTTAATTTTCACCACTATTTCAACTCGATACTAACTCACCCAAAAAAACCCACAATCCCACTAGAAACAAATGGTAGTCAAACCATCAGTAGCAGGGTAAGTTCCCGGCGTGTTCCAACGTATTATTTCATAAGCTTATCGTTACTATCGGCATTAGATAGTATACCCGCCGCATGCGCACTCTACAATTAAGCGAACCCGATACCGACCAATCAGAGGCCGGTTTTTATCAATGATCTATTTTGTACCGACAGTTATGGAGCGTACTCCTGCACTTCCTTTATTTTCTTCGTTGATTTAAAAATATGGACTGGGATGGTTTCTTGAGGAAGAACGAACTCGTTTGTAAGGTCCATTCTAAACTGTAGTGAAATTTAATTGTAATTGATAAAAAGTGATACTTATTTTACTTGAAAACAAACGTTTGACGTAGATAACATTTGAAACATAGCATACTTTAATTATATGTTTTTTTTTAAATTAAAATAAATACGTATTTTGACGATCTTCATAAAGCTTAAATTAACTTATTTCTGCAATAGTAAAGTCAGGTTTAAAACCCTTATTTTCAAAGATACTTCACTGAACGAAACAGTGAATTTTCCAAATTAGCTGTAAGAACCTAAGTACTCACGACCAAAATCCCTACAAAACATCAATATCTTTTCAAGTTACCGCTGCATAGAAAAATGAATTCCAAGCGTCGCATACTCTTTCATATGTAAATCTATGTAAATAACGATCTATCACAATTAGTAGATTGTTTAGAAATACATTATAAATAAGAAAACTGTTCAACTATGACAGATTTACCAGCTTCACCTAATTACCATTGGCCAATCAAAATACGATTTATTAAATGGATCTAATGATTTCTTTTCCCATTTATCTGCACCTACGCTTAAATTAAGGCGCTCGTTTCTTAAATTATGCTTAAGATGTACACATGAAGAAATTTCAAACTATTCATTTCTAGTATAAGTTGACCTCCCCTTATATACTGTTGCACCGTCGTATACTATCGTGCACCTAGCTTCTGACGTTTCATAAGTGCCTATGTAGGTTTATGTGAAATAAAAATATTTTGATTTTATTGGATGTGTGCTGGCTGACATGGCAAATAACTTAATTTAAGACGCATGCGCGTTTTTGTAAATTTGCACGTCAGAGTCTGGTTGTATGTTGATAAAAATATGATTCGCGATCGTGACAAATGTGACTTTGCAGAATTTTTTATCTTTAAAATCATTCATACAACCGTCTTCGTTCATATATTCCATTGAATGATTATTTCATAAAAAAATCTTTCAATGGAAAACACGTCAAGACAGCTGTGCTGCTGGGAAGATTGTTGTGCCAAATCTTTTTCCCAGCAAAATCGTTACGTTTTAGAGGACGGTATGAAATTTTGAGATATAAAAATTGCTGATTCTCAGTCTAGTTTCAAAAAATGATATTTGTTTTTTTCATAGTATTTTCATATAATGACAATCATCAGGTCAAGTTATACTAAAAATGTATAACTTGATATGTCATCGTGTGTACACATAAGTAGCCACTTAACATAAAACTAACATAAATAAGTTGCGGCTTATGATTCAATAAAAAATACAATAAACTGCCTTTTTATTTATTGTATTTTGGAAACAATGGATGCGGTGTCCACGACCGTAACATTTGTGAAATATATGCTAAGTTGATATGTGTACTGTTTTTATACGAGGCATGACTGTGGCTTCGTATTACTATGGTTTTTCTTTGTTTTAGGTGAGGAGCCTTTTAAAATATTCTGTACGTATTATTTTTGGTTAAATACTGCAAACGACTATATGTAGAAATATCAAAGAATTCTCTACATAACGTTAGGTACGAATAGGTAGGTAAATACGATCTTTTTTAAATTTCCCGGCGCCGTCACAAACAAGACATAAAAAGGTTGACAAAGATGGAAATCTAACCTTAAAATCATGATAAAATCAACCAACTATTTAGGACAAAATAACTTTCAAAAACAATAAATTTGAAGTAAGTCGCGACCAATTAATGCCCACACAGTCTTCCATAGATAATAAATATTGTCAATCGGTATGCTTAGGCAGGCTTACTTCCCACACCTACTCAATGCTGGACTTTCGATTTAAAAGTAATAATTCATTTAATCATGTATTTACATATCATCAAATATGTAATTAAGTTATAAATAAATTGAATATGGCCGCGCAGAAACGCAGAATTTATTGTTTTAGAGACAGACAAAGGAAAGACAACGGCAACGCCAATTTTTTTTTTTTTTTTAAATACTGTAAGTACTTTTAAGACTACTTTTATATAGTAAGTATTACTTTTATAAACTCAAGTTAAGATAATTAATGCATTCCCCAGCAAAGTTAAAAAGAGAACATTTTAACATCAAAAAATAAAAACAAAATAGCAACGAAACGTCAAAAAACAAAAAAAAAGTATATAAGAGAACCATTTCAAAAAGGTCGGAGACACAATTCCGAACGAGTATAAAATTACGAGTACCAACATCAGCAATTACATTTTATTTTATCGACGGACATTCTCGTTTCTTACTGATTTTGATTTCGACACTACCGGTGCAGTGTAAGCCGCTGTTACAATTAAAGCTTGCATAAAACATATAGCATTTCCGCTAAGTCAGTTTAATAACGCATTGGGAATATTAAATGAGAAATTTTATTCAAATAGGCCGTGTAAAAACATGGCGGTGGAATGTCTGCATACGATCACGAACGAATCGATTTTCTAGTCGTGAATCGGTGCGAGTGATTTAACCGATACAACCGACGTTGGTTCGATGCATGTGTGAAACAATTATGATTTTATTTGTGTGCATATTTTGTGATCGATGTCAGCATTTGCTGCGTTCTTAAGATTTTTTAAAGTGCGTGTCTGAAATAAGCTCTGCATGAAATAGGTTCGAATCTTCTGAAAGATTTTACAAGGCACAATTTTTAATTAAATTTCGAAAGTCGCAACCATACAAAAATATGTCGGAATATGGTACATTTTAAGGTCGTAAATAAATTTATTACAGGACAAAGATAATTAGGTTGGTATTCTCAAACATGCAACTCTCCTACGACTTGCTTATGCCACTCAAAAGAGGATTGCGCATCTATGGCAATTCTTTCTTCTTTCTAAGTAAATTCTCTTCTAGACAATTTATTAGATAAAAGTACTAAAAGCAGTAACATTAAAACTGTACAAAAGTACCAGTTACAAGCTCTAAGCCCCGGAGTACACTGTCTCAACGACCTCTAAATGTTTCCGAATTAACCGTCTTCAAATTTATTACGCCGCAGTCGATCGGCGGATATTATCGATAAATAGACGTCAATTTACTGATATTGCTGGACATCTTATCGATTTACGAAGATATAGAGCCTGGTGCGGGCTCAGGAAATGTGGTAATTGTTACGAAATGCTGTTGTTTAGAGGATTTATACAGTTAAGATAGTTTGTTAGCGGTTTTAAGTGTTTTATGCAAACGGCTTTGAACTTAGGATTAGTTGATGTGAAACAATGACTGTGTAATAGTATCTTGTTGGCTTTTATTAAGAAGTAAATGGACTCTTTTAGTAAGCAGGTCGGTTTTTAATTATTCTTAAATTATTGTAAAACACGCACTAACACGTCAGCGCAATGCAGAAAGTCATCTTTCTTCCTTATTCGATTCGATACAGCAAAAGACAAACCCGTCCTGAAAAATAATTTTGAGCCTTCATTTCGCTAAGCAAACGTAAAACCGACAGGCACACAAATCAGCACCTTCAGAGCTAGCTGACAGTTAAATAATCCACGACATCGGTAAGGCACATCTTGCCACAAATAAATCCCGGGACATAATAGCCCACCGCGGAGTTCCAACTGTATTAGTTTTAGCGACAACACTAGCGGTACCTGCAACGGTGCGCCCTAAGCCTATGATTGTGCATTGTCGACAGGTGTACTTGTACCGGGCAATTTTCGTTACATTTGTAGGAATTCGCGTTTGTATGAATTTATTTGTAAAGATAATGTTGTTTGTTGCTGATTCAGTGGTTTTGAGAAATATGCATGGCGTTGCTTTGGTATTTTCTTGGAAGAACTTAATTCATAACAATATTTTTCGGTGACTCAGAAGTTTGTACAGATCAACTGGTTCTTACTCAGAAGATGTTAAAAAGGGTTAACTTAACACTGCCGTATGCTCAACGAGCTATGGGCCAAAATAACTACTACGTGGAGCCCAGGCACAGCTAGAAGGCGTCGCGGCAAGCCCCGTATATTATGTCCGCCCTAAGATATGTCCATGTCCATGTCCTAGAACCAAAAATTCGATGACATGTGACATCTACCAACCCGCACTGGGCCCGTGTGGTAGATTACAGCATATCACACCCACGGTCTGTGTTCCATCATCATCATCATCATTTCAGCCGTAAGACGTCCACTGTTGGACTTAGGCCTCCCCCAATTTGGGGGGCTTTGCCATAATCGCCACGCTTGGCAGGCGGGTTGGCGATCGCAGTATGGTGGTAAAATGCATCGAGAACGCTGCTGCCCATTCTCTAGTAAGTCCCTTAGTCGCCTTTTACGACACCCACGGGAAGAAATAGGGTGGTGTTATTCTTTACGTCCGGCACCACACGGTAGTTTATATTGTTCCCACTGTGTTCCATCAGTGGGAACAATATAAACTGACTATTATGATGAGTTACAAAATAGCAAAACGTATCTAGTCTAACTAGTTATCTACTTTATATAAATCGAACGAATAAAGAACATAAACAGTACTTATACATAATCCAATAACATCTATATTCCCGTTCAGTAGTGTATGTGACAGATACCGCGTGTACTTATGTAATGTCGATTATATTGGAACCAGTATGTTACATTGTAATGAGTTGCGCTTGCGACTGGAACCAGGTTATGTTGCAAGTCTTCTAGTTATAGATCGGATGGACGATGGAGTAACAGGACAGTGTCAAGTGATATGATGTTACTTGCATTACACAAATTGGATTTTTCAGCAGGATGCGCTAAAATTTCCCGCGAAATTTAAATTTTCTTATGTCTTTTGCACTTTACTGTTCAGTGCAAGGCTGTATATTGATTAAAATATAATTCGGGACCCTAGCCTTCCTCCTTAAACTAACTTCAAAAGCAGAAGTTCTGCATTCAGCGAAGGGCAAGCGAAATTGAAAGTAAATAATTTATCCCAGAATTTTTGTGATTGTCCACTTCCAGGTAGATGCTTTACTACTTAAAAACCCCTGCCCCCTTGCTGGGGAGTTTCATCCATTTCTTCCCAGCTAAAACCACTAGGAAGTGGTGACGGGTGGGCGTTTTGGTGAACTGTCGTAACTTTGACGTTCAAAAAGTGCTGACTCTCAGCCTACTTTGAATAAATAAGATTTGATTTGTTATGGAACAATTATCGAGTTTCTGTGCATATTTTCTAGCAACATATAATTATATGAACTAATTAATTGAATTGCAACCTTTGTCCCAGAGTTCTGTTTTGTTTTCCGCTTATTAAACCTGCTTACCCTCGCCTCTCAATACCTCCGTAGGTGCTCTCGAACATACACTTCAACCTCAAAGTACATACCTGTAAACAAAAGAACAACAATATGTTAATACAATACCTAGATTATAGTCTACCTAGATTACAAGAGGATGATCTGTATCTTGTAATTGGAAGCGCAATTAATATTTGTTACTGTTTGTGTAAACTTGCATGTGTAGCATCCGTTGGAAATACAAATAAATACATAAACAGCATAATAATGTACCCACTACTGGGACACAAGCATCCTCTTTGCGAGAGGGCGTGGGCCGTTATCCACCACGGGCTCAGTGCGGGTTGTTAGATGTCGCATGTCTTCGATTTTTTTATTCTAGAACATGCCGGTTTCCTCACGATGTTTTCCTTCACCGCTTTGAGAGCAGTGGTGATAATAATTTACACAAAGTAATGCGCCAGACTGGGTTTGACCTACGACCAAAATAATAAATAAATAATATTTGTATCTTATTCAGTGGGTCGGGTAACCAGTGTAACCACAGGGTTACAATAAAGGTTACGTCACTAACCGCTGTCCAAGATCAACTTACAGTAAAATGTTTAATTTTACACATATTCGTGGTAAAACTTAAAATAATGTTTTTGTACTTTGAGAAAGCTATTATTAGGAATTCTTAATAAAATGATTATAACAGGAAAACTTTATTGACTTAGAAAATATTGTATTATTCATTCTACATTTAAATTTTACATGACATGACATAACTTCAGCGTTAATATCCCTGGAGTGAGACAGAAGTGATCTATAGTACACCTATATTTCACCATTTATGTTTCAGTCCCATGTAAAAGAGGACGACCCTATTGCTATCAACCAGGCACTAACCCAGCCTCCTGCTTATAAGGTATTCCAGATAGAAAAACTCCAATAACATGTTGCCTGACTGAGAAACCGTCCGTGTAGGTGCCGGACGTAAAGAATAGCATCACCCCATTTCTTCCCGTGGGTGTCGTAAGAGGCGACTAAGGGACATACTAGAGAATGGGCAGCAGCGTTCTCTATGCATTGTAGAGTACCATACTGCGATCGCCAACCCGCCTGCCAAGCGTGGCGATTATGGCAAATCCCCCCCTTTGGGGGAGGCCTATGTCCAGCAGTGGACGTCTTTCGGCTGAAATGATGACTGAGAAACCGAACCCAGCACCTGATGTTCAGCACTGCCTCGACCAATAAGACAGTCATATATATCTCATTATTCCGTATATTCTCTCTGGTATAGCGGCTGTCATTGATTAATTAATTTAAAACCAATTCCCAATTCATAGTTTATTTTTGTATAAAGAAAGAGGTATACGGGGAAATCCAAAGGCAAGGTGAAATGAAGGTCTTTTGAACCACCGAAGGTCAATCAAAGGTTTACCATTGTGACAACTGACAAGTATTAATTGTCTGACGTAGCAAATGTTGCGAGTCAATGATTAATTATAATACCAAAAAAAAGAAACAGTAAAATTGTTTATTCCGAACAAACATGACGCTAATTACACACACTCATACAAAAAATTCAAAAGCCTTGTATCCAACAAGGACAAATTTTATCTATGTATAATATGTTAAAGAAAAGAAAAAAACGAAGTACGGACGAAAATTATAGCTTCACCCCATTTCTCCCCGTGCGTGTCGTAACTACTTACTAGAGAACGGGCAGCAGCGTTCTCTATGCATTTTACCATTATACTGCGATCGCCAACACGCCTGCCAAGCGTGGCGATTATGGCTAAGCCACCAAATTGAGGCAGGTTTATATATAGCAGGCCAGCAGTGGACTTCTTACGGCTGAAATAATGATGATGTTACAGCAAATACTGTATTCACCATTGAATTCATTAAAAAATACAATGAAATTCTCGATTTTGGAACCAGTTAAAGCTTTTAGAGATTATCTAGTAATCCTACTAATTAATTTAGATATTAGACAATTTTTACCAGTTAATTTCTACTGCCAATTATGACCTCCACAAACTAAAACAAATCAATATGTATTATAATTCTCTAATCAAAATATTATAATTCTCATTTATCGTTTCCACATTAGATAAGTCATTTCGCAAATTCGTTAATTATGATAATATTAGTTGCATAACAAGACTTGCGATAAAATTCACACCACCGATCAACATTTAGTTTTCAACACATCGACACGATAAAATATATCTGCAATTTATTGGAAAGATTGTTTCGTAAAATTAATGGCCACTGATTTATCAGCATGACAAGCTTCTGCCTGCGACTTCGTCCGCGTGAAATGCCTTGTTCCATGACCAATCGCATCGTCTGCTCGCGCTATTAGGTGCTATGCTACGCTTTCGTTTAGCGTTCTTTCTTACATTATTTGCTCTGTTTCTAAGTGTTCTAGTGTAATGTTAAATGGCCTATAGCATTCCTCAAGATTTGGGCTATAAGATGCAAAATCATCATCATCATTTCAGCCGTAAGACGTCCACTGCTGGACTTAGGCCTCCCCCAGTTTGGGGGGCTTTGCCATAATCGCCACGCTTGGCAGGCGGGTTGGCGATCTCTAGTAAGTCCCTGAGTCGCCTTTTCCGACACCCCCGGGAAGAAATGGGGTGGTGTTATTCTTTACGTCTGGCACCACACGGTAAGATGCAAAATAAATTTGTCAAATCCGACTGAAAGTTCCAGAGATTAGCGCGTTCAACCAAACAAACAAACTCTTCAGCTTTATAATATTAAGTACTAGCATCTGCCCGCGACTTCGTCCGCGTCAAATTTTTGCTCCCGTGACCCTTCCCGTCGCATCGAATTGCCTGCCAGTTTTCGTCAAATTTTCTTTGCTGCTCCGCTCCTTTTGATTGTAGCGTGATGTTATACAGCCTATAGCCTTCCTCAATAAATAGGCTACCCAACACAAAAATAATTTTTCAATTCGGACCAGGAGTTCCTGAGATTAGCGCGTTCAACCAAACAAACAAACAAACTCTTCAGCTTTATAATATTAGCATAGATATAGGTTACGAAAGATCGAATTAAGCGAGTCAATCGATGTAACATAAGTATTGAATGCAGCGTGGGAAAGCGCTTCAAGCGGCTTCATCTTTTATGTAGCTTTTCGTCAGCCTTTTCTGACCGCTTGACATTAAGCCATGACCAATCTATTCACACACGATTTACAGTTGAAAGCAGGCAGACCTGACACCTATTCCACCTTATTTCCTGTACAACATCACATGGACATGTCATCAAACTTTTGAGGTTACCACCTGTTCAAAATGGGAGCTCGTAACTACATTGTAGCACAAATAATAAAAAATATTACAAGAGAAGGTAAGTCCCGTTAAATTTGTTCTAACAGAACCTGTCGGCTTTCGGACTTCATTCACAAAAAGCCGCGACCAACCAGCGCACGCGCACCATCGCTACGGTGACCATGCGATTGTCACGTACCTAATATAATGTTTTTTCGGTCTTTTTTTCGACTGACCGATATTTTTTTCAATTAAACTTCGGTTCAATTCGATTGTCTAATTCGGAGCCAGGGCGCAGGCGCAATGAGTTTATTAAAAATAGAAGCGGTCGTGTTTTTGTTAGGTACAGTTATGTTACACAATGTTAGTGCAGGCAGACTAGTTAATGAATTTATTACATACAAAGCTATGAATTGGAATGAGAGCGGCTGAGATTGATTCATTCGTTTTTAGAGCATCGGTTTCTATGTTTCCGTACGTAACGTATTATTATAAAACAAATAAAGTGAAACAATAATAACATCGTAATTTGCTCGTACACTGCTGATACACAAGCCTCCTTTCTGTTGGTATTTGAACATGTTGATTTCCTCACGATGTTTTCCTTTACAGTTGTGAGAGCAGTGGTGAAGAAAAAAATTAAAACAAAGTAAACACCTGTCACCTGTCTGGGTTCGAACCTAAGACTAACAACTCGGAAGTCGGGGCCGATACCACTGTGTCACCACCGCTCAGAAATAAACAATTAATTATAATTAATTAAAGCCTCTGAAAGATAAAAATCAAACACGTCCGTGTGTCTCACTAATTAACCAAACTATGGTCGATCTCAGTAACATTTAAAAAGTGTAATGTATTGAACGTTTCCACGTAAAAAAACACCTTCAAATCAAGTCAACTAGTTAAGACATCAAAGCATTGGACCGAGGAATAACAAAAAAAAAATGACAGCAAAAAATATATATTAATCGCTAAGTAGCCAACCGATGTGCTACTTATTTCATGTCAATTGTGCACATTTATAATGGGCAGCAAATGGTATACACGGCTACATATCAAGCTATACATTTCCAGTTTAAGCTGACCTCTCAAATACGGAAATCCGATACAATATGAGATCAGTTTATACTGGAAATGTATAGCTTGATATGTAGCCGTGCGTACACACGTTACCACAAACCGGTCCGATTGGCTGTAAAGTCTATTCATATTCTAACCATTTCTCAACGTCTGTATTAATAAATAAGAGCGAGAAATAATTGCAAACTGTACTTGTAAATGCTTGTCTAATGCCTTCTATTTTGTCTTGTAATCAATTTTGTGCAGACAGGAGATTCTGCCTTGTTTAACAGTTTCGTTCACTTTTTATTTACATTATTTCTTAATTTAGTAAAGTGTTGTATTTTTGCTGGAACAAAACAAGAAAGCTAACTGACTTAAAGTAATATTAAGTAAGTACATGTATATCAAAATAGGGAAAATATCACAGAGAATTAAAAAATTCGTCCGCAGCGGTGTCAACAGGAAAACGGTACGGAAGGCTGTCAGCATATAGCGATGCTGATTCTTTGGTTAAAAAATAGGCCAGCCCTCTGGTCACATGATGAGTCGATCAACCGTTTGGTAATGGATCTTATTTATTTTTATTTATCTAAATTTAAAATTGTTAACAATATGAAACAATTTTTGAAGGTATAAATTATGTCACCATATCCTAAAAAATCATGGCCACTATAAAGAACCTATGCCAAATGATTGCGACAAGCATTCTGATTATTTTACTTCGGATTATGACCTCACATCATCAAAATTCTTTAGGATTATCTTTAACCAGATTAACATCGAAGAATTTTAAATATACCGTATGAATGGACAATGTTTTTGCATTTTGAGCTTATTCTGAGATGACCTGTGAATTTATTCATCGGCAATATTCAGAAAGAAACTTTTTCACAAATATTCGAAAGAATAGCAGGTGACCTTCAGTAGTTTCTACCTACCCCATGGTAAGAAGTGAATCTATATTTATGTTATGCACTCCAAACGAAAATTAGGCAAAGGCAATTTCTACCAAAGTACTTATTGACTGATCGTCACGATTCATAAAATGGTGCTATCTTGCGTGTGGGCCCAACAGATAGCCCACAAAACTTATCAAGGGTCACGCATTTGCCAGCAAATAAATCCAAGTGTTATTTATGTGCATAATTAAAGTTGCCAGTTAATCATCCATAAACTTGACAGCTGTCATTGACACAATTCAGCCAAGTGTCAATCATGGCCGACTGCATGGCGGGGAAATAAACATTATTGGCTTAATTGACTATTCAGTACATCCATTTTTATCTATTGTGAAGGTAAATAAAAGTAGATGGAAACTTGTCTATTTTGAATTCATAGAAGCTAATTTAGTTTCGAAATTTCAACTTGGCAAATAGACGACCTCATTGCATTTAGGAAAAAAAAATATAATTGTAAAAAATCTCAATAAACAATTACTTAACAATACAAGCGCGTTCTCCAAATATTTACGTCATGCACAATCTACTAAAACAATACTGAGTTTGTAGCCCAATGCTCAATGGTCCCGGGCCAAGCCATGGGTCATTCTTAACCTCCACCACAAGGAGTTAATGTTAAGAATTCCGCAAAAGTGTATGTACAACTTAAATGATACACAACTTTTGCTTTCAACATGTCCAAAACATCCGGTGAACAGTCTTTGCCATTACCCATTACAACTAATTTATTGTTCCTAATATAACAAGCCAAATTCGCGTACATTACGTACTCCGTTCAAGAAACAGGCTCAATAAAGATAAAATACATCTTATCTTATTGCCAATAAGGTATCACTTCCTTGCAGATTTAGTAACTCGACTCAATCGGCTTCGTAATCCGATGGCAACATATACTAGCTCGCAAATCAGTACTTACATACCACTAATTTCAGTTGCTGCTATCCGCATCATATTCGAAACAAGGCTGTAATGACAGGCTTCTGTAGATGTCTTTATTACACACATAAATCTGTGTTTCATCGGCGTAGCAGAGACTTCAGAAACTGCCAATTTGATATAATAAATCATGTATATAATCGTAAAAACTTGTTTACAATTCATCAAGCAATGAAAGCGATTGTGTGCCCACTGGCCTATATTTTTCGGTTCTTGCAATCAAACGTTAGGGCTTCTACACATATGCGTTTAAACGTTTTTGTACGCGCGTTTTCCTACGTCCCAATCGATCATGTGATAAATGCAACGTGATCCTAATTACATCGTTCGATATCTAAACACATAGCTACATATGTTCTAGAACATGTTGAACATAATCATAAGATTGCATTACTCACTCCTACACAACAAATTAGGTTTTTCCTTAGCCTGCACCCACGACAAGCCTATTATCTCATAATAACTGATAGCTTGATATTATCTCGCTAATTTTATTGCTGTGTGGAATTTTACACAAAAAAAGAACAAAGAATATGCCTGCAACGTGGAAATGTCATTGTGAATCACAAAGCAATAATTATATCGGTATTTTGGAAAGAATGCTGTCTTCAAACGACGCGTTTAGTACGTCGCGTGTTCACGTCCGTCTGCAAGATGCCTTATCCATTTCCAGTCTATGTATACCTGCCGGACGTTTATCGTCTGTATAGTGTAATTTGCATGAAATTATACACAGTATTTTTTATTTCTTCAAATTTGTCTAGACCACATCAAAAGCACGTGCTTTTATTCAGATTTTAGAACATTTTAACGATAATCTGACAGTCTGCCGTCAGATGCGAGTTTCCAAGAATTGTTTTCCCTTCAAAGATGTGATGTTTAGTCAGCTGTCTTCAGTAAATGTTGACTTTAATTGAACGTTGAATGGTACTGTTAATTTCGAATGTTATTAATTCCCTTGACTTTTCAATATGTTGACGTATTCAATTAAAAGTTAAGTATCTAGCTCAAATTCGTGTATTGTAATTGTGACATGGCGAGATTATTGTTAGATAACCCTCCAATTTCAAAAAGATTTTGAAAATATTACTTTGTAACTCACATAGGATCTAACTCGTAAATCGGCCGATTCATTTGTAATCTGATACTTTTTACATAGAGACATTAGTCACAATACTAACCTTGGCAGTCCCAATTTTCTAAGTAAAAACTAACAGAATACCTAATCGTTTGATAAGTCATTCAAATAATATGTCTCCTGGCCTCGTGAGTACACTGTCTGCCTATCTAATGAAGATTATATCGCCTTGAACACTATTTGTCAAGTTTTTACAGTTTATTACACGGAAACCGCATTATCTAGTCAATTTAAACGCATTTGCAATGCTAACTCGGAATCACCAAAAGTGATAGGTCTCTACTAAGAAACCCCATTGAATTTTCCACCGTCATACCCGAAAATAAGGTTTAAATTAAGATTACACTGTGTGTTTTTACAGGTTCGTCCAATATTTTGAATGCACACACAAGGTTGGGTCGGCACGTGATGTTTCCCGCCCACCTGCGCGTGCGCATATGTTCCGTATTACAGCGCAATTACGACAAGTACCGACGATTCGTTACGATATGTTCGTTTACTTACACATAACTAAATTGCCTATGGTTTCGATAAAACAAAAGTTCAAATCGTTTCGTTGAAACAAGTTGGGTTCTACATACTCTCTCTCTCCCGCATCTTCTTCAACCAGTATACACCCAACGCCACTTTACTTAGTCTAAGACCTCCTGAATCCAACTCTTGCCTACTCTTGCTCTTGCCCACTTGGCTCATGGTCAGTGCTGGGTATCCACTCCAACACCTTCTTACCCTATCTACCAACCGGTCTGCAATATATGTGCAGTCTACATTCTTGCTTAATGCAGCTCACCTCGTTACATATAGATAAACAAATAAATCTTAACTACGTGTTCCTTGGTATTTATGAGGTGTTCAATAAAGATCTATCCATCTAGCAACAAGACAATGACTAGAATCTGTAATTATACCTAGACAGTCTTATTACATCTTATTATCCACACTTTGTAAATCATTCATCTGTGGTCATCACGACTTTGCGCAAACGCATGCCGCCTTCCTGCCAGCGCAACCTCATAAAATATATTAATGAATGGGCTATTTATAAATGAGGACACTTAATTGTTTACTTATGTTAATACATGTATCAGCTAAGATCTATCTAATCTTTTAGCTATGTTCTCTACATGTTAATAAGTAAGGGTTGCCAGGAAGGTAAATATAAGTAACTAATCTTTAAATTATACTTTATCTAGTAAATGATTTTCCTAAATGGCTAACATAACCGTTGGGGTGTCACAAGGCATTGTTCTAGGCCTAATTACGACATAATATTTTTTTTATCAAATATTTGGCATGCTAAATTAGCTGAATTGATGATCAGTCGCTATAGGAGTCCTATCAAAATCTTCCCACTAGCTTTATTCGGAGAAACCTTTTTTCATGGTTTATTCTATCGGTTTACTTCCATTTTGGTTTTAGGCAAAGCTTTTGACATTGTCACTCATCTGATAAGTCTTCGTTTTTGCTAGCCTCAACCCTACAAACGCTAAGTTAATAAACGATTAGAAAACATTGATAAAACCTTGTTTCCGCTTTACGATATGAACTGGTTGAAGGAATAAATATTTACATTTTATCTTCTACAAGTTCCTTACTTCGAATGCGAATCATGTCTGTTTATGAACAACTTATTGACCATCTTAGAAGTAAATATAGTCTTGATTTGAGGAAACTTGGAAAGGAGATAAAATTGTATGCATTTCTCTTTGCTTGGCTAGTGATAACAGGTTGAGAAGAAGTGGTATTTAGATTGGAATTATGATAAGAGTTAAGAATGTTTCTTTTATTCGTCTTATCGCGATATGTAAATTTTAGAATTCTGGTTCCATTTCCTATAATATTTCAAGCGAGTATATCCGCCAGTATATCTTGTCATTTTTCCTCTAAAGCGGGAGAAAACCTGCTTCTGGTCACATCAGATGACACATCAATGCTAATAGCTCTCGGAAGTTCTACTGTATCTAATTATCTCTATGTAAGGCGGTACGGAATTAATTTGATTAATGTATTTTTGACGTGAACTTTCATTTAGTCACCATGACACTGACCCACCAAATGATGACTATCCTTAAACAGTGTTGCCGTCCTGCATTAACGAATAACCGAACAGAATTGAAAATCGATCCAAGTGTCAACCAGAGTTTGACTTGATTAACGATACTCCGTCAAAGGCTCAACTTATTAAAATCCCGACCTTTGTCTCACAAACCCACTTATCATATTTCGTCTTTACCACAACATGAGGCCAGCTTGTCTCTACAAGTATCAATATGCGCATGCGCAAGGTAACTCGATCTCAATATGGCACTCGATACTCTGCGGAAATATTTTTTTTTTAAAACGAGGATATCATGTCATGACTCATTGTTTAATTACCGTAAGTGTAACTTGGTTCTTGAGATACACTCCTTTTTGAAAACCGGTGAGGTCGATCGGCGATTTCATAAATTATTGGCGCGTTTTTAATTTTCTGTTGTATGGTTTCGGTTGTTGGTCCTGACGTGTAGGTCATGGATGTCGGTAGTGACATGTCTTTTTACGGGTTACAATTTACGATGTGGATAATTATGGGCAGCGGTGTTGCTTTTGATCAAGTTGACATAATACGCAAACATTTCAATAGTAGATTCGCCCTGATGCCTCGCCAAAAGATTGAAACTTTTCTATTTAGTTATGACTCCTCTGGCACAATGTTGCTGAGCCAAGATTGTTATGGAAACGCCAATACAGGGCTAATCTAACTTTTTAAGTCTTCGATGATACGTCAGTATGACATCAGGCTTTGACATGATTTGCAATCAAAGACTAGCTTGTAACAGTCAAGATAAGCAGCTTGCCGTTCTCAATGAAATATCACAACATACACATTGTTATGTTTAGGCCACTAGCAACAAATCTGCCATAGCTAGTTTTAATGCTACTGATCCAAGATCCGATTAATTTACAGTTTAACAGAAGAATAATCAGAATGATGCCATCAATCTAATGTAACTGGATCTTAAAGTTATAAATTAGGCTATAAACAAGGAAAACTACAGATCAAAGTATAAACCGAGTGCAAGTAATTCGATTCGGATCAAAACGATGATTCAGATTAATATCTAAATCTTTATAGTTAAATAAATAGTGCCCCCAGGCTGCCTGCCTATAGGCCATAAAAAGTCTAGATTTCAACATCTATAGTAACTACATCAATCAATTAAGACCCCCATGAAGATAGTAATGGTGTCTAAATTGATTCATATTGTAATTTAATTGTAGTAAACATCAAATAAATGTACGCAATATTTCAAACTCACGCAAACTAAAAAAAGAAATAGAGCCGTAACTCATCAAAAGAAACATCGATAAAAATCGCAAATAACGTATCACAGATTAACACAACGGTGTCGGCGCCAGCTCTTTTTATACAAATACATTTCAAAACCTGTCGCTGTGGAAAAAAGTAACAAATTGGCCTACATACTGCGGACACAAATAAGAGGAATTTACACAGTCCGACATGGCTAGAACTGGTAAAAACCGTTAAATTCTATTGTGCACGGGAAAATCGAGCTGTCACATTTAGCACTGTTTACGAGTTTTTATCGACATTATCTGTGACAAGTTTTTATAAGATATTTCTGAGTTAATTGCTTGATTATGCTAATGAGTCGTAAATAATGAAACTGTGACAATTAGTATGCTAAGTATGTTGATCTTTCTGTATTCATTGTGTAAAACATCAACACGTAAGCGTATATTTTATAATAAACATCAAATCAACGCCAGATTACGTATACATTCCACGCCTCGATTGTGAAGTTAGAAATTAAGAAATGTAAGAAAAGGCAATGTTCACAGTGATGATAAATGATAAGTAAAAATCACACCTCTCTTGTGAATAGCAGTAATCTACACCTCTCGTGGTTTAAACAGGAAAAGATGGCTTCCCATCACTGAAGATAAGGTTTTAATACTTACAGAGGTCGTGGCCCGATGCAGTATTGAAAAGACGAGAATTAACTGTATACCTATCATTTTCAGAAATAATACACCAATTTACCATTTTTCCAATGATTGCATAGGCCATTTCGTATAACAAGTATTATTTAGTCTTATTTTTTACGTCACCGTCTTAAAAATACAGGTTTATTAAAAGCTATAAAATCACCTGTAATACCGCTACTCAGAAATTCTAAGAAATTCCATATTGCGTACAGCGTTGAATGAATATCGATATGTTTTCACAACACTAAGCACGTATCTCGCGTTTCGTTGACAGGTCATGTACTATAATGCCCTTCGAGTATACAATCGATTTTTTATTCATCAGCTCGATTCGCATAACTTGGATAGTATTCCTAAAAAAACTTGATTTTAAAAGAGGAATCCTTTTTATGCAGTTCGAAAAGCGAACTCGTCTGTCAAAGTTCTCATTTTAAATCGGGAAGCCATTTAAATTAATAGTCGATTCCGTTGTGTTTTAAAAATCGAATGAATATTTATACGTATTATAAATCGGGTTCGGTAACTGTAGAGGTGTATCAATGAATGTCGATGATTTTCGTCAGTGGTCGATACTTCGATAGGCAATTAGTCGAATTGATCGGTCGCTTTATCTGATACTTAGCGCTCATCGTGTCCCACTTTATGACAATAGTGCGGCTTTCTCATTGAGCCCGAGACAGTCGATATCGTGACTGCTGATATCGGTGATAGCGATATCGTTTACAAATATTTCGACATGCCGATATCGATCTAAAACATTGCTACGTTTTCTTTATTTTTCATAATGTTTATTATTTAAAACATAGTTACTCGTTAATGTAGTTATTAATACAGACGCGTTTTTATACGTAGACAAAATTAATTCTTTTAATTTGTAAAATACTCATTAGCTTTTTATTTTAGCTATTTATCAATGATTTTATTAAACTGAACGTCATCGGAATCTCTACTTTCGTTTAGTGAATGCGGAACTTAATGTCAATGTATGATTTTTAAATTACCATTTTTTCGTGCTATGTAATTTAGTCATTTTTAGGGTTCCGTTGCCAAATGGCAAAAAACGGATAGATTCGTCATGTCTGTCTGTCTGTCAGTCCGAGTATATCACAGCCATTTTTTTCCGAAACTATATGAGCTATGCTATTGAAACTTGGTAAGTAGATGTATTCCGTGAACCGCGTTAAGATTTTCACACAAAAATAGAAAAAAAACAGTAATACTTGGGGTTCCCCATACATAGAACTGAAACTCAAAAATGTTTTTTTCATCAAACCCATACGTGTGGGGTATCTATGGATAGGTCTTCAAAAATGATATTGAAGTTTCTAATATTATTTAAAAAAAAAAAAAAATTTGGGGTTCCCCATACATAGAACTAAAACTCATTTTTTTTTTTCATCATACCCATACGTGTGGGGTATCTATGAATAGGTCTTCAAAAATGATATTGAGGTTTCTAATATCATTTTTTTCTAAACTGAATAGTTTGCACGAGAGACACTTCCAAAGTGGTAAAATGTGTGTGTCCCCCCCCCCGGAACTTCTAAAATAAGGGAATGATAAAACTAAAAAAAATATATGATGTACATTACCATGTAAACTTCCACCGAAAATTGGTTTGAACGAGATCTAGTAAGTAGTTTTTTTTAATACGTCATAAATCGTAAACCGGAATTTACCTTTCATTCAGTCAACTCAAATATAAAAATTAAAAAAAAAAACATTTAATTTCATAAACATAAACCTTATGCATAAACCGTGAATCCCTGCAGGTTTGTACGGAACCCTCGGTGCGCGAGTCCGACTCGCACTTGGCCAGTTTTTTTATAGTATACAATTTGATAAGAATGAAGTATGTTGGTTTATGTTTATGACGCATATACCTACGGTTAATTGTTTTAGGAAGACATTTATATTACAAAATAATTATTTCAATACATTTTCCTCATTTACCTAAAAAGAAGTTATTTAATCATACAGTAATTAAATGTGTGAAATTCAAAGTATCTCAATGTCGAGAGATACTCAATGATTCCTCCTTGCCATACTCAACCTTACCTGCGCAAGCGCAGCCTACCTGTTAAGGTCAGCATAATTATTCAACATTTATTTACAATCCCACAAATAATGACATTACAACAATACAGCAGAAACAAATCGCAGTCGTTTGCATAATTTTCAACTTAATCACAATAAAAAAACCGATGAAACTCCTAGACGGTTACGTCAAAACGAGATAGTCTTCCAATAAATTAGACTAATCAAAATATTTTGTAAATCGATAAAACGTTAATTCTGTCACCATTACTTCAACAAAAAACCACTCAATATTCAACTTTATTTACATACACTTAAGAGTTATAAAAGTTGCAATGTGACGTTGATTCCGCAAGTATCAAATTGTTTCGCAATAGCGCGTAATGTCGCCGTTCTGGTTTCGGATCTATTTGACTGTATATTCAAGGTCCTAGATGCAAATCAGGTTGTATAACGATTCTACTATCTGTTTACAATAGTAGAACTATAAATAAAATTGTTATTGCAATAAAAATAAATCAGCTGTTTGATTTCCCGCGTAATGCGGTCGCCATTTTGGACCGCCGTTTTAAAAAGCTCAAAATGGACAGCAACTTTTCGAGCCTGCATGAAACTTGTGGCCTTTTCACAGCCTTTCGTTATTCCAAGATAGTTATGATCGAATTTCTTTTAGTCATTTTAATTGAAACCATAATTTTCCTCCCCTCATCCCAATTTATTTTGAAACATTCTTCAAAAATGTGTGATGTCATATTTCTTCATCTACCACTCCTTCCAATTAAGGAATGAAAGCGTGAACGACTTTACGTTTATCAACTTAGCCAGAGGCGATACAATATAGCAAAAATTTCTCTCATTGACTTTATTAAGTCCGATCGGAGTAATTGTGACAATCTTGAAGAGTTGGGAAGTTCACTCATAGCCTGCGGGCATGGAGATTACGATTTACACTGGTTTCTCTTACAATACGAGGTTATTTTTTTTATTTTTATTAGATTCGTCAGTTTGAGGCGTGTTTATGCTTGCAAGTTTAATTGTAGGGTCCAGTTTGTTACGTCACTTTTTCTACAAAGCTTAAGCACTAGGAATTGGTGCAGGATGGGTGTTTTAGGACGGTCTTTTACATATAATTTGTACGATCAAAAAGTGGAAGTTCTCCGCCTCATCTAATAAATGACTTTTGATCTAATTTGATGTTCGTCTCTTATTTGTGAGAAAAGAAATCAAAATTGAGAATAGAGCTTTCGCCCTTAGTGATACCAAGTCGAAGAACTCAAATCCACTAAACATGGACCTTTTTAAAGACAGCTATTTTAAATCCACTTTTCCTTTTCCCGACCTATCTCACCATAAAACTTTCCAAATCAGAATATGGGTCAGCGATGGAAAACTGGCGCAAACACCGTATCTGCCTTTAAAGGCATCCTGATCCCCCGATGCGATGTGGTCGTGGGCCGTCAACAGCAAATGTTGCCATCAATCGATCTATAAATGTTATTCACCATTTATAGGCAGCAACATTACCTATTGTATCCCTTTATGTACATAATTACTTGAGCTTATTTGTAGGTCCCTCCATTTACAAGATAAAAAATCTCGAGTCTCTAGAGATGGTTTTGATAGCAACAATTTGAAAAGTGGCAGATTCTATGCTGAGATATTGGCCTTATTTTATTGGTTATGGAAGCTGTAAACTTAGTTCAATGGATACATATTTTGTTGCTTGAGACACCGATCTCGCAAAAACACTGCCACTTAGTCCTTCAGATTTTCCTATTCCATATTTTTTTCCATTCTCTAAGCTGTTAACGTATTCCTATATATGGTATTACCTTCAATGCCATTAGCAGCTCTTCTAAACTCTAGACACTTAAAATAGGTAGGCTTTTAACGGCCTCAAAGCCTTTCTTACTAATTACATTACTTGGAACTCCATAAAGCCTACCTAATTTGGAACAGGTAAAAGGTTCGTTGAAAGAATCGTTCGGTTGCGTCCTGCGATTTATTTTGCTGGTCAAACATGGCTGCTAAGAGAATGGCGTATGCGTGCAGTAGGCAAACTTTGAGTTTTGTACAACGATTTACTTTCGCATTCACACTCCTGTCTGTTTACATGCATGTATGTTTGTTTGTTGATGTTTCTTGCGTGCAAGGTCTGAGTTGAAAGCGTTTAAGGAGGAAATCGTCTGCGGTCGTTCCGCTTTTAGATATTGTTTTAAAGTTGTTGAAAAAACGTGACATTAAAATGATTATTGTACTCCACTGGTGTTACAGGATTAATCTACTAACTTGATTGGTTCAGTTGTGGCTTTGTCAACGGACGACCAATGGTCAGTAAATCAATCTGTTCCCTTATTAAAAGGATTTTCTGATAATTATCAGTCATCTTACTATATATATCCCCGCCAGCACGACTCACTTGTGCCAAACATTTGTCTGTTTGTCTGTATCGCAGTTCGTTTGCACTTGTGAATCCTGTGTTCCGACATTGAGGTGCTGCGTTTAGAAATCTATAGGTTTGTGCTGAATATTGGCTTTGCAGGTAAAAGTTGTTTGTTTAGGTTTTATGTAGCTTTGTTCAGAGAGGATTTTTAGCCAACATTGTCGGTTTGTTCGTAAGCTTCTGTGAGTGGGCTAGGTGTCGGCGTTTGTTAGATGTATTTACAGAGAAAATATACTTTCAAGTTGATTCTACGTTGTTTCTTCGCCACAAAGCACATCTTTCTACAGCTTAAACCTACCTTCTTAATTTAAATTCGTTGATTAAAATACCTTCCGCAATTTTTCAACGGTTCCCACAAATTCGAATATCGGAAAACGTCACGATGCGCGAGCGCAGTGCAAACACGCATGATGCATCATAACGAGACAGTGTTTACACGGGGGGGATACATTTAGCACGTCCTTACAATGTTATCGTAAGACCTAGAGGGTTTCGTAAACATCACGCGTGCGGTTAAGGAGAGTGAGCACACAATTATCTGAGTCCGTGCTTTATTCTGTGCTTATCTTTTGCATTTTCTGTGTTTTTTTTGTCTGTTTGCCACGATATGTGGTCTACACGTCTGTAGTAATGAATGGCTGTCATATTTCTTCGGACAAATTGGTTTTTCAATGGAATGCTATTTCAAAATAAAGTAATGGTTACAGTATATTATTTATTTTACAGCGTTGTGATCAAGTGCTAAAGAATTTAACACCTATAACTATCTAGGAGGTATATTCTTCATTTATATCAAGATTTTTTTAAATTTACAATCAAGGCGCATACCCACTAAATACAAACAAGTACTTCCGATACTATAAAAGAAACTTAATTAAACCGGAACAGATTCCATGCATAAATAAATAAAAAAACACAACATAAATCATTCAAAAAAGGCATCGTTCAACCTTGCGGTGCGCAGGCGCAAGCGAAATGCGCTTTCCACTCGCACCTGCACTTTGACACGGGGGAAACTCATGCGACCTCAACCGACTGGTTTCAAGAAATATTCGCTTGTTTAGAATTATTGATTTGTAAAGGTTATGGGAATTCATCTCTGCCGTGTTTACCGGTAGTAAGTTTTAAAGGAAAATCCGTTGGTCATGGTGTATCAGATCGAAGGGATACGACAATCTAAAACACCAATTAAAATTTACGGTCAACAAGAGAGATAACTAACCAGGGTCTACAGATATAGTAGAAGTTTATTAAGAAACCGTTCCTTGTGGTACAAACAAGACGCAAATTATACATACTCATACAAAGAAGCTAAAAGCCTCGTATTCAGTATATAAAAGAAAGATCATGAAGAAGGAGATACAGAATAGTATCACCCCATTTCTTCCCGTGGGTGTCGTAAAAGGCGACTAAGGGACTTACTAGAGAATGGGCAGCAGCGTTGTCTATGCATTTTACCACCATACTGCGATCGACAACCCGCCTGCCAAGCGTGGCGGTTATAGCAAACTCCCCCCAAATTGGCCAAAACCCCGACAATGTCTAGCAGTGGACGTCTTTCGGCTGAAATGATGATGATGAAGCACAAGAACCGATGGATGACTTCGAGTTTCACCATCGTCGACCACACACACTAAAAGCTTTCATTGTGACCGTTCAACAACATTCATTGCGTTATTTACGCTGTTTAGCAGACAATTTTTTCGAACACATGAAGCAATATGCTTCCACATGATTCAAATTCTGGTAGTGGTCAAATGCGGGCCTATCAGATCAGATAAGAAATCGTAATATAAAAAAATCTTTATGTGCTATAACGGTGTAAAGTGTGTACGGTAGTCATTCAAAATGTAGTATTACCAGACTTTAAATTCTAGGCCCAGGTAGTAAAAATAAAACTGGTTTTGCTGTTTACGTATTTTTTATTTCAAGGTCCGCCAAACTTGTTGAGGAATTTATATTTAAGTTCTGGCGCACTTTCTTTATATTTGTTTTTAAATTAATAAATGATTGGATTCTGATTAAGTATTTTGATAGGTTTTAAATACATACTAGAGTGATACTTAAATAATCTTTACGTTTTTAGGCAAATGAGTTATAAGCAATTAGTTAGCAATAACAAACTATACAGGCTGGGGTAAGTATCTATCTGAATTAAGCGCTCTCAATTATTTCAGTGTGTTTTTCATGAGTTTTATATTGATAAAAATATCACATCACCGGAAATATACGAAGTCTGAATATTTTCAATAGAAAATTGTGCCAGGAGGTATAAGTTCCTAAAGCAGGAAATCCGTATTTTCTGGCGATCCCTACTCGGTATCACCTACAGGTATAAGATTACTTCAGGACCTGAATTAAGAATGAATGAAAACACGATTTAACAGCTGTCCTTACTCTCGATGTGTATTTGCCCACCGAATAAGACAACTAATGGTGAGTAAAGCTCATTCCGAAGTTTCTAACTACTTTCGGACTGCCCCGTATGTTCGTTGACAGACTTAAAGAGAAGCTGCCAGCAGAATACACGATTTAAACTCCCACGCATGTCAAAACCGATATAACTAACCGCAGAATTTCCAAATAAATATCCATTAATTTAAACTCCTCAGATTCAACTATCACTTAAACATTTAGAGGTTAATTAACATTGAAAATTAGGTTAATAACTAATAAAGAAATGTAATAAAAAACATGAATATGCAAGAGTTACTGGTGAATAAGGTTACTGTGCTTCTACCGGGCGTTCGGCGGCCGGAACTTGAAGTAAGGTTAACTTTAGCACCGTATTTACTTTAACAGACGATGAGTTTAGCTAATTAGACATAGTTAATAATAATAAACTAATATTTATAATAATAAGGAAAATATATGTTTTTGCGGTTAATTAAGTGTTTAACCTAGTTGTTTGTTTTATTAATTGGATATTTTTGCGAAGGTTCGCATAACTGCGTGGTCTGCATTCTCGTGATTTGTTTTATTAATTATTTTTGAGTAATCAATTAAGGTGATTTTGTTCTTGTGTTTAACCGGGCTATCTTGTGGATGCCTTAACTAATTAAGGCCTCCGAGCCAAGGATTAAAACTTATAAAACTATGCGACTACACGCTAAAGGCACCACCTGTAGGGTGGGACCTCGTCTTTGGGTTTAACACTGACGGTCAGCTGATCTGAATTGCAGCTACTTACCTACTTATAAACCAAACATTTTTATCATTGCTTAGTGAAAAGTCCATTGCATTAAAAAAAAAACTTACGTATGACTCTTCGTAATTTCAAAGATCAAAGTATCAGTATCGTAGTTCAATAATGGCTTTTCAAGTTACTGTTTACGGCTTAAACCCAGCGAATCCACTTCGATAACTATACCGCTATGCAGTTAAACTGTTAAGGATCCCGCAGACAGGGATTTCTACGAACACTTCATAGAAATTCATCGACTAAAGTGAAAAGCGTCGCGCCGGTCTACGGCAGCTTTTACGTCACTTGCTACAGTAGCTATCTGACCATCTCCAGCCAACATCGGCGGTTTACCTAATATCTTTACATCTAAATATAATTTACCGCCACCATTAATACTCCTCACCCCTTTAGGTAAAAACAGCGGTATAGAGGTATAAATATTTACCGCTTGGGTCACGCACTCTGATATCAGTTAAAATTCCTAGGATAACTACTTACCGCTACTTGCTAGCTAGGTGTCGCCTGTCGCGAACTGGACATGGCGGTATTACGGAACGGGATAGTCATTGTGTTTGTTGATAGGAAGAGATTGATATAGATTGATCAATGAGTGACAGCACTTTTATATAGAATGCTTCGAGATAAGGACATGAAGGCTGTGAGAACATGTGAAAGAAATCAACTAGCTGCGCTGAAGTCGAGTCAATTGAGAAACATGTAAGAGTATTAGTCCAACTTAATAAAACCTTATTTTCTTGGACTTAAAAAAGCCCATGACCCTAGGAAATGCCATCGTTTTAAAATATTGACTAACAAAATATTGCTGTGTAGTTGAACGTGACGTGAAGTGTTTAAATATTTACATTAAACATTTTATTTAAGGTTCCATTAAAATTTGTACATAAGTACCTAATTTGGTTCTGATTTCGAAAACTATACTCAAATGTGTAAGTATGTCTTTCAAATGAAAAGAAAGAATCGTGAAATCAAAGTAGTGATCACTATTAACACTTATACAACATGTAAGAAAAAGTTAATACACTTCCGCTAAAAAGAAATTAAACGTAAAAGTTAATTAAACAGGACACAAAACCGCCAGACCTCACAATTACACCTACACGCTATCAAAGACTAATAAAGCAATCACCAACAATCTTCTATTCCGTAACTCGAAAGTAATGTCTATCGATACACGTAATGCCTCTAATTAGTGAGGTAACGGTGTCTATCGGGGACTATCGACACTTCGCATGTCTTTGATACGATATCGACGCGCCCATCTTAACCCTAAGTATCGACCTCGATAAACTATCTACATATTAAAAGAGAAGCTCTCAAAGTATTCAAGAAATACGTATATTATTGCACCTTTGTCGCCTTAAAGGTCAGGCAGAGATGTTTAGCAGTTTCCACGTTTCGCCAATAACAGGTGTTTCATGGATTTTTCCGGTCAGCTCATTATCATTTCCCTGGTCTTCATCTTTTACAGTTGATGGCAAAGGTAAAAATATTTTTATATTAAATGAATTGGACCCAGTATATTGCCACGCCAATGGCGGTATCAGTAGCGTTATTAGGTCTTCAGAAGTGCAGATATGGGCACTTCGGAGTGTCCAACATATGGGACATAGATTGTACAGGAGCACCGCATTTCCCTGTCCCTATACGACAGAGTCAATGAGAATTTACCGAATTTACTATTAAGTCATTAACTGCCTAACCTTGCATGTTGATGGATATAGCTGAATACCTTTAATTTACACTAGCTTCTGCCCGCGACTTCGTACGCGTTAAATTTCTTGTTCCCCCGACCCTTCCCGTCGCGTCGAATCGCGTATCCGTGCGATTTTCCCCGTTTTTGCAACATTTTGCATTACTGCTCCGCTCCTCTTAGTTGTAGCGTGATGTTATATAGCCTATAGCCTTCCTCGATAAATAGGCAACCTAACACAAAAATATTTTTTCAATTCAGACCAGTAGTTCCTGAGATTAGCGCGTTCAATCAAACAAACAAACTCTTCAGCTTTATAATATTAGTATAGATGGAGCGACTGCCTATCTGACCTGCACAACCCAGTTACTGGGCAACACAAGACCCCTTGGTAAGACTGGTTGTCAGACTTTCGGGCTTCTGACGACTCGTAACGACTAAGATCTACGCAAGACAGCGGGAACCAACGGCTTAACGTGCTTTCCGAGGCACGGAAGGGCCTTGGTATGTAAAGATGGTCGCCCATCCACGGACCAACCGCGGCGGCCGTAGCTAAACCTGATCGATGGACACGTGCGGCTATCACTTAGCCAAAAGCCTCTCAGCAATGAAAACAAATCCTAGATCTCCAGACATTCCAGTTATCCCAGGAACTGCAGTAAATATTACCTTCTTTATAAATAGGATCTGTGTTAAGAAACGTCACAGTAATAACTTCTAGAACGTGCTGTGAATACCGAGACGGTAATTAGCGTCTGCAACTTAATTATAATGTGTCCGAGATGTGACAAATTTGTAATTGCATCATCTGCCATCTGCCTAGCCTTTTCCTAACTATGATGGAGTTGGCTTCCAGTCTAACCGGATGCAGCTGAGTATTTTTACGTGGAGCGACTGCCTATCTGACCTCCACAACGCAGTTACTGGGTAATACGGTACCCCTTGGTAAGACTGGTTGTCAGACTTTCGGGCTTCTGACGACCCGTAACGACTGTCTAAGATCTACGAAAGACAGCCGGGACCAACAGCTTAACGTGCTCTCCGAGGCACGGAAGGGTCTTGGTATGTAAAGATGGTCACCCATCCACAGACCAACCGTGGCAAGCGTAGCTTAACCTGAACTATCAACCCGTGCGGGTGTTCTTACTTAGCAACAAGCCCACATTCTTTGTAATTGCATAAGACTCCGATATGTGCGGTAGAGTACTTTGCTATACACTGTAAGTCAACTGAGGAATGTGAGTAACTTCAAGAGTTTAGTACGGCGTCTACCGGTAATGTCAGCAGTTATTCGTGGACTTCAGGAACATAGGTTATGGCAGAGCATACCTGGACATTTGTTTAGGATCAAAGGCATTTTCGAAGGACTCCAGAAACAGGTGCTAAGAGTTAAGGGTAGCTTGGAAATCGATGTGCAAACTGTAACCATGAATTTCAACACATGGTTCTAAGCCGGTACGTTTAAATTATTTGTCGATTATAAAAAAGAAAACCAGCTGTTTCATACAAAATTGCAATACCTGCGTGGTCAAAATGAATGGAGTTTTTTACCAACCGACGAAAGTTTTCATCGCAGGGTGATTCAAAATTAGGTACTGAATCTATGGTTACAATTTACGTGTCTATGTCCCTGTTGCCCTGTATATTTTTTCCGTCCATAGTCAATGTAATTGTTATATGGCATTGATTTTCACATGTTAAACCAATTAATTTACATGAACAGAAAACCCATCAAACAGTACTCTAAACATCCTTCTCCACCGCCCCACCACCAGCCCCATCAATTTCGGTACTTAACCAGCAAAAACTAATCCAATAAAGATCGATTTATTGCACGAGTACTTGCGCACGCGGCTAAAAAGGTCCGTCGTCTATATACAGCGAGGCCGGACGCCGACCGCTTGCTATATATGTCGAGATGCGCCGGCGCATCTAACGGCGCAACGTGACCTTCTATTAATTACCGTTCGCTCCTGTATCGGGACATCGCGTTTCTTCCTACATCAAGGTGCTGGGCGGGCATTTTAAACATGTTTTTAAAAGGCGATTATTCTGACTTTCCATGTCATTGATGCTAAAGGCTGTTGTGAATACGTTACCGAGACAAACATCAAGTCCAACTTTATGGCTAATCATTCACATAGAGTACCACTAAAACGTCCAATCACGAGGACGCTCATAAAATCATGTCCAAACTGCCAAGATTCTCGGAGTCACTAATTTCCCTGGACCACCAGCTGACCAACCTTCGGAACCCGTTAGGAGATCGTTTTGCGCCATGTCAGGCCAAGAACGTCAACTGGCTAATCAGTTAAAAATTACAGGGTAATTATTGTGGGAACAGGAACTGGAGGATCCTGGGCGAATACTAATGCGTTGATTATGCAAAGAATGCCAGGGTAATGATTATACTAAACAGGCTACATGATTGCTATGTACAGATTTAAAGATCTATAAAATCAGGTTCTAGTGATAAATTCTAACTATAAAATAAAATAACTTCGTCCAGTAATTTAATAATATGTTCAGTTGGAAGCGAGTTCCTATGTCCATTAATTGTTTTATAAACTCGGAGATAGGGCCATAAAAGACGGTATAATAAAATTGTAATTAAACTTTCTCAGGCTTATTAAATATTATTTTATCACTTCTGCATTATTGAGTGTCGTTGATTTTTATAGTCTGGATGGTAAGCCCTATAATTACACAGTTCCATTATTAACATTACATTAAACCATGACTAGGAAAGACGTTAAGCCTCTTCTGGCTGTTATTTGCAGATCTTTGACAGTTATACGGGTTATCAGTAGCCTAAAAGTCAGACAACCAGGACGTGTTATTCAAAAACTGGGTTATGAAGGTCAGATAGGCAGTGGCTCCATGTAAAATACTGGTATTCAGCTGCATCCAGATAGACTGGAAGCCAACCCTCATATAGGTCTGCTAGGGTCGCGAGATTGTTCGAAAGAGATACCGTGACCCTGGCACATGGGCAACTGAAGGAACACGGGTGGGTCTTAGTCAGTAAAAGTCTGACACGCCCTCCCACTCCGCCCAGAGCGGGAGAAGTCATTTGATGATTTCCCGACCAGAAAAAAAAACCCTCACATAGGTGGGGAAAGGCTAGGCTGATGGATTGATTTTAATTTGAAATTAAACCTTTCGTTTACGAAACTTTCTTCAAACGGAGTCAGCACACTTTCCGGGACAGTACTACTAAATTCATGACATGCACATAAAGTAAGATATAGTTCTTATATACGTATTCGTACATATTAAGACACATCGACCAACAAAGCTAGCGGACAGAAACATTGAACGGACCGACAAATGGAGCTTGGAGCCGCACGCAATAGTCTTCCGTTATCATTGAACATTATAATTAATATGCATAGAACAGAGACACACAGATTACTAATAGAGATACTAGGTTTATCAGAGGGTAAAATTTACAATCTGAATGTGATCGATGCAATCTCAGGCCTTGCCTTGACGAAATCTTCGACACCAGTCGCAAATACCCAAAGACAGACTGATGATTATGACGATTCAAAAACATAGAGACTTTTTGGCTATCCAATTGACGTGGACAAGAGTTGAGGCAACGATTCTGGGTACAGAGTGGTTGTCCTTCCTTCTCCAGTTTCCTTTGATACCCAAACCGAAAATGTTAAGCGAAGAGACAGAGTCGTACGTAAGACAAAGTGTTAAGTATGAAAGTGGATAAGAATAGGGGGAGACCAAAGAAACGATAGATGGTCTGTGTGAAAGACGATATGGCTCGAAAAAGGGTGCCCGAACAGGCGACTAATAAAGAGGTATGGAAGGATAATACATATTGCAAATAATGATAAAAATCGTAGTAATATCGTAAAATTATATGTAGGAGGATTCTGCAACTGAAAACAATACTGGCAGATTCCACTTAGTCAACGTTTTAGATAAAAAGAAAACCAAAAACATGACCTTGCAATCAGTAACCTTGTGCGCCACTACAAGGCTAATGAAATGAGTTTTAACTAAATAACTATACTTACTACATGTGAACTATGTAATCAACGTGATCTACGTCACATTTTTACGTGATCTCGTAACCGCATCGTGCTGTGTGTAGCACGTAAAAACGTGCAGTAATCTGTAGTTGATTATGCACCTACACCTAGTAAGATTATTAGTTTTACATAATGTTTAAGAAATAAATAAGTATACTTTTGTGTGAAAAGGAATGGGAAACCTTACTTGGAACTATTGAACCTTTGAACATTTTCCAATTGTTTTTTCATCATTTTCTACCACTGCACAGCTGGACAAAGAGCTAATTGCAGAATCTGCCTCGTCAAACTGCATCCTGTGTAACTTCCCATCATGTTTGTCACTCTAATGGAGGAAGGCTGTTCTTAGTCTCACGGCCCTAATATTCCACCTTCAATCCTTTTTATCACCACAATATTTCAAGGACAATTAGACCCTAACTTTGTACTTAAACTCTTGCACCCAACCCTATTTCGCCGTCCATATACCATGAAACAATGGTCGCCAATTAGTTTACCGCGGTAATGTTCCGGTCGAACTGATCACAATGTACGTCCGTGTGCTACACCGTTAGCTTGCACTGTAAATAATTAGTTCAATTAGCATACACTCGATTATAGATTAATCAATGGAATGGTATCATTCTCCATGGTTAGTGGGTACAGCGTGCCCGTTAGTGAGTCGCTGCCATTTTGTATAGGCATTTGAAGATGAAGAAATTGAGTTCTTGATTTGAAATGTGGTGTTCCGGGATTGTCTATGCCATGGGCTTCTAAATATAAAAATGTTGACATATCAAATGTCAAAGAGGTTTGACTGGGTTTTGTTATTTACAGACACTTATGTAAAATTTGACAGCTGAGAGCTTTTGGAAATTTGGGGTAAATAAGCGTATCCTATTTCGAGAGCTTGAATGGTCGTGACGAAAACGTTTTGTGTCATGTTTTTTTTTTTTGCCATTAGCAAACGGATAGGGGAGACTCCACCCTATCATTTTGTATTAAGTCACCCTTCTCAACAAGCAACCTGTCAACGTACAGGTAACTTATTAAATCTGTGGTGCAGGTGTGAATTTTGACACGTAGACTGTGGCGCCTATGGGTAGGGGTGTCGAAATGCATTAAAAAAAAAAAGATTTATAATAAGAGATTTTTTTTATGAAAGCTAAATACAATTCGTTCTAAATTTTCTAAATTAACCGTTAATTAATTATTTTAGCACAAGACATAAAAATAACGTGCCAAAAAACATTTTAGAATGAAGAATGACCTGAATTAAAATCAGTGCATTAAAACTTTATAGCTATAACAACACCACATCATAAAATTCGACCTACTTCATTGTTTTTGGGTTAATATAAACAGATCAGATTATCCTCGATGCGATGCAGTGTTGGGAAACTTTGTAAACTGACTATTTTAGGAAAATTGTTTATGTTTCGGACGGTGTACGTGTATTTGATCAAGACTGTTGCACGTATTTCGCATGCGAATCCGACATTATCTGTAAAAATCTCACGTTGAAAATTTTGGTGAAGTTAATTACCCGGGCCTAAAATCGGATACCCGGTTAAAAATCAAGATAATTAAAAAAAAAACCCAGTCTTTTACTCAAAATTAAATTATTAATTTTTTATTATTAAGTAATTTTTATTTATTAAAATTACTTTATTAAATGAAAAAAAAGCAGAAAAATTGTAAGCCATTTACTTCACACCTTATTTTTCGTCTTTCTAAAACTTTTTCTTGAGATATTTTACTGTCTTGAAATTTACACTGCAATAGTAATATACCTCTAGCTTTTACAGAATCTGCTGACAGAGTCGAAAAAACAATGCGCGATAAAATTCCGCTGCGGTTTTATTACGTCCGCGTTTACGTCGACTAACTGTTAAATAGGTATAAGTGTGTGCGTGAGTCATTTTACTAGTAATAACAATAGTACCGATAACGTATCAGCTTGTCCATTATTGACCCGTTAGAAATAGATTTTAACTATCAAGTTTATTTAAACATTTCCTAGTCTGAAAACACGTAGCGTTGCAAAACACATGTTTACATTAACATACACAATGCAGTCCACAGTTTTGTAAACAAAACAGTTCACAAATTGACAACTTTATTTATTTTACTAACATGCTGACAGCAACTCTTGCGCAGCATCAAGCGCACCTTATCTTTAGGCCATATGGCTGCATTTGCAATACGGTTATTCTAGGAAACCGTTTTATATGGAGTACCGGGAAGTGTAAAAAACGGGCTATTTCATGATTGGACTCGTTAAAGATAGTGATGTGTTCGTGTGTACAGTCGGTGGCGCGGGCGCAGCATGAGAGAAATGTTTAAAATGTCAGAAGCTGGTTTTTGTTGTAAATTATACTACAATATGTTCAAACATAAAATCTGATTTTAATATTGTGTGTCTAGAACATCAAAGAAAACAATTTAATAATACCAACTCATAACTCATTAGCATTTAAGTAAAATTATACAGCGTGTAGGTATTTTTTTATAAAAATAATAATTAAGACATGTATACTTATATCTAAGTAGTTATGTACAGCAAATATCGCTATTTATTCTCCAAAAAAATACTTGAATTGTTTTCCATTCAGGTAGTGTCATTAACCCCTCTGCCAGTGCTGTAACTACAAGTTTTCACAGAATAAGAAACGCGAACGTACTAATAAAACTGCGGTCCCTAAGTTGACCCTTTATTTTATATCGTCACTTGATTTTATACCTTTATTGTAAAACGATTCTGAGTATTTCTCGTTTAACTGCCAACTCCGTGTTCCTTTCGATTTTACTTCAAAACATTTGTAAGGATATGTAGCGATTATTTGTTGTACACATAAAATATTGTTTTGTTGTTAACAATTAGACACTCCCGGACTCCGAAATCGAGTCATTTCTTTGTAAGCTATGAAGGCCTAAAACATCAAAACAATGATGAGTCACAGAAAAAGTTTTGACGCAGACATACTGGCAATTATTTTAGTGTAATCATTGTTCCAGATTTGAAAAACCATTTAAAGTTACCTCTAACGAGTCCGGGTTTAGCATTACATTTGGATTCCATTTTTTTTTCCTCAATCTATTTTCAAAATGTCAATGCTATTCTTAGTGATGCGGCCAGTTCTATTTTCAAGTAGTATCAGATTGCATTATATTATACAAATGAAACAATTGATTGCATAGTATCGTTATGTCTATAATTTCACTGCGATCTTGTTTATCAAAATAATAGAAAATTTTAAATTACTCCTGTAAAATATTTGAAATATATTGCCAACCCTGACGTCGCATTCATCATAATAATTTATTGTTTCGTCCATTTTCATTTTATGATGCATTAATGTAACAGTAGTCCCACAACTAATTTGGCTACCGTTTGTCCGCACTGATTTATTGCCCATCTAGTCCAGCATTTGATTACTGGCAGACTATATTTTGACAATTGATTATAATCTATTTAGATTTTCTGAGTCCTGTCTAGCAATTGCGTCTGACTGTGTAATTCGCGAATGAATTGACGTTTTCACAACGGTAGCTCACTGTTATTTAAGATTTATGTCAGAGATAATCACACGGATGAAATAAAATATTTCTTTAGAATCATGATAATATTATGCATTTTATATTCAGTTGTTATATTGACTAATCCAACGTCTGTTATAGTTCAATAACCTTCCATATTTTTATATAAGTCTTGTGACCAGTGTTCATACCTTCCTTCCATTTTCAAAAACAAACTCACGTTCTCAGTTTGAAATTCTGCATTCTGTATCGATCCAATTCGCGCTCAGCCGAAGCCATACACAAGTAGCTATACCACTGTCTGAGTGCACTATGTTAACCTAAGTTTAGCAGACAGATCAATACGGGTAGCAGACGCGCTTCGCCGGTTTTGTTTTACTTCTCTGTCTGGACTATGTTCTGAATTGCAAGCAATGAGTTTATTTGTGTCCGGAGTTAGGATTAGTCAACTGGAATAGAAGTGCGGTTTAGTTTTTTTTTTTAATCAGCAGGTATCAGCTTTTAGAACATTTATTATTACAAAATTGCTTAGTCCCAAAATTTCCTAAGATCACAAAACTCGTTGGATTTTTAAGTTAGGTACATTAAATAGAATCGCTAACAAATTCCTGCACACATTAAGTACATAATTTTCTCCATCAAAGTCAATGACCAAACTGGTATGAGCATTGGCGCCTTTTGGCAGTCATTGATAAAACTTGAAAGGAGATGTTACACAATTTTTGATGTTTTGTTAATAATAATCGTGTTCGAAGAAATTTTTCATCGACAAAAATTACGATCTTCCATGCACACTTTCATCCCTATTTTTAACCCCATTCATCATCATATCATCATAAATAATGTTCCCAATGCTGGGCCACAGGCCTCTCGGTGGGAGAGGGTGGGCCGCAATCCACCAGATATCACATGTCTTAGAATTTTGGATTCTAGGACATGCCGCACCGGTTTCCTCACGATACACTCAGAAAACCGCACTAGAGGGATTTAAAAAAAAATCCTTAGCGCACATTTTTAAGTTCCGCTGTGTAAGGAACTGTTGTGCAAAGTTTCAAGCTTCTAGAGCCAGCGGTTTAGGCTGTGCTTTGTCAGTGACTGGCCTGTTAGTCTAGTAGTTAGTGACCCTGACTGCTAAGACTGAGGTCGTGGGTTCGATTCCCACCCAGGACAAATGTTTGTGTGATGAGCACAATCATTTGTTCTGTGTCTGGGTATTTGATTTTGATTTTGATTTTGATTTATCTATAATATGTATGTATTTAGAAATATAAAAGTATGTTTATCAGTTGTCTGGTTGCCATAGTACAGGCTCTGCCTAGTTTGGGATCAGAGAACAGTGTGTTGGTTGTCCTAAGATATTATTATTATTATTTAATTTTTTTGCCAAACTGCTTGCAGCCAAAACGAAGCTCCTATGTAAACGTCCCTATGTACCGTGTGGTGCCGGATGTAAAGAATAACACCACCCCATTTCTTCCCGTGGGTGTCGTAAAAGGCGATTAAGGGACTTACTAGAGAATGGGCAGCAGCGTTCTCTATGCATTTTACCACCATACTGCGATCGCCAACCCGCCTGCCAAGCGTGGCGATTATGGCAAAGCCCCCCAAATTGGGGGAGGCCTAAGTCCAGCAGTGGACGTCTTACGGCTGAAATGATGATGATGTAAACGTCAATAAGAACTGAAATCGCTTTAGCCTACTTGCGGCATTTCGACTGGCGCTTCCACCCATTATCATCATCATCCGCAGCCCGACTTAACCCAAAGCTGGGCATAGGCTTCACTTTTCTTTTGCTAATCCCCACGCTCCTGTGCCAGCCTCACCTACCTCACGCATTGTATCAATCAACTCAATCTATTGTAGTCCACTGCTGGACAAAGGCCTCTCCCATGTTAGGTAGAACTGACTGGTGTCCACAACTCCTCGTCTCCGCGCGCGTATTTTGCGTGCGGCCCAACATTGCGCCACAACACCTTGTCTTCCGCCTTCTGCATCCAATTTGTCCCAGCCAACTTTTTGAGGTCGTCGGTCCATTTAGCTGAGGGGCGTCCCACACTACGCACTCAAGCACTCTATATATACGTATTTTACTTCCACAGATACAAAATTTTGCAAAGCCAGGTTCATACAAGCTGCAGTCGATAAACTGTCGAACCCAAGCTTTGGCACTTCGGTTCCAAAACGAACGGTAATGAGGAAGTACATAAAAACGGACAGCATCTTAAGTCTAAACTTAGCAATGTGTTCACGCAATGGCTCTTCCTTACATGTAAGTGAGGACCGTTTTAGGTAAATCTATAATAAAATAAATGTCAGTATTTTACAGATGACACTGAAATGATTTCTACTAAAGGCAAGGTACGTTTTTACCCACTTCTCCAGTGGGTACCCTACCTATATAAAATGTTGTCATTTTTATCTGTAATTCACATGTTTTAAAAAACAATTAAAGACTATTCTATTCTATCGATACGCCGTCAATAAAAAAAAGGTTAGTCCCAAACCGCTGAAGTTTAAAATCACATGACGTAGGTATAGCCGAGTGGTGGTGTTTTAATTTAAAAAAAAAGTAAATTGAGGAAAATGTTGTCTGGTTCTGGATTTTATAAAAATACTCGTCAAAATCCTCGATATCTTTAACTATGAGAAGTACCCGATTTTATTTATTTTCTGTTATTGGAGTTTGCATCACTTCTTCGCAGCTAAAGGGCGGGCGATGGTCTGTCTTACGTAAATTTGACGTTTCAAAAAGAGCAGATTCTTAGCCTAATTTGTATAAATGACTTTTGAATCTGGGATACTCCTACTTGATTGATCATCCAAACGCGGCCGCAAATAAAAAGCCTAGCAATCACCAGTAAGTTAAGTAAAATCAGCTACTATTTAACCAACCCTAGAATTCTGCAAGCCTGACAAAAGCTTAACTGGCACGTGTGCACGACTTATTTCGGTAAGCAGGTCGCTGGGGTCAACGACCGGCGCGTCGCGACGTCTAATAATAAAGATGCGCAAGCGCAGCGCAGGTGCAGCGCGAGGGAGGGGGGAGCAAAGATTGATGGCTCAGATGAAAATAGACGGCTCAAAAATTCTAAGTTAAAGTATGGGCTTTGATGTTAAAAGTCACGTCACATGCTGTTCTGTTTTATTGGCCGTATGACATTGACATAAGAAAAAAAAGCTGTTTTGAATTTGGAATCAAGGATGTTTTGAGTAATTTTTTTTTACGATAATGTGTTTTTTTTTAAAAGGATAACTATTAATATGCCTATAAGTTTCGTTGGTCAATTAAATTTAATATAGTATTCCTTTAGTCCTCAGTCAGACCTAAAAATATGCTCCGGAACTTGGTTTCTGAGAAAACCGTCGCAACATCTGGCTAGCATTTAGTCTAGCACAATTAAAATAGGTTAGCTTTCAGCGAATTTTCTAGGAACTTCACTGACGGTTAGAATGAACATGACAAAATAAATCTTTGTGGATGTTTGTTATTCTGGACTTAGAAGTAACTGAGTAATTAAAGAAAGATGGTTATTATTTATCTCAAAATTCGCGAATCATATTTTAATTTACGGACAATCTGACACTGACCTATGTATAAATTACAACAAACGTAAGAAAAAAATGAATTTCGGGGCTTCTGTGGCGCATCCTCCCTAAGAAACAAAACTGGTATTCAAACCAGAATTTAATAACAAAAAAGTATAGTTAACAAATACGATTACAATAATACAAATACATTTAAACAGAATCTCTCACTATTATCAATGTAAGTACAAAATAAAGTCCATTTTCGTTAAAATTAACATCCGAACTGCCGAGTTGATTGCGAACTCTGATATCGAAATGGACTTTAAAATGTCCCATTTAGAGCTAAAATAGGTTTATGTATCAGTATAAATACAGGTAAATTGTAGCGATACAAATAGAACGTCAGTGTTTTCATAAATATTCCTGGTTAATTTAAATGTTAGGCTGTACCTGTAGTTTTGAAGCGAAGCGAAAGAGCTGCATAGCTTTACTAGGTAGGAAAACTTCTGTTCTTCTAACTGCACACACAGCTGTGCTGCTGAGGAGTTTGTTACGCCACTTCTTTTTGCCAGCTAAAGCACTAAGAAGTCGTAAAGGACAGGCGTTTTTGATGACTTCCAAAAAGTGCTGACTCAGCCTTGTTTGAATAAATTACTTTTTAATTTTGATTATCCTAACTTTTAGTGAGGTTAAATTTAGCACACCCAAAACCGAATTTAGATTATTTTTTAGGGACATTTTTGTCGTGATAGGGATTCATAAATAAATAATTTGTAGGTACCTACTACAGAATAGATCAAAGTACTGACAGAGTACTATGGTGAAAAAAGCTAGTCAGCGAGGTCGACAGGTGTTAACTATTAATCGTGAAGGCACCTGTTCATCAATTTGATTAAAGTGAATTAATTGGCAAACAACTTTGGCCAAAGTAAAAAAAACCTTAATAAATACTCAGCGTGCATTCACACGAGTGGCGTGTCGACGGCTGCACTTTGCAGTTGCCTCTGCCGTTGACACTCCTGTGCATGACCACTTAAAATATTCTACAGTAGAATCCGGTTATAACGACGGTGAAGGGACCGGTGATATTACGTCGTACTAACCGGAAGTCGTACTAAACGAAAAGACAATTTTTGATTTTTATTCAAATCATTCAGATATACACATACTTACATACATTATGTTTTTAATCATATTTACGTGACCAAGAGAAAAAATAAAATTGAATCAAAATATTTATTTATTTCACATAATGTACATATAATCTATAATAATAATGACACTTTTTTCTTCAACAGAGAATCTTTTTCGTTTTGTAGAAGCCATTCTTGTACGCGAAATCACGCATCACTCGCAAATTAACGCCGTAAACTAAACAGTCGCATTTGAATCAGCGACGTGCACGCAAGGGGGAAGCGCGGGGCGGAGATAGTTTCTTACCTACGATTTATTTGTAAATACGTCAACGCTGGTCGTCGTTGTAACCGAACAATTTTGTGAGAAATTCCGTCGTTAAAAGCGGTCGGTCGCTGTAAGCGGAGTCGTAATAAACGGATGTACTTTCATAGTGGCTTATATTAAAACCAAACACGCGCCTATACTTACGACGCTAAAAACGGTTGGTCGTTACATGCGAAGTCGTACTAAACGCACTGCTCTACTGTACTTCGAAAATATCTTTAGCACAGCTTTGTAAGCGACACAAGCCCCACAAACCGCTTACCCGTAGGATGCGTTGCTAATTTCCCGTATCATAAGCACAAGTTACAGATATAAATCGGACAATTAAAACAAAGTATTGATGCGTACACGCAGTTATCCGGTGGCTGCTCTTTTAATTGAGTCGGTTTATGACCGCTTTGTGAGGATAAGGATGTGGAGAAGCCGATATGCATGGACATGTTTTTAAAATATCTTCTGCAATATAATAAGGTAACTTAGGGCCAATTCCACAAATGAAACTGAACGCGATCAGCACATGTAAACTGTGTTCAAGAGCTCTCAGTCAGTGTCAATCTACAATGTTATAAAGAGGTAAAGTTTGTTTGTAGGCGGTAATGGATATAATATACCAGCCGGATTAAAAAAAAAAAAAAACATTTTAATTGCATGGGTAACCCAATTATTGATTAAGGTTATAGGATTGTTAAAACACAGTATGGCCCTTAGGAGGTTAACAAAATGAAAAAAAAAACAAAGTACGCTAAGTGTATTTTAAATACTTAAATTAATAGCGCGGACAAGATGAAATATAAGTATATAACGCGACGGGTCGGGGGCCAAAATTTCACGTGAACACAGAAGCTAGTATTTCATAATAATAATAATGAATAATACTGAAATTAGTTCAGTTTCATTGATGAAATCACCCTTTTAGATCATGAATTGATTTTATTTTGAAAATAAATATTCCATGTCATTATCTACGAACAAATGTTTAACCATAAACCCAAGAAGGCTGATATGGTTAGGTATCACAAACTTTCAGATAACTACCTATCCACTTCTGTACTTGTTCTGTAAATAAATGGTCAAACCGGCAGTAGTGGCTTACATATTACGTGTACCGATTACCAGTTATCACTATCGATGGCCGCAGTTACGATTACAGTCGAGTGTTGGGCGAGAATCGACTTAGTTCGCTAGTGATGCGACATCTTACTAATGGACTAACTTGTAATATCGGTATTGGCCATCTTAATTAAGTCAATTAGTTTTTATGTATTCGCACTAATTGTGTAGTAACAAACATGTTCGTTTTTACAACTTATATACGCAAAATAAAGTCGTATTTATGTGCGTTAATAAGTGGAAATATTCCCTGTATTACTAGTTTACTTTATCGATTAAATAGAAGGCGGCTTCGTCATCTATTTACATGTGTTGCCATATTTTAAGTATAATCAGTGTTAGAATTGTTAATTAAGACGCTCATAATCGACTTATAAATCGCTAATAATCGACTAATTAATGCTAATATGGGCCCCATTCATTACGGCAGTAAACAGCACTGGCTTTCTTTTTAGTGTTATTATTATTCAAATGAAGTAATCACAAATTTCGGTTTTACTTATATCGCTTGTCCATCACTTCATATTATTGGATCGTTAAATTTCAAGTTTCATACATAAATGTGAAACATTCGCCCACACGGAACAACTTTCTAAACGCGGTTATAGTAAAACACTGAGTTAATTAGTCGATAAGTGAGTGGCCTGACTATTGGGCACATGTTAGTCGAGTGTCTAGGACCTGGCTCCCTAATATGGTGTTTTATGACTTGTTTTGCCCAGGCGGTCTGCGCGCACCTTTTAAGGATTAATAGATTTAGTTACACAATAACAAAACGTAGGACAGATGTCTGAGAAAGCAATAAACCACATGGTAGCTAGCTCTGTAAGGGATCCCAGGATCAGTAACCCCATGGAAACTCGTTTGACGACATAAATTCAGTTCTTCATTCAGCTCTATGAAGGGGCTAGTACTTTGGTAGTTTTTCATTAGGAGGCTTCGTCATCGGGTAATGACATCCTCCTTGCGTTTAACTTATCGTTGATTTACGCGGTTTTGATTTTTAATGATGCCATTTTATTCATTAAGGAAATGCAGGTAATCTGAGGATTTCGATATTCCGTATGTGAATATATCCCGTATTTGAACCTAAGCTTGCAGAAAATGCTTTAACTATAGCGAGTAGTCGAATGTTACAGTTTTAATGTACATTTTAGTCCAAAATACAGCGTGGTTTCGATGCGTCAGTACATAATTCTAAAAGCCCAGACAATTTTCGTAAGTTATTAAAAAAAAACTTTCGCATACATTTTGAACGAGTAAGTATTGCACTTTTCTGTGATACGGCGGTTTTTTTTGTTTATTGACGGAAAATTTCTTCGCCAAGTCTAGAATATGTGCTGAATTCATGGTTTGTCGTTGCGCCGATGTCTTGTCACTTCGTAAAATATGTCATAGGCGTTAATTAACAGAAAAAGTAAAATGCAATTAAGCTAACTTCAGTAGAAGCAATGATAAATCAAAATCAACGTTAATAGCTGAATTTGAATAATATAGCCCAAATCTTAAAAGCCCATAAATTCGTTGACACATAAATAAAGTAAATGAACCCCATAATTCCGATTCCCATGACATTATACAGCCGCAGACCAGTTCGACGCAATGAAATGTCTTCTTATGTCAATAAATACTTCAAAACCGAATTGATATCTCAATTTGTTAATATAAGTAGATGAATATACATTAAAAAACAATAAAGATCCTTGAACATTGCACCGGTATGCCACCTACAAACGTGAAATTACGACGCCTACATTATAGATCTTAATTTATTTTTATTCTCACTCTAGATATTTAAATATCACTCGAATTTACATACAAACGGACCACCCTATATTTTTTTCCGACAGATGTAGAGGTTCTTAAAACAAGACTTTACTGTTAGCTACCCTTGTTATAAATATGTAAATCGAGGTGGAATATTATGTTAATGTCACGATCATTTCGCAGAAAAAAAACTAGGACGAATGCAAGACACACAACTCAGCTAACATAATCGTGTTACAAAGATGTTTTGATTAAAATAATAAAACATTTCGTATTTAATATTTCTCGTTTATTTTGTCATGGTTGTAAATTATTTAATCATGAAGACTTTACGAACGATGTTCTAAAACCAACGTTTATTTTTTAATTTTCCGGCGAGGCCGTGACCGCTATTCCACCGGCATCTTCGCACGAACTCTGACAGATTACTCTTCTTTCTTAATTAAAAAACTGGTACTATAGCGGGTCGAGATAACGAAATGCTAAATATGCTACATTAATGAACTTATAAACTTTAGGCTTAGAATTAAAAATTCTTCGTAACCGTGCTAGTAGGCAGCACGGTTACAAAAACTGACACAAATTATTAGTCGAATGATCAGTTACGAAGCATGGGAATCGACCGTATCACGGGCCCAAAGTAGTATAAAACTATAAAAATAAATCTTAGCATCTTGATTGAAAGTGAAGGTAGGCGCACCTGTGACGACGGTTAGCCATGACCGGTCGGTTCTGCTCTTTTTCGTCAGGTCACTGTGACGATTTGGAGTACCGTTACAGATTTTAAACATGGAACTTACGAAATATTTATGGCTCTAAGTGGGTAGGCTAAGGTAGAGCGCGGAATTCAAATTTTCTAACGTTTTTTTGCTTGCTTCAATTTTTTGAAAAACAAAAATTCAATGGGATTGAATGAACTTAGAATGGTTGTATTGATGATTTTACTGATTATAATTCTGTATAGCTATATTTGTTACAGTCACGAATTATATTTTATTGAATATACAACCAAACAGTGACCTACAAATTGCAAAAATGGGCTAGCTTGGCGATTCCCTCTTAACAATTCAAAGGAGTTTTTGAACAAAACTGAATCTGTCAGCGAAGTAAGTGGTCGGGGAGCATGAGTCATCTCCTTTTGCTGCACGTCGCGTTGGTTCGGAGTTTCCGACCCAACGGACAGGACAATGTCTAGAGAAAAACGGCTCCGCCACAAACGGGACACGGACTAAAAAAAAACATCCCACTGAATCGTTCACCGTTGCACAGACATGATTGAGTAATAAATGCATGAATTATTTACGATGTGGTAATTTCCTGGCCAGCCTTTTTAGGCAATTCGCAGCGAGTTGGGTTCTCTTAACTCATACGAGAGTTACTCTGAAGGCGTGTTTTATGTTCTCCAGTCATATTGTGTGTTTGTATGCGTAAGATTTATGGCAGAATATATTTTTGTCTTGTGCTTGATATTAGCTAAACGACAGGAGTACTTAATAAAAAATTCAATTGTCAGTGCAAGGACAGCATTTGCGCAATATTCTTTTTATTTTTTCGAAATCTATTAGGGTTTTTTTACAAACGTTTTTTCCTAAAATTCTTTTTCTTTATTCATGTTCATTTCAATTTTAAATAAAGCCTCTCATTTAACCTCGACCAAATGGTCCGTACATGGAGAGATTAGCAAGTGACCCAGTGGTTAGACATGTAATGTTCATCTATACTTGGTCACATGCTACCTACAGATGCGTTATTTTCTCGCCAAGGAGACGTAATGACCTAAGCTGTCTTGATTAATTGAATAAAAAATCTAACTTGTTGAATATTAACTACGCTAGATCTAGCAAAAGACATCTGCGACACTTTAAAAAAGAATTTACAGAAAAGTAAAACGCGTACTGAGTTAAAAGCAAAACATACAAACTTGTTACACCGAAAACTTACGTCCAGATACAATCTACGCTCCATGTTTTATGGACTAGAGGAATTAACAAATGCAACATACATTCGTACGTCCACAATCAGATAAAATACACTCTTTATGTCACATTTTTATCGGTGTCACGACATTTTACATCATAATACGCTAAGATACCTGATGCATTTGACAAGGAGCCGTCCCGTTGGATCAGAAAGTAGAAGCATCAGATAACGTGGGCGAGACGCTACGCGTTGGCGGGAAATCAAACGTCACGTTGACAGCGTGCGTAACTTGACAAATAACTTTTTCTTCTACTTTATTTGCTTTCGGCCAGTTCCACACCTTAAAAGGAGGTGTTAAATGTTTACCGATCCCATCAACACCTCAAGTTATAAGATTGTTGGCCATTTCTATAAAAGGGTGGCAACAATTTTGAAATGCTCACTGTAAACACGTTTTTCAATAAACAAGCGTGCTATTACTCTGTGGAAATTGTCACGTTTAATTTTTATTGGGCACGACATGGCCGTTTCAACTTGTCTGTAAAGTTTATGCAATTTTCAATGAATAATGATTACATTCAATTTAAATTAGTTTACAGTTAAGTAGGTATGTCGCTGAATTTGTAACCGACGGTGATTTAACCCGAGCAGTTAAGGAATTATGTTGAGATAAGGGAGTATGACGAAATGCGTGAATAATTTAAGCCGTAATGTGGGGCTATGGATACAATGTTAGATGAAAGTACTAACTCATGAAGGCTTAAGTTTAACCATAGATATAATCAGCATTCAATTTATCATAGTGTACTTTACCCACTGCATCGAGTGCCATTAAATCAAGCAGGCTAATGTTAGATAGGAATATTTAAGAGTATGTCTATCACTGCCTCAAGGTCCATGGTTGTTATTTGTCACATCTCTACCTACGTAACAAGAAGCCAAATTAAAACGGAACAGAGCAAAAAAAAGAATCAATCTCTATGCTTATTTATAACTGTCAAATTAATGCCACACAGATGGTATATCTGACTTTTATCCGTATTATTTATTGATATTTTGTTCCAATTTGGGCGACCAAATAAAATATAACAGTAATGGCTGAATCCGTAAACCGTTATATATTTGCTAGTCAGTGGTGACATAAGAACGCCTTTACGGATTAACCGCCGACGCTGCGCATGCGCAGCCATGGCCACAGAGCACTAATTAAAATTAAACAGTGCTATGTAGGCCTTGCACTTGTTACGAAAACACATTACAACATAACATGTGTCATTATATTTCCAATTAGTAATTTATACTGATTAATTAAAGGTCATCCATGTAAAAGAGCCAGTGTCGGCCATTTTTATTAATGACAGTGACAGTAGCTGTTTAATAAAATGGATACAGGTTGCGAAAATATGCAACCGGTTTGTATATCGGACAATATGGAATCCGTTACGTATGCTAAATCTCGAAACTAGATTTATTTACTGTTTAGTTTCGAATAACAAAATATAAATACGTAACATTAATAACGTTATTTTTTGCTGATTAAGGAAAAACAGCTCATTTATAATAACAAATGAGACCTTCCGTAATTAGAACGATTTGCAAATATTTTCTGTATCACGTTATTGTTTGTTTAATAACCTTCGTTGATAACGTCATCAAATCTAATCAAAACATTTTTATTTCACAATAAACCTACATGGGCGCTTATGAAACGTCAGAAGCTAGGTAAACGGCTCCAAATTGTTGATATAATCTCAAAACGTTGAAGGAAAACATCTTGAGGAAACCGGAATGTCCTAGAACAAAAAAAAATCGTAGACATCATGTGTCATGTCCCAACCAGCATAGGGCTCCAACGCCTTAACGGACCACCCTCTCACAGAGAGGCAGCCTTTTTCCCAGCGGTGAGAACATCAAACGCTCCATATAGAAAAAAAAAACTGCAACTGTGTATGACCACAACGCATGCTAAATAGTTAATCAACACTTGCTTACCATAATGAGAGCAAAAACTTAATCTGAACTTCATAATGACTTTGTTGAGTTCCAAAACGGCATAACTTACCTGTAAAGAGAGAAAATCATTAATTAAAATGTTGAAACGTTAAATGTATACGAATAAAAATGTCTCAAGTCTTAATGTACGCAGTGAGGAGCGTCATGTTTTAAAAAGTTTATTCCGCGTACATAAAGTTGCGTTAAAAATGGCGATATTTAAACCAAAAATGGTTTTAGTATTCAGGGGAAGTTATTTTGCATGGAATTATATTTATGAAAATTTTTTTACAAAAAAAAAACAACCGACTTCTTTAAAAACACTACAAAGTGAAAAATAACTTTAATTTCGGAAGTCGGTGTCTTAGGATTGTATTGTATTTATGGTTTTTTTGCCACCGACTTCCGAAATTAAAGTTATTTTTCACTTTGTAGTGTTTTTAAAGAAGTCGGTTGTTTTTTTTTTGTAAAAAAGTTTTTATTTTTAAATTTTTAGTTGTGGTATCCACCCCGCACTAATTCCAAACAAACAATGCATATTTATGCGATAGCAGAAATCGCGGTTGATTTGCTGTCATTTTTTAAAGAGTTCCGGTGTCTATCTCTGGAAATCATCATCAGATCTATATGAAATTTATATGGGACCATTTCGGAATAAACACCTTTCAAACAAAAAAAGAATTTTGTAAATCTGTCTATATATGACGGAGTTATGGCCGAACATACATAAAAAAAAAAAAAAAAAAAATATAAACATCCGAATTGAAAACCTCCTCCTTTTTGAAGTCGGTTAAAAAGGTTAAGGTACAGCATGCAAATGAAAACGTTTTTTTCTATGCAGAAGAATTTCTATGTCCCAAGTCCGTTTGAGAATTAAGTAAGAATCTTTATTGTTTTAATATTAATATATTATGGAGGTACATTTATTTTTTTGGACTAATACAGAAGTGCGGAAGAAAAAGACTTGTTGCGCCAACCCCAAATAAAATGGGATAAGGGCAGGAAAATTATGTTGATGAAGGAGGTAATATATGTTTGATTGCATGTTTAGGGGGTAATCTTCGAAATTCCCGTCCGATTGAAAGAAATCTTAAAGCATTTAAAGATTCCCACCCAGGACATCTTTGTGTGATGAGCATAATCATTTGTTGTGTCTGGGTGTAATTTATCTATAATAAGTATGTATTTAGAAATATATATATAAGTATGTTTATCAGTTGTTTGGTTACCATAGTACAGGCTCTGCCTAGTTTGGGATCAGATAACGTAGTGTTGGTTGTCATAAAGATATTATTATTATTTGATAGCCCAATTATTGAGGAAGGTTAGAGGGTATTTAACAACACTGTACGACCCCAAGTAGCCGATAAAAAAAACAGAAATAACGTTAAGCGAAGCGAAAAGGCGGAGCGGGAGGTCGTGTCAGACTTTTACTGACTAAAACCCACCCGTGTTCCTTCAGTTGCCCATGTGCCAGGGTCACGGTATCTCTTTCGAACAATCTCACGACCCTGGCAGGACTATGGGTTACTTCGTAAGAATTCTTATCTTAAGATTATCATCATGATTTTGAAGGAATAATTCGTTTATAAAAAAAAAAAAAAACACTGCCGCCAAAATTAGCAACTACCGAATCGAAATGAAATTGCGTATCGTAAATAAAGACGTTAAAAGGAAATTTACGCTTAATTTATGCGAACTCTCGCCTGTTTCGGTATTAAACATGTACAAAAGCCTTAAAACTGCCATAAAGCGAAATATTAAAAAACTATTTTCTGAGTAAATTCGATGGATACTTTCATCAGTTCCTCTTACACGTATTAAAGAGGCATTTAAGTTGGTTTATGTATATTATTTTTACACGCTTTATATTAGCTTCACTTGTATGTTTGTTTGTAACCGACTCCTTATAGCGCGATTTTGACCCACTTTAAACGACCAGATTTCATTTAAACTCTGTAGACTTATCGAGGACCGATGTCAATACTATAATTTCATAAGTGCCATTATCCTTGCCAGGGTTACCAGGACAGCAAAAAAAAAAATCTGTCTTCGAAAACTACGCTGACATACGTCACAAACTACGCTGACATACGTCTCAAAATTTGAAACACCCTAAAAAATAGATGACTGGGTAACACGATACGCCTTTTTAGGGTTCCGTTGCCAAATGGCAAAAAACGGAATCCTTATAGATTCGTCATGTCTGTCTGTCTGTCCGAGTATGTCACAGCAATTTTTTTCCGAAACTGTAAGAGCTATGCTGTTGAAAATTGGTAAGTAGATGTATTCTGTGAACCGCATTAAGATTTTCACACAAAAATAGAAAAAAAAAAAATTGGGGTTCCCCATACATAGAACTGAAACTCAAATATAAAAATTAAAAAAAAACTTTTAATTTCATAAACATAAACCTTATGCATAAACCGTGTAACCGAGTCCGACTCGCACTTGGCCAGTTTTAAAGACTGTTTGTTGAAATTTATGGGCTGCTAAATACTCGTAACGATTGTCAAATCTACGAATGATATGTAATGAATGGTCACCTATCCACGACCGACCGTGGCAAATGTAGCTTAACCTTCATCAACACGTGGGGCTGTTATTTTTTAACCACGAGCCCCTCTTCCTTACCTAGAATATTCGAAATTACCTTCCTCAGTGCCGGTATATTAGCATTTGTCACCTACCCACAAAACACATAAGACCTGTTGACATAGCTGAGTTAGCGTTAGATGACGTGTGGGCGTCGAGGCCGACACACGCGCTTCCAAGCAAACAATCAATGAATGACAAATTATCATTATTAATAAACCATGACTGTACCCACTGACAAGTGTCAATTAGCTTTGTAAAAAAAGGATTGCACATAATTTGACTGGTCAATATAGAAATATTATTGCCCCTGATGCCATATAGTGTTCTTTTTATAAATCAATAAGAAACAAGTCAATCAATCAATAAGTTACTACAAAAAAAATGCATATGTACAAACGCCAGCACATCAAACTACCCGCAACTGTCGAATTTTCACAATCAATCTCGAAACTTATAATATAGCCATAAAGTTGAAAACCTAATAGAAATTTGACAGATTGCAGTAGCTTTTTGAGCTAGCGTCTGTAAACACACAAACTCCCTCCCATTCCCTCTAGAGGAGGCCTGTGGTCCAGCATTGGAAACAATATAGGCTAATAATAGCAAGATTAGTAAAACCCCTGTTAAGACCGGTCCTATTCTAACACAAGAGATTACTACTAGTAGGAACTAATGCTAATAAAAACTGTTTAATACACTAAATTAATTCGTTTAGAAACAAGACTTATACGACATCCGTTTAATAGGCGTAATTATTTGCTACACCATAAAGTGCATCTTATTTATTTCAGAGTAGCAGCTGCCTTTTGATCATGAATTCATGACCAGGACACCTGCACCGCCCGCAAGCACTGTGTTTAATTTTCCACGATAAAAAGTACCCTTATCTCCGTAGATTCCGGAGATATACCATTTTACTTTTTCGCCTACTTCTTTATGTGCTTCTAAAAAGCAGACGTTCGTAATTTATTTGGTCCTTGGCGGCGCACATAACAATTAATTGGGGATTACCCTGAGAATCATTAAAGTTTTGCCGCAGTCTATCTACCTGCAAAAATCAGTCATTTAGAAGAGAAAACATACACATACACTGTCCTTGTTTCGATTCTCAGGCCGGGCAAAGTGATATTGGAGTTCGATATGTGGAATTTCTCAATAGCAGCCTTTTTTTTTTCTTTTTTTTTTTTTGGATTGTGAATCATCAAATGACTTCTCCTGCTCTGGGCGGAACGGGAGGGCATGTCAGACTTTTACTGACTAAAACCCACCCGTGTTCCTTCAGTTGCCCATGTGCGCAAGCCTCAATAGCAGCCTGAATTCTGGATTTGTGCCTGGTTGATGACAATAGGCTCGCCCCTTATTGTATGGGACTTAAACATAACAGGCGAAATGTGGGTGTACTATAGGTCCAGCTCTGCCTGACTATTCGGGGAATATGTGCGTGATATTGTATGTGTAGATTATAGAGAAACACCTTTTTCCTATACAATTATCATCATCATTTCAGCCGAAAGACGCCGACTGCTGAACATAACCCTCCTCCAACGGGAGGAGGGTATACCATAATCGCCACGCTTGGCAGGCGGGTTGGCGATCACAGTATGGCGGTAAGATGCATAGAGAACGCTGCTGCCTATTCTCTAGTAAGTCCCTTAGTCGCCTCCTGCGACATCCACTGGAAGAAATTGGGTGGTGCTATTCTTTACATCCGACAAAACACAGACTCATTTTCTTCTACAACATGTGTGAATTAATTAATTCAAATTAGTCATTAAAGCCACTATTTGCACTAAAGGTTATTAGCGAACAAGGCAGCAACCACAGCCACAATAATTATGTTTCAGGAAAGCAATGAATTAATATGCCATCCGGAAGTCGTTAACTCTATACCCGGTATGTTTTCCGTGATACCTGGTATGGAACACCTGTGCCTAGGAATTCTACTTGCAGCCGATTGGAAATAACTGAGATAGTCTAGAAAAACGCGTGAAGTGTTGACGTTATTTAGTATTACTTTTTTTCTTTAGGAATTCTTGCTATTCCTTTTGATCTGCGTGTTGGTTGCATTCGTAGATGGACAAAAGTAAAGAACGATCGGAAACTTTGCATAACTGAAGCAAGTCTTAGTGCGTTGACCAAAATAAGGATAACAGTATATTTTAATATTAATTTATACTATGACAACGAGCAAAAACAGTTTAGGCCAAATATGGAAGGTGTTAACATTATTTAATAACCACTTTGATTGGCGGATATGCTAATAATTACACTCTTATTGATAGCTTAATAATATTTTATAATAATCCATTACGAATTCAAGAAATAATTAGCTGGTAAATCTAGAAATAGCCAACTTAGTATTATAGGAAACAGATTTCATTCAACGGTATCTCAATGAGGTTTATAAAATGTCATTGAATCTTGGTATTTCCAGTCCCGTAATAGACAACGGAGGCAATGCAATAGTATATTAATTTGATACTCCTACAAATAGAAAATGCTAATAATACGTTAATTGATAGAACAGCAAAAAGCCTTGGATCCGAGTAACTCGGCTCGAAGGACCAGATTCCCCATCGCATGCCCCAAATACTAAAACCAAGCCAGCTAATTCAGTTTTGACGTCCAACAAAGCAAAATCGTTTCAGCTCAACCACGATGACTGTGTAGATACACGCTCGCCATTAGCTTTCCTATTGCAACCCTCACAACCACCACCAACCGAACGGGACCCAAAACTTCTAAACCCAACAAAGAAAAGTCGAAAATCGCGTAAGACTCGTTCCAAACCCCGCAAATTTATATTGGTAGGAACTAAAATGGCTCCGTGCACGCACACAGCAGCAAATATGATGGATTGGCAGTGCTGCGCGTGGGCATGGTGTTCTACGAGTATGCTAATTCTTTGCATGGTACACGACTGAGGTTACGTTGGTACATGGTTAGAGCGTTCGATTGTTCGTCGTGGGACATGCGTAGTCGCGGTTGCGACACGCCGGTACTGGGTGGATCCGCCGTTTTGATTCTTTACTATTTATTTTGTATGTTTTTTTAAACTGGTCGAAAATGCGTGCTATACTCAAAAAATACATAGTTTTTATAATAACCATTACTAAACTACTGAAGGCACTGAAATCCAACAAGAGAATCAGAAGTTATCGATTTTCAAAGTTATTTAACTAAAGTGGTAATGACGTTTATAACATGGTAATGACTTTTCTTTAACGGGAATGACACTATGTTAATGGGAATGATGAAAAAGAGTAAATAACATATCTTTCTTCTATGAATCACTATAATCATAATAAAATATCACAAATCAACGATTGATACATACTCGTAAGTATTGTAGGTAGGTATAGATGTTCTAAACAATAACAACCAAATGGTATAACGGTAACTTAAAAAAAATCCTAACAATACAACTTTTCACAGATTAAACGATTTTTGGCTAATTCTTTGGAAATTAAGTCATTCATACAATTAGTTTACTAAATAATAACATGTTTAATTATAAAACAAATTAGGAATTATCCTAATAGCCCAGTATTTCTTTTATTGATGACAATATGAATGATCCCACATTAATGAATTTAAAAAAAGTAGAAGAAGAACTAAACAAAATTATCAAATTGCAGTCGAATATTCTTCGACAATCAATATTTTAAACGAGATCAAAATTGAAATACTGACAATTTGAAACACTACAACTACTTATAATATTAATTTTCATTTTTTTGTTAGTATAACTCTTTTATTAGATAAAATCTTTATGTTAGAAGGTCCAGCAACACAAATATTGTCTACATTTGATGTGGACGCCTGCATCGTGTTAGTAATATTTGCGAATACTGCATTACCATAATCACTCTTTGCAGCTATGAGGGGTATCACTTTATCTGTATCAGGAATAGGAGACGAGATCAAACTTTGTGGTATATTCAAAAATCCAAGGTGTTTCCCATGGGCACATATGATACCGCAGTCACATTCAAAGCAGCTTGCATTTCGAAACGTTAAAGTAGGGATTCCCTTTTTCCACAAAACTTGATGGACTTCTAGAGTTCCTTTAAATGGCTGCAAGTTTTTTGGGATTTTCTTCTCTATCTCACTAATGTTTTCTTCGGGTACATCAATTAGGGTCACATTTGTTATATTTTCTCGGCAGACACGCATAAACTGGTCATAGCTGCCTACATCAATACCATGATTGACGCAGGAATCAACTGTCCTCTTTATTGTTCCCCCGACACCATCGGCAGCACCCTTGCCGTGACCAGCTTCAGTATAGTTCCACGTTATTGTTTTTATTTGTGGGAATTCTTTGTGTATTTGTGGAATCATATGAAATATGTATTTATTTTTATATTGGGAAGTCGGGGAATCTGTTTGAATATGTAAGGTGTCAATAAATGGGTTATCTTTGATGGTTTTTTGTATCAAAGGAACAAAGTGTGCCCAAACAGCTGGAGCGTCATGTCTCAAACAAGAACTCGTTGTACAAATTGATTTTGGTTTTGTTGAACTAGTTGCAAAGTCAAAACTGTAGATTATTGCTGTGTGAAGGCTAACTTCTTTTCGATTTCCACCAAAATGCATGGATTGTACTTCTTTATTAAATTTTAATCCATAGTTTTCAGAAAAGTCTGCGTGAATTACAGCACAGTTAACAGGCGTTGAATCCTTTAATTTCTTCAAGCTCATATATTGGTTATGAATTTTGTAAATATGTTTAAAAGATGGTGGTAAACTTGCAATCAAAGCATTAATTAATTCTCTTGGCACGGCTTTTACCTCTTCTTTTTTCGTGATTGTTATAATTTTTTGGCCTTTTTTTGTTTTAACAGTTTCTCTCGCACGTATCCATTTGCAGTAAGTAATATCTTGATCATCAGAAAATTCCTTGAACTGTACTAACTTATCTTTACAGTATTGGCACTCTCGCCTCAGACATTTCTCTTCGTATATAGAACAACACATAGTCTTTATTAATGCATCACAGTCTGGCTCGTCTATTATAGAAGATGTTTTCAATGCTTTAGTCATGAGATCAATATTTTCGTGAACGATGCACTTGCATGTGTCCCTTTGGGCACGCTTAGGAGTCAACACTCAAAACGGTCTATGCTTACAAAAAAAGCTATAACTAACTTTTACTTGATATTTAGTCATGAACTTCTGATGCAATACTTTTTGTGTGCTTGTCATGTAGCGTTTTTGCTTTTGTACTTTCAATCTTGTCATATACTCTTTCTTTCCTGCTCCCATTGTGCTGTTTAAGTCGTCAAGATAAAAGTTGCGTACTTTTCTTACCAACTGTCGAATTCTATTATCTTCTTTACCCTTTTCTTTATTTATCACTCTTTTAACTTTTACAGCTGACTCTAATTTATCTTTTTCTTTATTCTTCTTTTCTCGCATACGCATGTTAAGCTTTACTTTTAACTGATTGTTCTCCTCTTTAAGTTTATTAATTATTCTCATAAGGTACTTTCTTTTCTTCTGCTCTATGTATCGAATTCTTCGAAGTTTTACATCAGCTTGAGGAGATTGATTTATTTTTGAGGGATCTTCATACTTTGCCTCTATTTCATTGCTGTCTTTTATCGTTGCATCAATAAGTACACTTACCTCAGGGACCTCCGGTTTTTTTTTAGACTCTTCTTTCTTATTTTCTCTGTATTTTTTTGAAGCTTCGCGCCATTTCTTCCTTTTTTCCCGTTGATCGCGAGGAGATAATTCATTCACGCTTTTAATTTTCTTTTGATCTTTTCTATTCTGATATCTTGTTTTTTCTTTTTTCTTTTCTAACTCGTAGAGAACTGGATCAGCCTTGAGTTCAGAGTATTTTATTCTTCTAGCAATCTTTTGCTTCTCTAGCCGCTTATTTTCCTTGGATTTCTTTTTTCTGTCCATGATTTTTCTAAAAGAATTTAAAAAAAGTACATCAATATTTACATGCAAAAATGTAAACTAGAAATAAATATACTGGGGAGTTTTTAGCAGGTTAATGGCTGTCTAACTTATAGACTTGTTTAATAAACTAAATATTCGATTTTTTTTTAAAGCAAACACTTTAAATAGGACTTATTAACACACAGTATGTCATTACCATTCACATATTATCATTACCGTTAACACAGAAAAAATGGTAATGATGATGATGGTTATGACGTATATGTCTTCTTACGATTTTTGTACCTAAATACCAAGTTGCAAAGCGCACAACCAGCCATTTTTATGATTAATTACCTAAAAAATACAAATTTGCATATTTAAAAAAGATCTTGTATTGGTACTTACCTGATTTTCTGTGGTAATGGTGATGACTTAAATAATTGACAAACTGTTCACAAACTACTGTTACTCGAAAAATTTACGTGATCAAATTGACGTGCGCTTCGCTTCACTTCGTAAGAGAGACTGAGGGGACCGAGGAAAGGAGGGGTAACTTCCCGATCGCGGTAGGTAGTAAGAATATTCGAGAAATATAATTTTGACGGTGCCGGAACGGTGTTGACGAATTTCTGTGACAAAATTTATTTTATTTTTTATTATATGTTATTTGCTGTCAAATCACTTCATGATTTATTATATTGTTTTAGATAATGTGTACTTTCGAAATATAAGAAAAAAAACGGAAACTGCATTGTCATTTTTTGGAAAACAAATAAGGAAGTTTAATACTCGACTTTTTTTCGTAAATGGTGATGACGTTTGGTGCGTGTTAACTGAAATAATAAAATAAATAAAAGTGGTTAACTATTTTAGAGAGCGGAGCCTTACGTAAAAATATGTAACAAATGTCATGTAAAGTAAAAAAAAAACGCAGCTATGATATTTAATTTATTATTATTATATATTCGCCATTAATGGATTTCCGCGGATTGACCCTACTACCGCAGGCTAATGTGGAGTTTTGTGGGGACTGTTCTGTGCCTTTTAGAGGTAGGGCAAAAAGAAAATGATTCTGATGACGATATGCAGAATCAATATTCTACTTGCAATGTCCGTTAGACTGACCCAGAAAAATACCTTAGTTGGGAGTTAAAAATGAGGAAAAAGATTTAAATCTAGTAGGTAATTGCAGTGTTAAAATCTGCAACCATTTTTAGGGTTCCGTTGCCAAATGGCAAAAAACGGAACCCTCATAGATTCGTCATGTCTGTCTGTCTGTCTGAGTATGTCACAGCCATTTTTTTCCGAAACTATAAGAGTTATGCTGTTGAAACTTGGTAAGTAGATGTATTCTGTAAACCGCATTAAGATTTTCACACAAAAATAGAAAAAAAAAACAATAATATTTGGGGTTCCCCATACATAGAACTGAAACTCAATTTTTTTTTTTTTTCATCAAACCCATACGTGTGGGGTATCTATGGATAGGTCTTCAAAAATGATATTGAGGTTTCTAATATCATTTTTTTTAAACAATAATATTTGGGGTTCCCCATACATATAATAGAACTGAAACTCAAAAAAAAAAAAACATCAAACCCATACGTGTGGGGTATCTATGGATAGGTCTTCAAAAATGATATTGAGGTTTCTAATATCATTTTTTTCTAAACTGAATAGTTTGCGCGAGAGACACTTCCAAAGTGGTAAAATGTGTGTGTCCCCAGTAACTTCTAAAATAAGGGAATGATAAAACTAAAAAAAAATATATGATGTACATTACCATGTAAACTTCCACCGAAAATTGGTTTGAACGAGATCTAGTAAGTAGTTTTTTTTTAATACGTCATAAATCGTAAACCACAATTTACCTTTCATTCAGTCAACTCAAATATAAAAATTAAAAAAAAAAAACATTTAATTTCTTAAACATAAACCTTATGCATAAACCGTGAATTCCTGCAGGTTTGTACGGAACCCTCGGTGCGCAAGTCCGACTCGCACTTGGCCAGTTTTTTTTTATACAAACTACCCAAAGTTAGACAAAAAGAACCACAACAGTTAGGAAAATCCATCGGATTATGACTGATCTCTTCTTTCTCGCACGACGCACGTTCGAAACCATGTACAACATATTCAAATGACTGTACATTTTAATGAATGAATAAAACACGTAAAATATTTGAAGGACGATTACGCAACGCAGAATTTGCATGTTGATTGTTATCATCGCGAAAACCATGCCAAGCTAATTAACGGTGTACCTACCTATACGTTGAAAGGAAACATGAGCTCATCATGATCGGCCGTGTTTACACTGAGGCATCCGCCGTCTATCAAGAATTCAACAATACCTGATCATCTTCCATGCAACAAACAAAGCAGACCAAAACAATAAGAAACAATGAAAACAAACGTGTTGACACAATATTCGCGTCTGGAAATATGCAAGAACAATGCTTGACGGCCAATGTGACGAAATTCGATCCCGGTGCATCCGAACGTTTTTAAACAATGGCGGATTCGGGTTCCCGCGCGAAATTGACAGCGCGCGAACAATCGACGAAATAACTGTCGTGTTTTGTAATACTGACTCCGAAGCAAAGATACGTGAGAGGATCTCTTTTTTTTTTTTTCGCAAAGGATTTTTGATGAATGAGGTTTTAATATCGAATAACAATATTTATTCCAAGAACCCATACTAATATTCGGTTTGGTATGTCAGAGTAATTTCGTTCCCAAGTTAATCTATTGAAAGGCTCGATTTTGAAATCACGCATTCCTAATTCCAAATACATCTGAGTTGCATTGGCTAGTAGAGGTTCCCAAACGAATTACCAATCTCTAAAATATCGAGACATACGTAACCTTTAGCATAGATTTACTTCATATCAACGCAAACGATGTATATTTTACGTTTAAATAAAAATGCATAATATCTTATGACGTAACATTTAATATGACATTTTAAGCCGATGAACTCTGCCTTATACAGTGTTATGTCAACACATAAATAAAGTGCGGTCCGGTCCGTTACCTCAGCAGTGCAAGTGTTAAAAGTGTAGAAATTATTTTAATTCATTGGACTTCAGAAATAATGGTCTACAATCCAACTAAGCGATTTCTCAGTTATTAAGTTTATGAGATATTAGTATTGGTTCTCGCATAAAATGTCATTTTTATAGTCGCACCCACTTCCAACGTTCGATACAGACAGGCCACTTTGGTAATCCGTGCCACTTCTATGTTACTTACTGTTATTTTATTTAGAGATTAGGCTAATATAAATTCAATATCATTTTCACACGTTTAATCAAATTCAATTCGTAGCAATGAGTTTTAGCAAGAAATTAAAATGAGTTTCAGAGAGCAAGAAGTTACTGGGCATGACTGTCTGGATTTTTAATTGAGTATTGAAACTAGATATAAATTTCTAAGACTGCTTATTTATCACAGAATAGTTACTAAACTAATTGTTATTAATATTTGTATCGTAGAAACCCAGATATAATAGATACTCTTCAACGAACTCTGTTTAAAAGTATGCTAAGTAATAGGCCAGTCACCATAGATCACACACAAAAATATGTTTTTGGGATCTTGTAAGGATTGTGTAATACCAAGTCTGCTTCTAAAGACCTGTGCTAACTGCGTGGTTCTCGAAAAACCTCGAAACTTCCTTTTTTTTAAAGGTGAATCCTACGGAAAAACCATTATATTTTTAAACTATACACAATTTCATACAATTTGAGCGCAGCCGTAACGCTGTAGGTCCAGAAGTGCCTGAGATACAGAGCTTCAGAAATTGACCATTTCTTTAAAAAAAGTTCACCACTGTAGATTTTCCAACCAGTATATCGGTTTAAATACTTATTTCACGAGGAAAGGTATCATTTAACAGGTTCCAACGTGGTCCGTGTGTACAAAGCACAAGGGAATGAGAATTGATGCTGCACAACACTAGCCGTAAAACATTGTCAGCTGGTAATGTTAGATAATTTTGTATTTAAATTGCTAATAGCTTGTAAATTCAGCTGAGCATATTATTAATAAAGCCTTTCGTATATTAACTTGGTGTCTAAGTTTAATTTAGCACCCATAAATCAAGCTTATTTTGACTGTTGAGGATCTTGAGCAGTCATTTGTTTTTGGCAAACAAAAAACGGTAATTTCAATGGTCTTAGAACAATCTATTCAGTATTAATCAACAACCATTAGTGAGTTAACGAATTCACTTGACAGCAACAATAACTAGAAGTAAATTAGTACAGTCGGACAAAATATATTTGGTGGATAAGTGCTGGTCTGGTGGTACCTACCAACTCAAAACTACTTTTAAACCATTTTGTGAGTGGGTAGAGCAGTGGTGGCCCAGTAGTCGTAGGTAAGGCAAGCAAGTATTTTACTTTACGTAAATAATTCCATCACCAATACTCACAATACTGTTACGTAGATCGTAAAGTCTAGAAACATCGTGCTAACTCCATCTCAGAAAGGGACAACATTACGTAGATCGAAAAGTCTCGAAACGTCACGCTAATTCCATCTAAGGATGGGGCAGTGTTGAAACTTCTAGATACGACACGCTAACGCCATCTGTTATCAAGTAGCAAGTACTACGAACAATTGTACGTAGACGCCGCCGCCATCTATTGTCGAATAGCGGGATTAAACAGTAAATAGATGTCTGTGGAAGGTTCTCGAAGTTTCGAATCTACTTGTAAACTGTGGAAAAGTGTTGAATGTTCGCGAATGTTCTGCTCGGGATATAAATAGCGGATTGTCGGCCTGATAGGCAGTTCGATTTCGGAAGCGAGCGAATACGAATCAAGCGATACAGTACAAGCGAAACAAGTGACTCTGTTTGACTATTGCGATATTGTGATTGTTTAATTAAACTGTGGTGTGTTTCGATAATTTTGGCTTTAAATTAATTTATCCCGAAACCCAGCTCGTAACAATACGTTGGAGGAACATATCGTGAGGACACCGGCATGTCTTCTAACTAACAAAATCGAAGAACCTAGAGACATCCACCAACCCGCACTGGGCGTGGAGGATGGTGGTGGAAGGCTTACTCCCTCTGAGAGGAGGCATGTGTCCCAAAAGTGGGAACAGTATAGGCTGAATATGTTAGTGTGTCAATGGTTTATATCACTTTCTTATGTATGCCATAAGTTTAATTCAAAATTGAATACGCACCCAAATAGATTAAAATTTGCAGTGAACGGACTAAAAATCTTTGCCTGTGTAAAAATAGCTTTGTTTGACTGTACATACAATGTTGTAGATCAACATCAATCATTTCAGAGCTAACATTAAGTGGGTGAGTAGTCGCGCCGCCCCGGGGTACAACGGGAATAAAGCAAACTAAGGCCTACCGTCCATGGATGCGTAGCTTCATAGATACTTCAAAATACGCCGTGCAACCATAGATTTAAATGATAAGATTCGACCAGCCCATGATCGCGGTCCGACCCCTTAGCCACAGACAATGTCTCTGGGCTTGACTGTCGTGGAAACGCCATTATTATTGTGTGAGGTCACTCTTTTCAGTATGGACCGTTTTTGGCGAGATGTTGTGTGGTAACGGCACGTCTAACGATTTAAATCTTAGCGTGCAGCTAGGCCGACATGAAGACATGGCGTATTTAAGTTTGCACATGAATAGTATTCCAAGCGTAGGTTTTCTCCTCCTGCTTCGTCATTTGTTGTCTGTGCCCTTTATACGATATATTATGTAAAACCGGCAGGCAGTACGGGTTAGTTGTGTATTGACGAATATGCGTCAATGAAGCTACGCCTCCGTGGACAGCAGGCCTTACTCCATTCAATATTCCAGTTAGCAGTAAATATTACTACTCAATTAAACATTCTCATATACAGGTACTAAGTCTAGGTTCTCGGCGCCTCGACCCCCTTCTAACCAGGTTCCCATTAATTGGGTATAATCTTTATGCCTACTGGGTGATAAAATTTTCAGGGTTTACCGTATTCATTATTGAGGTCTTAAGGTCTGGTATGCAAATCGCGACAACTGACTTAAAAAATGCCTTTTTAATAAGCATAGGATAAGGGCAATGATTTATTAATAAATTCTACAAATAGAGAAGATTTAGCAACAGATGAAATTACCGTGAATATATCAGGACTTCATCAAATGAAGCAGTGATATAAAATTCCTAGCCAGCACGGTATCGAATTTCGTCCACGCACGGAAACGACCGAATTCGCCAGCATGAAAAATCTGGTTTCGATTTTGATAATCAAAAACACGTAACCTTTCTCCGGACTCGATTCCACGACTTCGTTTATCGATTACAATGTTGCGTACCGTTTGCATCACAATCATTGCTTCACTCGTCATCGCAGACCTTTTATAGCATTGACTAATCGAGTTACACTTGTATCTTCATTTATCCCTCTAATTGATCAAACTGAACGTTTCATTATAACTACTAATTGAATTAATCGAGGCATTACAATGCGGTACGGGTGCAATTTTAAGACCCATCGGGCAACTACCAGCTACCTGCTCATTTCTTTTACAAAACTCTAGTGTGTAATCGATATATAATTATTTGGTTAAGCGATTCCGCCTCACAAGTGAACATTTTGCGGTTAAATATAGCCGTGGTCACGGATAAACACGCAATTACGAAATTACCATACGCGGCCGGCTAGTATTTTATTGGCCGCGTACTTAACGGTACGCTTTTGGTTTGGTACCGCGTCGCATCAAACCGGAATGTGTTTTCAGATGGGAACACGACCGATAAACATTAAAACAACACTATCTAGGAATAGCGTCCATTTAGTGTGGACCGCTGGACGAAGCCGAGCCGTCCAAGGTATCGACACAGAAACTCGACTAAATAAAATGATAAAAATAGTTGGCAATTAAAAGCACGCACGGCGCGCGATGCACTCATTTGTGTATGCAAATGCCGCCATATTGACTTTTTTACGGTTGCGTTCGGAAAATGAAACAAATTGTGTTTTTAATGTTTTAATTAGAGATTCGCTTTAGCTCGGAGCCGCTATCTCTCGTCTAGATTGTGAATATGTAAATGTGAAAACGCATCGTGACTCTTGAAACATTACTAAGATAGCCTAACTACGGTAAGTATCTATTTTAAATAAAAAGTTGCTAATGAGTGGTGTACTATTGCGCGTCTGGAGCGACATTAACACTGAATAGAGACGCCGGCGGTTGCACTTGCCTTAGTTAAATTGCATTCGACTACGAATGTTCTCGATAAACTGCACCGTCTGCACCTGACTCATCATCTGCCTAGCCTTTCCAACTATGTTGGAGTCGGTTCCTAGTCTTAACCGGATGAAGCTGAATAACAGTATTTACCACGGAGCGATTGCGTATCTGATCTCCACAACACTGTTAAGTACTGGGAAATGCGATAACCCTTAGTAAGACTGGTCAGACTTTCGGGGTTAACAAAAATAAAAGATTCCCGATGACAGCCGGGTCCAACGGTTGAATGTTTTCAAGACACGGAGGGGATTTAGTGTGTAAAGATGGTCACCCATCCACAGACCAACCGCGTCAAGCGTAGCTTAACCTTATTTGATCGACTCGTGCGGTTGTTTTTACTTAGCCACAAACCCCATTTGCACCTGACTAACGACGTGTAAAAGACTTTTAATGTGTCCAGTATTATTTTCGGCCCATAAAATTGTTTACGTTGCCCGCCACAAACGCGCAACCAGAATTAAACTGACGGGTGCACCCGTGAGAACGAGTTCCTCTATGAATTTGATATGTGACATCTCTCCGATCGTAGACAGAGTGGCTCGTAAAGTTTAATTCGAAGCATAAATTACCTTTGTAGAGATTTACCACGGTGTAACGCAATACGAGCATCAGAGAATACGTAGAGAGGCTGAATAAAGGACAGTCATTAGTTGACTATGATTCTGTGGATTTGTTTGATGCGAGATCCGGACAATGAAATGGAACGCATTTCATTCGACGTTGTTCTTTATAACACCTTTTTTCTGTTTCCACTAACGGATGCGTCTGAAGATTTAAATTATCTACCTATCTGTTTGTACCTTGCTTTTATAATATGATGGGTATCATAAATAAAGAGTTGCTTGTGATCCAATTCAGAAACGTCATCAGAAAAGTTTTTTATCGTCACGTTTAAACAAAATGATTAAAGAAACAAATATTTGCTCTCCTTTTACTATCTTGTGTTTGGTTCAAGTAAACAGTGGATTGAATCTAACGTAGACAATTGTGATATTCAAAGTAACCAATGACGTCAGCCAAAAGCGTGTTCTATTGGCTTATCTAAAGGATATCGAAGGTCAACGCATAATTAGTTTAGAACTAAAACTAGTCAGATAACTAAAGACTTCGATAAGTCATTAATCTGATCTATGTGACATTATTATGAGCCTCATTTGCTGCCCACTTACGCCTAAGTATTTGCATACGCAACAAGGCAAAATAAAACGCCGCAAAAATATTTATACACCCAAACAACTGTTGAATAACACGTTTTCGTTTGCAACCTACATAGATAAAACCTCATTGGTGACTGGCAACACATTCCAACGCTATCAAATTACGGAGTACCGGTCCGCTCCCACCGGTGGACTTTACGCGTGAATTTTTAATTAGACGGTTAACAATGAAGACGTAAATATGATACACTATCGAGTTACAGCGCGAGCTCATTTCGCTTTGTCAAATAGGTGTTAATGTTGACTTTAATTGTTCGCCTTATCCGGCGTCGAGTTCGCGACGCGACCCACATATTATTGTTATTTAGCGCTGGCAACTCATTGTATTGTTAACGGTTCGTAGATAGCATTCCAAATTCAAATGGCGGCGGGAGTGTGATATTTTCCGAACGGTCGATGGAATTAAATATTAATGGAATAAAAATGAGTGGGTCAATCTATTATGGAGGTAATCGTGACTGTCTTAAAAGGTTTGATAAGATTTTCTATTTCTAATTCAGAGTTAATTGGCGCCAGGTTCGATTTCCAAATCATTTGAGTCTCACACATTAGGCGTGCGCGTACACAAAAATGCCAGCCGGGGGCGGGGCGCGCGGCCGTTGCACCTGGCGATCGCGCCGGCGCATTCCTCACGCACTCCTTTTTATGCTACACTACAAGTTTAGCCCAACCATTCTAATCTGGACCGCTTTTCCCCTCTCTGCAGAAGATTAACAGACTAGAAAGGGTCGCAGCTCCTCTCGTTCGCAGCTCTCCTTACAATGGACAACGTAGTAGGAACGGAACGCAACATCTCCTATTTTTTTTTTTAATTTAACTATTCCATCTCCACGTCTCTGTTGCTCGGCAGTTCGGATCAAAAGTTTTTTGGAGACGACCCCGGGTTATACAGCCTCTACAAACACGAGAACAAATATTAACAGTGTGTTGTGTTTGTTGTATGGATTTATGACCGCTTGAAGAGAACACTTGAGTTTTGACAGAAAGAGTTAGCGGGCACACACGAATTGGTTGAGCATTTAATTGGAGCATACGTTATAAACTGCCCGGAGTAGTTTGTGAGAACAAGATTGTTTGTTTTGGAAATCAAAAGCCGTAAATTGGGACATAAAACTTTTAATTTTAAGGATAATTATAATTATAAATGCCAGATTTAAAGCTGTATTGAAACTACCTCGTAAACGAAATTTATTAATCTCAGCAAAAACGTAACGGTTCATTAGCGAGTTAAAGAAACGCCCGGATACAGCAGTGACACATGAAGTACTAGTTTAGCTATTTTAATTTGAAAACATTAAGGACACAAGCACGTTGTATAACCAGTTGAAAAATATGTTTTTTGTGTGACATATAAGTGTGTCAAAGTACTAAACGCGTTTGCGGCCTGCGCTTACGCATTAACCGCAAAAGTGCGCTGCGCCGGCGCCACCAGCCAACGAAAACATTTCAAACCTGTTCGAGCAAAACGATAATTTTGTAAAACAAACACACATATGTGTGCGACCTACAAACCTGACTTAACTGGCGTTACGTGAAAGCGGGAAAAGCTAAATTATTTTCACTTTAACTTGTATATTAAGTACGATATTTACGGCACAACTCAAAGGTTTCGACAGCTCACGGCGGCGTAAAGTTACCTCTAGTCAGGTTAACCTCCGGACTTACTTAATGGCTCAATGCTATAACTCAGTGGTTATATTGGTTAACACGACACTATACTACTTGTATGACCCCAAATAGATACGTAGTGATATAGCAGGTACACAATATGGCCGGAGTAACATAATAATGGCAGTGAAACAAGAGTTTCTAGAGCATTAAGTGCTAGGCACGACATTGCAGAACTCGACAAGGAAGAACCTAACCATGGCCTGAAATTTAAGCCAATGTAGACTTTTGAATAGCCAAAGGAACTGGCATTGTAAACAGCCAAAAAAAAATGTTCCATACATTTTGACAACGGAAGTATTCCACTTTTCTAGGAAGCTTTTTACTAGCCGATAAAAAAAATCTCGAATCATGAGCTGGGGGGTGATTGCGCTGCCAGAGTCGCGAGATTGTTTGAAAGAGATACCGTGACCCTGGCACATTGGCAACTGAAGGAACACGGGTGGGTTTTAGTCAGTAAAAGTCTGACACGCTCTCCCGCTCCGCCCAGAGCGGGAGAAGTCATTTGATGATTTCGCATCCAAAATAAAAGGGGTGATTGCGCAACAGACTAACGATAGGAATGGCTTTAGTTTTGACAGGTTAACAACATTTATTGCGGTATTTACGTTGTTGAGGTGACAAATTTTCGAACAAATAAAGAAATGGACTAGATATATCCTTCAAAATGATTCAGATTCTGACTGACATTACGCAGTTAGGATGCTATATTCATTGTTACACTGGCTATAATGTTATCTTGTACAGTGCAAATTGAAAGAAATGGCTTCACCCGACAAGTGTCCTGGAGTAAAGCATTGGATGCGTGGTCAAAACAGCTCATGCTCCACGATAAGTCTTCTAAGTTCTAGTTCTTCATAACGATGATGAAGATCATCAATTCCACGAACACACTCTTGTTTTCATAATGACAGCACAGCCTGAATGAATGCTAAATAAACACAAGATACCAAGTGTTATCCGTGTTACTTCCGTATTTATATCAAGCAATGTAAACATAATGTCAGTTGCTTATTAACCTACTCCATTGAGAAATGCAGTTTATTATAGTTTCACTTCTAAAGATCGCTATAGGTCAGTGCTAATGCGTTAATGCTATCTTTCTGATTGTATTAATTAGTTACTTTGTTCGGACATGGCGCCTAGAGTTTGCTATCTTTGCATGTCATTGAAGTTTAGTCTAATAAGCCACGTGTCTTTGGGATTGCTTGGTCTATTAACTTGATGACTATAACTGCAAGTTTCAATCAGCAAAACCGTTCATCAGCAGAATGATTTAGTTACTCGTGGGCTGATACTTGCTGAGTGGACAAATCTGCAAGTATTTTCTTATCGCAAACCAGTACAAGCCGTTAAGGACAAATCCAACACTTTTAAATTTATAGAAAAGTTGTTTTTTGACTAACATGAAGATCCTCAACCGAAGGACGAGGAAAGCTTTAGACGCTGTGGGTGTAAGTTCAAAAGTCTCCGGAGCCTCAGGAACCTCCACAAAAGAGTGCTTCAAAGACATGCTTGCCTAGTCTGAAGACGCCTCCTATTTTAGGAACGTCGTATTCCAGAATAGGACTGCGGTAATCTCGCAATCTCGCTAGGAAATATCTTTTACAACACGCTTAACGACATGTCCATACCTCAGTAATAATTAAGTAACCAGTACTCATACTAATGTTTTTCTTCGAAACTTCCTACTTCACATATTACATACTTCAGGCATGTAAGCAAGAAAGGCGACGTTCCTACAAGGCTTACATACATTCTTCTCTTTAACAGTAAACCGGAAAGTTAGTATGCCTTTAGTTTCCACTCAAGCTGTTACAAACAGTTTTATTAATGACAGATAAGGTTATCATAGACTAAACATTATGTCAGTGTTGGTTTTGTGATTAGAGGCCGTCAAAGTCGAGGTGTATGATATAACGATGCTAGACTAAAATAAAGTTGGTAATTAATTATTTTGGTGGAAGTGTTCTGCTAAAAGGTCGAAAATCTTTGACCATGACACGCACAGCAAAAGGGATCGTACAGGGGTCGAAGAGATAGATCATAAAGACTACATCTAGAACTCCTTCTTTATGGTCTTGGCATAACCGGGTAAACCTATGTGTTTACCATAGATACGTATCGGCATGTAAATTACATTTTTTACCAAAGCAAAAAATACTTAAGAGTCTTAACCACTAGAATGTACCTTAAGGTATCTGGCTGCGGTTTCAACTGCCTACAGATTAGAACAGTAGAAAAACTGCGGTAAGAATGAGGAACGATAAACGACCTCCAAGCCTCCAACTGGCATTATGGTGGAAGGAAAGCTTCGGCACGAGACCGGAAAATTAACTATGAAGCTATAAACCATTATAACGACTATAAAATATAGTTGTAAGAAAAGCAATAAATGATAACTTTCCAAGCATATAACAATGATTAAAAATATAAACATCATTCTAGCGTGACGTGTTCAGTACGAGCGCCAGGCAATCAATACGAGGAAGACATTTCTGCTAAATAAGCAGAACTTTCTCCGACATTCGTACACAAGCAGAAATACAGAAAAAAAATTGCATCTATTTAGCAAACCGTGTAAAGTCAGCGTTCATTGTATCGATCGTTAACTTCCTATTCGCTTCGCGTCACCTTGCGCACGCGCATCCAACATGGCGCGCGTCAGTCCGCTTCGTTAGTGGAGCATTTGTCAAGATAATTGTCCGAACACCGCCATTTGAGGCTTTGACATTTCCTGATTATTATGAATAGTTTACCTTTTGTAATTTCCTATTGTAAGTAGTGTTTACCCTTATTGCCCGGATATAAGAGGCACATTGCGATGGAAATGAGTTTTTGAACCGCATTATTAGCCGGGGTATTATATGATTCAGCCTTGGCTTTGACATTGTGTCGTGTTCGACCAAATTTGGTCGTTTTGTGCTCAATTACGTTGACAAGCGCGGATTGGCCAGCCCGAATATAAGGAGATGACACAGCCACGTTCAAGATGTTTAGATCGCAGCTGATTTCAATGACGTTAAGAAAACTTGACCCGTCAAGGTAAATTTTACGATATAACAAAAATGTATAGGACAATTAGATGTAACATGGGTTCAAAATCAATTTCTTAATAATACGTTTCGTTCTCATTAAAGACTGGTTCTTTAATGCAATCCGAAGTTACGCTGATTATTTGACCTGAAACCTCGTTTCTTCGTGGCTTCAGAATTAAAACTGTCCGTTTTTAATCTTTTTATACATTTTTCCATGACGTGACTGACTGGCCCTAAAGACTTTGTTAATAACAATATAAAATACCATAAGTACGGGGCCTCAACGAGGTAACTTCTCGTCATATTGTTGTCACAGCTGCTTCTACGACGTAACGGATTAATTATTTGTTTTAACCGAAATTATCAGCAATGTCTACGATGGACTTATTATCTGATTAAAAACCTGGCTCAGTTTGACAGGTGATCTCCTATCTCACTTTCTTGTTAAGTTAATGGTATATCTATCTCGCTCTTTCGGCTATATACGAATAACATTCTAAGCATTTTTGGTGAATGGTTAACTCCGATAATGGCATTGGTAGTTGAGCAGATAACTTCATTTGATAACAGTAATGGAACACTTAATAAGACTTGCCTTAACAAAAAAGGTAATAACTAAAAAAATATAAATAGCAAATATTGATCAGTGACAGATTAAAAAAAAGTTGAAGGTTTCAGATGTCAATCTTATGCGTCATCGTTACATTAAATTCAGTGGCGTTCATTATCTAATGATTTCATTTTTACACAATATTTTGATATCTCAATATCTTTAGTTCGAATTCAATTAAGTATTTCAATTCTTATTTCACTTTTTGATAAGTTTTAAATGAACTTGACACGTCGTCTTCTGCAATAGCTGTCAAGTGAGCAAAAAAATGCTCTGAGCAAATTGCTGCCTACGTCACAGCAGTTTATTAGGTTGGTACTTACCTCGTTACCTACTTAGCTACGTGTAAATATTCTAACACTATTGTCTAGGCCCCAGCACTCGTAATGTTACAACTAGAATACTTATTGAAATGAATCATGCTCATGCATGCGTAAAAGTGACCTCGATAGTACAATCTTGTTATTGTTACACTACACACTGAAATATTGTGAAAGTTATCCACGTTCCTGTCAAAAATTGCTATAGAGACGAAATTACAATTGAAATTGATTATAGTTTTTGTGAGAAAATCGTCTCGAATCGAAAGTGGGTGCGCAGAATATAATAAGACTTCAGAAACTGCGAGATAAAAATGTGACTTGAAAGATTTTGGTGGTCTTTCTGTCAAAAGTCTGGACGGGCTTATTCTGTCTAGTTTAGTATTATTAGGGTACGGTCTTCAGAACTCATAATTTACATATTCTTTTTCTAAATATGTAGGTATGTTGTTTCCAGTCTAATCGGATACAGCTGAATATCAGTATTTTACATGGAGCCACTGCCTATCTGACCTTCACAGCCCAGTTACTGGGTAATAGGATACTCTTTGGTAAGACTGGTTGTCTGACATTGAGGCTTCTGACTACCGTAACGACTGTCTAAAGATCCACGAATGACAGGCGGGAACAACGGCTTAACGTGCTTTTCGAGGTACGGAGGGGTCTCGATATGGTCACCCATTTACGAAACGACCGCGGCAAGCCTAGCTTTACCTTCGACTCTAGTGGCTGTTATAATTTTGCCAGGAACCCCATTTTAGTTTGAGTTTCGGTAAGGACCTACAGCAGAGGGGTAATTGCGGAACCTTTTACCGGTAGGATATTCATAGTTATACAACATTCATTGCGTTATTTACGTTGCTGAGCCGACAATTTATTCGAACAAATGACGCAATGGTTTAGAAATAATCTTCAATCCCATTCGGATTCTGATAAATTGTGCGTTTCGCAATTAGGGTGCAGGTTATACATACAACTCTTCATGAAGGTCCTTTGTTATAACTAAATGATGATTGTATCATATCATTACCAATTATCTTCAACTTGCAGGTAGGGGAAACAATGGTCTCTAAAGTAAATTATTGGAATTAAAATAATGATGATGATGGTCTAATGATTTAAGTTTATTTGAGCACTTAATGCTCGTTGATAGTGGAGATTAAATCTCTATTTACTCGTCTTATCATTCTCCCACGGAAAGTGTTATAAAACTTAGGTACGTACCTATATTTGCACAAGTAATTCCGTAACTGTGGTGTAAATTAAACATTTAAAGAAACATGACGTGATTTTATAATTTTTAGTGGCTCGGCGCGAAGAAGGACAATGCCAACATAAAATGTTGTTTTGAATAGAATACTTTTATTTTATTTTTATAATAGAATTTGAAGTTCAGTAACCTGATACCACCTACCTAACTGCTTACCTACCTATTGCCACGGTTTTTTATTCAGCTTTCGTCTTGGGTATTTATATGGGACCTGTATTTCAGATATCGGATTGAGAGTTATCTTTCGTGAATCATCGTCGAAATTTACGTTAAGTAAATAAACAGAATTTGGCCATGTATAGAATACAGATAAACCTTATATCGCAGGAGATTTGTGAAAAAAACATAATAAATACGGGAATGCAAATGGTTGTCACTGGTTTGATACAACGAGAACAGCAAAATTCCCATGATTCTTGATTTTTAGTCGACCTAAAAATGGAGGAGGTACGCATCTATGCGGCGTGTATCTTTTTTTTTTAGATATATTTTTATAATACTCAATTTAATACCTTTAACCCTTGTGCGTGTTTAATAATTAGGATATGATCGCGGTATTAGGAAAGTAGATACCTATAATTTATCTGGCCACAATATAATTTTCACAAAAATACGGAATTCAGAAAAAAAAGGATACTCAATGTTAGTCGAGAAAGTTGTCAAATTCCACTTAATATCTATTTACTATATATTATATATTTAACTATAATACTATGCCGTAGTGTTCTCAAATCCTCTCCAATGAGGAATGCTCAAAGTTGTATGAGCAACCTTACAAAGTAAGTACAAACGAGTGCCATAGATACAATTCCACAAACAACCAGAGATTTTATGCTGAACATGTCGTGCATCCTGTCCGCGGAGTACACGCAACGGTACCATAGGACGATACGAGACGAGACACTATCTACGCGGGTTTTTTTTTTTACTTTATGCAAGAATGCAGTTACTTACTAAATTGATGTCTTACCCTTAGATTAGCAGCTCAAAGAATAAATAAGACGAATAATTTGCCTAATCATACTTTTGGTAAGTTGCCGTGGAAGAATTACAGTTCAACGGTTGTGTTGTGTTATATTTACAGATTGCGGCAATGATATTATAAAGTATTTTTGTATATAATATCATTGGATTGCGGTAATTTATACCAATCAGAGGTTATTATAAGCGAAAGTAAAAAAATCAGAGCTTTGAAATATATATAATATCAAATCATACTTGAATATAGGTAATTCGAAAGACACAACAAGTGCACCCAGTGTTCATTTCATTACGAGTCCTAGGTAGGTAACTATTATTACAGATTTCGGAAATTAGAACGATATTTTCCCGTTGTTTCCCGCTAATTTGATGGTCAATTCCGTAATTTTTGTGACATTCAAATTAGAGGTGTGACAAGTTTCTCATAAAAATAACAGTACCTATAGTTTAATAGTTGGTGAAGAATCTTCCGCTTTATGTTGTTTTTAGATTTTAGAAAGTGGAGTTTAGTTCATATTTATGTTCTACCTACATATACGTATTTAGGTTGAAATGATATCTAATTAAAGGTAGGTACAACCATTATGTGTAAAAATTCAATAAAAACTGTCTCAACTCTCTACAATTTTAACTACCCACATAAAAGAAAAATACCCACTAAACTTTATTTGTTAGGCGTGTTCATATGATGTACCTACTACTCAATTCAATACCATTTTAATAACTCGATGAAATCCGTTAGATCAACACCTGAAGAGTGGCCGGCCTACGCACACACGGACATGCTGACTGTACGTTACGTTATTCAACGAACACACCTACACGCGAATATTTCATCTTGTTGATTAGAAATAAACGACGTTCAAAACTTGTATTTAGGTTTGTAATGATACTCACCCGATTAGATTCCAAAGCCTCAGCACTATGCTCCTCCTTCTGACGGAAGCAATTAGTGCATTTGCTCTTATTGAAGATGTTTGGTGCAAATTTCCTGCAATCCGATCGCCCAGACATGATTGCCAGAGGTCAGGGTCTATTCAACGTTCACTATGTCACCGTACACAGCATGATGCTACTGTAAAACACCCACACTAGACGATTAATCGCCTTTTTTCGTACCGAACACGTAGTTTATCACGCGCGCACCCACCGGTGAGTGAGCTATCAGCGAAATCACTGCAAGTGAAGTGAGCGCTAACGTCATATAAAAACACATGCACTAAACACAATCTCCTTCGGCAACCGAACACCGAAGTAGTCGTACAATCGCGTAAACAATATTCGTATTCACGTCAAAATATAAAACAATAAACATCGATTTCACAACGACCACGCGGAGTTCGCGAGCGCGCAACGACACGACCGCCCGTCCATTTTACATCTGATAGAAAAGCAGCGAACACAGTTTGTTGTTTTACAACTTCTCTTTTCTTGTTTATGCGTCTGTAACTTACAATATCTATGTAGTGACAAGTTTTGTTGGTGTGAGTGACTATATCTATCTCTGTCTACAAGGAAAGGTTTGAATCTTTCTGTCTCTGTTACACTTTTCATTAATTATACTTGTTTTTAGTGCTGCCATCTATTGGTTATTTTTTTAACATCCAAGACATTCACGCCATGTCAGCAATGAGAACAGAGTGTTCCAGGAGTTAAATAGTTCTTATAAATTAAGGTAGGTGGCAGTGGTCCCAGTTACTTAACGTTGATTAGTTATTTATTTGTTTTGGGCTAGGCGAAGAGTATTAGCCTTGCCTTTTTGTTTATTTCAATCGTTCTTATAATTCAATATTATACAGCTACTATTGCAATCCGACAGTTTATTGTCAACAGTTGACAGAGTAGATGCTGATTTTACAACCTTTAAATAATCACATACGTTTTTTTAATATTCGTGTTAGTTAATAATTATTTAATTGCATGTTAACCATAATAATAATTAATTAATACAATGAAAAAAAATAATTAATAATCTATTTGTCACTTTGACTTTGACAGTGACATGGCCGGCCAGACATTTCAGTGACAGAACGAGCAATCATCCGATGTATGACGTGTGTGTGAGCGGTGCGCCCAATAAAACAGCGTGCGCCGCATTCACGTTATCATACGCTTTCCCTCTTTAAAACCTCCTCAAAAATTATCAGTTTCGTTCGTAACACCTAGGCAACGGACGCCTTAACGTTTATTAACAGTTTCTTTCATCCTCCCATTCATAGTCAAGGTGAGAGTTGTATAAAAACAGCAGGCCCGAGTATAGTTCATACTTCACGGATCGCTGTAGACCTTGAATTTGTGTCTGCGAGGGAATTTGAAATGTCCCTGAATGTTTAGTCATCCGGTGTAATAAAATTGGTGCGCGCTCCTAACCATTATTGGTGTAAGAAGGCTGAATTATAACGTGATATTGTGTTTTAGTATGGAGGACTTGAGTTTCGTTCCCGATCTCCCGAGCGGGCCACTGGATAAGTTCAGAAAAACCGCATCCTTCGATTGGAAACGCCTCAAATTGGCTTTGGAAGGTGATATAGAGCTCCTGAAACTCAAGGTTGGTGATAAAAATGTGATACTTATTTTAATTAATTCCTAAAAATTGCACAACATTTTGTTATCAAACTCGCGCCAATAATTTTCTAGGTTTAAAAGCAGTCTGAGGAACAAATCGTTTTCTAGGGGAGAATGCTGGCTGAAATTCTAAATTCAAATTTTGACAACAGAATTACCAGTATGTCACATGACCACAATAAAATTAAGTTCTTAATTAAATATTGTCATAAATATACAGGTGCATAATTATAGCAAAAGTTGCTGGATTAACGATTCAATTCAATTGTTCACTGGACCATTAATTTAAGTCTCCGATAAAAATATATTCATTTTGATGTAATTGTATGCAAATGTTCACCATAAAATGCTCGAAATAGATATGTTATGTATGCAAATATATATTTTTTATCACATCTGACAAGGTCATGCAAGGTATGTGGTACAAGTCTCACATAGTTAACTGGTCACAATATTCCCATTAAATATTAACCACTGCTGTTATACATATCAACATTGAAAATTATTAAAAATTTTGTACTTACTTGCATTATGTACTTGTTGTATGTCATATAAAAATACGTAATTACTTAGTTACACTTTCAGGGTAATATTCTTTGAAAGTGTGAATTACTATTATTCAATATTTTTCGAATAAAAAGGAGATGTTTCATTTTTATATGGGGCTCCGGCCATAACGTGTACCGTTTAGCGAAGCTGGGTAAATTACTCATGAATAGAATAAAGTAACATTGTTTTCATAATATCAAATGGTTTTTAAGTACAAAATAAAAATTAAAAATGTTTGACGTTTGTCATAAGAGTTAGCAAGTGGTTATTTTGAATTCGTTTAGAAACACACTTCAAGATTACAGACTAAAGATTTTTGTAACGATGAAATGACTCACAATGACAACACTTAATTATGTTTACTCAAAAATATTTACAAGAGAATAATAGTAATTTATTTTTAACACTACAAGAATACACACATTTTTTAATTATCTTCTACTTAACATTGATTTGATGAGAGATTTCAGAACGAATGAAGTCTGCAAGCAAACGAGACGCCATGTTGAATAAAACATGGTAATAATTGAAAAACTATCATTTTTTGTACACAACAAATCAGGCGCAAATTAACCAGGGAATATTTTTCCCTAATTTGTAGTATTTTTTCTTCTTTTTTGATAAATGTACATCTGATGGCCGAAACTGAAACATCTCCTTTAGTTTCAGAAAAATATCATGTCATACCTGCAAATATGGTTCTTTCATTAGAAATACTTTGCTAAGTGCATCAATATTTTTTATCATGACTATGAAATAATGTTCCAAGTTCTACATTTTAATACCAGCATGGCTCATATAAGTTTGCACATAAAAAGTGTTTATGTTGGATATCCAGACCCAGCTTATGTGAAATGAGCAAATAATCAAAATCCAAATCTTTATACAGTATTAAGAACCATAGCAATAAATAAATACTCTTAACGCCTCCAAAGTGCAACTTTTGTGTGTCAATTAATTATAATCAATTATAATTTTTATTTGTCGTCTCAATATGTAACTGAGGAGCTTGTGGTTAAGTAATAACATATTGCTAGAGTTGGTCCGCGGATTGGTTACCTTTTTTACATACCAGGATCTCAGAAAGCAAGTTAAGTTGTTTCTCCTGGCTGTGTATGGGTATTGTTTTACCCAGTAACTGGGTTATGGAGGTCAGATAGGCACTTGCTCCATATTAAATACTGGAATTCAGCTGCATATGGTGTGACCAAGAAGCCAGCCCTCAAATAGTTGGGAAAACGCTAGGCAGATGATTAGTTTTGGTGTGTAACCTTAGTGGCAAGGAAATGAAAGAAAAAAATTAAATGACCTTAACAAAAGTCACAGACAAAAGAGCAGTTAAATGGTTTTTACTTCGTTTTTTTTAAAATATTAAAATACTGTTATTCATTTTTACAAACTACAATAATTGTGAGGTAAGTTTTTTTTTAAAATTCTTTTGTTAACTTGTCCCTCTTACAAATGAAGAAGGAAACAATACTTAATATTATTTTCCATAAAAAGAGTTAAACTTTAAAAAAAGGTACAAACACTGAAATTGAGTGTGTAATAATGAATATTATTTCAGCAAAGTAACAATAATGGTTATTCAACTTCATATCATTGACAATAAAGTGAAATACTAAATTCTTGTACTTAATGAAATTCAATGATTGAAAATCATTTCATGGAAATAATTACTGATAGTTTTATAAGTGAGTACTTACACTAACAGCCTAATACATATTGTACAATGCTTATTACAATATCATAAAGTGACCAATTAGTAAAGATTACTTAAACACTTCGATACGAGTCGCTTTTCAAGGTTAAGCAGCGTTTGCCGAGGTTGGTCCGTGGCTGTGGGACCATCCAATACTGAAACCCCGCCGTGCTTCGCCAAGCATTGGTTCCAGCTGTCATTTGCGGATATTTGACCCGTAACGACTGTCAAAGATTCAGGAATGACAGTATTATGTCCTGTCGTCTGCACATTCCTGGAACTGATGGACGATGGAGATGACGCCAAACTTGTAGACGAAATCTGGGCCGACTTGATTTAGATTGCCATGGACTCGCTAAGTCGACGTCCTCACGGAAGTAATAAAATCTGAAACATGCCGTATACAAAAAATACTATTTTAGAAATATTCTTGGGTAGCACTCTCCTATAGATGTCAGAGAGAAGTAATTTTTTTTTTGTATTTCTATCTACTCTCCAAAATCGGTAGGCTTCTAGTTACTTTTCCATCTTCCGATTCGTAGCTTCTTAAACATCATCATGTCGGTTACTACATAATACATTCAAGTATAGCCTCTTAAGCAACAGATTAAAGAACTTAAAGATATAAATCTCAATTTCAGGTCCCGTTTTTGAAGTCTGGTTTTTGTTAACAACTTTCCACAAAAACAACTTTGCTTAAATCTGGGACGCAAAACCTGCTTCGTCAATGATTCTTGCAGTATTATTGTAAAGAGTTATTTAAAAAAAATGCATTTAAACGTAATAACTTGCAGAGAGATAAATGACGTTTATCACGCTACGTTATAGTTTAAGCCGACCCCGCTGACAATAAGGGTAATGTTATTAATGACTGGTGTGTAGCCAAAAGCTTTGCCCGTTTTCGCGAAAATCAGGCACTGCCCGTGTTGATACCCAGCTAAGCCCGATTAAAACCATTTCCGCAGTTGTGCTGACACTTGTCACAGAAACCGACCTATTTTCGAGCAAACCATTGTTTTCTCTTGCGTAAGCAGTTCTAAAGAATTCGGAGTTGCTTGGTAAGATGTTAGAGTATTTACTCTTTGGCACTGATTTTTACTAGTTTTATTATTGTTGGGTTTTTACTGGAAAACAAGTAGGTACCATGCTGAGCCCTTTTTTCCTTCCCAGGTAATCAATTAAAGTTGTAGGTTTATCCTCTTACCAACTGCTACATATAAATCCACGTAATAAACAATCGTCGTTGGTCTAGTGGTAGCAAGCGCTACTGCTGAGCTTGAGGTCCTGTGTTCGGTTCCTAGGTTGGGCAAAGTGTCATTTGGTTTTCCCATCAAGAATTTCTCAGTACCAGCTCGAAGTCTGTATTTGTGCCTGGTTGATGGCAATAGGCTCGCCCTCTATTACATGGGACTTAAACATAACAGGCGAAATGTGGGTGTAGGTACTATAGGTACACCTCTGCCCAACCCTTCGGGGAAACGAGGCGTAATGTTATGGTGTTATGGGTAAACAATCGTCATCATCATCCACAGCCCGACTTCATCCAATGCTGGGTATCGGCATCTATTTTCTTTTGCCAATCCTCAAGTTCAGCTTGTGCTAGCCACATCCAAGTCCTTCTTGCGATGGTAACAATGTCATCAGCCCATCTCGCCGCTGGAAGACCGACACTTCGTCTTCCAGTCCTGAGACGCCACTCTGGCAAAGCTTTATTCCACATGTCATCACAGCGCCTTGCCAGGAGTTTTACCGAATTCAGTTTCAGTTTCATAACTCGTTTTCCGGTATCGAAAACCTTAGTACGTCTTTGAATCTCGACGTTAGGAACTCGGTCTATAAGCCTTATGCCAAGGATGAACGCTTCATGACTCTCCGTGCAACTCAACGAAGCATCTAATTAGAGGGTACTCTTACTTATGCATTCAGTTCATGTAATTAATAAAGCGGAAATATGCTTACCTTATACTGAATGAGCATCGTATATGTATATTGAGGAATAGCTGTACAAGGAGGAAGGACTACACGAATTTAATATTCCCACACGATTTTGAATTTTATCAGTTGAAAATACAGTTCGATATTGCTAGCATTTGCGAAGTTAAATTGAAAACAAACGAGCGGAAAGTACATAATCATTTAGAACTCAAATTGAAGAGACATAAGGTTTAAAATCACGAAATGCAGTCATTCCAATATTCTATTCATCCTTTCTTCCGTTCGCGACGCTAATCGAACTTTTTATTTATCATTGTTGTGTAGTGTGACGTCGTCAATGTATTGTCATAGTATGAGTATAATTCGATAGCTACGAAATAATTTAGTCTCTACCCACGGTACCTACTTCCGTGTTGATCATAAAAGGCGACTTAAGACTCGACGCGACTCTGGTTGAACAATTTCTATGAAAACTTCATGGAAATGGTTTTACCGGTGTCACGGTCCGCCTCTTTGCGTTCCCGCCTTAAAGGATTACGTGAAAAAACTTGGCGGCGTTTTCAGTTTGTCTGCGTTTATCTTTCGGCTATCCCAAACGCTGTGAAAAACAGCTCATTCAGTTGTCAAAAACTTTTGATCGGGCTAACTGCCTAAGTTGCGGTAGACGCACATTCCAGTATTTTGCATTTGTCAAACTCAAAGTTGCTTCAATGACATCATTTACTGTCTTTACTTAATTTTCAAAGAGTCGGTTAGTCATATATATATGAAGGTATTTGCCAATTTCAAAGCAGTAGTAGTAGGTCCCTATAAGGCCAAAGAAATTTCATGGAGTCATACATAAATTCACCACTTTTTCCCACGCCGATAGGCAGAAATTACAGAACCCCATCTGCTTTGATTCTTGCTTCCCTCTTTTGCCTCATTTACGTACATACATCTGATCATACACGTTTGCGAGTGCTACAAATCTGACGTTTCTGAAAATCATGTCCTCCTAGGGCTTCCTTCATTCGTTTTTGTTAGTCGCCTTTCATTCATCCTCTCAACATGACCAAACCATCTAAGCATACTCTACTTTTAAACTGCACCGTTTTCTTAACACATAATCAATGGACACTTGTCTACTAATAACATAAAACTACGATCACCAATCTGCGTATGTATTAAACGTGGTTATTACGGCAGTTCCTCCAATGACCGGTCATTGAAACACCAAAGTACATATTTATAGGCTGACAGAACAGTAATGAAACTATGTCACGTCTACAATTTGTCCATCTTTATCTCTGATTCATAGTTATGCATTTAATTATCGGCACTAACAACAGCCACTCAAGGAAACTATTCGAGTATTCAATTGTTCATGAAGCCACTTGTAATCGTGTAGTAACTGGTATGCTGTAGATGTTGTGTTATTTTTAGACACTGAGGAATTATTTGTGTATTTTTTCTTACATCCTACCGTTAGGCTCTGTTCATGAGAGACTTATTCTTGTGTACGACTGCGTGTATTTTGTAGTTCATATCTTCTTATACCCATATCTAGGACGAAAAGTAGCCCATGTCCTTCTGCATATCCCAGGCTACCCCTAATGCTACCTATCTGTCTAATTCTATAACGATCGGTTCTGTGGGTTAGACGTGAGGTAGCATACGTGTTAAATGATAGATGATGTTACTTCTGATTTGTACAAACACGTTAGGCGTAAATAATACTACTGTGAGAAGAAAGCCAGAAACAAAGAGGTCTCTTTTAGCTCTATCTAGACACAATCTTGGTCAGAGCATGCGAGTGAGGACCATGTAGATTATTGGTGTCGGAAATGTTATTTGGAGGAAAGAGCCACACAGACTTGAGTGGACACCTGTTCACCCAGTGCAAGCAGTTCTCAGTAATCATGTAGCTGAGCTCTACGACTCTACCAACAATACCAAATCAAATCAAAATCAAAAGTCATTTATACAAACTAGGCTGAGAGTCAGCACTTTTTGAACGTCAAAGTTACATGAGACAGTCCCCCCAAAACGCCCACCCTTCGACACTTCCTAGTGCTTTAGCTGGGAAGAAGAAGTGGCGGAACAAACTCCCCAGCAGCACAGCTGTCTGTTAAGTTAGAAGAACTTGATTCTATACAGTATTATGTAAGTAATTAATATTATAAAATAAAACAAAACATACATCAAATTATGCGTCATATGTCAGCTAGCACACGCCAATATACGAACAAAACATTAAAAACTAAACTCAAAGAATAAAATCGTAAATAGAACTTAAAACCTAAATAAGAGCCTCCGGGTATAAAGGGCGTGCCCGCTTACATACACAACGATGAGGAAAGCTAATTCTGATTCTGGTTGAAAGAACAAGAACATTGAGTTAATTACAGCGACCAACTATTCTTATCGTTTAAGAAGTCGTTGATAGAATAGTATGCCTTTGAACAAAGGTTAGATTTTACTTTAGCTTTAAAATCATTAAACTGCAAATCTAGGAAAGCAGAGGGAAGCTTGTTGAAAAAGGTAATACCAAGACCAACAAATGAATTATGAACCGTATGAAGCCGGTGAAAGGGAGCACGTAGCTTGTCCTTATTTCTAGTATTAATATTATGATTATCACTGTTCTTAATGTACAGATGTATATTTTGCTTAATATATAAGATGTTGGCGAAGATGAATTGTGATGCCACCGTAAGAATACCATAAACAACTCTCTCAGATAAACTCTAGTACCTAGTTGGTATATAGCTCGAAGAGCTCGTTTTTGAAGAACAAAAATATTTTGAATATCCGCGGCTTTGCCCCACAGCAGAATGCCGTAGGACATAACGCTATGAAAACAACTAAAATAGACAAATCGAGCTGTATCAACGTCCGTGTATTGTCTAACTTTCCTGACGGCGTAGGCAGCCGAACTGAGCCTCCCGGCTAGGCTTGAAATATGTGGGCCCCACTGTAGTTTCGCGTCTACTGTTATGCCTAGAAAAACTGCCGAGTCTACAGTTTCAAGCACCTCATTATCTAAGACGACGTTGGGTCCCAGATGCCTAACATTCGGTAAAGCGAACTTTATACATTTTGTTTTCTTAGCATTATTTATTTCTTATTATTTTTTAGCAAAGAGTATAGTAGTAGTGTAATAGTATGAAATACATTCGAGAAGGCCGCCGAGAGTACCTTAACTGTCAGACCATAAGTAAATCTAGATGAACAAAATAAAATAGCATTTAAAATATTAGAATTAATGCACCTGGGTGTTATTGCAGAATTTAAATTATGCGAAGTTATCTGAGCCACTCAAGATGTGATATCTTAATATCGATTCAATGTAAATCAAGTCAGATATAGCCAAAATACTTTGTTTTGATTGAGATAACACTGCCCATAATCGAATTACGCTTTTAAATCAGATGTGATAGGAGGGATTATCGTTATGAGCTGTCCTCGGTAATATTTCCTGTCTAGGGCATCACATTTTTTTGTTGTGAATAATCATTTCAGTGCGGTTGGTTCCAACTCTGTTCAATGCTTCAACTCAGCCTATCACAGTCCACTGCTGAACGTAGGCTGCGCCACAAGACTGACCTTCACTTCCCACATCCAGTCTTTCCCAGCTATCTTTATAAGGTCGTCGGTCCATCTAGCTTGGAGGCGTTCCCTATTACGCTTTCGGGCCGATCTACGGTCTCCATTCCAGGACTCGTCTGCTCCATTAACCAACGGTCCTTCGACAAACATAGCCAGTGTTGTAGTCCTGCTAAAATTGCACCACTATATAATTGCTTTCTTGTCAAAAATAAACAATCAGATCTTCGAACCATTAGTTGTGACTGCTAGTTTTGTAACAACCAATACGATGATTCTATGATACCAACATGATTTAAATGCATAGATGCGGAGGTATGCGAGATCCTACCGTGTAACCCATTGCTCCTAATTGACTCCTACTCCAGTTTGTCCGCCTCCTTCGGATTGTCTGGGACCATTCGAATGTAATTTTTCGTCCATAAGGACCAATCTTCCGCACTGTTTAGTTTTAGACGTCTCGGTATACAATGATAGTTAAGTTTATCTAGGGCAGAGATTTCCCAGCTCTGGTTAACAGTAAAATTAATTATTGGTCTATATCCGTAAAGATAAACTCTCATTAAGTGCCGTCATCTAGATATTGAGATCAAAGTGTGAATGTCTGGAGTAACGCTCCTACGTAGGCACTCATTGATAAGACTGGGGAACCCCGTCAAAGAGTATTGAATGATAAATAGAACGATGAACGCGAAAGTGGTCAAGACTTCGTCAATTAAAAACTTAGTCTGTAGACTTGCATTGCAGGAATATGTAACTGCAAACCAGCATACCTCAGAAGATATTAACCATTTATTACTTCCTGATTTCCTATGCCTTACGAAATTATTTCGGACAATATAATCTTAACTATTTGTGTCTACAATATAAGATGAAGAAGCTGGTCTTCATGAATCAAGATCACTGACTCCAAAATCCCGATATTGAGACCGCCCATGTTGGCTGATGACCTAATTCCTGTTTTTAATTTAAAATCACCATAAAATCCATACGCAGTGCACCGTTAGTTTGTTTTATCAGCGTATTAGTGGAACAGATATATTCCAATCTTCTAATCTTGTATGACCGCACAACACGTGATCCGCCATGACCCTGAAATCGTGAAACCGACATTTATTGGTCAATTTTATTCATACTTCAGCCTTCAGTACTTTATTGTTGATTGCCCTGTATAAAACACTTATTCGCATTGAAATTAATCAAAGACTTGTTTTGTGTGCGTTTATAGCCTGCATTTTTTTTATTGAATTGAAAAATAAATAATACGTCATTTACTTGATGTGGAAACTGTCTCGCAAAACATCGCGCTGAGATAGCTAGATTTTTCGATTTAGGGCACATATTAAATAGTCCCAATTTTTTTACTTTGCTTCATTTGCCATCCTTTTCCCAACTATGTTGCGGTTTTCTTCTTGTCTTACCAAATGCAACTGAATAACAGTATTTTACATGGAGCGACTGCCTATCTGACCTCCACAACCCAGTTGCTGGGTCACACTATACCCTGGTTGTCGACTTAACGTGCTTTCCGAGGCACGAATATGTATGGCCACCCATCCAAGGATCGACTTCGGCAAGCGTAGCTTCACCTTCGATCGCCTCATGCGCCAATTTTGCTACTATGCGATCAATTTATTTTCCTCATCTCCTCTGTCGATATACATGAAACGTAGTTGGAACTTACTACTACATACTATTGAAAATTCTGTGCATAAAATGCAGGTATCAGGTTCTTATCAAACAGATCCACTACAGGGATAAAAAGTACAGTGTTTGTGTGGTAAATTTCATCCAAATACGTTCTGTAGTTATTGCTTTAAAGAGTACAAATCCATCCATCCTCACAAACTTTGACATTAATAATATTAGTAGAATGATCAAAAAAATGCTGACGTTAATCCTGTGACTTATCTTGTCACGGCTGAGGGATTTCCCGGATAAGCTCTTGACCGTCTCTGAGTACTTTTCATTCCTGAAAAGCGATAATGGTAATACCATTTAAATGCGGGTGGAGTAACTCTAGTACCCATCTTCAATATTTTAAATTTGTTGCGCCACTTCTACTCAGCTAAAGCACTAGGAAGTAGTAAAGGGCGGGCGTTTTGGGTACTGTTTTATGTAATTTTGACGTTCGAAAAGTGCTGATCCTCAGCCTAATTTGAATGAATGACTTTTGATTTGATTTGAAATCTTTTAGGTAACGAGCATTGAAAAACCAGGCACAATTCTAAGTAATATGATGTACGCGTAATAATGTCTTAGGTCATAATTATTCGGTGTATCAAACGACAATGTCTGTCTGTTCTCGTTTGATAATTCGATGTGTTGGTCAATTTGTTGGATGACTTAAGGACGCTATAACAATTTTGAATCGCTCAAGTTTAGGTATCTGAGTCGCCACACAACAACATTACGCGCACGCACACATTGAAACCATTGTCTGCTCGATTTTAAACATTAGTTAACTAATCTTGATACTCGAAGGTATTATTTATTTTATTTTACTAGCACTGTTGAGTAAAATTTGTAGTAAAGTAACTTTACTATCTGAATTTAGTGACAGTAAATAACTTTTACTACCATGATCATCAATATTTTTGGGGTAACGTATAATTTGACAATTAAAAAAAAACGAGGTGTAACAATAAAATACTTTAACAATATTTTTGGATAATAAACAAATATAACTGATGGTGACCGTAGAATATCGTTGTAATCGTTGAAAATATACAGGTTATTCCTTAAAGAAAACTAAGCAAAAATTGTGTGACTCGCGACCCTCACCTTTGAGATTGCAGCGCGTATTCAGAATTTTTTATTTATGTAAATAATTAAAGTTACGTTAAATATTGTGACTACATACTAGCAAAACCCCCAAAATTGATACCCATGTCGACATTTAATCATAACAGTACATCCGCCATTTTAAATTAAAAATCGAAGATTTTATAATTCCTACCCCCAATATGGATAAAGATCTTTTTATAAAAAAATAATACCCACCGTATTTGGATCAAATTTGGATGAATCATTCGTAATAACTATCCTAAAAATCCTAAAATTATCCAAATTTGATAGCTATGCCCACTTTTTATTTAAAAAATTAAAATATTCGTCGTTTTGAATGAAAAACTTGTGGGGTCGCCTTTTTTTGGCTCCAAATGTAATTTGCATGGAGTTTTCGGCTTCAGCACCTTCGAAAATCTTGAAAACGACACCCATGATGAAAATTTTGAAAATTTTCGTAACCACCATTTTTGATTTTGAATCAGATTCAGCACCCTTGTTTACCCCTACCGCAAGCTACATTAAAGAATTTCGTTCCAAAAATGGACGACACTTGCATAATTTAATTACCACGTTGAAAATATAACTTTTTATTGAATAATTATCCGCCATTTTGAATTCTTGAAAATGAATACATAGTCATAATTACCCTACCTCAATAATTCCAATAGAATTTGATATATTTATTTCTAAATCAAGTTCTGATAATAAGTTTGGTACTCATAGTTTTGGTCCGCAAAGTATCAACATTTTTCAACCACAGTATACAGCACGGCACTCACTTTATTATTATTTTGATCGTATTTATTTTGTACAAAAAAGCGATACGCCCATGCTTCCTAGGGCGTGTCTGAGCGCGGAATGAGAAGCCGCGAGTTTAAAATGTATGAAGAAAGTTGAGAACGTTCTTTATTTTTCTCATAAATAAAAAAGTTATGTATTTAATTACAAAATATTTAGGCAAAACGTAGAAGATTATACTAGCCACAATTTGTTGTCATTTTGAAGTTAAAATATGCAGTTGATCTGACTATACAGGTACCTTTCCAGACCCCATTATTTTTCATTTTCTTCGATTATTGCGGTGGGGAAAACGTATTTTTGTGAAAATATTGTATGGGACTATAAAATTTTTATGGTACCATAATGGAGATGAATAAATTATCTTTAATTAAAGACCATAATTGACTTCGCAGTTGTGATTCCTCTTGATGTAATTGGTACTGGAAAACCACCGATATTTGTAGAAAAATGTTATAGCGTCCTTAATTCAAATGGCAACATTTTGAATTTATAGCGTACAACGTAACATATTAGATAAAGAAGGTTTATGAATATAAAATTTTATCAAAGGTTTGATAGGCTTATCGAGCACTTTAACTAATGAATGTCTTAAACCTTTGATAAGCTTTTTATGAATAAGATCGTAGAACTATAGATATCAAGTAGCGCAGAACCACTTCACGGCCACTACAAACACATTTTTTTATTTCGATAACGTTCCATTATATCGATACTGCATGCAAACTAACTGTATTGATTTTGCGACCAAGGTCATACAGTATTATGCATTTTTATCATCGCTTGATTTGAACCGTCCCGAATCTATGTAACAGAACATCACGCCTGCATGCCTCGAAGGGTTAGGCAGAGGTGTACTTATAGTACACCCACATTGCTTGTTATTAAGTCCAATCTGATAGGGCCAAGCCTATTGCCCTAAATCATGCACAAATTTAGACTCCGAGCTGTTACTGAGTTTGAGATGGAAACAGCCAATAACACTGCCCTACCCGGGCATCGAACCCAGGACCTCAGGGACCTTAGGGACTTAGCAACATCGTTCTATATGCATTTTACCACTGTACTGCGATCGCCAACCCGCCTACCGTACGATTGTAGTAAACCCTCCACCCCTTTGGAGGAGGCTTCTGTCCGGCAGTGGACGTCTTTCGCGTGAAATTATGATGATGAAATAGACATATCGTTGTCTAGTAACGAGCTAACAATATTTCTAAATTATTTAAATACTATTCCTTATGTAGTACCACATGCACTCGGAAATGGCCTTTTTTTTTTTTTTTGGATGGGAAATCATCAAATGACTTCTCCCGCTCTGGGCGGAGCGGAAGGGCATGTCGGACTTTTACTGACTAAAACCCACCCGTATTCCTTCAGTTGCCCATGTGCCAGGGTCACGGTATCTCTTTCGAACAATCTCGCGACCCTAGCAGGCATCGGTCCTAGCAGACCCCTTCAACACTGAAATGGCCTTTAATTGAATAGTTGATTTCTCTATCACTATCAAGGGTAATTCGATATCATTATCCACGACTTGTCGTCTGTCCACTTAGGCAGGAAATTAAACAATAGGGATGATCCTGTAGTGCATCAATTAAACTTAATTTAGGCTACTGCTATCTCTTTCCTTCCAATCTAACAAGAAAGAGACGGAAATAAATAAGAGCTGACAGATTTAGTTGAAGTAAGATTTTCACCGACGGCGACGCAGGTGCACAGGGCTACCTATTAAGCTATACATTTCCAGTTTTAACAGACCCCGTATTGTATAGGCTTTCCGTACAATCAAAAGTCGGCTTAGTCTTTCCATCTTTCAATTTTTCTAACAAATTCCTTTCCATTGTTCCAGTACAAAATATGGCATACCCTGGAGAAGGACCCGCTCTTCGCACACAACTCCGTCACACCAACGGTGGAGGAACAGAAACGTATCACACAGCTGCAACTGAAGAAAATAAACGAGTACAAATTCCACACTAAAGAAATGGTCAACTCTAGTTATAGTCGAAGGGTAAGACCAATTCTGTATAATAATATATTATATCCCTCGTTCCGTGTGGTACCGGGCGTAAAGAATACCACCATCTCATTTCATCCCGAGGGTGTCGTAAAAAGGGACTTCCTAGAGAATGGGCAGCAGCATTATCTATGTGTTTTTCTACCATACTGCGATCGCCAAACCGCCTGCCAAGCGTGGTGATTACGGCAAAGCCACCTTAATTGGGATTGGTCTATGTCCAGCAGTGGACGTCTTACGGCTGAAATGATATCCCTAGAGCCAAACCTCTTAAATAATTTCATCTACTATTTTCAAAATACGTCATTACTAACTTGTTTTTGAAATGAGCACCTTTAAATAGCTTTAGAGAATTTATTTTGTCAAATACCTGATTTTTAACTGTACTTAGGTATTAACACAATTTTTGGAAATATCATTAAAATTGTATATTTCCACAGACACGCACAATAATGACGATAAACGAGGCTGTGCAGTCTCTGAACCCCAGCGTGTCAGTCAAGATGGCGATCGGCATATATTTGTTTTCAAATGCCTTACTATCGCTCGGCACTGAGAGGCACCATAAGTTCTACGAAGCTACGTTTGTAGAAAGAGAGGTAAGTCATTATATCACAGTCAATTTCTACGAAAAATTCATGGTAAGTAATAAATTGTTCTTCACGAGTTGCGTCGCGTCTTTCAGCGGGAGGCTTAAAGCGGTCTTTGGATGACCTTAGATAGATTACAGATAATCGACCTAGGGTCTAGGACGAATAGCTGTGTTTCAAGATCTAGGAGGTAGACCCCTATTATTTTCGCTTGTTTAATATTGTATGTACCTCAAGAATATTTTGTCATTTTAAATTTTGCTCACTGACTCCTTTACCTGCCCTCCGGAACTCAAGGTTCGGAAGCTTTGAGTTAAATGAAAATTAACTTTGACATAAACAGCGAAAAGCATGCACCTTCGATAAAAAAAAACGCCCACTTATTATAGCACAAGCTGTGCCCCGTGGTTCCACCTGCATATGTCACGATCAGAGAGAACATCGAGATAAAAAGATATCCAATGTCCTAATGCAGATCAAATCCATTCAACCATTTTACGTTAAAGCGTAACAAACAAATATTCAAATCCTATCTCTTATTAATATTAGTTTAGAATTTTAGATAATAACTTGTGTAAACGATTACTTATCTCACGCGCAAAAAATAGCAATGTTATGTCACTTCCGAAGTTCCGAGGTCAATGTTTGTAGAACAAAAAGGCCAGATAACGGCCATGGCAACAATATGCACAGTGGGTTGGAACTTAGTAATGACTGACAATTTCATACGTTTCAAATGTGTGCCTTATGGGGATTGGATTGGGGATTGTGGGATTAAATGGACTGGGAGAGTTATTGATGATATTAATGATTATAATTCTGTAAACACACAGTCGCAAATATTATTTTTTTCATCATTATCATTTCAGCCGTAAAACGTCCTCTGCTGGACTGAGGCCTTTTTTAACGTGGAGAAATGCTCATGCATACTACCACGGGGAGATAGCGCAATTATGTGGTACTCCAACCCAATAAAAGTCCACGGTGTCCTCCTGTACCGCTTATGGCGGGAACACGGGCACAGAAAAGCATTCTTCCGTGACCTCGCTGTGGCTGTCCGTCACCGGACCCATCTCTGGGGGATACCTCCCATCACCGGCGCGCCAGAACACATAGCACGCCGTAACCACCTCGGGGACCAAATAACACATGGGCGCCAAACAATCCCGTGTATGGCACCCTTAATCCCCCTGTGACGGGTCAAGACAGTGTCCCCGCATGCTGACCACTTTTCGGCCGCAGGGGATAGGGAGAGCGGCCAACGCTATACCAACAATCCTTCCCTGCGGCCCCACCGCGTCTGCCATCGGACGGTGGCGACCCCATTCAGGCCGCGGAAGGTAGGGAGAGCGGCTCACCTCAATATCGACACTCCTCTCCTGCCACGGCCTCCAACCCACAGCCGCGATACTTCCCATACGACATCGCGGCCCGCCTTAGTTGCGATGTCATCCATACGACACCGCAACCTACGTGTTGGCCGCTACGTCGCGTCGTCGGCTTGTCTGCAAAAGCCTTGACGAGCGGCCCCTCCTCGGGTTCCTCTTAGCTTCACCGTGGGGACCAAGCCACGCTACTGAGCCCCCCCTGCCTCGACAATGCAGGAACCCATCGGCGGGGCTGGACATAAGCCTCCCCCTACTCCGCCATTTCGACCGATTTTGTGCTTCCCGCATCCAGCGTAATGATTTTATTCATCATCACTAAACTGTAACTATAGCAACGCACATCTGGACACTGACCCTGGCCGTGATTTCAAATAAATAACTAGACCACGGACAATGTTCGAAAGTTTGTTGTGACAATCTCGAAACAACTTAAATGTTCCATTGTATAATTGATTCATTTAAAATCAGACTTTGTGAGGATACCATTGTAACGCTATTGGTTTCCGCAGTAACCCTATTACCCTACTGCACTTGATGGCGGAGAGAATCCATCCTAGGACTAGTAGTCACATGCGAACTCCGCATCACACTGACGTCACGCAAAATCCTGCATCGCGCAAGCAAAGTTTACCGCGCAACTAGCATATTTATACAACGTCCCGAAACGGCCGTAACAGTTTTTTTTAAACTAAATGCATATGAAAGAGTAGTTATAGTTACGGTACTTATATCAAAAAAAAAAAAAAAACTTTTATCTGGTTGCCTATCTGTTTGTTCCGGTAATCTCCAAAACGGCTGGATTGATTTTGGGGGGACTTTCACAAGCAGATTGCTGATGTCATAAGGAGTAACATAGGCTATGCCATGCTTTTTGTCCCGGTAGCATGTTCCCGTGGGAGAATTTCTGACATGCACACGGGTCGACCGTGGACAGCAAAAACTACTCTTGCATAAACTCACACACCTCTATCTTCAACAGACGCTGGCAAGCTTCGCCCTCACGGAGATCGCACACGGTTCAGACGCGCGACTCATGCGCACGACGGCGACGTACGACCCACAAAACAAGCAATTCGTCATTCACACGCCAGACTTCGAGGCGGCTAAATGCTGGGTTGGTAATCTAGGTAAAACTTTGTGTGACATTTTACTTTGACATGCCTTTATGACGTTTTATACAGGTACCTAAGGGTGGTGGTGGGCGTAGCACGAATACGCGGAGTAAATTCGAACGATTTAAATTTTGAAAAATAAACACCGACTTCCTTAAAAAAAAAAACACTACAAAGTCAAAAATAATTTTAATTTCGGAATTCGGTGTCTTAGGATCTGTGTTTAAGGTTTTTTTTGCCACCGACTTCCGAAATTAAAGTTATTTTTGACTTTGTAGTGTTTTTTTTAAGGAAGTCGGTTTTTATTTTTTTGCAAAAAGTTTTTATTTTTAACTTTTTAGTTATGGTAGATACCCCGCACTAATCTAATCGCGTCATTCGTTCATTTGTCGCGCCAATACTTAATGCAAATATAAGACTTATATGGTTTTCACATGGATCCCACTGTCCGAATGGAACCAAATTAAAATGGGACCATTCGGGAAGCACCAGCTTTCAAATAAAAAAAAACATCGAAATCGGTTCACCCAGTCAAAAGTTATGAGCTAACAAACATTTAAAAAAAAATACGGATGAATTGATAACCTCCTCCTTTTTTTGAAGTCGGTTAAAAATACCCGTTTCGTACGTACATAATATATTATTCACTTAGTTGTAAGACCAATGGCCTTGGGGGATACTAATTGTCTTTGTAACAAAAATTTCAACCGAAATGCTATATGTGTTTCTGTATATGTTTTTTTTATAAAAAAAATATTTCGAATATTATTGTCACACGTTTTTGCTAGGACCTCAGGAAATAAGATACCTGACGTAAATATTTTTTTTACGATGAACATCTTATGAGCCTAAAGATTTCTTGGTAAATCTGTGAGACTGAATTTTGCCAAATTGTATGGCATCGGTTTCAAGTTAATGAACCACTTAGAATATGGGTGTTACTAGTCATTGATCAAGGCGAATATAGGTACTAGATATTTACTGTCGCTTAACAAAAAATACCGGTCATCAATAGTAGTAGGTACTTAATTCATGGACGACTCGAAATGTATGCCTGTGTAAGATAAATCAGTTTTGTGTAATTATACCTACGTTTGTCTTTGCATCATTCAAAGGTTGACTAAAAAAAAGCCTATAGCATAGAGTCCGCCACTGTCCATTAATTGTGTACCTAAAGTATTTTTAAAAGAAAACTGCCCTTGGTAGGCATTGTTAGACCAAAACAAATAAGTCAAAGGGAACTTAAATAAAACGACTTTTTTTAATGTCTTGAAAACGTATACCTACATTAACTTAGTCTAGACTTCGCCTATGTCATCAGAATTCAGACAAATATGCATTTATGTCAGTTTATCATACCATCTGCGTCATTAAATGTTTATTTGTTTAACTCTTCTGTGGGTGTTGAATCTGCATGTATTGCTACGCTAGCCATCGAAATTGAACTGAGTGGAGGTTATTTTATTTTTAAACTTATACATATTAACATCGTTCTGTGCTCAAGGTTGGCTGGATTTAGCTTATTTGTCTATTTAAGACTCGCATAGCTCCCAATTTTAGTCAAATTAAATTTTAGTAACTGTGTGAAAAGTACAGACGTGCACACAAAGACTTGCACATGGTGTTCATTGATCGTGAGAAACCGTATGTTAGGGTACCTCGGGATGTGTTGTGGCGGATCAAAATCATCAGCGCCACCATCACTTCTAGAGAGAGATAATTATGTTAAAAGGGAGCCTCGAAATGGAAATAGGACGATGATGCTCACATATGGCCAGTTCTTGTTGTTAATATCTGCTGCTATATTGATTCTGGTTTATGGAACTATAGCATGACTATTTCCTCTTTGGCTACCTGTTCATCTAGACAAATAAATAAAATTGGAGTGTCTGTTTGTAATATTAAAATAACCGCTTTTTACTAAGTGTATATGGATGTATACACGGTTCATATACCAAAACAACATTTTTTACAATTTTTGTCTGTCTGTCTGTTTGTTTATTCGGGCTAATCTCTGAAATGGCTGGACCGATTTTGACGGGACTTTCACTGGCAGATAGCTGATGTAACAAGGAGTAACTTAGGCTACTTTTATTTTAGAAAAACAACCTGGATTAATGCATTCTTAATACATTAACCGCGGTAGTACGTCCTCTTGCGATAATTTCCGACATCCACGCGGGCGAAGCCGCGGGCAAAAGCTAGTATACAAAATATAAAATTTAGTTTATTTTCACAAGAATTCCTGAAATAGAGAAAGTAAGCGCTAAGTCAGGATTTATAAAAAAAATCATGACAATGGGTTATGTGGGATGAAACTAATGGAATTTTGTCATTTTTGCCAATGGTAAAACCTATCGGCTTGTAAAATAAGAAATATCCTAAGAAGATGAACGACATGTTCATTCATCTTCTCAGGATATTTCTTATTTCATTAGTTCAACAAAACATCATTCAGTATTTCAACACAATTTAAAACAGACGTTCTGCGTTCAATTATGACAGTTAAGACTCATTAGTAAGATGTTACTACACTTGTTAAATTGCTACCCTCCCACGTATGCCTCTGTACTTCGAAATTATAGACTCTTGCGCACATCATGTTAGTAATGGTGATATTCTAATACTTCAGCGTAGCCACTTAAGTATATCTATATATCATAATTATTTTTTATATTTTAATTAGTTTTTTATTCTAATATTTAAAAGGTCCCTGGAAAGACTTGGGAGAGGCCTTTGCCCATTTATGGGACAATTTAGACTAAACAAAAAAAGTACATAAAATATATATTATGTCGTAGTAGTATGTAGTAGCATGTGACATAAACTACACACTACACTAGCAAATCCGATGCCCTTTTTTCCCTTAATGCTTTCAATGGAATTGTGAGACATAGATAAACATTACTGAAACTCTTCATGTTTACTCTTCGACTGATTGATGACCTACATACTCAAGTACCCTCATGTTATTGACTAGCCAAATGGCGTTGACGTGTAGTCCCTGAACCAACACAAATATTTGGGCCGGGACAGACAGTAATTGTCATTACTTTTGTTATGCAAAGGGTAGGTTCGCTTTTTTCTATTATTATTTGAAAAATTACGACGTTATTTTCAATATCGGCTTAATAGTCTATTCGCACGAATTTACTCGCCCGGATCAGGCGAATCGACATTATTTTCTATTGGAGACTCGCACGAAGATAATTTATTTGTGGGGACGTTTTGAATTTTATGCACTTTATTGCATGTACAGACGCCAGCACTTGAAGCTACTACAATCTGTCAAATTTCTTTAATAGGTTTTCAACTTTAACGCTAAAGTATTACGTTCAAAATTGATTGGGAAAAATTGACAGTTTCGGGTACCTTGATGTACTGGCGTCTGTTCTTGTCGTGACGTAATCTCATAACTGTAATGAATGAAATTCAAAATTATTGCCCACTCTATATCACAGAGAGGAGGCTTTTGTTCCGGCAGGGAGAACATGAAAGCTGATTATGCTATACTATAACTATTATCTTGACTTCATCTGTGATCTAGAATGAAAAGTAGTCAACGTCCTTCTCCAGGTCCCAGACTAGCTATCAGTCAAATTAAGATAACAATTGGTCTTCCAGGGTCGCGAGATTGTTCGAAAGAGATACCGTGACCCTGGCAAATGAAGGACCACGGGTGGGTTTTAGTCAGTAAAAGTCTGACACGCCCTCCCGCTCCGCCCAGAGCGGGAGAAGTCATTTGATGATTTCCCATCCAAAAAAAAAGTAACAATCGGTCAGTGTTTTTGGCATGGAAAGGTAACAAACAGATTAAGTTACTTCTGCATTTACATATAATATTTAGTATGAATTCTTTGCAAAGCCAAATCTCGCAACAACTGCGCGAGTAACCCATACATTTGTTTTTATCGTCACACCACTTCGCCGCGGTGTACCTCGACAGCGATATCCTCCCTTAAGCGTCCATTGAGTGACGATTTTTGGTCATACCGCGTACATTCGTGTAAAACGTTTTTAACGACTTGTTCAATTAACTATTAACTAGTTTTTGCTAGTTGCTCATAGTTGTCAGTTATCGTGCTGATTAAAAAATGTGGGTAATTAATGGGAACAATTCGAAATATTATGCAATTCAAGCTATTAACGCAGATTTTTTTTATGTATGTACTTCTAAGAAAATAATTCAAAATATTATGCAACTTAAGGCGTACGCACATTTTGTTATGAGCATCAAAAATAAATATTATTTAAAGTCATACGGTTGGTATTATTTATGGTTTTTCTATAGAAAATATTATATTAAAGGGACAAAGCTACGGTACCCTACCAGTGCTACATTAACGCATCCTCCTTAAAATATTTTTTTTCTCGCCAAACATTTTGCCTCGTGTAAAGTATCACTTATATAAACTTGACATTTAAGAACTTTATATACTTACATACTTGACGCATATAATAAGTAATAATGAAAATACCTAAAACAACAATAACAGTGATAAACAAACGTACGATTTCTCTAGAACTGGCATTGAAGTTCACATTACTTAATAAATAAATACCAAGTAAAGATAAAATGTTTGTGCCTCGGAAAACATCTCGTTAAACCGTTGATCCCGGCTGTCTGTATCTTTGTCAGTCGTTTCGGGTAGTCAGAAGTCTAAAAGTCGTGACAACTTTTCTTACCAAGGGGTATCGTGTCCCAGTAACTGGGTTGTGGAGAACAGATTGGCAGTAGCTCCATGCAAAATACAGGTATCCAGCTGCATCCGGTTAGACCAGCCTTTCCCAAAGTGAAAGAGAGAGACTGTGTGGGGTGTGTAGACTCACAGTAAAAATGGGGGCGTTACATAACGCACCCATTTTTTTCTGGGTCTCTTACCACCCCCCTTTAGTCCTGCAGCGCCCACAAGCGGGGCGTTATCAGCCACTTTGGGAAAGGCTGGGTTAGACTGTAAGGCGACCCAAACATAGCCGGGAAAAGGCTAGGCAGTTTGCTTGAAAGATATATGTCTGATTCATTGTTTAGTCATTTACGAGTGTATTGATAACAGTTCAAATATTTCCACAATAAGGAAAAGATGGAAAAAATTGCCATAACAGAAAAAGATAGGAAAGTAAATACACTATGTTTCAGTATCTAAATAGCATTTCGAACCGCGTCTTAGCTGCAAATGATAGCCAGAGTTCTAAAGAGAGTGGGTAGGTATATGCCTCAAAAATACTAACCATATTCAAGAATATAACTTTTGTTGTCGATTTGTGCATACAATTGCCTAACAAGAGACCACTCTTCAGTTTTTGCTTGAGGCTTTTCACTAGTTGTATATTTACTAGTTTCGCCCGCGTATGACGCATATAAACCTTCCTCTTGATTCACTACGTCTGTTTATGAAAACCGCATTAAAATCTGTTGCGTAGTTTAAAGGTCTAAGCGTACAGACGCGGGAAGCGACTTTGCTTTATCCCTCAAATGCATGATTTTTACTTTGTAACCAAATTAAATTTATTTGGATGTAAGATTAGCTATATAGTAAGGAAAAAATATTTAAAAATATATATTCATAAAAATACTTTATTTTTTCTAAATGGGTTGGTGGAAATTTACATCTTTATGTAATCATGACTAACCTACTGAGAACAAAATGTGTAGTGAGATAATAAACCACTTTTTTCCAATTACAAAAACAAAAAATGACGAACGGAAACGAAAAAATGACATTGAAATTTCCACCACAATGCATTTAAGGGTTATTCTATGTAGAGATTACTACCATGCTATAACAGCTGGGAACCGAAAACAACAATGAAGTTTAATTTCCATATTCAGAGACGTCACCTAAAACCAATTAAAAACCACCATTAACAAATACAATGCTTTTAAACTGGCAAAGTCAAATTAAAATAATTTTTATTTATTTATTCACACTAAACGTACAACATCCTTACAGGCTAGACCCAATGCGACATTGTAGTACACTAAAAATTAAACAGTTTCACTATTTATCAAGTACCATAGCAAATTTTATAGACAGCCATTTTATCAAATTCACCCAAAGTGCAACAGAATATGTCGACGTCATCAGCAATGAGGTTGAGAGTGCGGAGTGCGCACGTCAGCGGCGCCTCACGCAGCAAGTTAGTTCGCGCGCGCGATTTATTTCAAAGAGACAACTAAAACACACTTTTGAACGTCATATTTTGACTTACAAATTTAAACCTGTCGATAACTGTGTATGGTTAATTAACAAATCCCTAGTACCTAGCTCTCGTACCAGCAAAGTCTCAGTACCAGGAAAAGTCGTACAGAGGACCTGCCAGGGTCGCTAGATTTGTTCGAAAGAGTTACCGTGGCCCTGGCACATGGGCAACTGAAGGAACACGGGTGGGTTTAAGTCATTAAAAGTCTGATACGCCCCGCTCTGCCCAGAGCGGGAGAGTGGGAACATTATGGGCAGCTGATGATACACCAAAAATATTTACGCATTCCGTAATTTGATAGCCAATGCATCATTCATTTAAAGCCACAGATAATGTTATTAGTGGTATTATAAGAATCAAGAATTATTTTTATCAGTTCATTAAATAACTTCAATTAGGTATGTATGAATCATTCATAAGAAACGTTTTGAGTTTGATTACTTTCTTATCAAATCATTTATGAATCAAGGTTGGCTGTAATAGCTTAGCAACACGCGCGAATATTTCATTGTTTTGATTGTGTATAATGGTGTGATGTTAAAATCAAAAGTCCCTTATTCAAACTAGGCTGAGAGTCAGCACTTTATGAACCTCAAAGTCACATTAGACAGTCCCCAAAACGACCGCCCTTTACTACTTCCTAGTGCTTTAGCTGGGGAGAAGAAGTGGCGCAACAAAGTCCCCAGCATCACGCGTAGCATGACCACCGTAGAAAGGGGTTTTGTCGACGGAAGAATAGACAAAATTACAGATTGTAGAAAGATTAAAGACATAATTAAAGATTTGTACCGTTTTAGGATAGCGTAGCAAATCAAATCATTTATTCGTAAACATAGGTGACAATTATATACAAGATCTTAAGGATTAGGTAGTGCGCTATGTTTTGCCAATTGACATACAAATTATTAAGAAAAAAAATATAAGTACTATTAAATTAAAATGATAGTTCTATCTCTATTCTACCAAGAATAGACAAAGTTCTTTCTATGGTGGTCATGCTACGCGTGCAGGTAAAGTTTATGATCCTTCGCAAAAGCAAGAGTATGGAGAACAAAGGTGGATGGATCGTGTGAGAAAAGATAATAATTATATGAAAGCGAGTGTATTTCAACGGGGCAGCTAATGGAAGGGAATAGAGAAGTAAAAGACCTTTGGGCCGACCCCAAGTAACATGAGACAAGGGACAGGCAGAAGAAGTTTATACAGCAATTTAAACAAATACAAAGAATTAATTTATTAATAAGTTTATGCGCGGCGTTCATTTTATTTTATTTATAAATATAATTTTTAATTACCTATCGACAATATGCATTGTTCAACAAAAAATAAATACTGGTTTTTCCCTTTTATTAATCATGCGGTCAAGAACCCTTTTGGTCACGTGTGTGACCCTTCATGACTGGGCATTTACCTCCTGTCAATTTCAAAATGGATCGTTGACCGTTGTGTTACGAAATACTGGTTTTAGGGGAACCGCCAGGGTAGCCAACGAAGTTCAAAATATAATACCTGAATTTTGTCATAAAATAATAATTCAATAAGGAGTGTTGTATTAATAAGGATAATATTTTTGTGTTCACCAAAAATCTTAAGGTACATCTATGTATGCATTTCTAAAATATTGATCTTAAACCCGTTTAATTGTTTTACTATAATTAAACTACTCGGCCAACAAAATATGTTACATCAAACAAATTCCAAATTAACACCAAGATATAACACTTTTTTATTGTAGTGCGCTGCAAATATTCTATTGTAACAATAACTATTTTATTCTTCCCCGAAAAATACTGATCGTGAACCAAATATTCCTGAATGTACTACGTGAGCTCGACAAATGAGTGTGGGAATGCACGCTTGTGCGACATACTCGAGCTCACATAGTACACTAGGTTAGGTTAGGTTAAAACTGTGACCTCCTAGAAACGACTGTGTGCCGCACAATGCAGTGCATTATCTGAAGTAAAACTAAAAAAATAAATGCTTGTTTTTAAAATTAGGTGTATTACTATTTTTACAAATTTGCAACAGTTGTTAAATAGATGCTCGTTATGACATATTTTAATTAACATATTTTGGTGCACATTCAGTATATTTGGTGGAACACAGGCAAAATTAGGTAAATGAAATGGGAATAAATTGAAGTACTTTTAAATACCATCCTATTAATAATAATATCTCAGTAAAGCTATATTTGTTACGGTCACAGATCTTATTGTAATTAACTTATAGCCATGACACTGATCTGCCTGACGGCTCACTTCCTCTCTTGGAGGAGGCCTGTGTCCCAGCAGTGGGAACATTATAGGCTGATAATTATAGGAATTTTTTAGACCTTTGCATTGTGATATAAAACAGTTTGATAATTCAGCTACTGAAAGTCGGACAATTCTGAATGCTACATTATATCATTTGTGAAATAAATGAAGTTAATAAATCAGTTGTTAATTGAATTGCATGGATCATCTGTAATAAATGGATTTAATTTTAATTAATGGATATTCTGGATTATGAATTTAGAATTTAATTTATTTAATTTGTGTGTTGTATATATTGATATTTTTATCTTTTGTATTAATTTATAGGTATGTGACTTTGTATTTATAATTTGATAATTTTAATGTTTATGTCTGATATGGGTTATATTACCTGAAATAAACGAATTTTAATTTAATTTTTAATTTAATTTAATTCTCTTCCCAGGCAGAACATGCACCCACAGTTTGCTGTTCGCTCAGCTGATCACACCCGACGGCACCAACCATGGCCTACACGGGTTCCTGGTGCCCATCCGCAACCCTGAGACCCTGGAGACATACCCTGGACTCATTGTCGGAGATATGGGGGAGAAGATCGGAGTCAATGGAATTGATAATGGGTAAGAGATGAACCTAATTCATTGTTTTTTTTGGGTCCTTTGATTTCGAATGCACAGCAATTTGCATCAAACTGTTATACAATTTGAGTTTTCCGTGCTGTTGAGGCATTGCTGTCTTCAAATAAAATTTCTGGAATTATGTTCGGAAATCAAGTGAAGTCGGACTTGCAGACGAATGGTTCACAGCACAACACAAAAAGTGCCGAAAAAAAACACGATTCTTGTGTGAAACCCGACTGCTTTTAAGTTTTCAACCTTACTTTATTTATTTGTTGTTATAGCGGCTATAGAAATACACACCGGGAAAATGACTTCTTCATGAGATACAGCCCGCTAACAAACAGACGGACGGACGTTAATTTTTGACGATTAAAAGATAGGGTTTGTATATACCACTGCTTTCTAATAACATTCGAAGACATATCTTGGCAGATCTGAAATCTGTTCTGAACCTTAATTAAATGAAGACAGAGACTCATCTCGTTTGTATGAACGAGTTCATGTTTCCTAAAGGCCTAAGAACAAAAAAAAAAGAGAAAAAGTCATTCCTACAGCTTTATGAACTTAGAGCGTTGTATTGATGATTTTGATGATTATAATTCTGTAACTACATATGTCTTACAGGCGCGAATAATATTTTAATCAACATAAAACCTAGCACTGGCCTGCACATTGCAAAAAACGTAAGAAAATTTGAATTTCGCGGGCTGGTTGAAGCATTCACCTTAAGTTACTAAGTGAATAAAACAGCAAAGTAGGTTAATGTACTATTCTGTTGTGCGTAACGTAATCCACAAATTGATCAAATTACCTCATCTTAGGTACCACTCTTTCCTTGCACAGCTAACGAGTCACAATGACAAAACAAAACCCCCCAACATGTTTTATGCTGGTTATGTTGGTAGCGTAAGACACAGAACAGATAAAGAGGTTAGAAGGGCCTTGTGGGCGGGGCGCGCGCGCCGCTCATATTGTGAACGCTCATATGTCGACCGAAATTAGCGTCACCGACCAACAGTCGCGCTCATATTGTGACAACGTACGAAGCTCCGCGAAAAAATAATAATTATGCCGTCTTGCGCTATCATAACGTGTCGGAAAAGAAGCCAGATATGTAGTGTAGCCCGAGAAGGGATTTCTTTTCACCGGTAAGTCCTAAAACCTTATAATACGAGTGTTATTTGAAATTATTACAATTGTATTATGTACTTTGTAGACAAAACGACACAATCGAAAAAAAGATGCAAAATTATACATTGCTTGCAACGGATGGGTACCATCTTGTACTACGCGAGTGATCGCGCGATGTATTGCGATCATTGCGAGAGTCGCGTGTGCCGAGCCAATGCTTGAATTCCGCGAAATTCCATGCGTATCGATAGTGTTGCACCAAGTTGTAAACACTGTCGATATTACGAATGTATTCAATTGATTATTATCAGTAATATTGGAATTAAAATACCTTTGTTAATTTACACCAATTATTGTTAATTGTGGTTATCAATATAGTTTCTGAGTGGGGTTTTCGTCTAAAATTTGGTTTGAGGTTAGCTGTTTATAATGAAAACATATATTTTATTATTAGGTTTCCAACAGATCCAGATATAAGGAAATTGTGGATTGAGGCAACCGGTAGAATACAATGGATACCTACTAAATGTAGCACAATTTTCAACAAATGGATTCTCTTTGATAACCGCAAGCGCTCAGGTGGTTGGATCCTGGTTCAGCACCTAAACAATGCCCTAAACGAAAACTTACCCCTAGAAAAGTGATGGTCACTGTTTGGTGGTCTAGCGCCGGTGTGATTCATCACAGCTTCTTACCAAATGGGGTGAGCATTACTGCAGATGTGTACTGTGAAGAACTGAACTCAATGATGGAGAAGCTGGCACATCTCCAACCAGCATTGGTCAATCGCTCGTCTCCGCTGCTCCTGCACGACAACGCGCGACCTCATACTGCACAGCAGACGGTCTCCAAGTTGCAAGAACTGGGGTTGGAAGCTCTCCGTCATCCGCCCTACTCACCAGACTTTGCGCCTACAGACTACTACTTTTTCCAGAATTTGGATAACTTCTTGGCGGGAAAAAAATTCAATACCCGAGAGGCAGTACAAAATGCCTTTGAAGAATTTGTTGCCTCCTGTCCAGCTGATTTTTTTAAGAAGGGCATCAATAAACTGCCACTGCGTTGGCAAAGATGCATTGATTGCATGGGTGATTATTTCGATTAATACAAATAAAAATACATGAAAAAAATTCGTTTAATTTTTTTCATACAAAACGGCAATTTCATAGGTAAAGACCTATTATTATGTATTTAGAATGTCCACACTATTCCAACCCCGTCCCTCTCCCGATATTATAGCAAAAAATTGCAAATTTTTTTGCAACAAAAATTTTAAGAATTACAGTAATTTTATCGATATCGATTATCGACTGTTTGTTCACCATAACATGTATGAGAAATAAATTGCTTTTCGTGTGTGTGAGTGCACGTCAAGTACAGTGTTTGCGTTAGTGTGACAATCAATAGCAAGCTCGCGATCTAAGTGTGTGTAATTTATTAGTGTGCGTAATTCGCGTACGTTCGGGACCTTTGCTTGTAGTGGAGTTAAAGAGTGGGAGACAAGCGGCGACACGCGTTCTAATACAAATCAGGAACTATTTCCTTTCTAACCTCTTTATCTGTTCTGTGGCGTAAGAGGTGACTAAGGGACTTACTAGAGAATGGGCAGCAGCGTAAAGTGAATATTACCACTATACTGCGATCGCCAACCCGCCTGCCAAGCGTGGCGATTATTGCAAACCCCCAAATTGTGGGAGGCCTAGGCTGAAATGATGAATTATTGTTTTTTGTTTTTTATGCGTTTACCAATGACAAACGAGAAAAAAATACATAAAAAAATAAGTACATACTGCGAGACTAATTAAAAGAGTAAAATATAAATACCTATCAACATATAAAACTAAGTTCATTATGCTGTTAGAAACTATTATTACAGTAATTATAGCATTTGAACGTGGCGTTATCCTCTTAAAATACTTCCTAAATTCCTGGTACCTACGGGGAAATAACAGGGAAGACCGTGTTTATTTAATAACCGTAATTCGTGGCGAGAGCCGATCTATTGATTGATTTCTATACTTAATGTTTTTTCAATCAATTGATATCAGTATCGGATTAAATAGTACAGCGGCTATTACAAGTTTTTATCAGTCTATAAAAAAAAAAACTTAATATTTTACAAAAAATAGTAGCCTGAATTCGTTACGTTACCCTACGCGATCTAATCAGAAATGAAGAGGTCTGTAAAAGAATAAAAGTAACCTACATAGTCCGAAGAATTTTCAAATTTAAGTGGCGGTGGGGTGGGCACATTGCTCGCAGAACAGATGGCCGATGGGGCTGGAAGGTTTTGGAGTGGCGACCGCGAACTGGAAGACGTAGCGTTGGAAGGCCTCCCACAAGGTGGACCGATGACCTGGTAAAGGCTGCAGGAATCCGCTGGATCCGAGAAGCACAGAACCGGTCGAAGTGTCAGTGCTTCGGGGAGGCCTATGTCCAGCAGTGGACGTCTTTCGGCTGAAATTATAATGATGATGAATTCTTCCAACAAATTAATGGCGTACAAATTGCCATGAAATCAACCACCCTCGATAAAGGCACTATACACGTGCGGGGCCAGTACCATAAAGTTTGAATTGTATCAACAATTACAATTCAACATAGACTTTACGGTGTTGTTTCCAAAAATCACGAAATTAAGTTTAATGTTGTTTTTATGTTGTTTGTTGTATTTATTTACTAAAACGAAAAAGAAGGTCCCACGGTTAGAATGGTAATTGTTAGTAATTGTGTTATTTGTCATGTTTAGAATGTATACCTAATTTAGAAAACAAGTTTCAGTTAATGTGATAACCTGATTGCCAACCTATGAGTATAAAGATATTTATACTACTAGAATGAAACATAAACAGTTAATTACGTACATATTCATCTGCTTTGGGGAATTGCCTTTTGTAAAAACAATGTTCAAAATTGAGTGTGAATGGAATGTTCTGGTCAATTTCCATTAGATTTTTAGTATAATTGATTCGCTCCATTAGATTCTGGTAATATTTAATTACACAAAACATAATGTAATACAAAATTTATAACATTTTATAAATCTATTGTTATACCGTTGTCAAATTGCTCCGTTGTATTGCCTTGTATTACTTTATCACGCCTGTTTATCTACTGACTAGCTCAATAATGGGTGTCACCAAGTGAAGACCATTGTCGGTGCAATGCGGCCCCTATGCGTGTGCGCATCCTGTCGCTAGTCTGAGGCGATAACCCCGCGTTATATAATTGAGTAATCTAAGGGCAATTGAGAGTTACATCACAGAACAAAATCAAATCATTTATTGGTCTGAAAAAATGCGTAATACAGTACATAGATGTTTTATTTTATGAGGCCTCCATGCCCTACCGTGACATGGACACGTAAATCATATATAATTATTATTGAATTTACACCAGTTTAAAGATTTTATAATTTTAAAATAACATTATGAAAAATAAAATAATACAAGATTCAAATTAATGTCAAATCTTTTGATTTACAGTAAAATGTCACAGTAATAAAAAAAGTCAAATGTCAACAAGGTTACAGTAATAAAAAAATATAATGTCATAAAAAATAATGTAAAAATAGCTAGTCAATCAGTCAGTGATTTATCATTAAGGAAGTCGTCAATTGTGTGATAACTTTTTGAATTAATAGTGAATTTAGTGCCCTTTTAAATTAGAAAACAGTCATAGTTTTAATAATATTAGGTACTTTATTATAAATGTGTGGGGCAATGTCAAAAAACTTTTTTGCATTAGTGCTGTTTTACATTTAACTTGACACAATTGATTAATACATTGAGTCTGTATTGAATTTCATCCGACTGCCGACCATTTATTGAATAGATGTGAATTTTTTCACAAATAAAGCTGACTCCAGTATATAGCGTTGATGAAAGTGCGTAACGCACTAAGTAATAAGTTATAACTAAATCATTATTATGTAGCCAATTTATAATGTCTCGTAAAGAAGTATTGATGTCATTCTCGTAATTATTATTCTTTGTACACTTTATTACAGCAATACTGTCATCTGCAAAGAGAACCATTTTGTTTGATGTTACTTTCGGGAGATCATTAATTTATATTTAAAAACTAGCGGTCCTAGTACGCTACCCTGTGGGAGACCATATCTTACGTGCCTCGGTTTTGATACATAAGTGGTTTCTAATTTAGTCTTTGGACATGTTCTAGAAATTTCTGTAGTTTGAAGCCTTTTACTTAAGTACGATTATATTAGCTGTAGGATATTCCCTCTTATACCATAACTTTGTAGTTTTTGTAACGTAATCTTATTATCCACATAATCAAAAGCCTTTGTCATGTCAGTTTACATTGCACAGACAGGGTTTCTCTTATCTTATTACATGGAATGATAGATAGACTCAAAGACCAAATAGTGCCATATTGATCGTGGTGTTCTTACACAATCCCTTTTGTTCTATACACAATAATTTATACTTTTCGAAATAGGCATATAAAGAACTAGCTTATGCCCGCGACTTCGTCCGCGTCAAATTTTTGCTCCCCTGACCCTTCTCGTCGAGCACGCGGGTGCTCATTGATACTGATTGTTTTTTTTTTTTTGCGTCAATTTCCCTTAAGAATCATCTAAATCTGTTGGAACTACTGAAACATCGTGGTAACGTACACAGAAACAAATCTATTACAGAAACAATGAAATGTGCACATCGCAGTTTTCTAAATCGGGTATTCTAAGACACTTGGTATAATCAATACTCGTCTAAAATTCTACAATCTATAAAGTCAATATAGGCTTACTAACGATCGTGCATAACTTTGATAATGTACCGCTTTACGGTCGATTGATAAAAAGATCAAAGAAGACTTCCGACATTTTCAGAAATTTTATCAACATTAAAGAGTATTCTTATCAGATTCAGAGAAAATATTACAAGTAGGCATTTTATGAAGTATGATTTCTCGAAGCTTGAAGAAAAATACGTCATAGGTCAAAAGTCAACTGTTACATTAACTAGATAACAATTTAAGTTTAGTATCAACCACCTAGAAATACACTGTAAGTGGCTCCTTACCTATGATATATTTTTGGACAGGTAAAATTAAAAGAAGACGGCAATAGCTCAGTGAATGCGAGCGAAAAGTACCCCATTTGTTGCACTAGGCGTTTTTCGCGCGCAGCCGATATAGGAGCAAGTAAATTCAATCCACGTGCACCCACATAAAACTTCTATTCCTCCCTAGAATAGGAAACGTAACTGAGTTTTCACTGATTAGTATTAGGTACACATAACGTGATATCCAGAGTGCCAGTCGTACAAAAACACCAGGTCAGAATCTAAGTTCAAAATTCGAAGATAAGAAATCTTTTCATGATTCATATTCATTTCGCAATTCAAAGTACAGATTTTTTCATTGGGACTAGTAATTTGGTCAGTTTATCAGTTATCATCAGTACACGTAATGATACCATGATGTGCTGTCCAGATTGCCAGTCACACAAAACACCAGTTCAGTATCAAAGTCCAAAATCCAAAGATCCGAAATCTTTTCATGATTCATCCTCATTTCCCAATTCAAAGTCCAGATTTCCAAATATCACAAGTAACTTGATCAGTTTATCACGTATCTGTATTAGGTAAACGTTTCGCGATACCTACCATGATGTGACACAAAACAAGAAAACAAGAGTTCAGAATCAAAGTCTAAAATCCAAAGACACGAAATAATTTCATGATTTTTATTCGTTCAAAGTCCAGTAATTTTATGGTTCAATTCTTTGTAAGGCGATGTTTAGATCTGAATTAAGAAATTAACTCTATGAAATCAGTGATGGCGCGCACACTCATAACAAAACAGCATCTTAGTCACAGTTGAAAAATACTTATTGAAAAACCGGCCAAATGCGAAATTTATACCATGATTTACACAGTCGTGATAGAGGGGCTTGTGTGTAATAACAGCCATTGTAGATCGGTCAGGATAAGCTACACTTGCCGCGGGTGGTCTATGGATGGGTGACCATTTTTATATACCAATACCCCTCCATGGTTCGGAAAGCTCATTAAATCCATGGTCCCGGCTGACATCCGTAGATCTTTGACAGTCAGAAACCCGAACAACTGACAACCAGATTTACCTAGGGGTATCTTATTACCTAGTAACTGGGTTGTGGACTTCAGATAAGCAGTGCTCCATGTTAGTTTCTGGTGGTGGAAACCGACCTCAATATAGGAAAGAGCAAAAGGGAAATCGCGAGGCAAGTGATGAGTTTACACAGGCGTATTGCAAACGCTGATTTCCCCGAATTGTAAAGCAGAAGTATGCCATAGTACACCCATATTTTGCTAGTCACATTCAAGTCCCATTTATTAGAGGGCAATTCTATATTGTTTACATTAATCTTATTATTTTCTATGTGGCCGCTGTACCAAATATTCTTTGAACATTTCAACTAGGTACTACTGGTTTTTTTTTTTGATGTGAAATCTTCAGTTGACTTCTTCCGCTCTGGGCGGAGCGAGAGGGCGTATCAGACTTTACTGACTAAAACCCACCCGTGTTCCTTCAGTTACCCATATGCCAGGGCCACGGTATCTCGTTTGAACAATCTCGCGACCCTGGCAGGAGGTACTACTGGTTACGGTATTCACCATAAGGTTAAAGATACAGCCCTGTAACTTACAGACTGACAGACAGCATATGCTAAGTAACAGCATTTCGTCATTTGAGGCCCTCTAGATACGGAAGTCTAAAAGCAGTTTTGTGTCTGGCGGTCTACTCCCTAAGCACGATATCTATAGTTTCTGCCGAAACAGCAAATGTTTCCTAGTCCGTATCACTTACGGATATAAGATAACCGAAAAAAAAAAAAGAATTTGACAGTTGTTTTAACGGATCAACTACTTTCGGACGGGCCCCATTATCGCTGACGGGGTTAGAGATTACTCGTATAGCGTACGGGGCGAGCTCGGGCTCTGTGATAGGCTTTAGTCACGTATTTTATCACGGTTTTTGCTCCCAAACTGTGACAAAAATGTGTGACTCAACCCTATCACAGTAGACCGTGCTAAGTCTGTGATGCAAAGTCTTAGTCATAAATTGGCATTCTTTATAGTTTATGCTATCAAGGCTGCCAGTATGTTCTTAAATTACACACGCGTTATTTTTTCAAATCTATTCCTACATATTTTTTACGATCGTTGTTATATCACTTATCTTTAATGATACCTTATGTACACGTCGCGTCGTTGCGATACTTTACAGGGTCGTGTATGAATCAGTGGGAGTCGTACGATGATTATAACATTGTTAAGAATAGTTCTAGAAGATTGTTTATTTTTTTGCTGTTTTTTTTTAACTATTCTCAGCGTCTATTCGACTAAGTCTGACCTCTCAAACTAGTGACTCAAATCATCAGTACCTACTATTAAAACGTTGGATAGAATTCAAGATCTGAAATAAGAATTAACCCAACTTGGATTTCATTTAGTGAAATATTCATGAAGATCTTTCAGATACCAGAAGCATCGCATTTCCAGAGATTCTAGGTCAGCCGACTGACCTAAATTCTAATAGAAGCTCTCTACATATAAAGTTACTTGAATTGGCACTGGCGGACACCGCCCAGCAAACCAAACTTAACCGTAAACCTGCCTCTGAATGCTTTTCTTTCACAAACTAGTGGTCAATTATTAATTTCGACTTTTTTCAATGAATGCAAGATAGACATTTTTGACAGTAAAATAGGTACGCCTTGATTTTTCAGATGTGCAAAAGCCTTTAAAAATAAATAAAATGCCTGATTCACTGCACGTAATATTCATTCATTATTAAAACATCTGACTCATAAAAAATACATAGTAAAAGTATAATCATAACAATAAAGCTGCGATTATATCTAATCAGTTTTATATTTCCGTTGAATCTTTACATATGACATGAATGACCGTCCCTTTGAATGTTTTTGGATGGGGTCATTTATCTTTGACCGATGCAGGGAAAATACAGGTTGATTGAACCGCACTTGTAATACTTATGTCATTATATGTTATTATGTCCATACTTTTTTCCGCCGTAGCGAAGCAAAAAAGGTGGTTATGATTTTGACCAGTATGTATGTATGTTTATCGATCCCCCATAACTTCTAAACTGCTCATAATTCGACAAATGAGGAATCGTTGGAAGCGTCTTGATCGTCCGCTGGTAGCCTATGTGACGTCACATTTAATTGACCACGGGTTACATAGTTTTTGGAGTGCATTTTTCAGCAGTCGGGTTTTAGTTTTTGAACTATCTCTTTTACTAATATTACAAATGCGAAAGTAACACTGTCGACCCGTCTGTTACCTTTACCTGGATTGGGACAAAGGATATTTTTATCGAATGTCCACGCGAGCGAAGCCGCGAGTAAATCCTAGTCATCGTATAAAACCAGGTTCATTGGCATGCAACGAACGCAACGGGACCTTTGATTTTTGTATGTATTTAACGATCCTCAAATTATGTTTAGGTACTCGTTTGCCCGGTTAAGGTATAAGGACCTCCTTTTTAATTACCAAGTTGTAATTAAAATTAAACTTGGACGCCGCTGATTTCATAATTTTGATTTTAAGTTGCAGACTTCTTCCTTTTCATCCTCGTCCTTTTTAACCGACGAAAAAAAACGGAGGAGGTTATCAATTCGACGCGTATATTTTTTTTTTGTTTGTTTGTTTTTTTTTTATGTTTGACCACGCATAACTTTTTACATAGTAGTCCGATTGTGATAATTCTTTTTTTATTGGAAAGGGTATACTCCGAGGGTGGTCCCATATAAATTTGAAAAACAAAATCAAACCCTAAGGGTCAGAAAACAGGGGATGATTGATTGTTCACTCACTGATTGTTATGTTTAACCACGCATAACTTTATACAGAGTAGTCCGATTTTGATAATTCTTTATTCATTGTATAGGGTATACCTTGCCAAGTATTACAAGTATATTAAAGCCACAAAAAAATTATAAAATAAAAACTTTTTACCAAAAAATTTAACCGCCGAAAAAACTGAAAAGCAAAAAATAATAAACCTTAAAATTATGAGTCGGCGCTGGAAAATCAATGAACAAAGATCACTCAAAGCGCCGACTCATAATTTTAAGGTTTATTATTTTTTGCTTTTCAGTTTTTTCGGCGGTTAAATTTTTTGGTAAAAAGTTTTTATCATGAACAAGTTCCTATGGTCTCGTAATTTCTGTGTGCCGTTGGTACTGAGCGTCAATTGAGAAATAAATGTACTATATGTATTCGTAGGTCTAGCCTACCAATACCAACTACCGTGGTGCATTTGTTTTGGCTCTTATGGAGTGAATTGTATTGTGTTCTTTGTTGCTTTTTAAATTTTATATTTGTACTAACTGAGCCCACTGCTTGGACCGCGTAGATGTCGGAAATTATCTCACGGGAACGCGGTAACGGGACATAAAGTTACTCTTTATAACATCAGCAAGTGAAACTCCCGTCAAATTCAGTGTAGCCGTTTCAGAGATAAGCCGTAACAAACAGACAGACAAAAGAGTTAAAAAGGTTTTTTTTTATAATTACCGAATATACTTTCAGCTGTTATTTTGACATTACAATCTGACACATCGGTTATTTGTGAGTGTCATGTAAGAGTTTAAATTTTATTTTTAACCCCCGACGGAAAAAGAGGGGTGTTATAAGTTTGACGTGTCTGTCTGTCTGTCTGTCTGTCTGTCTGTCTGTCTGTCTGTCTGTGTGTGTGTCTGTCTGTGTGTCTGTCTGTCTGTGGCATCATAGCTCCCGAACGGATGAAGCGATTTCAATTATTATTATTTTGTATTAAAGGTGACTTATGTGCGAGTGTTCTTAGACATGTTTGATGAAAATCGGTTGAGCCGTTTAAAAGTTGTGGGGGGTGAAAGTGGGGAAGAATAACCGAATCTCTACAAATATACTCGAGTGGGGTCTCAAATGAAAGCGCACTGAAAGAGAATGATGTTCTTAACTACGCTTGATGAGTAAATTGGTGGTGGGAAAATTGGGACATGGAAATCCGATTGTCACGTGAGAGTATCAATGACTACATCTCAGTCTTTGCAATTCTGCTAAAGATGATTTGTCATGTGGGTTATTAAATAGTTTTGTTTGGTCGAGCTCACAAATTGCAACACCATCCAAGGAAAAGGCCAAGCCTATGTAGCCTTAAGCAGAGTAAAAATTCTCTACTTAAGGCTACATAGGCTTGGCCTTTTGCGAAAGTACTTTTACCTAAGTAAACCACAGCTTTTTCAACTGTCGTCCCTTGCAACTTATAAGTTGCGGCGATTACGGCATATATGCCGTAATCGCCCAACATAAAATGATAAGAAACATTGTTCTTTCAATATTTCCATATCCTCTAAGACCTTGAAAAGTTACATTATGTGGCCTTATCAGAATCCATCCATTCTCGTCAACACAACTCCGGCCGATAGTGGCATCATCAAATTGAATTGATATTGTTTTTGGAAGCTTCCCATCTTCCTGTTGGCCACGGCGAAGTTCTATGTATTTACAACTTAACAAAATCTACATTATAATAAGTATACCTATAAAAAGTATAAAATAAAAAATTAAATTAAAAATTTAAAAAACCCCCGACACAAAAACCTGAGATCCCTTTAAAAAGTAAAAAATAATAAAAAAACTCAATCTTAAAGTACCTAAGTATGTATTAATAATTTTAAAAAAAATACGTCGCGTTGGGGGACCGCTCTGCAAGGGCAGACGTCGTTGACGATCGTATCCTAAATGCAATATTTAGAAGTAATTTTATAAAAGTTTTCTTCAGTTAGGTAATAGACTATTTGTAATTAAATTGTTAGGTTTGGAGCGGTCCCCCAACGCGACGTATTTTTTTAAAAATTATTAATACATACTTAGGTACTTTAAGATTGAGTTTTTTTATTATTTTTTACTTTTTAAAGGGATCTCAGGTTTTTGTGTCGGGGGTTTTTTAAATTTTTAATTTAATTTTTTAAATAATGAGTGCCAATACCTGGAATAAACATTTATTGCAATACTGATTGGAAAACATTATAAGGAAACCTGAACCTAACAACGACATTAAATCACAAACACGTATAGGGAGCGTGTTGTTTTTTGCTTGGTCATTTTTTAAATGAGTAAAGTGGGTTTGCCCCTTGTAGGGAAAATTTTAATGATTCACACGTGGACGCTTAAAACAATTAATCGTATGATTTATAAGATATCAATAAAATTACTGTCTCGTATGTTGTTGATAAGAGAATTTGTCATAGGCTTGAATGAAGTTATTAATAATAATATGTATGTTATTAGCTGTGAGATACAAGGGCTATCACGCGATTATGTTATTTTTTCACGTGTACGAGAACAGGAAATTGAGCCTTTAATGTTCCCACTGCTGGGATGCAGGCCTTCATCTGTGTGAGAGGGAATCTGTAATACTACTTCGCGGGCCCAGTGCGGGTTGGTTGATGACCCATGTGTCCGAATGTTTGGTTCTAAGACATGCAAGTTTCCTCACAATGTTTTCATTCACCGTTTTTGAGAGCAGTGGTGGCGAAATAAATTATATAAGGCAAAGCGCCTGCCTTTTTTTTTTGGATTGCAAATCATCAAATGATTTTTCCCGCTCTGGGTGGAGCGGCAAGGCGTGTCAGACTTCCACTGACCAAAACCCACCCGTGTTCCTTCAGTTACCCATATGCCATGGCCACGGTATCTCGTTTGAACAATCTCGCGACCCTGGCACGCATCGGTCCTAGCAGACCCCTTCAAAAGCGCCTGCCCTGGTTAAAACCTACGTTGTACGATTCGTAAGTCGGGGTCGGTACCACTGTGCTACCACAGCCCTACTGGGCGACCACAGCTCTACTGGCTTATAAAAATCATCTGCCAAAAAATACTATTTTTATAACTTTTAAGTTCTTGTTCATGGTCTTGTTGACTATTCTAATAAACTCCAACCATGGTTTCTGTTTGTTCCAGGTTCATAATGTTCAACCAGTACCGGATACCGCGCGAGAACCTACTCAACCGGACCGCAGACGTCACAGAGGAGGGCATCTACGAGTCCTCCTTCTCAGATCCCTCAAAGATATTGGGGGCGGCGCTGGAGAATCTTTCAGCAGGTAAACCATTCTTTTGAACTGATAGGCTCAGTTGATTTAGCTAGATGAATATGTTATCTGAATTTGAAACTGGAAAAAAAGGATTTTTAATTCCCAACATACTTATTTTGGGGAGTGGTAACCCAAAAACGATATGTGAAGTTGATTATTCACAACTAGCCTAGCAACTACCTTTAGCTTAAGAAGAACACTTTAGACAAAATAGTTAGCCATAATAGGTAAATATGTATTATTAATATCACATGCAGTGTTATGTTTTGTAACAATTTTCGACTCAATCCCTCTCAACGTAATCTGACTGACTATTAAATTATTACCAAAGCCGTACATTTTATCTACGGATTTGGTAATAATTCTTGGTAAAAATCTGGAAGTTATTATAAAACTTTTGACTTTTTATTTACAGGTCGCATCGGCATAATGCAAGAGAGCTGCCACTCGATAGCGAGCGCGGTCGCCATCGCGATCCGGTACGCGGCCACTCGCGCGCAGTTCGGAGAGAGAGACAACGAGATCTCGCTCATCGAGTACGAGCTTCATGTAAGTTTGTACAGATAATGTTTTTACTTGTGACAGCCGCCCAGGCTTATGATCTTTTACACTGTAAATCTGATTTTTAACCAAATGTTGGCTATGTTAAGACAAATCAGTTCATCTGATCAGCAATTGGTAGCGGATGCGACTGTATTGTTGTGATTATCTATCAGTCTCCTGTTTTTACCCTAATTTCTTTGAGGTCGCTACAACATGTCTTTTTCTTCCATACTTCTCTATTAGTCGTCATTTCGGTAGTCACTCCCTTTCTAGCTGTATCAGCTTCCACACAGTCCATCCATCTTGTTGTGTTGTTGTGATTGATTGACTAAAAGCGATAAGTTGGCGTTGGTGTTCATTTAATATTTTATTTAATGCTAGATTTTCCATACAACTTTCTTGGATTTCCTGAATATAACAACACAGAAATACCGAATAAAAATAAATAATAGTTTAAAAAAACATTTTTTTAGTTTTTTTAAACTATTATTTATTTTCTGTTTTTAGGGTGTTTCGAATGTTGAGACGTATGTCAGCGTAGTTTTCGAAGACAGTTTTTTTGCTGTCCAGAGGGGTAATTGCGTAACTTTTTATCAGTGGGAATTGGTTTAATATTCATAGTTAAACAACATTCATTGCGTTATTTACGTTGCTGAGCTGACAATTTATTCGAACAAATGACGCAATGGTTTAGAAATAATCTTCAATCCCATTCAGATTCTGATAAATTGTGCGTTTCGCAATTAGGGTGCTGGTAACCCTGGCAAGAATAATGGCACAAATTTATGAAATTATAGTATTGTCATCGGTCCTCGATAAGTCTACAGAGTTTAAATGAAATCTGGTAGTTTAAAGTGGGTCAAAATCACGCTATAAAGAGTCGGTTACAAACAAACATAGCTAATATAAAGCGTGTAATAATATTATTGTTATTTTTTTTTCACAGCAATGGCGCTTATTCGGCTATGTAGCGGCCGCAGTAGTCTTCAGGATGTATTTAGAAAACTTTAGCAGAGTATACTTAAGTATTGTTGAGAAATCTAACGCGGGGATGACAGTTGATAATTTGGTAAGTAATATTCCCTATCTGCATCCTTTTTTTGGCATCTTCACATGGTATAAAACAAAGTCCTTTCCCGCGTCTGTACGCTTAGATCTTTTAAACTAAATTACGAATTTTAATGCGGTTTTCATTAATAAACAGAGTGAATCAGAGGAAGGTTTATATAATTAGGCGAAGCCGCTAGCAAAAGCTAGTTAAAGATAAATAATATTTAGCACATAAGCGAAACTATTACACCAAACGCGTTCAAGTCGAGCTATAACACTACAAATCCGTAACTTTTCGGTTTCAAGCCGTATGATACGATAACACAGGCCAACATGGTTTTGTTTTTGGAAAGTGGAGGATCATTTCCGAAGTAATTTTTTGCGTAGAAACCGAATCCGTAGTCAGAATTGGCCTATCACGTCAGGATTTTGAGATATTTGAGGTTATATACCCGAAAAATAGCGTTTTTGGCTACTTTTGAGGTTATGTACAGAAGAGACAGAATTTTTTGGGGTTTTCTCTTTAGTTGTATCATATAGTACTACTCTTTCTCTTCAATTAGAGAGTTGCAGAGTTCAATTACGATTTTTCTTCACCTTCGGAAATGACCCTCCACTTTTCAACAACTGACATGACGCCATTATTTGTAGGCCTGTGTAATTAATCATTTAGGATTATAGCGGGCACACCGTACCATACAATCTGATTGTTTAAACGTGCCATGTGTTCTAAATGCGATTAAAATTATCTCTACAGATTCGAGGCGCCAAGTTTCGCTTCTATATTTTTTTTTTTTATCTGTCAAGCTCAAGTATTATGTCTCTATTTACGTCAGTATTCCATATAAAACCTTATAATATTGTGTTACAGAGCGAGGCAGTATCGGAGATCCACGCGATGGTATCGTGTAGTAAGCCGCTACTAACGTGGACTGTGCTATCAGCCGCGCAGCAGTGCCGTGAGGCATGTGGCGGTCATGGATACCTAAAAGTGAGTATTTCTAAGCTGAAAGTGAAAGAAGAAATATATTGATCCATAATTGCATGTAACGACAGAGATAGCGAGGCATGCCTCCTTGTACCTGTCTTGTTGGTCCAAACAGATTTCAAAAAGCAGAAAAATTGTCGCCAAATAAAATCATGTTAAAATCTTGAATATAAACTATATATGTTACGGCTAAAGGTGGGTGTGAACATAAACTTAAGATTAGCCGGCTAAACTTAGGTTTATCTTCGAGGAGGTGTTAATGTTAGTTTCTTCTATCTTTAGCCGGCTAAACTTAAGTGTAACTGGAGGCCCTTGGCTAAAAATGTAGAAGGAAATGAAAAAGGAAACAATGTAATAATGTTTACTATTTATACTATTTATATTTATATGGAGGTATTTGTTGGAACATGATAAACTAGAATGGCATATCAAATTAAAAAGAACATTATTTATTCGGCAGCGGCATTTGCGTATACCACATTTTGTCTTCCAATTAAATCTTTGAAAGCCTTGTCCACCTGATGTTGACTGTTCATTAGCAAGCTAGCGAATAGTCATTTTCACTGACGACACTTTTTCCAATTCTACGAATTTTTATTCACAAACTGTAAACTGATTTTGCGGAAATTTTTAGCCGTTTCATTTCGGTTAATGTGCACATTAGCCGGCTAAAGATGGAATATCACGACGCAAACTAACATGATATCGAACTTTAGCTGCTTCTCGAAGATAAACCTAAGTTTAGCCGGCTAATCTTAAGTTTATGTTCACACCCACCTTTAGCCGTAACATATATACAGCATACGTGTTAATTCCTTGCATGAAAACGAAATTCCACTTCTTTTTCCTCAGTGCGCAAACCTAGGCGACATACGCAGCAACCATGAAGCGACCGTCACCTATGAAGGCGACAACAACGTGCTGTCCCAACAGACCGGCAACTGGTTGCTCAGACAGTTCCAATCGGCCCGCAGCGGGGGGACCGTGGACTCCCCCCTTAATACCGTGACGTTCTTGAAGGATTGGGAAAGATGGATCGCTATGAGGTTCCGGTGTAGCAGGACTGACGAATTGAAGACAAGAGAATGTGAGTAGCAATATCAACCTACATTGTGCCCACTGTTGAGACCCGGGCTTCATCTCTGAAATAAAGACAGAGAGTTCATATTGGGAATTCAATGTGTTTTGTGATCTTTTTAAAGCGTTTGATTGTGTCTATCATGATGGGTTGTCTGAAAACAAAGGAATTATGTTGTCAAGTATATAGGCTATTTCGTTCAGTATTCGTATCACTGTGGTAATAGAATATTATGTAAATATCAACGAATTACGGTCGGTCTTTCTAAACACGTGGTAGGTTGGGTGTACCGCAAGGTTCAATTTTTGGTCCATTACTTTTACTCTATTCCAAAGTTGTTGATTTTTTTTTGTTCGGTTACTACTTTATTTGGAACAAAAAAGACCCTGAAGATATCGTTCTTCTTTATTTTAAATAAATGATTCAACAACTAAGACAAAATTCAACAACTAAACCCAACTTTTTCTCTTCCACAGTCATTACAACAACATACAGATGGCTAATATGCTATCTCCTAAAACAAACACACGAAAAATACGAATCAGAGATCGCTAAAGGCTTATCAAAATTCGAAGCGCGCGCCAAATCCCAAGTATACAAATGGAGGGACCTTACAAAGACGTACGCTGAATACTTGGCGATTATATTCTTCCTGGAATCCTTGGATAAGAAGGAACAGAGCCTGCAGCCGGTGCTGACGAAGCTTTTCTGTCTGTATGGGTTATGGTCACTGGATCAGCATCTAGTTGAGTTGTATCAAGGAGGATATGCACAGGTACGTTTATTTTATCATGAATAAAATTAGTGACGTAGTTTTATTTAAATTGATTTATACCATAACGCCATCGTGGCGCATTGAGGCAACATATATTTTTGGAGCTGTATGTAATAACAACATTCTTATCTAGACTCAGATTCAGACATTTAATTATACTTGATTAAGAAGAAAGAAAAATGTCTAAATCTCAAAGTTCTAAAATGTCTAGATTACAAAAATCAGGTTCAAACCTGAGATTGGAGACAAATCTAGTGTCAACTTTTAATTATATGCTATGATGTTAAAATATGTACCTACACATTTATTACTTAATATTTCTCAGGGTGAATCGCTGGCACGATTATTGCGTGATGCGGTATTAGAGTTATGCAACGAGCTAAAGGGAGAAATAGTGAGTGTCGTAGATGCGCTCGCGCCTACTGACTTCGTGCTCAACTCTGTGCTCGGCAAGAGCGATGGCAATGTAAGTGTCTACGCATGTTTTTAACAATTTATTATTCTATCATCCTGCACCCTAATTGCGAAACGCACAATTTATCAGAATCTGAATGGGATTGAAGATTATTACTAAACCATTGCGTCATTTGTTCGAATAAATTGTCGGCTCAGCAACGTAAATAACGCAATGAATGTTGTTTAACTATGAATATTAAACCAATTCCTACCGATAAAAAGTTCCGCAATTACCTGCCTGGCCTGGCCTGAGATCTTTTCATCAATGATCCTAACTTTTATCAGCGAGCTAAGACTATTATTCTTAGAATTCTCTGAACGACACTTATTTTTAAATTTAGCTCTTACACTTTAAACAAAATCATGATTCTGCGTAGTAAACTAAAGAATAATCACAAAGCCGTCAAAAGTCAACAGTTAGATCTGTTTCCATTTGGCTGAGTTATGCGGTCTTTGTACTCACGAGAAGACAAAATTAATCAGTGAGAGTTCCAGTCAGTATATTTTTCCGTAACATGAGCCATTTTCTCTTAATTCATCCCGATACGAGTGGTGAAGAAGAATGAAATGAAATGAAATGAATTGCACCGATCCCAGCGTGGTTTGACCAGACTCGATTAATCGAATGAACCCCGAGATTTGCACTAGCCCCTGAAGCCTCATGATTCATGGTGCTACATAGGCCATTGCATATCAAGAAGCAGACCGGGGGGCGCTGTAATGTTAGGGAAGACGTGCCCTTAGGATAGGAAAGGATTACGAGCCTACCGACTATGCAGCCTTAAGTAAGCATTGGACTAGTGGAGAGAAGGGTGATATTTGTCTATAGGAGAGCATCTTTTCACGTCGTCGCCGGCATGTTGATCCAGGTCGAGCTTCACCGATGCATCTTTTGGTGGAATTCAACTGTTTTCTCGTCTGTTTTCTATGTCATTGCTTGGCTATGTTTCGTGTTGCTGTTTTTCAGTCGTCTTCTAAGTTCTCGCTGCTACGAGTTTCTGTTTTTTTTGTAGATATCGCTAGCCGCTTTCTTGATCTTGTTTCTGTCTCCAGCTGTGTCCATCCAAAACTTGATTCCCGTGTCGAAGTACTCGTATTTCGTGTCCTGTTTTAGGTTGTCGTTCCATGTGTAAGTAGGTCGTTCGACCTTCTTAGATTTGGCTTTGTAGTGCATTGCTGCATGTGTGGGGGTCTCTTATAAGCATTTTTGTTTTTGTTGCGTTTATTTGGAGGCCTACGCTATTTAGTATGGTTATAATGTGGTATTGGATGCGTGTTCTTCCAACTCATCTGTAATGAGGATAAGGTCGTCCACAAATGATAATACCATCGGGAGTGATGATGATTCCTTTATATCGTCGTCGGTCTTTCGCATTGTGCTTCGATTATATTATTTATCGATTTTGTTTTATTAACCGTTGGTATATGATGGCCCTCGGACTTTTTTTATCCCATTTGGATATCGGTATGTACCTACCCTGTTCTTTTTCGGTTTTGTTTGTTGCTTTTTTTTTCTGTGGAATGTGTTGAGCGTTTGCATGTGTTTTGCGGGGTGATTTTTTTCCCTAGTCCGGTGAAGCAGGTTTATCACGTTATCTGCATGTTTCTTGTTCTGATATTTAACCTTTTGGAGTGTTGTCTGGCGTTCTTTTACGTGATTATGTATACTGGAGTTATTCGGTTGCTTGCTTTGTAGGAATTTGGCCTTCTGTAGGTTAGAAAGAGCTAATCGGAGGTCCCTTGAGTAAATTGGCTGAAGAGTCAGAGTTACCTCCGTTAGAATGTTCCAATGTATTTCGATGTTTTCATTCGTTGGGGTGATTACACATAGTACATTTGCTGATTTTTTTGTTATACAGTCTTGGTATTTTGGTTTGGTAGAATTTGTGTTCAGCGCTGCACAGTTGCATTGTTTATGATTGATATACTTGGTCTCAACCGTTGTTTCATTCGTACCTTGTCATTGTTTTTATGTTTGGTTTTTTTTCCCTTTTTGTTTAATGTTCTATGATATTTGATCTTGGCAGTCCCCTTATTATTTTATTGTATTCTATTTGAAGTGTTTCCCTGTTGGCAATATTCATTAATAGTTCGCCGTTGTATTTGGAATCTTCATGGTAAAGCATGTGTTGCATCAAACCTTTGCATTGATACTTAGTGTATCTTAGCGACCAATATGGGCGTTGAAGTGCCGTATTTGCAGCGCACCTTTCCTTGTTTTTCGTCTAATCAAGTTTAATACGTTTGTGAAGGATCTGATTGCTTTCTAAGTACAACTGTTGGGGTGTGAATTTATTATGTACAGAGGAGTTGGCTTGTCTTTTCCCATGCCAACCTCAAGGGTAGCTGATATCGCGTCCGTATACTTTTTACTGTAAACTGCTTCAATTTGGGCATCCTTTCTTAATAAAATTGCAAGGCCCCGGTGTGCGTTACCCGCAATTCCTGAGAGGTGTCATTCGTAGTGTGTGGAGATATACGTTCTTGCATTCTTCCCTGTGCCCCGTTGATTGGCTACATGAATGCCTCTACGTGAAAGTTCAGCGTCTACAAAATATTTTTGGCTGGTTTTGAATCACCGCGAACGTTTCAAGTTGCAATGCTCAGATCTGGGCAAGTGTACTTTTTGTGGTGGAGGTCAGGTTTCTGGTGTAGGTACAAACAGCATCGTTTGCGATTACGTCTGGTAACGGTGTAAGTAGTGTTGCTGTTCGTTGTTTGCACGGTGTTAATGAGATAACTAATTGGGGACTGTTCGTTTGAGGCTGACGTTTTGTGGCTTTTTCATGTAATTCTCATGTGTTGTACCGGTTACCTAAAGGTCTGGTATAATGTGTGGTGGTATGATGCGTTGGTTGATCCTTGCGTTGTTGTTTATCCGGTTGTTGTTGTATTGTTACTTTGATCAAGACCCAGCTATCATAGTGCTTCGTGTAGAGGATGTTTATATTGGCGGATTCTCTCGATCGCCGATAGGTGTTTTTCTGCGTTCTGTTTATGTGTACATTCACATTTACGAGGTACAATTCGGACGCGGTGATGATGATATATTCGATATACCAGATTTTTTTATTAATTGCACGGTTATGTATTTTGTTATCCTTTGTTCCTGGAAAAGAATGCTGTTGGGGAGAAATTCTAGACATACAGTTCCGACTATAACCATTGTAATTGCTTTTGTTTAGTCAAATACATGTGTCAGTAAGGGGCGCAAACTCTCTACTCTTGAAGTGAGGCAATTTATGAGCTTGACCTTTTTTTAATTTGGTATCTGTAGAGCAAAAACGTGTGGTGCAAACTTAAGAATTCGGGGTATATTTTTTATCCCTTCAGTCCACATGTATCTTTAAATTCCGGTTACCGTGGCCTATTGCAAAACAATTTAAGGAATTTGTTACCGTGGTACACACGTCGATAAATCAAGCCATTCATTTCCAATATAAACTGACTTCTCTTTGTATGGAAAGCCTATGCGAGGTCTATTAAAATTGGAAATCCATAGCTTGATATGCAGCCGTGTTTACAATTATAAGATCTTTACGTACGGCATCTTTAACGATATCATATTTTGTGTTAGAATAATAGCGTGAATTTGTTGGTGTGAAGACACTGGTCCGCAACGGCTGCTTGAGATGACGTTGCGTGCGCGCGCGCGGCTTATCAAGGCCCGTCGTACGCAGTTTAGCAAACGAATCCCTGTAAAATATTAAGAACGGTCTCACCGGGTCTAACGCCATGGGTTACTCGTCCTCCGGTAGTCAGTCTTCGCTACAGCCTGAAGCTCACTTATGCCACTTTTGCTTCTTTGTTTTGTTTTATACAAGGTGTAACAGAAAAGAACGTAACTCCGCCGAATGGGCCAAGGAGAATTCGACCTTATTTGAAGCCAAAAAGACACAATTTTAAATGCATAGAGTAATGTTAGGGTCAACCCGATTTTATTAATTATAACTGCTAGCTTTGAAAGGAATAAGTTTTGGTTATTGTGTTATGCTTTTAACTCAAAAGTCTAATGGGGATATATGAGGTCTTGCGTTAATTATGTTACACAATATAAATTTTACAAATTACGACACAGAGACACACACACACAAAAAACGCGTTTCTATTTCGAAGTCGGGCTAGCCAACATGTGTTGCGCGCGAGCACAGACGACCGCTTGCGATGAGGGTTCAACTTGAACTCCCGATACGAGTGGTGAAGAAGAACACTATAAAATATAATAAAACATGACATATTTCTTTGCAGCTTTACCAGAACATCCAGAAAGCGTTCTTCAGTCACCCCGGCGTATTCGAGCGCGCACCTTGGTGGCGTCAGGTGGTCACTATACCGAAGTCTAAGATATAATAGTTCAATGCTTATGACCAAATGTTCGTAGGTTAGTTGTGTCGAGTTTGTGGTGGCGAATCCAGGTTGTAGGGACTCTTTAGACATTATTTCAAGAGATTCATACGATTTCATTTTATTGGGCTGTCATGTAGAATTATGCGAAACTTTTAACAATTTTATTGATAGTTTTTAATCAAAATAATACTAGTTTGAATGTAAATATGACTTTTACCGACATTGTACTCTCCTATTTTAAACTTTTAATGAAATAAAAGCGAAGCTAATTATCCAAATTTCCTTCTTTCTACTTTTTTTCTAACTATAATGTTTACATAATTGTATTTCTTTACTGGATTCGCCTAAGATAAATGAAAAATATTGAAAATGAAATATTGAGATTATGTGGTCGGGATATTTTTGCGTTCGTTTATAAAAGCTGTGTTTTAAGGGAAGCGCCTCATAACGATGCATTTAGTTTGCGTTTATCGTACAAATATGTCCGGATAGATACTAATCGACGAATATGGCAATAATAATGGTCATAACAGATATTTCGTTATCATGTGGGATAATACATTCCCGGATTATTAAATCAAGTATCCTAGCATGTTCATCTTAGGTATAAACGCCTTTTTCTTTGAAAGAAAAGTTTTTATGCAGCTTTGAAGCAGACATACTGGCCATCATTTTTCTAAATTTGAATTCATAACCAACCATTAAAAAAAATAGTTCTATACCTGTTGGTACTATTTTTTTTTTTTGGAAGCAGTGTTTCGATTTAGGAGTCCGGGATTAATATTAAAGCACTGTGGGTGCTCATAGAAGTGCTTAAAATTTATAAATCGTTCGTACAGTGTCGATATTACTGATGTTTTATTAGAATTTCACAGTAATTTTAAATGAATCATTTTATAATACTGTATTATTTTAAAAAAGAAATCGCACACTGCAGAAGCGAAGTTTTGTCATAGAAAATTATATATATTTCAACAAATGTTACCTTGGTATAGTATTATATTATTATTAATATTTTTACACTGCCCAACGCTTCTAGATTTAGGCCATTTCTCAACGGTAATCGATACATTCGTTGATTTTAAATCTAAGCACATTGTCATTAAATATATTATTTTTTTATTAAATTGAAACTCACAGTTTTTTTTAATTATTACTGAATGGATTATACAATTTATTTTATGATAATAATTGTTTTTGATAGTTTAATGTTGTTTTTATTATTTTTAAGGCTAATTTTCATAATCATATTTTTTTTTTGTGGTATGTATATATAAAGTTCATACGGCTTGGTGAACCTTTGTTTTTTTGAGTAAATAATATCTTTATTGAGATTCAATTGAAATCTTTGAAATTTTTTACTACCAGCACTTGAGATTTAGTCTATTTTATTTTTAGTAAGTAAACATATTATGACTATTTTATCAAATCTTTGTAATTTAAGTATATTTAATTGTTTGCATGCCGTATGAATATTTAACTTAGTATTGTTAAGTGTATTTTTTAATTAAATTATTGATGGATGACACTGAACTAACAAAGACTTCAATATGACTTTGAAGTGAGTTTCTTTAATTCCATTTTAATTAGTTTTTAGCATTTATATCTCGCATTATTTGTGTTAACAGTACAAATTGTTTAATATATATATTTTGAGCAGTAATTTAACGTAATTTTAAATCAACAATTTTCCTGTCTTTCATAGAATTTCAATAAAATACAGGGTGGTTGTGCTTTAGGGAAGAATAGCCAGTTTCAACCTGACTGCAGAAAAGGAAGGGTAATGATAAAATAATGGTTTTTTTAACATGGGGACTTCGATGCGCTTGCGCAGTGTCTGTTATTAATTGTATTTTTAATTCTTAAAGAAAGTAGAAATAATATTGCAGTATTTAACTTCCATAACGATTGTTACAATCTTGTAGTTTTAATAATAGAGTCACATTATTAATTATTATGTAGTTTTACACAAGGTTTAAACTACCTTCCATTTCCATACCTCATATTCATCATAGGAATATCTTATTTATGTAAATAAAAATACTAGTTAATCCATGTTTGTAAGGTTACATTTTCTATAATATTTCCAAGCATTTGTCTAAGCAAGCGTTTAGCGATATTGGAAAGTTATTCTGGAGAGTCCAATTTCTAAAATAGCGCGCGTGGCACCGTGATAGAAGAGAAACTTCTTAAAAAATAAAAGAGATTAGTGTGTGTGACAGAGAACGAGAGAGAGAGAATTATATCTGTCTATTCTCTCGGTAACGAAATGTGCACATACGTGACGCGTCTTTGGAATTTCACTCTCAATTATAGCCCAAGTATCGAATCGCCACTTAAAAGCTCCTTCAAACGGCCGGCGGATTCTTTCTGTGCGGGTAAACAAGCCGCGTACAAAGTTTCACTTCTCAATTTCTTTCGAATTTCAAAAATGTTTGAAAATCCTGTGTGTAGATAAGTTCCAATCGGCCAGCTACCTCTGTAGCCATTTTAATTTTATCGAGACGTGTTAGTGTACCTTACTTGTAGTGCCTTCCTCTCTGTAACCCTCGTGATGTTATGTAATCGTGTAAGCTATTGTTGTTATGGGACCGTTGATAATATCAGATGTCAAATATATGTGGAGTAACAAAAAATTTGTATTTTTCTTTATTTAAAAACCTGGAATTTCTACTCTCCCCTCTTCCTAGAGAAGGTTTAGTATAAGATACTTTGACCAAATATCTATGATCGATGGCCGTAGGACTAAGATACAGGTACAAAAATTAGAAAGCCAATTTTCGCTAAACCAGCGTACGATGAAGATGCTTCCAACGATGCCTTTTTTTTTTGGATGGGAAATCATCAAATGTCTTCTTCCGCTCTGGGCGGAGCGGGAGGGCGTGTCAGACTTTTACTGACTAAAACCCACCCGTGTTCCTTCAGTTGCCCATGTGCCAGGGTCACGGTATCTCTTTCGAACAATCACGCGACCCCGGCAGTCCAACGATGCCTTATTTGTCAAATTATGATGATTAGTTTAAACGTTTGGTGGAGGAACTGATCTTGATAATATTAGCAAAATCAGTCTATACCGTTCCCACTGTTGGGACACAGGTTTCCTCTCGGTGAATCTACCACGCGGTCCCAATGCGGGTTGCTAGATGTCACATGTCTTCGAATTTTTGGTTCTAGGACATTCCGGTATCCTGACGATATTTTCCTTCACCGTTTTGAGAGCAGTGGTGATGAAATTATTTACACCAAATTCAGCACCTCAAAAAGGTGACAGGGACAGATTGGATGCGGTAGGCGGAGGACAGGGTGTTGTGGCGCAGCATGGGAGAGGCCTAAGTCCAGCAGTGGACTGCGATAGGCTGAGTTGATTGAAGCGCTTGCCTGGGTTCGAAACCACGACCTACAAGTCGTATATCAGGGCCGATACCACTGCTCTCCTAATATTAGTACAGATGCAAATAGACACTTATCGGTCCTATCGGTCGAACTCATAACCCTCCTTTTAGCTTCGCCGTAGTCGGGTATTTTTTTTTTTAATGCTATGGCAATGTAGCCATATATTAAAATACGGGAAGTTCCTCTGCGGGACGAGCACGGCCTCTGTAGTAGGCTTGAGTCACGCATTTTATCGCAGATTTATTCCCAAACAGTGACAAATATGTTTGGGATATTTTAAAATAGAATTATTATACAGAAACACACCTTTATGTTAGAGTACATACTACGTAAATAAATACAACAGCCACATTCACAACCTATAGCTACACTACACACACCCTACACAAATCATACGCTATCATTTACATCAATCACCCGTCAAGTTTTAGACATAGCTACTATTGTATCTCCTTTCATATTGTGGAATTGTCATATATGTGAATGTATAGTTTAACACCTGATTTACCACGGCACTGATTTCCAAGATACAGGTTTTTGTCTAGTTTGGAATTCAGGAGTTCATATAGTTTTAGCCGTTTACTCACCAACATTGTTTCCTAGTTCTTAAGAATATTACTGTATTAGGCTATATTTTATTGAGTCCAAATAAACGTTATATTATTATATTACTCAAGCCTATCAGAGCAGGCTGTGTTTGCCCCGCTGGTTATTTTGGCGTCATTTTTTCAGATCAAAGCGTCAGTTCCTTCTCTGCTTCATACCCTCCGGCCACCATCGCTATACAAGTTTCCAAGCAGCACCGCTAATACATTTTCAAAGATGCTTTCCGGACTATAATAAATTTCGACCACGCAAGGAAGACAAGTAAATAAAATACCAATATTTAGAACATTCATTTTATTGAAAACACGTGAAGTGGAATTTAATTTTGATTACGAACATACAGATTTGATAACTATGTGTACAAAATTTACGTGAGAATTCTGAAAGTGCGACACAATATTACCAAAGGTGCTTTTGTGAAGACCACAAAATACATTTTTCTAATTGCTAGGAAGTAGTTATGGTTTGTGGCTTGATTCTTGCTCCTTTATATGTTATGCCACCTTATAAATCATTATACATCTTCATAATATTGGAGTAAGTAAATATACCACGCTTATTATGGTTCAATGAAACAAGATGATCTAAGAAGAAGCAGTATTCTTTGTCGTGATGTCTACTGTAACTCTTGATATATCAAAGTTTCTGGAATACACAATTCATATATTTGCTGCCGTGCTATTAATATCATTAAACAAGTAACCTAATGTCATCTTAAAATGTAAACTATTTTATTCCTACACAAAGTGACAATGAGTCCTTCATTCACTCAGGTTAGTAAATCATAGTAAAATATACAGTATTCCTTAATATCTTAAGTTAGTTTTAAAGCCACATTGGTACAATCCAACTATGCACGTATTGAACCAATAAGAAAAAAACTTGATTAATAAACACCCATTGCCACAAACTAACTTCGATTTTCGTAAATGCATCACCTTAAAATAATATGCTGATATTTAAAACATATTTTTATTATTCTTAAACTTATGAGTATGTTAGCGAACCCTCATCGTGTAATTTTATATAATTTTAATTAAAAAATCACATAAATATAATTAGTTTTAGCTCTACAACCGACTTAAGTACCAATCTCTTCCAGTCTTCTGTTTGGATTACGTTATTTATTTTAATTAAAAGGTTAATGAGAAATGAAGGCACTGTAAGGATGTTTTGTTGACTGAAATTTATTTGAGCAATGATAATCACACTTTAATAAATTGATAATTATATGTAATTATGTTGTTATTTCAATTAAGCGTACGATGTCAAAAACAACAAGTGGTCTGGGAGAGTGTCATGTATTATATAAAGCTCCATTCATAGTATATTTATCACTGTGAAATGACAAGTCAGACACTGAGTTAACTTGAAATGATTATCAATCACAATCAAGAACCAATATATTAACTCCAGCCGGGCTGACATGCTCAGCACGACAAGATTTTGTCACCATTTTTTCTCGCGTCGTAACTAGACATGACTAGGCGTAAACATGACAGTCCATAACAGCTCTTCTATATATTCACACAACCGCTCCGAGCGAACCATTCAAGCTAGCTTCAAATGTTTCGATATAAAATTGTTTATAAAATCTTGAATACAAAATTGTCAAGTCACAAATCTGTCATTCGTGAATTGTGTTTAAAACCTTAAAATAGTGCCTCGAAACTACTAGTAAAAAGATTGTCAATGATGGAATACAAAGGCCGTGTCCTAACCAAAGTGAACACGCGACCGTCGCGTTCATTTTATTCGGCGAACTGGAAGGTCTCGTCGTGCCGACAGAAGGCACCTTAGGGTCTTTTTTTTACGCTTATACATATGAACGCGACGATCGCATATTCGCGCGACCTATCGCTTTACGGTATTTAGGACACGGGTTGAAGATTTTCATATGATTCGTTCATTATACTTCCATATCATATAGTTAAATCCACCACAAGATCAAATGCCATAGAGATACGAAAGTTAATTATTATACGATTTAAAATAAGTTATAATTTGTGAGCTATAGTCGGTGGACTGGTATGGCTCATACGTGAACTAAAGTGTGATCTAACATTTATATCTAAGACCCATATTGACGATGCCCAAGCATAAATCTCAATTAATAACCGTCACATTTCATATTTAAGGCCGAATGATTGCGGACGATTGCACTTCTCGCTCTAACGAATGACGCCTATTGACAGAAAGAGACCGAGATACCGAAAAATGTTAAACGTCGGACTCTTCCCAAATTTGGTTTTAAATAGAGTTTTATGTTTGAGCATTGTGTTAGAACACGGGCCTAAGTGTAATTAATAGCTATACATAAATCAGATGGCTTCGTAAATGTTCTGTTAAAATAAAAGTTTATAAAAAAAAAGAGGTAAAATATAATACTGTTGCAGACCGACTCAAAAACTGTTATTTAGAGTACGAATACAGCTTTTTAATATGCCATCACGAACAAAGGCTTTTATGAATTTTCTTGTTCCATGTGTAGCTAATTATGTCCCATAAAATGACATCATAGATTACATCAAATTATTTTACGAAGCCGACCATCCTAGATCACTCATAAGACATTATATCTAAGAACGTGCTTCGACAGTACTAGTGTTCTTATCATAGCGCTTTATCATCAGCCGAAAGACGCCCACTGCTGGACATTAACCTCCCCACACTTTTACCGGTTTTGGGCTTCTCGCATCAGAGCGGACGCACAAATACTGCGGCTGGATATTTGGCGCAAAGGATATTCAACGTTTAGCTTAGCCGAGAGTTGCAAATCAAACATAATGCTTTTATAAACGCGTCTGGTTGCACTCTAATCGATTCTGAATACTCAGTTCAACACCGAGAGTCGAAATTCAAGTGCGCAATGCACTAAGCTAACAGTTATATGAACAAAGTATGAAAATAATAATTATGATTTTTGCAATCAACGGCTTGTGTGAAGTTTGTTATCATAATGACATTCAAACGTAATTATGATAAATATATGAGTTTTTTTTAGGAATACAATACACTTTATACACAGTGTGAGTAATATGCAAGTTATTGACTGATTATTACACATTTATAAATTATCTTGTGAGAAACGGCAAGTCATAAATCTATTGAGTATTTTAACATCAGTATCTTTTCATTGATAAAAATACTAGCACTGTCGTCAAAACTAAACTAAACATCAATACGAAAATCATTTTACCAATTTTTATTAACTTTTCAAGTTTACTAGAAAAACATCTAACATTTAGAAATTGACGTCCAATATGGTAAAGACTGCATTCATGATTAAATAAACTACACACGATCAACATTAAAAATAAACGAAAATCAAATTAAAGCATTTTTCACGAACAAAATTAAACCGCCATTTCTAACAAAAAAAAAAACGGCACAACTCTTTTTTCCATTATTTTTTTAAAATGAGTATAGTTTCCACAACCAATAAAAGAAATGTATACTTTTCTGACGAACGTGTGTCTGTCGCGTCATATTTAGCTGTTGTCACTATCAGAGACAGTGGAACTGGTCATCCTGATAACTGGGTTCTGGTTGGAATCACTGGAGTCACATTCCACCATCAATATTTCGTCGGGAGTGTCATTTCTGTCCGAGTTACTTTCTGTATACGTCCCTGATGGGGACTTGTCTTCGATCACTGCTTTCAGGTATGATTCCCGGTCCATCATATTAGTGTCCCTAGCTAGAGCGAGAACGTCTAAAGACATCATACTTTTAGACTTCTCTATCTTACTAATCGGCGGGTTAGTGTGTTCATAGACAACATCCTTGCTTATAGATTTCGTCCTAGTTAGGTTAGTTTCAGTTTTCCAGCTATCGCTCGGTGGATGGGTGTATTTACCCGAGTTAGTACTTGTAGATGGCGCGCTAGAGTTCCTTGGAGAGCTCGCTGTGAATTTAGACCTTTTCTGCTGATTATTTTCCTTCATCATTAGCAACTGGTCTAGTTTGTTAATAGTCTCGTTCAGCTCCAAAGCCCACGCTTCGTCAGTTTCAATGTCTTTCTCGATTGGTTTAGAAGCCAGTTCTCTAACTCGCATTCTTAGTTCTTGAAGACTGGAGTCTTCGTCTTTCTCGTGTTCAGCTTTGGCTGTGTCCTCGTCATGTATGGCGTCTCTTTCTGCTCCAACTCCTGGTTCTCTGGGTCCAACTGGGATAGTGTCTTTGTCAGGTGGATATTCGCCTCTCATTCTATGAATTTCTTCAGATATCTTCTCAAGGGCTTTAAGGGACTTGGAGTATCGGAACTTAGCGTCAGCGATGAGGCGTTGTAGCTTCTCAATTTTCTGATTTTGAGTCTGTAACTGTTCGTCGCATAGTTTCTTCTCTTCGAAGTAAACTCGTGATTTGATGATATTACGCTTTAGATTCTCCTCAAGTTGCGTCACCTGAAGATAATAGAATTCTATAATTAACTGTTCCACTATGTGTTTTCGTTTAACATATCTCCGCTTCTCATTACTATGCAATGCGCATATCTTTAAATGCGTCATAGTAGGTATTTACTTAAGTATTTTAATGGAAAACAAAACGTCTTTTACTGATCTACCTCACGTGCTTAACATGGTTGAACCCAGTAGTTTGTTTTGTATAAGGTACGTGTTTACTAACATTATAAATACAAGAATATCAAAGATTTTACCTTTTTCTCAGCTGCGATGTATGCAGCAGCTCTCTTCTGATGCTCTCGTCCACTCTCCGCCTTTCGTTTTTCAGCATCCATAACCTGAAAAAGTAACACCAAGAAACGTTAGCACAGGAACCTTGGTGACATGGCTACATCCTCATCAAATTGCTATGATTATTTTGATAGGACAACCAGTTCTTAGGATTTCGTAGCTCAAAAAGAAAAATAAAGGTTTAAGAACTAAAAATACTCTTTAATACAAAATCAAACCAAAAGGTAGAAAATAATCTTCAATAAGTTTAAAATAAGAAGAGATTTAAAAAAAAAAAAACATTTTTATGGCTTAGTTCACAATTGCTGGTGCAATTGTGAACTAAGCCACACGGAATTGTTTGGGATGTATAGAACATGTTATTCAACTATAATGTTAAGTTTGTTCTTGGGATAAATTCATCCCAAATACGCTGTATACCACTGTGCGTGGTCCGACACGGACTTGGCCAAATTTTTATACAACTATAGTTTATTTTTTTTATGATGTGTAGTTTCTCCCTCTCATTGACTTTTTGGTAGACGTAACGTTTTTCATTTGACTCAAGACCAGTTTACCACAATTTGTGCCTTAATTCAACCGGTTTATTGGCTCACCTTAATGATGGCATGGTTGAGCACCTCCTGCCAGTTGCTGTCGAACTGCCACTCGTCCTGCTTGCTCACGAACCTCTGCTCCGCGAGAGTGACCGTCTCTTTGGCGGCAGCATGTAGCTCTGGAAAACAAAACAACATATTGAGAGTCACGCTTCTAATCATCGCATGAGAGATTGAAAGGTGATACTAAAACATTAAAAAAAAAATCTAGGCCGTATATTCCGACTTCCAAAAAAAAAAAACCACTACAAAGCGATAAATTCATTTAATTTCGGATGGTTTTAGTTTTTTGTCAACCATCGTTGGCAAAAAACTAAAAACTACTTTATGTTTTTAAATTTTTAGCTATAGTAACTACCCCACAGCAATTGTATATACTTGCTATATAAACCACAGTGATAGGAAGTATTAGAATACCATCAAGATAGCAAACCAGAGGCACCCTGAGGCCACTCCTTATCAGATAGGGTACCTCAGTATAGGCAGCCTATCCGTTAAAAAGAGTTTTCCAAATCGATCCACAATTGCCAAAGATATCGCGGAACCTGCATACAAAAAATACTGACGAATTGAGACCCTCCTTCTTGAAGTCGGTTAAAAATATCATAAGGAGAGGATTCCATATCATAAAAAATGGACCCCTTAGGCTGCATGGGCCATGAAACTCAGACGAAAAGGAACTTTGCAGCCTATGGGTGGTAGACAGGACAACCACACCTCTTAACGAAAATTCCACTAAAACAGTTTACAATACTACCATTATAAACCGAAATCACGATAAAAGATCTAACACAAAAAATACAACAGTCATAACATAAATAATGTTATGCACTATTCAGAATTTTATTATTCAAACAAGGTCGCAGATAGAACCGGTGTTACATGTCGCATCGCAGAGACATTATCCAATCACACGTGTTGGCATGGAAATTATTTTTTGTCATCACGGCTTATTCCATAGTAAGTAAAGAATGAAAAATAGACCAAATAGACTCAAGAAAAACAGGAAAAGCGAAGAGAATCAAATAAAGCATAAGCCATGTTGTTAGAAACTTCTTCGGGTTGGCACATTCAATTCAGCAGAATTCGTTGAACAATAAAATCAAAAACACTTAGGACATGGGAAAGATAGCACATGAAATGACCCACCCAATCCCTCAAAAAATGTTTGTTCAGTATTTTGTTCTTTCTTTATGTTGCCGCCTCGCTGTGCCGAATCATGCCGACCCGAATAATGTGTGTTACACGAGCACCTATAAGTATCCAAAATTGCATGCGCAGTGTTACGTACTGCAAGTTAATAAGGTTCATAATGCTGAGCATATTGTAATATCAAAGGAAAAGTTTTCTTAGTAATGAAAAAGTAAGCCAAAAAACTCAGAAGCTTAGTCGAATTTCATTTGTATAAATAATTGATAAGTCTCTCTCTGTACTCTACGCATACTTATTTTGAACAAAGACTTTAGCTTTTTGATGTTAAATAATTCTGTGTTGAATATTGCCAGGACGTCGTAATATAAACTCATGCATATTCATGACTCTTAGTAAATACTAGCTTTTGCCAGCGGCTTCGCCCGCGTGGAGGTCGGAAAATATCCCGCGGGAACGTACTACCGGGATAATAAGTACCCTATATGTTAATCCAGGTTATAAACTATCTGTGTGCCAAATTTCATCCAAATCCGTACAGTAGTTTTTGCGTGAAAGAGGAACAAACATCCACATATCCATACATCCATACATACAAACTTTCGCGTTTATAATATTAGTAGGATTGTATCGACATGGTTGTCAATCTAGCTCGTTCATTACAGATCAATGTCAATCAATTCTAGCGCACCTACAGCTGAGCTAATTGGTATGCGTTGATATTGACAACATGCAGCTAGTGGCTATAAAAAATATTTATTAAAAACGACCTTTCATATACTAAGCAAGACATCTAAGTTGCTGCATACGAATCTTCAGTGTTAGAAATAAATCGTACTAAAACTGCATTGAACGATTTTTGAGAAATATTTTGTCCAGGTTATATTAGGTTGGGGAAAAAGTCTTTTAGCATTATAGTATTAGGTTGGGGAAAAAGTCTTTTCGCATTATAGTATGTATGAACTTGTAATAAAATCTCTTTGGCTATACTATTTGTATCTGGCTGGTTTTGGTATCATTGAAAGTTTAAATTTTAAAGAACATAATTCCAAATTCAAATTAGGAGAATGTGTAATTTTCATTTGTTTTTCGTACCGTCAAGATGAGTGAATCTAATGAAGAAATTCGATACATTTTAAAATTTTACTACAAAAAAGGTAAAAATGCAAGGCAAGCCGCGAAAAAAATTTGCGATGTTTATGGACCTAGTGTAGTGTCTGTGAGAGTAGCACAAATTTGGTTTAAGCGTTTTCAATCCGGAAATTTTGATGTCAAAGATGCACGTCGCTCTGGTCGCCCTATTACGGATAAAATGGATGCCATTTTTGAAAAAGTGGAGCAAGATCGGCATACCAGTAGTTACGACGTAGCTGAAGAACTGGAAATTGACCACAAAACAGTTTTGGCGCATTTGAAAAAAACTGGGTACACAAAAAAGCTCGACATTTGGGTACCTCACGAGCTCACTGAAAGAAACCTAATGAACCGTGTACTCATTTGTGATTCTTTATTACGACGTAATGAAACCGAACCATTTTTGAAGAAGCTGATAACTGGTGATGAAAAGTGGATCACGTATGACAAGAACGTGCGAAAAAGGTCGTGGTCAAAGGCCGGTCAGGCTTCACAGACTGTGGCGAAACCCGGGTTAACTCGCAACAAGGTGATGCTGTGTGTGTGGTGGGATTGGAAGGGCATTATTCATTATGAGCTGTTACCACCAGGCAGGACCATCGATTCTGAACTCAACTGCAAACAACTGATGAGATTAAAGCAAGCAGTTGAGAGAAAGCGGCCGGAATTAATCAACAGAAGGGGTGTGGTTTTTCATCATGATAACGCTAGACCTCACACATCTTTAGCCACCCAACAAAAATTAAGAGAGTTTGGCTGGGAGGTGTTAATGCATCCGCCGTATAGTCCTGACCTTGCACCTTCAGATTTCCACCTGTTTCGGTCTCTTCAGAATTCTTTAGCCAGTGTCAGGTTAACATCACGAGAGGACTGCCAAAACCACTTGTCACGGTATTTTGACCAGAAGTCCCAAAATTTCTATAGCAATGGGATCATATCCCTACCTACAAGATGGCAAAAAGTTATCGAACAAAATGGTACCTACATACTTTAGTTAAATGTAAATAAACTTTATTAAAAAATGTTTTGAATTTTCTTAAAAAATGCGAAGAAACTTTTTCCCCAACCTACTATGTATATAACTAGCTTATGCCAGCGGCTTCCCCCGCGTGTATCCCATAGGTACGTCCCTACTACCGGGATAAAAAATCCTGTGTTAATCCAGGTTATAAACTATCTGTATGCCGAATTTTATTCAAATCCGTATGGCCATTTTTGCGTGATTGAGTAACAAACATCCAAACACCGAAACATACAAACCTTCACATTTATAATATTATATAGTAGGAAGTGGGATAATACCAGACTAATATTGTCAAATCAAATCAAATCAAAAGTCATTTATTCAAACTAGGCTGAGAGTCAACACTTTTTGATCGTCAAAGTCACATAAGACAGTCCCCCCAAAACGCCCGCCCTTCGACACTTCCTAGTGCTTTGGCTGGGAAGAAGAAGTGGCGGAACAAACTCCCCAGCAGCACTGCTGTCTGTTAAGTTAGAAGAACTTGATTCTATACAATATTGTATAAGTTATTAATATAATAAAACAAAACATACATTATTCGCCATATGTCAGCTAGCACACGCCATTATACCAACAAAACATTGAAAACTAAACTCAAGCTGAAATGAATAATGAAACAAAATCGTAAACAGAACTTAAAACCTTACTAAAGCCTCCAGGCATAAAGGGCGTGCCCGCTTACATATACAACGATGCAAATGATATATATACACAACAAATGAAATTAAAAGAAAATAAAAATAAATTAACAAAAGCAGTTAAATAAAAAAAATTAAAAAACAATTATATGAACTACCCATATAAACTGTCAGTGTGTGAGTTACAGTAATTACAGAATGTAAAACAGTGTTATAGAAGAAAAAATAAATATTATCTACACAATTAAGTTAGCAACTAGTTTGATAAACTCCTATGAGACTGTCCTATGGAGCGAGACCAGCATGTTTCCAAGCGTTTTTATCTTGGATGTAGTCCTCTAATTTGTAATAAGCTCGTTTACAAAGTGTACTTTTAATATGACTTTTAAACCTCCTTTCATTTAATTGCAATATATCAGAAGGTATTTTGTTGTAACATATGTGCCAAGAGCTTAAAGAAGGAAGTAAACTATAAGCAATATGACTGGCCTGTTAGTCTAGTGGTTAGTGACGCTGACTGCTAAGACTGAGATCGTGGGTTCGATTCCCACCCAGGAAAAATCTTTGTGTGATGAGCACAATCATTTGTTCTGTGTCTGGGTGTAAATTTATCTATAATATGTATGTATTAAGCATTATATAAGTATGTTTATCAGTTGTCTGGTTGCCAGAGTACAGGCTCTGCCTAGTTTGGGATCAGATAACGTTGTGTTGGTTGTCCAAAGATATATATATATATATTTTAATCCCATGTGAAACAGTTTGCATTACGAAAATCCTAACTACGCCTAGGACACACACAGCGCAACTATGTTGAATCTAGCCACAACCGGCCACAACGAGTGTTAAAATTGAACACAGTTGTATTAGCTGATAAACGTGCTGATAAGCGATTTCCTGTCAACATATGTCAGAACACCGTTATTTGCATATAAACATACGTTTACAAGTAACTTGTTGGGTGGTAACAGATTTTACTACAAGCGTATAAAACTTCAGGGATTTCGGAGAACCAAGATTCGTACGGTAGGTCATACGTCACCCTGGCCAAAAAAAAAACCCTGCCAGGGTCGTGAGATTTGTTTGAAAGAGATACCGTGGCTCTGGCACATGGGCAACTGAAGGAACACGGGTGGGTTTTAGTCAGTAAAAGTTTGACAGGCCCTTCCGCTCCACCCAAAGCGGGAGAAGTCATTTGATGATTTCCCACCCACAAAAAAAAAAGCCTTACGTCAGTGATATGATAACAAAATTCAGTAGATACTTATTAAGCTGAGGGCGTCTCTTAGACGTCAACGAAGGATACGGGTCTGTCTGAAAGTAGTTCGAAAGTTCGCATTGAACCCTGCTCCCGATCAATTAACTTTTTCGAACTGACAAAAGCACATCCGGAGTAGGGACAACTGTAAAATCGTGATACATACATAAACTAATGCCTTCCTCCCAAAGGGCTAGGCAGAAACAACGGAATGCCACCAGCTACGATCCTTATATACTTATTTTGCCTCATTTATGTTCATATTACATCTGGACATATATGTACTACGTTTGCGAGTACTACGCAACTGACGTTTCTCTATAACATCACCAATAAGGTTACTAATATCCTCTATGACGACCCCTCTCGGCTTTTCCAATCACATCTGCCTTGTAAATACCCTTTTTTAGTCGCCCTTCATTCATCCTCTCAACATGACCAAACCATATAAGCATACTCTTTTCAATTATTGTTACTAGAATGTTCTTTTGTTCCGCACCGTTGCACCTGTCATTCATAGTCACACTACACATGCCTCGCAAGGAACGCATTTGCACAGCATAAAATAGTGATGACATTTTTAGTTCAGGCCCTGAACTAATCTCCTGACCGTAGGTAATATGGGTCGAAAACGCCCGCAACTTCGGAGGAAACCACGGAGTTCGTGCTTAGAGTGTGGAACCGTCTGCCTCTTATTCTATTGAAACTTCGTACTACGCTAGTCGTTAGGCCATTTCAAGGTCAGAGTGTTTCACTGACGTGTGATCTACGATACCTACTGTTTGAAGTAACAACTCTGTCGGAGGTACTGTTTATTTAGGAACTACTTCATCATCAGCCTATAGCAGTCCACTGGTGGACAAGGGCCTCTCCAATTTCACGCCATTATGCTCGATTTTCGGCAACTCTCATCCAGCTGCTACCAGCCATCTTGCGAAGATCGTCGCTCCACCTAGCCTGAGGGCGTCCTACCTTACGTTTGCCGATTCGCGGTCTCCACTCAAGAACACATCTACCACAACGGTTATCGGTTCTATGGCTAATACGGCCAGCCCATTGCCACTTCCGCTTACTTATTACGTGATCTATGTCGATAACTTTGGTTCTCTGCCGGATCATTTAATTCCGGATTCTGTCCCTCAGAGAGAGTCCAAACAAAGCTCGTTCCATAGCTCGCTGAGCGACTTTGAATTTATGGATCAGCCGTACCGTGAGTGTCCACGTTTCAGCTCCGTAAGTCATAACAGGCAGGACGCACTGATTGAACTACTTGGCAAGTCCAAATTATAGAAAGAAATGATTAACTAACGCAAGACAGATGTCGATCATCCAACCACCTTTATGGTGAAAATATTTATTTTTTTAACAGAATTCCTGAGAATTATTATTATCATTATATCAAGACAATCTTAACATCGAATTATTACTTTGTCAGTAGATACACAAGAAAAAACTGCCTATCTCAACAAGACGTGAGATTGTTAGTGACAGAGTACAATGGGTCACCGAGTGAGCCAGTGCGACGCTGCTAATTATGCCTTCTTGTTCGTAGTTACGCCGCAGTCCCACAGCCCGTTAAAGACAGGCAGGCATTCGTCGAACGTCGAGGCCTGTCTAGTGTTGCAAAGGACTCGAGGCTTGGAGTTCTAATTTTAAAGACTCGACTTAATTATTATGCAAGACTCAGTGTGCTAGGCCTGTCGGGGCCCGAGCCGAGCAGTCCCATATAAACGAAGCAAAAAAATACCTGACTGTGTAAAAAGTGAAAAGTTTTTTTACTTTTGTCGTTCCGAAAGGGCACGTTAACACGTCGTGGGACCGCGGCATTAAACTTACACGACATACCTACCCACATTTTATAATACCTAATTATGAGAAGAGGGGTGCAGATGAAACTAAAGTAGAAATTATTCAGTATGAGATGAGATATCACATAAATTAGCATAAACAAGCTTTCTTTAACAACTTTAAGGGATGAATGTAACTTCCTGCATAAATGTTAATGTAACAAAAATGGGAGAAGACACTGATTCCGACAGACAGGAGTCAGGGCTTCAATATATAAATGTAACACTGTTTTTACGCCAATAAAATGTTATTTTATTATTTATTTTATTATTCGTCGTCTTCGTTGTAAATGGAACTTTTTGGAAAAATGTCATGCTTCTAGATCTAGCGGTTCAGGCTGTGTGTTGTCATACTGCGATTTATATATTTATTATTAATTATGGGATATTTCGTAGTAGGAAAAGAAAAATGGAAGTGTAGATTATATTTAGCAACGCTTTGGATGTACCACTTACACTCAACAAGGCAAAGGATTTATGTTTATCAAGTAAACAATAGGTTTTATAGTATTTTTATACGTTTAAAAAGGAAACAGGAAAACCACAATGCCTAAATAACGTTATCAAAAAGTCCTCTTAATAACAATTGAAACTTAGCTCTAATTTTAGCCATACCTATTGCAGTTTGCATTATAGAAGGTCAATTTAAATTAGCTGGCTAAAAGGTCATAAACAAGGTCAATACCTAATCCACATAATTTAATAAATGTGAAAGTAACTTCGTAAGTTTATTATGTAACCTTATCTGACTAACTTTACCTAATGTGGTCAAATTATGTCTGAACTTTAAAAGAGACTGTGATCTATGAGTTTGTTTCGGCCTTTCTTCTCAGAGTAGTCAGATAAGAAACGCCGTCATTTAAAGTCCAGACATAATATTGGTCAGATCATGTGGATTGGTGTCTGAAATGATCTTCTGAGGAAAGAACCATACAGATTGAGTAGACCTATTCAGTCAGTGCACGCATTTGTCAGTAAAATTAGACAATGGTGCCGATTCCCTTATTCACAAACTAAACTAAATTTAAGTTCAGTGCATCTTTTTCTTTCTATTTCATTAAGGAAAGGACAGAAGATAAATTTTAGTTTAGTCCTGTCAATTTAATCAGCGCTTGACGTAAATTGACGTAATTTTAGTAGGCAAGTTTTTAATCACGTCTAAACTTGTATGGAGCGCTGATTAATTTGACAGGACTAAACTAAATTTTTTCTTTTGTCCTCTTCTTAATGAAATACAAAAAAGAAGATGCACTGAACTTAAATTTAGTTTAGTTTGTGAACAAGGGAATCGGCACCACTGATACCCATCAATTCTGTTAAGTTTCGTTAATTAATTAAATTTAGCCTTGTACTGTGCATAATGAACAGGATTTGAGCCAGGTTTAACAGATAATGATATGTACACGAGTAATCAGCGGCCGCGCCATGCGAGCGCTAATTGTCACCAATTGTAGGATCACGTTACTGAACTGTTTGTCTGACATACCTTTAAACATGATAATCGTCGAGTTTGGGTGGTGTGATGTGCTAAATTTTATGTAGATTATTACCTATTCAACACTAGAATTTGTGTAATTCTGCTCTTTTTATTGCGTTGATAGGGGTTACGCTTTTGCCGATCGACCACGGGCCAAATACCTGCAAATGTGTAGGTAAATATTATTTATAATAATAATACACTCCACTCCTTTTAAATAGTCTCTACATAGTATAAACCAAAGTCGCTTCCCGCGCCTGTACGCTTAGATCTTTTAAACTATGCTACGGATTTCAATGCGGTTTTCATCAATAGACAGAGCGATTCAAGAGGGTCATCTAGTTTTAAAAACATAGTTAAATTTTGAGTTGTGTTTTTTTTTAACCAATGAACAGAAATGAATGTATTTTATAATTTCTTGGCTGATATATCACGTTATCTGATGTAGATAAGCATCATTTGGGTAACTCTCACCCCCTTTTATGCATACTAAGGAGAGACACAATTAACGCAGGTATCCATACATTTTATACCAACAAGTTTTTAATAAGTAATTGCCGGTGCAAATAATGTCAGAATACAATCCACAAATGCCTGTTTTCCGTAAAATACATCCTATTTCCTGAAGAATTCAGTACTTATTCAGCTCAATTATGAGGAAGTATGGGAAAAAAAAAACTTAACATCGGCGCAACAACGACCACTCCTAGATAGAGAACTAACCAAGGCATTTCACGTACCGGCGCGATGCGACTCGATATTCAGCAACTAATTTTCCATAAAGTTTTCATCGAATTTGTATTAGTAGAGACGCGACGCGCTGACGCATCCCGCCTGTCTGCGGGACCCTTAATGCGAATTAATTAATTAACAGCTATTACATGCTATGAACCAGCGTGTATCTATGATACGCGATAATTATGTCATTGCAATCTGTGTAGTGCCTTGAACAGCTGTTCTGACCGCTTTTTATGTAGACTTGTTTTAATTACGGCAATGGTAAATAAGCTAACATATGGTGTTAACTCAGGCATAGCATATGTGCGGTTGCCATGGATTCAGTACATAATTCTGAACACCCATGCATTGAAATTTTTGGTCAGTAAAAAATAAACAGCTGTTCCATACATTTTGACCGCTTAGGTATTGCACTTTTCTTTGAATCTACTGTTTTTTTTTTTATAACCGACAGAAAAATCTATTCTAAGTGTCTAGAATCATGTGGTGAATTCGGGTCGTGGGGCTTTCCGGACCGGGACTGTGGTCCCGGATTCCACCTAAAATACAATAATTATTTTGCCGTAGTACTTTGGGACCACAAGAAAAATGAAGTTAAAGTAGAGTAGCTAAAAAAAAATTACGAGAATAAATAAAAAACATTTTCTCATACATTTTGTGTGTCAGCTACAAAACACGCTATGCCTTTGAGGTACCAGGTTGTCAGAACTGAGTAGGAGCTTACCAAACATAGGAGTGTCAGCTAGAAATCACTATATGCCTTCGAAGTACCAGGTCAGATCAGGTGATCATAATTTGGTGGGAGCTCACCTCACATGGGTGAGTATGTATTAACTAGAAACCGCTTTATGCCTTCGAAGTACCAGGTATTTGGTAGGAGCCTAATAAGGTAACACATCATTTATTGACTCTAAGGCAGTACTAAGTTGGCTGGGTCAGCAAGTATATTAAAATAGCATTTTTTTATATCAGTTGATTATGTTTAATTTAGAAAAATAATTATAATATTCAATAATTGTAATGATTATGACCGCTGCTGGCGTATCTAATTACGATAGTGAAGTTTTTTAAAAGTAAGTATATTGTTACGTTTCAGTGCGTGATTAGGGGGACGATAGGTGATTTAAACACTCAAGATTACTGTTTTTTAAATAGTGTTTTCTATTCTTTTTTTAGGTTTAATTCTTATAGAAGGCTGCCATTGTTGAAATAAAATAAATATAATCGTTTTATAAAAATATTTTTATTTGTATAACTTCAAATTTTTTGGTTGACCGTACTTTTCCATGACACAACTTTTTTTTTAATTGTACTTATTCCCAAAATACTACTAAAAATATCTATTATGTTAATAGGTGGAATCTTGGACCGCGGTCCCGGTCCCGAAAGACCCACGACCCGTAAATTCATGGTTACAGTTTGCGCGTCGATGTATCTACCATTCTGTATTATTGTATCCTTTTATGCACAAAAATATTATACGTACGTACACAGACGGACTTAATAAGTCTTCCTACAACTTCGGAATTTATCATTTTCAGTTGTCGTTTGTAACAATTCAATTGATTGCCATGTTATCCCAATTTGACCGCCGAATTTATTCCTTCCTTTCCTTCACTTAGACCGACCGTTGTAAAATCTTACGTGAATTTCGAAATAAAAAAAATAAATTAGGTTCGACGAATACGTCATGGTATCTTTGAACTGGGGCTACAATCTACTTTAATACTATAAATGCAAAAGTTACTCTGTCTGTTACGCTTTCACGACTAAACCACTGAACAGATTTTGATGAAATTAGGTATGGGTAAGTGAGATTTCGTTTGCGTCCGCATTAACACGGATGAAGTCGCGGGCAGTAGCTAGTTATTCATAAAACGTTTTATTTGACTAATAAATTCCAACTAGTAGTAGAAATATTCCGTCATCGTAGTATTAATAAACGGCCTTGAATGCGAATAGTGTTTTTTTTTTAAAGACCGTTATAGCGTAAAGGCTATTAAAAAAAGGTTTTAATAAAAACGCCGTTTATTCAGGCCGAGCTGTGGTCGGATTTCCGGATCCCGTTTTACTTATAGCCTTTTCATCCCTTTCTCTCCCCTAATGGGAATTTGGTCCATGAAAGGGACATTTATTTTGGTAAACCTTTTAATAAAAATTGTATTACTTATCCTTTTTTAATGACAAAATATTTGTATTTATCAGCCCGTTAAGGTCCACAAAATGAGGAACGTGCTTTTACTTATAATGTCGGTTATAATGTTGTATATTATTATCGCCGCGCTTACTTAATGGTACACATGTTTTAATTAAATCTAAAATAAATACACGAGTCAGTGGAATATTAGGATATTTCTTTAGTTGATTTAATTCCCTTTATTATCACTACATAAAATAATTATGATAGTTTTCGCTTAAATTTTCGGAAAATTATGTGACGACATTTTATATTTAGAGTTGAAAGAAATACTTTTTATTGTGACTGTCAGAGACAATAAACTAAATACAATATTCAGGATAAGTTTTTAACCAGTGCGTAAATTTTAACAAATTAAACTTAAACGAGTTATAATAACCATGCAATTTTTATTTTGTATATCTTAGTACAAAAAAAAATTAAGTTATCGTTAACGAAAGATGTTTATTTTGAAACTGGTTTTTATGGTAACTTGCGCGCGGTGCCGGCGCGGTGGCGAAGGTGAACGACCGACCGTAGCTACTAGTACCTACCAGCTGTTCTATCGGTAAAAATTCTAAGAAGTTTTTTACAACACCACAAACTTTATAGTTTTGACGGACGTCCATGTCAGGCCTGTTCACTTCATCACTTTTAAATTGATTTTATTGTTATACATTACAGGAAAAGGTATAATGTATTATATATTTCTGGAAACCTCGTCTTTTGAAGAATATGAAACAGCTAATATGTATTTAATGTTATGTTAAGGTTTACCTTAAAATAATTGCAAAATAAAATATGGTGAAAAAAAAGTTTTTTTAAAGTTCAACGAGACTTTTGACAGTTACCCACGTTTAGCCCTGCTTTACATTTACTGTTGATTTGTAGCCTAACTATCCATAAACATAATCAAATAATAACAGCTGCGGATATTTGCGGGTTTCGGAGTAATTAATAAAAATGTGATAAGAGTCAGAAAACGGAAAACCGCTCGCTATCTATTGCGGTTTGAAATGTTGCTGTTTACATCAATAGTTTGCGGTAAGTTTTGTAATTTATCATTGATATTAGGGCATTTATCTTTTTTGCACTCATGTTGCGTGTGAAAATATTAATCAACAAAATGCACACTACCCTCATATTTCAAATAGTATATAAACAGTGGTTTCATTCCATTGTAAATAACAAAATAGTGGTGAATTAACAGAAGTGTTATTACATTTGTTGACTCTTCAAAATGTCTACTTTCAAGTGTTCTAAACGTGAAATAATACTTTCGTATATCGAAGGAGGAAAATCGTTGGAAGCATTATCAACAGTTTTGCAAGAAAAATATCATGTGTCTGAAGACAACTTATGTTTCATCCTCAGTGATTTTCAAAGACATATTATTCCCGCTTTTAATAAACGCTGGAACGAAGCTTCACGGAACAAGGATACATTTTTAATGAAGAACAGTAATTGGTTGGAATCAGAATATTCAATAACTTTACCGGACTCTGAAGACGTTACAACCATCTCCACACCATCTACTTCTTCTGGGAAACGTGGAAGACCGTGCGTATCTTATCCAGACTTGTCAGAATCCAGTAAAAGAAGAAAAAATACAATGTTACTTAATGAATAGGTATGGATTTGAACACGTCTATAATGCATATCGTTCGATAGGAGAAGGAACAGAAGCTAAACTTGTGGAAACATTAAGGTTTGCTGACAGTGAAAATAAGACCTTATTTTCGAGTCTCATAGAAGACGCAAGGCAGACCAAAATGTTAACGGATGAAGAAGCATTGAGCGTATTTATTGACTTGGATTTAACGAAAGCACAATATTTGTACTTGAGAAATTTAACGAACGAACGAAAATGTTTTGTGCTTCCGCCATATTACAAAGTTCAAGAAGTTAAAACTACTTGCTATCAACCGTCTTCAGCCATAGAAATTACAGACACAAGTGCAAAAATAGTAAGACTTCAAGATTTATTAGATCACACTGCAGCTAGAATATTGACAATAGATTCAGTCTATAGGAATGGATTGAATAACTTACTTCTGTATAGTAAATGGGGCTGTGATGGCTCATCCGGTCAAAGCCAGTACAAACAGAAACTGCCAGAAGAGTGAACTTATTTCTGATTCGAATTTATTTATCACTTCTTTGGTGCCTATTAAGTTAATTAACGAGCTAACAGGTGATGTTGTCTGGCAAAATCCGGTACCTTCATGTGTTCGTTTTTGCCGGCCTATATTAATAGAATTTTGTAAAGAAACTCCCGAGCAAAACTAAAGCCGTTGTGGATGAAATAAAGGGTCAAATAAATTCCTTGAGTCCATAATTAATTAACAAAGAATGTGAGGGAGTGCAAGTGAAGCATGTTTATTTATTTATTTATTTATTTATATATGCTTTATTGTACACCAGAAAATACCATGTTCTCTTCCTTATAATGATAGATGGTAAAGTAGCTCAGGTATTAACAGATACGCCTTCGGGTTCCACATGTACAATATGTGGAGCTACTCCACGCCATATGAACGATTTGACAAAAGTGACAGCTAGGCCTGAAAATGAAGATTCTTATCAATACGGACTGTCAACTTTGCACGCCTCGATTCGTTGTATGGAAATGATTTTACATATTTCCTATAATCTGTCTTTCCAAACATGGTCAGCCACAAGTGAAGAAAAGAAACGACTAAAGCAAGAGAAGAAAACCCTGGTACAAAGGCGTTTCCGTGAAGAGCTAGGATTGATCATCGACAAACCAAGACAAGTAAGTGGTAATTCTAATGACGGTAATACTGCCAGAACATTTTTTCACAATGCAAGCTGCTCTGCTGAAATTACAGGAGTGGATATAAATTTGATTAAGCGACTTTACATAATTCTGCAAGCTCTTTCATCGGGTGTAATGATAAATGCTGAAAAATTTGGCAGTTATGCTATGGAGACTGCTAGGATCTATGTGAGCAATTATGAATGGTTATTACATGCCATCTTCAGTTCACAAAATTTTGATTCATGGAGAAAGTGTCATAAAGCATTTTGCAGTACTTCCATTGGTCAACTTTCGGAAGATGCACAAGAATCTCGCAATAAGGATTATAAAAAATTTCGTTTTCATCATGCTAGAAAATGCTCAAGATCCGCTACAAACGAAGATGTATTTCATACTCTTCTTTATACTTCAGATCCTTACATTACCAGCATTAGAAAACCGTATACTAAAAACGTGAAGGAACTTGATGAAGACACCTTAGATCTTTTGAAAGTGAACGAATTAATTTTAGATCCCGAAGTTCATCAAGTATAAATAACATAACATTTAGTAAACAGTACAATTAATTAATTAATCTGTGTTCGATTTTAATCTTTAAAAAAATGCTTTTTTATTTTATTTGATTTTTATTTTGATGTACTATGATATTTGGTTTTTGTAAACATTAAAATAATAGTATTCATTGTTAAGAAATAAACATTGGAGATTTTTTATAATTTTGAATTTGTTTTATTTTTTAATTTATTATTTTAAATTTAATCATAATAAATTACATTCTATTTGAAGCCATATACACTATTCTATATTTGTGCAAAATTTTAGAACATAATATCCAGAAATAAAGAAGTTATTGATTTTTAATCAGAAACAGACCATTATTTTCCACAGTGCAGCGCCTCAAATCACGCCAAGTCAGGAAAAAAATCTACTTATGCTCATAATCCCCTATACATCTTTGACAACAGCCTCATATTTTCTTATATCTCACATCATCATTATTCTCTTGTCCTTATTCCAATTTACTCGGGTTGTGCGCAATATGCCATCTTCTTTAATAATTTTCTATGTGTCCTTATCTCGGTAGTCACCCTCTTGCTCACCAATAAGAATAATCTATTCTTGTATCTAGACCTTCCTATTTTCAACTGACTACAAAAAAGGGACGAGGTTGCCAATTCGGTCGTATTTTTTATGTTAATTACCTCAGAACTTCGTAATTAAAAGATTGTACACTTCACACTTCGACTGAAGCTATCGGGCTGAAATTTGGCACAGACGGTTTTTGTGACAATCCACAATAAAAGCAAAATATTAATAAAAAATATATAATTTTAACTTTTATTAAAAAAACTGATTATGTCCGAAATCTTTTGTTTGAAAGCTTATAGTCCCATATAAATGTGGTCAAGTTCTGGGTAAGTAGTGGTTTATGAGTAATCTTCAATAATATGTATTTTTTCCACCTAGTGATAAATAAAATTTATTTCTGTACGTAGCGTAGGTTTGTACAAAAACTTTTCACGTCAATCCATATTTTAACAACTAAATGAAGTCAGCGTCTTCTGTATCACTACTCTGAGAAGAAAGGCCGAAATAAACTCAGAGATCAAAGTCTGTTTTAAAGTGTATGTTGATGATGTTATAATGATTTCCTGTCACTGTTACTTATCAAGTAGTGTGTACGACAGTACGACTTCGTGTGGGGTAGGTACCACAAGTTGAATAAAAACAACCATCTTCCAAAAAAAACACTACTAAGTGAAAAATAACTTCAATATCAGAACGCATTGACAGAAAAACGAAAATATAAAAAGACCGACTTCAGAGATTAAAGTAATTTTACATTTTATAGTTTTTTTTTTAAGACGACAAAAAAAAATTATATTAAATGAACGTCGTCCATTCCATACCACATGCAAAAAAAATTTTTTTAGAGTATTCATATTTCCAAACATGTGAAAATTATGTTATAACATTCACATGTTACCAAGAGATGTGCGAATAACCTTTCGCATACCACTATGACCTTTGCTACTTTACCTAATTACGTTCGCAATGAAGCTTGCAACAATGCGCGCCCACCATACACCTTTCAATTAAATTTAACTGGTTTCGCAATAGTTACTGACTATCTACAATTACGTGTACTGTGGTCAATATGAATGGCTTATTTTGTAGACAGTTTGTATAAGCAATTTATTTTTTTAAGGAACAATTTATGTGACTTAAATTAAAATCATCAATACAACCCATGTGATTATATGAACTTTGTCATTCAATGAGATAGTAAAAAATCTGATAATAAAAAACAAGAAGATGATCAATAACAAAAGCATATATCTGTATAATAGCCTATTACACCTTTTATAAGGCGTTCCCTATTTAAACGATATGTGACGACTGCACGTCTGTGTAGCGTGTCAAATTAATGTTTTGTAGTGATCTTGGTTTGTTGAAGATATAATACTGTTGGATATTATTACGTGACTGGGCGGGCTTATTCCCAAAGTACTCCATTCTTTTGTTCTAAAAAGATAAGAATCTCATACATTCATTCCCAAGTTACTCCAAGGATTTTTTATTATTTAAAAATACTTATTATTTTGTTCCCATTCTGCACCATAGGTATCTGGAACTATTCCCAAAGTACTCCACCGATTATTCGTTATCAATTCTCAAAATGCTCCATCGACATAAATACCGATAGTATAAAAATCTCGTAGCACGATGGATGTATATTAAGGGTAAACTACTGAACTAATTATTATCAAACTTCGTAATTATTTGTAACTAGCTTCTGCCCGCCACTTCGTCCGCGTCAATTTTTTGCTCTTGGTCGCAGCGTGATTGTTATATAGCCTATAGCCTTCCTCGATAAATGGGCTATCCAACATTTAACATAGTTCCTGAGCTTTGTACGTTCTACCAAACCACCTCTTCAGTTTTATAATATTAGTTTAGAGATAGTATAGTATTGAGATTTGATTACAATTAAAAGATTTATAGTGAATCAACCTTAAAAGATAGACATTTATGCTTTCGCAGACGTTTTTTTAGAACTTTTTAAGAGGAATAATTCCGTCATACATGATTAGTCATGCTGAACTTAATATAACAACACGTGCCTGGATGGAATCCTCATACAGTTATTGTTGACTTAGAAATAGCAATCATTAGTGTTCTGGGCAATACATGTCCCAATGCTATGTATAATCAAAGGATGTAACTTGCGGGAGGAAACGCCCGGGTGTTTCCATTGCGAGGCTCGTCTGGAGGACACGGTGGAGCATACGGTGGAGGTGTGCCCTGCCGTGTCTTCGCGGAGGCGATCGGCGGCGGCGACCTCTCGCGTCCAGCCCTGGTGCGAGCCATGGTACGGAGCGAGAGGGCATGGGAAGCCGTCACCTCCTTCTGCAAAGCAGTAATGCTCGCGAAGGAGGAGGCGGGGCGCGTGAGGGAGTGGCAGTCTCTGCACTCTCACGTCCCTAGCCGCCGCAGGAGGAGACGCCCCGGGCGTCGGGAGTCAATTACAGACTCCCGGCCACCGTAGGCGCAAGCAAGCTTGCGAGCAATGGGTAGCTCGCCGCCCGGTAAGGACCAGGCTCGGGTTAACGGCGCGTAGTGTTCCACGCGCGCCTTAATAAGATGTCAGCAGTACTGAGGGGGTCTGCTAGGACCGATACCTGCCAGCGTCGCGAGATTGTTCGAAAGAAATACCGTGACCCTGGCACATGGGCACTTAAGGAACACGGGTGGGTTTAGTCAGTAAAAGTCTGACACGCCCTCCCACTCCGCCCAAGAGCGGGAGACGTCATTTGATGATATCCCATCCAAAAAAAAAGGATTTAACTTCCATTTTAAGCATAGTTTATTGAGGAAAAGTCGCGATGTTGGGATTAAAACCAAAGAAGAAAAAGACCACGTGGCTAATTATAGTGCTTTAGCTCATATTCCAATTGAAATTCTAGTCTAGGAATTAAAGTCTTTTATTTATACATTTCTTCTTATTTAAAAATATATTTGCAAAGCTTTTGAGCCTGACTGTACATCAAGTACCCTTTTATAGTATTTCGGTACATATTTAAATTAGCTTATTGAATAAAAAGGAGTGGATTACTTTGAGAACATTTTAATATTATCATGGAGTAGAATGAAACCTAATTAAAAATATTATATTTCTCATGGAGTCGTTTGGGAACTTTTTTTGGAGTATTTTGAGAATAACCCACTGGGCGGTCTATCAGAAATATTCGAGGACAGCTCGTGGATGGTCACTGTGTGATGCACCTAATATCCACTAGTATCTATAAGGTGGATCAGAAACAAAGCCATTATACAAATAGAATGGAATAAAATACATTCACGCTAATGAATAAAGATACTTATCTAAGCCATCAGCACTAATAGATAGATATTAATAACCTACATGTACTTAAAATTCAAAAGTCAACCAAAGGCCAATGGACAGGGCTAGTTTCCTACGCAGTCGAAACAGAAATGAAGGGATCCGTAGAAGAACCAAGGTAACAGACATAGCGCGAAGCATTGCCAAACTTAAGTGGTAGTGGGAAGGGCACTTTGATTACAGAACAGATCAGATCGACGATGAGGCCGAAAGGTTCTGGACTAACAGCCGTACTGGAAGAAGCACGTTGGAAGGTCTCCTACAAGGTGAACCGATGACCTGGTGAAGGCCGCAGGAATCCGCTGTGGCGAGAAGCACAGGACCGGTTTAATTCCCCCCCCCTAATACCAAATATCACATTAATCCAAATTACGGGAGTCACCTTGGCTTGGGGCGCGAGGTAATTAGCCCTTTGGACCTTCAAACTTGATCGAATACTCAAGGGCCTTGACCTGCGGGGCCGCTGGCCTCGGGCCCGCTGATGGCCGGATGTCGGCCTGATAAGAGCTCGAGCGATTTGTGCCAATTTATCTATTGGTGCACCGATCAAAATGTTTGGCATGCCAATTGTAGTGAGTGAAAAGGTTATTGCTGTGCAAGTGTGAGAAATGCGTGCACTAACAATTGTTTTTGGAATAGGCATCGAGGAGTTTGTCGGTTGCTTAACCGGACTTGCCTGTGGCTACCATAATAAATTAATTCCGGCCAGGGCTTTATTACTTAAAAGTAAGCGACTACTCGCTAAGGGCACCTCCTGTGGGGTACGGACCTCGGCTTAGGGCATCGCTGGAGAGCAACAAGGGACGGGCTCCATTGGATTGATGAACTGACTGGACAGGTCCAGTCAATCTGTGTAGTTTTCAAAATACCATTTTAGACGCTAATCTAGATGATCCTCCAAGATTATGTCCAATAATTTTATACACATTGACATTTTATATTTACAATGACACAAATATTTACTTTGTAAAGTATTATATTATTTTAATTTTTGTGAATGTTAGGATTATGTGAGTCATTGTTTTTTTTTTGTTAGATTTAATCATGATCTAGGAGTTTGAGTTAAATAATTATTGTATTGTTTGTTGAATTGTTGAGCTCCTTAAGTTCTGAGGTGAGCTGAACGATTGCAGACAAATGCGTGCATTCACTGGACAAGTCCACTCGGTCTGTGTGTTTCTTTCGTCAAAGACCATTTTAGACACCAATCTACATGGTCTTCTTATGTTCTGACCAATATTTTGTCTGGACTTCAAAGAGACTGTGACTTCTAAATTTTGTTATAGCCTTTCTTCTCAGAGTAGTCCGACCGGAAAAACCGACCTCATCATCATTTAATAATATAATATCCAATATCATTTAAACTCTAGACTATCCCATAGTACCTACCCAATATTAGAAATGCGAAATTTCAGTAATTTTTTTGTAGGTTTGTAACTCAAACAATCATAAACGGCTGAACAAATTTGAATTGAAATTTGCACACGCATAGACCATGTTGTAGATTATAAAATAGCACATTTTTATCTAGGTACAGGAAGAATTTCTTTAGAATGTGACGGAAACTGTGGACAACAGTTAGTAACAAAGTTAAAACGAATTGTTCCGTTTCGTAGAATATAGAATTCCATTAATATTGGTAAATGTATGTCATGTCACAATGTCACCCCCATCCAAGTTTTTCTGGCATGATGCCAGTTAGAGATTTACTTAATAGTAAGGTACTGGAGAAACTCAGGGCCAGTTTCTGAATCATTGGTTTGGAGAGATTTTTGTGTCACATTAGGGATCGTTCAACAATTACGTGATCATTTTTGGCCGTTTTTTTAACCCCCCCCCCCCCCCATGTGATCACAGCGTAATCTTTTGTTTTAACCCCCCCCCCCCCTCGCCTTGATTACGTAATCTTCGTCCGTGCTTAATGTTTGCTGTTTTATTAGCACTGACACGTATGTCATGTTTCTATGGGTCTTAAATGACCTAAATTTGGGAAGAGGGTGTGTCATTTGTCAAAATGCAAAAGGTAAGAACTATAAAGTAAAATCAATAAAATAGATAGTTTCATTAGTCTTCATTGAAACGACGAAATGAAATCAACTCTCTCTCTCTCTATTTAAATATTTAGTTATATAAATGATGACGTAATCATGGATTCTCTCCCCCCCCCCCCCCCCAAATAATCCAGATGTATATACAAGCACCCGACCCCCCCCCCCCTTCGGTGATCACGTAATTTAGAATAGAATAGAATAGAATTTATTTGACATAAAGTACACGAATACAGGGTGACACTTAATCTATGTGCAAATAGCCAGGTACAAAATAAATGAGCAATGACCCCTATGCTAGGAAAAACCTGTGTTACAGGGGTCATCCATCCGTCCAATATACATGTTATAAAAGGTACTTACAATTTAGTAATGTGTACATTAAAAAACATAAACTAGACTAATACAATTGATATAAGAAACGGGGAACAAGGTAAAAGTAGTTTCAGTTAATTAACATCAAGGAGAAAGGAGTGTCTATTGGGTGCCTTGTGAGTGTGTTAGTGTAAGTTAGTTGTGTATGTGTAGGTGTAGACGGTATGTGTGAGTGTGGATATGTGAGAGTGAGTGACGGTGTGTACGTGTGAGTGGGTGCATGATTTGTTTCAGTTATGGTTTAAGTAATTCTTCCGTGTCGTCATAATTTAGGGTGAGCAGATATTCTTTTAGTTTCTGTTTGCATTGGAATTTGTTTAAAAAATGTATGTTTAATGTGCGGTGCAGCTTATTGTATAGTAATGTGCTTAAATAACGGTTATGCCGCCGTGCAAAGGTTGTATTTGTTAAAACTCTTGGACAAATGGGTTTGGGTCTTCTTCTGAGCGTAGGGCTTTCAGATCTATTGGAAGGGTTAATTTTATGTGTACGTGTGGTCGCTCGAAACATATACATTTGGCGGACTGTCAATACCTTAAAGTCCGAATAAACTTGCTGAGTGGGATACCTAAATGGTTTATTTAAGAGGACTTTGATTACTGCACGTTGGGCTCTTTCGACCGGGATGAGGATTGTTTTGGCTGCACCACCCCAAGCAGCGATACAGTAAGTTATTGTTGATTCACAAAGAGCAGTGTATACCATTTTTAGGACATTTATATGGGCAGAAGTTCTTAACTTTTTGAACACGTAAATAAGTTTTCTGGTGCGTGCAGACAGAGATTCAATGTGAGTCTTCCAGCTGAGACTAGAATCAAGGTGAACGCCGAGATACTTAACAGAGGAGACTCTCACCACAGTCTGGCATGAACAGATATTGTTGCGGTCGCGCTCATCACAAACATGAGCTTTGATTTGTAGAGAGAGGTCAGATGGAATGGAAGATGGTCTACAACCGAAGGTTATAAAGTTTGTTTTGCCGACATTCAGAGTTAAGCTGTTATTTCTCAGCCAGTTCATGACTTGGGTTAGGGACCTTTCGGCGGCATCCCGCGCCCTTTCCCAGTCGGGTCCGCTGGACAGTAAAACGGTATCATCGGCGTAAGCTATAATTTGAGTAGAAGGGAGGGTAAGTAGACAGAGTTCGTTTACATAGATTTGAAAGAGGAGAGGGCTAAGCAAACTTCCTTGTGGCACTCCGAAATCTAGCAGTTGCTCATTACTCATGTGCTCGCCTATTTTGACGCACTGAGTCCGGTCCGATAGGAAATCTTTAAGCAGTTTGAGAGCTGTGCCGCGTATTCCAATATGCTCCAGTTTTCCGAGTAAAATAGGGACAGAGACAGTGTCAAAGGCTTTAGAGAGGTCTAAAAATATGCCGACGCATTTTTGCTTACAGTCTATATTGTTGACAACCGATTCCAGTAGAGCTAATACCGCATCTTCCGTCGATACCCCCTTTTTGAAGCCATACTGGTTTTTAGCTATGATTTTATATTTGTTAAGAAAGTTAAGGAGATTTTTGTGAATGATCCTTTCCAATATTTTTGAAATTACTGGGAGCACCGAAATTGGTCGATAATTATTTACACTGTCTTTGTCACCTGTTTTAAAGATTGGATGAACAATAGCTTTTTTGAGAGACTTAGGGAAAATGCCAGTGGAAATTGCCAAATTGCAAATATGCGTTATGGCTGGAACAAGTTTGTGACTGGTAGATTTTATCAATTTGGGAGAGATATCATCCCAGCCAGAGGCACTGTCTACGCGGAGATCTTTAATTATAGCTTCAACCTGTTCCTCGTCTGTCTCCAGTAAGACAATTGAGTTAACCATCGAAACGGGGGGACGAGTACATTCGGCGTTTCTTAAGTTTCCAGGGATATTGTTGGCCAGGTTCCTGCCAACATTAGCAAAGAACTTATTTACGGCGTCTACTGCCATAATTGGATCATTGTCGATTTTAAGGAGATCAGTTGGAGGTACAGTGTTTTTATTTGTATCGAGTACATTACGAATGGCCCCCCACATCTTTTTCGGGTTATTTTTAGCATCAGAATAAACTTTTAGTTCATACGCAATTTTCAGTTTTTTAAGCAAATTGTTACAGAAATTCCGGTATCGCAAGTAAGTTAGCTTTAAAATTGTGTTTAGAGGTTCTTTATTTGATTTTTTGTGCATGTTATCGCGGTTGCGAATACACCTCAGCAGGCCAACCGTTATCCAGGGTTTAATGATTTTTAGTTTGCAGGGAATGGTTTTATAGATAGAGTTCTTTATTAATATGGGAGTCAGAATTTCATAAAGTTTTTCCATCGCAAGATTTGGGTCATTTATGGTTGCAATAATTGAAAAATCACAACATTCGATGTCACTGATAGCACAGGCCAAGTTTAGGCGGGAAGAAGCGCATCTGTTTGTGTTACGTATTGGTGCTTTCGTTTCTAGGTTTAATAAAACAGCGGAGTGGTCTGTAACTGAGGTTTCAATTACCAACGTGGTTGCCTTATAGTTTGTTTTAAGTATAACATGATCTAGGCAGTTGTTAAGCCGAGTTGGTATCACATGGGCAGGAAGAAGGCTGTGTGAGGCTATCAAATTTAAATATTGACAGGAGCGAGGGTCATTGCTGTTTGGAGTAATGTTAACATTGATGTCCCCTATCACTGAGACGGTTTTACATTGCTTACAATCTGTTAATAAGCTATCTAAGCTGTTCAGGAAATTGTCTATGTTTTTTTGGGATGGTGGCCTATATAAGGCTATAATAGTAATGTCATTCTGGATTTTGCAGACTAGGCAGCTGGCATCGGCAAATGACGGCTCAGTAATGTAATGACTCAAAGTCTCTTTACTAAAAATCACCACGCCATCATTCTGATTAATAAGTTTATTGGTTTGGAATGACGTGTAGCCCTGTATATTTGGGACGGTCGTATTTGTCTTTAACCAACATTCAGTTAAAATAAGTACGTCACATCTTATTTTAATAGCCACGAGTAGACAGTTCAGTTCATTGAAATTTTTGTTTAAACTTCGAATGTTTAGGTGCAGGATATTTAGTGCTAAAGTAGATTTTAGATAATCAGCACATTCGTTGGGAGTACAAATAAGTGACGATGAGACCGTGATACTGTCCAGCTCGTTGTTTATGTCAATAATTGACGCCATTGATTAAAGGGTATTTAAACCAGAGGGTGCTTTTGCCGTCCATGACCATGAAATAATAAAATTTACCATGTTTTAGGGGTCCGAGCAACAGGACAATTAAACAAAAACAATAATTGACAGATAAGTATGGTCCTAAAGATGAATTAGGGTCATAAAGACCATGTTTGCGCTCTATTTTGGTTTCTTTGTGTGAGTGGGTAAGACGTGATATGACGGAAGTGGTGTTTGGTGTCGGTTGTTTGTGTGTGTAGTTAAAACGGCGTTGTGTAGTTTCTTTGTAATAAAAAAATTGTTTGATGTGTAGGTGGTATAGTACATGATTGATGGTAGAATTTAATGTTAATATTAAAATTAAAGACTTATGTAGTTTAATTATAAATAGTATTAAAATTAGATGACCAAAGATTTCCAAAAAGTTTGACAGCAATGTAGTATTTACGTTAGCAAATAGCAGTCATTGATTTACTTCGTGTCCTAGGTCCCTTAGGGTTTGCTCTGACGTAACAAGTATTTGTTTGACTCCAGGTGCTTTCCTTAAGAAGATATTGCCGTTCGAGCTCCAACAGAAGTCATACTTGTTAAGTTTTGCAAATTCTTTGGCGGCGAAAAATAGTTTTCTAGAACTGGCGGGGAGGTGTTCTGATATAAATATCGGTCTCCGTTCACCACTCATACCAATGCTATGACTATTGAGGCGATCATCTCCACTGTGTGTTTTATTGAAGTTCCGGGCTGCGGTGATTAATTGATTTTTAGTCTGGACATTACAAAATTCAGCGATAATCGGCCTTATGGAATCTGGTTTACCCGGAAGGCGGTAAACATCACGCAAGGCAGAATTGTTTACCTCCAAATTAACAACTGAGCCCACTTTGGCGACAATCGCAGTGAGGTCCGACGCTGTTTCGTTCTCCACGGGCGGCACGTTGCGGATTTCGATGTTGAATGATCCCTTAAGGAAAATACTTAGCATCTTTTCCTGGTATTTGCATAAATGAGGGTAGTACAAAGTTTTAGCGTAAATATCATCTTTATGTTAAGGGGAAGCGCCAGAGCCATCAGTGAAATTCAAAAGTTTCACTGACACTCACCTGCGAATTTCAAACAAATGTACGAAAATTTAAATTTTCGGGATACCAGGTCCTACTTTAAAACGGATTTATAAGAGATATGATATACTATTGATGTTTTTTTTTTAAATAAATTACCTGCTTGAAACGTTTACAAGCTAACTACTAACCAAATTGTCTTTACTTTGGGCTGAGGTAATTTAACAGATCTTTGGCCGAGGTATTAAAAAAAAAATGCCTCAAGGAGGAAGGATAATTTTTACATGTGGTCGGAAGCCGTGGGCAGCTAAATGGTATTGTTAATTCTCATAGAATTCCTAATAATTACTCTAACAATGAACACGAATAATTTTCATACATCAAAGGAAAACAAGGTCATTATAATAGAAGTAATAATAATCTATTCATTCCGAGAGGAAAATGTATGGTATCCGAGTCAAAGAAATTACGTTAGTATTTTTCTTGTTATATAACATGAGAAAGTGGATAGTTAATGAGCAGAAATACAAAAGTAATGAGATATGTAGTTTGTTCGGAACTGAAATTGTTTATTCTGTAAATATTCGAGACTTCGGTGGCTAGGCTACATAGCCTTCCTATCTGTCTTCTACAGAGTGTACTTCAAAGAGTGTGCCCAGAAGCTCCACGATCTGATTCCACTATCACCCTTCTATTACCGACATACTGCAGGGTACCATCCACACTAGGCCTCCTCCAACGCTTTCCATCAGTCGTAATCGCGGTTGAAAACAGGGCCAGTTAGCAATAAAAACAACAGGATATCAGAATCAAATTTACACGTCAATAAAAAAAAAAATAAGCTAGATGGAACTATCATTTCCTATTGGCAATTCTCAGATATCGTGTAGCTCAACTCAGAACTTAAGGAGAGCAAACGTTTTATTTTAGCAAAGAACGTTTGTTAGCAGATAATGTAACGTGGAACAAAGATTTTTTTTTTTCAAGAAATAATAATAACGCAGGCGTTTCCCCCTTAACGGGGGTATCCGTGATTACAAGTATATAGACCTAAAGTTTGTTCCAAGTTTATCCTTGTTAAAATAAATTTACTTGCTTTTCCTTGTTTCAAATCCTTGTTTACAATTGATGTTTTTTCTTCTAAAACGGATATAAACTTTATTCGTACAAAAATTAAGTTGACTTTAAAATAACTTGTACCTTTATAATTGCCATAAATGTTTTGAAGTTATAGCGAAACTGAAATTGAATTTGTTTTTGTAATAATACATATTGTTTAAATGTCTGGAAACTAAATAACGAACGAAGTTTACTAGACTTTTTATAGTGAGTCGCCACCCTACCGGAAAACAACGATTTTGTTGAGTGGCAGAAATGGGTAGGGCAAAAAAAAGCATAATTAAGGTTTCTAATAATTTAATTTCTCTTTATGAATTAAAAAGTTGGCCCAGGACATGGCCATTAAATACTTTTTAAATATCCATTTATATAGAGTCCGGAGGGACTCTAATACGTGAAATGACAGACATTAACACTTCATGCAGTATTAATATTTCCTAGTACACTGGTTAGTGTAAGTGCCATTTTTAGGGTTCCGTTGCCAAATGGCAAAAAACGGAACCCTTATAGATTCGTCATGTCTGTCTGTCTGTCTGTCCGAGTATGTCACAGCCATTTTTTTTCCATGCTGTTGAAACTTGGTAAGTAGATGTATTCTGTAAGCCGCAATAAGATTTTCACACAAAAATAGAAAAAAAAAACCAATAATATTTGGGGTTCCCATACATAGAACTGAAACTCAATTTTTTTTTTCATCAAACCCATACGTGTGGGGTATCTATGGATAGGTGTTCAAAAATGATATTGAGGTTTCTAATATCTTTTTTTTTAAACAATAATATTTGGGGTTCCCCATACATAGAACTGAAACTCAAAAAAAAAAATCATCAAACTCATACGTGTGGGGTATCTATGGATAGGTCTTCAAAAATGATATTGAGGTTTTTTTCTAAACTGAATAGTTTGCGCGAGAGACACTTCCAAAGTGGTAAAATGTGTCCCCCTCGTAACTTCTAAAATAAGGGAATGATAAAACTAAAAAAAATATATGATGTACATTACCATGTAAACTTCCACCGAAAATTGGTTTGAACGAGATCTAGTAAGTAGTTTTTTTTTAATACGTCATAAATCGTAAACCACAATTTACCTTTCATTCAGTCAACTCAAATATAAAAATTTAAAAATAACTATTTAATTTCATAAACATAAACCTTATGCATAAACCGTGAATTCCTGCAGGTTTGTACGGAACCCTCGGTGCGCGAGTCCGACTCGCACTTGGCCAGTTTTTTTTACGTGTATTCAGGTGAACGCGCGAGTAAATGACACATGTCTACTTAATTAACAAAGTGAAATGTAATTTACTAATTGAATGTTATCAAGAACCTTGGTACATTTCGTTATTTCGCAGTTGTCGCTACTTTCTCCTCAATTTGGTGTCAGTGGTACTATGCAAGCATGATATGGACTGCCAGGGTCGCGAGATTCGTTCGAAAGAGTTACCGTGGCCGTGGCATGGGCAACTGAAGGAACACGGGTGGGTTTTAGTCAGTAAAAGTCTGACACGCCCTCCCGCTCCGCCCAGAGCGGGAGAAGTCATTTGATGATTTCCCATCCAAAAAAAAAGGACGAAAAAGTAATATGTTAATTGTTTGCTATTGCGCTTTATTATGCATAGAATAATAAATTACACATAATAAGAAATATAAATACGATACGAAACGATACAATATACGATTCGATACGATATTCTAAGATTCTTCGCTGACCTTAAAAATTCAGTGTATTCGGGGGATTTCGAAAGTAAGTAGTTACAAGTAACAAATATTCAATCATCCTTACATTCTTATTTACAATATTAGATACATTTTCAGAAAATGCTACATAAAACTAAGCTCTGACCTTAACATGGATATCGGACGGAAATTGCGAACCCAACGGAAATTGAAAAACTGGAAAAGATAAACGAGAAATATAACAGTTCAGGTTAAAAATGAAAAGGTCAGACATAATATCATTACGCTTGTATTTCGCGGAGGGATAGGCAGGGGTGTATTACACAGTACTCCCACATTTCAACAGTACGTAATATTGAAGTAACATGTGGCCTATGTGCAAGTGCAGTGTGGTGACCTAGTAGTGACCGCCACGACTTATCGACTTAAAGGTCGTAGGTTCGAATCCAGACAGGCGCTTTAATTTGTGTAAATTATTCCATCACTACTTACTTAGTGAGTTGTGACCACTAGACCAACAACTTAATGAATTAAATTAAAATAAATAAATAAAAACAAACAAAAGCAAAAGGAGTACTGGCATTCTGGTATTTTCTGCCTACCCCCTTGGGCATAAAGGATTATCCGTGTGTAAAATAATTGATTTAATTAAAATCAATCAACATTCAACTAAATGTATACAGGTAAAATTTGTTTGTTTGTTTATAGGTGGTACTCTTGGAACTGCCAGTTTTTGAAAAAACCTTATTGCATTTGATAGTCGATTTCACGAGGAAAGTTATCGGCTATTTAACATCATGCTACGAAACTAAGGAGTCGTGTAAAACGAAAAACAAAGTCAGAAAGAACACTAACAGAAAACGAAGTAATGTCGCGGGAGGGCGCTGCGATGATATTGGATATATTTTATGTCAACCTGCTGATGAAGTCGCAGGCAGAAGCTAGTGAGCAATAAAGAGAAACCTTATTTGGTACATTTCCATCGGATTCGGTATGTTATACTGCTTAGAAGTTGGCGGCGTTGCCAAATCGTGGACACTTGTCATATATAGTTCCCACATGAAGCTACGGGATGAAAGAATCTACCCGCCATGATAGTTTTATATCGAGTCTGGTTATATCATTGCCAAATGCAAGACTTGTTATAGGTAAGATGCAATTTTCTTATCGGGTTGCAATAAGCAAGATGTCTTATCAGAGATGTTAATTCCTTTAATTCGATTGGTTGATTAATTTTTAGATAATGGAATACTTTGAACTTACAATCAAAATCTTGTTTATCTTTCAGATTAACTTTGTATCAAACGTAAGAACGAACGTAGTAAACGATAAAATCATTTGCAATAGTGTGAGTAAATATTATGATCGTAACCTCGGACAACGTTACACGGTATGCGTTAAAAAATATTACAGACACAACTAACGTATGCTATCGTACCAGTGACGTGCAGTCCATATAGGCAAAAAGACACTGCAGACCCTAGGGTCTAGACCCTAGATAAGGACTAGTTACTAATATTTCAAAAATAAAAGAATTATACTAACAGTAAGTAATAAAACCATTCAAAAAGTTTAAACGCCTAATGTAAATATAATAGCAACGTTCATACCGTTCTATTTACTACGGCAACGCATTCATAACAGATCGCAACGTAAGCAGGCAGCGAACGATCGTGTCTTTATTTCATTCATAAATGTACGCATGTAGTGGTAATTTCTTCTACATTTTCGTGTCTATACATTGCACACATAAAGCGAAATCCTGCCGCAGGATCACCAATCACAGGCGTCCCTGCGCCATTCAATAATGGCGCATGGACGCCTGTGATTGGTGAGTATTATCACAGCGCGCTGTGAGTATTATGTGATCAAGTTGAATATGTACGTAGCCTCAGCAACATTACGATTCGCAATGATGCAATTTTATTTGTCAACGTTTTAGTTATCAAAATTTAGAAATTGTTTGTTTACGAAAGGATCCATATTGATTTCGTACATGTGAAGCGCGCTGTTTTATGTTTTTATTTTGATTGAGTTTTCTTGTGATTAATTCATTTACAAACGTTAATATTTAGGTAGATTTGTTGCTTATTTCAATTAGTTTTTTGAATTGTTTTAATTTTTACTTACTACGCTGTTTGTTTGTTTTTTTCAAAATGTTGTTCGATTGTGAGGTTTGTGTTGAAAATGTGTGTTTGTTAAAAAGTGTATCTAAATGGAAATGTGTACCTGAGTAACGAGAATTATAACCCAGCAAAGAGGTAATGCAACTCGTAAGTTTCATAGTAATAATTAAGCAACTAAAACCGGCTATGTTGTTGTTTACACACATTAATTTTTTTTTTTCCTTGCTAGTTTAGTAGTTCGAGTACAGTGTGGAATTGTTCGGGATTTGCAGATTTACATGATTACTATCCCACGGCTTGCTCAAAGATTTTGGTAATTATCGTATTGAGAGAAGTATTACGAAGAAGTTTTTCATTAAAACGTATTCTTACGTACCTATTTAAGAAACACACAAAGTCAACAACAAGTACCTACACATCTTTCTGTGCTTTCGACGGAAAAAGAATTATTGGTCGAATGAAGACGCATACCAACTTTTTATGACGATGGTTCAAAATCATATTTAAAAAAAGATAGGCGCGTATATGTCATTTATAAATGAATTTGTTTACTTTATTATTTTTGCTGTTACCCGTACTAAATTTACCTATTAAATATATTTACATATACGAATCACATGAAGGGCCTTTTTCAACTATCACTCACCTGGATCAGATATTTGAGGTGGCCGAAATCATTTATTAGCATTATCAGGAAATCGCCATTTCAAACTTTTAAACCACTTAGTGAGTTTTTCTTCACTAACTTGAGCAATTACGAAAGACGTTTTTTTTTTTTGAACTGCCTACCCGATCATAAAACCCTGTGCACGCCACTGTATCGTACCCTGGTCAGTCATGGTATAACGAGGGTTAATGGAAAGATAAATAAGCATTTGCATGGGCAAATGTTGACTTATCTTTCCAAAACTACCTCTGGCTCTACGAAGTTGGTATATTATTTTTTTCTGTGCAGAAATCCTCATGTAAGCGTTCATGAGATCAGGCACTTTGTGTATTCGATTTCATCACTATTATTCTCAAACCAACCATCTACCAACTGGCACTGGGGTGACGTCGTGGATTATGGTCCACACCCTCGCTTAGAGACGAGGCCTGTGTCACATTAGTGAAAATATTGTGTCTTGATAATGATGATGAAGCTAGTATATCTACGTTCCACCATCAAAATTAGTAATCCTTCAAATCACTTACCACTGGCTCTCTGGAACTGCACAGCAGCCTTCTGGCAATCCTGTCTGGCAGTAGTGGCGACTCCCACAGCATCATAGTAAGGCCTGGACTTGTCCACACAGGTCCCTAGCCGCTTGGTCCACGCTTGCAGACGACGCGAAGTCTCGTTCAGCAGCAGGTGGAATGTTTTCATGGACTCCTGGGGGTTGAGAGGCCATTGTGAATTATGCAATCAAGTTGTAACTACTAATGCGTTTAAAGAGGTTCTTAAACCTTCTGGTTATATGAAAATACTGCTTTAAATATCTAAGATACTCTGTAATGGCAACTGTACACAAAATTAAATTCTGTTAAGGGTATTCTACCTACCCATCTATCTGCTTGCCTAGCCTTTTCCCACCTATATTTGGGTCGGCTTTCAGTCTAACCGGATGCAGCTGAATATCAGTATTTTACATGGAGAAACTGCCTATCTGATCTTCACAACCCAGTTGCTGGGTTTTACGATACCCATTAGTAAGACTACTTTGGCAGGGTTTCGGGCTTCTGACGACCCGTCATCGACTGTTAAAGATCCAGGAATGACCACCGGGACCAACGGCTTAACGTGCTATCCGAGGCACGGAGGGGTTTGGTATGTAAAGATGGTCACCCATCCAAGGGCCTAACGTGGCAAGCGTAGTTTAACCTGAACGATCGACCCACCCTATGCTTTGTTTAACCTGACCAATCAAGTAGCCTGGCTGTTATACTTAGCCATAATCTATTGTACATATTTTTAACCAACAAATAATGCTCCACATTTAGCGCTGGATCAAAATAGCTGAGGTCATGGAGAGGCCTTAGCCCAGCAGTGAGATGATGTGGGCTGACAGCAAGCAGTAACCGTCTTGAATATGATAATTCTAAATATTTTCTAAAAAAGGAAACTTCCTAATTTTAGGAATCCGAGCTGAAGGGTAATTGCGTAACACTCTAACGATAGAAATGGCTTTCATTTTGACAGTTCAACAACATTCATTGCGTTATTTACATTGTTTAGCGGAAAAATGTTTGGACTATTTGAAGAAATGGAACCTACAAAATGATCTAGATTTTGGTTCATAGTGTGTTACGCAATTAGGAAGCTGCCATTTAAGATTCGCGCCATAATTTCCACTATTACAACAAGATAATAAACGTAAAATGCTACAAGTATTGCGCGTTACATCACACTAGAAACATAAGGTGGTGTCATACGTCGGGGCCGCTGTAATTGACCTAATCTACGCTAGTTGCGCCCGCGCCGACCTCCGTCGTATCGCGTCGCGCGTTGACGCACCTAGTGTACCTATTTGATGTATGACATTAGTATTGTTGAATTGCGATCGTTATTTTCTTTAGTGGATGCAGAAAGGGATTTATTTCCACGATACCATGTACGTGAAAACGATTTTTTCGCACACTGGATCTTCAACGTACTGTTTAGGGCAGAGGGTTGAAAATCGAACGGTCTGGATTTCCGACGTTCTGGAATGCATTCCGTTGCATTCTCAGCTCTCGGTTCAATATCGAGAATTGAAAATCAAATGCGCAATAAAATCCCGTTGCGATATTTTTACTTCCTTTCGAACGTAGTCTAACAAAGATATTGATAACTCTAATACAGAAGTGAAGTATTGAGAAAAATCTGCCTGATTTTGTACGCACCTATAAAACCTAAAATTTCTCTGATAATATTTGGCGTGGGAGGAAAAGGACAACATCTTTAAATGACGGCCTTCATTTCTTAAGTGCTTTACATATTGAAATGACATCTTAAACTTATGAATGCTAAACAAACGCCACTGCACGAGGATCAAAAGGAATGTAGTAGCATTCGGTCATTCACATCTATCGCCACCTGTGCCCATATTCCGAGTCGGTCCTAGCCGGTAGAGCGTTTAAACGTCCTAATGTAAAAAGGGGCGGAAACGATCGTAAAAAATGAAATTAAAAGTAGGAACTCCATCCGCTTGAGTGACAGAAAACACTAAACATACAAAGAAGTTTAATCTACCAAAAACCAAACTGCAAGATCTGCTGTTTCCTCTTGCCTTGAAGTGGTTTTTTTATAATGTCAATTGATTGGCATTTGTGATATTGCAACATTCTTCTTGGCCGACCATATAGTAGTAAACAGCCACCTATTCAGGCAATATGGAGTGTACGAGATTTATAATGAGAAATAATGTATTTGACGTAAGAATGAGTAACTGGAGCAAATCTGTCTGAGTAAACTGAAGCGGTAATAAGCTACTTTGTTATATATCTTTGTTTATATTGTTTCTTTAACAACTATTTACAGTATTTAAGACGTAGCTACACAGAAGCCCATGGCTAAGGTACGCACGTGTACATATTTGGCTTCGCTTTGTATGTGAATGTAGAATCGTCCACTGCGGCTACAGATGCCGCGTAACTAACGTGGATGGGATGGTCGGCCGTGAAGCGGCGGAGATGAGAATGTTGAGATGGATATATGGAATGACGAAAATGGATAAAACAAGAAATTAGTTTATACTACTACTTCTACTACTATACTACTATTAGTGCTATTTGGCGTCTTTAACAGAAAAGTTGAAAGGCTTGGTATGGGCATGTGACGAGGGAGGAAACGCAGGTGACTAAAATTGTGATGAATATAAATGTTGATGAATGGATAGAGAGAGGAAGGCCAAAGAATAGATGGATTTATTGTATGAGAAAGGATTCGAAAGAAAAAGGAGTAATAGCTTGCCAGTGGACAGGAGAGTGTTACGCTGACCCCAAGTCACATGGCAAAATTCTCCCTGCACATATTACGTAGCAATGGACGGTGGACTTAATTGTTTGAGGTAATTAAACTTTGTTATTTAATGTAAAGCGTAATTCAATTGGAAAACGCAGCGATCCGTAACGACGGATGCTGATTTAATTATTTATATACGATGTTTGATCCACTGAATTGTAGCTGTTTTGTACTTATTGTGTCAATATTATTAGTAGATGCAGTTTTGTTAACATCGAAGAAAGGATTTTAAATTCTAATCGGTCATTAAAGATAGCTGATAAAGATAAAAATTGCATTATCATCAAAACACATCATTAAAAAAATCAACAGTAGTCTACAATCTGGCTCATAATAATCTTTTGTCATCATCATTCATAATTTCAGACGAAAGACGTCCACTGTTGGTCATAGGCCTCCCCCAATATGGGGGGGTTTGCCATAATCGCCACGCTTGGCGATCGCAGTATGGTAGGAAAATGTATAGAGAACGCTGCTTTCCATTCTCTAGTAAGTAATAATCTTTATTGGTTATCGAAACCAATGTCAGTTTGAAATAAACTAAAGATAAAACAACACGAAAACCTTGTAAAAACAAAGCCTAGCTAACGGGCCCGTCGCGCTAAACTACGAAGTGGAACGCATATAACAGGATTTCTTTCATCTTGTTTGTTATGCGACACGACTTACCTACACTCCTGCTTTGGACGGGAGAATATGTGCTACAAAGTATTATGGATGTCTTGGCCAAATAGGGATATTTATAGAGCTAAAATAAACAACGCGCCTAAGGCAAATAAACCCAAAAACTGCTCTAAAAATGTATTTGTCCTCTGACTTCCATATTTTTGACCAATTTATAACCCTTCAAAGTATAAAGAGTGAATACAGGGTTAGGCATGTTCCGGTTGACGTTCCATCTTAGACCTGATCCATAGCTTCCCATCTTGTAAGATCGAGATCAGAAGCGGATCCATTTATTAATTGCTAGCTGACCCGACAGTCGTCTTGTGCTAATATCAATAATTTATACAAAAATCCCATAGGTAATACCATTTTTAGTTTTTCCCGAATTTCCCATTTAATTTGTCTTTCTCTAAAAATCCTTATTTGGACAGAAACGAACATTTACAAAATCGATCCAGCCATTCTGAAGTGATGTGCGCTTTCCAACAACCAGCATTTCATTTTCAAACGAGCATCTAAAAAGACATCAAACGAACCTTAAGTAGATTAAATGTTGCTCCCAACATTTGAAAAGCCTAGCACATCAAAAACGAAATAAATTGCCTTCAGAAAATCCATTTACTCCGAGTAAATTACCAAAAAGTACGTCACGATTCCGTTTCATTTGGTTAAATGTAACGGGGACATTGGAGATACTTTAGGAAGTCGTCATAGTCGATTATTCGGAGTTTCGGAAGTTGGTTTATGAATTTTAATGCTCAATGTGCGATGGTGGATAGTGAAATCATCGAGCGGAACGATTTTGCTGCCAAATCTGTTTTTAATTTACTTTTTGGGCAAATATGGCTCTACGCTGACACTCAGTCTAGCCAAGGGGTATCGTCTTACCCATATGGGTTCTCGAGGTCAGATAGGCAGTCGCTCCAAGTAAAATACTGGTATTCAGCTGCATCCAAGATTGGAAGCCGCCCCTAACATAGTTTGGAAAAGCTTTGGCAGATGAAAGTTAAATAGCAATATTGTAAAAGGAAAAACGCTTGAAGGTATTTCATATTACGTTATATGACGTCCCAAAAAAAATCTGGGATTCAATTTCGCCAAGATATGAAGAGTAAATTAAGTTACCGTCGGAATTCTCCATTCGTCGCAAGGCCAATCTAAAAATAGGTATAAAAGGCGTCTCTGGAGGCATAAGGCTTCTGTAGTTGGCTTGAAATATTCTGTGGGGAGACTTGGCAGAACGCTGTTCTAGTGCTAGAGAACCGGTGGCCATTCGGGTAGGAAAGTCATGTATTTTCAGACGGCGGCTTTAAAAGGCTTTTTATGATGAGCCAATGAAAAAAATGTCTATTTATCAATTGAATAACTCTTGTACATATAATATTTTTGGTCAGATGCTGTCTTAACTAAATCATACCAATGTTCGGTTAGTATTTAAATATCTTCAAAAAAAATGCGGACACTACAAATAGTTTTTGCGACTTCGACTTGCGAAATGTTACCTTTGACCATTTTCCTCTATTTCTCATAGTTATAATCTTTCCCGTGAAGTTTTATCTCAAAAACACGCCTATTTTACAACATAATTGGATCACTTCATTTTATAAGACAATTTCTTTCGCACATCAGCGCCCCAACGCCCAGAATAAAAGCATTACCTCCAAATTCGACTACAAAACACAATCAATCATTCCTGACGCGGCCTGAATTCTGAAATACAATAGTCGCTGGAAATATCTCCTACTAAACGCCATGACAGCGTGAAAAAGCTTCTAAGAGACCTTGTTTTGGTCATAAATCATTAATTCACTCTACGAACTTGGCCCTTGACCACTTTTCACCCTCACACTAATATCTCTGACTTGAATTTTCCCAGTAAACTTTCAATCGACTATGAATCTTATTTTCCAAATAATACTAGGTTGATATTCGTTCGTCTAACGTTCGCATATATGAATATGAACTAGAAAGACTTGAGAATAAGGTTCATATTCGTATAAAACGCTAAAACTCAGAAAAGTAGTCCGTGATCAGTCAGTCATGCCTTTACGAATAAGGTAGAAAGTGGTCAATCGCAAATTTTGTTGACTGTACCTGTTTATCTAGGCCAGATATACTTGGACACAAATTGTTTTATCGATTACACGGTTTGGAGATAGTTTTTCTATCAGTGTCTTTAGATAACATCTAAAGTGATTTGGCAGGTTTGAGTCAGGAAATAGATCCGAAATTTTTGAGAGGTTTTGTGCTATTTTTGTTGTTTAAGTATTTCATGTGTGGGAAAGAAAAAGGAAGTGCGGCACCCTCATTGCGTAACACACTATACAATATACGTAATTAGAATCTGACTCATTATGAAAGATTGGTAATCCATTGCGTCAAATTTTCGAAAAAAAAATGGTCTCAACAACGTAAATAACGCACTGAATGTTGACGAACTGTCAAAATTAAAGCCTTTCCTACTTGTAGTGTATTACGCAATTACTGACAGGTGCTAATTACAGTGATACAGTTGCTAATTATACGCTCAGACTCGGACAGACGGGTTATTTTTAAATTTAGTAGTCGATCTCACAATTAGCCTGATAATGTTACTACTAATGAAACACAGGCCTGCTCTCTGTGAGAAGGAGTAGGCCTACTCTCCTCTACTCTTGGAGTGCGGGTTGGTAGATGTGACATGTCTTCGAACTTTTGTTTCTAGGACATGCTGGTTTCCTCACGATGTTTTCCTTCACCGTTTTGAGATCAGTGGTGATGAAATTAAATACACTAAGTACCTGCCCGGGTACGAAGTCACCGACTTACAGCTCGTAAGTCGAGGGCACAGACCTCTTAGGACTGTAACTATGGCAAAAATATATACAGGGTGTCCGGTGATGAATGGATAACCTTGAAATGTCTTATAGTATAACTTATGGCCGTTCAGAAAAAAAAAATGAAACAAAATATATCATAAGTAGTACCTAAGATATGATTTTTTTAAAAGAAAGGTTTAATTTTTTTTACCTTGTTTTACTTTTATGAACACTACGATCAGAAATGAATGGATTCCATCGGTTTGTTGTTATTTTATTATTATACACGAACTATGCTAATAGATAAACAGTGAATAGTATGACTAGCTATTGCACTTTTTTATTAACAAATTAGCAAATTAATTAATTTTAGAAAAACTTTGCAAAATTTATTTTTTAAACAGTGTTTAAACATCTTGGGTATAAAAAAATGTATGAATACATATATTTTGTTTAATTTTTTTTTCTGAACGGCCATAAGTTATACTATAAGACATTTCAAGGTTATCCATTCATTACCGGACACCCTGTATAACATAAGTATCGGAAAACCTAACCACGTTGGCCTTCTTTAGTAATTTAATAAAGATCATTCAAGATCAAAAATTTGTTTGTTTTTACTTTTTTTGTCTGAACGCGTTACTCTCTGGAAATGCCCGTCGGATTAGAAAAAATATTTTTGCATTTGAGAACCCAATTCTTTATTAATGTTATAGGCATTCCGCTATTTAACTTCACATTAGGACCCCTAGGGGCCGAAAAAAAAATGTCAATAAGACAATAGTTCAGGCAGTCGATGCGATGCGACACGGTGGGTGGTATGGGGCTGTCTTACGACTTCCACGCGAAGTCGCGGACAGGAGCTCTACATAAACAGTTCTACATAAACACAAGATCCAAGAGACAAAATAATTCTGTTTTTAAGTCTTTTCACCTCATTTTCGTCCTTAAAATCTTTAAAGAAAATACTGTCTCAAGAACACGAACGTTTCCTCATACGTTCTAAGATAACGATGCGGAATTCTCTGTTTACACAAAGTGATAATTAAATATTCATGCTTTGCTATGATGACTCAATGAACATTCTGAGCTACTAGCATGATCTTTTTCTTTATTACGATTATACCCAGCTTCTGTATTACTCATTTACGAAATATTATTTAACTATGCATCAAGAATTCAAGATGATATATGGGCCAGGGTGTTCACAGTGGCAGGCCAAAGAAACGCTGCGTTTTGGCGTAACTATTTGGACTCGTTTCGACCTGGCCGTAGATGGCATAGCAAAAAGAAAATTTGAAAAATATGCCGGACACCTTTGCCCAGCCGCGGGACAAAATAGGGTAACCAAAATCAAATAAAAAATAGGTGGCAAAAATCGTATGAACTGCTGCTTAAGAGGGAAACTCCAGGGAAGTCCACAAATATTTTTTTTTCTTATTTTTTTTTCAACTTTCAGGTGATATGATTCGCGACCGTAGCACGTATGTTTTTACAGTATTATAATCAATACTTATAATTATCAAAACTCTAGGAGGTTTCATATTATCTTTTTAACCGACGAAAAAAAACGGAGGAGGTTAGCAATTCGACGAGTATATATTTTTTTTGTTTGTTTTTTTTTATGTATGACCACGCATAACTTTGTACATAGTAGTCCGATTGTGATAATTCTTTTTTTATTGGAAAGGGTATACTCCGAGGGTGGTCCCATATAAATTTGGAAAACAAAATCGAACCCTAAGGGTCGGAAAACAGGGGATGATTGATTGTTCACTGACTGATTGTAATGTTTAACCACGCATAACTTTATACAGAGTAGTCCGATTTTGATAATTCTTTATTCATTGGATAGGGTATACCTTGCCAAGTATTATAAGTACATTAAAGCCACAAAAAAAATTATAAAATAAAAACTTTTTACCAAAAAATTTAACCGCCGAAAAAACTGAAAAGCAAAAAATAATAAACCTTAAAATTATGAGTCGGCGCTGAAAAATCAATGAACAAAGATCATTCAAAGCGCCGACTCATAATTTTAAGGTTTATTATTTTTGAAATACTAATTCATGAAAAAATCCTCTCTTCGGGATCTCCTTAACAGAGAATAAAATGACATAAGTTTAAGAGCCCGACAGCAATTTAACTTGATTCACTATTCAGAAGCTGGGTGTAAATGTCTTGTCTTAACATATAATACCACTAAAAATGAGTTCACCAGGTCAGCCAAAAAAGCTAGGCTTGCCGAGTTGGAATGCCATAACAATACATTTTAACTTTACAACAGCTACTTTAACTTTGAACCCAAAGTTACGCTTTTAGTTACGCGTTGCCAAGTTGTAAAATTCCAAAAAACATTTCGACCCCATTTTATTTTTGTTTTTCACGACTACCATTACCCTGAAATTTGCTTAATCGTGAGTCGTGACATTTGAATATTAAATTTGTAAGTAGGTCAATTATATTACCTAGTACTTAATTAGCCTAGTTAGTTAACGTTTCTACTAGGTAAATAACCGACGAAAAAGTATTGTCACGAGCATTTTAAAATCGTCGACTGTTTTTGGGGTAAGCTACTCTATATTTTTTTTAAATGTCTTTAATGTTTTTTTTAATAGTAGATTTCTTGCATAACAGTTCCACCATTAAAAATAATTTAACCGTTTCATTTAATATTTTTAAATAGATTTACGCTTTTTGAAAAAGAGGGTTTATTTATAAACGTTGCTTAGGTCGTGTAATAAAAGGCGTTAAAAAAAAAAAAAACGACGTTTAAAACGTCTCTATAACTCTTAGCAGCGTTTTTAAATTAATAAAACCCACTAAGAGTAAGTACGGTACCTAATTTAGTTAAGTCGATTAACTATTTATTTTAGCTCTGTGCTATAACAGAATTTAAATAAAAATGCACTCACATCTAGCTCCAATTCCAGCTTATTGATCTCATCAGTGGCCGCGTTCAGCTTCTCCAACTCCACCTGAAAGTGTTTGAAGAACTTGAGACAATCGCACGGCACTCGCACATGGTACTCCCAAACGAAAGGCAACAGCAAGGAACATGTAGAGACGGGAAACATCCGAGACATAACTATAGATTCATCAGCTTTTATCACTATACTAATATTTATCGCTAGTCTAGATAAACGACACAATATCGCACTTTATCTAACTCTTACTGTACCTTATACGACGAACGTTTCCTGTCCCTACAATTAAAGCGAACTAAAAGTATTACTTACATAGTTTACGCCCATTTTATTTAACAACGGCTTGGTTTTAACACTAATAAAATAACTACATAAATGCTAAATTACATTTTATTTAAAATTAACATAGTTTTACATTATAATTAGAATCATACATGCGATAAATTTAACGTTACAAAAATATTTTATTACGCATTTAGCAAATTTTTTTTATCTAATTTTTATATAAATGAAAAGAGATTTTTAATAGGTTTTTTTTTTGAATAAATCAGCCGAATAGCTACGCACCTTTATGTGTAAAAATAATAATTTTGTGATAAAATAATATAATACTTAATTATGAGGCATAATATATTAATGGAATGGTTCAGTTGTAGGTACTATTATATTATGGTTTGACCTTTATTTATAATAAATCGTATTTTTATGAACACTTAACTTTTGGTAAAGTCAGTCACTTAGCTATTTTCGTAACTCATATTAGGCCGCTGGGATTTTAAAGGATTTTTATATAAAATTACAATATGAGATTACATATAAATGAGTTAAAATTATATGATAAATTACTTCTCATTATAGTAAGTATTGCAAACATAAAAAAACAATTATTATAATTTAATATTTTTCTAACTTCTCTGGCGGTCGAAATCTAAATGCCGACTACAAAAATACAACATCAACATAAAGGTTTAATAATTCTATGTTGAAAATGATAATAAAAAATAAAAAAACGAACGATACAGTGCTACCACGAGATTCAATGAATCTTACTTGCAACAATAATGTAAATAAGTATGCATAATTATTAAAAAAAGTTACATTTATCGTTTGTTTCATTTATGTGACATTTGACCCAAAGAAAAAATTAATTGAAGAAAAATCTGAATGTACAGTTGAAGCATTGTGAAGTTTTGTTTTTTGTAATAAGGGTTTTGCCTGAAATAAATGAATTTTATCTTTTATCTCTGTTTTGCTAAACCAGTACCATGCTAGCACGTGTATCTACCTAAAATTAGAGACCAATGAGATAATTAATATGTTTAATAGTTATAGCCAAACTAGTACCTTGGTTGTGCAAGTGCACAAGCACAGTATTGGTTTCACAAAACAGCTGACTACATTCAGATTGTCGCTCCTTAATTTTTAGTTTTATCTTTTTATTGGTTTTGCTAGTGACTGGGCAATTTATAGTACAGTGAATTAATTATGGAGGCCAACATTTGAAACCTGTTGGTGACATATAGCGTGACCTGAACCTAAAGCTAGGTTGCCATGATATTGCAAATTTTTTTTTTTATAAAATAAATAATAAGTAATATATTTTGTAAATATTGCTGTCTCAAACACATTATTTTATTACGTAATATGAATAAGTTAAAAAATAAGTCATAATATTTTTGTAAAATTATTCATATTAAGTAACATGACAAATAATTTAATTTTAAAGTGAATGAAACTGCAATTTTGGTAATAAATAAAATTATGTATGATTCATGGGTCAAACCTTACAATGAAACAATTAAATATAATTATTTATAGTAGTGATTTGTGGCCTTATAGTTCTCAATTGTTGCATTATTTAGGCCTCTATAAAAATATAACAGACACTATCTAAAAACACAATTGTACAAACATGGTTTGTTTTTAAACTTTAAAAAAATACACAATTGCTTGTCTACTCTAAAAGAAACGACGTTATCATTTATTGACCTCAGAATTATTAAAAACATTATTTTAAGTGATAATAATTTCATACAACACATTCAATTTATGTGATATAATTATTGCTTTAAAGCTTTTATATCCTGGGGTTAGACAACTACAAAATATAATTGAAAGGATGAATACTTAGTAAATCTGCTCAGCAGTAGATTAACAAAACAACATTGAAAATATTGCTCATTTTTGATAAAAAGTTTTTTTTAAATTAGATCGATGAGAAAAGATCGTATTTCCAATCAATATAAAATGTGATGCATCTTTTATTTTAATAAATAGGCTGAGTACCCACTTAATAGTAATGTGAACAAAAAGATTGTGTCTATTATGTATGAGTGTACAAGTGCAACAATCAGTACTTGCGTGTAAATTTACAAAATACAGTATAAAATGGCACTTTAACTATTCTGAAAAATAAGTTAGTAGTTGTGAAACACATACCTAATCAATAAGTAATACAATTTCCAAATTAACAACTAACAATTTAACTCGAAAATTGACAAACAATGTTGTGATACATTATTGTAAATTATTTTTTTGTGGACAGGAAACAGTCCTATAAGGTACCAAAACATATACATATAAGAAACATGTAGTAGAAACCTACGCATCCCATACACACTCTGAATATATGACAACAAGATCTATGATATATACAAACATGTGTATTCATAAGTGTTTTGGACCAATCAGTTCAAATCACTATCACAAATGTATTTGCCGGAGACAAACCGCCGTTTGACGAGGGACAGGCGGTACCCGCTGCCTATTAGTTCGAACTCAATACCGGAGAGGGTCGCGCCCTCACAGTTGAATTGCGCCGAGATGGTCGCTTTGTCGGATGGACCTTCACCGAGTTCGAAGCGCGCCTTCAGCGAGCCTACGCCGCGGTCCTCCGAGTGCTGCGACAACTCCGTGAAGCGCCACATCGCCTGCTCGGTTTCACCGCTCCACGCGGTCTTCGGCATCGCGATCACGTTCTTAACCGCCCCATTCATGGGTACGCACACCGACACGTTCAGCAGAGGAGACGGTGGGCTCATCGCGTGCAGATTATATTTATAATCCACCTTCAAGTCAGTGTGGTCCTGCTCACACTTCCAATAAGATACCATTTGGAGTGGACATGACGCGGCGCCAGTCTTAGGTCGCACTTGGTATTTAAGGATATCCACGTTGAAGTACTGCGCTGTCGGATTCTTTTCCGACTGCCTTTTCAGGAGTGATGTTAAAGCAGGCATGTTAAACTCGACTACCGTGTTATCGCGCGTAGACATCATCGTGTTGATACTTATCAATTGTTTATTTGGTAGGACATTATCCAATCTATGTATGTTTTTCAGTTTGAAACATAATTTTGCTGGGTTCGGGTTGTTAGCCAACACGCCAACGATACCGGTGGGAAAGGAGAGCATCATATCTCCTGACATTTTAACTTGGCACTTCGACTCTTCCGTACCACGGAAATAGGAATGAATTATCTCGTGGAACGCGACAGCTAACGGTATAGTATCCGCCATGCCTATTGTAAGCGGCGAAGGGCCGCGCGAGCCCGAGGAGCCGGCAGTGCGGAAGTCTCCTTCAGATCGCCTCGACGGCGGACGAGGGAGCGAGATAGACGACATCGTAGGGGTGGAAGTCCGGATGGTCGACGACCCCATTTCGCCAACTTCAGAAAATAGATCGCCTACGTCGGGATTAGAAATAGGAGTAGGGCTTTCGAGTAAATGTGACTGATTGCCCTGCAAAGGAGCGTAAGGATTGGAGACATTGCCATGCGGCGAAGCGGGGTTGCTGACGGTGGGACTTTGGAAGAAGTTCAAGTCTAATAAGTCACTGCTAGCTTTGCTGGTGTTTGCGTTGGAGCCGCGCCTGGTCGTGCCGATTTTGTAAAGGGAGATGTTCTCAACTGTAGCTCTGAGCTCATCCACACTAGCTGATATGGGATTAACACCATTACTTATGGGTTTGATCTCCACATGGATCTTCTGTTCCCTCTCCTCCTCAGAATCTGTATCTGTAGAGGAGTACACACTTCCTTTCTCATCTTTGGGTCTAATGCAGTAACCTTCTTCATCAACTTCTGGGGAATTCATAAAATCATCTTTTGTTGGTACTTCTTCCTCCTTCTCCTCTAAATCAGACTTTTCGCCAGGGTTCGAGTTTTCTGAAATTTCATCTTTCTTCTTTTTGGCTTTTTTCAGCTTAGGTTTAGTTCTCCTGCTACGCAAGAACCACTTGGATTCTCTGAGCGTAGTGCGGCCCATGTCAGCATCTTTGTCAGGTGCCACTGGGGTAGCTGGTGTCCCACTGGGACTGGACGGCGCGGAACATGGCGCCGCACCCTCAATACTTCCACTGGGCTCTTCCTTGCTTTGGAAATTTGGTGTAAACAAATTCAAAAGTGAGGTAGTTCTCCTTGAAGTCTTGGTTGCAAAAGATGGCTCCTTCTTTGGTGCCTTAGCTGGTTGTGCAGGTTTGTGTGACCCATTTGAGACTGTTGATATCTGGTCAGCTTCTGATATAGAATTGTTAGCTGACCCTGGCTTAGGTAATGAAAGAGGTAGTTCAACTAAAACTGCCTTCTCTATAGCGTTATATTTCTCTATGAGGAACTGTTCCAGCAGTTTTTCAGCAGTTAATTCCAAACATTGGTGTTTGAAATCTCTGTGCACTTGCCCCATGAGATCATGGTTGTTCTGAATGATATCAGCATATGAGTTAACAAACTGTTTCATTTGTTTCAGATGTGCTTCCTCCACATCTTGGAAATGTTTGCATGTTTGGGTCATTTTCTTTTCAAAGTCTTGTTTTACCAGGTTGTACTTCTCAGCTAACTGCTTATAGTCTTCATGGAGCTTCTTAATTTTAACCTCAGCCTTCTCAATATCTTTAGCAGATGCATTATCTTTCCTTAGCTTCTCTAGCTCAGCTGACTTACTTGTGTACACATCTTTGGCCTTCTGTAAGGCCTGCTTAGTGTTCTGTATCAACAACACTACTTCTAAAGTGTTAGACTCGGAGTCTTTGACAGCCTTATGCTTCTTGTGAAGCTCTTCTGCATACCTAGCAACATCTTTAACCAGTTCACTTAGCTTCTGGAACATGTGTTGATGTAAATTCGACAGTTTCTCGGCGGAACATTTCAATACGCCCCAAAAGGGTGCGAACGTGCCCTGCGCGCAGTTACTATTTGCCTGTTTCGCTAATTTAGCTAACGATTTCGAATTAGTCTCTTCTATATTCGACCTTTCCCTAAGGTACTCTGAGAGCTCTTTGCTGGCTATGAGTCCGTATTTCATGTTTTGATATAAAATATCGTATCCATTGTGCTCGTTGGCGAAATAATCTACAAAGTTGACACTCATCTTTGCAGTTACAAGGGCCTACCATAACAGTTACTCAGTACATTATTTTTCACTCACTGACCTGTATTCTAGGGTCGAGCTCAGTATCACCATTGTCGTCAGCCGGGATCGTGAATGAGGACTCTTCCATTGTAGTTAGTACTTAGGACTAGGAAGCCACCCAATCACCTAAATTACATCACCGACACAATAGCGTATAGCGTCACCTTCACTCCCTACAAACACACAGAACTGGTATCGATTGAACACATCACAGGCAACGTCGTTTAATTTAATCGTTTAACACTGAATATAGCTCCGCGTTACGTGTTTAATTTAGAAAAATAAATAATAAAATAAGAATTTTTCATTCAAGATGACGTCCACCTTCGTGACGTCAAATCATAACAATAGACAATAAAAACTTTTTTTACCGTCTCCGTCGCAATCCCAACGCAACGCTCACTAGAACACAACGTTTTAGTAGGATTTATTAGTCGATGTTTCATTAGCATTTCAATCAATGGAACTTTTTCATGTATTCTCTTGAAAACAAACTCAAGCGTTTATATTAATCAAATCAATTACAGGCACGTTTAAACCGACAAGAGTTTAGTCGGTCAGAAAGATGAATCCAAAGCGTAGTTGCTTCCTTTGGAAAAACGTGCGAGTAACTGAAATGGTGTAGAGAACCAATATTTCTGATAAAAATATTGATTATATCGGCGTACATTAAAAGAGTGGAATAAAATTTAAATAAATTAAAGCAAGACATGGCAGTTATGAGATGAGATAACCAGTGATCAGCCCCTTCAGACAGCGCTTGTTTACGAACATGACGTATGGATCAGCATCATTCAGCTCAACTATTTTAAAGGGAACTAAATAATACAACACATACGCCACCATCAGTGAGACATTTGAGTTAGTAAAATATATTCTCACCTGTCTGCGCTAGGGCACATTCAAATAAATGAAAGATGTATCCAGTAAATGGTAGCATTTTTATGCAATAATAAAACAATTAAAAAATTACTTGTAATTGGTTAATTTGAGATAAATGGCATGAGTTTGAGCCAGTAATTTATTTTATACAATACTAGGTTCTGCCCGCGACTTCGTCCGCGTTAAATTTCTTGCACTCCCGACTCTCCCCGTCGCATAGAATCACCTGCCTGTGCGAAGTCTTCGTATTCGATTCTTTTTTTTTTTTGCTCGGCTCCTAAGTGCTAGAGCCCTTATGTCCTTATGCCCGTAATGTTATATAGTATAGCCTTCCTCGATAAATGGGATATCCATCACTAAGCGTAGTTTCTGAGATTACATTTAACAAAACAACTCATAATCTTAATATTAAGATTTAGATTAGATTACAATTAGAACGTTATAGTCAGCCAATCTTAAAAGATCGATATGCTATCGCGGATTTTTTTAAATACGTTTTAAGAGGAACAATTCCGTCGTACATGACCGTTATGTTACTTTAAACGTTTTCGCAGTGCACGCAACGGAAGCACTCAAAAGTAATAAATTTTCCCTGTTTAAGGCTAGGTGATTCGACACTCATACAGATTTGAGGGGGTGAGGTGCGTGGAAATCCGCGGGGCGCCTCCCGCGCGTCCTTCTTGTCCAACACGATAGCGCGCCAAAAGTTCGGGCGGCGCGGCGGCGGCGGGCGTAGCACAGACAGGTCATAGTGTAGCGATATCAGTATGTCCACAGTATTAGAAACCACAGAAGAAACGATAATACAAGACTAATATTATAAATGCGACAGTTTGTGAGTATGGATGTATGGAAGTATGGATGTATGGAAGTATGGATGGATGTTTGTTATTCTTTCACGCAAAAACTACTAAACGTATTTGGATTAAATTTAGCTTGCAGATAGTTTATAACCTGGACTAATATTATAAATGCGAAAGTTTGTGAGTATAAATGGATGTGTGTTACTCTTTCACGCAAAAACGAATGAACGGATTTGGATGAAATTTAGCACGCAGATAGTTTATAACCTGGAATAATACAAAAAACACAAATAACTTACTTACACAAAAGACTTAGTCACACAAAAAACAAAAAAAAAATATAATTGCGAAAGTTTGTGAGTATGGATGTATGGATGGATGTCTGTTACTCTGTCACGCAAAAACTACTGAACGCATTTGGATGAAATTTAGCACGCAGATAGTTTATAACCTGGACTAACATTATAAATGCGAAAGTTTGTGAGTGTGGATGTATGGATGGATGTTTGTTACTCTGTCACACAAAAACTACTGAACGCATTTGAATGAAAAAAAAAAAAAACTTTGGAGGTGTCAAGGGACACCCGGATGGAACGAAGTTCCTTTCCAGGATTCATAATTGTTATAATTTTTTTATTATTTATTCTGTACAAAAAACCTGTATACACTCAACAAAAATATTCTCTCTCTCTCTATCTCCCTCTCTTCCTCTCTCACTCTCTCTCTCTCTCTCTACTCACAACAAAAAAAACAACAACATACAAACAAATACAAACAACAAAATATATACAGTCGAATTGAGAAACCTCGTCCTTTTTTGAAGTCGGTTAAAAAGTGTCGTTATAACTTTTCGTGAGATTTTATTCCGTCTAGCCCCCTTTCACAATGCGCGATACGGAACTTCGTTCCAATTAGCAAGCAGATAGTTTATAACCTGGACTAATATTATTATGAAAGTTTGTGAGTATGGGTGTATGGAAGTATGGATGGATGTATGGTGGTGTGTGTCTCTTTCACGCAAAACTACTGAACAGATTTGGATGAAATTTTGCACCAAGATAGTTTATAATCTGGATTATCACATTGGGTCCCTTTTACCCCGGTAGTACGTTGCCGCGGAATAATTTTCGACCTCTTTCTATTCACGCCTACCAAGATACTCATCAAGACGAATCAAACGAGCCCAAATTAGATGGGGTTACGTCGTTTAATTACGGAGTTACTATAGCCACCTTCAAGCTCCATCATCAGACCCTGGTTACCATATAGTATCAAAGTACTCGTCAAGACGAATCAAACGAGCCCAAACTCGATGGGGTTGCGTCGTTTAATTACGGAGTTCCTATGGCCCCTTCCAACTCCTTCATCAGACCCTGGTTACCATATAGTATCAAAGTACTCGTCAAGAGGAATCAAACGAGCCCAATCTCGATGGGGCTGCGTCGTTTAATTACAGAGATCCTATGGACAACTTCCAGTTCCATCATCAGATCAGCTCTATGTCATAATAATATTGCATTGGATTGCAACATAGTTTTTAAAGTTTTACAAATATTTACACAATGAGAACCACACACACAAAACAAAAGCTTAACCAACTATGCAGCTATGGTCTATTTATATTCTTGAAAACAATATTTATTTACAATTTATTTTGTTTTCTCTTATTATTACTTACGCAGCAGAAAGGAAGCGCGCGCGCAAAAAATTGTCACAGGTCTCACCTCTATAACGTCTCGCAGGACACTGGCAAGTAGTGGCAAGCGACGCGCCGATCAAAAATCACTTGAACGATCGATATTTTTTTTTAGAAATAAAATGAAAAAAATTGATCGGGTTCAATCGATTCTAAAATAAATTACCTATACATGGATACTAATTATAGAAAAATAGGAGTATTAGTACTTCTTTAAAATGAAATTAGGCTTGTTAAAAAACTGCAAATCGAAGTAAGCTCGGCTTTTTTTTCTATCGAGTAAATTTGATTGTATCGTGTTTTGATCGGGTACAAGCTAAGGAGAAAGAATGTATCTTAAATATATATTTTTTTCAGATTCTGGACGTAATAATTTGCCTATTAAAAACCAATTCTAAAACAGGTGAAAACGGTGCCACCCGGCCTTAAGCTACATTTTTCATTGATGCTCCGCTCCTGTTGGTTGTAGCGTGATGTTATATACCCTTCCTCAGTAAATAGGATACCCAATACTAAAAATTTTTTTCTCTTCGAACCAGGTTCGAAGAGAAAGTTTCTGAGAGAAGTTTCTGAGATTAGTGCGATCAACTAAACTCAGGTACTACACTAAAATTTGTAACGAAAGGTTCATGTCCAAGTCTGACCAACACCTGGCCAGTTTGCTATTCAGTAGGATGAGTTTAGTGTGACACTAAAAACTAATAGTGTCCCATTCGCGTAACATGCTGAAAAGTGGAACATGGTACAAAACACGCATAAATAAATTCCAAAAAGTAATTTTTAATTTATTTTAATTTATTAGGTTTTTTTCGGTTGAGTTGAACACTTGAACAACTATACAGGATAAGTTCTTATCCAGTGCGCAAATTTTTAACAAATTAAACTTAAACGAGTTATAATAACCATGCAATTTTCATTTTGATATATTTTAGTCCAAAAAATTAAGTTATCGTTAACGAAAGATGTTTATTTTGAAATGGTTTTTATGGTAACTTGCGTGCGGCGCCGGCGCGGCGGCGAGGTGATCGACCGACCAGCTGTTCGATCGGTCAACATTCTAAGAAGTTCGAAGTACCTACGCTGGCGCGTGGTTACTGACCTATTAGTACCTACCAAATGTTCGATCGGTCAAATTTCTAAGAAGTTCGAAGTACCTATGCCTGCGCGTGGTTACTGACCTATTACTATTGTCAATATCATATTACGAAATATGTAGGGTGTCCACAGTTTACTGATTTAAGGTCGTATAGCGTGGCAACCCGAGAGCGTCTTTCGTATGCTGTCTACTAGAGGGCGTTAGTTAGTTGACGTACGGCTGTGAGACGTTCGAGCGGTAACTCCTCGCGCTCAATATAAAAATCTAGCTATTAGAATTTTGTCAAGACTGTTATGTGTGCAAAACCTGTTTTTCTTGAACAATAAACTGTTAACGTAATAAGTGAGTCCTAATTTGCTCCCCACTGACGCTATAAACTGCTGTTGTTGATTGCATTCTAATGTAAAATAATAGTTTATTGGTACTCTCAAGTTACTTCTCATTTTTATCGTCGGTTGACTGTTGATACTAAATAAAGACTCAAATCGTATTTTGCAACTAGAATTGGAATGTTTTAGTCGATCATTCACAAATTAGATTCATTGTTTATGGTTCAAATGCAGTCATGCTAATAATAACCTACAAAACATGAAACAATCGGATCTCTCACTTCCTCATATGTTCTTGTCAGCTTCACTAGCGCCACATCACGGTTATCTTGTTGATCTTTAGGTTTTGAAAGGTTTACATGATGCTTTTTGTCCAGTTTGACGTAAAACAGCTTCAATTTGCTCCAATTTCATTTTTTCATCGAAGTGGATTTTATGTTAAATCCTTTATATGAGTGACATAACTGGTAATTGCCATTTGTTGCTCGTGTCAATATCGGAGTTACTCGTTGTCAGAGTTTGTTTCTGAGAAGGTGATCGCACCCAATCTGTATGCAACTATTACGCGTCGCCTCTACTATGTCTTGCCAAGGATCATATTCGGGCCCCGGGGACGAGTATGACTTCGAGGACGATGGGTACGACGACCTGGATGAATACAGGGACAGAGACGACACGCTACCATCAGTGCCGCCAGGCGAGGATAGTGACGAAGGTATGTTTTGTTTACGATCTTTGTCTAACCCTGTTTTGGTATCTTATTTCACGTATCTTCGCTATACTTTCGTATATGTTTCCCTATAGAGTCATAGATGACATGTAAACATTGGTTATGTAATTACAACAAGGTTATTTATATACAATGTTGACCATACTGTTGCATTCCCGCCTATTTCTTTCCAACCTCTTTGGTGACGTAATTGGTTCTTTTTGATGTCACTTTCTCCATAAAAAATCTCATTTGTATAAATAGTAGCAAGTTGCCAACTTTCTTAGTCAAACAATGTGGTCACATGTTAATTTACAGTCATGATAATATTCCTTTATAATCAACAGGCATTATAATTACTAACTACCTGGCTAGAACTCTAGAGTTCAATAATGTTAAATCCATGATCTTATCATAACACTGAACATGACCATCAAATTGTCCAAATTAGCCACCTACTATGGCTTCTGACCTTCTTGACTAATTATTCCAATATGGTACCCAGTATCAACCCTGGGATAACATGTTGAAATTATAACCTTCTGGTTTAATAAAGAGGAGGTTTTCACATCAATAAAAATGGGCATTGACCTCTATAACTGGTGCAATTCCACCTACAAGCAAGCACCTGTTAGCAACTGCAGGGATATAAGGAAAAGATAGAACTTGATACACACAACACACAGTTAGCACACTAAAAACCAAGATTAAAAAAAACAAACACAAAAATTTAACTTACTCAATTCACAACTATCTCTTTTACTTCTAAATCAATATCAAAATCTGTGCTGAAAATTATATCATACTATAATTTGTTTTGTAAATGTTAGAGTTTGCATGCATTACAGAGCATAATCTCTTTAGACAAATATTGAACGTTGCTATTGAGATTTTTCCTAACAGACCTGTGTTTGGTAAAGGTACCAAACTATCAGTAAACATGGTTTTATTTGTATGTAAAATGACTTGACATAAGATAGAAAATGTTTTTAAATTGAACATATATTATTATAAGGTTACAGGACTTACATACCATTAGTGAATTAGGGACCAAATTGAATAAAAACAGTTTACTATCGAGGGACAGATTTTTTATTGCCTGATACAGTTTTTTTTGGACCTAGGCTTTGTCTGCACAGAGCAAACAAACATAAACACAATACTTTGAGTTTCAAACACTAGTGTCAACTGAGAACATGGATAAAGACAGATTAAAAAAAATAATCTGTCTTTAAAAAAGTAACCAGACAATAAATCATAATTAAGACGATGTGTTATACGTGAGGACTTGTAATTGGCTTTTGGATGTCTATAGTTTCCTTTTTTGTCTGTTTTAATTAGCTGTAAGTCCTCCATGTACTAAATAAATAAATAATTTTAAAAGCAAATCATGTAAAACTGTTCTGAATATTAATGATATTATTGAACCTAAATGGATGAAAGCTGAGAAATTCCCTCAAAATATTATTTTCAAAAAAAAAAAACAAACAATATTTTGTCTACTTCCGTCAATAAGTAATGTTGACATTATTTTACATAGATAAAAGACCGTTTTGGCCACTTATAGACTGCTCCACGGGTGCCCAAAAACTAAGTGGAATGTAATGAAGAAAGGAAGGACTTTAACCCTAGGTCAAAACAGGCTAAAAATAAAATAATAAACAAAACAAATAATAATACTTAGGATTTCTTATTTATTACAGATACGGAAGAAGCCAGTGAAACAGACATACCCAACAATGATGAGCCACTTGAAGTCAAAGAACAGTATGTTTACATTTTGCATAATATTACTAGCATTTCTCACATACTGTGTATATTTCGTTTTCTCCTTATTTCTCGTACAATATGTTACACAAAATAAAAAACTTTTTATTCACTCAAAAAGGATTTGTGTCAAGTTACAAGTTTAATCAACTTTAATCCAAGGATTATGACTTTTCATACAAATCTCATCTTTTCACCCCTCAAAGTTCGAATTTCCATAAACGCCGTCTCAGTCTTCCACTACCTTTTAAATGGAAGTTGTGTGCAAAACTCACATTCCATATCCACACATTCATCCAGTTTCGTCTCTAGGACGGGAGAAAAGAACTCCTATAGAAATTGCGCAGATTTTTTAGTGTAAAACATGAACAAAATATAGCCGATTTACTTTAATGACAGGAAATCTAAAACAGTATTATAAATGTTTCTTGTCTCTGAACACAAATACAAATCTTAAAACTAAACTTTTGCATACAGTTTTACAACAACATCACACCTTGTTTTCACGAAGGGTTGGGCAAAAGTGTAATTATTAGTACATTTTGCCAGTAATGTTTAGTTCTTTGTAATAGGGGGCAAGCCAATTGCCATCAACCGCACACTAAACCATACTGTGGGCTGCTAACTGAGAAATTCTAGTAGAAAACCCAATAACACTTTGGTCTTTGCCTGCTCCAGTAGCACTTGCAACCACTAGACCAAGTCTATAATTTTCCCCAGCAACTTTAGATTAAGTTCCCTATTACATTATGGGATTTAAAAACATAACTGGCAAAATGTAGGTGTACCTACTATGGGGCCGTCCATTAATCACGTGATGTTTTTTTTGGCATTTTTTAACCCCCCCTCCCCCTTGGCGATACATGGTGAGGCTTAAGACTACCCCCCATATTATGTGTATTTTTTACCGACTTCAAGAAAAGGAGGAGGTTATCAATTCGTCTGTATTATTTTAATTTTTTTTTAATGTTTGTTAGCTCATAACTTTTGACTGGGTGAACCGATTTCGATGTTTTTTTTTTTATTTGATAGCTGGTTCTTCCCGAATGGTCTCATTTGGTTTATTTGGTTCCATTCGGACAGTGGGATCCATGTGAAAACCATATAAGTCTTATATTTGCATTAAGCATTGGCGCGACAAATGAACGAATAACGCGATTAGATTAGTGTGGGGTATCTACCATAACTAAAAAGTTAAAAATAAAAACTTTTTACAAAAAAAATAAAACCGACTTCCTTAAAAAAAACACTACAAAGTCAAAAATAACTTCAATTTCGGAAGTCGGTGGTAAAAAAACCTTAAATACAGATCCTAAGACACCGAATTCCGAAATTGAAGTTATTTTTGACTTTGTAGTGTTTTTTTTAAAGAAGTCGGTTTTTTTTTAGTACGTACAAATAATCTATTTTTTCTTTAAAATGTTTATAAAGGTCACTACAAGCTGCTTTCGATTTTGTACGCGTTTGACGAAAAAATAAATACATGCAACGCCGCTTTTCGGTTCAGTATAGCGCGTTTGCCGAAAAAATAAATACACGTGATATATTACTACACCACCCCCCCCCCCCCCCTTGTGTTATTTCGTGATTTATTATGGACCCCTTCCCCCCTTCCCTTTCGAGCCTCACGTAATTAATGGACAGCCCCTATGGGTACACCTTCAGGAAAACAAAGCATGATTTTATTTTATTATAAACGTGTAATTGCTTACACGTTTATAATAAAATAAAATCATGCTTGTTCATCAAATTTGTCCTTCAAAATGGTCAGGGTTTGCACCCTGACCATTTTGAAGGACAAATTCTAACATACTATGGTGTTATAATTTCAGATTATACAAAGACAAATTGGCCAACTTAAAGAAACAGTTGCAGCAGCTAGAAGACGGCATCCACCCAGAGTTTCTGAGGAGGGTCAAGAGGCTAGAGCACCAACTGCACGAGAGGCTAAGAATAAATAAAATATACAGGTGAGATTAAGGAATATACGTTACATAGAATAGATAGTTAATCTGTCTGACATAGTTATTATATTGTATAATAGTTATTTTATATTATAAGCAGTCCTTACAAATGAAACAAACTTTTTAATATACATGGTGGCAGAGACATCGACATGCAAACTGTAACCAAGAATTCAGCATATGATTCTAGACCCCCTAGTAAAGAAATTTTTCTTTGGTTATAAAAATATGTATCAGCTGTTTGATAGAAATGTGCAGTCAAAATGTATAGAAGAGCAATAGAAAAAAAGCGACGAAAAATTTCAGGCATCTTAGACGGGAAATTTCAGAATCAGGCACTGAATCCATTGTAAAAGGTTGCATGTGACCCTGCAACCCTGTATGTGTAGTGAACCTCCACAATATTCAAGTTGGTAAATTACATTTACTGGTTGGCTATTTTTTACTGTTTCCAAACAGAAAGTATTCAAAAAATGTGTTTACCCTCATGGGTTTGGTGCAATTGCAATTTCAATTCTTAAATTGCTTTTCACCCAAAATTTTACAAAGGACTATAAGAAATTCGCTCACTCTGTAGATTTTTGCTACTTACCGAACCGTATACTGACTTAAATTTTGTATAAGATAAATACTGAATTCACATCTATCTGAAATTGCAGGGAACACATGTACGACGTAGTAGAAAGAGAGTACATAGCGGAGAAGAAAGCAGCGGCGAAAGAGTTTGAGGAGAAGAAGATAGAGTTGAGGGAAAACCTGCTCAATGACTTTGAGGATAAGAGGAAAATGATTGAGAGTGAGAGGCATAGCATGGAGCTCAATGGAGATTCTATGGAGGTAAGACATCTTTATTGTGAATTATATTTTGTTCAACATACCGCATACATACCAGCAAATTGCAAAAAACCCTAAGAAAAATTAAATTTGACGGGCTACCTTAGTGTATTCTTGTGCACTGTTCTTATATTCGTGGTTTGTTCGTTACAAAAGTACTCACTAAAACACTCTGCAATCGGCATTTTGTTTTTGTTTTGATAAAGAGAAAATTTGTAATTTCGTGGACTACCCTGGCTTTTCCCCCTTAAAGCGTCGTTTTCGTCTTTGACTCCAATCTTTTCAATCAAAAGTTGCTAATGAATATTGTTCACAATAGCTATTTTATTGCCGTATTCTAATATTAATTCGCTGATAACAGGAATGTAAACAATAGTCATATATCTCATGTTAAGTAAAAGGATTTGTGTTAATTGCGAGCCATTTATTATGAGTTATTTATTTTCTTGCACCAGCTTTCTCGACTACACGTTCTGGTCGATGTTCCTTTTTAACCCATTGTGACAATAATATATCACATTTTTTTACCCCTGTCATAATTTTCGGGGTGAACAGGTGTGCGTATTATTAGGTTTCTTTTTTAAACTATTGGTTGGTAAAATATTTCAAGAAGTTTTTATTTTAAGAAGCAACCAATACTAAAAATGTACTTATAATCGTCAGGTGAAACCAGTAATGAAGCGCATCTTGCGGCGGCGCGCGAACGAGCCCCTGCCGGCGCCGGAGAAGCGGCGCAAGCCGCTGGGCACGACGCTAACGTTCCAGCTGGACGAGCGCGACATCGACGCCGACCTGCGCGCCATCGCGCGCCACTCGCCGCCGCGCGCGCACCACGCGCCCGCGCACGCGCACGCACACGCGCACGCGCACAACGCGCCGCAGCCCAGGAAGCACTTGAATTCCAATAGTTGTAAGTATTTCGACCAGTTGTGATTTTTGAAGTTTATTGGGCCTGGGCCACACAGAAGGGACGTCAGGTGATGACGGAACACAGACGTGGGAATAGTACGCAGCGACGCGCATGCTTCTTGTCCCTTCTGTATGAAGATACGTGAAAGGAACATCGGGTCTGCGTTCCGTCTTCGTCACATATCCCTTCTGTGTGGCCCACGCCTTTGAGTTTGCTCCTTAAGGGCGAGCGCGCATTGCCTTGCGGCAGTCACGCGTCTGCGCACTGCGATGGAAAAAACGCACGTTTTGTCATTCAAGTTACTGCCGTGGAGCCCACACCACACGTCGTTGTGGACTAATACAAGAGTCGCTATCTGCATATGTCTATACTAATATTATAATGCTGAAGAGTTTGTTTATTTGAACGCACTAATCTCAAGAACTACTGAAAAATTAATTAATTTTTGGTAGCCCATTTATCGAGGAAGGCTTTAGACTATGTAACATCACGCTGCAACCAATAGGAGCGGAGCATCAATGAAAAATGTTGCAAAAACGGAGGAAAGTTATTCCTTTTGAGAGCTGCGCTGCGTAAACGGTTACAGTAACGTAACAATTATTTGTAACGAAATTGTTCCTATTGAGAAATTCTACAAAAAAGTTCACGATACATTGCCTCACTATAACGTTTTTAACTGTAATCAAATCATAAAGCTGACGAGGGGAGTCGGTGCTGCAAGAAATTTAACGCGAACAAAGTCGCCAGCAGAAGCTAGTCTTATAATAGTTTGTTAAGAATTGCTGGACCTGAAATTCTGTGATTGACTCTCGCACCGCCGCCGCCGTCGCCGGACAAACGCCAAGTAACGACAATCTGTGTCGCAACCTAACAGCAAATGAACGTGTCTCAGTGCGTTTATTTCACCGCAGTGCGCGGTACTTCTTAGAACTCTATGCGATACAAAAATTTGTGCGGTAGAATCACCGCAAATTTGCAGCGATGACTCTACCGTATGCGTTTATTTCACCGCAGTGCGCGCACTTCTATGACATTTCATACTTCACAAATTATGCGGTAACAAAACGCATGGCAGTGCGCGCTAGGCCTAAGAATCATTTTAAAGCACGAGGTATGAACTTGGGCTAAGAAAGGGCTTGTGGCTAGGTTACAACAGCCGTGCGGGTCGATCGTTCAGGTTAAGCTACGCTTGCCGCTGTTGGTCCGTGGATGGGTGACCATCTTTACGTACCAAGACCCTTCCGTGCCTCGGAAAGTACGTTAAGCCGTTAGTCCCGGCTGTCTTTCGTAGATCTTAGACAGTCGTTACGGGTCGTCAGAAGCCCGAAAGTCTGACAACCAGTCTTACCGAGAGGTATCGTATTACCCAGTAACTGGGTTGTGGAGGTCAGATAGGCAGATCATCATCATCATCATTTCAGCCGTAAGACGTCCACTGCTGGACTTAGGCCTCCCCCAATTTGGGGGGCTTTGCCATAATCGCCGCGCTTGGCAGGCGGGTTGGCGATCGCAGTATGGTGGCAAAATGCACAGAGAACGCTGCTGCCCATTCTCTAGTAAGTCCCTTAGTCGCCTTTTACGACACCCACGGGAAGAAATGGGGTGGTGTTATTCTTTACGTCCGGCACCACACGGTACGGTAGATAAGCAGATAGGCCATGTAAAATACTGGTAATCAGCTGCATCCGGTTAGACTGGAAGCCGACTCCAACATAGTTGAGAAAGACTAGGCAGCTGATGACTTAAGAATCGATTTTCATACAGGATGTTTTTTAACCAATGCGCAAATTTTTTTTTAGTGGTTCAGTATCAGTAACACATTTCCATTATTTTCTAAATACTTAAAAAAAAACCTACTTTAAGTCAGCAAAATATGGACTCAATCTATTCGTAATACTATCGCGCGCGTTGCGCGACGAAAGCGACGGTATTGCAGCGTGGATGAAATCCCTTCCCGCGCTCCTGTTTTTTTTTTAATACGGCTGAGTACAGAAGATACCTATGCATAATGTATTATGTATTGTCAATTTAAATTGTATTGTTTTAAATGCCAGCCGTTCAGGCAGACAAGAAAGACAAAAAACGAAGGTTTTTTTTCTTTTGTATGAACAGTACGGACGCCAGCACCAAAAGACAATCTGTCAAATTTCATTAATCGATTTTCAACTTTATCGCTACAATATTAGGTTCAAGATTGATTGGAAATTTTGACAGTTTTGGGTAGCTTGTCTGTACCTATATAAAAAACTTTTTTTTTGTTTTTGTTGTCTGTCTGTTTGTTCCGGCTAATCTCCGAAACGGCTGTACCGATTTTGACAGGATCTTCACTGGCCGATTTTCTAAAGAGTATATAAAAAACTTTTTTTGTCTGTCTGTCTGTTTGTTCCGGCTAATATCTGAAATGGCTGGATCGATTTTGACGGGACTTTCATTAGCAGATAGCTGATGTAACAAGGAGTAACTTAGGCTACTATTTTTTTTTTAAAGGGTCTCACGAAAAAAAAAAACTAACGAAACGGACGAAGTCGCGGGTAATTACCTATATAACCTGGATTAATGCATTCTTAATACATTTACCGCGGTAGTACGTCCTCTTGCGATAATTTCCGACATCCACGCGGGCGAAGCCGCGGGCAAAAGCTAGTTATTTTTAATCCCAATAAAATTAATACTAATATTAGAGACGTGAATCTAGCGCCTTGAGAATGATTTACTAAGAAATTATTGACGAGACAATATATATTTTTTTTTATACATCACTATCATCAGCTAAAGTTTCCTCTCCAGGCGAATCCCCAGTCCGGGACGGCGGCGAGACGACGGAAACCCGGGTAGAAGATGGCAAGCTGCTGTACGAGCGACGCTGGTACCATCGGGGGCAGAGTGTGTCCGTGGAGGGACGGGACATGCCCAAGTTCCCCGGACACATACACGCCATCACCGACGAGGCGGTTAGTCTTCTTTTATTGTTAATAGACTACTATCTTCCATTCCAATACCTTCCAGTCCTTGTCTTGGCGCTTTAGAGACCAAACGCGTGGGCTGATTTTGATGATTCAAGTCAGTCGATTTGTATGATTCTTGTGAGTGTTACTAAAACATGTCGGTAATCAAAATTCAATATGGCGACAGAAGCCGTATTGTGAATTAGAAACAAATGAAAGTCGACGAACTATGTCAAATGTAGGTTTTCAAAAAATCTTTGAATTGAATAGGTCTTTAAAAAATCGTCTCTATGTTTAATTTTGAATTACCGTTTAGGATCTATGAGAATTTCAAGTTGGGTAGCAACCATCCTCATTAAAAATTTTAAAACTTATGAGAAAGCGGTGATAAAGTTCTTAAGTATAAAGCCTTATTAACGTGAATAATAAAAAAAATTACCTAAAAGCGTAAAATTAAAAATGTGACTATATAAAGTGATAACCGACGAATCATTTCTACGTTAGCAGTTTTAAAATCATGTGCTGTATCTTTGGTTACAGTTTGCGCGTTGATGGCCCTGCCACCCTTTATACTATTTGAATAGAATTAGTTCGGTTTCTGGGTTTATTTAAAAAATTGCTACATTTTAATTATTCGGAAATGTTCTAAGAGGTGTGAAAATTAACAAATTGTTATGCTTGTTCCAGATATGGGTAAAGAAAACAAACCTAGAGCGGGTACGGATATACATATCACAGTTAGCCCGCGGCAAGATAACGTTAAAACGGCGGGCGTCATAGACTACACAAACGCATAGACAAGACAGAGTGTTCGTGTTACTAGTGCAAACGCTAGAGTGTGGTGTGCTCAAAAGTGGCCGGAAACGGATGTGCAGCTGCGCAGGAGTGGGACGACGGTACATGTCATGTCAATTTGTGAGAATTATGTACTGAGTACATTGAGAGTATTGCTATCTTTTCCAAATGGTTGAGTGGGAAAGAGACAGTTTGTATTGAGCTGTCATACTATGTGTGTGAGAGTCGGGACATGTTCCGCAGTACTGAGGGTCGGAAAGTGTCCCGAAGTGATCCTTTCCTCTTGGATGATTTTATTTTCTGCCAGCATTTTTAATCTGTAGAACAGCGTCGTGAGTTGAGGGTCGTATGCGGTCTCTTTCTCTTCTTCCTTCTACTATGTGGATGATGGAGAAGTTTTAAGTTCTTTTAATAGTACCTGTAACACTGTAATGTGGTTGTAAGTACACCTTTGCTCAACCATTCGATGAACGTAGGCGTGATTTTATGCATTATTTGGCAGAACCGTGTCTTTCTTAATCATCTGCAAGTAAAAGATAGGCTGGATATAATGCTGGGTACAATCAGTGTCAATAAAATGTTCGTAGGCTTTGGCCAAAAAACGTTTTCTAAAATTGTCTCATTGGTCAAGGGCCGTGGCTAAGCTGAATAACAACGATGAAGCATTATTTTCTTAGCGCGAGTAGACTATGAGTAAAGAGCCTGTTTGAGTTAGAACCCGCAATTCGTAACTCGTGGCCGTTTCCACTCAGCCAATCACTACTCATTTGATAAATAAAGACTCATTTATACGGCAGTTTCTCGCCTGAGGCGAGAATGAATATTTCAGTTTCCCAGGCGACATAAAAGACCCATCGCATTCGCCGTCGAAAGTTCTTTTATATCAGACAATGAACTATTTCTCACACATTTAATTTATTATTACTTCTGAATCAATCAAAACTGTACATAATAACCACAGAAAAACAATTGACATGACTGTCTAAAGATTTATTTTGTTTATCACCCAAAAAACTGATTAGGCTATGTATTTAGAATGTCTATAATAATCTGAAGTTTATTTTATTTTGTTTATTTATTCCAAGCACATACACCTGTGATTTTAAATCAATTTTCCTATTGGTTGACAGTTGATCACATATAAGTCTATAACGTTCCCACGGCTGGGACACAGTTCTCCTCTCTGTGAGGGGATTAATTACATGAAATTGTATAATTATGAATTTTTTTATTAAATACACTCCAAAATGCGATAGATTTGTTGATTAGCTGAGCTTTTGCGTAGCATGGGCAGGACTGTGCGGTTCAAATTTCCTTGTTTTGCTGTTTACTACAGCTTGTATGTTGATCAAAATATTTGTGATTACAATATTGCAGAGTTGTATTAATGAATTTAATTATTTTATTGAGGGTATTCTGATATGACGTTCACTGGCTGGCACCTGTCAAAAGTGTCAAAGTGCCTTTATTTTATTAGTTGTTACTGAATGATGAACGTCAAACATTTATATTCATTGTCGTAATGGAAGACGTTTTGTAAAAGTGGTGCCATCTGGTGGCGTGAATTTTTATTAAAACCCTCATTCTGTATATACTTAAGTGTTGCGGTCGGAAATCATATTTTGATCATCATACTGACCTGTTAATTGCAAAAAAAAGGAAGAAAAGGCAAAACCACCAAGTAGCCCATTTGGTGGTTTTGCCTAAACCTGATCATCTATTTGTTTAAAAGTCCGCCTTGATCCACTGGTGTATCCTATGCGCTATAGGCGAAAAAAGCAAATTATATTGTGAAGACCTTAGGCAGTGTGCTGATCACAAATTTGTCTGCAACCAAAATTCCTGTATTTTGCACATGAGTCCATAGATCTCATTCCTATTTCGAATTTATGGCGACACTACTGGGTCTAGAATTGACTATGATCTCAGAACTTAAGCACAATGTATGGTACGAATTATTGTTTGTATATAGTTTATATGAGAGTAGTTCGCTGGTAGATTTTGTGGAGGTCTTTATTTAGCATTATTTTGTTGGTGTATAGTCAACTGCACGTCCGTCGTAACACTTGAACTGCGAAAACGGTCCTAACTGCTAATATAATATCTTAGGACAACCAACACACCGTTATCTGATCCCAAACTAGGCAGAGCCTGTACTATAGCAACCAGACAACTGATAAACATACTTATATATTTCTAAATACTTACTTATATTTAGATAAATTACACCCAGACACAGAACAAATGATCGTGCTCATCACACAAAGTTTTGTCCTGGGTGGGAATCGAACCCACGACCTCAGTCTTAGCAGTCAGGTTCACTAACCACTAGACTAATAGGCCAGTCGAAGAAATAAGTAAAAATCGAAGAAATAAGTAAGTCTAAGAAATAAGCAGCCGCTGATTCTGTTACTATGGACTTGCGGTTGACTGTATGGCCGACCTCGCGATTGCTTTATGAAAACAATGAGTGATGCTGATTGTTTTGTTCACGACCTAAACTAAAATATGAGTATTGCTATCTCATACTGATAGACCACGACAGGAAAGCACAAGTGACGCTTTAAAACTGTCAAACTTCTCTGAATTATGTCTCGATTGCTTTGAATTTGTCGTAATTTTAAGCATTATGAATTTAGTTCGTCATAGTTGCGTTGAAGAAAACCTTAGTTCGACTAACTTAGACAGCTGTTATTTATTTCTGTCTTTTTCTGGTTTAATTGGAAGGAAAAAGATAGCAATAGCCTAAATTAAGTTTAGTTGGTACACAACAGAGTCAACACCAATATCTCATTATATTGAAACTTCCCCTCAGTGTGTTCACAGTTATTTAAATGACAGCAGCAACTTTATTGTAACGAGAATAAAGAGCACTGTGATATGTATAGACTTGTTAGTGACCGCAATCCAACAGCGACCTTATTGTAACGATAGCAAAGATTACTTTGATTTGGATAGTAAGGCAAAATAAGTGTGAATGGACTGTTAGGCTGAAATTGGTACAAGGATCTTATGGCACTCGAATAACGTTAACAGGGGGCGCTGTTAGTAAACATTTGTGGAATTTTATTGCTTTGTGAAATGTATTGAAAAAAACCGGCCAAGTGCGATACGGACTCACACACGAAGTGTACGGAACACTTCGTGTGTGAGTCCGTATCGCGCTTGGCCAAGCACAAGGTAAAACCACCGAAAAAAACACGCCTCTCGTCTCCATACGATAGACGTGTTTTTTCGGTGATTTACTTTTATTATAGAAGCAAAAGCAATACACACTGAACATTTCAACTGTTTACTTATTATGGTTCATGAGATATAGCCCTCTGCATAAAACGCCATGAAAACAATATAGCGGCGTTAGTTCTTATTTTAGCCACGCGCCAAAAGATTCCTGTACAAATATAGACGTTTTGTGCCACGGACATTCAATCTAAGGGTGATAAAGCAGTTACGAGGTTCATTGTCCACTATACAGGATCGCAGGACATAGATGCGCAAATTGTAACCATGAATTCAGCACATGACCTTAGACATTTTTTGTTGGTTATGCTGTTTGATAGAAAATTGTAATACCAACACATTTTGTTTTATAACCAACAAAACATTTCATCACAGCGGGTTTCAGAATCATGTGCTGAACCCATGGTAACATGTTGCGCTGCGATTTCTCTGCCACTCTGTGATGTTTGTATACAGTTGGACCCTAATGGCTGACATTGTTAATAATTTAATTTGTCAATGTAATAAAGATGTACATAATTTAGAAACACATAATATGTTTTTAGTTTTAGACCCAATGTGTCTTCAAAAACCCTTGCACAGTAAAGAATCCATTGACTAAGTCTATGACTCAAAATGCAGTATTGAATGTAAATAATGTACATTTTATGTAGTATAAATATGATCAAATGAGGTTCTTTGTAAATGAGGAGATTTTGTACTGTCCCCTTTATTTCAGATTGTTTTTTTTTATATTTTTTGTGATTTATTACTATTGTAAATGAGTTGTGAATTGAGATGTAAATAGTATGTGAAGTTTTTACGTATGTAAATGATATTGAGACAAGATCTTTTAATTATATTATGTATTATAAGCGATTTTTTGTTTTATTTACAAGTTTTTCTTACGAAAATTATGAAGCTTTATAAGTTGGTGCATCGCTCATCGCGTCGCCTCGCTGCTGCAGTGCCTGAAAATACTCTTATTGTAGAACAAATATTACAAGCTAACTTATCTAAGGTTGCGCATAGATATCTTATTTAGTTAGTACAGAAAATAGTGGAATTTTACGATAGAAAAATGGCAATCATTTTAAACTTTCGTAACTGTGCGTTTTCCACGTTAAGGTTCTTTATGAACTTTATGGCCTAAAGCAACATATGACTAACTAGCTTTTGCCCGCGGCTTCGCCCGCGTGGATGTCGGAAATTAATGCAAGAGGACGTATAACCGCGATTCCAGGTTATATAGGTAATATAGACTCTGTGTGCTATTTTCGATCCAGATCCATTCAGCCATTTTTGTGTGATTGAGAAACAACAACCCAATCATACACATTTTCACATTTATAATATTATTTGCCCGCGGCTTCGCCCGCGTGGATGTCGGAAATTAATGCAAGAGGACGTACTACCGCGATAAGAATGTGTTATTCGATGTTTTATATAGGTAATATAGACTCTGTGTGCTATTTTCGATCCAGATCCATCCAGCCATTTTTGCGTGATTGAGAAACAAACACCCAATCATACATATTTTCACATATATAATATTATTAGTAGTAGGTAGGATTATAACTCATATTACTTAGGATTCATAGTTTATGAGAACATCATGTGTGTTGGTGTTTTTAAAATAAAAGTAATAGTATTCAGAGTAAGAAGACTGTGACATAGGGCTTGGTTTAGTTGAATATAAGTCTTCCTGGTTTTTCTTAACGCTCCTATTTTACCTAAACAGACACTCAATCATTTACCAGACACCGAACTTAATTATAGGAATAGTACTTTTGCCAGTGGCTTGGCCCGTATAGCTGTCGGAAAATAACACCCGGGAACCTACTACCGGGATAAAGTAGGTATCCTATCTGTTACGTATCCATGATATAATATATCTTTGTGCCAAATTCGATCTAAATCCGTTTGGCCGTCTTTGCATCATTGAGAAACAAACATCCAAAAATCTAAACATCTAAGCAATTTCGCGGTCTCTTACTTGAAATAATACTATTAGGTTTATTTTGAGTATAATGAACACACATGATATTCGCAATTACTTTGAAGCCAAAGTAATATGAATTACAATCCTACTTATCCTGTACTACCCGGCCCCTGCCAACGCGCTCTGCGCCCACTTTTTAAATCTCTAATATCTTCTAAGATATTCATTTAAATTACATGCTGTAAAGGGCCATATTGATCTATATTAAATGTACAATGTATTTAAGGTACTTAATTGGATAAGGATTAATGCTGTATTGCTTAAAATCGCTTCGTAAATAAGCCCTTATTTCTCGTAAAAAGTAAAAGATAAAAAATGGTTATTGTGGGTTATCCCTAAGAGATAGACATATACCATTGAGGACATTTTTGTAGGCCTTTTTAAGGTGTACAATACTGTAGTACATTATTTTGATCTATTTCGTAGGATTCAGCCAGGGTTTTACGAATTTTGAGACGTATGTCAGCGTAGTTTTCGAAGATAGTTATTTTTTTCTAAAATAAAAGAATCTTTCTAAAATAAAAATAGCCTAAGTTACTCCTTGTTACCTCAGCTATCTGCCAGTGAAAGTCCCGTCAAAATCGGTCCAGCCATTTCCGAGATTAGCGGGAACGAACAGACAGACAGACAGACAAAAATTGTAAAAAATGTTGTTTTGGTATATGTATCGTGTATACATCCATATACACTTAGTAAAAAGTGGTTATCTTAATATTAAAAACAGACACTCCAATTTTATTTATTTGTATGTATGTATAGATGTATAGATGTATAGATAGAAGCTTTCATCAGTATGTTGCAAAATATTCTAAAATTTTTAAAAGTGTGTGCAGCTTGGCTAAAGCGCTTTATATTAGCAATAAAATAAAATCAGCGGATGATAAAATAAAAACTACCTGGCAAATAATAAATGATGAAACAGGTAGGAAAAAACAGCGTAATACTGAATTTAATTTAGAGACTGCACATGGCCCCATTAACTCAGATATAGTAATAGCTCAGGAATTTCAAAATTTTTTCGTTAATATTCCCGTTAAAACTACTGAAGCTTTAAATTCGTCACCCGCGCTTTCCGCTGCCTTACTGAAAAAGAATGTAGGGGCATGCCCTTTAGAGTTTAGGTTTCAGCATACTAACCCCCAGGCTATTATAAAAGCTTTTAAAGATCTTAAAATGAAATCAACAGAAGATCTTTGGGGAATGTCTGTCAAATTTTGTAGTTCTATTATTGAAACCATTGCACCCTATTTAGCTTTCATATTTAACACCAGTGTAGACCAAGGAGTCTTTCCGGATCTGATGAAACACAGCAAAGTAGTTACTTTGTTTAAATCCGGTGATAGTAAAGAACCAAACAATTATAGGCCCGTGTCAGTTCTGCCAGTTCTCAGTAAGGTGTTTGAAAAGTCAATGCTCAGTCAAATGTTACGTCACTTTAATAAAAACTCCATCTTTCATGAACATCAGTTCGGTTTCACCAAAGGGCGTTGTACCACCGACGCTGGTGTTACCCTAATAAAGAACATTTTTAACGCCTGGGAAGAAGCACAAGATGCCATTGGAATCTTTTGTGACCTTTCCAAGGCGTTCGATTGCGTAAACCATGAGACACTTTTGCTGAAACTAGAGCACTATGGAATTAGAAATACAGCTCTTGACTTAATAAGTTCATACCTGAAGGATAGAATGGTCAAAGTCCAAGTAAACGGCGTAAACTCATTGGGGTCTGAAATGTCAATGGGCGTTCCTCAAGGCTCGATATTGGGTCTATTCCTCTTTTTAGTATACATTAATGATCTACCCCATCTCACAGTGGGGCCAAATCGAAAAAATCCGGACAAAAGTCGAAAAAGGCAAGTGATCGTTATTAAACTGATTACTCGGGGGTTTTTGGGGTCGCTGATCACGAATATGAACTCAGAATCGGAAAATTCAAGATGGCGGATCCAATATGGCGGACACGACTTCTGAAAACCGTCTGAAAACAATAAATTTTCATTTTTTTTTTTAAATTAACTAGGTTTTATTCAAACATTAAATAAAAATCAGTCAATAAGTTAGACAATTACATAAAATCTTTAAAATTTTATATGAATAGGAAAAAATTCATGCGTAAAACTGAATTAGTTAAGTTAAAACAAAAAAAAAACAAAATTGTAAGTCAAAATAATAATTAATATCATCAGTTGATATTGACTAGACTTGACTATTCTAAGAAACATTTTAAATTTAGCACGAGAAAAACGAATATACCTACAGAGAAACATTTACGTCCAGGTACAAAGTTTAAAAAAAAGGCTAAGAAACCCGTTAGTCGTTCTTCCAAAAGTAAATAGAGAAAGGAGGATATAGAGGTACTACCTACAGAAAGAAAGAGATAGAAAGAGAGAGAGAGAGAGAGAGAGAGAGACTACGACGAGCTAAAGAGGGGAACAGACATTTGTATCAAAGGTCTTTCAGTGCTCACTACTACGAGCTCATGTATTGGATAAGGGGAACCAAGAATTTCTATATACTCGTATACTACAGCAACGTCTGTTATTCACGCGACACGCACATGTTCACACGAAAAAATCGATTATTATTAGACGAGCACATATGAGCAACTGAAATTCAGATATTTTATTCGTGATATGATTATCTACAACCTCGTATCAATCGTAGGTCGGAACAATGCGGAACATTTTACTATTTTCATTTCAAGCGAATATTTTTTATTTATATTTAAGATTATAAATCAAACATGCTTATTTCAGTCTCATAAATTTTTAGGTAATGAAATAGGATTTATCAAATGGTTATATTATTATACATACCTGCAGGAATCGATTCCATTTTATTTCGAATAAAAATAATGATTTTTCGAAAAATGGGGCTTATTAAAAGATTTACTACTTTCTCTCACTTGCAAACACAACACTGATCGCTCGCTCGAGAGCTACGTTCCAACTGCCTTCTGCGCTTGTATAGTCGAGTTAAGGGCCTATTATGAGTGAATTCTACTTTACTAGGGACTACTTTATCCAACCCTGCATAGAAAAATCCCTATTAAAAACTTTCATTTTTAGACTTTTGTCCGGATTTTTTCGATTTGGCCCTTCTGTGCATCTACTTCCAAACAAACCGAAGATGGTGTTATTTGCAGATGACACATCATTGATATTTAAAATCGACAGACGGTCTCAAAATCTTGACGACGTCAATAACTCCATTCTTCAGGTCCAAGACTGGTTTACGGTAAATAATTTGGTACTTAATAAAAAAAAAAAAATTGCACTCCGGGAGTGCCGGCAGAAGTGAAAACTTGATTATTAACGTTGAGCATGTTTGATATTTTGGAATGGTTAGGGAATAATTTGTTGTTCAATTTCCATATTTTAAGCACTTTATATTCACGAATTTTACGAATACACAACAATGTGATCACTACACAGACGGTCGAGCCATCAACTGTCACCATCCATGGATGCGCGTGGCACGCTGTAACATAGACGAACATTCGCGCAAGCGCCCTGCGCCGCCTAAACGAAACAGTAGGCCCAGGCATACATTTTCGCCGCGCCGTAGAGAGGGGATAGCTGTCTACTCTCCATCCGTCCTACGCTTTTTCGATCAGGTCACGTGTCCTGACGCGAGTTTAAGATTTTATACCCATTACAGAAAAAGTGCTCAACGCCGCTAAAGAAGTTTTCACTTCAAAAATTGAATGATTAGTTTGAGCGCCATCTATAATCGAGTTGCTGTCTTAGAAAAAGTTATTTGTTACAATTATTTAATTCATAAGTAATATTTATTTTATGGCTTATGCTATATTACGATTTTATTTTTTTAGAATTAGACACACTTTTAATGACATATATTTTACTGTAAACTCTTCGTGTTTAGTAGTTTATATTAGCGTCATCTATGATTCCATAACCATACTAACCAAGGCTAGCCAAGTGATTCGTATTCGTTTTAATAGATGGCGCTTTTCCAAATTAAAACCATCCGTCCTACGCTTTTTCGATCAGGTCACGTGTCCTGACGCGAGTTTAAGATTTTATACCCATTACAGAAAAAGTGCTCAACGCCGCTAAAGAAGTTTTCACTTCAAAAAACCAAGTGCATTAGATTTCAATTGCCTAATGTCAGAGGTAGCGAATGTGACATCTTATTGAATGGGGAAAAACTGGAATTTATTGATCAAACGGTTTTCCTAGGAATCACGCTAGACGAGAAATTACAATGGGGACCTCATATAACATCTCTTGCGGGGCGGTTGAGCTCGGCCGCTTATGCTGTTAGAAAGATAAGACTGTTAACAGATGTAGAAACCGCGCGTTTGGTCTATTTTAGCTACTTCCACAGCATTATGTCGTATGGCATTTTACTGTGGGGTAGGGCTGCTGACATTGAATCCATTTTTATTTTGCAAAAGCGAGCTGTCAGAGCCATTTATAATCTATGTCGCGGCGAATCCCTCAGGGAACTATTTAAAAGGATTAATATTATGACGGTACCTTGCCAATTCATTTACGAAAATATTATGTATGTAAGAAAAAATCTACATCTTTTTAATAAAATAAGCGATAGACATAATTTTAATACTAGACATAAAGACAAGATAGATCAACCATTTTTCAGATTAGCAAAAGTACATACATCTTTTATGGGGTACTGTGTTAAATGTTACAACAAAATACCTTCTGATATATTGCAATTAAATGAAAGGAGGTTTAAAAGTCATATTAAAAGTACACTTTGTAAACGAGCTTATTTCAAATTAGAGGACTACATCCAAGATAAGAACGCTTGGAAACATGCTGGTCTCGCTCCATAGGACAGTCTTAGAGTTTATCAAACCAGTTGCTAACTTAATTGTGTAGATAATATTTATTTTTTCTTCTATGACACTGTTTTACATTCTGTAATTATTGTAACTCACACACTGACAGTTTATATGGGTAGTTCATATAATTGTTTTTTTTTATTTTTTTATTTAACTGCTTTTGTTAATTTATTTTTATTTTCTTTTAATTTCATTTGTTGTGTATATGTATCATTTGCATCGTTGTATATGTAAGCGGGCACGCCCTTTATGCCTGGAGGCTTTAGTAAGGTTTTAAGTTCTGTTTACGATTTTGTTTCATTATTCATTTCAGCTTGAGTTTAGTTTTCAATGTTTTGTTGGTATAATGGCGTGTGCTAGCTGACATATGGCGAAAAATGTATGTTTTGTTTTATTATATTAATAACTTATACAATATTGTATAGAATCAAGTTCTTCTAACTTAACAGACAGCAGTGCTGCTGGGGAGTTTGTTCCGCCACTTCTTCTTCCCAGCCAAAGCACTAGGAAGTGTCGAAGGGCGGGCGTTTTGGGGGGACTGTCTTATGTGACTTTGACGTTCAAAAAGTGCTGACTCTCAGCCTAGTTTCAATAAATGACTTTTGATTTTGATTTCTTTGACAATTTGTACGTCATTGTCAGGTTATGATGACGAAAATATCATTCGCGAACGTAGGAGAGATGGCTTTACAGATACACAGGTATACAGGATGGCAGGGATATTGACGCACTAAGGGCGCGTACACATAGAACATCCGATTTTCGGGATCCTTTTTAACTGATCCGACGCTACTGGAGGTAATTTTCACACAGCATTTACAGGACCGATTTTAACGGATCCGACGCTACTGGACTTTCGTTCTTCAGTGTATTGCATACTTTCTACGAGGATGGACGTTGTCATGTTGTATTGGTACTATCGTCGTCTGCGTCGGAGGAAGCCCCGGCATTATTGGGATTCATACATTTTTAAGGCAAAGATTTTATTTCCGTCGTGTGGTATTTTTTACTGGATCCGGAATACTGTCGTGTGTGTGAACATACGCGAATAATATATACGTTTAAACGGACGTGTACAACGGATTGCTGCTTATTTTGTCGGGTCAGTATTTTTTACTGGATCCGGTATACTGTAATCTGTGTGAACTCGCTCATACAACTACATACGCTAATAACGTAAACGTTATAACGTACCTGTGAACCTGTAAAACGGACGTTCTATGTGTACGCGCCCTAACTGAAACCATGAATTCAGCACAATATTACATCCTGAATACTTGGCGTATGATGCTTTTGAAAGTACCATACGCCACGAAACTAAGAGTAGACTAACTTCCCGCGAGTATGAACATGTACAGAGCCGCAGTCTTAGTGCACAAACAGTTATTAATATTTTGCATCTTTTGATAAATAATGAGTTACTCATTTTGCGGCTCAGAAAAAATATTAAAATAAAAGGATAACCAGCCAACCGTCCCGTGAATTGAGAACTGTCCCGCTGCTTAGCATCATCATTATCATACGAATGGAATCAAGTGCTGTTGCATATTGAACGAAACCAGTTATCCCATATATTCACTTTCCGTTATCCAAAAAAAACCGTGCCAAAAAATGCGTGCCGGACCACGCACAATGAATGGTTCCGTAGTTGAGATAAATTTATCCATAAAACAAACTTAATACTAGTTGAATTTTCTAACTGCAAAATATGTAAGACTGCAATCGCAATTTTTTAATACAAATAATTAACGATTTTGGTTTTTTTTTCCGTTACATGTACTGAAAAGCCCTGCTTCTTACAAGCAATAGTTTTTATTTATTAACTTATTAAAAAAAAGTCGCATTAATGGCTGTAGGTACTTATTTATTTCACTGAGTTAGAAGCTTGAATTTTTAAAGCTCCAAGGGACCGTAGACCGTAGACCGTAGGCTCCAAGGATCCCTATTTGATATTAACTTCTTTTTGATTCCTCTACACATTCCTGGGTAAAATTGTCTTGACAGACTGTAAGGCTAGCCGCACACACAATAATATTGTCAATGCAAGATTGTCAATAATCTTCATCAGTGTCTATGCTACCGCACACTACGCAATATTATGGGCAATTTTTCGTTGTAAAATCTGACTCAGTCGCTCGGCAGCTAGATTCATGTGCGCAAGTTGAATATAATAGATGGAAAGAAAAAAGTCGTTGCATTGAGTTAAACAAAGGCAATCAAGAAAGAAGCGATGGATTAAGTTAAATCACTTTAATAAATTAAATGATTTTCCGTGAAAGTACTATTATCATTGTTCCGTGTGGACTTGAAGAATAACAGCATCCCATTTCTTCCCGTGGGTGTCGTAAGAGGCGACTAAGGGGTTTGTCATAATCGCCACGCTTGCCAGACGGGTTGGCGATCGCAGTATGGTGGTAAAATACATAGAGAACGCTGCTGCCAGGGAATGGGCAGCAGCGTTATCTATGTATTTTATCTCGCCAAATTGGGGAAGGCTTATGTCCACCAGTGGACGTCTTTCGGCTGAAACAATGAACCACGACTATTATCAACAGTATCAGCACTATTTTCGCTATGGATACTGTTTTCGTTCTCCATTTTGAACAAAAAACACGAACGTCCGCCTGCCTTGAAATCGTTTCCTCAACTAAAATATTGCCGCGCCTTCGCACACGACAATATTATTGACAATACCCCTGCCTCTCCCGGATAAATGTCGTGACAAAATCAGAATTTCTGGAAATCCACAATAATATTGAACAATACCGCAATACAGGCCGCACACACACAATACTATTGACAATGTATACTTTATTGTCAATATTATTGTGTTTGTGCGGCGAGCCTAAGACAGATGGAGTTTTGAGTAACGGAACCCGAAAAATGAATAAATTCGTTTATGACGAACAAACACCTTTGAACTAACTTGTAACTTTATTGAACTGTCACATAACAATAAAAGGATATTACATTCAAGAATCCATCTAGAATCGTTTAGATTAGACACTTAATTCGTTTGAAACATTATGAAGCTCGCGTTTTGTCAAGTTTCGCTCTCTGAACAAGATAATCCGGCTGATTTGCATATATTTCGGGTGTGGTACAAGTTAGGTACTGGTTAATAGTATTCATTTGTTTATATTGCTCACGCGCAGCTATCCCAAAATAAGTGACTCAAGTTCACGGTTGCATTCTTTACCTTTCTGAAGTGGTCGGTAATTCTGAATTCTGATAACGATTTGTATGGTAAATTTCACTGAGGTTTCTCAATTTAGTTGTTTTTAGTGCATTCTTATCGCCATGTAGAAAGCCAGAGGCGTAGTTGCGGAACTTTTTATCGGTAGGAATTGGTTTAAAATTCATAGTTTAACAACATTCATTGCGTTATTTACGTTGCTGAGCCGACAATTTATTCGAACAAATGACGCAATGGTTTAGAAATAATCTTCGATCCCATTCAGATTCTGATAAATTGTGCGTTTCGCAATTAGGGTGCAGGACGTTAGGTCTGGATGGACCTCTTTTACATGTCACTCGCGCTTCGGCCCATTTTGTTAACCAACTTCAAAAAGGAGGAGGTTCCCAATCTTCCGTGATATCTATTGGCAATAGTGGATTTTTTTAATGGATAGTGTAGGGTATGCCTCAGGGGTGGACCCATATTTATTTTTTTATTAACTTTGCTTATATAATTTTTTTTTATTGACTTTGCTTGCTTAGTTTTTGCGTCAGCTTTGATTATACGGCCTAGATCCATTTTGTGTATCTTGTGATGTTCGAACACGTCTTATCACTGTTGTGTACGCACGGCTATAGATCAAATACCGGTATACGAATTTGTATAGAAGTGGAAATAGAAGACGGTTATTTTTTTTGCCTGTTCATTTTTGTCCTAGAAATTTTGGTTACTGTCCTATATACGTCACTGCACTCGTCTTTGCGTAAACCATATGTCCTTTTCAAGTGTACCCTGAAACTAGGGTTGCCACCCATACTTTATAATAAAGTATTGTACGTTATTTCACATAATTGTACTCTATACTTTATGAGAACAATAAAGTACACGAAAATACTTTATTTTGCAAGATTTGATTTCTTTGGAATTTTGAAAAGTTTAGTCGTACTTACTTTTTCGTAAAACGAAATTTATGCAAAAGAAAATATGATAAAAACTTCAAAAGGCAAAAAAAAAAAATGTTTTTAAATATGATAATAAAGACAAATAATTCATACTTTATTACTATGTGATTTTTTTTTCTTACCTATAGTAACCAATGTACAGACGCCAGCACATCAAGGTACCCGAAACTGTCAAATTTTCCCAATCAACCTTGAACCTAATACGTTAGCGATAAAGTTGAAAATCTATTAAAGAAATTTGACAGATTGTAGTAGCTACATGTGCTGCCATCTGTACTTTAATTGCGAGAAAAAAAGGTGGCAACCCAACCTGAAACGCAGGATAGCTTATTTTTTAATGTGGCATATAAAGCTATGCAGCATGTATAGCTATGTAGCAGGGATGTTGCGGATGCCGATTTTTTTACATCCGCGGAAGCGGATGCGGATGGGGATATTTGCATGCTCACATCCGCGGATGCGGATGCGGATGCGGATCTTAAGATTTATTATAAGAAACTATGTGAGTGGAGAAATAAAATAAGAGAGTAATTATTAATATTTTAGTCAAATATTTAGTACCTAATTAAAGTTGAAAATGAGAGCATTATATTGAATAAATATCAAAATTGCCGCTTTTTTGGGGTCTAGTCTGTTACGCAGAGGTTCATAAATTAAACCCGCACTACTAAACAATTGTTCGCTAGGAACACTGGCTGGTAGTGTCGATAAAAATCTACGTGCTTAAACTGATAATAGTTTAAATTCCTCTCGATGTACGCTCCACCATTTAAGAGCACAATGCTGTGTATATTCATAATTTTACAATACACTCGAAACCTTAAATGTTTATACCTTAAGCGCAACTAATCACCACCATACGACTGATTTACTTACCAAAAACAAATGATACACATTACACAATAACAATCTCGTCGGATCTTGTCAGCGAGCGAAATCTGCGCTCCTATTGGCCAATGATCACGTGTGTCAAGGAAGCGCCAGTCGCCGGCTACGTCTATTCTGTTTCTTGTCGCGACCTGTGCAACATCTGCATCCACATGAACATCCGCAATGATTATTACGGATGCGGATGCGGATGCAGATGTCCAAATCAATGCGGAAGCTCCGCATTTGCGGACGCGGATGCGGATATTCGCAACATCTCTGCTATGTAGTATCATCTATAAGTACCAAAGATTTGACTACCATACATCATCTGCCTAGCCTTTTCCCAACTATGTTGGGGTCATCTTCCAGTCTAACCCGATGCAGCTGAATACCAGTATTTTAGATGGAGCGACTGCCTATCTGAACTTCACAATCCAGTTACTGGATTTGGTTGGTTACCTACGCGATACCCTAGGTAAGACCCCTTGTCGAGACTTTCGGGCTTCTGACGAACCGTAACGACTGTCTTCCCAGCTAAAGCACTAGGAAGTGGTGAATGGTGGGCGATTTCGGGGACTGTCTTATGTAACTTTGACGTCCAAAAAGAGCTGACTCAGTCTTGTTTGAATAAATGACTTTTTATTTTGATTTAATTAATGAAAGACAGCCGGGACCAACAGCATAACGGGCATGGACGGGTCTTGGTATGTAAAGATCGTCACCCACCCACGGACCAACCGCTACCACCGTAGCTTTACCTGATCGCCCATGCGGTTATTATAACTTAGCCAAAATCCCCCCACAGTCTTGACTACTATTGTTTATGAAATAAATGTATGCAACAATATGTCCAAACATTGCGCCATGGCCGAGTGTGTGCACTTGTGCCAACAATCTGCAGCTTATTAGGTTACTGGTTTGTTATATACTTGATCTCAATACATAGTTGATTATAAGGTCGTGTATTATCTTGTAAATTTTCATGTCTTCTGCGAAACATATTGAAAAATTACGATAGTCATTCGAATTCAGCATAGGATGTCTTTATTGAAGGTTATTTTAATTGCGTAACATACTTACAGTAGGAATGGCTTTCATTTTGACAGTTCAACAACATTCATTGCGTTATTTACGTTGTTGAGCAGACTTTTTTGTTTAACATAGGAAGCAATGGATGTGTCGTCCTTCAAAATTATTTAGACTCTGTGTGATGGTGTGTTACGCTATTTGGGTGCTGGGCTAGGTTTACTGTGCTATACAATAGTGCTTTTCTAGGATCCATGCTCGCGTCTTTCAAAGGAAAATTCTGACGTTTTACGCTCTCTTGTTGCTAAATCTTTCGTAAATTATACTTACATTAATTATTACCAAAATTGCTGACATAATTGGACGTAGTTAAGCGAAAAGGATCCAATCCACACCTAATTGGGTGTGGATCACAGGGGTAATTATTGCGGAACTTTTTATCGGTAGGAATTGGTTTAATATTCATAGTTAAGCAACTTTCATTGCGTTATTTACGTTGCTGAGCCGACAATTTATTCGAACAAATGACGCAATGGTTTAGAAATAATCTTCAATCCCATTTAGATTCTGACAAATTGTGCGTTTCGCAATCAGGGTGCTGGGCTGTAGCTAGACTCGAATTTGAAGTAGGGCAGCATTGGCTACAGGTAGGGCGGAAGTAAGTAAAAAATATATTATAATTGATCTGCTCTGAAGCACGGGCTCCTAAATCAATTAGCATTACCTCTAGATCAGTGATGTACATTCAATAGCTATTCATAGACAAATAATTTCTGTGACAGAACATGAGCATGGATCTAATGACAGTTATTAAATTGTCAATGATGAAGAACAAGCGAACAAGACGGTTGAAATTTTTCTCTGCATCGGCATATTATAATTAAATAGACATTGCTTCATATGATGGCGCTTCAAATGCCATCTATACACAGAGAAAAGAATTATATATGAAATGAATTATAATACAATCCAATTCTAATAGGCTATCTTCGTTTTTGGTATTTTTAAGGTAGGGCATTGTGATTTCATGGTACGGCATTGCCCCACAATGCCCCCCCCCCCAGTTACGGCCCTGGTGTGGATTGGATCCTTTTCGTTTAACTACGTCCAATTGACAGTGATTGATTACTTTTCTTTAGTTCTCTTATTGAAACGAAGTTCTTTAACACAGTTTGCGTTGAAATCGTTACATAACGTAAAAGCGTTAGATACATAGCGAAATATCGTTATGCCATCTTCCATGCTACAATTGGCTTTCCGTTCGAATGGTAAAAAGTATCTAACCCTTGTGGAGCGACTCAGTCTGTCTGTCACAGCTGAACATCTCAAGAACTACTTATATCAACTTGAAATGACTGAACGGGGGTCTTAAAAATCCAAAGTGGGGCTAGGGCATGTGGGGTATCATATTTAAAAGCGCTAATTGCATTCTCAAACATTTTTCTTTTTTTTGGGCTGCATAGTTATCGAAAATTGTAATAAAAAATTACCTTAGCATCGAAGTTGGCATTGAGAAAAATGTGTAATTATTTCATAAATCATGTGATAGAATTTAATGAAAAGATTGCAGGCAAAATAAAACGATTTCTCTAAATAGCACACTTTTTACCAATCGTTAACATAAATTATATTAGTTCCACTATCAGTCAAGAGAGTGCGCTAACCTAAAACTGCAATATTATACACCGCAGTGTTAAAATTCTCAGGCGTTATTGTACTGCATTCGAAGAGCGTTGTAGGTTCTCTGCGTATGTCTAACCCACAGACTGCACGTGTAAAAAGACTGGCAAAGCGCCTTGAACAGAGTGAGTTTCACTTCTCTAGTACATCGTGCAAACCTACGGGCCAGCATATTGCATCGGACCGACAACGCTCTTCGCTCCCTTTCTATGTCACTGTCATCATTCAAGTCCTCATTGACTATGGGACCCGAGGTACCTAAAATGCGACACTCTATTCAGTGGTACACCATAAAGGCACACCGGAGGAACTGTCGTAGGTTTCTTAGTACCTACCGTAAACACCACAAGCTCACTCTTCCGTACATTGTACAATGAACCATGAGACGCGGCGTATCTCTCACAAGCAACCGCCTGAGTCCATCAATCGAGGGGCTCAGCAGCACCATATCATCAGCATAACTTATACTATTAATAATCTCACCATCAATGGAATGTCCTTGATTATTCACTTATCCTTATACCGTATGGTTTGAATTTGAGGTTGAAGTTTAGTGTTCTATAATGCAAGTGAATGACCGCTTAATTCTTAAAACTTGTCCCAAACACATCAAGAGTCACCAGTCGATTATTATCATTCGATTTATTGAGTCGCTACTCTTATTTACCGATTCTTCTCGTTCGAACTCTATCATCAGGTGCACAAAGTGTTTTAAAGTTCATTAGTTTGTTTATGATTAACATAAAAAAGCGTTCTGCAACCTCACGAATAATCTCAGAACTTTTGTGTTGAAGCCCAAAATAGATGCGGCATTTTTTTGCAGTTTTTAATCCGGTAGTTGCGAAGAGTTTTTCATACTTCCACTTTTAGGTATGTTTTACCTTTACCTTTTTATTCGAACCGATGACTTATTATTTTTGTCTGGTCCGTTTTAATTCGTCTGTGTTAGAAGGCTACTGTTGCAAGGGCAAGGCAAGGGCTGCTTTGATTAAATCACCAATATATGATTATTCTGTGTTCAGTGACCAAATTTTTGATGCTGGCTTTTTGGCTGCTTAATATCAATTCACACCTTCAAAATTTTAGACTCTTATAAAAAAGAGGCCTATGTTACAGTAATAGGCCTCTTTTTGAAGTGAAAACTTCTTTAGCACCGTTGTGCTTTGAAAGTCTATGAAACGAAAACGCGACAGTAAAAAGAGACAGACACATAGCAACGTCATTATGTTTTGTGTCTCGCTCTAACACTTTCTGTTTGACGTTTTTCGAGCAGGCTTTTTAGAAAGAGACATTTGACTTTTTTACATTCGTCTCACTATCTTGGAGCCAAAATTTTTGAAGTTTTCACTTCTACCACGTGTGAATTGCACACGTTTTTTTTTAATAAGAATTTAATCATTTTATGAGTCAAAGTTGAAATCTTAAAAGTTCTAATTAGGTCTCTATAGTTCAGAAGGTGCGAATTGATGGGAATATTTTATCGACAGATACTAAAGATAAAAGTAGAGTCATTATAAAATAACTCAAAAAGCCATAAATTTTTACATTATACTGATTTCATTTATTAATCAAAGACTCAAGGATAGAGTTATCCTTAAGTCTTTTAGAATTTTATTTCTACTTTTTAGTTTGGTTTTCGATTAAATCGTGTTTTTTAGTTTTTTAAAACTGTTTATTTTTCGTTCATACAATAGTTTTGTACAGTATGCATTGTCATAAAGTTATTTTTCTAAGTATTTCTGTGGTCATGACTCAGACCACTTCAGCCAGCTCTTGACCGCTGTTTACCGACTTACCGTCATTGACCACTGAAGTGCGGTAGTTTGGAATAGAATTAGACAAAGTGGTTTATGGTAAGCAGAGTAAGCACTTGCTCTTTGTTAGTGGAGTACAAATATTTGTTCAACAGATTAGTGGTGCTTTCAAATTAAGACGTATAGGTAGAAAATTGATGGTACCGTTTAAGTGAGGTATTGTGAGTCTACGAGTTTAAATATATTATTTGATAGAGAGGTCTATCAATCATGATTTGCCTTTTAGTTTTTGTTAAACTCACTAACATGCGGCCTTCCTTCAACTTTTAAGTTTAGGAAGAATATAGACGGTTGTCTTCTAAGGGCAGAATTGATGGTTACTTAGGACTGCTACCGACTAAAACCTCACAATTCCTCCTCCAATTTTGAGTGTAGGATCGTGCACACACATGTCATGCTATGAATGAACAGTTCTAGACCAAGCAAGGTATGTTAATTTTCATAAAAAAGCAACCATGCTGGGCATGCTTTTGTTGTGAAAATTAATTGATGGTAACTGCGTGGCTTCTTTAGAACCATAAAATGGCCGATAATCGAACTCACTATCGCACGATCGGCAGTCTGAAAATCTCTACATTTACACTCAATTAGGTGTTACATACGCAACTACCAAATGTTTACCAATTTAACGAAACAAAAAAGTGATAATTACTTAAGTACCTATCTTATAAAAATAGGTGCAAGAGGAATCGTTAGACGAGTTTTTTACTAGTCATTAGCGATGCTATACTAATAGTTAGATACTTTAATTAGTAAGGGCATGGAAGAGACGTCCATCTAGCCGAATCTACAGCGAGGTACAGTTACGTCGTGTTGGACAAAATCAATTTATAAAGTCGATGTCCTGCCGCTTTGTTAGCCAGTCTCGGATGTACAGCGGCCCGCCGCGCCATTCAAAACCTCGCCACCGATGCGACACTACCGTTCTCAAAATTTTGAAAAATTCAATTTTGGTCCCCACCATTATTACTATTCTACACACGTTTAGTGCCTAGGCCGTCCGCCGCGACGCGCCACTGACACATTTCTGTGGTTTCGCGCGCCGTTTGAATTTAGAATAGTTTACAATTTGTTTTTTTTTTACGATTCGGTGTTTTTTGACAATAATTGTGCCAGTACCACGTGCAACACGATCGGGATTATAGTGAATACAAGGCTGTGTGATTTGTTTCCTTGGAGTTCTCTGACAAGGTGAGTTTAGAAATTACGCATGTATCGATAAACTTATCGAATTTGCCAAGACAATAAAGTTTATGCTCAAGTATATGCAGCTACTTATTTATGTGTTTTAAAATTAATTTAAATGCACCGCGGTGAGCGATGAGCTCCGGGCATTTTAAAGGCATATCCACTATTATCTTGTCACTCGCTTATTTTATGTTGTACAGTTTTATAAACTGTAAATAAGAAAACTGAACTGTGATTCAGTCATAAGAGCTGTCTATCTGATCAATATTCAAACGTCGAAAAGCGAGAGCTTACCTCCTTGATATCGACTCTAAAATTTTATTGATCAATAAATAATATCGCGATGTCTATTTTTATTCGAGTCCAGCCATTTTTTGTCTTGACTTACAAGACTTTAATATGAATATTAAAAAGTTTTAAAGTTTACCGTTTATAAAAAGCCAAGAACCGATTAAGCACTGGGAACCGGGTGTGTGAACAGCTAATAAACAAAAGAGAACACAACTGAATTGACAAACAAACTGGGACTGGTAATAATATTAAAACAACTTATAGTGGCTGACATTTTCATTAAAAAAAAAGATGATATGCCGTCCGTTTCCAGTGATGTGATACCATACCTATCAGGTAGGGCTGGCACGTAATGGCGCCAGGACCTTGTTCCATGTGCACAATGATTTTGTCATCTTATTTGTACGATGACTGAATAGGTAATTGTCATTTAAAAATACACCATCATAGAATCTATTAGCGACGATAGGAATTTAGTTAATTTATAAGAAATATTTTTTGTATGGGGAGTGTCAAGTTTGGCATTTCATAGTAATTACGCTAACTGACGCTACGTGGCGCCACTTCGTAGAGGTTTTATGCGTAACACAACCTTACGATCGTACAGGCTGGTCATAGATTGTACAGGCTGGTTATAATTATGACATTTGAACTGTCATAATTAATTAAAAATAGTAGAGAAAAATTCTATAAAAAGAGAGCAAATTTCTGTGATGATTCATTCCATATTCAGCAGTTAAAAAGTACTAAGAAAATAAAGAAGAGTGTCCTGAAGAAGTATTCTTTTACTCATTGCACTTACGTCCTGGTCCTGGTCATTATCATTCCACCAGCGAACCCTCTCCACACTAGTGCAACGTCAATAGAAACGGTGCAAAAACATAAAACTTCCTTTTTTTGGGCAGTCGTGTAAAAACTGATTACTTACATAAGTTATATAAACATAAACAAAAACTCACGCCTTCAAACACAAATAAACGTATTTTCTTTCTTTCTTTCTTTCTACTCATGGTGGTAGACAGAAACTGCAGAACACCTCCGGCTACGACTCTTACATACTCCTTTCCTTCCTTCCTTCTTTTCCTTCGTTTAATGACGTCGTCGAAGATGTGTCTATAAAAAATTGACACACCCAATATCGTATCCACTTAGGCACCAATATTTTGACCATTTCAGTAACGGTTAATTTAAACAAATACCTCTGTGAAAGTTCATATCACCGGCTATAACAAGCCACTGTTATATAGGCTAAAGTTCACAAATGTGGAACCAATTTCAAGTTTAACGGCTCTGGTATTACTGTCAAAGTGAATGGTAGACGGTTACCTACACACGTGACAAAACAGACAGATATAATTAAATAGAAACCTATAAATAAACGTATACATGCAGTGTCTAAAATATTAATTCATAAACACTTATTCGAAAATCAAGCAAAAAAGGCAATTACTTAGGTTATTATGATTCAAACAAGATACTATTTTCTTATTATATGTGTACCTAGGCTAACAATTTTGATATAATAATATATACTACATATAAAAAAGCAGGGCAAAAGAAATTCGTCCGCATCGCTGTCAGTAAAAACTGTGCAAAACGCTCACCGCATTACCACGCGGCCACGTTGTATGTCAAATCTGTCATAACTCTTTGGGCGAAAAATATTTTGCTTTGGAATCCAATTCTAGGCTTACTACCTAGAGCGTAGAACCTATCTAGATGGTGCATAATAGATCCAGGGCCATAGTTTCGGAACCAGTGGGCTCGAAACAGCTCAAAGTTCCGTGTTGCACTGGATGTTAAGCCCACATGTCAGTACATATTGCACCCACACCTCTAGTTACAATCCTTGTATCATTTGGAGTTGTCGCTCATTGTAATGTCAAACAGTGTTGCACTTTCGAGGCCCTGTTGAAATACAAACATCGAATTTACGTAGATACGCTTCAAATTTTCAAATAACTTAAGTGATCATAGTAAGGCGCTTTCAAGTGCTAAAAAAGATGTGAAGGGAAAAAGAAGAGCTCGGTATAAAAGATTTTGTGTGCATATTTATCAAGCCAGGTCAATAATCAATTCTTTTAAGCCCAGATCTTTCATTCTTTTAAGCTCGGACTCTGAAACTGTCAGCCCTAACAACGAGAAAGAACGGCAGATGATAATTTTACGCTTTGTAATGTAAATTTCGTTCGCCATGTTTGTCAGCCGCGAAGTGCCCGCGATATTCTGCTACATTAGTGTCTTATTTTTATTATATCTCATTTTACCAATTAAATGTTCTATGCTCAAAATCGAGAACTTTAATTTAATGACTGTTAACCTTTTCTCGATTCTTAAATCGAAAATCGATAAGTTATACTCAGGATTATTATAATAGTGTTTGAAATGAATATATAGCTAGGATTTTATGTTTTATATTGTAATAAATAGTGATGGATCGGTTTATTAATCAATTTTATGGAGATATTTGTCCTATACATCAACGGATCTTCTCTATAGGGCAATCGGTGCCAATATTGTGATATGGTGATTGATCATTGACCTCTACTTTGTGAGCTGTGATGACAAGAGTGTTAATTTGTGTATTAATTATTGATTCTCAGTGGGTTTTTGCAATATATGTAAATGCGTGGACATTAACAGTAAGAACCACTTTCATTTTGACAGTTCATTGCGTTATGCACGTTGTTGGGTAGACAATTTTCTCGAACATATCAATATCCTTCAAAATGATTCATGTTGTTCTCAAATGCTGCGATTAGTAACGGACCGATTTCATTTTTATAATATCTACTCACATAGGTGAGTAGGTATTATAAAAGCAAAGCTTGTACCCCATTTTACGAAAATTACGCTTAGGGAGGAGTATAAAATTTGGCACAGTAAAAAGTTATAAGCAATAAGCTATTTAAAAAAAGCATTATTTCATACTAAAAATGATATTGACAGATGGTCAAATTTCCACCACGGGGCGACCACTAGTCTAGAAAGATAGATAAATAAGATAAAGATTTATATTCTAATTTTAAGCCGATTAACACATGACACACTTTTGAATATAAAAATAAATATATATTTATGCAAAAATTAACATTAATCTCGGCATAATAAAAGGAGAAAACAGTTAATTTGTGCCTGTTAATAGCCAAACATCCCGTTTTAACGACAAACGATAAATATTAAGAATTACTTACTGTTACTGGTTTGGTGAAATTTATTATTTTTTATGAACTCCGTATAATCGTTACAATGTTTAATTTTTCCTTTTTATAGTTATCAGTTTTATTATGTGATAAGCGTTAAGATTTTTTTACAAAATGTGGTATGTCTACTTACGTTCTTAAATATCAAAGTTTAAAAACGACTTGTAAACCTTTTATCTTAGAGTGAAGCTGGAACATTCATGGCTTCTCTCTTTAATGAAAATACTCTAATTTATGTTTTGCTCTTTATTAAATTGGTTGATTTTTAACCATTACCATATTGCCGACCCAAATCCTTGTTTTGACGTATAAGGAAAAGAGGTTTCATTATTTAATTTGGCGTCTAAGTTTTTTTTTTTAATATTACGTGTTTGGCAGTCCCTGGGCGATCTCCAAAGATGCTTTTGTTTTTGTTTTCTTTTATTTCGGTAATCGGTCCCGCAGCAGAATAATTATATCCAAGACAAATATTTTTGGCAGTGTTTCTTTGTAATTTCGCAAAGTTGATTCTAGTTTTAATTGCCATGCAGTGATCTCCAATGTTGTTGGAAATGATTACTCTCACAATTACGGATTCTTATATGATTATTTTAATTATAAAACATTCATCATGTATTATCATTCATCGCAGAGCAGAAATACATAGTAGGTTCCAGTTTTTTCTCTGTTGTCATTATTGGAAAGGTCAAGCTAGAATTGGAGCGAATATGGAGCAAGTTTGTGTAGTGGGATTACAAAAAAATGTGTGGAATTGAATCCAGTCTTTCAACATCTCAAGACCAGTGTGAGTGAGATTTTTTATTTTCGAGACGGAAAAGAGAATTCGTTTGTTGTGTCTCGCCGTTTTAATTAAAGGAAATAATTGTTTTCTTACGATTAAGCGCCAGTTACTCATGTGTAGCGTTTAAGTCGACACGCATAGTTGGTTTACAATGATAGTTTTGATGATAAAGCCAAGAAACTAAAGCTTTTTGGCTTTATCATCATCTGCCTAGTTCATCAGCAGCCTATAACATTCCCACTGCTGGGACACAGGCCTCCTCTCGGTGAGAGGGAGTGGGCAATAATCCACCACACGGGCCCAGTGCGGGTTGGTGGATGTCACATGTCTTCGAATTTGTGGTTCAACCACAAATTCTGCCTAGTTGCCTTTTCTCAACTATATTGATGTCGGTTTCCAGTCTACCAGCAGCTGAATACTGGTAATCAACATGGAACGACTGCCTATTTGACCTCCACAGCCCAGTTACTGGGTAACAAAATACCCCTTTTAAAATTGGTTGTCAGACGCATAGGGCTTCTGACGACCCGTATAACTTCTGAACTATTTATCATAATTTCACAAATGAGGTATCGTTGAGCGGCTTGTTTGTTCGCTGGTTATAGGCTTTGTGAGCCAACATTAATTAACGTACTCAAAAAAAAAAAAACTCTCATTTGAACGCCATGGTCGTATTCCATCTAAAAATACATTATAACAGTAGCAAGCGATAATAAAGGCACAGTGGCATACCTACGACTTTCTGAAAATTTCTTAGTGCACAAAAGATGCACTGATAGTTGTGAACCGTAGTTTAAAAATTAAAAAACACGCTTCCATTGAAAACCAAACTAAAAAGTACAAAATAATGGAAAAAAAGCGTGGGTGCCTTTTAAGGTATTTTTAGGGTTCCGCACCTCAAAAGGAAAAAGCGGAACCCTTATAGGATCACTTTGTTGTCCGTCCGTCCGTCCGTCCGTCCATCCGTCTGTCAAGACCCTTTTTCTCAGGAACGCGTGGAGGTATCAAGCTGAAATTTATATCTAATACTCAAGTCTACTGTCCCTAAGAGCTGTGAAAAAATCAAACTTCTAAGCTAACGCAATCAAAAGATATAGCCGTTTATGCCGCAAATTTCAGCAAATTTTCGAAACTCGCAAGGGAATCAAAACCTAAAGGGTACTTCCAGTCAATCTAGAACTTTGAAATTTACGAAGCAACGTCTTATAGCACAGATATAGGAAAAAATTGCGAAAACCGTAAATTTTTAGTTACATCATATAATAAAAATATTTTTTTTTAAATTTTAAATCTACAGGTTTGTCCGGAACCCTCGGTGCGCGAGTCCGACTCGCACTTGGCCGGTTTTTTTTTATTGATATCAGGCACCCCACGCTTTTTTTCCATTATTTTACACTTTTTAGTTTGGTTTTCAATGGAAGCGTGTTTTTTAGTTTTTTTAACTATTATTTATTTTCCATTTTTTAGGGTGTTTCGAATTTTGAGACGTATGTCAGCGTAGTTTGTGACGTATGTCAGCGTAGTTTTCGAAGACAGTTTTTTTTGCTGTCCTGGTAACCCTGGCAAGGATAATGGCACAAATTAGTTTGTGACGTATGTCAGCGTAGTTTTCGAAGACAGTTTTTTTGCTGTCCTGGTAACCCTAGCAAGGATAATGGCACAAATTTATGAAATTATTGCATTGTCATCGGTCCTTGACAGGTGTGCAAAGTTTGAATGAAATATGGTCGTTTAAAGTGGGTCAAAATCGCGCTATAAGGAGTCGGTTACACAAACAAACATACAAATATACAAACATACAAGTGAAGCTAATATAAAGCGTGTAATAATTACATAATGTTAACATTGCCATGTCTGTATATATTCGAAGTAGCTGTGTTTGTTAAGACAAATCCGAGTCGTTTTAGACGTCTATCAGATGTCGTACCCCGCAATAGACGCGACCATAGCGTGCTATGTCTGGAAACAGCCAAGACAGCACTAATGCGCAAAAGTGTCTTCTGCATGGCACCTGTTATTTAAATTTAAATAACAAATTGCCTAAGACATGGAAAGAGCTTCCCCTTTCATTATTTAAGAAGAGGCTCCGAAGCTTTTTAGTGGCTAAAGGATACTAGTTGAGAAAGCATTTTTAAGTTAGTGTAATATTTAGTTTAGTTTTTGAAATTGTATGTAATTATTTAGTTATAATATCAATGTTTTAAATCTTTTGCATGCCTACGTGGTAAAGTATGGCTGAACTCATATATTTTTTGTCATCATTTGCTGTTACCCATATTTGCAAAATAAAATTATCTTTATCTTTTATCTTTATCATACTTTTGCTTTTAAGAACATTGACAAATCGTTCTCGTGAAAATACTTCAAAAGAATCCACAACTTGTTTTGACATGTACTACCAATAATATAATTAATTGCTTCGCTTAAACACTGCCTTGACTCTTTAATTGACAAAAAGCATTAAAAACAAAATTATTCACCACCTCATAAAACCCGCCATGGTTTAAGATAGCAGATTATATCGACGACGTGAGAGGTGAACAAAAGAGGCTTCGATTCCTAGCTTGGATAACTTAAATTCTCAAGTTACTGTACCGACAAGTTAAGCAGATATAAAGACCAGGCGGCACGGCGCGCGGCGCGGCAAGGCATCGGATTGTCGTAAGCGGAAATGATTGTGAATCTTATGTTAATTCTCTTAGCACTCACATTGCTTTGAAATTGTCAGAAGGGAGCTTGAGCATACTGCGGGAAGTTGCGGTATGCAGCAGAAGACTTTGGCATACCATACAAATTTTAATGCTTTACCGTGTCATGCCGCCTAGTGAGCGCCATCAAGGAGAAACAATCGGAAATCAGATCCCTTTTCTTCTGTAAGTATATTTATGGCTTCACAGTGCTAAAAGGCGATCTTATTGACAAATTAACGTTCGCTTACAATTTGTTGAAACTTGGAAGATTGCTCGTTTTTTAGTGTCTGGTTTCTCTGTCGAGATTTTGTTGCCTCTCGGGTAATTTAAGATAGAGCGGACGCTTTGGTTTATTTTTGTTTGAAAGTTTTTAGTTTGGGTTTTTTATTATGTTCTCTTTTTAAATGGTCTTTCTTTTTTGTGTTGTGTTTTCTGATGTCTTTTTATAGATAGTTATTCTGACAATGGTGTCGATTCTTTTGTTCACTATTTACACTAAAATAACCACGGAAAATAACAATATTGCTATCTCGTACTGAAAAAACTTGAAAGAAAAATCCAACTGACGTTTCAGAACTGATAAACTAAATTAAGTCTCGATTGTCATGAAGTTGGCGTGATTTTAAACATGATATTATAATGATAATTTAGTTCGTCCTTGTTGGTTCGCAGAAAATCTAAATTTAACTTTTGACAGCTCTTATTTATTTCAGTCTTAGCAGGAAAAAGATAGCAATAGCATAAATTAAGTTTCATTGGTGCACAACAGAATCGTCACCAACAGCTATTTACTTAAAGACACCTACCAGTTTAGTTATTAATTGCTATGATTTATTCTCTATCCACCAAATATCACAAAAATTTACCATAGGGCTCATTATGTACATAAACATAAAAGGCACTTGGACAAATCATTTTAATATTCGATAAATAAATACATATTTGCTTGCACTTAAGTCTTCACAATATTGATGTGCTGCACGGCGGCTCCGATGCATACCTGCCCCAACATATTCTCTGTAATGGCTTCCTCCATTGATTATGGGCACTCGCCGAACTAAAAAGTGGACGATTCACTTGAAATATTACCACCTTTTTAAGTCAATGGGCATATTATAAAAAAACCGGCCAAGTACGAGTAGGACTCGCGCACACAGGGTTCCGTATCAGCGTGCAGCATTTTCAACTAAATATTTTTTTTAGACAAGTTTATTTGGTAAAATTTAGCATGTACCAAACTCTTAAGGTAAAAGCCCTATAAAAATCTCTTTTATTAAAAGTCCGCATTTTGGTAAATTCTTGTTATTAGTAGGTTCCAGGTTATGCTAGTAAAACTTAAGATTAATCAAGATACGAGCTTTTACAGAAATAGAAAGAAGAAAGAAAATATATTTATTTAGCACAAACTTAAAGGCACACAAAATAATACAGCAAAAAATACATAAATTTACAGAAAACAAAAATAAAAAGTGTACAGTACGATGTTAGAACTAGCATTTAAGTGTGCCCCACGGCTGCGCTAAAAAAGTTCAGTTCAGCAAAAATGCCAGACAACTAGTGCCTGACGCTGATTTTCAACTGGACCTGAAGTGTGAACGGACGGATCTAAATCAGTTTTATACAAACACTGCAACGAACGTGGCGAATGCACACTTAAATAAAATAAATGAATAGTGAAATGTTGATATATATACTGTTTTGTAAGTCGAGTGTAAGTACATTCTATATAAAAAAAATAAAAAAAAATAACAAAGTATACTAATTTAACTTTGAATATTACAGTGTGATATTTAATACAATTGCAAAACAAAACAAATAGGTAGGTAAATACATAAATGAGACGAACGCATGGTAGACCTCAGCTAATTATGTACATAAAGAAAGACGCTCATAAAAAGGAGTCAGAGCAAAAAAAAGAATGCGAATCTTCTACACACTATCACAAATCATTGATCCGTGCATTTCATCGGACAATACGCTGCAAGCAGCGAAACACGACAAACTATTTGCGGACAGTTGGCAACTTTCAGTGTTTTTAAGTTGTCTATTATTACTATAATACTGCAGCTGCTGTTTGCATTGAGTTTGATCCAAAAGTCGATGGTTATGACATATTTATATAAGCCTGCTAAATATTTTTTGGCGGAAGTGGAAATGGAAGAAAAATACATTTTTTTGTAATTCTATTATATTTAGTCTCGTCACTTTGACACCTATATTACGTTAAGTCAGATAGCTGGACGGACAGTGGAACTATAGTCAGATCACGTTCGCACAACGGACGTAAAAATATCGTGGCAAGATTTAATCTCACACTCGATTTTCAACTCTCTGTGTTGAACTGAGCATAGAGAATCCCAGCGCGTCAAAAACATACTGTTGGATCTTCGACTCTCGACGCTAAGCAGTGCGTTGAATACCTAGGGCGCTAAAAATCCCACCGCGTTATCTTTTTTGGTACCATTAAAATAAAATAAAATATTTTTGTTGCATCTACAAACATTGCATTTATAACCTAAATTGAGGCAGCCTCAGTAAGTTACCGAAGTACTTGTGTTGACACCCTTTGCGTACGGAACCCTAAAAACTGCCTCAGTTCGACGAATAAATACAAAATTACGGCAATGATTCGATGTTTTGCGATACAACGATCGGTTTTGCTCCCTACAAGATATATAGCCTGGCTGTTATGAATTATGGTTGAAGGATCCACTTCATCTTTTATTCATATTCATAACCTTTGCGCTTTTATAAATGGAACAATTTTCGGCCATTATATTTCGAGAAGTGCCAGTTTGATGAGTGATACAAATATGATGGGGTATGTTAAAGATAAATGAGAATTTACTGACGCTATCATGCTTATAGTGTGTCGTGATGACGACACAGTATAACCACGAGGTTGTGGGTTCAAATTCGGACTTATTACTAGATCACGGTGAAGAAAAAAGGACGGTTTTGATTTTGACTCGGGAGTCAATAGCGGACTCCCGGCCACCGTAGCTGCGTAGGCGCGAGCTTGCGGGCGGCGAGCAATGGGTAGCACGCCGCCCGGTAAGGACCAGGCTCGGGTCGATGGCGCGTAGTGTTCCACGCGCGCCTCAAAGAGATGTCAGCAATACTGAAGGGGTCTGCTAGGACCGATGCCTGCCAGGGTCGTGAGATTCGTTCGAAAGAGTTACCGTGGCCCTGGCATATGGGGAATTGAAAGAACACGGGTGGGTTTTAGTCAGTAAAAGTCTGACACGCTCCCGCTCCGCCCAGAGCGGGAGAAGTCATTAAATGATTTCCCATCCAAAAAAAAGGGTTTTGATTTTGCCCGGTATTTATCTGGATATGTTTGTATTTATGTTCGTCTGTGCCCTCATAACATACAATACATTTTAACAGTAGTTATGCGATCATAAGCTTGAGGGCAAACTGGCATACGACCACGGCTTTAAGGTGAGAATATGTTTTTGTTTCATGCTTTTTAGGGCGTGATTTTTAGTAGTTGGTTGTTGAACTTACTTTTTCAATTCATATTTATGTACTTTCTAAGTTTATCTTGGACATTATTGACATTGGCGAAGGAATATAGAGACCCTGAGGAAACCTGAACTTATACAACACATCTTGAGCAGACGTGGTGTTCAATGCTCGTATCTTCTCTGTATGAGAAGCGGCCTTTTCCCTGTAGGAAGAAAATTATCTCATGTGAAAGATTTAAGTGCACTAACCAACCTAACCTATGGTACCCAGATATGTTCGCTCATCGAGTCGTAACAGTTTCGTCTTGGAGTTTGCTAAAGTGCGATGGAACGGGGGATTTTGGTTGTAAAAAGGGCGGCTCAAATCACCGGCATGAATGATGACTGCTGGGCCAAATTCTGTACACAATGGGTGCCTGAAGATGAACGCCGTGGCTAGCGCAGAAAGAGGAAGCGAGTTGACCTAGAGGCTAACCGTGTGGTCGGGTTCGAGGTGGCGCGGGATCAGAGTTCCTGGAAGGATTTGGGGACAGCCTTCGCCCAGGAGTAGCACAGTACTAAGTATAGGTTGAAATGAATTCAAGATGAGTGGATATGTAAGGAATATAGTCAATTAGTCATTTAATAAAATAATTCATTTCAAAAAACTTATAACACCGAAACGAAAGGTAAAATTACATATCTTTAAGTATAATGATCCTTGTTTTACAAAACAATTTACTCATCCAAAAATGGGTTGCAATTAAAAAATATCATAACTGTAAAGTCCTTGGGATGAAATGGAGATTCCGCGATCAGTTTAACAAAACCGGTTAATACTGAGCTACTGTAAAACGTCAACTACTGTTAACGTCATCTTGATGTTTTTAAATAATTAACAATTAAGTGCATCCACTAATTACTATATTGAAGTTGCCTTTTAAATTAAAAGCATTTTTATAAAAAGTTAATTAGGTACAATCAACTGCTTTTTGGAGTTACAACTCTTAAAAATCGTTGACTACAGGTACCTATACTGATATAATAAGAGTAAAGCGCCAGGATTACCCACGAAATTCCGACCCGAGCTAAAAAAAAGAAGTTATTTATAAATACTCGATTCCATTTAAATTAAACGATGGCTGAAATCGCGGTACCCAGCTATTATTATTCAGCGAAAAGATGTAGGTAAATAAATAAAAAACTGAAATAATAAATGACTTCCACTCCGTAAAGGGACGCTACAATTAAATTATGGCTGCTGGAAACACATGTTTCATTAGTATCGCGAAATCCGATCGCGAATGCTGGCAAACGTGACAGTTATTTGTTAAAACAGCATTTCTTTCAGCATTATTAATGGAGGGTAGCAGCAATTATGCAAATAATTAAAAATCAAAATTATGTTTTTGCCGTAAAATATACAAGTGAAGTGACATAATTATAATATCTTAAAACAATTAGTAAATTACTAAATAAACAAATAAATACAAAAACAACACCACACTTAGGCATCGAAGTACTCTTCCGCATAGCTGTCATCCGGAAACGTGCCCAGAAGACTGGCAGCATTGCCACGTTGAATGGCAATGCTAATTCTTTGTCCAAACAATGGCCTTAGACAGCCCTAGGGTCACTTGAAGTGTCCACCAGTCGATGAGAAATTTCCTTAAAAAAACTTTTTAACAAAAAATTTAACCGCTGAATAAACTTAAAAGCAAAAAATAATAAACCTTAAAATTATGAGTCGCTTTGAGTGATCTTTGTTCATTGATTTTTCAGCGCCGACTCAAAATTTTAAGGTTTATTATTTTTTGCTTTTAAGTTTTTTCGACGGTTTAATTTTTTGTTAAAAAGTTTTTATTTTATAATTTTTTGTGGCTTAAATGTACTAGTAATACTTGGCAAGGTATCCAATGAAAAAAGAATTATCAAAATCGGACTACTCTGTATAAAGTATTATTCGTGGTTATACATTACAATCAGTGAGTGAACAATCAATCATCCCCTGTTTTCTGCCCCTTAGGGTTTGATTTTGTTTTCCAAATTTATATGGGACCACCCTCGGAGTATACCGTTTCCAATAAAAAAAGAATTATCACAATCGGACTACTATGTAAAAAGTTATGCGTGGTCATACATAAAAAAAAAAAAAATATACGCGTCGAATTGATAACCTCCTCCGTTTTTTTTCGTCGGTTAAAAAGGAGACGTGTATTCAGGCCTCATGAGTAATTAGTACAAAACAATATGTATGTATGCGCTTCGAAATTAAAAGAATGTCGTACCTATATCTTTAGGAGCTTTCTGTACCTTATTTTCAAAAATAAAATATTTTGATTTCGAATAATTCAGTGCAAAGACACATTCCACTATTTAGTGATGGAATGCAAATATTTATTAGATAAATAAGGTAGGTTAGGTGGTTAAACACTAATTATTAAATAAAAATAATAGTTAATTTACTTTCATCCTGAAAAACAAATGCGCAGACGCACGCTCGGGAATCAATGACAGCGATAAGGGTCGTAGACCCGTAGCACTCGTAGCGCTACAAGGGATGTACTTTCTAAACTAGTGCTACGAGCTACGAGCACTGCTACGGCCTACGAGTCTACGTTATAACTATCCCGTAATCTGTGTCTACGATTTCTTTCATAGATGACTGCCTATTTACATGCTTTATATTTAAATTATGATTCTTTTTAGATTTGTCTTAGTGAGGTTAAAATACTTATAGATTACTTTAGTTTATGCAATTTACAAAATTTATTCAATTACATTTTACAATGAGTCTGAATGTTTTACAAAGATGCCTACACAAATAATTAAAATAATAATAAGTTATACACACGTTAATATGCAGGCGAAGCCGCTGGCAAAAGCTAATAATATATAATAATAAAAATTATTAAACTTATTTATAATGTCCACTATCCATGGCATATCATTAAAAAAATATTATTAAAGCCAGGGTACTCAATTCAGGGCCGATTGTAACTACATCTTTTCTGTACAAAGCCTGCTAAACCACAATTCTTTATTGCTCTGATAGAAGTTATCAGAAGAGATGGAAACATTGTTTCTTAGTTTCTTGTCGAAGCCTTTTTGTTTGGGTTAAACCAGCAGCCAAGATACGGTAGATATCCTCATCAGAAAGTTTATCACTCTTCCAAAAACAGGACGAGTCACCTAAAAGCTTTCGGGACACTTAATTAAGTTCATACTTAAGTAGACACGACTCGAATTAATCACATCTTTTGGCTTGATAATTGGGCATATTTTAATTTACGAAAGGTTCATAGAATGAAAAAATCTCAATACCAGATCTTTTAATACCTTTCCTGAATTGCAACCGATCGACAAACAAACAGCCTCGTAATGGTTACAAGTATATTTTTTATTGTGACCACTTCCTTTATACTCGTGATCAATGCCTGACAATGACAAGAAAAGGCTCTAATTGAATTAATTGGCTGATATTTCAATACCATCTTGAATCTTGTTTTTCCTTTCGATCACGAGTAGTTTGACAGTAAATGTATTTATTTATTTCGTCAATGTGTTTACATTGTAACATGTTTAACTAAAATCAACGGTTAGTGTAACAATTTCTTTATAGTTTTTTTTATAAATAAATATGTTAGGACAACCAACACACTGTTATCTAATCCCAAACTAGGCAAAGCCTGTACTATGGTAACCAGACAACTGATAAATATACTTATATATTTCTAAATACATACATATTATAGATAAATTACACCCAGACACAGAACAAATAATTGTGCCCATCACACAACATTTGTCCTGGGTGGGAATCGAACCCACGACCTCAGTCTTAACAGTCAGGGTCACTAACCACTAGACTAACAGGTCAGTCAGTTTAGCACCGTATACCACAAAAAGAAAAAATTGTGCCACGTGCACCACACTATAAAATTAATAACTATACAATTCGTGTTGTTCCTATTACCAAAGAATAGTAAGGAAAAAAATAAATGCATTTGACCAATTTATGTGCCTCACGGTTGCGTTAAATAAGCCCAAAGTTCTCCAAGACTCAGATTTAATATTTTCAAAGAAAAAATATGTCAAAAATATATGAAATTACCTACAGTATAGTTATAACGAGGTGTAAAACCATTTAAATTACTTTATCCTTACAAAAATAACAAGATTAAATCGTAGGCATTTTCTCTGATGTCTTCCAATTAGTCTACAACAGGTATAATCCGACGGAGTCAACTTGTATACAATATTGATCGGTGTACGGGTTCACTTAACACTTCTTGTAAGATAATAAGGTGAAATTACAATACGCCATCAATAATAACACCATCATTTAACTTTGCCGCGTTGTAATTGGCGAAAAACAATCTTGGAGCCCATAAAAGTTGATGGATAGTCTTTCAACATATCAAGTCGTCACTTTGTATGGAGAAGTAGTTTTTTTGGTTATTTGTACATTACGGTTTTTTATTAATAAGTATTATCCTACTTGGGGAAGGTTTATAGCAAGTCTGTTGTTGTTTTTATTTGGGTGTTTTTTTGGTATTTTCCATAGCACTGTATTCAATATTTCGATTGGATTAAGCACGACCCCTGTGGGGATCGGAAATTGTCCTAAACGAACGTATTATCATAGTAAATATTATAGTTGGTGTCTAGTCTCAAATAAAAAAAAGGTTTTAGTGAAGCTAAGTGCAAAACCACTTATCAGAATCTGTAAAAACTTTATATGGGTCTTCCCTTTAAAACAAAAGAAGAATTTATCAAATCGGTTTATAACAAAGTTCAGAGGATACAAACATTAAAAAAAGAACAATTGAGTTAAAAACTCCTCCTTTTTTGTACTCGGTTAAAAAGCATCACAAATAAGTAGGATTCTTATAGAACATTCCGTCAGTGTCCTACAGTTCAACAAAAGCATTTATGCGAATGCCACGAAGTCTGACTGGGAAGATTCGCATACCGACAATTTTCAAGTAAGAAGAAAAAAGCTGCATTTTAATTACCTTACGACTATTTAGCACATCTGCATTTATAAATGAATTAAATCCTTATCTACCCAACTATTTAAATATCGAAACCAGAGACGTATACATATTCATGAACTCAAGTTTAAACACAATGGGGTCATTGAACTTCATATTTTCGTATTCCTGCATAATTAATCAAAGAAACAGAAGTCCAATTATTATGATATCTTAACCTGAACGAAACGGAAGGTAATAAATAAACCTGGGCAGGTTACGATTACTACTTTTATTACTTTTAATTTAATATAACGAGTGTGACGGCTGTATAGGGACCAATTAATCTTGACCGTTCATGGTGGCGTAGCGCTACTTGCCAAGTAAAATGTCAAGAATTTGTTAAATTCAGTAGTTTTAAATATTACATGAGCATATTATTAAAATTACGTCTGTTTCCCGAAGAGTTAGGCAGAGGTGTATCTATAATAAATATGCGAGCATATTCACGTCAACCGGGCACAAATTCAGACTTCGACAGGGTGCTACTGAGAAATTCCTCATGGAGAAACCTAATAACACGTTACCCGATCTGGGAATCGAACCCAAGACATAGCGCTAGCAACCAGTAGCTCAACGAGGCAGTTAAGCAGCCGAAAAACTCCTAGTATGACCTGCGAGATGTCATTCCCAAAACGAAAAGCCCAACAAGGCAGTCATCATATCATCAGCATAGCCTTTTCCTTACTATTTTGGAGTCGGCTTTCATGTTGCTGCATCCGGATGCAGCGGAGTACCAGTATTTTACATAGAGCGCCGGCCAATCTGACCTCCACAAACCAATTACTGGGTAATACGATACCTTTTGGTAAGTTTGACTGTCAGACTTTCAAACGACTGTCAAAGATCTGCGAATGCTAGCTAAGACCAAAAGCTTAACATACTTTCCGAGGCACGGAGGGGTCTTCGTATGTAACAGATTGTCACCCATCCCCGAAATGACCGCGCCAGTGTAGCTTAATGTACGATCGACCCGTGCGTCGGTCTCCTCGAACTCCTCAAATTCAGAAAATTTTAAATATTAGTTCCCTTTTTCGCCGTATCTCAAGATATGCTGGTCTTCTTTCAAAATGGACTGTTTTCCTTAGCATTTAAGAGTCCATTGTGCTTTCGACATATGTTTTGTTAAGGTAGCATAATAATACTTAACCGTGGCTAATTTTAGCGTCTGGAATGTAATTTTAAGCACAATGGAACAAGAAGTGTGATTGGTTGCAGCTTGAAGAATGTATTTAACTCTGTTATTGAATGAGATATGTTCGTAAAGAGATGTAATTGGTTGCTAAGTAATGTTTAAAAATGTTGCTGATGTTGTTTATGGTTCTGTTGTTATTGTATTTTGCTATGTTGTTGTTTGTTACCCTCTTTGCGCATTGCAAAGCTCTTGAATACCTTCATTGTTCTGTGAAAGTAACTTCGTTATTGAAATTCAAATGTTTTATCTTTACTAAAGCTGAATAGTTTGTTTGAACTCGCTAATATATGGAACTAGCAGCCAGATTAAAAAAAAAAAACTTTTTGAATTTGTTTGCCTAATTCTTGACAAGATGGACCGATGACCTGGTGAAGGCTGCAGGAATACGTTGGATGCGAGAAGCACAGAACAGGTCAAAGTGGCGGTGCTTGGGGGAGGCCTATGTCCAGCAGTGGACGTCTTTCGGCTGAAATGATGATGATGACAAAAGCTATAGGCTATATACACATATATTAACTTAACGCTAGGACTCTTAGGAGCCGAGCAAAAACAAGAAAATAACAAAATAACGCGGGCAGGAGATGCGATGCGTCGGGCTGGGTCATGAAACACACGGACGAAGTCGCGGGCAGAAACTAATATTACACAAAATCTTTGGCACGTGTTTTTGTGTAGGAAATATATTCAACCAATTATTTAATAATACCAAATGGAATTAGGTTGGTAGTTAGCTCAGTTTAAAATAATTAATAGTTTCGATCATTAAGCAAAAAGTAGTCATGGACTGTTTTAAATGTTTTTGGTCATTAGATAAATTCTTTCATAAGAGCAACGGCGTAAATCCATTATTTATTAAGTCATTAAAAAAAAAAACTAAACTGTTGAAGCAATTAGTGTTTGATTCATTGATGTTAACCTCGAAATGTAGTAACCATATTTTGCTTCAAACATTCTTTCAACTTACGTATAGTATGTTTACTGAAAAGATTTCACCAACATCCTAAATTTCAGGGTATTATCTTTTCTTCACGCCATGTCATGAAGTCATGTCGAAGTGGCAATGCCTATGTTCAGCAGTGGACGTCAATCGGCTGAAAGAAATGTTTTTGTGTATCTCGCTTCCAAATCATATTCCCTGTAAACAGATAGGTCTGGTTCTTGTGATACAGAAACTCCTAGTAAAAGAGCCAGGGCTACAATGATGTTTGTAAGCTGAAGTGAAAAAAAGAAAAAAACCTAAGCCTTTTTAAAGAATCCAAGTTTCATTTAAGTATTTCAGCTTTGCTCTCGCAGGTGTAAATACCTACTCACCTATGTAAATGAGAGGTTGGGTTCTGCGCAACGCATAGTGAGATCAATTCATGCACGAAGTCGATTTTAGCCAATATTTGTGTAGTCTAAGTATAGATCTACAGTTGTTATTCATGCATGCCATTATTTGTTCTTAAGGCTTACTTATGGAGAATTGTTTTGAGTTCAGGGATGCTATTTTGTTAGAATCTCCTCGTGAAAAGTTAAATATTTCCTATTTAAATGGCGTACAATATTGTCTTACTATAACACCGCTTGATTCGGTTTTCTGTGCTATTTGCTATAAGTATTAGCACTGCGATTAACACCTTCAAAATGACATAACTTTAAAACTCATTCAGAACTCACTATTCATATTTACAAGGCAAAGACATATTACTGAGAAGTGAAATCATTCCATGCCATTTATGGAACAATCAAATAAATAAACTAATTTACATTTATCATTAATATCTTTCTCATTTGTTTTGCTGGACTTCTGTGAAAATGGATCTCAACTGTTTGTGCTAAGGTTGGTTTTTCCTTGTAACTGTTTTCCTGTTGAAAGCCCCTTGTGGTGGTTGCGTGTCGATTAATTTGAGCAAATAATACAAATGTTGCTGTGAGACTATAAATAAATACTTCGGTGCTGATACCTTTCCAGTGAAAGGGCTACAAGGTTTAATCGCTTAAAATTAAAGGCTTCTTCAGACAGGAGCAATACGACTGCGCGACGCGACATTTGTAGAACAGAGGGGTAATTGCGGAACTTTTTATCGGTAGGAATTGGTTTAACATTCATAGTTAAACAACATTCATTGCGTTATTTACGTTGCTGAGCCGACAATTTATTCGAACAAATGACGCAATGGTTTAGAAATAATCTTCAATCCCATTCAGATTCTGATAAATTGTGCGTTTCGCAATTAGGGTGCAGTTTCGATGAAGTTTTCATAGAAAAAATTTCTACGAGATTCGCCTATAGTCTCCATCTTCCCGGGTTCTTAAAGCTGTTCTATTGGCATATCCGTTAATACGAATACATTTATAATATTACTAGATTCTACCCGAGACTTCGTTCACGTAGGTAGGTTTTTATCCAATTAATTGAAACAAAATTGCTTTAAAGTCACCAGTGACGCTATTGCAGCAATCTACCCTATACGATTTGGAATATCTGAAAAAAAAAATTCAGACCAAAAACACCAATCTAAATGATTGATTACAACACATAAATCTAACCATAGCATTTTTTTTTAATAACCGGCGAAAATTTGTGACGCAGTGGTCTAAAGTCACGTACTGAATATGGTAAAGGTTTGCGCGAAGTTCGTCGTCGTCGATGTCCGAAGTACGTCGTCGATGTCCGAAGTCCGTCGTCAATGTCCGATGGAATTAAAATAAAATAAAGAAAGAATGAACGAAAGATTTATTAAGTAAAAGACTCTTTCGGTACTTTTACTGAATTCCCAACTGCATCATCTTCCCGTAACGCAAATAACTTACAATTGGACGGCGTGTATTGGTGTCGGTAATTGGCAATGCTCACGCGCACGCCGCTCGCCGCCGTCCTCTGCTTTACAATGAGGGTTAAGCAATGGTTATGTAATTTTATCGACCTGCGGTTTTCGTGATAGTCTTATGTACAGTGACATAAGGGCAAATATTTATATTATTTTATTTCTAAAGGTTCTTGTGACTGAAATTGGGTCACGACAGGTAAGGTATGCAAGGGCGTAGTTTTTCCGTCCGTAAAGTATTTTTATGTCTTCATTAAAGAGAGGCTTTGCCACTTAACCTCATCATCATCATTTCAGCCGTAAGACGTCCACTGCTGGATATAGGCCTAACCGAACTTAACCGAATCTGTAATAATTCGTTACTTACTAGTACCTAGCTAGTTTTTATTATAAGTAGTTTCTTTGGATTTTGGCTTCAGACATATAATTGTATATAGACTCAAGAAAAAAACCTGTCGGAGTCGCATTGATCGATGTTAAAGTAAACGATTATTCCTGTGTATGGCAGAAAATAAATTCTCAGTGTTGTACCTACTTCACTGAAGCCAATGAATAATATATTACCCTTTATTATTCACACATTGAAATAAAGGAGAAGCGAAGAGTAAAAAACAAAATTGTATGCACAGCACCGTACATGTGACAGAACTGAAGTTTCAACAAAAAAAAAATATTATGAGAGATTTAGTGTGTCTCCTTCTTCTCTTCACTTATCTGTCTTCTCTCTCATGTAACGAAATGTGGTTAAACGTGACGCATGCTTGAAATTCTACTATCAATTCTCGTCCCATAGGCAAGTGTCCCTGCCAGGGTTGCGAGATTCGTTCGAAAGAGTTACCGTGGCCCTGGCATATGGGCAATTGAAGGAACACGGGTGGGTTTTAGTCAGTAAAAGTCTGACACGCCCTCCCGTTCCGCCCAGAGCGGGAGAAGTCATTTGATGATTTCCCAACCAAAAAAAAAAAATATGGGCAAGTGTCAAAATGACGCTGTCTTAGCTAATTCCCAAAACAATCTAATACAAGACGAGAGGTGGTTCATTTTAATTTTACGAAATCGATTCATTGTTTTGTTGCTCTGCAATCTGAGTCCACCATTTTCCGGAAAGAGCCTAAAAAGTCTAGAAGATTATGGTTTAAAATTTCACGGTGATCGAGGTTAAGTCTCAATAAATTAAGGTTTTAAATTCTGATTTAAAATATTGAAATCCCGCCATCATCGATATGCCGCCCAAGAAGCTTTACTTCAAAATTATTAGCAAAAACGACGTAAATGTAATAACACAATTTTGGGTGCCCAAAAACAGTTGAATCACGTCCTCTAATCATAACAACATTCCTGAATTGATTTATATAATGAATATGAGTGACACCTACGGATCGGCTGGTAGAATGTCAAGCGGGACCTGTTCGCTGGCGACCCTGACATTACCATCACTATTCGGAGTAGCATTGGTTCCGCGAGCTAATACAAAGAGTTCTATATGGACGACTGGACCAATAATAGCCTCTTGGGGATTGATACAATGATTTACTATTTAGAGCCGTATATCTTCTAACGACATCGGCAAGTCACGATTGTGTAGCGAATTGAAGGTACTTTATTGATTAACCTCTCCCGTCTCACTGACGCAGAGGACATTTTTCGGCTGAGGCGATATCGCGTCAGTGGGACGGGAGAGGTCAAGCTTTGGTTTTCTAAGAAAAACAACAGGTCACGCAATTATAATCATCAATAGAACCCTCCAAGTTTATATGAACTTTGGAATGGACAACTAGCTTCATCTTTGTAACTGACCGACCGGGCGACCCCTTGACAGTTCAAGAGTGCCTGTAATTCATCATCATCACTGTAGTAGAAAGACGTCCACTGCTGGACATAGGCCTCCCCCAATTTGGGGGCGTTTGCAATAGTCGCCACGTTTTGCAGGTGGGTTGGCGATTGCAGTATGGTGGTAAAATGCGTAGTGAAAGCTGCTGCCCATGCTCTTGTATGTCCCTTAGTCGCTTCTTACGACACCCACGGGAAGAAATGGGATGGTGCTACTCTTTACAAAACAGCCACACGGCGTGTAATTAGTTTATTTGAAATAAATGGTTTGAGTTTTAGAGTTTGAGTTATGCTTGGAGTTTCTTTGAAGTATAAAATCAGAAGCGAAGTTATCTGAAAAAGAACTGAAGTTACCGACATGGCTCACAGAGTAAGCAAGTTGAAGTGGCAGTGGACTGGCCCTTTTTGTTGAAGGGCCGATGGCTGATGGAGCATCCGAGTGTTGGTGTAGAGACCGCGCATCGGCAAGCGTAACGTGGGCTCCCCAGCTAGATGGACCGCCGACCTCAAAACAGTGGCTGGGAAGACTAAATGGGGAAAGCGGAGGAAAGAGAGGAATAATCTCGCAAATTAATTGGTGGTAATTATCTGTAGGCTGCGCTATCTCCATAAAACCCTGACATTACCATTCCTATTCCGAGCATAGCATCAGTTCCGCGAGCTAATACAAAGACGGTTGGACCAATAATGAGCTTTGGAAGCCTAATGGTTTATTTAATAGTATATATCTTTCGATTGGAATCTTCTAGTCACGATTGTTTGTCTAATTGAAGGTTACTGTTTCCAGGATCTTAACATTGTCATTACTCTACATTATTCATGAGATGTCATTTCTTCTAACTTAACAGGAAAATGTGTTGCTGCAGAATTTGTTGCGCCATTTCTTCCCAGCTAAAACACAAAGAAGTGGTGAAGAGCAGGCGTTTTGTGATCTCAGTCTAATTGGTATATAAGGTTTTTATTTGAATTTTCAATGTTCTAGAGTGCGGAAAAATTAGGTTATATAGGCTAATTATTTAATAAAATTAGGCAATGCTTTTATTGATCTCAAAACCAAAAAAAAACTAAACAAAAAATAAAAATTGTAAACCGTCTTCCTCCTGCCAGGGTCGTGAGATTGTTCGAAAGAGATACCGTGACCCTAGCACATGGGCAACTGAAGGAACACGGGTGGGTTTTAGTCAGTAAAAGTCTGACACGCCCTCCCGCTCCGCCCAGAGCGGGAGATGTCATTTGATGATTTTCCATTCAAAAAAAACCGTCTTCCTACGTTATGAAGTTAATTGAAGCGATCACTTTTTGAATCGTTTTGCTAACTGCGTAGGCTGTACTGCATTCTTTCCTTAAAGATCGATCTATTTTAAGGCATTATAAGTACTACGTACGTATTTCCTACAATAACTTTTAAGTCGCTACCTGGGGGTCGAGTGCATGTTCAATATTAAATATGAGCGAATTTAAATCATATATCCATTGACATCATAATGAAGATCTTCCTTACAAGCTGCATGCTCGTATTTAAAAAGCGGTAAGCATATACAATTCATGGGTATTTAATAAATAAACGGGAAAGACAGTTTATTGGTATGAATGGAAAGGGAGTCAATGGCTTTGGACAGGTATTCGAACCAGCTCCTTTTGAAATTTTCAAACAAGTTTATAACTAAAGATATTATGGCCATATGGTATATTTTTCACAGTCGTAGATAAAGAGCGGTCTCAGATTTATTTTGGAAGCTAAATCAGGGCGGCCTTTTCTTTAAGTCCGCCAGCGAAGACACGTTCTCGCCCGAAAATTGTAAGTCCGAATTAGGGAGTAGGGTACTCCCGCTTTTTTAACATTTTCTGACGGTCAAAAAATCATCAGGAGTAAGAAGAACTGTCAAAACGTGTTGTCATACATTTTTAGTTCAGGCCCCGAACTAATCTTATGTCCAAAGGTGATGATATGATGGAGTAGGAGACACCGTATTTTCTAAAAACAAAAAAGCCAAAACTACGGATTTCGTGCTTAGAGAGTAGACCTCCAGGGTCAAACAAAACCATCTGACAACATAGAAGGCGCCCATTAATTACGGAAGGCATTGGGGGGGGGGGGGAGAGCGGGGGCGGTTGATTCAAATCTCACCCATCTCACGTGTGGGGGAGGGATCGGTAAATATAATTTATAAAATGTATTTTTTTCAAATCACATTTTATATTATATGTCTAGAACCGGGTTTAATATAACAGCGCCATGTTATACCCGGCGAACAGCAGCGCCTCGATGGTTAAGCTGCCACCGGACAGCCAAGCAAAAACGCAACGCAAAAATGTAGCCCAAATAAGCACAGATAAACCTATTGACACTAAAAGTAAACATTTTGAAAAACTTCACGTGAGATAATGCAGGGTAGGGGAGGTTCGAGCCAAATCTCACGACATCTCATCAGGGGGTGGTTTCGAAAAATCGTCAAAATTGCCTCACGTAATAAATGGACACCCCCAAATCCACTCCTAAACTTAGATACTTAGGTTTCTCCAGAGTTGTGTCAAAAGAAAGAAGGAAGGAAAGTCTGTCAGCGGCTGATGTAAGAAAATGTCTCGTAAACAGCCAAGTTCGGTGCAGATAATAAAAGACGAAGAAATAAATCGTATCAGACCTTTTGTTAATAATGGTTATTCATTAATATTTTATTATGTGCAGATCCGAGCTTATTTTATTGATGCAATAAATATTTTCGGTAATCAATATCGCTATGAAAACAGAGCGTTTTATTGATACTTTTTTTGTTAAATGGCAAAGAGCGTAAGTAGCACAATGTTTAAAATATTTGACCTTTTCATCTCCTAATAAAGGAAGATTCTGTCCCTGTTATTTTAAAAGTGATCTATTTTTCAGATCTGTAATATGAATTCCTTTGCGTTTTTTTCCTCTTAGGCCGTGTCCGACGATAGTCGCGTTCATATGTCATTTCTAGGAAAATCGAAGGACGCATTTTGTCGACGAGTCCACATGGATCAGGATCGCCGAAAAACAACTCATTTATTGGACGCGGCATCGCTCATTTGTTCGGAAAAGCAGGCGCCCTCTGACCATCGACGATCGCGAATTCGCGCGACGTTCGAGTATTCTCGCGACTATCGTGTCACGTACACAACGTTTGTTAGAACCATTTTTCATTCAAATGAGTAGTTAGCTCTACATCTCACAAAATTGCTGGGTATAATAAACACGAAAGTTCAGAGCAACGGCGTTGGGGATAGAGCAAGAATAGGTTTACTCCAGACAAAACCTGGTTGTTATAATCAATGTTTATGAGGAACTGGCTCTTGAGACCTTTTTACTTAGTTCAGGAGCCAACTGTTCAACCTCATTTTTGAGCACTACTTGTACAATGTTTAGTGTATGAGTAACATTATGTGTTGTTCTGTGTACAATAAACTTATTATTGAAGTGAAACTTCTAATGCGACTTCCAACAAGGTTGCGTTAAACATTTAACGCTACCATGAAGGGGGTATGAAAGCACAGTTGTCAAACTGTTCGTGCACACGCCAATTAAATGACGGATAGAGTTTTAGAAAAATCGAACATTTTAATGTCAGAAACGTTTACCCCTTCCTATTTTCATTTCCACATTACGAAGTTTCACTTCTTCCGCGCGGAGGGACTCCACGCACTATTTTTTTTAAATTTAATTTAGTTATTAAAACAAAACAAATAAACACGTCTACATGTCCAACAGCGTGTGAAAACTAGAGATGCTATGAATATTCGGTTACCTTTTATATTTAATAAAACTCCGGGTTCGGTCAAATGTTGCTTACTATTCGGTCCAATTTCAAATTATGGAGAAATAAAACATATTACTTAAAAATCGAAAAAATCGTACATGGACGGGGTTAATTTTCACGTCACTGTGAATGTATCTGTCAGTAGTATTACAACTGCATACTCTGATCTACTTAAGTATAAGCGCTTACATATACTCTTACCTGACACCGTGAATGGTTTCTGTCCAATATTTCACCAGCTACCGAAAGATTGACCTTTATTGAGAGGTTTTAATGTAAGCCGATATGGTGGGACGGTGAGTTGTGACGGGCAGGGAGTAGTCAGTAGGCTTTTGATAAGGTTAATGTGTTTGTAAGGAATTAAAATTTATTTATGTTGGATGGAAACATTGTAATTTACTTACGAGTCGAGTGAGTGATAGTGTCTTGACTTTTGATAGACTTTTTATAGCCTCTTTTTTATGTAACCAACAGATAAATAAGTGGCAGTACTTTTTCAAATCTCTAATCAGGTTCATATTTAAAGGGAAAGCGACAGGGTAATCCACGCCATTGCAGGATCAATAAGCTATGTACTTATTATTTTTCATGTTTGGTTTTAAAATTCATGATTTTGTCAATTTGATTTCTGAACTGATCTAAAAGTTTCATTATAAATAGTAATACCCAGAAAGTTGGGGAAGACCCAGGAAGACCTTAGGAACGATAAATGGTGTGAAACATGACGGTTATGGCTAAAAAGGGGTTGACCTACAGAGAGGAATAGAGAAAGATTTTTAACTTTGACCGACTTTATAGAAGGATGATGCAGGCAAAAATTTATTGAGATTTTGTTTCTGTAAATTGGTTGTAAACTTTTACATGTCAAACGAAATAATGATATTTTTAAACCAGATGAGATTAGTATGCCAAAACATATATCGCCGGGTTAAAGGCAAAATCAATTATTTAGTCCAAAAAAGTCAATATTAAATTTTCCGTGAGCGCATTTAGAAAATTTGCTATTTGTTTTTTAATTCAGTCTAATAATTATATAATCGGTTTTTACATTTGGTAACTCGGAAACGGTAAATCCTACGGTTTAGTTTGTTTAACCATTAGGTAAAGAATCAAATGGCGTATCGAATGGTATATTAAAGTGAAAAACTCAAAAAATCGCAGATAGTCGGTTTTGCCTTTAGACCGGCGATATCATAATTTTGTAAGCAGATTCTTGATATCAACAGATCACGAAACGTTGAAACGATTTTAACATAATTTTAATGTCAAACAAGTGTAACAAAATTAATAAGTCACCATTTAAATAGGTTCGTCTATTATCTATAAATCAGCATTTTATTATTCGATCAATAAATATTATAAATAACAGTGTGGGTAATGTATTCAAATTAAATTGTATCTTTTTTATAATCGTTAAAGTCCCTTTCACATTCCTTGATACAAAAAACCAACAAAAAAGTGTGTAGCTACATGATGCAGGATATTATTAAATTGACAATGTACCTACTAATAATTATAACTGAGGCTATTGAAATGCAGCATTGTTTTTATACGGGTTGAAGTATTAAAAACTTATAAACCTGAAGTCTTGAGCAAGCTTGGTACCTATTACCTAAATCAAATAAATAAAATAAATAAAATAAATAAATAAATATCTTAGGACAACCAACACAACGTTATCTGATCCCAAACTAGGCAGAGCCTGTACTATGGCAACCAGACAACTGATAAACATACTTATATATTTCTAAATACATACATATTATAGATAATTTACACCCAGACACAGAACAAATGATTGTGCTCATCACACAAACATTTGTCCTGGGTGGGAATCGAACCCACGACCTCAGTCTTTGCAGTCAGGGTCACTAACCACTAGACTAACAGGCCAGTCAAATATCGTGACGAATGTCCTGGAACCAAAAAATCGAAGACATGTGTCATCTACCAACCCGCACTGGGTACGCGTGGAGGGCTTCAGCGTCTACAACCCACACCCTCTCACAGAGAGAAGGCCTGTGTCCCAGCAGTGGGAACATTATTACCTATTAGTATTTTTATAAATCTGAAGTACTACCTTCCCACCTATGAATAGATTATATCTGTTTTGGGAAAGGCTAAGTTTCAGAATTACGCAACCAATAAATTTGTTCTTCGAAAATATCAAACATGATCAATGCCATTAACCAACATTCATTGCTTTGCTTACTCCGAGGAGCGCACGCATTTTGAAACATAAATAGCAATGGATTATGAATTTACTACAAAATCCTTTGGATTATGATTGAAAATGTGTGTTGATTGCGATGAGGTGCTGCTGTCTTCATGACTGAGAAGGGTAGACAGGTGGCAATCGGTTTCAAAGCAGTTCATATTTCTACAACCACATTCAATAGGATTAATATACATTTTTCAATAGCTTATATCAGTCCCTTACATTTTTGTGATTTCCATCATCGTTGTCTTTCATAGAATTTCATTTTGTTTAGGTAAGGGCCGCTGGTAGAGTTTAAAACAATAACATCACGGCCTATTTTCTCGGTAGGGTTGCGCAGAGGTACACCTAGTACACCCAGTCCAGTTCCACATTTCGCCGAATTTCACATTTCTGGTAGAGTTAGTAGAGCAGAAAATTAAAGTGACACTAATTTAATTGTTCACCTAACCCTTTAATCTATGAATATCGGATTAAGAAACGTTGTACTTTAACTTTGGTCATACTATCAATCACTTAAAAGCACATTCTACCAAACAGCTATAGAATACAAATTCCAAAAACCCAGACGTCCTTGCGCCACAAAAGACCAAAAACAAAACGGATTGTCCTTTCAACGACAAGAGCATCGTGTCTTCAAACAATTGACGAACTACCCGGCTGCGTACGCGCATGTAAATCAAACACCTTCACTGCAAGGTGACGCGGGAGTCGTGACTCGTCCACTTGTCATCTGTGTGATGATTCACTTGAAAGTGTGGCTTCGGGGCCTCTAGAGGTGGCTGATGCTCGATGTTTTCTATGCGATATCCAGGGTTTTATGTGATACTGACAATTATGTAAAAAAATATCAAATTTTCCACATTTCTACGACAGGTGTTATTTAATCGTTTATTATTAAAGAAGGGGTTACAACTATTGTTAAAACAATTAATTACTGACCGTAAATGTTTTCAACTGATCTTAATTTAAATTCCCGGGCACCCCACAAGTGAGACAACGGCTTGGGACGAACGGCACACGATCCTAATAACCTTCATTTTAAAATGAGATGTTTAAAATTTTGGACTGTTATTTAATTATTCGGTAGTTGACAGATTTGTGTAACACAAGAACAGTAATGAAAAGAAAATTGGTCGGTTATGTCATCCTACAATATAAGTACAAACAATACTGATGTGGTGTATTAAACAATTAGAATAATAATTCGGCAATGCGCGTTAGTCGAATTTCTCGCAGTAACTAAGTCAGGCTAAGCTACCGAATCGGTTAAATCAAAATCAAAAGGCGAGCAGTGCCGCCGGTAGTGGTCGGCGAGCGCTACATTCAAGTTAGATTTCCTACCAACTAAGTTAATTCCGATTTGTTAACTCATCATCAGCAGACTATAAATTTTCCCACTGCTGGGACACAGGCCTCCTCTCAGTGAGAAGGAGTGGGCCATAATTCACCACGCGGGCCCAGTGCGGGTTGGTAGATGTCACATGTCTTCGGATTTTTGGTTCTAAGACATGCCGGTTTCCTCACGATGTTTTTCTTCACCGTTTCGAGAGCAGTGGTGATGAAATAATTTACACAAAGTAAAGCGCCTGCTTGGGTTCGAACTCACGACTTACTACTCGTAAGTCGCGGCCGTTACCACTGGGCCACCACTGCTCATTTGTTAAAGTCTGCCCATTCGTAACTGCCGGTTCATTCATTTTACTGTTTATTTGTTGATTTTGATACCCAAATAAATATTAGTTACGACAAGTTTTGTTTAGTTGACAGCTCAGTTTTGATTGTCAAACTTGTTAATAAACATTCATTTTGTAATTATTTATTTACTAAAACGACCACCTTAAAGAAGGCTTTTCTTTCATTGTTTTCCACCTCTTACTAACCAAAAAACTACAGGATGAATTTTTGAGGGACTTCAAACATAGACTGTCGTAAGTAGAATCAAAGTGATACACGATAGCATCGATTTTGCAGAAAATGATTAACTACGGCATGAATCTCCTAAGTAGGTATAGTTTAAGATGAGATCGAAAATGGGAGGTCAACAAACATTGCTTAATAAGCCTGTAAGGCACATTTTGGTATAAACTTTTATGAATTTTTAACTCGTATAAAATGAACTGCCAATTTTCGTTAAATACACAAAATGATCTTAAAATACACGTGGCACTCAAGAATTTAAATATTTAAGTATTTAAAAGCCAATTAAGTCAATAAAATAAATGCATTTAAGAGAAAAACACGCAGATATACAAATATTTAAAAGTCCGCGGTTAGGTTAGCGACCCCGGCAGGTATTTTTCCTTTTCTATGTATTTTATAGACCATTTGTCACGCATTATGTACGTAAGCGGATAAATTATGTAAATTCTGCTGGACAATCAACTGTTCCGAGCGAAATTCATTGGTTTAAGCGTGAGTTACTTCTCCTAAATAAATACAGAAATGATAGATTTGAAAACATAAAACAAGGATTGTTAAAGGTAAACAAAAAATACAATAACTTAAGATTATGAATAGATAGGTTTACCGACATACTGCATTGACTTGTTAATGCTAATATATTATAAATAGGTTCGAAAACCTAAACATATATATATATATTTATATAAAAAAATACCCTAATATAACAACATAAGATTTAGGTAACATTATCAATCAGTATAATGTTGAACGATATTGCTACTAATTCATTGCGTGCTATGTTCGAAATTTGTTTCTGCTCTACAACGCAAATAACTTTATGAATGTTGTTGAATCTATATATATAAAAACTGGCCAAGTGCGAGTCGGACTCGCGCACTGAGGGTTCCGTACAAACTTGCAGGTATTCACGGTTTATGCATAAGGTTTATGTTTATGAAATTACATATTTTTTTTTTTTTTGAATTGACTGAATGAAACGTAAATTGTGGGTTACGATTTATGACGTATAAAAAAAACTACTTACTAGATCTCGTTCAAACCAATTTTCGGTGGAAGTTTACATGGTAATGTACATCATATATTTTTTTTAGTTTTATCATTCCCTTATTTTAGAAGTTACGGGGGGGGGGGGACGACACACATTTTACCAATTTGGAAGTGTCTCTCGCGCAAACTATTCAGTTTAGTTTCAATATCATTTTTGAAGACCTATCTATAGATACCCCACACGTATGGGTTTGATGAAAAAAAATTTTTGAGTTTCAGTTCTATGTATGGGGAACCCCAAATATCATTGTATTTTTTTCTATTTTTGTGTATAGATCTTAATGCGGTTCACAGAATACATCTACTTACCAAGTTTCAACAGCATAGCTCTTATAGTTTCGGAATAAATTGGCTGTGACATACTCGGACAGACAGACAGACAGACATGACGAATCTATAAGGGTTCCGTTTTTTGCCATTTGGCAACGGAACCCTAAAAATGAATCCCTATTTCCCTTGGTCACGCCATCACGCGTGAACGGCTGGACCGATTTCACTTTTTTTGTTGTTGTTGTGTTTGTAATTGTCAGGTGAAGGATCTTATGAAAGAAAAAAATTAAAAAATTGCGCGGAAAATTAGAAAAATTTAAGAACACTTATTTAAGAATACTTAACAACCATATAATAGGACAATGTAAACTTTTTTAATGTAACATTATGACATTTGACATAGAATTGACAGAATGCGTGCTCAAATATCATCAAAGAGACAGGACAACGTCTGTCGGGTCAGCTAGTTGTCGAAATAAAAACCATTGCTACTGGTAATTTTGTGGTAGAAAGACAGAATTGATAATTATAATGCTACTTGTAGGTAATGCAAAATGAGTCGATTGAAATCTATCTTGATAATTTTATCAATATCGGTCGTCACTAGTCCAGGAGTCACGAACCTTTTAAGGCTTAACACGTTGCCAATCACTAGACCAATGAGGAAAAGGCCTGTTATGAATAACAAAGCGGATCCTTTTTAATTTCGTAATAATTACTTACTTACTTTCGTCTCCTCAATGCATGGATACGAGTCGCTTCTAAAATCCATCATCATGATGTCAGCCGAAAGGCGTGCACTGCTGGACACAGGCTTCCCCCAAGGAAAGGGTAGGGGGGTTCGCATAATCGCCACGCTTTGTAGGCGGGTTGGCGATCGCAGTATGTTGGTAAAATGCAGAACGCTGCTGCCCATTCTCTAGGTACGGCAACACACGGAACAACCCACCCAGCAGTAAATCCAAGGAAACTTTTGGTACAGCCAACCGCACAATATTATAAGACATTTTGCCCCGGTAACACTTTCTCGTGGGTTAATTTCCGACATCCACATCCACAATTAACAATAATTCTTCTCAATTGCAATCGATTGCAATCGGTTGTCTTTTGCAGACAGTCTTTACAGAGCCTACATCAAATCTCATCTCTTGTAAGTTGTTAATAAACTTTCCTTTGCACAGGTGTAATAAAAGTAAACCAGTATCTTTAGTACAAATCTTCTCTTAGTCGTTATCGAAGCAACTAATCGAGTTAAAGGAAAATAACAGCACCTAAAGAGGTCTGTAACGTCAAAAATATTTAAAATATATGTAATCTACTTTAAAAAAAAGCGACAAAGCTATGCTAAGTCTATTTTTTTTTGGATAATATTTTTGTGTTCACCAAAAATCTTAAGGTACATCTATGTATGCATTTCTAAAATATTGATCTTAAACCCGTTTAATTGTTTTACTATAATTAAACTACTCGGCCAACAAAATATGTTACATCAAACAAATTCCAAATTAACACCAAGATATAACACTTTTTTATTGTAGTGCGCTGCAAATATTCTATTGTAACAATAACTATTTTATTCTTTCCCGAAAAATACTGATCGTGCACCAAATATTCCTGAATGTACTACGTGAGCTCGACAAATGAGTGTGGGAATGCACGCTTGTGCGACATACTCGAGCTCACATAGGTTAGGTTAGGTTAAAACTGTGACCTCCTACGCACGAGCCGAGCGAGCGAAGCGAGCGGTGCCGCGGCAGCGGCCGGCGAGTGCTAGAAACGACTGTGTGCCGCACAATGCAGTGCATTATCTGAAGTAAAACTAAAAAAATAAATGCTTGTTTTTAAAATTAGGTGTATTACTATTTTTACAAATTTGCAACAGTTGTTAAATCGATGCTCGTTATGACATATTTTAATTAACATATTTTGGTGCACATTCAGTATATTTGGTGGAACACAGGCAAAATTAGGTAAATGAAATGGGAATAAATTGAAGTACTTTTAAATACCATCCTTTTTTTTTTTGTGGGTGGGAAATCTTTAAATGACGTCTCGCGCTCTGGGCGTAGCGAGAGGGCGTGTCAGACTATTACTGATTAAAACCCACCCGTATTCCTTCAGTTGCCTATTTGCCAGGGCCACGATAACTCTTTCGATCAAATCTCACGACCTTAACAGGAGAAAAGCTAAGCCTGAGATAGTTTATTTAAAGTTACCTCATTACCAGATTCAAAAACAAAGATTATTTTTTTATATTTCGCGTGCTGTCGAGTGGTTTTGTAATATAAAGAACTGCTGAAATAACCAGAGAGAACCAGACGTCTTTCAGTTTACTTGGTAACGTTAGATGTGAAAACAGTTCTTATAGTAGTCCAAAATCTATAAACGTTAAGTACTTTTGAAAAGCACATACTTTGGAAAGCGTTTGTCCTGTCAGTGTCGCAAAATTGTCAAACTACAAGTACAAGTTATAAACGAGAACATGTTACCCATTAGTTTCCTGCCAGGGTCGCGAGATTTTTCGAAAGAGATATCGTGACCCTTGCACATGGGCAACTGAAGGAACACGGGTGGGTTTTAGTCAGTAAAAGTCTGACACGCCCTCCCGCTCCGCCCAGAGCGGGAGAAGTCATTTGATGATTTGCAATCCAGAAAAAAAAAAGAAAACCCATTAGTTTACTTAGCTAAGTGGCGATCAGATATTCTACCTAAGTTTGTAGAACTATAAAATAACTGTAATAATTAAGTGCAGATTGTTCTCAAATTGTAACTCTTCTGCGGTCACCGCGTACCCTAGTTCTGCAAATCAATAGTTATTTAATTACATGCCCACTTTAAAATCATTATTCATCGTAGAACACACATTTGTAGTCTGTTAAAGTCGTTAATAGATTAGTGTCGATTGTAATCTTACAAATCGATTCCACATTATATTATGTTATACATTCAGCGTCTATTATTGTGAGCGTCACGTAGGAAGGTACAGTCAGCCTCAAAAAGACATTAATTGTGTAGTTTTTTGTTTTCTCGACCGTGTTTTGCGAAGCCACAAAACATATTTCAAATTGAGTATCTACTGACCTGTTGGTCTGATCGCAAGGACTATATGAGATTCTATTTTCAATTCCCAGGTCAGACGGTGTTATTGTTTTTTTTTTAACCGACTTCAAAAAGGAGGAGGTTCTCAATTCGGATGTTTATATGTTTTTTTTTTATGTATGTTCGGCCATAACTCCGTCATATATAGATGGATTTGCAAAATTCTTTTTTTGTTCGAAAGGGGTTTATTCCGAAATGGTCCCATATAATTTTAATATAGATCTGATGATGAGTTCCGGAGACAGACACCGGAACTCTTTAAAAAATGATAGCAAATCAACCGCGATTTCTGCTATCGCATAAATATGCATTATTTGTTTGGAATTAGTGCGGGGTGAATACCACAACTAAAAATTTAAAAATAAAAACTTTTTTACAAAAAAAAAACAACCGACTTCCTTAAAAACACTACAAAGTGAAAAATAACTTTAATTTCGGAAGTCGGTGGCAAAAAAACCATAAATACAGATCCTAAGACACCGACTTCCGAAATTAAAGTTATTTTTCACTTTGTAGTGTTTTTAAGGAAGTCGGTTGTTTTTTTTTTTTGTAAAAAAGTTTTTTTAATATGAAATTTCTTTGTAGCAGCCCTATTACATGGTACTTACACATAACTGGTTAAATGAGATTGTTCTATAGGTGCCCTCTGTATAACTATTCGATGGTTAAAGGCGTGCTGTTATATACATAACTATTGCACTTTGATATACAACTTTTTTTATTTTTTTATTAGTCTACATCACTATGGATATACTACTATGGAACACAAATTGTAGATAGTCAAATTTATTCTTGTCGATCTTTATGAGGCTTACTGTACCTCTAGATAATACAGCTACGTTGGAGACTGAGATTATCATCTCAAATATTACTGTCTTTTATATTTATGTAATCATTTGATGGGATCAATGTCTTCGCGGCCATTAAAATACGGATAAATTAATTTAATCATATAAAACAGTTACTGATCATCCTTTGTTTTTCAAATAATTATAAAGCAGAGCAATAAAATACTTTAAAAAGCCGTTGACATTTCCATATCATCTTCATTTTATTTTTAAGCAACGAATTAATCTGTCAACTTTAATGTTAGGAGTCTTTTTGGATACCTGTTATAGTTAATTTGTGAAGGTTGATGCATTATTTAAATTATTATTTTTACAATGGTAACTAAATCTCCATTTACACGATGCAAGTTTCATAGAAAGTTACGGGCACAAATTCTAAATCGCTCAGTGCGCTATAAAGCGGTCTATGGTTGGAGTTTCTTTGAAGGATAAAATCAGAAATGAAGCAATTTGGAAAATAACAAGAGCTACATAGCGTGCAAAGTAAGCAAACTGAAGTGACGGTGGGCTGGTCATGATGGTCGAATTACTGATGGCCGGTGGAGCATTCGAATCCGGGAGTGGAGACCACGTATTGCCAAGTGTAGTGTGGGAGCTAGATGGATCAGTAACTTTAAGAAAGTGCCTGGGACAGACTGGATGCGGAAGACGGAGGATAGGGTGTTGTAGCGCAGCCTGAGAGAGGCCTGTGTCCAGCAGTGGAGTGCGATAGGCTGAGTTGAAGTTTCTTGCAACAAACCAAACAGTGTTTATTAACTTTTATTGTTGCTTCAACAATATGGCAAGCAAGATACAGGCAAAAAAATCGTATCGTGTAAATCACTCTTAATTAATTATTTATGAGTATGTAGTGATTTAATTTGAACTAGTTTATTGTCTTAATAAATCAAGTTAATTAATTAAAAGTTCATTCGTTTTAGCAACGATGCGTTAAAAACTGGTCCAATTCAGTACTCGATATTCTAACAGCATTAATTTATCATTCAAAACCTGGAATTAATTAAACTTTTACGAATACTAATAAAGCTGAAAAGTTCGTTTGAACGCGTTTTTTGTACCTATTTGACAGCTTAATTATTGAGAAGGGTTATAAGGCTGTTTAACATCACACCATGACCTATAGAAGCCGAGTAAAAATTTGAACAAACGCGAAGCGAATACGTAGTGACAAGGGTACAGCTATGGGATATAATTATTTTATGTTAAAACTAGTATCTACATTTACGCGGAGGAAATCGCGGGCAGAAGCTAGTCAACTATAAACGTCAAGCTAATATAAGTTGGTGTCTCTTTTATATCAAGCGATACTTTAATTGCATCAAAATCTTGAACCTTCCATACAAGGATGAAATACGCGTTTTGGAGGCGCGGCGATCGGAATCTGTGAATATAAGATTAACCAATTATTTATTTATACCTACCTACCGTGTACGGAAATAAAGTGAACCAGTTCGGATTACTTTACTTCAGTGTCGGTATTCTGCTCCAGTTTTTAGTCAGTAGACCTAGGAATCGTGCGAGAAGTACACTGCGCGTTTTTGAATGAACAAAAATACAGGGCGGACGGTGCCCTGAACTCAGCACGTGTTTCCAATCACTCTAGCGAAGAAATAAAATAAAGTCGGCGCGGCTTGCTGAGGAGTTTTCAAAAACAATGAGTGTTGGCAAAAAAAGTATGTACTTAGTGGGATATCATGTGAAACTGTATAAATACAGATGAATGGATTAATTCCCCTTGGCTCACCAATCTTTAGGTTCGCAATTACTCATGATTGCGTAAAGACAGTGAACGTTTTTAGAATTAGGTACTTGAATTGTCCCTCTGCTCTGCAACATAAAATACGTAAATAATGTTGGTGACTTGTCGAAATGAAATCGAATCCTACTGTGTTACGATTGGCTTTTTTAATAACCAGCTTTTGCCCGCGACTTCGCCCGCGTCAAATTTTTGCTCCCCTGACCCTTCCCATCGCATCGAATTGCCTGCCAGTTTTCGTCCATTTTTCGATGTTGCTCCGCTCCTGTTGATTGAAGCGTGATGTTATATAGCCTATAGCCTTCCTCAATAAATAGGCTATTCAACCCAAAAATAAATTTTAAATTCCAATCAGTAGTTACTGAGATTACCGTGTTCAAACAAACAAACTCTTCAGCTTTAAAATATTACTTGCTTCTGCCCGCGACTTCGTCTGCGTTAAATTTCTTGTTCCCCCGACCTTTCCCGTCCCGTCGAATCGCCTACCCGTGCGATTTTTCCCGTTTTTGCAACATTTTTCATTACTGCTCCACTCCTCTTAGTTGTAGCGTAATGTTATATAGTCTATAACCTTTGTCGATGAATAGGCTACTCAACACAAAAAGATTTTTTTAATTCGGACCAGTAGTTCTTGAGATTAGTGCGTTCAATCAAACAAGCATACAAACAAACTCTTCAGCTTTATAATATTAGTATAGATAGTATAGATAGAATAGATAATATGAAAGTCAAAAGTAATGAGAATACCCTCTACGTAGTTAAACAGCTTAGGTTAGCTTAGAAATATAAAACCAATAAATAGGTATAATGCGTGACATTAAAATATCTAATAATATTCAAGAAACAAGTTTTGCAAATAACTATCAGGTCATGTCTATTTATGAATAGTGCATGAATATTTTTAATTGGCAAATTTTCTCTTTTTTTAATTAGACCACAACAGACAAGTAATGAACTTGGGTTCATTATTGAAAAATCTAACAAAAGTGCAGGTCACTGAATGAGGTCAGATTCCAGTTCATAGTAATGGTGCCGATATAATAAGCTAAAACTGGAATTTAGTTGGAAAACTTTAATGAAATACGGTTTAATGAGTAGGTACTTTTCTTTTCCATAATATAGTCTTGTGAAAATCTAGGTGAAGTAAGGTTACTATGAGCTGTCATTCCACTTGATAGATTGACACTAATATCAGCTCACTCCAAGTATTCTCAGTGACATTTTATTGTAAGATTGTCAATCCCTAGAATTTGCCAGAATGACAGTTCACTACACCGATGTTCACGGTGTGATTGTTACCAAATAATTACAATGGAACGGCATTTTTTAAAAATAAAGAATTTGATTGAATTATAATTTGCATCTAACGTCATGGTAATCGTTAAATGTTCCTTATACAACAATGGGTTCATTAAAAATAACGGTTACATCGTGGTAACGGTATTGTGCCTTTAGTAACAGTTGAAGAGCGACCGCAACCACGCATGCTAATCAACGCATTGTCTTACTTATTGACATTTTATTATAACTTAAATGGACGTAGACAGACGTATTCGTGAGAACTCTCGAATCATTTGACGGTCACACGGCATTGGTTTACGTTCACACGGACGTAAAAATGTCGCAGCGGTATTTTTTCCTGAATCGATCTTCACCGTCCCTTTTAGCGCCTGAGACTAAAATTTGAATGCAGATGTTCTTAAAAATATGGGAAGTGGTCCCTCACTAGGATGTTGACGAGTAATCCCAACTGTTTACTGTAAAAGATCGCATAAGACAGCTTCATGAAAACGGCCACTTACTGACCAGATACTACCTGTAATTCAGACGGGTCTTCAGAAAGCTTAAAATTGACTGAATTGCAGACCTTTCCGCAGTTTCCGGTATCTATCAAAATTGTGCAGTATTTGCTGTCATTTTATTTGTACTTTATTTAACACACTTGTGTGATTTTGTTAGTAAATACAACGTCAGAACGATTTTTATTTGATTCTAGCATTTACCAGCGACAGTTTTTGCGTGATTGAGTAGCAAACATCTAAACATAGAAACTTTTATATTAGTAGGAAGTAGTCTTTATTCAAACACTCGGAAATAACTTAGTCCTCCGTACGTATACAAGGTACAAGTGAATTTGTATAATGTTATCGTTTGCGTACAGTCCCGCGTCTATTCGCTTAGTGAATCTGTAGGCTATCGATACAAACGCGCGACAGACAAGCCCCCGAGCAATGTCGCAGTGAATGCCAAGGGCGGGTGCGACGACTCCCCACGACGAGAGGCATAAACACTGCTAATTATTGACATTGTCCACATACCACACGTTCTTTGAACTGTCAAATTATAGACGTACTCATGTTCCTCTGTTGACACTGACAAATTCCTGGCTGACGAGAAACTGATGTTTGCCAGGGCATTGTTTGAACAGTTTTTTTTTTTCTGACTGGTGTTTGTACTGACTTGGAACCGTCGTTCGACCAATCTTGAAGGAGGAAAATAAGATTTATAGGTGTCTTGGCTTGATTCTGAGAAGTATTGTTTCCGTACTAACAACAATGTCTTTATCCAGGAACATTTTAAGGTATACTGAGAAACGGTAGAATACTTTGTTCAGGTAAATATTACTTACCGCAAATGCAGTGTTGAGCTGTCACATCGGGAGACCTATCAACCATTTTATTTCATAGTAGGAAGGGTTGTGGCCAAATAAGGCAGTGATCGATTAATCATGTCACGCTGTGCTAGCCCTGCTTGGTCCGTGGATGGGTGACTTTGATCTTAAGGTGCGAACACACGTACCCTCCGTACCTCGGAAAGTACAAAAAAATAATAATGAAAAAGTGTTTATTCACAATGTTTTGAATTTTTTCAAAATATATTACTTCTGCCAAACTGCAAGGCAGTTTGTTGGCAGATGTAGCTCCTTTTTTCCAATATAGCCGTTGTCTATCGTGAATCTTTGACAGTCGTTACGGGTTATCAGAAGCCGAAAGATTGACGACTAGTCTTAAAAACCGGCCAAGTGCGAGTCGGACTCGCGCACCGAGGGTTCCGTACAAACCTGCAGGTCATCATCATCATCATTCGTCATCATCGTTTATGAAATTAAATGTTTTTTTTTTAATTTTTATATTTGAGTTGACTGAATGAAAGGTAAATTGTGGTTTACGATTTATGACGTATTAAAAAAAAACTACTTACTAGATCTCGTTCAAACCAATTTTCGTTGGTAGTTTTCATGGTAATGTACATCATATATCTTTTTTAGTTTTATCATTCCCTTATTTTAGAAGTTACGGGGGGGGGGACACACATTTTACCACTTTGGAAGTGTCTCTCGCGCAAACTATTCAGTTTAGAAAAAAATGATATTAGAAACCTCAATTTCATTTTTAAAGACCTATCCATAGATACCCCCACACGTAATGGTTTGATTAAAAAATTTTTTTGTGTTTCAGTTCTATGTATGGGGAACCCCAAATATTATTGTTTTAAAAAAAAATGATATTAGAAACCTCAATATCATTTTTGAAGACCTATCCATAGATACCCCACACGTATGGGATTGATGAAAAAAAAATTTTTGAGTTCCAATTCTATGTATGGGGAACCCCAAATATTATTGCTTTTTTTCTATTTTTGTGTGAAAATCTTAATGCGGTTCACTGAATACATCCACTTACCAAGTTTCAATAGCACAGCTCTTATAGTTTCGGAGAAAAGTGGCTGTGACATACTCGGACAGACAGACAGACAGACAGACAGACAGACAGACAGACAGACATGGCGAATCTATAAGGGTTCCGTTTTTTGCCATTTGGCAACGGAACCCTAAAAAGGGCTATCGTGTTACGAAGTGACTGGGTTGCCAAGGTCAGATAGGCAGTCTCTCCATGTAAAATACTGATATTCAGTTGCATTTACTTATACTGGATTCTGGAAGACGACACCAACATAGTTTGGAAAAGACTAGGCAGATAGTGAGTAGGAAATTCGAAGTAGGTAACTGAACAAACACTGCATTGATTTGTCGGCGCTGTCAGAAGTTGTTGGTTTTTCTAATTATTGAGTAGGTGGTAAGTTGGTTACTAAATAAGAAACTCTCTTACAAACAGTAGTGTCAGTATAGCTGTTGTCAGTAATAACACGTGTGAACGAAGTAAGCCACTGCTACAACATTCTTTTGGCGCCTGAATAACGTTGACGGGAGGGCGCTATTGGTAAATATTTGTGCTAATATTTTCTTAACTGTCACTTGAAATCTATTCAAAAGACAAGATGGCGACGTTAGTTCTAAGTGTGGCCACGCGCCTATAGTTTCTTGAAACGTTCTAAGTTTTAAAAACTGTTAGAAATGAACATGAATGAATGAATAAACATAATTAGTGTGCGCTCTTGTTAACCTCAATACATGAATAATATAATATAATACAAGAATGTTGTTGAACTGTCAAAATCAAACTCAATAAATATTACGCAATTACCCCGCCGGTCTTCAATATGATACTATATTGAAAACCGGCTATTCCTCTGTACCATTTGTGAAATCGATGAAGCTCATGTTCTTTGCTTTAGCCTACCTATAATTGTTAAGAAGTAGGTAGGGACATTAAAGTTTTGTCCAACGTCTGTTCTTTTTATTAGGCCTTTATTTTCCGCAAATGCTACAGCAGGAATTTTATTGTAAGCCTGCGCCGCGCCGGCATGAACCTTTGCTGCGCTTATCAAAGCCATTTTTTCAACTCACCTGCCACTTCTGTTAGCATACTATATTAATTTAACTGATAACAACGACCGTTTGCTGTCTTCACCATCCTTATCGCGCTTTTAATAAGCTTGATTGATACTTCGCGTTATATTATACGACTAGTTTCTGACCACGACTTGGTGGTCGTGAAATTTTTGCTTCCCCCCCGCCCGCGCTGCGTATTTCCATTATGTACAAGGCTAGAACGCAAGGGTGTGAAACTAGTCGCGTATAGATTGGAAATCACTTTTTAATCAAGGTCTTCCAATCTATACAGGAGTAGTACGCAAATACTCGTGTATACTTTGTAGTGGCCAAAGTAACTAAATTGTTCCATAATATACAGTGCTAGTCCGCATGCAAACTAATGCTGTATAGACGAGCGGCCGGCGAGTTCCAGAAACGACATGGTTTGGGGAGGTTAGGTTAGGTTAGGTTAAAACTGTGACCTCCTACGCACGAGCCGAGCGAGCGAAGCGAGCGGTACCGCGGCAGCGGCCGGCGAGTGCCAGAAACAACATGGTTTCGGGAGGTTAGGTTAGGTTAAAACTGTGACCTCCTATGGAAACGCCTTGATTCTGTTGACGAGCCCTGTCAGCGAAGTGTCTTGTCGAGCGTTGCTACTTCCCCTTCATTTTATTCGTCAACCCCACACCTCTTCCGGCCTTTAAATCGATGTCGTTACACGAAAATTCGAAAGTTAGGTTAAAATATTAAAAAAAAAAAAACTCAAAAAGAGGGGGTTTCGAAACTTTTCCTTCACGGGAGAGGCTCTACACCTCCCCCCTCCCTTCCCCCTTACTATCCCTTAAATCGAACCCCGGCAATCAGAAGTCCTACCAAAATCCTATGGTGGCATTATGGCCTTGTATAAATTGGAAGTATGCACGTGCGCATCTACGTTACAAACTATATACGAGTAGTACGCAAAATTCGTGTATAAATTGTAATCACAAATTTAAAAATTGCATTACAAAGTATACGCGAGCAGATTCCTATGGTTGCGTTTCGGCCTTGTACAGAATGGAAATACGCGCCCGCGCTTACCTTATTTTTTTCGAGAGTCCTCGGATCGTCCCGTGATTTCAAATAGCCTTTCTTAAGAATTGGGTTATCAAATTTAAAAGTATAGACCTCATCCCTCGATTTCCATCCATATCCAGCGAGATCGAATTCAAGAGCAGGTCCATTTCACCTTAAAAAATCGACTAAGATTTCTAGAGATTAGTCGATTAGTTCGAACTAAAAAAAAAAAAACAAACAAACTCCTCAGATTTATATCGATTGTATTAAAAGTATAGACTGACGGAGGTAGTTTGTCTCTTGAGTAAAAAACTTGTCGTTCCGACTAGTCGTGTTGTTGTAACGAACGTCCTCGACATTTGAATGCGATTAGTCGTTCATTGTGCAGTGTGCGCTGGCACCTCTTCCCTTCTTTGCATATCGATGGCAATCTAAATTGAGTAGGCCCAAAGTTGGGCTATGAGTTTGGCGTCTGTAACCCGTTCCTGTATCTAACGTGCATACAACAGCCCACGCAGTATTCGATATTAAGTGTCCACTCGTTTGTGCAACAACGCCTCATTATTATACATTCTACAGTGATAATCTACGAATTTTTAGGTTCTCATAGTTCTTATTGTTCATCATATTCCTGTTCTTGTACTATGTTACTTGGGGTTAGCCTAACACCTTTTACTTCCATTCTCCCCGTCATCTGCCTCGCTATAATTCAATGCTTTCCTTTCCCTACCATTGCTCGTGATTATTCATACTAATAATAAACCCTTTTCCTTTCAGAACATCTTTTCGTTGCAATATTTTCTCAGTAGTTTACAAAATGTCTCTTATTGTTAGTTCAGTGTGTCTTTTGGCAAAGGCCTCGTCTAACAACTTCCACTGAGACCTATCTCTAGCAACAGTTCTCCAATTTGATTATTATTCATACTTATTAATATAAATGCAAAACTTAGTCTTTTGTTTTTTCTCTCTGTTACCTTTTACGCCGTAACGTCTGAACAGATTTTGACGAAAGACAGACAGGTACCTCCACCATAACTGAAGTTAGGTTACATCGACATCGATATAGAATACATATTTATCCCAATAGTACGATCCCGTGGGATAATATCCGACGTGGATGAAGCCGCGGGCAAAAGACCATTAATTAGAAATTACATTTTATTAGGTACCTACGACTATGACGATTTCGACTAATAATCGACTGAATCGCCTAATGTAAAATTAATTATCAGGGTCAAACAACTGAGGATGAGTTGACCGACTTTTTTGTCTAAAACCCTTTTTAATGCAACAACAACGTATAAAAACATTTCCTTTTTTTTTGGTATTGAAACAAGATGGTGGTATCGACACACGTAGTTTATGATGGGCCCTCCCGGTCGATGGGACCGCCGCACCGCGCCGTCCTCCGTTATATTTATCACATTACCTCCGAGACTCCGATATCAATTTGCGATCAGCTCGAGGGCATCGTTCGTAGGACTAATTTGGATAAAATATATGCTCAAACACTTTATTGGACGTCAATGTTGTTGTTTCGTTAATTTGTTGTAAAGGATTGGGTCGTTTTACGCACAAGATTTTTTTAATGGTGGGTGACTAATATTTAAACTCATACCTTAACTATCTAATATAATACAGAGGTAAGTAAAATTTGTTTGTTTGTATATAACTATCGTCGGGTTCGAAATATTATTTGCATTATTGTGCATTTGATAGCCTATTTTTTGATTACGGCAATAAGCTATTTAACATCGCGGTGCGACCCTTAGAAGTAGAGTTAAAAGAAAAAAAAAGTCGGAAAGTACGCCAAATGAAAACGCAGTAATGGCGCGGGCGAGCGATAGCACGGGATGCAACGGGTCATGGGCCAAAATTTCACGCCGACGAAGTCATAGGCAAAATGCTAGTTCAAATACACCGATTACAAGCACGAATTATCAAGGGGTCGATCAGTCCGAAATATAAAGCTGGTTGCCCATTCCAAAGAGTAGTAGGCTCCCAAGGACAAGAACGGGCAAGAAACTCCACGGACACTCATTTAAATGAGGCAGTTACCCCGACCCCCAAATCCCAAACATTGCACCCTCAGTAAGGTCTGGCATAAGCTGGCTGCAGGGGAATTACCCCACAACGAAAAAGTGAACTACCCACACAAAATACGATTTGACGCCAAGTGACTTAAGCGAATTGGCTTTGGTTATCAGTACTAAATAATGCTGTCAAAATGTTGATAAAGCATACTTTTGTGTCGTATATTACTGTTTCCGAGAGCATACAAAAGGCTGAACATCGATTATTCCTTATACTGAGTATTGTAGGTATCAATCAAATTGTTCGCTACCTTGTATGAAGCTGTTATTAAATTGTCACAAATGTTCGTAGTAATTTGCCGGAAAATGGCGCCGATTCTTCTGTTTGCTATCTATATATCTGACAGAGCGCAAATTGACAAATTGACAAGTGACGCTTTAGAACGGTCAAACTAAATTATGGCGTTATTTGGCGTGATTTTAAGCACGTTGAATTTAGTTCGTCGTTTTTGCGTCGGAGATAAGCTTACAGGTCTTATTTATTTCCGTATCTTTCTGTTTTATGAGAAGAAAAAGAGAAAGCCAAAATTAAGTTTAATCTATACTTGTCGCCTCAAAGAGATGTCAGCAGCACTAAAGGGGTCGTCTGCTAGGACCGATGCCTGCCAGGGTCGCGAGATTGTTCGAAAGAGATACCGTAACCCTGGCACATGGGCAACTGAAGGAACACCGGTGGATTTTAGTCAGTAAAAGTCTGGCACGCCCTCCCGCTCAGCCCAGAGCGGGAGAAGTCATTTGATGATTTCCCATCCAAAAAAAAAAAAAACTATACTTGTCCAAATTTAGGGACGAACTAGGTAAGTAGTTTTCTTTGAGGTCTAGAGGCCAAAGTTTAGTTGCTGCATGGTTTCGACTTTGGGATTGAATCTAAAGCTGGGTTTCCTAAGACTGCGATGACCACCGCAAACTGTCCGAAATGTACCGTCTAATGACGTCACTGGAAAGGTTCTTTATGAAAGGAAGTTGGTGTTTCCCTAGAAACAGTATTTTTTTGACATCGTAAAGTCAACCTTCGTTGCCATCAGTTTCATGACAGCCGGAATTGCGGGTCACAGCATTATGCCGAGCACTGGCCGTTTTGCGTGGACGTGACACATGTTATCCCTCAGCTTTTTTTTTTTGTGTATTTGGTGTTTTTTTGCGTCATGTTTGCCGTACCGTTTATGCGTATTTTATTTCTCTCTTTCTTATGCAATAAAATATTTATTAATATTTAATTTGATTAAATAGCAATTTGTTAGTTTTTAGGTTCATACAATTAGTCATACACACACGCCGGTTGCGAGTACTACGCACCTGACCTTTCTGAAGAACATCACCAATAAGGTCCCTATATGTCCTCCTAGGGCGTCCCCTCCCGGTGTTTCCACTCACATCTGCCTTGTAAATACCTTTTGTGAGCCGACCTTCATTCATCCTCTCAACATGACCAAACCATCTAAGCATGCTTTTTTCAATTTTTATCACTACATCTTCTTTTAAACCACACCGTTCTCTTATCACATCATTCCTCAGCCTATCATTCATAGTCACACCACACATGCTTCGCAAGGAACGCATTTCCAATTGTATGAACCTAAACGAGGCAAAAGAAGCGTGTAGAGATCGTAGCAGGTGGCGTTCCGTGGTTTCTGCCTACCCCCATGGGAAAAAGGCGTGATTGTATGTATGTATGTATGTTAGTTTTTCTTTGGTGACTACATAACGTACAGCACCAAAATTTAACCAAAATAAAAATCGATAAGAAGTTAACAACAATAAATGCATGTAAAGACTAATAATAACAATTAATATGTTAACAACATAATATTTATCATAAAACTCAACGATTCAAGTAAATTCCTTCTGAAATACTTACTTCGTATTTCTCAGAATGTAGGTCAATGTGAGTTTTTAAGGTAATTCTTCGCAATTACACTGTTTCTGCTCACTAGTAAATGTTGTAATTAAAATGTACAATTATCTTGATGACTTTATCGTCGGCTGTCAATTGTGTGTCGCCATGGATATATTGTTGTTGTCTCGTAAGTATCTGATGGGCATCTGGAATCGTTTAAAGTGTGCCTTCGGATAATTAAGAAATTTTTCATTAATCAATCAGATAACTGTTTATACCGAGTAAAGTGTGGAATGGATAGATGAAGGATTTAATGAGGAAAATGTCGTGGGGAAAGTTTTGAGTTCCTGTGAATATGGATAGAGTAGGAGAAGACAAAAGAAACGATGGATGGACTGTGTGAAAGATGGTTCAGCTAGCAAGGCGGTGACCATGACTATCAAGATGGCGCTTAATAGAGAAGTATGGAGGTTATAAACACGTTACGCCGCGGCGGCGAGCCCAAATAAATTGGGATTAAAGCAGCAGGACGATGGTGATGATTTGTGGAAAGAACCAGTTTTTTTTTAAAGAAATTATTTCAGTATGATTGGTTTTTTTTTGCTAAAACTACTGTATGGATTCTTTGTAATCTGTAATGAAGGTTTATTATTAGAATTAATATGCCATGATTTATTTTGGTGTACTAATGTAATCGGAAGAATTTCCCGTGATTTCTAACCTGGTAACTCTAACAAATAAATCATACACGAATGGAAAATATACTAAAGGACTAAAACTGGAACTAAAACAAGACGAGTCCCCGCGTCTTTCGTGTTTGTCAAAAGGCGTAATTTTGATGAAACCCACATCCCATTTGCGAATAACATTTTCAGTCACAATATGAAGGAAATTCCTAATTCATTGTTTTTAACATTCGTTTGCTCAACAACTTAAATAACGCAATAAATGTGATTGGACTGTCAAATTTAGGGGTATTGTGTAAGTGTTTCACTTAATACAAGTTAACCGCAGCAGAATAAAACCCGACAAGGAACAAACTGACAAATTCGTTATAATTATTCATATTAGACACTTCTCTGCTTAACAAGACATAAACTGTCGTGAAAATTTATCAATGATAAGTATGTCACATTGTCAGTTAAATAATAAATAGAGCCCAGAAGAAAAAACTCATTTTCGGGTGAATTGAACTACAGAATAGCTTCCAAGGTGCAACGACCGAACGTCATTCGATACAAACAGACGTGACTTGGTTTCCAATCACTAAATTTAATAAAATCATTGCTTGTCTCTTAGAACTCATAAAAAAGAATAGCTTTTTTATCGTTATACAGTACCTACGTATTTATAATTAAGTAGTTGTGGGAAATTATTAAAATTTAGACTAAATACCTAGGTATGTAACTTATTACGTATTTAAACATATCACACCCCTAGATCTAAAGGGAACTAACTCAAAATTCATAATTTATGCACACCTTCGAGTCTGTCATTTCAATACCTATCGATCGACCAATAAACCAGATTCAAAACTATTTCCAACATTCGACTCCAAATATCCGCCTGACGCAGGTTCTCACCGGGCATGGGTACTTCGGTGGGTTCCTGTTCAGGATAAAGCGGGAGGAAACGCCCGGGTGTTTCCATTGTGAGGATCGTCTAGAGGACACGGTGGAGCATACGGTGGAAGTGTGCCCTGCCTGGGCGGAGCACCGCCGTGTCCTCGTGGAGGCGATCGGCGGCGGCGACCTCTCGCGTCCGGCCCTGGTGCGAGCTATGGTACGGAGCGAGAGGGCATGGGAAGCCGTCACCTCCTTCTGCGAAGCAGTAATGCTCGCGAAGGAGGAGGCGGGGCGCGTGAGGGAATGGCAGTCTCTGCGCCCTCACGTCCCTAGCCGCCGCAGGAGGAGACGCCCCGGGCGCCGGGAGTCGATTGCGGACTCCCGGCCACCGTAGGCGCGAGCTTGCGGGTGGCGAGCAATGGGTAGCTCGCCGCCCGGTAAGGACCAGGCTCGGGTCGACGGCGCGTAGTGTTCCACGCGCGCCTCAAAGAGATGTCAGCAACACTGAAGGGGTCTGCTAGGACCGATGCCTGCCGGGGTCGCGTGATTGTTCGAAAGAGATATCGTGACCCTGGCACATGGGCAACTGAAGGAACACGGGTGGGTTTTAGTCAGTAAAAGTCTGACATGCCCTCCCGCTCCGCCCAGAGCGGGAGAAGTCATTTGATGATTTCCCATCCAAAAAAAAAAAAAAAAAGGTGTGCATAACTCAAAAATTAAGAATTTTGAGTTAGTTCCCTTTAGATCTAGGGGTGCGATATACCAGTGATTCGTGGCTAAATAGTTATAGTCCCATTGGTCGATTGAAGGATTAATTGCGATAGCCGTGATCGGGAATGGGTAACTATCCTTAACGTAATGGAGAACCCACCGTGCCCTGGAAGGCACGATACGCCATCCCTCCTTTCATTCATACAACTGTCAAAGAGAATTTTGACAGTCGTTACAGGTAGTCAAAAAAATCACAAAAGGGTGACAACTAGTCTTCTCTTTCCAAGGGGTATCATGTTACCCAAAACTGGGTTGTGGAAGTTCGATAAGCAGTCTCTCTATGGAAAATACTGGTACCTTATTCAGCTGCATCCTGTTAGACTGCCAACCGACTCCAACATAGTTGGGGAAAAGGCTAAGCAGCTTGATTGTTGAATAAAACTAATAATTTTCTCTTTTTTACAGGTAAGCATCAAGAATTTACTATGCGTCGGAAGTAGCTATAAATCTGTAACGAGATTGGTAAGTATTGAAGGAAGATGTTTGAAACAGACAAGGATGTTGAGTTTGATATCTAACAATCTATTTGAGTAACATACTTGTAACAAAAATACGGGAGCTTTGAAGGGAATTTGTAATCCTGATAGCTATAAAAAATTCGTAAGCCTGGTCTGTCTGGAAGCTGACCCCAACATAGTAGGGAAAAGGCTAGGCATATTGATGTGATAATCAATATATTTCTTGACAGGTTTCATTTCTGATCACCCTGAAGAACATTGCTGAGTTCTTACCTATCCTCTTTTACTTAATTAACCCATTGAATGCCGACATTGGCTACACGGTCAAAGTCGGTTGGCACCATACATTTGTTTATGCACGGATGTGTACGTATATGGCATCAGTGAAAACAAAAGCTACTCTTTTATTAAAGATTGTTTTATTTGAGATGCCATCCTATATTAAAATACTCAATTGGTGAGGCCAGTTACTGAACATCATATTGAAACTCTTAGTGAACTCCTACGTATTTATCCGTAGCCAGCGTCCTGCATAGAAACCATATCCGTAGTCGGAATTCAATGGTAATGGTAATTAATTAATTCTAGATTTAACCCATTGATAGACAACAAACAGCCTCAACCGCTGGGGCTAAAAGCATAAAATGCACAAGAGTTCTTTACCAAAGTGAGCAACTGAGCGCTAAAGAAGCTTTTTATAAATTCACCCTTGATTAATTAAATATGGCGTCAAAGTTGGTATGTTTGGAGGTATGAAGAACAGGGTGTAAAGTTCATTCAACTTCAAGGGAGTTTTTCGACCAGAAGGTGTTACGTCTGGAGGGCATCTGCTCGACTACCCGCCGATTGATGTCGGGCGGGACGTTGCAATTTATGGTAGCCTGTCATGAGCCTGATAACATTTCCCATCGCAAAAAATTATGACACACTGATGTCAGTGATATCACAGAATGATATGCTGAAGTCATGGTTACAATTTGCGCACTGGATAAAAACTTATGCTGTATTTACTAGCTGCGTGGTAAACTCTAGTTGTGGGATGCAGAATTTCCGTGACATCAGTGTTTCGTAATTTTTTGCGATGGGAAATTTTATCAGGCACATGACAGGCTACCATAAATTGCAGCAATTAGGTAAGTAACTCGGTACTAAGCAGGATTTTTACTGACGCGTCTTTTTGCACATTCTCACATGTTCGACAGTTGGCAAAATTACACCCGAGGTTTTCTTGAATTGAATTTATTCCTAGCATTTAAAATTCAAGAAAACCACAGTTAATATGGTTGACCGTGTATATCATATAATTCCTCACTTCTGTAGTAAATTACAATACGTCAAGATAAATTGATTACAATTACTTATGGTCTGCACGATAATTTAACAGACTGGATGGTCGAATCGTGATTTTCATTAATTTGGCGCGCGCCCCACCTAGTAAAGAAGGCGAAATTGCTCAGATAACGTTATTGAAAAGATCAACCATTGTTACGTGGAATTATACACGGATTATGATTTTCCTTGAAATAAGTACGTGGGTAAGCAGCGCGGCAGCGGCAGAGCTAGGCAGGCAGTTGTAATTACAACTGCCTGCCTAGCCCTGCCGGTCTATCCAACTGCACCTGGAATAGTAGCAGTACATGGAGCGAATACTTATCTGACCTCCGTAACCCAGTTCCTGGGTAATATAATTAACAATACTCCTTGGTAAGACTGGTTGTCAGATTGTCGGGCCACTGACTACCACAACTTCATGTAATCTTCCTCTGCCTCATTCACTGCGTTGGTCTATTGGTTCCAAGCTCTTCTCCTGAGTAGGAGGTTGTGGGTTCGATTCCTAAAGTATTATTGCGTTTTTCCAACAAGAATTGTTCACTAGCAGCTCGAAGTCTGAATTCGTGTCCGGTTATGTCAATAAGCTCGCTCTCTATTACTGACAAAATGTGGGTTTGCTATTAGGTCCCTACGCCCCAACCCCGAATCCTTTGGGAATTACGTGCAGGCGTGATGATATGTAATATTTCTTTAATCTGGATGTCACGACGATGTCGTCATATACGTAGACGTCGTCTATATGTCAATCCTGTTGAAAAAAACTGTAGAAATACGAAACACTTTGAAAGCGATGAATGAGAGATGGAAGTAGGCTGCTATTGAGACATTCCAGATGGGAAAACCTTATAACACTCAGCCCGTCCCGGGAATCAAACCCAGGACCCCATGCTGAGCAGTAGCACTTGCAACCACAAGACCAACGAGGCACTTTCTGACGATCATTTCAGTAAAGTAGGTGACAACTGGCAGTAACGAAAATTGTTATTGCATTTCTTAAAAACCGATTCGAACAACTTAAATGTACCAAATACAGTCGAAAGCATGTTTTAATTGACACATCAATAATAATGACAATATAATTACCGAATAGTATGTCCTGAAGCAATAAAATGGCGATTATGGTCACAACACGGTGTTACAAAGTCATTGAGTAACACGATCGTAATTGCAGAATTAAAGTAATACTTACAGAGCAATTGTTACAGAGAGATGTTTCGCGAAACTACCTAAAATAGGTATACAGGGTGGCAGAAAAGTTCACGCGCTAAGAGAAATCCACGCGCTTAATGTAAGCATGAATTCAACACAATGGTAGACTAGACTTTCTAGTGGAGTTTTTTTTTTAAATAACCGATCGAAAATCTATAACGTAGGATACAAAATCATCTAAGTTATCCATAGTAACACAGGTTATGCGTCGATTTCCCTGTCTCCTTGTACAAACATACGTGGGACACTCAGAAAGTTTTGCAAAAATAAAAAGAAGAGTTCACAGTGTGCCAATAGGTAAATATTTTTTATTAAATCTTTTCAAAATACTCTTCACTAGCCTCTATGCAAAGTTAAGCCTCTGAACCAGTTTTCGAAACACTTTTTCCAGTCGGCCGCAGACGCATCGTTTACAGCCTGATCGAACGCTGACAGCGCATTTTCCGGCGACGAAAATTGTATCCCTTTGAGCTGATTTTTAATTTTTGGGAATAAAAAGAAGTCACACGGTGCTAGGTCAGGGCTGTAAGGAGGGTGACCCAGAAGTTTGACCAGCGTGCTGTCTAAGAAGTCCCTCGTTTTGAACGCGGTGTGCGGTTGCGCGTTGTCATGGTGGAGCAGTAGCCCGCGGAGCCCTGTGTTTGGTTACTTGTTGCTCACAACAGAGAAAACTTCTGCCAAGCATTTGGTAGTAAACCATTCGGCGTTGATGCTTCTTTGGTTCCGTAAAGGGATTGACACCAAGTAGCCAGTCAAATTGAAAAAGCTCACGATCAAAATCTTCCCCCCGCTTCTAGATCGCTTCACTTTGGTAGGCGTTGATTTGTTTTGAAACACCCAAACCGTCAACTGGCGCTTCGCTTCTGGATCGTATTGATAAATCCAGGACTCATCACCTGTAATAATGTCGTAAACACGCCGAGACTAGCCTGCTTCAAATTTGTTTATCATATCACGGCACCATTCCACCCGGGCCTGCTTCTGAGCATCGGTGAGGTTGTGCGGCACCCAGCGTGAAACTATCCTCCTCACGCGAAGATGCTCGTGAAGGCTTCCCGATCCAATCTGCAGTATGTGTTGAATCTCCTGATACGTAATTCGCCTATTGTCTTGGATTAAATTTTTGACTGCTAGCACATTTTCCTCCGTAACAGCCGTCAAAGGGCGACCACTTCTTTCTTCATCCCCCAAAGTGAGTCGACCACGTTTGAATTCGTTATACCAACGATACACAGCTGCCTTGGAAGGGCCTTCATCCATGAATGAAATTTGAAGTCTATCGTATGATTCGTTCGGTTTCAGTCCATATTTAACAAAAAAGTTTTTCGTTCGTTTTTTTTTTCGTGAGATTCTATTTTTTTTTCTGATATAAAAGTAGCCAAAGTTACTCCTTGTTACATCAGCTATCTGCCAGTGAAAGTCCCGTCAAAATCGGTCTAGCCATTTCAGAGAATAGCCGGAACAAACAGACAGACAGACAAAAATTGTAAATAATGTTGTTTTGGTATATGAACCGTGTATACATCTATATACACTTAGTAAAAAGCGGTTATTTTAATATTAAAAACAGACACTCCAATTTTATTCATTTGTCTAGGTGTCTAAATAATACAAGGGTTGTTTCACAGAACATACAGGCCCCGCGACTTCATTTGCGAACTGGAATGAAAAGTAGCCTATATCCTTACCTAGGTCATAGTCTATCTTGGTGACAAATATCATCCAAATCGTTCAGCTGTTTTAGCGTGAGAGTGTAACAAACATACAAAACCTTAACATTTATAATACAAGTTAGTAAGTTCGGATACCAGACAGACAGTGGTACCTCCTAGGAGAATCTACACTCCAAGTGGGCATCATCTGCCAGGGTTGCGAGTTTGGTTCGAAAGAGATACCGTGGCCCTGGCATATGGGCAACTGAAGGAACACGGGTGGGTTTTAGCCAGTAACTTTCACGCCCTTCCGCTCCACCCAGAGCGGGAGACGTCATTTGATGATTTCCCACCCAGAAAAAAAAAGTGGGCATCACAATTTCACGAATTACTCAATATTTATTGGCAGTAGGTACTTACATAAAATATGATGTGTAATTCTGCCTTCTCGTATATCATTATCAATGTGACATATACAATTACCCGTCATTATGATAATATCTCAGCGGATGAACCGCCAATCACTTTGTGAAAGGATAATGAGAAAAATTATGAACATCGTCGAATTAATTTTGAAGATATTTTTAAATTGCTTATTTAATATTGAAAATTAATTTTAAGTATCTCAAGAATATGAGGCAATACCTAATTATGTTTATAGCGGAAAAGCGATGGTTTCGAAAATCAGTTTTGCTCAATGTTTTTTCTTCGTTCGTTCTCGTGGTCAAAATAAAATTAGGTGGTCATACTTTGCCCTAGTGTTGTGTATCGACACAAACAATTTGAATAATCACAAAAATCAAATAATAAAAATAAATTAAATTAAATATCTTAGGACAGCCAACACACCGTTATCTGATCCCAAACTAGGCAGAGCCTGTACTATGGCAATCAGACAACTGATAAACATACTTATATATTTCTAAATACATACATATTATAGATAAATTATACCCAGACACAGGACAAAATGATCGTGCTCATCACACAAAGATTTGTCCTGGGTGGGAATCGAACCCACGACCTCAGTCTTAGCAGTCAGGGTCACTAACTACTAGACTAACAGGCCAGTCAAAATAACAAGATCATTTTGTTTAAATAGGTATACTTATTCAACTTATTTAACACTTTAAGATAACAATAATGTTAACGCTTGCCCTTTTCACTGACATTTTGCGCTTTTTATAACTTGATAAAAAATAAATGTCCGTCTAGCAGAGACCTACATTTATCTAAGTGTTATTTCTTGTTTATTGATATTTTTGCATTCTTATCTTATTTACTTGTTCTTTTTCCTTGCTCGGAATTTCAGGCTTACTCCGTGTCCTAACCAAAGCGAACGCTCGCGCGAGTGCGCGGTCATTTGTATGAATGCATTAATTCGCGAATGCATTGATTATTATCATCATCATTTTAGCTAAAAGACATTCACTGCTGGACATAGGCATCCTCCGAGCACCACTACTTCGACTGGTTCGGTGCTTCTCCAATCAGCGGATTCCTAGGGCCTTCACTAGGTTATCGGTCCATCTTGTGAGAGATCTTCCAATTCTATGTCACCTTCCAGCCCCATTAGCCATCTGTTCTGCAAGCAATTTGCGCTGCGCACTGCCACTTAAATTTGGCAATTGTTCGGGCTATGTAATGATGAATAAATGAAACCCGTTGGGTTCTAAGAGCGCCTTCACACTAGCGTTTGTCCAGCGTAGGCGTTCGATAAACGTATGCGCAGCGCAGACAACGCATGCGGCCGCAACAACGCGGCGCAGGCGTCGCGTTGTTGCGGCTTTTCCTCTGGAGTTAATTGAACGCTGCGCTAACGCGGCGCAAACGTCACATAATTGCGTTGTCGTTTCGGAAATATCATTAACAAAATGGATTCTGACGAGGAAACTCTATTGTTAGCTTTGCTTTTAAAAAGAAAATCATTGCGAAAACGTGAAAATAAAAATAAAAGGATATGGGAGAACGCATTAAGGAATGTACGGTCAAGTGAAAGTCATTATTTTGTGCTTTATTGTAAACACATAAAAAATGATTCATCATCAGTCATAATATTTATTGTACATGACTCCACAGTAATGCGGCGCATGCGTCGCGCACCTGCGGCGTTAACGCAGCGTATTCATTTACCCTTGCACTGACGCCGCGACAACGCGACGCCTGCGCCGCGTAGTCGCGGCGTCTGCGCTGCGCATACGTTTATCGAACGCCTACACTGGACAAACGCTAGTGTGAAGGCGCTCTATATCTTAAACTCATCATAAATTAAAAAGATAGAATAGAATTCGACAGAAGACAGGTACCGTTACAATTTGCAGAGTAAATTAAGCATTTAAATCCAAATCAGCATAATTAAACTACTATTCATTCGACAATAATTAATTAATATGTGTAAATGTATGATAATGGACACCCCGCTGACATAATGAGCAAATCGCGCATAAATGCGCACACGCATCTAAGCCGGCTGTCAAGGCCGTGAGGATCTTGACCTACACGCCTACAAACAATGCTGGCCTGTCAACGCCCTAAGTTCAGAGTGTGGTGTGAGTCATACGCTTTAGCAGGTGAAGCTGGTGACCCGCGAAATTGATTTAATCCCATTGAATACCTTTTTTAAGAAAAAATAATTCAATGACATTGAATGAATGAAATGCAGTTTAAAGAATAAAGGTGCAATTTCATTTTAAAGGAAAAAGAAAATTGTGCCCTTATCGAAAAGCAACTGGGCTAAACTCAATAACAAGGACATCATTTTATCGACTAGAAAAGAAGGTGCGTATTCAGCTGCATACAGTTATACTGAAAGCTGACCCCAGCATAGTTGATAAAAGGCTAGGTATATGATGATGAGAAAAGAAGATACGTAAGACCGTCTCCTAACCGATGGCGTGCTATTTTACATGATTAAGACATAGGTAGTGGCGCAACCAATCAAGTAGCGTACGAGCGTACTTCAATATTCAGATAAATAATCGAGGATTCGCGCGACGGTCGTTATAGATTAGGACTCAGGGTCAAGCACACTTAAAAACAATAGCTTTCGTTTTGAAATTCGACACATACATTGTACCTACAACACAGCTCTACTGTCTGTTTCACGCATTTTCTTTTATCTTTAAACAGGCAGCAACAACAAAGAAGCAATATTAGATATCTCCACGCTAACGCTTATGCCTTGTACCACACATTATCCAGTACATCATCCCGACACTGCCAAATGAAACCCAACTGTATTCTTGACACGTTTGGTGCTAAAATGGTTAAGTGAAAAGATGTTATTGAGTCGTTGAGGTCACAATTCATAATCCATTCTATGCAAATGATTCGTGGTAGGTAATTCTGCTGATGAGTTTCAAGCGAAAAGTTGAATGAGTAACCTATGGATGAGACGATGACTGTAATGGTTTGCGGTCGGGAAATAAGAACAGACCTAATTTTTTATACAACTAGTTTTTGCCCGCGTCTTCTCCCGCATGGTTTGTCTATAAAAAGTATGTCTATGTCCTTCGCCAGGGTTCAAAGTATCCCCATACCAAATTTCATCAAAATCAGTGTAGCTGTTTAGTTGAGAAAGCGTAACAAACAAACTCAACTTCTCGTTTATAATATTACTTATTATTTTAGTGAGAATGTGGACACAACAAATCAACAATACGACAATTAATTAAACTAAATAATCTTAACTTGGTTTTTTTTGTTGCTAATTACAATCTATAGTAGTGATCGGTCGATTATGTCCAGCTTTAGTCAATAAGCTGTTGGATATTATTATATTTTATGTTATTTTAGCATAAGTTGTCCCATTGCAGGGCAAAGGCCTCTCTTTCTCTTTTCCACTCTTCTCTATATTGAGCTCATGTTGACCATTCCTGTTTGTAGGTGTCAAGCTCGTATATTTTGAGACCATTAAATGAAGGGCGACTAACAAAACGCACTCATAAGGCAGATGAGAGAAGAAACGCCCGCCGGGAGGGGTGCCCTTTTTTTTTTTTTTTTTTTTTGATGGGAAATCATCAAATGACTTCTCCCGCTCTGGGCGGAGCGGGAGGGCGTGTCAGACTTTTACTGACTAAAACCCACCCGTGTTCCTTCAGTTGCCCATGTGCCAGGGTCACGGTATCTCTTTAGAACAATCACGTGACCCCGGCAGGCATCGGTCCTAGCAGACCCCTTCAGTACTGCTGACATCTCTTTGAGGCGCGCGTGGAACACTACGCGCCGTCGACCCGAGCTTGGTCCTTACCGGGCGGCGAGCTACCCATTGCTCGCCACCCGCAAGCTCGCGCCTACGGTGGCCGGGAGTCCGCAATCGACTCCCGGCGCCCGGAGCGTCTCCTCCTGCGGCGGCTAGGGACGTGAGGGCGCAGAGACTGCCACTCCCTCACGCGCCCCGCCTCCTCCTTCGCGAGCATTACTGCTTCGCAGAAGGAGGTGACGGCTTCCCATGCCCTCTCGCTCCGTACCATGGCTCGCACCAGGGCCGGACGCGAGAGGTCGCCGCCGCCGATCGCCTCCACGAGGACACGGCGGTGCTCCGCCCAGGCAGGGCACACTTCCACCGTATGCTCCACCGTGTCCTCTAGACGATCCTCACAATGGAAACACCCGGGCGTTTCCTCCCGCTTTATCCTGAACAGGAACCCACCGAAGCACCCATGCCCGGTGAGAACCTGTGTCAGGCGGAAGGTGAGGACGCCGTAGCGCCTCTCTATCCACTCCTCAAAGAGGGGACTTACCGCCGCAATTGTGGCGTGCCCTGCGCTGGGTTGCGACAATCGTACCCGCCATGTCGCCATGAGATCCTGCCGGAGCTCTGTCCGCCGTGCCGCGATTTGTCGCGGCAGCGGAGTTTCGCCCCGGCGTTTCGCATCCTCGCGCCACTCCCACATGTGGGCGAGGACCTTTGCCTCCAGATCCCATGGCGGCACTCCGGCAAGGAGGCTCGCCGCCTCGCAGGAGACCGTGCGGTATCCCCGGATTAACCGAATGGCCATGACCCTCTGGGCCGCACTCAAGCGGCGCGCTGGGCGCAGCCTCAATGAGGGCGCCCACACCGGTGCCCCGTAGAGGGCCATGGACCGCACGACCCCCGTGTAGAGCCTCCGGCAGGAGGCGTTTGGACCCCCCAGATTAGGCAGGAGCCGCTTTAAGGCAGCCCCAGCCCGCTCCAGTCTGGGAGCCAAACGTCGGAAGTGCTCGACGAAGTTCCACCGGCTGTCGAGGACAAGTCCCAGGTACTTCATCGTCGACTCGACGCCGATGTGAACCGGGAGGGGTGCCCTAGGAGGACATTTGTGATGTTCTTCAGAAAGGTTAAGTGCGTAGTAATCGCGACCGGCGCGCGGCGGCGGGCGGCGTGCGTATATGACCAAATGTATGAACGTAAATGAAGCAAAAGGGGTATTAGAAGATCACAGGAGGTGGCGTTCTCTAGTTTCTGCCTTTTCCTTTGGGAAGATGGCGTGAGTTTGTGTATTTATGTATATTAAATTTGTTAAACAGACTTGGAACGTCACTATATGTATATACAAACGAAGTTTAAATGTCCCGCACATTGTAAACAATATGTCCGACATTATCTTCAACCATAAAATTTAATCAGGATTAAATGGAAACGTAATAAAAGGAGTTCCTAAAACAATTCGCACCTTTTACGAGTTCTTTAAACCGCCATTTCCGATCATTTATTTTTATTATTTTGCGACGCGATATAGGTAGATTTACGAACTTCTCGGCTTGTTTACGTAGTATTTTTAGCAAGTTTGTTTAAAAAACTTGTTAATTTGCCGACGATCTTTGCTTAAACAAATAGAATTCTGGAAAGTTTAATTATTGCACCATGTCCTTCCCAACTAAAGCATTAATAAAAACTGGTGAAGAGCGGAAGTGCAAACATTGCTGATTCACAGCCTCATTTGAATAAATGACTTTTGATATAATATATAATATCTTAAGACAACCAACACAACGTTATCTGATCCCAAACTAGGCAGAGCCAGGACTATGGTAACCAGACAACTGATAAATATATTTATATATTTCTAAATACATAGGTACATATTATAGATAAATTACACCCAGACACAGAACAAATGATTGCGCACATCACACAAACATTTGTCCTGAGTGGGAATCGAACCCATGACCTCAGTCTTAACAGTCAGGGTCACTAACCACTAGACTAACAGGCCAGTCTAATATGATTTGGACAGTGGGCACGGCACATTGCTCGCATAACAGATGGCTGATGGGCCGGTAGGTTCTGGAGTGGCGACCGCGGACTGGAAGACGTAGCGTTGGAAGGCTCTCCACAAGATGCACCGATGACCTGGTGAACGCCGCAGGAACTCGCTGGATTCGAGAACCATAGAATCGGTCGAAGTGACGGTGTTTGGGGGAGGCCTATGTCCAGCAGTGGACGTCTTTCGGCTGAAATGATGATGATGATTTCATTTGAAAGAAATAGAGCAAGAACACATTTTATTTGGACACAGTTCGTGAAACAGAAAATATAAAATAACAAACTATATAGAGAAAATAAGGTTTTAACAATAACAGTGTGTGCGTCATGGCTACGCCAAAAAGGTTCATTTTCGATTTTATGCTGGTTTTTGGCAGTTTCAACATACACAATATGTGTATATTTTTCATACATATAAATTAACAAGTAATCAGATATTTATAGAAACAAAAAAATATATATATCCTATATGCAGACCTGTTTATTTATGATTTCTTGGCCATAATAGTTTTTATTGTATATATTATTTTTCTATTTTGAGGATTGCGTATATTTATTTTTTATATACTGTGCTAGAAGTTATACCTAGGTCTACGTGTGGAGTAAAACTAGATTATAGGAATCTAGGCATAAGTCGTTAAATACGGTACAAAATGCTAATCATTCGAAATGGGAGCTTTCTTGTTTAAATTTTCAACGATGAAATATTGTTATTAGGAAATAAGACATTAGGTATTATTTAGTCAACATTTTTTAAAATATTAATGGAGTTGGTGCTTTAACTGCCCACCAAATTAAATTTTCCGTCATAAATCCCAGAGAAATAATAACCTATAATAATTTATTTTAAATTATTTTATTGACATCTCACGAAAATTAATTCACGATTTTTACCGTTGCGTGGCTAAAAATAAATTACCTCTTATCTTCAAAACCCTGTTTAGTCGACACTAATGGTGACAAAAAACGATTAAAATCACATTTTATATCCAAAACACCTGGACCATTCAGGACACTATCAGATTTCTCCGTGTATAATACTGTTGTTATAAAAAATAATAATCTATTGGTTTTACGATGTGACCCAAGTTGTTCGCATTCCTGCACAGCTGCAAAATTACGGTTATTTAAGAATAAAAATAAGACAGAATCTGCAGTTGTAACTGTCTACCAGCATGTGACTTCGCAGTTGCCTTAAATGGCGATAAAAATACTATAAAAATAATGAAAGAACCTGATTCCCGAGTTTTAGCATCAGACACAGGCCTTTAAATGTTTTGTTATTGCTACTTATACTACTTACCTCCCCATACCTATTTATAATTTATAAACAGCTTTTGCTATGGGATCAATTCTGAACAAAATAAATTAGCTGATCTATGCGTTTATTTTCGCATGACACGACAACACGTAGAGCACGTCTGATTTTTTTGCACGATTTCAGGGTTAGTTGGTCCCATCGTAAAAGTTGTTTGTAATTATGAATACAGTGACCCCTATTCAGATTTTCAGTAACTTCCATTACACTTTCTCACTTTGTTGTTGTTCTTGTTTGGTGCCGAGCTGCACGTATGATAAATAATATTAGGGTATCGGAGGATTAATTGGGGCAAAACCTGCCGAAATTCATAGAAAAGGAACAAATGTTATTTAAGGGTTGTCTTAGTACCTAATTATTAATTAATAAATATAATATAATATATACATCTATATAATAAGTCATATACTTTTTGTATTACTTTTTCTTAATTTAATTTGTATGTCTTACTTATAACATCACCAACATTAGCTGTAAAGGTGTTATAAATGTAATAAAATAAAATAAATAATAATAAATAACTTTGCGTGGAAATTGAAATATGCAGGTACGCTATTTTTGCGACCTTAAAAGTTGCCATACGTAACGAGAAATAAACTTTTCAGATGATAAGTCTATTTCCCGTTACGTATGCCAACTTTTCGTAGAAATTTTCCTTATAGTTTTCGCGTAAAAAAGAATGATAATAAAAGGTTCGTTTGTTTTCCAGATGGAGCTAAGGAGGCACAGCTCTAGATCGGGTGGGACGTCTTTCCTCACATTCTGGATATTCTTGCTACAGGTGTGTTACAAATCACTCGTCAATTTATTTAAGAGGGATGCGATGCGGTATCCCGCGTTATTTTTTTATTAGTCTTTTTTCCTAATAATCAGGTCCTATTGTTAGGTTGTTTAGTGATGAAAATACGATTCGCGACAATTGAATAACTAGAATCTGAATAATTTTTATGATTATTTCTAATCCATTGCGCCATGTGTTCGAAACGATTGTCTCCTCAACAACGTAAATTACGCAATGAATGTTGTTGAACCCTGAAAATGAAAGCGATTCCTACTGATAGTAAGTTACGCAATCAACCTTCTGAACAGGGACTCTTATCACATATTTTCAGACCAGATTATCAGATAGACAGAGATATCAGGTAAGGATTCATAAAATACTTACTGGGTGATTATATTGCCTTCTGTGTTTCAGATGTTAGGAAGCGCACGCCGTGGAGCCGAGGGTCACGGCAGGTTGATGGACCCACCAGCGCGCAACTCCATGTGGCGGTTCGGCTTCCCCAACCCTGTCAATTACAATGACAATGAGCTCTTCTGTGGAGGTTATGCAGGTAATTAAACTACTTTCGGTCTACTATGTGTTAATCCTGATTTATTCCTAGGGTGCGATTTAAATTTAATATAGAACATGAGGTAGAGAACGAACACTAACAATGAGAAAGTTGAGGGAAAATATACGTCACATCCACGCAAAACCGCCATCGCTCAGCATAATGCTATAGCCTTGACAGCGGCCCAGGGCTAGTTTTCTGTGATTGTTTGAGGCATATCTAAAGTTAAAGCTTGAAAGTTGCACCGTTTTTACAGTGTTTAAATAATGTAACACATTACTTGCTTCAGTTCTATTGTAAAGCCAGAGGCAAGAACTTTGTATCGTGTAAATTGGGCCTAAAGTTTGGTCTCCACCTGCCAAACTCGCGCATTTGTTGGAGAGAGTTACCGTAGCCCTGGCATAGGTAACTGACGGAATACGGGTGGATTTTAGTCAGTAAAAGTCTAATACGCCCTTCCGGTCCACCCAGACGTCATATGGTGATTTCACACCCAAAAAAAAAATCTTGGTCTCTCCGAAGTCTTGTGTAACTGCAGTTCCCAAAGTATCAAGAGGAGTCTGGGCGAAATACCAACTGTTAAATATATCTACCCGAACTGCACTCTAATTGCGTAACACACTACTCAATCAGTTCCCCACTGATAATGTAGTACGGAATTACCCCTTCGAACGTTGTGTTTAAAATAATAAAAAAATAGGATCAAGGAATGTGTCCCGTTGAAGTGACCTTTGCGATGTATTTTATTAAGAGGCACACCTAAGTTATCAACTTTTTATTAGATATCGATTAATGTCAATCTATATGTTAATTTAGAGCAAAAACAATACGTAACAAGATACTTCCGTATATTATTCATGTTAGCAAATATGTATTTAAATTAAAGTACATCTAAAGACTACCTCAATTTATTAACTATGGCCACACCCGCTTTAACCCGTAAATGCCAACGTAATGTCAAAATTATACAAAATGTTATTACGGTAGCTATCTAAGTTTAAAAAACATAAACTAAATATCAAACTGATTAAAAAATTCTAAGCGTGTATTAAAGTCATATTTAAAGGATCATTTTACTATTTAATGTCGTGTAATGTTTGGAATTATTGGATTATATCAATAAACTTGCATTACGAACACGCGCCAAATTCGGAGTGACATAAGCTGTCAATTTAACTGTCATCAATGTATATATATTATTTAGTCATTTTTAACTCAATTTCGGAAGGAGGGGCTCGTAGCTTAATAATAACACGACACGGGTCGATCGATGGTTAAGCTACGCTTGGTGCGGTAGGGTCTTGGATGGGTGACCATCTATTACATATCAAGAAAGTGGTGCCTTGGAAAGCACGTTAAGCCGTTGACATTTATATATCTTTGACAGTCATTATAGGTATCAACGTCGTTAGAATCTATTCTATGCCAAAATTTAGGAAGTCATACCAAAGGGTCAAAAGTAGTCTTACTTAGGGGCCATCCATAAATTACGAATTGTGACATTGTGTGACAAGGGTTGGGAGGGGCCCTAAATTTTGTGACGTCACATTTTAAAATTGAATATACATATTTAAAGTACTCTTAAAACACGAAATTTGAACTATGAAAGAAAAATTTTAAAAAAATTCAATGTCTAGATGTAAAATTGTAATTTATGGATGGCCCCTTATCGTGTTGTGGAATTGTGGAGATAAGGATAGACTCCAACCGAATGCAGCTGAATTCCAGTACTTTCACTGGAATTCAACTGCATTCGGTTAGGCTGGATGCTGATCCCAACAAACTTGGGGAAAGGCTAGGAAGATTTATTTATAATTTAACCACATCCGCATTGAATCTCTAGACAGGGCATTATCCTTGCATTCGCTTGAACATTACCGCAAACATATTTTTTTTATCTTAGTCCATTGATTCCACTAATGATGAGAGGAGCCAATGTACCTACTCACGGAAAATTAAGTTCAATGACCTATCAATAAAAGCCTCCAAGGTTGAAGTCTATTTCATTTGTTAATTTACTAAATAGCGAATGCGAGTCACGTTCGTGTAAATCGGATTCTGTATTCTTATCTTAAGAATCTGACCATTGTGAATGGTTAATGTCAATGAAACAAATCCTCTTGAATTGTTTTTTGTTTGTAATTTTTCAAAGTAGGTATCGAATGTGACGATAACAGGAGAATAGAAATTATATTGGTGTTATGCATTAAATCAACTTCAATTCATTATTTATGTCGCATTCATTTACAAATTCACGTCTTAGATAGAAATTACAGACCACCACCTGCACGCGTAGCATGACCACCGTAGAAGTGGGTTTTGTCGACGGAAGAATAGACAAAATTACAGATTATAGAAAGATTAAAGACAGAATTAAAGATTGTAGAAAGATTTGTACCGTTTTATGCTGGCGTAGCATGACAATTCTATCTCTATTCTACTAAGAATAGACAAAGTTCTTTCTATGGTGGTCATGCTACGCGTGCTGTTATGATCCTTAATTTCTGCTTTTACACACACTCCTTCCTCTAAACGTAATATACAATACTTATTTACTAGTGCTTTATATCTACAGTAGGATTTGAAAAGTATTATTGTTATTTACTGAATTCTAAGTAAATTAGTTTTAGCTTTATTCATTTTTTTTTATTTAACAATTTATGTACACACAACAGACAAGAAGAAAAGAACAGAAAAATTTGTACAAAGGTGCTTATTTCTAAAGAAATCTCTTCCAGCACCTGCATTATTATTCATTAGGCATATTTGGAGTCAATAGTATTTTTTTAAAGTTATTAAGTTATAAATAAATAATTATTATGCCGAATTGCCGATTCTAATAATAAAGTATGTGTGTGTCTTTCACCGGCTGATTTCACTTTTTCATCTCTTCAATTTTTTTTTTATTTCAGTTCAATGGGAGCAGAACGAAGGTAAATGTGGGGTTTGCGGAGACGCGCACCACGTACCTGAACCAAGACCTCATGAAGCTGGTGGTATGTACGGCAAAGGTATCGTCACCAGGCATTACAGCGTTGGACAGGTCAGTGTAACAAACAAATATCAATGCTTTGACGGATAGTGGGTAACCCGAAAGAGTTTGACTTTCTCATCAGCTTTGGGATAAGTGGTTAAGATACTGGTGAAGTCTAATAACCGGTTGTTTGACTGTCATTCAACTGATCATGCTGCTAGCAATAAAGCCTCACAGTATAGAATCAGGCTAAGAGTTAGCCTCCAAGAAATTCAGCAATGTCTGAAATCCATGTTTTAAAATTGCATCAGCAATGAATGTGTAGCTAAATTAACTAAGAATATTTACATTGTATATTTGGGCAATTTAGAACAGTGAAGTAAAGTAGGAAACTAATGAAATTCAACAGGAAATCGAAGTGGAAGTGGAGCTGACAGCAAACCATCTCGGAACGTTCGTGATGAAGATATGTCCTAACAATAACCCGAACCAAGAAGCCTCACAGGAATGCTTTGACAGGTTGGTAAATATGAGTTATTATATTTCTATTTTGCTCGTTTATTAGTTGTTATTATTTTTCCTTATAATAAAATCAGTTGAGAGCTGTCGTGACAGGTGGGACACCCGAGACGTTATTACGTAACGTACAGTAGGAATGGCTTTCATTTTGACAGTTTTACAAGTTTCATTGCGTTATTTACGTTGTTGAGCAGACAAATTTATCGAACATATGAAGCTATGTATTAGCAATATCGTTCAAAAGATTTAGATTCTGATCGGTGTAGCTCTCATATGCCAAGTTTAGAGTATAACGAACGATAAGGAACTTTGTCCCAACGATTTGGAAGCGGCGCAACATATCTTCTATGCTTCTCTGTTAATTAATCATCTGCTTAGGTAAATTAAGAGCTTGCTATTTTGATCAGTTCCCATAATCTAAGCTCTTCCAGCCCGCGCTAGCAATTTATCTTTCGAAATTTAAAAAAAAAAGTCTGAAATACGCTAAGGTAGCCACTTTGTATTTGCTCTGTGGATAGCCCGTATAATTACATGCTTGTTTATTTTTCTATTTCGCGTGCTTTTCTTGCGCTTTGGCTTTAATACGTATGCTTAATTAATCTAAACTAATATTATAAAGAGGAAAAATTTGATTTTTTTGTATGTATGTTTGTAATGGATAAACTTGAAAACTACTAACCTTATTTAAAAAATTCTTTCACCTATAGAAAGCTACATTATCACCAAGTATTATAGTTATATTTTATCCCGAAAAAGAGTCACGCGGACGAATTTGCGGGCGAACTGTTAGTAATCATCATACTTAATCTACACTAATATTATAAAGAGGAAAAATTTGTATTTTTGTTTGTTTGTTTGTAATGGATAAACTCAAAAACTACTATACCGATTTTAAAAATTATTTCATCATTAGAAAGCTACATTATCTGCGAGTAACATAGGCTATATAACATCACGCTACAACTAAGAGGAGCGGAGCAGTAAAAATGTTGCAAAAACGGGGAAATCGCACGGGTAGGCGATTCGACGCGACGGGAAGGGTCGGGGGAACGCGAAATTTAACGCGGACGAAGTCGCGGGCAGAAACGCTTACGCTTTCACGCGAAAACTATTCAACCGATCATCATTAAACTTTGTACACATATTCTCGGAGGAATTAGAAGTAATATAGGACAATTTTCATGAAAAAAAAAACTATATTTATTATTGTTATTTTTAACGCGAGTGAAGCTGCGGGCAAATGCTAGTAAGATATAATACAGCTTCTACAAAAGACATCCATAAAAGATTCTTCATCATTTCCAGATTCCCATTGTATATATCCGAGACGAGAGAAGACAGGTTTCTGATTCCACTGGACACTGCTAAGAAGGAGATCTTCAGGTACAGGGTGCGGCTGCCGCCCTACATAACGTGCACGCAGTGTGTGCTGCAGTGGACTTACTATACTGGTGAGATAAACTGACTATTGAAGATATGATGAAGAGAATAAATCAGCCTTTCCCAAAGTGGGCGATAACGCCCCCTTGTGGGCGCTGCAGGCCTAAAGGGGGGTGGTAAGAGACCCAGAAAAAAATGGGGGCGTTGTCTAGAGTCTTTGGGAAAGGCTGGAATAAATAATCCCAGAGGCACTTTCTCACTTTCACTTCACTTTCTCATCATCTGCCTAGCCTTTCCCCAACTATGTATGTTGTGGTCAGCTTCCAATCTAACTGAATGCAGAAGCAAGACAGTACTGGTGCCCCTGCTTGTCTGGCTGCCCAACTACTGGGTAGCACAATACCACTCTGATAGAGACAGTGAAAACTAAAGTTTTTTTTTTTTTTCAGGAAATATGTGGGGAGTATGTGCTAACGGCACAGAGGCCGTCGGCTGTGGTCGCTCGGAGACCTTCAGGAACTGCGCTGATGTCAGCGTTATCACCAGCACCGGCGGTCTACCACCTGCATTCGCCGGAGACCTCAGAAGGGACTATCCCTTCCTCCTATACTACAGGGACTTTAACATGCCCAGAAATGTCTACCCTCTGGTCGTCAGGTTCGATAACACTATCTACAATTTTACCCATTCCATGTATCATTTTGTCTATATTTTGTGTATTGTCACATTATTATTATCTGTTACGTGTTTGTAGTTTGTACGTATCTCATTATTTATGTACATACCATCTATAATACTATATGTATCTTGTGGCTTCATTATTTCAGAAAAATACTGAAGGATATCCGAAAGGAATCGTACGTCATTAGGTAAAACAGAAATATATATGTGTTATATATAAAATTATATGTTTACTGTCAATAACGTGCACTATAATATTGATCGTTTTCTTTCAGCAACGATATTGATACAGATTCTGTGGAGGACTTTGTTCCACCGGTCATTAGGTATAATTTCACATGTCCTTGGAATGAATTAGAGGTTTTGGCTGACGACGTGGTGGTACCTTTGTGAATAAACTTTCCACCCCTCTTGGATGTTATGTGTCGTAGATTAGTTTTCATATTTTTGTCCAACTTATGTCGTAACTAACAAGCTGTCAAATCCCAAATCTCTTTCCTTCGTATAATAATAATTGTACAGTTGTATAAAACCTTATCTAGTTGTGACTAACAATGATCCTGTGTTGCAAGAATGTACAGACAACTTTTGTATTTTAACTGTTTAGAGTAGATGCTTAATTTTTAGGCTTATTGATTTAAACTAATGTCTTAGTGAATTTGAAGTTTTCAGGGACTGTTAACTAAAAATGATAACGTATTACCGATCTTCAACGACTATTGCTCCTGATTGTAGATGCTTTAAAACTTAAGCTACAAAGTAGATGCATTGAAACACGTTTGCTTGTTCATTCGCGTGCGCTAGTTCTTAAAATCTATGTATTATTTTTTCAATTCTCACATCAAAGTCCTCATCGTTTAGGTATTCTCGTTTAGGTGTACCGTAATAATGTAATATGAAACTCGTTTCCATTAGTTTCTAGTTTATTGTCACCAACCGAACTGGTTTCAAACAACCGCCCAGGCTATAGGTATTCAACCTTTGGCTGTGTATATAAAAATGCCAGATGTACCAATTTTAGGCTAATTTTAATACATTGCTTTAACTTTCCAGGGATCAAGTGTGTGTCCCGACTAAAGCTTTCCGAAGACTTCCTGGGATGCTAAGCTGGTGTCAGACCAACTGTCTGCGGTACCCTCCCAACTGTCCTGAAGACTTGTGTACTTGCCCGTGAGTATCATCGCTGTTTCGCTGAAATTAAAATACGTGGTGGATGGATGGGTGACCATCTTTACATACCTACTCAGACCCCTCTGTGTCTCGAAAAGCACGTTAACCCGTTGGTCCCGGTTGTCACTCGTGGATCTTTGGGAGGTGTTACCGGTTCTTAAAAGTCCAGAAGTCTGAAAACCACTCTTACCAAAGAGTATCGTATTATGCAGAAACTGGGTTGTAGTAATAGAGGTCAGATAGATAGTCACTCTGTATAAAATACTGATATTCAGTTGCATCCGGTTAGGAACCCGACCCCAATGTGGTTGGGAAATGATATAAAAATCAATTCACGTTACAAATTTACACATTTTGATATTTGTTTAAGTAGATATAATTAACATCAATTTGGAAACAATGATTTAGATATTGAATAGATTAAAATTAATGATAGCCGACAGAACAGATAAGTAGCGCCATCTGTAGCAAAAAGCATGAATTATTCTTCTGCTTGTCAAATCTTAAATATCGAACTACCCACATTGTTAATAGTTTTCTGTGACTATTTCCAGGCAAGTATGCGACGCTGTGGGTGAGCTGGAAGGTCGCGCTGGAGCTGATGTGTACTGCATGGACCAGTGCATCGTGTACCCGCCACATTGCCCCGCCAACCGGTGTAGCTGTTACTAGGCGTACAGTTCTTTCCTGTCATTTTACCTCTGACAGCAGCAACCCTAATGCAACGAAAATAAACATCACTTAGATTTTCACGGACTTGTCAATGGCTACAACCCATCAGCAACCTTAATACAACGGAAATAAAGATATCTGTGAATTTGACAGTGATGCATAATTAGAGGTAAAATAACTGAAATAACTGTAGCTACTTTCCAATAAATTGAAGAGAAAGATAAATTACACTTGCATGTACTTTAATCCCATTCGTATTATGTAAAAGCATAATTTAGAAAAGAAAGGATTAAAATTGATTATTTTAGTTAAAAAAACAACACCGTTCCTTTATTTTCTCGAAGTAGCTCAAATTTTGTATACTTTTGTATGATATTATAAAAATAAGTAATTAATTAATTATATTTTTACGGTATTCTTATTATTTCAAAAGTTGAATCCCTCACTTGTCAGAAAGATTTTTGACAGCTGAGTGATTAACGATGTTTAATGTGGTATAATTATTTATGTATAATTCCCTCACGTCGTATTCAAGGGTTATTGGTTATAAAACGTCTTTGATATTAGTATGACTTTATATTTTTTTTTTTTTTTAAATCAAGTTTTATAATACTTTACCTACTTAATTATATTATAATTGAGAAATTAAATAAATATACGCAATTATAATGTATTTATACATGATATATACTGTACAGTTTCTAGGGTATTATTTAAGTACATTTTTGTCAATACTAAGTACATAAGCAAAAATAGTAAATGTACAAGGTATCGAATATTTACCGGTCTAAATATTTTTTTGCCATATTACTTGAAAACTTGTGCCAGAACGTAGAAAGTAAGACTTTAGTTCATTTTTATTTAGTTCCAATTATTTTTGTAAAATAAATAAATATTGTGTAACTGTTGTTTTCATTTAATATACTACCTACCTATACCTGTATGCCTCCTACACACGTAAGTCTGTAAGTACTTACTTACGATACTTTCTGTATTTCAAAAGTCAAATCATTTATTTCAAGTAGGCCATTCTAAGGCACTACCTATAGATTTGAACGTCAAAATTTACAAGAAAATGAACTGATTGATTTCAATGAGTAGGTTTTGCATGGAAAAGAATGGGCAAGAAACTTTATAGCTACTGTTTTAAAATGTTGAGAAAACTTTAGAAGTAATTTAAACCCTTACAGAAGACGTTACCTTTTTTTTTTGGGTGGGAAATCATCATATTACGTCTCTGTCTTCTGCTCTGGGTGGAGCTGAAGGTCGTGTCACACTTTTACTGACTAACCCACCCGTGTTTGTTTTGTTGCCTACAATTAACTTACCTACCAACTGTTTGCATGGAAAAGAATGGGCAAGAAACTTTATAGCTACTGTTTTAAAATGTTGAGAAAACTTTAGAAGTAATTTAAACCCTTACAGAAGACGTTACCTTTTTTTTTTGGGTGGGAAATCATCATATTACGTCTCTGTCTTCTGCTCTGGGTGGAGCTGAAGGTCGTGTCACACTTTTACTGACTAAAACCCACCCGTGTTTGTTTTGTTGCCTACAATTAACTTACCTACCAACTGTTTGCATGGAAAAGAATGGGCAAGAAACTTTATAGCTACTGTTTTAAAATGTTGTGAAAACTTTAGAAGTAATTTAAACCCTTACAGAAGACGTTACCTTTTTTTTTGGGTGGGAAATCATCATATTACGTCTCTGTCTTCTGCTCTGGGTGGAGCTGAAGGTCGTGTCACACTTTTACTGACTAAAACCCACCCGTGTTTGTTTTGTTGCCTACAATTAACTTACCTACCAACTGTTTGCGTGAATCCTAAACTTGATCCGAAACTATCAGAAATTGCGAAAAATACTAAATAAGTCTCAAGTTTTGGCAAAAACTGAAACAGCACCATTCGATTTTTGAAAAAATAATTGTTTTAAAGCGCGAATCGATCCCGTTGAATTTGAAAATTACATTCCTTTTTAATATTAGATAGGTAAAGCGATTCAACTGAATACTTATTTTTCTTGATTTAGTATTTCATCATCATAATCAATCTATATTGTTCCCACAGCTGGGACACAGGCCTCCTCACGGTGAGAGGATGTGGGCCATAGTCTACCACGCGGGCTCAGTGCGGGTTGGTAGATGTCGCATGTCTTCGAATTTTTCTTTCTAGGACATGCCGGTTTCCTCACAATGTTTCCCTTCGCCAATTTGAGAGCAGTGGTGATGAAAATATTTACACAAAGTAAAGCGCCTCCCTGGCTTCGAACCCACGACCTAACCGGTCAGTGGGTCACCAATGAAATGATCAATTTCTTAAGAATAATATTTAAAAAAAAAAACATTGCAAGAATCAGGGGCGTATCTACCGCCGCATCTGCCGTATCGATGATACGGGGCCCCCAAGCTACAGGATCCCCTCGAACCTCGACGTTTTATTGCTAAATGCAATTTATGCAATTACTTCTTGATGAAAAGCCCGTAATTAATAAATACGTAATGAAAATACGAAAACGAATGTATTTTGTTTAAGTCTCACATAGGCTTCAAGCTACAAGAGCAGGTCAATTCTTAAGCTCTTGCGTTCTGTAGTAAGATCGAACAGAAAACTTAACGTATCCGAGTCAGGATCCTACAATTTTCGAGCGCTCTTCGCTCACTCTTGCATACTCTTAGTTACCAGATCTGAAAGCTTCTTTTTCAGAAGGTCTTTTTGAGCTTGGCCGCAGTTAGGTAAAAGGGTCCTTTACAAATCTTGATGCGCAATCTTTATATTGGCCACGCCACTGGCAAAAATATGAAATAGGTGAGAATTCTTACGACTCTATCAAGCCACGGAAAACAAACTCTTTGATAGATTAGAAAACGCTTAAAATCCCGCCATTTGCATTGGCAGTATTCTCAGTTTAGTTCTAATTTGTTTTCTCTTTGGTATTAAATCAATAATAACAAAAAAAATATAATCTAGAGGGTTGTTTTTTAGCTGGATAAAATACGATTTTATCATAATGTTACATTACTATTTTGTTTCTTCAATTCAAGAAAATGTAACACAAAAAATAATCATAGCGTTGAAACGAAACGCATTTTGACATTGACGTAGCGTATCAGTCCGTCGGTCGATTATTTTATTTACGCAGAGCAAATTATTAATTTATAAAGAAAACAGTGTTCAGAAGAAAGCAAACTACATAAACACAGCATGAGTGATTTGCAAGATGAAGACTTGGAGTTTCGCGGCGGTACCCTGCAGCTGTCGACGGATACCACCGTGGCGGAGAACTCACAAAGTAATCCCAATAATACTTCGGATAATACGACGAGAAGGAAACCTCCGACTAGTGTTAATCCCTCGGTGTTGTCTGGTGAAAATTCCTTGACATCTTCCACATGTTCCTTTGCCGGTATGTTTTGATAATATTATGCCATTGCCATTGACATATTATATTACTGCGTAAGGACAGGGCGGACCGCATGTTACAATGACGCCTCGAACTTGGTCCCAAAATGGTCTTCCCTTTATCGAAGTGAACTAGAACGCGATCGGCTGTCTTCGGAACGGTCGTATATTTTGCAAGCAAAAATGACAAGTTGTGCCGTGAAGGGTTGCGTGAACTACGACAAAAAGCACAATAAAAAAAATGATAACATTTAATATCACCGGTAAGTTAAAAATATGTCATTATATCCACTGCTAACATTATTTAAAACAATTTTCTTTTATATTTGTCTCAACCTTTGACAAAGACGAAGCGAAGCCGCGTAAAAGTACGACATAACTTTGCAGCGGCGCTCGTTGTAGCTGATGAAATGGAAAGATAGAATATTACTATAAATAATTTAAAACAATTGTTTTGTTCGAAGGCTAATGAAAACTTAGGTTAAGTTTTAGTATGCCAGCAGTAAATTTAAGGGGTGAAGGGGGGTGGGAAGGGAGGGGGGGGAGGTGTAGAGCCTCCCCTGTGAAGGAAAAGTTGCGCAACCCCCCCGTTTTTGAGAAATATTTTTTTTAAATATTCTAACCTCACTTTCGAATTTTCGTGTATCGACATCGATTTAAAGGCCAGAAAAGGTGTGGGATTGACGAATAAAACGAATGACTCACCCTTTGCATCAGTTTAAGGATTTTCAAGGCTTAAAATATAAATAATCACATCCTAATTACACATAAACCATGTCGGGTTTGGGCCGGGAGTGTACGACTAAACACCGACAGACTTTTCGCCGATAGGGCTTATCAACGTAATCTAGTCGTTTCTGGCACTCGCCGGCCGCTGCCGCGGCACCGCTCGCTTCGCTCGCTCGGCTCGTGCATGGAAGGTCACAGTTTTAACCTAACCTAACCTCCCCAAACCATGTCGTTTCTGACTCGTGGGCTGGCAAACTAAAACTAAGCCAAAACTTAATAACACCAACAAACTGCAACAAATATAAATTTTCAAAAATAAAAGGTTTTTTTTTATTTCTTTGTACCTCGAAAAATACCACACCCCCTCTTACAAGGTTACGTCTAGGAGCAGACCACGCGGATTGACATCGTAGTTCATACTAGTTCTAATAGATGGCGTTAGTGTTTTTTGTTGGGCGACCGCGTCCGTCAAATGTTCGGACGACCGTATCTTTACTATTTAAATCAATGGCCATTGCACATTCCATGTCGGATGTTTTTTGTGGGGCTCACAGAGAGGTAAAAATAAATTTAGTCAATAACAGTCTATATAAAAATATATTTAACGTAGGTATGCTATATGCGGCGTGAAGGTGAACATTATAATTGGTGTATGTAACTATAAAATTCCAAATGTGGAGTAGAACTAATCCATTAACTATATAGTTACACATACAACAGCTACCTATTGACTTTAATCCAAATAAGTATAAAATGGTTTATTTTGATTAGAATTTATACATATTCATACTATCATCAAAGAACTGTCTACAACATAGGTACACATGAGACTACAATATGTAAACTCCTTCAGATGCCAGAGCATCCGAGGATCAAACAAATCCTCCAGAAGCAGCAGCAGGAACTCCACCAACAAGCATACAGGCGGTATTCCCTCGTTACGATGTGCCGTTTGACAGGGAGAACATTAAAGACTTCTTTACGTTCCGCAAGGGAGTTGTGGACACTGCCATACAGGAATGTATAACGGCACTATTGTTCCCTGAAGATGGAGAGTACTTGGGATCCTGGCTGTTGACAGAGTAAGCACAACAACATACGTTTTGGAATGGTTATGACTTGGCAAATTGACATAGGGTGCGAATTTAACTATTAATTTCCATGACTGTATATTAGGTGGACTTTACACTGCAGTTTCTTTAATAAGAAAAGATTAAAGATTTCTAATTATTTTGCAATGTTTGCAAGACCAGACAATTAACTTTACCTTATCAATAATTTGTTATTACTGTTGTGTGTACGATGTTGTTATCATATCTGACTCCTGCATTTATTAATTTTATCTTCGGTTAGATAAAATAAAAATTGTTTGGAATACTTTTCCTTATTTGTTCAAAATTAGGCAAATCCAGGATTGTTTGTTGATTTTCTAATTTATTACGACATATGAATATTTGCTCCAGTATGATCACATTGATCACAACCATTATGCTATATAAATTTTATTTTAATATGTACCTAAGTAGGTATTCGTAATGTATAACTAATTTGTATGCCCTAAACAGTCAAAATATAGACCGTGCATAAACCACCAATTAACCTGGTGAAACCTGTGTTTTCACCCAATTTTTCCTTTTGTGCCCAATGTCGGTCACCCCCTATTACATGGGACTCACCTAAACATTGCAAAATCTATATATATAAAATTCAAAGTCCTGAGTGACTGACTGACTGACTGATATATTAACGCAGAGCCTAAACCGCTGGTCCTAGAGACATGACATTTGGAGGGTGTATTCTTTGTAAAAAGTAGGTATCCACTAAGAAAGGGTTTTTTGAAATTCCATCCCTAAGAGGGTGAATTGGGGGGTTGAATTTTCACGCGGGCGAAGCCGCTGGCGGAAGCTAGTGTGGGTATAATAGAGGTACATCGATGGCCAACTGTTCGGCAAAACCGGGCATTATGTTATTGTTAAATTATTCTTATTCAGATTTGATAACATAATCAGCACACAGGATTTGCTTCAGTTTGACCAAAGTTCAAATCCTGTTTTTCATACAAAATGATGTATTGACTTTCCAGGATAACTCTATGGGATAATGAGAGGGAGAGGATTGTGCTTCTCACTTCAAGACTGGTAATGACAATCAAGTATGACTTCATTGCCATGAAGCAGCTTGAATTCAAGAAGACGTATTTGGATGATCTGGACACTATTGTCATTGGGGAGCTGGTCTACCCACCCTCATCTTTAGTACCGTAAGTATGAACTTTTCATGGGCGAGAACTATATTGGCAAGTTATTAAATCTATACACCTTTACTGTTTATACATCTTGTATACAAATAAATAAAATGGAAGAGTCTGTTTGTAATGTCAAACAGATTTTGCCAAATAACAGCATTTTACTAAATGCAAGTATCAAAAGTACAAGAAAAAAATTGTTTGTTTACTCCGGATAATCTCCGAAACGGCTGGGCCAATTTAGCCGGGCCTTTACTGCCAGACACCTGATGTTATAAGAATTTCACTAGGCTACTTTTGTCCCGGTACTAGGTTCCTGTAAGATAATTTTCAACATTCACGCGGGCGACGCGCGGGTAGCAGCTAGTACATAAATAAATGTACAAAAAAAACTATTTGAATCACCAATATAGAAGAAAAAAACTTGTAACTTCACTGCGAACCGCAAGAAATAAACGAACAAAAAAAAAACTTGTTTTGAATATTCAAAATAAGGGGAAAAAAATATTTGATAGCTCTTGCTCAGTATTGCCTTATTATTAGTCAACACAACTGGTTATTCTTGTTATTTTGTGATAGATCTAGAAATCAATACCGTTATTTGTATTGGCTATTGGCCACAAGTGTTTATACAAAGAATTGGATATTTAAGCTGGTATCTCATGTTGCTTGTATGGGAAGCCTGTGAAGTTCAAAATTTCTCTAGTTTTTTTTGCAATTTGCAGGTCAGTGTTCAGCCTGTATGTTGATTTTTTATTAATACAATGGGATTACATGAACTTAGAGGGTTGTATTAATGATTTTAATGATAATCATTTTGTAAAACCATGTTACCAGCATTTCCGGAACCAAAAATTCGAAGACATTACCAACCCACACTGGGTCTGCGTAGTGAATGACTGCTCACTCCCTGTCACAAAGAAGATGCCTGTGTCCCAGCAGTGGGAACATTATAGGACGATTATGTATATGTTGTGTAAAACCATATTTGTAACGGTCACGAATCATATTTGACCAAATACAACCGACACTGACCTGGAAAAAGCAATAAACGGAAGAAAATTAGAATTGCGCGTTCTGCTTCAGCTTAACATAAATAGAATTACTAATCGAGAGACTCAGTAATCCCAATATTTTTTTAGGATAACATAAAAATTAAAATATTGCAGACTTATCTTGCTATCTTTGTCTTATCTTCGTAGGTAACATATTTAGTCATGACAGCATTTTGCATATGATTATTTCATTGATAATAATCTGTCAGAGACCTGTTACTACAGATAACATTAAAATCTTTGTTCATGAACTTTATTTGTTAGACATTGTTAAAGATTTCTTAAGCAACATGGTATAATTACATCCTTGTTTCACAGACCTATTAGATAACATTGTAATGATAACAAAAATGTATTATTTTAAGCATTCTAATGTATAGAGGCGGACGTAATGCATTTTCTACCAGTAAATCTTTGGGTGATGCACTTTTATTTTAAGTATTTGTCGTTTGGAAATAGGAATATACATTGTGTGATTATAACAGTGGTCTGCCTATTACGGAGCGTGAGATACAGTATGCTGACAAACAAACGGACGGATAGCATAGGCATAGTATCCACGGACGTAATAAAATCGCGAAGGGATTTTTTCAACGGAGTTCTTATGTGCAGTCAGTTGAAAATCGAACAAAATGTTTTTTCGACGCGCTGAGACCCACTCGTGCTGCACTATGTTGGATTCTTAATGCTCGGTCCAACACCGAAAGTTGAAAATCCAGTGCACAACAAAATCCCGCTGCGATTTGATTACGACCGTGTGAACGTCGACTCCGGGTTCCGTTGGCACCTTTCATGTACGAAATAAGAAAGTACTTTATTTAATTATTAGGACATTCTATTTGGCCCGCTTCCACCACAAATCGCTAACGAATTTAAAACATTGTTTTGTCTCTCATCTTCAAGTGTTTCTGTTTCTGTGACATAACGATGTTTTAAACACGATTAGCGCAAAACACATGCAGTGATTTATACTGCAAATGTACCTAAGGTTCCGGTTAATATATTAGGTGTATGACTTAATTTTTACAGATTCTTAAGTAGTTTTATTTATTATAAAGAAATTGTAAACAACGAACCTAATCTTAGAAATATTGTCCATCTTGCTCTATGACCTTGCGCCATCTAACAGGCAGCATACGGATGCCGTCGCGAAAGAAAGTTGCAGAGTTCGAGGCGATAAAATCATCGACGAATTTACGCACATCATCCAGGGTTTTGAACTGTATATTTTCTAAGTCGTGCTGCATTGACCGGAACAAATGAAAATCAGATGGGGCTAAGTCTGGTGAATATGCCGCGTGCGGGAGAACTTCCCATCTCAAATCTAACAGGGTCTTTTGAGTCGCGCGAGCAATGTGAGGTCGAGCGTTGTCGTGCAGCAGTATGACTTGCCGGCTGCCTTGCCCAGTAAATGGCCTTTTCTGATCCAACTGTTCACTCAATTTGTTCAATTGTCGACGGTAGCGTTCCGTTGTCATCGTCTGACCAGTTTCCAGAAGTTCCTAATTAAGTACACCCTTCATGTCCCACCAGATACACAGAAGAACTTTCTTTAAGTGTATTTGCGGTTTCGGCGTCGATGTTGAGGGTTGCCCGGGATCTACCCACGACTTTTTACGTTTGGGATTCTCGTAAAAAATGTACTTCTCATCACCCGTTACAATTTTCCTCAAGAAGTCCTTCTTTTGTTGCCGGGCAAGCAGTGAAAGACACGTGTTCATACGTTGACCTAGGTTGTGTTCGGTCAACACATGTGGGACCCATCTTCCAAGTTTATGAATTTTTCCCATTTGGTACAAAGGCTTGAAAATAGCTGTTTGGCTGACTCCTAACTGAGCTGCAAGCTCTTTATGCGTTTGCGTTAAGTCCTCATCTAGTAAAGCTTGCAATTCCGCATCTTCAAACTTTCGAGGCTGCCCAGGGCACGGCAGGTCAATAAGATCAAATTACCACATCTAAAATGTTTTTACCAATAATTACATGTTTCATAAGATACAACGTCGGCACCAAGAACACTAAAAATTGATTCCCGTGCATGAGAAGCATTTTTTCCTTGTTGGAATTCAAATAAAATGCAGTGCTGAATGTGCTGTTAATCAGTTGCCATCGTAAACTGTACTATTATGAGAGGTTATGTAACTTGTATAGACTTGTCGTTTGGTGTTCTAAACTCTTGTGTCCGATCCTTACAATATCACAAAAAACCGCGAAATATTTCTGTTTTAAATATAGTTTTAAGCTCTAAGAAAAAATCTGTAAAAATTAAGTCATACACCTAATAATACCTACCATTTATTGATGTCTTTAAAGATATACATTTGAAATCTTAAAAAATTTGCAATGTTTGACTCAGAAATACAGTTCCAATTCCTATATAGTTCCTAACCCATGTGTTGGTACACAGTCGCCTGAACGGCATCGCTTCTGGCGTCACGACGGTCGTGAAAGACTGCGTCATAGACCGGCTGTGCCGCCGACCCTCGCACGAAGACGCGGACCACCAGAACAGCAAACTGTTCGATCCCAAGTATTTTGAACCTAGGTACCTTTCAGTTGCTGTAGGATACACTAATCGTTACTAGCTTATTTTGGGTTTATTTCGTATTTTGATGTATATTTTTTAGCTTGATGTAGAGAATGTATGTGCCATATAGTGTTGTTTTTATTTTTCACTTAACGCTTAGGGTATTATTAACCAAACAAGATTTATCTTTTATCCATCTAGGTTTAAACAATCAAGCCATTTTTGAATTTTCAACTTTCTCGCTTATCTGACCCCAAATAGATTACTTTCCTTGTACAAAAATATTGTCAGGATATGTACCTACCTACTAGTTTCGATACTTATTTTTTTTTCTTAAAGTAAGATGTATGGTAGAAGAAATTCTGCGACGCTACCAAATAAATGGGCTAAGAGCAAGGGAGTGTATGATGATGATGAATTTTATTGTGCTTTTGTAATATTTCGATGTTGTATAATTAGAAAATAGATAATACTAGAACTTTGTGCTTGTGGGGCATCAATTGACATGACAGTGTAACTACAGCACATGTTGTTGCTAGCAACGTTGCGGGCGTCTTGTTGCTGCGTTACACACAACGTTGCATAACAAATGTTAATCGTTGTCCTGCGTCATGTTGCGCAACGCCTAGCGCGGGTACATAGCAGCATTCGTTGTGTCATGATTTACAATTATTTTAAACTATTCAAATTTACTAACGATATCATTGCCATTAAACGGGATGACAATTTCCAAATTTTCAAAGGGTGTTCTACCCATGGATAAAGATAACTTTCACTATGGGACCAGGTCTGAAAAGACGAAAAAAAAAAAAACTGTTGTAACATACAAAAGTTTAATATCCACGGGGCCAAAATGTATGAAATAACAGGTTTTGATTTTTTATTATGTCCTATAATGAAAGTTATTTACTTGTATTCGTAGGTAGAACACCCAGCGATGATTAAGAAACTGATAAAAGTCTTGCCGAAAATGTATAATTTTCAGAACACTAAATTGCAATGAACTAATTTCATCTAATTCACTAAACTAATATGGTTTACACTTTAGCTTTTCATAATACATTGTAAAACATGCATGTTTCTAGTTGCATTAGTTTAGCTTAGCTTGTTATCGACACAAATATTTTTTTATATTTTTAAGTACTATCATTCGCCTTTGTAAGTCCACGTTCGTAAGACCGAAAAATAACGTGGCAGGATTTTGTCGCGCACTGAATTTTCAAACCACTGCTTAGAGCAGAGAGTTGATAATCGAACAGTGTTTTTTCGACGCGCTGCGATGCGCTCTTTTGGATTCTCCACGCTCGCTCCAATACCGAGAATTGTAAATCCAGTACGCATTAAATCCCGCGATATTATTTTTGATCGAACGTGTTCAAAGTATTTCCCTGGACGAGTTGTCGCGAAGAAAGGCAATAGCATCGCATTGTATGCTCACCGTATTATGTTTTGATGCGACAATAAGGGACGGTTGGCTGTTCTCTGGGAGGACTCTAATGCGGAAACTCTCCGATTTTTGGCCTGCCGTCTACTTGTTTATAGAATTTATAAGCAACAATTTTGCGGAATAACAGCTTCCGAAAAGAAAAACGGTTTACCTTAACGACCGATAATCCATTTACTCTTACAAACCCAATGCACAAACTCAACCGGGAATAATAATCTTTTCTCTACACTATTATTAAAGAAATGATTGCTAATTACATAAATATTGACTACAGAGAGCGCCACCTCCGCGGCGTGCGCCTGATGTGGAACAAAGGCGAGCCACTTCCCCTGAAGACCGTGTGGAACCCTTTCAGCCAAGACGTGCCCTTCCTCACGTACGCCTCGCATCCCATCTTCTGGCATAAAGGTGAAGGTGATATGTACATACGACTTTTTATTATACATATATGTGTCTGTGTGTGTGTTTCGACTAGGATAGGATCAGCCGTCGCGACTTCGACGTGATACCCCGTGGCCACGAGCTGTACTCTAAAGCGACTGCGAGGAAAACAATTGTAAGTAGTTGTTTAGATCTTGCTACGAGTCACCGCGACGCGACATGCAGACAAACGGGCGGATATAGGTGATGAGCATACGCGTCGCTTGGGCCTAACCGCTTCGTAATTCGCATCGCTCAAACCCATTGTTCCTGCCTTCTATCCCTAGGTTATTCCTAAAGGGAAATCTTCCTAGGTAGCTGCCATGGAGCCAAGGTTTCTGTGATTTTTGATGATAATCGCCCACACAGAACGCCCTGTGCGTTATTAGGACGAAGGTGCTAGGGCTTTCGTCTTTATAAAGCGCATTGAGTTTAATAAAAGATTCGCTTTGCTGAGCTTCGTCTCAATAGCAAATTGAAGGTAGTCATACCTGTATGTGGCAGTCTTCCTAAAACGCGATGTGCCAGTTTATCGCCCTGAAACGATCATGACCATCATCATCTTCCACAACCCAACATCACCCAGTGCTGGATAGACCTCTATTTTCTCGTGTCAATTCACACTTCTGTGCCAGCCTTATCCAGGTTCTATCCACGATGACAAAGTCGGAAACCATATTCATCTCTACCATAATGGAATTCCAGAGGGAACACCAGAAGAAAAATCCACTTACGACATGGAAACATTCGCTGTGAAGATACAGAGAGCAATAGAGCACATGACATCATCAGCGTGCTGCATACACCACTCCCCCATAGTCATCCAGAGCTACGTAGGAGTGACGTCACTACTCCACAACAAGACTGGCATGGGATTCTTCAAGGTCAGGGGGAAGTTTAGCTTCTAAGGAGGGTTCTTTGAAGGTACAACCCTTTGTTAAGGAAGATGGGCTAAGGTAGCCCGCGAAATTCAAACTACCTTACCTTTTTTTGCATTTTGCAGGTCAGTGCCAGCTTGTATGTTGATTACTATTTCATGAAAAGGTAATTTAATGGGATTAAATGAACCTAGAGGGTTGTATTGATGATTTTAATGGTCATAATTCCCAGTAAACCCATTGTTGTTGTTTTTTTACGGTCGTGAATATTGCATCTTATGATCTAAGTTTAGTTCTAGCCAGTTTTTTCATTTCGAACTTTATTTTGATTTGGATAAAGTTTTTAATGCAAAAATTACAACTTAGCAACGGACTACGTTGTCAGTTTTGTAAAAAGAACTAAGTATTCCGATTTCTGTTTGGTTTTTATTTAAAAAACAGACTGGTTTAAACCATACCTAAAAACAACTTTTGTTTTAATAAGACCGATTTTATTCAACACACAACCTGGCACTGACCTGCAAAATGCGAAAAATGAAAGAAAATTTGAATTTTTAGGACTACTCTGGCACTTCTCCTTTACGGTATTATGTTAACGTACCGTTGAGATAGCAAATATGAATGGCGATGTTATAAAATTGAAGGTAGTTAGATAATGAATGCTGGGACTTTGTTATGTTTAGTAGCTAGAGTTATTTAAAAAAGATGGCGTAACGTAAATGGCCTGAATATTATTGTTATGAATACTTAGTGTGGAATTTTCATTGTTCGGACTTCGGTTTTCTTGATCACTGTGAGATGTAACTGAATGTTCTATAGAAGAAACGTTATCCTTCTTTTGGGCATTGAAGTAGTCTGATGAAGTTGGGTAAAAGAGGTTTTACTTGTCTTATTTTCTAAAATATTGTTCAAATGCATTATTGTCATTATTTTGATATAACTGCAATTAAAAAGTTACTATAGCAAGGTTCCAGTGTACGAGTACTTAATCAATAATAATAATATTGTTAAATTAAATTACTTAAATAAAAATTCGTATGTTCTAGGCCATACGATAGTAAACTAATAAATTACTGGAAGCAGTGTTGCTTTTGACTGGTTTAATGCGTGTTATTAGAATAAGCCTCGCTAATGGGAAGATTAGAAACTCTTGTGTGAGAGATATGGGGTTAGGAGTTAAAAGAGATATAAAAATTGTTTTGGACTAAGAGATCAAGACGCTATGTCCGAGTGCGCCGAAAGGAATTGCGATTTCGCACTTAGTAAATCTACATTAGGACAAGTTTTTGATTGTCACAACACAGATCGTCATAAATATAATTAAAAGTTGGATTTTCAGTAGCAACTGTGGTTGGACGTTGCTGTTAGTCAAATCAAGCTGTATTCTGATAGCTATATCCTGAGATATATATGATTTCCTTTTAGGTAACCGTGCTTATTCATCGACGATATCGTTTCTTACAATCAGCTATCAGGTGCGAAAAGTCTTAAGCGTCCGAGGCTTCCAATTTGGCTGTGTGTGGAAACATATGGCCGTGTAATAGACTAAAACGCGTCGTGAATTCTTGGTCTTAGGGCATTACCTACCTGCTTGTGATAATTTTAAATATTTTAGCCAATTTTTTTTATTACTTTGTATTTTCATTGATAATGATGTGTAAAACCGCAGTGTGTTTGGTTTTAGCTACATACATCTTATTTTAGAACGCTGTGTCCCAGCAGTGTTCTTGAATGAAATGTATTCGACTAATTGCAAATTTTTTTTTTGTTCTCACCAATATAAAGCCAATTTCTTAAACATTGGAAAACAATTTTATAATCTTAAATATAAAAATATCCATCATATAATAAAAAAACATTTACTATTACTAAATCGTCTTTCAAGTACATATTAAAATTTAATTTATTTTAAATTAAAGATGAATGCTAGAGTTCTATAGAGCATTAAGCTTGTTCATGGTTATTTATTATAAAACATTCTTAGAAGATTTGAATAATGTTGTATATGACTATGTGATAAGAAATTAGTCTCAAAATATAATAACAAAATTATTGACATTAGAAAGAGAATATTGAATAGCGTATCGTAGCTTTTGCATCAATCAAATAATATACTTATTTTATGTATTAACATAAACATTAATACCAAAAGTTTGTTTTTAACAGTCTATACATACAGATAGGTCATCTAGGTAGCTTATATCACGATCCATAATAGTAAAAAAAAACAGATTACTGAAAAGTCACGCTGTAAAATAGAACTTCCGAACTGAAGAATTTAACCAGCGGCCGATCAAGATGCTTCCAAAGATACCTCATTTGTCAAAATATGATAATATTATGTCAAATTCATAACCTTCCTTTTTGTCGGGTATAAATTATATAGATCCTAAAATAAACAAGTTTCTCACAGACATAACATCAGTCGAGAAAAGGATGAAATAAAATCAGAAACTGTTTGAATTTGAAAACAAAATAAAATTATTGAATGTAGCAGTTAAGTAACACATCGACTGAAGGAATTGTGTATGTTGATAGATTATAGCAATGTTACTATTGATATTTGTTCTTACTGAAAATAATAATAAATTTTGTAGCTATTTATTAATTTTATATTTATTGTGAAACTACTGTACTTATTATTATTTATATAAAAATACTTATTTAGTTGCATTTACTCATTTTGGTAATTATAACAGAATTGTCCATTTCATTGCATTATCAATAATAATTTCATTATCATAATAACAGTCAGGTATTATTTACTTTAATTTAGTATCTGCTATACTTAGCGTAAGTTTTGCTCAGAAATATTGTGATTATTATGTATTGTATCTTGAATTATTTTTTATTAAAATACAAGATAAGTTTTTAAACCCGTGCGCAATTTTTTACAAATTACACTTAATCGAGTTATAATAACCATGCAATTTTTATTTTGATATATCTTAGTGCAAAAAAATTAAGTTATCGTTAACGAAAGATGTTTATTTTGTAAGTGGTTTTTATAGTAACAAGCGCGTGGCGCCGGCGCGGCATTGAAGGTGAACGACCAAGCGTAGCTACTAGTACCTAACAGCTGTTCAATCGGTCTAAATTGTAAGAAGTTCGAAGTACCTACGCCGGCGCGCGATTACTGACCTATTACTATTTCGATATCATATTACGTAATGTGTAGGGTGTCCACAGTTTACTGATTTAAGGTCGGATATATTTTTTATGTATTGAAAAAATAATTGAAATGTGTTCTATTACTGATACTGAACCACTAAAAAAAAAGCGCACTGGTTAAAAAAAATCTGTATATAATGCTAAGAGCATGACTAAGACTCGTTGTAAATATAAGTTCCTCCATTCATAGGTACGTTGGCCTCCATTTTCTCACTTATCAAGCATTTGGAGGTTTTGGCCTTGGAAAGGTTTTTTTTAAAGTACATTTTTCCTCTTTACCGTTTCTATTTTCTGTGCGTGTCTCAAGTAAAATATTTTCCTTCCTTTTTATTTATCAATGTATATTTTTAACTATATTTATTTGTTAGTTATACATTAATTTGATGTTATGTACCTGCTTCAATATTTACCATTAGGTTATGTGCTTAAAGTTATGTAAATATTCTTTAAATAGAAAATGTTTAGTTGATGTTGTACTTAATTATGTGCTGTGTATATAAATATAATTTATAATAACGGCTGTTGAAGGTTTAAAATTAGTGAATTACATTGATATATTTACATGTTTTTTGAATTTATTCGTGCAGTTACTAATATAATTGTTAGTATTATATTATACTTGAATAACCATCATCATCATCATCATTTCAGCCGTAAGACGTCCACTGCTGGACTTAGGCCTCCCCCAATTTGGGGGGCGTTGCCATAATCGCCGCGCTTGGCAGGCGGGTTGGCGATCGCAGTATGGTGGTAAAATGCATAGAGAACGCTGCTGCCCATTCTCTAGTATAATAATAAAATAATTGAATAACCAATCTTAGATAATTTACATTTATTGCCAGTTATTCAAGTACCTATCTACTTTAGCGTTACGTAGTGTAAGAAGATATTTAGAATAACAGATCCTAAATAAATTTCGGTTGCAATGGAATTTGAACTTCGTAATGTCATGGACCTAAAAAAAAGAGCGGACGGAACTTCACTAAGAAACAATTGAAGCACCACAATGGCGGATGCGTAACTATGTGTGCGTGGATGATGAAGGGATGCCAGATGAAGGAAAATTACCCATTTTTAAATAATATTTCAATTAGATCTCTCTTGCACTTGGTTTTATTACAAAGGTAAAATAAATAAAACACATTGGATTTAAAAAATATTCACAACTCATTTAATGTTAATAAAGAAGAATACAATGACGATAAATAGTAACATAAAAAAATAAATCTCCCACTTTTAAAGGAATTTGAAACTTGAAATAGTTGCAACACTGATTCATTTCGAGGTTTATTAAATATATTGACGTAAAATCGAGAAATAAGCTTTAAAATGACATGCTTGCCTATGAAAAGTGATACCCTGGCTTTTTTTAATTGAACCACTTTGGTTTCGACAACTTTTCACAACACACGATGGGATACTTTAATTTTTATTATGCAAAATAACACCGAATAACACGCGGACACCGTTCGAAGCGTAATGGCCGATGACTGACTTACTATGGTGTGAATGTGTGCGTGCTGGCTTGTCTACATTATTGCACTAACTTACTATGGGTGCTTCAGTTATTGTTAAAGGAGACGCCGTCCGCTCTTTTTTTTAGGTCCATGCGTAATGTATGACCTTGAGTTTATGTTTCGAAAATAATGTGTTATTTATCTGTAATTCTGAATTCAAATATTGATTAAAGTGTGCTGGTAACAATAATGTAATTTGTACCCTGATTCCGTTGAAATATCAATAAAAGATTTATCAGCAACTTCATGTACAGCGCAATTACGATGTTTGTCCCTTGAATAAACTTCATCATTGTGATCCTGACTCTGAAGATGAACTTTGTTTTCTATTAAGTCAGTTTTCAGGTTGAAGGTCTGTAACGCGCCATTAAACGTGACTACAACTTGCTGATACATACTTTGTAAACGGGCTCGAAGTGTAAGTGTTTGCTATTTGATAGGTAATTAAATGAAAACAGACTTAAATTGATTGGGCTTTCAGAGATTATTAGTTATTTCATAATATATTGTATGAGTTAGTGCTGTGCTTTTCTATTTTTTGTATTGAACAAGCGCATTTAGGTATCTTTAAAAACGGCTTGGTTGGTGAATTCAAATGTATTGAAGTTATGGGTGAAGGTCAAATAAATGATTACGATATATTGAAAAATACTCTTACATATCTGGTCTAACGTAATAATTAATAAATTAAATGTTTATTAAATATACTAATAAATTGTTTCTGCAGTTCGGTGTCTCACAAACACGTTTTAACGGTTTATAACAATGTTATTGATGAGTGTGCTTCACGTGGTTTAATAAATTATGTACTAGTGATAATAATAATAATAAACTCGATTGAAATAATTATATTAATATGAATGATACTTTCGCTGAATTCACTGTTCCGTTGAATATATTCTTACCTTATGGAGAGACCCTATACGAACGGTACAGAAGCAACGTGAATAAAAAGAAATAAAATTAAAAGGGTTCTGCGTTTTGTTTACTTGTCTGTCATTGGTTACTTTATTACTCCGGATCATAATTATTTACATTAAAATCGGGGGAATTCTCGGCATAGCATTCAACATTGGCTAGTGTGAGGTAGATTACCAATATTAAATTAATAATAATAACACCATACTTTAAGTGCGTTCATGTTTTGCAGGCCTATATACTAAAATAATGGTACTAATGATGGCACTCAACTTGGATATTTGTCAAAATATTTGCATCAATTGACCAATTCAAAATAAACCCTAAGTAATTCAAATAAAATCCATATTGTGTTAGCAAAATTATGTGAAAATTTTGCAAATACGCCAAGCTAATTGTCACCAGAAAAATAAGCATAAAAAGTCAACAATTTTATTATGCTATCACATCACTTGGCAATAAATTTACGTTTAACAGAAAACATTATATTTACATACAATATTATAATTATATTTAAATACAAATTATATTATGTTGCTGTTGGTGTACTTGTATAGTTTGGCCGTTGTGTCATTGAAGTTTGTCTTATTATCTTTAAATATTAAATATTTGAATCATAATTTTATGTAGTTTTATTGGTAACACACACACACCTACATTACCAAATAATAGATGTCGATTGACAAGCGAGTGACTATGAGTAAGATCCGATTAGGAACCACAGTAACAGCAGTGTAAATAAGAGTATTTATAAACGTTGAAATTTAGCAGAGGTTAAGAAACGTAAAAATAATGGTTCGGCATACTTTAATTAATCAATACATGTAATAAACTAGTAACAGACTCAAAACTGTGCGTTGAATTTTTTTGAAAACCAGTGTGAGGCGAACTCGCCTATTTAGGGTTAGTAATATTGATGACAAGAAAGTCGTATTTATCAAAAATTCAAATTATTTATCTGGATTTAGAAAAGTAGACAAAGTGCAACAGAATAAACGCATGACCTAAAATTAGTTTATTCCTAAATTACTACTGAGAAATCTGAGAATCGATTTCATTAACTTTTAATATGGTGAGCCAAAGAAAATTAAATCTTATTTGAAGCCAATAAGACATTATTTTAAATGCAAACATTACTACTAGGGTCAACACATTTTCTGAATAATAACAGCTTTAATTAAAAAGCCATTGTAATTAATATGATTTTAATTCAATACTCTAATTGGGGTGTAAGAGGTATTGCGTCAATTATGTTACACATTGTAAAGTGTTCACCACGTACGATGGACCATACAGTACAAGAACACAAATTGAAACAGGAAGAACATACATGAAAATCATTGTAATATAATTCTAAACAAAATATTACATAAACTCATGGTCGCTCCAATTCGCAGGTAGGTAATAATTATCCCAGAAAGAGTCTTCACAATTAAGTTTAGGATCATTTTCATCCACTTCTATTTCCCTGACGTACCTTATATTTTCCATCCATGATAAATCATCTATAACATTTTCGTTGTAAATCGGTATTATTTTGTTTTTTGTTAAATCAGTAAAAGTATTTTCTTTATCACTTTTGGGGGCTTGATATACTCTTTTAATTTTAGGTTTTATTTCCTTTTGATCTAAAGTTTTCTTCTTGCGAGGCGCTCTTTTCTTTTTAATGGTTGTACAATCGTGTTGTAAGATAGCTGTATTAGTAAGTGCTCTTGAATTTGTAGCAGCTTTGATTGGTTGGTTTTCTTTCTCAGCTGCATTAAGAGTAATTTCAGTTACCTTTTTAAGTATCACTGGTTTCACAGCTTCAAAAACCTGTGCTTCAGGCTGATTGAAATGATTAGCGTCTTTAAATTTATGACTGGAATCATTTATTGTACATGTTCTGTTCGAATCATATAAAGTTTGAGTGTCATGAATGTTTTTAGTCCCAAAATAAGTCTTTTCTATTACAGTATTCGTTATATTGTTGTTTGCACTATTGATCACACTTATGGGTTCTTTATTTTGTACAACACTTTTGTATATTAAATTTCTGTTAGTAGTATAAACAATTATTGGCTTAGCTGGGGCAGTATTACTTTTTACTGTTTTATTATACTCAATAGCATAAGTGGCCTTATCGTTCGGTATATAACAAAACTGTGCATTATTGCCACCAACCTGCGTTACGTTTCTAGTTTTTCCATCGTCGGCTACATTACCCACTAAACTACCACCAACTGCTCCTTGAGAAACAATATTAATCTCATTCTGCTGTATTTGATCTACGCCTTCAAAGATATTGAGTATACTTTGGGAACAATTTACATCAGAAGATGTTATATGTGGGGTTCCTACATCTTTCAGAGAAAGACTAGACATACTTCTATGTAGGTCAACTTCAGCAGTTATTTTGGAACTTGCATCATCGGGTATTGCAGTATTAGTATCCTTATGAATGCAATCATCATCATCATCGTCAATGCTAGAGAGGTCTATTATTTCAATATCTGTATTTGCTACCGTGACGTCTATAGGTCTTGGTTCAGCTATTTGTGTGAGTTGAGTCCTATCTTCATCATCTATAGAGTATACTGGTGATATGGATCCTGCTCGATCACCACCTTCTCCGATAGATATGCCATTGTTTTCAGCATGGATGTTAGGCCTTAGTTCTTGATGATCTAATATTATTGCTTTCATACAGCGAGTTAGTTTCTCAATAACCTGAAAAAACGGGAGGCAGTAAATGGCAGTTAAATCAAAATTAATTTTTGGACCTAAAGCTGGTAATGTTATTTTCAAATCTGGGTCATCAGGATTTTATTATCTTAAATATGGGAGCAAAACAGTTAGGTACTGTATTTTTTCAACGGATTTTGCAATCAATATCCTTATCAGTTCTGTGGGTAAACAACGCATTATGAAATCCATTGAAATACGTAGAAAAAATATAATCATTATTAACTAACGCAATTTGTTATAAATTAAGAGGGAAAATTAATAATATACATAATTCCAAGAAGATCTAGATATCTACGCCCCTGAGTTTCCGTTCGGAAGCAGCGCCGGCGCTAGTGGGTATCACATCCCATGTCCTATGACAGAAGGGTTATTCTGAAGTCAAAAGGATATGTATTTCATCCTTCGCTGTTTTGTTCTTAACATTTTTAATATAGGGGAGGAACTGAAGAAGATCAAGAATGGTCAAATGCTGCCTGAAGAAACATACTTGGCTTATAAAACTACTAACTATGCGTGCCGTCGAGCTCATAGTTAAAACGAAAACCTTTCTTTCCATTCAGGATAAAATACATTTTACCAAATTTTATTTAGTCATTTTGATAAATAGCCGTAAGAGTTATTTTAAAGAAGCTCGTGATATTAAAACGGTGTTCGGTAAGTTAAGGCACCAACCCGCAGTAGGACTGCGATGTCGATTACGGCCCACTCCCTCTTACCGAGAGGAGGCCTATGTTCCAGCAGTCGAAACATTTTTAGGCTGCACCGGTACCGTAGCCGGTGATTCAGCCGGATTGTGTCACCACTGTTTATCTAAACTTAATAATTCGACCATGGTTTTGTTGCTATGCTTCAATTATAATTATTTTTAGTATTTTGCAACGGATAAAGTTAATCTGGCTTATGTTGATAAGCTTAAAAAAATTAAACTGTTTGAGGTCACACAAAAACAATGTGCTACCTACCGACCCATCCTCATGTGTAACTAAACCATGTTGGGGTCGGCTTCTAGTGTAACCAGATATCAGACCTGCACAACCCCGTTACTGGGTAATACGAAACCTTTTGGTAACACTGGTTGTTAGGTTTTCGAGCTTCTAGCGACCCGTAGCAATTTACAAAGATCTACAAATGACAGTAGGTGCTAACGGCTGTATGTGCTTTCCGAGACACGGAGGGTTCTTGTTATGTAAAGATTACTCATCCACGTTTCAACCGCGGCAAGCGTAACTTAATCTGATCGATCGACCTACCTATTAAAGCTATTATTTTTTGTTATTTGGTGGTTAACGAGTCATTGTAAGTAATCCCCCTCATTGAATATGTTACTTTACAGTGCTAGAGACATAATAGGTGCATTGTTATCCTGGAGACAAAGCTGGTCTCATGGCCCTAGAATTACACCGCCTTCTCTAAATTGGAATGTAAATAACGTTTCTCTGCAGCAGAAAGTAGTTTGGTCGTAAAATATCCAACTGCGTTCTATTAATTGCATACTCCCTATCTCATTTGGCGCTCAAAACTCTCTCTTTTTCTCTTTGACAGTTCAGCAGAGTTTCAAGCTTGAGATTTGCCAGCGAGCAATGGAGCTCACCATTCTTGGAGTCAAATTAATGGAACTTTTTAACTGTTGCGCTCCAAGACACAAACAAAAATCGCCGACGTTACCCAAAATGCAGCTAACCTGGTCTGGGACTGGGTTGGACACAGTTGCATATCGATCGAGTCATGGGCCAAATCTGCTACTATGTAGGTCCCAGAAAACGTACAGCGGCATCGTGGCAGGCCTTAGAGGTGGTGACTGGTGGGGCGAGCTTGACGCTAACGGACAGGATAGGTCCACACTACCTCAAGACGGAGGAGTGGAAAGGAGAAAAGGAAGCATTTGCATACACTAAAAATAAATAAATAATTTTGGGAAAGTGGAACCTGACCCTAACATAGTTGGGAAAAGGCTTTACAGATGATATTATTATTCTTAAAAGCCTGATTCCCCACTGCAGGCCAAAAGCTTCTCTCTTTTTCACTTCTTTCTGTTGAATGCTGCTAAGGACCGGTTCCAGACAGATGATGAAGGTAGTAAGACTTCCCCAGCCCACCTCCTTTATTAAAAGCTCTGCTACTACAACTGGAAACGCCCCAGAAGGACATTTAGTGACATTATCGGTGATGTTCTTCAGAAGGGTCATGTGCGTAGATCTCCCAACCGGCGTGCTTGTATTATCAGATGTTTAAACGTAAATGAAGCAGAAGTAGTAGGTAGGTAGTAAGGGTCGTAGCAGGTAGCGTTCTGTAGTTTCTGCTTACCCCCAATAGGAAAAAGGCGTAAGTTTATGTTTGTACCTACAGTCTGGCCGTCGTGAGAATGCGCTCCTGAAACCTGTCAGTGCGACAAATCTAGTAGGTAACTAATAGAGATTAGATTTGCAAAACAACATCTAGAACGCATCTCGACGGCAGGACTGTATCTTTTAACCAAATTTCATCTAAGATAGACGCGCTAATGTAGCCCACGAAATTTAGTTCATTAACTCCCATTGAATGACTCATCATGAAATATCAATCAATGGGATTAATGAGCAAAATTGAGACTGACCTGCAAATTACAAAAAAAAAAACCTAAGGAAATTTGAATTTACCCATGCGTTTCACTTCAAGGACAGATTAGTCTTACACTACCCAATGTTATTAGCATTACCTACTTAAGAAAGATGTAAAACGTCGTCGTAGATAATTCCTACCTGCAAGGACCTGTCGTCTTGACTACATTCCGTTTTGTAGGAGCACACCTCTTTCAGGTATTTTTCTGCTTCACATACTGAGATCAGATGGTGTTTGTAAATGTAATCGTCTACTTTGAGGCTTATTTCGATCAGCCTTGCAGTTATGATTTGTTTCTGTAATAGGTTTAAATAAAATTATGTAGAAGATGGGTACCTTTCATTCTATATTACGTAGTAGGTACCTATGAAGTAGGTTTTAGGTAGTCCACGTCGTCATTTCTTTTCAACTTTACATCAAATTCAAGTTCAAATATTTAAATTTATAAAAACCTATCAGAACTTATGAAACGTCAGAAGACAGTGCACGGTTCTAAGTTCCAATTGGTCGTTTCGTATGGAGAAGAGCATAGTAGAAACTCCAAGTAATTTTCCAGTAAAGTTGAAACTATCGTAACTATTACATAGACCTTGTCGTTTTTTGAAGTGTAGGTAAGTGATATCTAGCCTTAGTTTTAAAGCAATTAAATCTTGTATTCTAACCTACTAAGAGAAGAAGAATGTATGAAGTGGAATTAAGCAATGCTTGTTACACTCACATCTTTCAATAGTTTCGTGATGGCAGAGGTCACAGGTATGACCGTGATTTTTTATGTAAAAGTCGACTTGCGGATATGGGCAACACAATGAGCAGAAAGAACATAATTTTAATTAATGTGTAGAGGCAGGTCCATTTACTAATGTACTATATAAAAAAAATACGCAACAATTTGCCCAGCACCTATAGAGTTACGAACATGGATAAAAATAAGTTGACTAAACGCTATATAGTAAGGAAAAGTCATTAATAAATCAGTAGATAAATACGGGGCTTCACTAACTAGCTTTGTCGTGAAAAGCTTAGCTCTTGCAAGGCGGTTGAAGTAAGAAATACTTCAAGCTTAAGGTCTGTAGGCAGTGGGGCAATTACAAATTGTAAAATAGATTCCTTTATTCCTTTTCCAAATATTTACATATATCTAGGCATTTGTTTATAATGTATCAATCCTTACCTCTTTCTTATTTCGGGACCAAGAGGTTTTTCTTTTTTTAGGCATTTTATTTATTTTTCTCGCAATATAAATCTGGTGAGACCACAAAATACAAAGGTTAGGTTGGCGCCTTTTTTGAAAAAAGAAAGATGATTATTTGTTTTTTTTTTAACGCTGTTCTTGTCTGCATGTAACTTTTTTTTAAATTATCTTTAGTTTAAGAGATCGGTGATGCATAATCTTTCAGCATGAAACTCAGTTTCCTCTCGCCTGAATTTTATTTGCATTTTACTCCTAAATCCTGCAATTGTAGATAACTTTTCAGTTATCAGGAGGATGATTTCTGAGTATCCTGTGTTATATAAACTGACGATAATATACCGCAATACCATTCGGGAGTCAGTTTCCTCGTGTCACCCGACACGACAACTGTGGTTTAGTAGGACTTTAATTCATGGATAAATCATTGCAATAAAAATGTATTTGGTAACTCAAGCAATTATTATATTACTAGCAACATATCTCAGCAATGCTGGATATGGGATACCGGCAACATCTGGAGATCAATATGGGTAAGTATTTTAGTTTTTTTTTACTTTTGCCTTTATCAATACTTCGGTAGCCTATATTTTCGCGCCATTTTGTGTTAGCCCGCCCGTTTTTTTTTAAAGGCTGTTTGATTTTTATACCCTTGAATGCGTTAGGGAATAGTAAAAAAAGTTCGTTCGTTGATACTTCGGCCCTGGTAACATGTCAGACTTAATTTTCTTAAAAATATTAAGTTATTTAAAACATATTATAAAGTTTAATTAAATTTACTCTGCGTTGTTTTTTTAAACTATGCAACCGATTTTGATGCGGTTTTCAAGATTATTTACAGAATTTATTCCGGAAGGTTTATTTATCATTCAACTTACAAATAAAAACAAAACAAACCAAACAAACACAAAACAAACAAACAAACAAATATAAACCATGCAAATCAGGGGTAGGTCACCAGCCTAAAAAAATATAATGGAAATAGTGAACTTAATAGGTACGAAGCGGGAATTCGTAAGAATAATTTAAACGCAAGTATGCAATAATTTCCTTATTTTCGTTGCTTTTGTAACGCGACCCTTCGGATTGGATATTAACGATTTCCTCAATTTTTGCAACGTTATCTCTAGCCCTGATTTTATTGTTGTGGTAGCAAATAACAAATAAAATAAACGAGGGAGGACAGAGATACTTAATTATTAATAGTTCAAAGATTGTGACTAAACCATGTCTCCTTTTCTCAATAAATACAGGGGAATTAGGGGAGCGAGCTAACCCTTAAAATTATACAATATTCTCTAAACGTTTATATGTTGTGAAGTAAAATCGCTGCGTGTGTACCCAGCATTACAAAACAAACACCGATTTCTTTAAAAACTTTCTGTAACGTTGTGGAAAGAAACCAACCACCTCATAGGTGTTTGGTAGCTGAGCTAGTTACGCTTTGTACCTAAGTACTATATAGTTGTCTACAAAGTTTCATAGTCAGATACTATTACATTTTAATATTTACTTGCGTAAGAATCTTGGCAACGCTTATCATGTGTCCTTCCTTGGATAGGCAAGAAACTCAAGCTTAAAATAACATCCCAGGGCTGATTTTCAGGATTCGTTTTCTTCTTTACTGATCGTTATTTCTTCTGACATGGTTATATTTATGTAAATATCTATGTTCATATATTTTATGGTCACTTCCAAGCTATCCGGAAATGCTGCACCTGCCATGTTTTGCATCTGCATCACCCAAGGAGGAGTGGTAGAAAATGCTTCAGGCATTTAGTTGGTCTTTGTGCAGTTATTTTTACTTATGCAAAAAATTAAATAACAGGCTGTATTATACATAATTTAACTTTGCAGACAATCGGACGTGCAAGCCCCAGAATACGTACCGCCGTATTTAAAGAACCAACGGTATGGTTACGGAACTAAGACCGGTTACGGTGGCACTAAAACAGGATACGGTGGGACCAAAACCAGTTACGCAGGAACTAAAACTAGTAACTATGGCGGGACGAAAACCGGTTATAGTGGGACTAAAACCGGGTATTCGGGTACCAAGAATGGGTATTCTGGGACGAAGTCTAAATATTCTGAGACTCAAACTTGGTATTCTAACAATGGAGCTGCGTAAGTACCTTCTTTTTAACCGACTTCAAAAAAAGGAGGAGGTTATCAATTCGACCGTATTTTTTTAAAATGTTTGTTACCTCATAACTTTTAATTGGGTGAACCGATTTTGATGAATCTTTTTTTATTTGAAAGCTGGTGCTTCCCGAATGGTTCCATTTTAATTTGGTTCCATTCGGACAATGCGATCCATGTGAAAACCATATAAGTCTTAAATTTGCATTAAGTATTAGCGCGACAAATGAACGAATAACGCGATTAGATTAGTGCGGGTTATCTACCATAACTAAAAAGTTAAAAAATCTTTTTAAAAAACAAATAATAACCGACTTCTTTAGAAAAACACTACAAAGTCAAAAATAACTTTAATTTTGGAAGTCGGTGTCTTAGGATCAGTATTTAAGGTTTTTTTTTGCCACCGACTTCCGAAATTGAAGTTATTTTTGACTTTGTAGTGGTTTTTTAAGGAAGTCGGTTGTTATTTTTTTTTGTAAAAAGTTTTATTACTTTTGGTTTACATTTTTTTTTTTGTTTTATTATTTGACGGTTGAAACCATGATTCGTATAAATTTCCATTATGGTGTAAAATTTAGATCTTTCATTTATTTACTTTCAACATTAGAAGTTATTTTAAGTACTTGCGAAAGTTGCGTGTGTAAGATGATATGGCTAGGAAGCGAGAGACTACCGAAATGACCACTAATAGAGAAACGAACCTAAATAAATTGGAATAAAAGTATTAGAATTATGAGGGATCTTGCGAAAATGGTTATTTATTGACCCATAAAAAATAAATCATAACCACCATTCTGTGTTTCAGGCCCAACTACTACGAATTCCACAACAACGCCAATCAGCCATTTATGCGTAAGTAAAAATTTAACCTCAACTTATCCTAAGTTAATTAGGAAAAACAACACAGTTTCTGAAAGCCTAGTTCTGTTAACGTCCACTGGTTGACAAAAACAACCAGTCATAACCAAAAGGTGACGTGAAATTCAACCACAGTTTATTTGACCAGGTTACTAGGAACCTGGGTGAGTAAATCTATGCCAATGTCGTCATACTCCCTAATATGAGTTGTCAAATTGAGTTTCTCACAAAAATGAGACAAGCTACCGTAGTTACCTACGTGGTTAGGTTATTCACTTAATTAGGTGAATAAGTCAAGGTCGATGCGATCCCATTGAATGACTATTTTTATGAGGTAGGCATTCTAATCTAATCTAACTAGCCTATATTGTCCCTCTGCATTTCATTGCAGGGCAAAGACCTCCCTCCCTTTTGCACAGAATTCTGTCTTTTGCAAGTGCTGGCCAGTCCTTTCGAGTCAAGCTCGTCCCGCCATTTTCATCTCAGAAGAAGAAGTCATTGAATGGTATTAAATGGACTTAGAGAGTTGTGTTGATGATCCACTTATTATAATTCTGTAAAGCATTTTTTTTGCGGCTGCAAATCATATTTGAATCAAAATCCAATTGTGAGGTTTTGGCTGTTGATCATACCTACTTCTGATCAGACTGAGCTGCAAAAGAAAAAAAAAAACCTCAGAAAAATTGAATTTCGCGGACTACCGTGACGCTTCTCCCTTATGTTAGTTACTCTAGAGTCAGTCATATCTGTACTGTAATACTATTATTACCCATTTCACTATCTTTCTTCACTTAATTTTTCCAATAGATACTCCTCGAGTATTTTAAACAGTACCTAATGATTATCCCAATCTTTAATTACTCTTATTATATTTATTTAGACCCTAATAATATCGTCCTTACTCTTAATATCGCCAGATCCTCTTCAGTCTGGATATACAGACATATATAAACTCACCCCTTTTTATCATAGGGGTAGGCAGAAACTATAGAACGCCACCTGCTACTTTCATAATCATTTTGCGTCGTTTACGTTCATATATTTGTGGCCCTAGAGTGACGACTTTACGCATCAATCGCGTTCGGCGCTCTGATTGGCCTCTGGTCATACACGCACGCCGATTGCGAGTACTACGCACTTGACCTTTCTGAAGGACATCACCAATAAGGTCACTATTATGTCCTCTTAGGGCATCCTCTCATGACGTTTTCACTCACATCTGCCTTGTAAATACTGTGAATATACCAAACATAATTTTCAGCTAAAGGTAAGCTGGATAACGCTCTCATATGAACTTTAAACCGAATTGAAATTAAACAATAGTTGTGATAAGATGAAAATAGACACAATACCTACCAGAGTAGGTATAAGCGATTATCAATGCGCGTGGGCTGGCTATCTATCGCAACGGAAGTGGCTCAAATCTAAGCCGGCGCCCGGCGTTGCCGTCCGTCCGATTTGCAAATAATAAACTGCGACCTAATTGTCACCAATGTCAGTGATAATGCATAGAATTGATGCAGTTCAGGTCAGGGTTGTGTCCTAGACTTGTTTACGATTTCAGGGTAATTTGACTGAGGGTTTCAGGAATCGGTTCATTGAAGACTCAAGGATTTTGGGAAGAATAAATGTATGCTTGTTTTACTGCATATAATGAATATAATGACAATTTCAATAATCACAGTTGACATTGTAATAGACTCCTAATATATTTTTCCCCTATTTCTAACAGCAAAATGCGAGCCGGGCTGCAAGAACTCAGGCATCTGCATCGACACAAACACTTGCGACTGCCCCGCCAACTTCCACGGCAAGTACTGCGAGTTCGAGAAGAAGCCGTGTCTCTCCTACCCTCCTCTGCCTATGAACTCCGCGAGGAAATGCTCGTCTGAGTAAGTTGTTTTTATTTTTTGTTACCATTCAATATTAGGCTCAGAGTTCGACTAACAACCCAATTGCGTACTTCGTAATCTGAAAGATTTTAAAGGAACATTCTAATCCATTGCTTCATAATTGGAAAAAATCGTTTGCATCTATGTTGCTGAACTGTCAACATGAAAGTCATTACCATTGTTAGTTTGTTACGCAGTTAGCAGGTTCTTTATTGAGCTGGGTATTCTGTTCGTTGATTTATTCGGTAGAAGTCTGACATCAAAGATAGACAAAGAATCTAGTATTGGTGCCCGGTGGATGGCAATAGGCTCGCCCCCTTTTATAAGGGGCTTAAACATGAATGGTGTTTAGGTACTCCTCTGCCCAACCGTTCGGGGAAACAAGGCGTGATATTGTGTAATGATGTTATCTAGGAGTAAATCGAAGTCTTCGTCCAAATCGTACCCAGACGATTTCTTATCTGTTCGACTGTCTACTCAAATGAAGAGTTCCAACGCTACATGTTTCTGCATTCCGTATATATTTAAATCCCTTGTAAGTCTAATTACCAAAACGCAATGCCTTAATCACCTGAGGCGAAATTTTTGACCTCGGATTTCGCCTCGGGTGGATCCACCCCGATACCCCCCGGTACCCCTGATAGGAACAACCTTTGAAACCTACTATAAAAATGTTTTTCCATACAGAACCTGCACAATAACCTGCATAGAAGGCCACAAATTCATTGACGGGTCCAACGTCGCCAACATGCGTTGTACTGACGGCCAGTGGCAGCCGACCAGAGCCGACTTCTCCACCATACCCGACTGTATGCCCGAGTGCAGCCCCCCTTGTACGAACGGAGGGGTTTGCTTAGCAGTGAACATGTGCGAGTGCCCGGCTGAGTTTAGGGGGGCTCAGTGCCAGTATTGTGAGTATAACATGTATTTTTCTTAGCTTTGGTACCTTTTGGTATCCAATCTTCTGGGTATACTTGCGCGTCCTAGACAGAAAATTAAAGTCCTGAAAAAAACCAGTATAAGCTATCGACGACCTTTTTCTGCGTTGGTCTTCCACCTAAACATAAAATTAATTTAATTGGCCCTCCTTTTCATCACCTGTATTCTTGCAGCCGTAAGCGAATGCGACGTCCGCAAGCTAGCCTTCAACGGCGCCTACGACTGCTTCGGCGACAGCGAGTCCTCAAGCTGCATGCTGACATGTCCAGCCGGCAGCAAGTACAGCTCTCCGGCCGCTGAGCTGTACACGTGCAAATACTCTACAGGAGTGTTTGAGCCGCAGCCTATACCGCACTGCGTTTACCGTGAGTATAGATCCTATTAGATAGAGACTCGTTTAAAGGGTAGTTTGTGATGTTTGAAGATTTGGGGTTTTAGCTATTTTCAATAATAATCAGCCTTTAATGCCCACTACTGGGAGAGGTCTCCGATCTTCCAGTGGGGCCATAATCTACCACGCGAGCCCGATGATGCTTAGTAGACGTCAGATGCCTTAGAATTTTCATAAAGGCTTCTTCACAATGTTTTCCTTCACCGTTTTGAGAGCAGTGGTGAAATATTTACACAGAGTAAAGCGCCTACCTGAGTTCGAAAACACGACTTACAACTCGTACCTAAGTCGGGGGTGTCATCACTGCTCTTCTATAGCAATTGTTAGTAAGTGCCTTAATGCCAAAGATACATTGATACCACTCTTTTATCTCAGGTTAACGACTAGATATTACGCCAGTTTTCACTTACATTAGGTAAAGGAATGCCTAAATAAAAGCGAACTGTAAGATTTTCATAGTTAAAGAGATGATAATCCACCATCGTAATCATATTTAGGCGTTAATTTTATATTTTCTAGAGTTAGTGACGTCGGGTTAAGTAAGTTACCAACAATGACCGTCCTTATTGAAATGTACCTAACTGTAATATTCTCTTACAGCCGAAGTCGTCGTTATACCATCAGGCACTCATAGATACAATAGCGTAAGTTACTTTTATATTATCTTAGCTTGAACTTTCACTCGATAACAAGTCCTTTTCATTAATTTTTATTTATTATAAGCCTGATATTTTTTTTTCGTACAGACCTACACCTACTACTCCGAAACGACGAGCGAGTCGCACGGCCACCAGCAGCTAGCCGGCGAGAGCCACACGCAGCACTCGTTGTCGGGCAGCACGTACGGCAGCAGCACGCACGACGCGCGCGACACGCACGCCACGCACGGCTCGCTGTCCACGTACGGCACGGGCCGCCCCATCATTGTTGTGCAGGATATGACGCCCAAAGGAGGGACCTGTCTTAGCTGGGCTGGTGTGCATTATAAGACCTTTGATGGGAAGATTTATAGGTAAGTTCATCCATTTGAGGTCATGGTTTTATGGAACTTGAGAAAAAAGGTAGTTTTTTTTTGAGGTAGGTCTTTCCTTTAACTTGATCCGTGATGAGGACACCATGAGATTGTTCATAATTTTCACCTTCACAATCTATTGGAAAAAATCTTAATTGTGCTTGTGATCTCTGGGGTCAATCCTTTCTGAATTCGTAGTCTACTCTTTAGACCTTTTTTTTTTTTTTGAAAGATTATTTGCTTATGTGAAAGTATCGAGTCAAGTCTCTCAGTGCGTTGATTTCAGCTTTTATTTGAAATTAGAAAAAAGTATCATTCATTTAATAAACATAAAAGTTTTTAGTTAGTTTATTAACATATTTTTTACATTATTTAACACAACTATTTACACTAGGTACTAAATTAAATTACTATCTAACTATTCAAATCAATACAAAAAACAAAACACTTAAGCGTCGCAGTACTCGTCCGCACCGCTGTTATCCAGCACCATGCCCAGAAGCCTGGCAGCATTGTCACGTTGAATTGCAATGCTAATTCTTTGGGAAAAGAGTCACCCAGCCCTCTCAGTCGACCAGCCAGCGAGATTCACTTCTTTTACCCAGTAACATGCATTCTCCGCAGCTTCCAATCCCCTTGCCAACACATCTTGGTCCGCGATGCTAAGGAGCATGCATACTCAGTAGAGGTCAAACACGGCGAGTGCAAGAACACAGCGCACTGCCCCAGCGAGCTGACTGTCTACCTTGATGACAAGTTCTACGTACTGTCTGTTGGCGGTAAGTAGAATTTTTTTCTATTTAATTTGTTGGAAATTTAACTGTGGACGAATAGTGATAAGGTGTGTATTCGTGGAAATAGTATTTCATCCTTACTTCTTTGTTTCCATCTAAGACTTGATTCAGTGTTTTTTTAAAGATAATCTTTGTTCTACGTGTATTTTTCCGTTACAGGTTCCTTTATTTTCCATTGGGTTACAAGACACAATTAGTTCTTAAAGCAATTTAAGTACTCCCCTTTCCTCTAAACACACTATCATTGTGCAACTTTAAAAGCTCTTTAGGAATTAATGACTAAGTAGAGAATTCGGCCGATATAAATTAGTTTGAATCTCAGCTTGATCAAGTCAAAAATGTCATGAGTATTCTTCGAGGGATAGTGGTTTAGTAATAACAGCCGAACGGGTCGAGGTTAAGCTACGCTTACCGCGGCTGGTACGTGAATTGCTGACCATCTTTACACACCAAGATCCCTCCGTGTCTAGGAAAGCACGCTAAGCCGTTGGTCATCATTAAAAATCCGAAAATCTGACAACCAGTTTTGCCTAGAGGTATTATGCGTTACCCAGTAACTGGGTTGCGGAGGTCAGATAGGCTGTTGCTCCATGTAAAATACTGGTAATCACCTGCATCCAGCTAGACTGAAAATCAGAGGCAGATGATGACTTTTATCCGACTCGGTCATGGGACATGTTCTTCAAAATGTCTTGTTTGTTCAACAGAGGACGGCTCGGTACTGTTCCGCAACACCAAGCGCCTGATCCCGATGCCGGCGTCGCTCCCCGGCATCCGCGTGGCCATGCCCAGCGACTTCGTGCTCATCAGCCTGGACGCTGTGGGTGTCACCATCAAGTGGGATACCAATGTAAGGATTTATTTTACTTTATTTGTCTTAGTTAGGTTAGTGCTGATTTGTGAAGTTTGTCGGTGAAGTAAAATTTAAAAAAAAAGTTACGGAAAGGACATTGGATTCTGATCAAACGCAAAAAAAACGTTTGTCTAAATGTTATAGCATAATCGCGTACATTAGTGGTTGATCAATTTTCACCCTTATGCCTTAAGCAATAAGTTTGAAAAATGATCGACCGCCAATTTCCGCGAGGACACTTTCGGTCACAGCACGTTAGTATTAATTAGCACTTGAGCCCTTATAGCTAAGAAATAATGTCGAATCCAAACTAATACAATCAAAGGTTAACTATGTTCCTTTAACAAGAGTGAAATAATTAAGTAAATAAATGTTGATTAAAATGCTTAGGATCCTGACATTAATATTTTAATCTACCGATGAAGCTTACATAGATACCTAACCTACCTATTAGAATAGAACAAACAATTTTTATTTATTTATTTAATCTAGATAGTCTAGTTTCAATCTACGGGTACTTCTGCAGTTATTGCTCTTTTGTGTTATTTTATTTTTATGTTATTAAGGTAATATTAAGTTTTGAATATTGATTATGTGTGTGTTAATAAATAAAAATCAGTAACCAAAAATATATACGTAATTATTATGTAATAAACAGTGTTTTAAGGGAAATGGTAACACACATTATAACCTCTTACCCTAAACGCATATACACTTATGGCAGTTCTATCCATTTATTAATAAACATCATGTGACATTTTAGCTATTTTGGCTCAAAATCAATATTTTTGGGATCATCTGTTGTATCCCATTTAAATACCTTTGGGATTTATCAAAGGCCCGAAAGCTATAGCCTCCAGTCATCTTGCTGATGATAATTAATTTCAGCATCTTCACGCTTTTAGATTTTACAGGTTTCGATTTAACTTCTAAACTAATTTTGTAAAGAGAAAAGGTGACATTTTTTGTATGTGTGTTTGTCACGCTATTACTCTAAAATGACTGAAAGGATTTGGATGATATTTGGCACACGGGTAGTTCTTAACCTAGATTAGAACATATCGTCCCCTTATAGCGAAAACCAATTATCTGCAATGAACCTATCATTGCAGATATTCGGTTTTCGCTGTAAGGGGACGATATGATACTTTTATCCCGATATTCCCACGGTATCGGGACTAATGCGGTCGAGGCCGCAGGGCGCAGCTACTCCGAAATAACTTAGTGCCTCTTACGATGGCAAAGTACACTTAGACTTACACCCAGTTGATCAAAGCCAAATTACTAAATCTCCTATCAGATCTCCTGCAAGTACTCTGTTTTGATTTGTTGGTCGAAGTAATAACAGCTAATCAAACGAAAATAGACTTTCAGAAACTCTGTGATAAGCTTCTCTATGGCCTTGTTAGGTCAACCACTTTACATAAAAGTTTATAATGTGCAGTGAAGTGTCAATGACATTAATCTAGTTCATATTTGGGACATTTGGCTTATCTAACATCCGTCAGTATTATTATGATCCAGGATAATCTGCATCCGTTCCGTCTGCATCCTTTGTATGATAACTTTGTATTTATATTGTAATGTAAATAAATAAATATCGTTCTAAACTAGGATTAAAGCCTGCTGTAATACTAAAGTTAGACAAATCGACTTTGTTTTTAAATAAATAAGGAGATCACCAATTTTGTTCGGCGATTTGTGATTAAAAAAACAAAGTCATTGGCCAGGAATGATATTTATGTATAATTTAAATGGTCAATGGTCTTTGTATGACGTCAACGCTATAATTAATTTTTAAACAAAGATATACATCGTTCTTTATATCAAATCAATCAAGTACTGCTGCTATTTTATGTAAGAACCCGAATGATTATTATTCTACTATTTTGAACTCGGCGATACCACCTGACTTATATAACATTTTGAACTAGCCCGTCTATAATCGGCGTAGTATAGATTACACTAAAATAAAACAGAGGAATCAAAACAGATTATCGCGAGCAATGGGTGATTTCCTTTCCCAAAATTTTACGAAAAAACAAAACGAAAATCAAATTGCTTCTTGGACAGTGGCAAAACAGTTAAGAAATCATTCAAATAAAGCTATGATCTACTGCTTAGCCTTCTAGAAAAGAATAAAAAATATTTAAAAAAAAGACTCATTAAAGCAGTTACGACTAGTCTTGTTATCGTTAAGGAAGGGCTCGTTCGTGACTAAGTAATAATTGCCACGCGGGTCGATCGATCAGGTTAAGTTATGGTTGCCGCGGTTGGAAACCCCCCCGTGTTTCTTAAAGCAAGTTAAGCCGTCGTTATAACCAACTTTATAATATGTATATAGGGTGGCAAAGACATCGACGCGAAAAACCAGGAATTTTCAGCACGTGGCTCTAGCGTAGACGTTTTTAGTCTCTCTTTTAAAAAAAAAGCTTCTGTTTTATAGAAAACTGCAATATCTACGCGGTCAAAATACATGCACGCGGTCAACTACATTTAAAAAAATATATAACTAAAAAAGAATTCAAAACAATAATTAATATACAGCATCCAGGGTACCGTGTGGTGCCGGACGTAAAGAATAGCATCATCCTATTTCTGCCCGTGGGTATCGTAAAAGGTGACTGAGGGACTTACTAGAGAATGGGCAGCAGCGTTCTCTATGCATTTTACCATCATACTGCGATCGCCAATCCGCCTGCCAAGCGTGGCGATTATGGCAAAGCCCCCCAGATTGGGGGAGGCCTATGTCCAGCAGTGGACGTGTTGCGGCTGAAATGATGATGATGATGAGGGTAACATATGGCGCGGCGATGCCACCCTATATTTTATTATGTAAAAGTCACATAAACTCTTGTCTTATCCCTTATAACATAAAACCCCTTTTCAGAACATTATTCTAGTGGAAGGTTCAGTTCTCCTGTGGAACAACACTGAAGGTCTTTGTGGGACGTTAGATGGAAACCCCGAGAATGACTTGCAGACAAGAGACAAGACTATTGCTAAGACCAAGTCGGTGCTCGCTTCGTCGTGGCAGGTTAACAAGATTGGAGGTATGTAAATACAAGTTTTAATTTTATTTTCATTGATTGTTTTTACACGAGAATTATTGCGGTAGGAGTTCACACAAGAGCTGATCCGTGTTCTGGTAATTTTTCCAAGCCTTGTGTAGATACTGCTCTTTGTAATGTTGGCTGAGTATTTAAGATCTGTAAAAATCATGCTCCCTAGATTTTAGTTTCCATTTTTTCAAGACCCCAAGGGATATCGTACCCAGTCAACGGGTTGTGGAGGTCAGATGGGCAGTCGTTCCATAAAAAAAAAACTGATATTCAGCTATATCCGGTTAAATTGGAAGCCGACCCCAACAAAGTTTGGGAGGTGTTAGGCAGATTGGACTGGATAGGACTGGCCTGTTAGTCTAGTGGTTAGTGACCCTGACTACTATGACTGTGGTCGTGGGTTCGATTCCCACCCAGGACAAATGTTTGTGTGATGAGCACAATCATTTGTTCTGTGTCTGGGTGTAACTTATCTATAATATGTATGTATTTAGAAATATATAAGTATGTTTATCAGTTGTCTGGTTACCATAGTACAGGGTCTGCCTAGTTTGGGATCAGACAACGAGTTGTCCTAAGATATTTTTTTAATTTTATTTTTTTATTGATAGCTTTTTGATGTTTTCAAGACAGGCTGACACATTTTAACTGATTTTTTACTCTGCAGACATATGCGACAGTAAACCTACTGAGACTAGCGCCTGTGCTTCCAAATCTGACGACGATATGAAGAAAGCTCAGCAGTTCTGCACCACGATCTTCGCTAAAGAAAAATTCAGGAAATGCTCTAAGGTGAGTTTCATGTGAAGTCAATGATTTTGCAGATCTGCCACGACAATATTTTGTTACGTACTCCAACTTTGGAGGTTTCAATATTATGGTAATATGGAATCTCACCAAACGCATTTCATGTTAAGTTGCCAAGATTTACATAAAGCTTTCACTGTTAAAAAGATATCAGAATTAATTTAGAGTCAAACCCGTACCTCTACAGGCTTAACTCTATAAATTTACATATATCTTAGCCAAAATGTACGGCTTGGCCTGATCGCAGCCGTCGGACAGACTCCTACGGGATAGTGAGAAATTAAGTCACTGACCTTTCATGTTGTGTCATGCATTAGTTCAAGAACGAATGCCAAGCCTAGACTCTGCCATAGAGGCCTTGATGAGTGAGTAAGGGACGAATTATTACTTATTTAAAGTATTACTAAAATCCAAACAAGCTAGACAAATGAAACTTAGTGTGTTTTATAAATCTGCTAACCACATCTTATCCTGAGAACTTTAGCTCTTATCACTATCGAGGCCGAAGCTATGAAAATAAGACGAAATATACGTACCGCCCTTGCTATTTTTTTTTGCCTCGTCTTGGCGTTGGCTGTGCCGTGCCTCAAGAACATGAAAAGTTAGAATAGCTTTGTATATACTCCTTTAAAGTACGTATTATATAGGTAATAAATGTTCTCTGCCATAATTTCATTGTTATATCGTGTCTTACTGTTATTTTTAATTATTCACTATTAGCATTTGTTATTTCCTTTATATTCTTGATCCACATTTTTTTATAGGTTATGGATGTCTCGCTTCTGCTCGACGCATGTCAATGGGACTTCTGCGCTTGCACCACCAGTTTGAGTGAGTACCACTAAATTATATGGTTATTAAGGCTAGAAAAAGGTCTTTTGACTTATCTATTGTACTTTGTACAGGTCCAGAGGAGTGTGCCTGCAGCACAGTGTCTGTGTACGCGAAGGAATGCTTGAGACATGGAATTGAAGAGATGAAGGACTGGCGTGACGCTGAGACTTGTTGTACGTACTTCAATATCCTAACTAATTTATAAATGTTAAACTGAGTTTGTTCATTTGTTATGCTTTCACGCTAAAACAGCTGCTCGGATTTGGGTGATATTGGTCACATGGGTGGAAATCCATGTAACAAATATCACCCAAATGAAAGGAATGAAATGAAATGAAAAGTATCTCATATGTCCTAACCTAAGGCTAGGACATATGAGATACTTTTTAGCCAGATATTCCGACGGTATCGAGATTTATGTGGATGAAACCGCGGGGCGCAGCGCTTCCATGATAGAGATATGGAGTCCATTTTGACATAATATGAACCCGTGACTTTTTCTGCTTCGTTTTTGTTTCCATCTTGTATACCTACAGTCAGCTAACTTGACTGCTATATTCCGTATTCCAAAAGGCGTTTTTCAGGGTCCTATTGTAGCATATTTTATTTTTGCGTAGGTATTCTTTTTTGTAGGTAGGTACTACACATAATCCTAATTAACTTAATCTATTGCTAAATCTCCACTGCATAGTTTGACCACGATCGCATGATTTACTGACTAAAACCCACCCGTGTTCCTTCAGTTGCCCATGGGCCAGGGTCACGGTGTCTCTTTCGAACAATCTCGCGACCCTTGTAGATTTTACGCCCCTTGCGAACGAGATCTAACCACAGCAGTTAACATGAGATTGAACATCAGATATTCTGACTAATGAATTTACTAGGCTCTTAGAAACTGATCAAACATCTGTTACTCTTTCTTATTTCCACATTTCTCCCAAACAGCAATGAAGTGTCCCGAAGGCAAGATCTACAAGTCTTGCGGCCCCGACTCCCAACCCAGCTGTGCCTTCCCCATGGTGCCAGCTAAGACTGGCAACAGCTCCTGCGTGGAAGGATGCTTCTGTCCTGAAGGGTTACTGCTGGAGGGCGGCAAGTGTGTGCCGAAGACCGAGTGTCCTTGCAGGTTGAGGAATAAGAACTTTAAACCAGGTGCAACGATAAGGAAGGATTGTAATACTTGGTAAGTGATTAGATGTTTTTTGGTTTAATGACTATTTGTACCTCTTGGTGATAGAATCTTGTAAAGCAGTGGTGGCCCAGTGGTATCTTTGACCTTGACTGGCCTTGACTTACGAATTGTAGGTCGTGGGTTCAAACCCAGGCAGCGCTTTTGTAAATAACTTCACCACCATTTTTTTTTTTGGAAGATGGAGCTCATGTCAGACTTTTACTGACTAAAACCCACCCGTGTTCCTTCAGTTGCCCACGTGCCAGGGTCACGGTATCTCTTTCGAACAATCTCGTGACCCTGGCAGGTCATCACCATTGCTTTTAAAACGGTGAAAGAAAACATCGTAAGGAAACCGGCATGTCCAAAAACCAAATATTCAAAGACATGTGAAATCTACCAACCCGCACTAAGCTCACGTGGTAGATTTCGGCCCACTCCCTCTCACCGAGAGGAAACTTGTATCCCAGCAGTGGGAACGATATAGGCTGATTATGTTGATAGAATAATAACTTTGTAAGTACATCAGTGAGCTTAAACAATTGTTACTGAAACAATAGAAATGTTTTTTTTTTTTTTCAAATCAGTCTGGAATCGCTTCCTTCTGAAAATTACCAATGACTGGCGATTGCAGGATAATGTCAAAAACATAGTGGCTTTATAGATCGGGTCTTAAAATCTTTTAAGTGTTAATATCATGACTTTACCCAGTAAATCAACCTGGTTGTTAATTTAATTGTGTTATTTATTATTTAATGTACAAAATACTGTAACGGTGTAGTTTCTTGCCCATTCTTCTCTATACGAAAATACCTTTTGCAAGCAGCGACTAGAATTAATTCTATTTTTTTAATGTAAATGTTGACGTTCCAAAGTGCCTATCCTGATATAAATGCTTTGACTTTGGTACAACTTGGATCTCGATGGTCTAACGAGTTTTGTGTAAAACACTTAAATATTTTGGGTCAGCTTAGACTGAACCTTGAGAAGCTTACAGTATAATTTTAGCTCATCTATTCTAATTTATTACCCAGCACATGCCAATCAGGCGAATGGACGTGCACGAAGGTAGCATGCGGTGCCCGCTGCAGCGCGGTGGGCGACCCGCACTACTCCACGTTCGACGGGCTGCGCTACGACTTCATGGGCCACTGCACCTACACCATGCTGCAGGCCAACAACCTTACCATCGAGGTCGAAAACGTGGCTTGTTCTGGAGCTATTACTGAGGTATGGAAAAATAGGAAAAAAAATGTATGACAGAAGACCAGTGTTAAAATAATTGAAGTCATATTCTGTGGAATTAACCAAAGTTCAGTTTCTATTGTTATCGAATGTGACTTGATCTGAAATTATTACTGAGGTATGGAAAAGCTAGAAAAAATCATTATATGTGTGACTGAAGACCAGTGTTAAAATAATTTCAGTCATATTCTGAGGTGGCTACAGTTCAGTTTCAGTCGTTGTCATCGAATAAAGGGGTTCGCTACATTCGTTAGTACTACCACTACCGACTCATAACCAGACTTTAACTCTGCATGAGTTCTTATGTTGTACACTCAAAGTTAGTAATAACGGTATAAAGGTCATGGATTTGGCTATCTTCAGTCCCTGCAAGATAGCCAAGCTAAAAGTTGCTTTAAGGAAGTAAGAAATATTCAAAGCCGCGTTTGTTTTGCAGTTTTTACAACCTCCTCTCATCGCAGGTTAGCAATATGCCATACTTCTGCAAAAATCATATTAATTTAGTTAGCAAGTCAATTGAGTGACTACTACGTACTGGCAGGCCTCCCACAAGATGGACTGATGACCTGGTGAAGACCGAAGGAATCCACTGGATGCGAGAAACATAGAATCGGTAGAGATGGCGGTGCCTCTCCCCCGAGCTATTATATTTTCTTCACGCCATGTCATGAAGCCATATCGAAGTGGAGATGCTTTTGGAAACGCCTACGTCCAGCATTGGACAAGTCTCGACTAAAATGACGATGATGAAGTCAAATAAACATTAAAACTCCTTTTATATCCTAGGCAATGGACCTAAGTCCCTACAAAGGCGAGGGCAAGCCGTCCTGCACCAAAGCAATCAACCTGAACTATGACGGAGCCAACGTGCACATGAAGCAAGGAGGCTTCATACTTGTGAACGGGAAGGAGGTTTCTACGCTACCTGTCATGGTGGGCGATGTTAGGATCAGAGCTGCTTCGTCTATGTTTATTATTGGTAAGTTGAAGTCTCAGAGTGATAACTAATACAGAGACCGTTTACGACTATGTATATCAATCGTAGATACGTTGCGTTGGTCTGTTCAGAGCGGTGTGTCTGGTAAAAATTAACAGAAAAACAGGGAGGCGAGAAAGTAGTTTCTTGTTTCCGTAATGACCAATTGAATAAAAAGCTAGGCAGAAAAAGCCATAACTAAGGTGGGATATCATTAAGAAAAAAAAATAGGCATTATTATGTGAGGATTCCTATCGTCGGAGAATAGATTTTTGGTTACTTTGCGTGGTGTTTTAACGTTAATTTAATTTTAGTGCAACTACCGAACAAAGTGGACTTATGGTGGGATGGTAACACTCGTGTCTTCATTGATGTGCCTGCGGAGTTCCAAGGACAGACCAAGGTAAGTCTTACACTCAGGCACTAGTAGTCTGACTTTTTGCTGAACTGGCCCTTTTTAGCGCAGCCGTGAGGCACACTATAATACCTATTGGTTTCTGACACCTTTTAATTTTTAACCGACGAAAAAAAAAAAACGGAGGAGGTTATCAATTCGACGCGTATATATATATATTTTTTTATGTTTGACCACGCATAACTTTTTACATAGTAGTCCGATTGTGAATTTTTTTTTATTGGAAAGGGGTATACTCCGAAAGTGGTCCCATATAAATTTAGAAAACAAAATCGAACCCTAAGGGTCGGAAAACAGGGGATGATTGATTGTTCACTCATTGATTGTAATGTATAACCACGCATAACTTTATACAGAGTAGCCGGATTTAGATAATTCGTTTTTCATTGGATAGGGTATACCTTGCCAAGTATTATTAGTACATTAAAGCCACAAAAAATTATAAAATAAAAACTTTTTAACAAAAAATTAAACCGCCGAAAAAACTTAAAAGCAAAAAATAATAAACCTTAAAACTTTGAGTCAGAGCTGAAAAATCAATGAAAAAAGATCACTCAAAGCGCCGACTCATAATTTTAAGTTTTATTATTGTTTGCTTTTCAGTTTTTTTATTATTTGCTGCTGCATATCTGTTGTGTGCATTTAAGTCTGTGTTAAATAAACGTATTTTATTTCTTTCTTTACACACAATGTGTCAAAGATCTCAAGTATGGCTTCTTATAATCAGTAATGTCAGCTAAAACCTTCAGTGAATGTTTCCACTCGACCTATTCAATTCAGTAAAAGATCAGATGAGAGAAGCACGACACAGGCCAAATGCTTAATTTGGAGCTTCTGTAGAAATCTGAAAATATGATTAATTAATTTAAAAAAAAAAACGGTAGTTCAACACAATACTTCCAATTAAGTACATTTCCGTCACAAACTACATATATAAGGTGTATCTATTCATACACGAAATATTTTAAGAGGTACACCTGTAGGTGGTAAAGAAGTTATAGACGCAAAAAGAAATTTTTTATCTAAGCGTTTTTGAATTTTAAAACTGCTTGAGACGTTTTGCATAAAACCTTTCCTCCAAATTCTATGAATGGCCCGCCTGACACTGCGTGGGTGGCGACTGGACAGCGCGAAAGCGGCCACTGTAGAAACTAATGGGTGTTAAAATTAAGAAGGAGCCAGTATTTCTTATGTGCGTCAAATAATTTATAAATATTAAATTTTGAAAAAAATACCTTTCAGCAATTTTATTTCTCGTTGCTAGCTTCTTTACCACCTATAGGTGTACCTCTTTAAATATTTCGTGTATGAATAGATACACCTTATATAATAACAAACGTATGAATAACAGTGTAGACAAGAAAAAGGAAAACAGCCCTCTGATTCATGTAGTATCTGATTGTGTGGTTTGCTAAATTATATTTTTCTCATCCAGGGTCTCTGCGGCACCTTCAACCTAAACCAGAAAGACGACTTCCTAACCCCAGAAAACGATATCGAACAATCAGCTCTAGCGTTCGCTAACAAGTGGAAGACCAGAGAGTTCTGTTCGGACATAGACACGAAGGAGCCCGAGCATCCTTGCAAGGCCAACATTGAGAACAAGGCGGCCGCTGAGAAGTATTGTAGCAAGTTGAAGAGTAAAGTGTTTGAAGGTAAGCTCTACATATAAGCATAAACAAAATAAATACTTTTTAGGATAAATAAATTGGAGACTTCGAAAGATCGAGATCTATCTTCGAACTGCTTCGATAGTCACTAGCCCACCAGGACCAGTAGGTCGCAAGCACTACTGTTAAGCGTGAGTTGATTCCCAGGTCAGACAAAGTTTCGTTGGGTTTTTCTATCTGGAATTTCTCAATAGCTCAACCCGGAGTCAGGATTTGTGGTCAGGCCAATTATAGTTCTTACCAAACTTCTTGGCTGCACTGAAGTTGGCTACAATGGCTGCGCAGTAGTAAATCGAATGAAAAACAGCACCGATCCGTGCCTTGCGCTTCGGAAAGCCAACTTCAGGGCGGCCCAGAAGTTTGGCGAGAGTAATACATGAGTCCTAAACATGTAGCTGGTGAAATGTGGGTGTACTATAGATAAAACTTATCCAACCCTTCTGGGATACAAAGCGTCCTGTTATTTTACTTAGAAATATCAGATGATTCGCCAAAAGTGATTCTTTGACGAAACCTAAAAAAAAACGATTATCTATCTGAGTAAAAGTCCAGCTTAGCAGTATACGTAAAGTCAGTGTCAATTTAAATTATTTGACTATTTAAGATGCCATTGTCGATATTATTGTATTACTGAAATGACTTGACATACTCTCTCGACTCGACCTCTCCGAAAGGATCTAGGGCTAACGCCCGTAATGAAATTCCACACTACGAATAGTCCAGTTAAATGTGTCCATTTGATGAAATTTTTCTACATTAATTAAAAAACTTTTTCAATTCAAAAAAGGATTTCTGGAGGCGCCGGGTATCGATCCCGGTACCTCTCGCATGCTAAGCGAGCGCTCTACCATCTGAGCTACGCCCCCGTTGTTTCTCTTAATAAATTTATACGCTGCATTCAAGGCATTTTAAAATAACCTTCAGAATATCACGTACCTTTCTCTGATACAATTTTGTAAGAATTTAATTGCCGGCTTGACCACTGTGCGGCATGTCAACATTGCAATTGATCACCAATTGATATAGTTTTTTATCCTTACTTATTCATTCATCCAAACGCATCTTTATTTACATGATAAGTTGAAATAACTTAAAACCAAGTTTTGGGTAGGTTTGGGTATTGGATCAGATTCTAGATTAAAAATAATGTAAAATAGTTTGAAAGAGATCATAAAGTTATTTTACTTTGCTAATTAGAAGGTCGTTACTGAGAACTGAAACTCATAAAACCTCTACCAATGTACCTCTGAGGGGGGGGGGGGGGGGGGGCAGATTAGTGGTATTTTAAATGTAAAAAATGTTCTTATGCAAAATATGTATCTATTTTATACAGGGTGGCAGAGGTATCGACGTGCAAACTGCAACCATAAAGTCAGCACATATTTCTAGACATTACCGTAGAAAATATTCGTAGGTCATCAAAAAAAAAAGCCTTTGTTACTTCACAAAAATGTACAATATGAAAAATTTCAACACGATGTAACATGTTGCGCTTCGATATCCCGGAGTGGCCGGGATATCGAATCGTATAGTAGCTCTAGAACAAACTAACAGGTCAAGACAAATGTTAACTGACGTTCCTCCCCCAGCCTGCCACTGGTACGTGGACGTGGAGCCGTACTACGAGGCGTGCGTGTACGACATGTGCGCGTGCGGCGGTGACGTCACGCGCTGCCTGTGCCCCGTGCTGGGCGACTACGCCATGAGCTGCGCCAAGGCCGGCGTCCTCATACAGTGGCGCTACAACGTGCAGGAGTGCGGTATGTATCTGTAGCTGTTCGGTACTGATGCTCTATGACCCACAACGGACTATAGGACTCGATAGTTATAAAGATTTTTGATTGTAAAATGAAAAAAAAAACTAATTAATGAATGAATGATCTCCTAAAGCATCTTCCTCTTATCCCAAAGGATCCTGTAGGGCACAGCTTTTGCTGGGTGCATAATGATCTAGATTATATATTATAGTTACTACCTAAGTACACATTATGGTAAAACAATAAAGATATCGAGTATTGAGTAAATTCATCATCATCATCATTTCAGCCGTAAGACGTCCACTGCTGGACTTAGGCCTCCCCCAATTTGGGGGGCTTTTTCATAATCGCCACGCTTGGCAGGCGGGTTGGCAATCGCAGTATCGTGGTAAAATGCATAGAGAACGCTGCTGCCCATTCTCTAGTAAGTCCCTTAGTCGCCTTTTACGACACCCACGGGAAGAAATGGGGTGGTGTTATTCTTTACGTCCGGCACCACACGGTACGAATTAAATAAATAAATTGAGTAAATTAGACCTTTTAAAAAAAAATTGGGTGGAAAATCATCAAATGACGTCTCCCGCTTTGGACGGAAGGCGTGTCAGACTTTTACTAACCAAAACCCACCCGTGTTCCTTCAGTTGCCCATGTGCCAGGGTCACGGTAACTCTTTCAAACAAATTGCGACCCTGGCAGGGAGTAAATTAGACCAAAAGCTTGAAGACAGGTGAATCACATTACATGTGCGAGGCAGCACCTGACCACTGTGCGCCGTCTTCCCTGTGGTGGTTGGATAAAGGCTACGATCCGAGCACTCGCGACAACAAATTCCCGCGTGCCTTACATTAAGCAAACGAGATTGAGGCGTTTTTCGCCTCCTCGACGTCTCCTTCTCCGAGCGGGAGTAGCCAAACGCTACACCTACTGAACTTTAATCAACTATGTTGTCTCCAGAACTCCAATGCACGGGTGGTCAAGAATACACAGTGTGTGCTGACAGCTGCCTCCGTAAATGTGCCGACATGTCGCTGTCAGCCAGCGGCACGTGCAAGCCGTGCTGCGTCGAGGGCTGCGCCTGTCCGCCGGGACAGGTAATAATAAGACTTAGCTTTATAAAAATAGAGTTTATTGTCATTTATTTATAGCTAAATAAATTGTGTAACATGTTTCTTTTACTCTGTAGGTTCTTACTGAACACAGCAGACAGTCAGAAGCCTGGAAAATTATGTTAATCTTCTTCTTTTCGTGTCAATGATACTCTTCTTCGATGTTTTATATTGTTTGAGCCCAGTAAGTGACCATGTGCCACGTTGATTACGGCAACAGTGCCATTCTTTAGGTCATCCAAGGTGCAGGCGAACGGGCACTTGGGAAGCTCCAGCAAGTTGGCCATGGTGTGATTAGAGGCACTTCACATGGCATGGGTATTGGATGGGTCAGTAATCCCCCACTTCGACCGATTGTGTCTCGCAGTGCGCTATTTAGGTATGCAATCGATTGAGAGCGATATGCACTATGTAATAACATTATATTACGCCTATTTTGCCCGGAAGGTTAGGCAGAAGTGACCCACATTTCGCCATCCCCACTATTACAGGAACGAATATGGGTGCGTTTCATTTCATCTCAATGGGTTTTGGACGCAAAGTATGTCGCTGTGAGTTGCAGTTGCTGTTGTTCAAACTATGGGCCTCTTAATAATCATTGTCCTGTCAGTTGCACATTATTTGAACTGATGGACGCTAGTGAGGGCGCCAAACACGTAGCCCGATTTTGGACAGACTTGATTCAGATTGCCATCGACACGCTAAGAAAGAGGGTATTTTCTGATGGTTTCATTCTAGCCTAAAGCTCTAAATCGGTTTTTTCATATCCAACTTTGTAACGATTCGAATAAAGTTCTAAATACAAAAATGACAACTAAGCACCGGACTACTGCCAGGGTCGCGAGATTGTTCGAAAGAGATACTCTGACCCTGGCATATGGGTAACTGAAGGAACACGGGTGCGTTTTAGTCAGTAAAAGTCTGACACGCCCTCCCGCTCCGCCCAGAGCGGGAGAAGTCATTTGATGATTTCCCATAAAAAAAGCACCAAACTAAGTTGTTGCTTTTGTAAAAGAAACTGTATTTCAATTGCTGCTAGGTTCTTATTTCAAAAATAGGCTAGATGGTACCATACCTAAAGGAAAACTTTGTTTTTTACAACACTTAATGTTTGTTTATAGCTGTTAGATGACAACAACGTATGCGTGCCGACCGGACTTTGTCCGTGCTATCACAAGGGACTGCAATTCAATGCTGGATACAAAGAAGTGAGAGCTGGCAGGAGGGAGAGGGAACTATGGTAAGTATTATTATAAATACGATTAGCATTTTATATACACAGTACTAATACAAGGCTAAAATATACACCAGTCCGTTTCTATACAAACTAATTTCATGAAGAGATGTAACATAAAAACTTTTTTGCAAAAAAAAAACAACCGACTTCCTTAAAAACACTACAAAGTGAAAAATAACTTTAATTTCGGTAGTCGGTGTCTTAGGATCTGTATTTATGGTTTTTTTGCCACCGACTTCCGAAATTAAAGTTATTTTTCACTTTGTAGTGTTTTTAAGGAAGTCGGTTGTTTTTTTTTTGCAAAAAAGTTTTTATTTTTAAATTTTTAGTTGTGGTATTCACCCTGCACTAATTCCAAACAAACAATGCATATTTATGCGATAGCAGAAATCGCGGTTGATTTCCTGTCATTTTTTAAAGAGTTCCGGTGTCTGTCTCCCGAACTCATCATCAGATCTATATGAAAATTATATGGGACCATTTCGGAATAAACCCCTTTCGAACAAAAAAAGAATTTTGCAAATCCGTCTATATATGACGGAGTTATGGCCGAACATACATAAAAAAAAAAAAAAAAAAAAAAAAAAAACATATAAACATCCGAATTGATAACCTCCTCCTTTTTGAAGTCGGTTAAAAATATCACTACTGACAATGTTTTTCTCCACCTTCCTAGAATTTTCAGTTAACTTATTTAGCTTTTAATAGACACTACCTGGTATGATCTGAATACTAGAAGAAATTTTTATACCTAAAATCTATAAAAAACCACAAGACATTTAAAAAATAACCTTAAAATATGTTTAAAAAGATAATTCTTGGAGGCGCCGGGTATCGATCCCGGTACCTCTCGCATGCTAAGCGAGCGCTCTACCATCTGAGCTACGCCCCCGATATGAACTACATTGAAATTAAAGTGCTATATAAAGGACATTACGTAAAATATTAAAGTGCGTACAACTTGCTTACCTTTCACTTCGCGTAGTACTGGGAATTGCATAATTTCATTCATACCCGCAATCCGCGAAACGTGTTTGAATATTAATGGTACAGACAACGACACAATTCGCTGATCATTTCGGAATTGACGTAATCTACTTTTGTCACTGACTGTACCTTCTATGATATTAATTAATGTTCAAATTGTATTGTAATAATGACTATAAGACATTTTTTAAAAGGAGTTCCTTAGTATCACACTACTTTTTGGTTAGACCATGTTAAAATATAGCGGCGGGATTTCCCCATTTCTTCCCGTAGATGTCGTAAAAGCCACCATACTACGATCACCAAGCGTGGCGGGTATGACAAACCCTCCTAAATTGAGGTACGCTTATGTCCGGCAGTGGAAGTCTTTCGGGTGGAACTTCTCTGAAAATCTGACTGGCTTCAAGCTTAGTTTCAGTCCCTAAGACACCTAATATTCTTCTTGTATTCATCCAGTACATGCGTTGGTGCTCGCTGGGACTGCAAGCCGGCTACTCCGATGGAAATACAGAACTACCCGCCAGCTGAAGATCTGCGCAGTAACTGCAGCGCGTCCAACAACATGGAGTTCACTACTTGTGAGATCGCTGAGCCGCTTACCTGCAAGGTAAGATATTATAGCTTTTATTTCTGAATGTGTTAGCCTGAAAGTTAATTCTTAATTTAGTTGATTCAATGGAGCGCAGTATACTGGGCGTCAAATGCGCTCTTGTGCTCTAAAACACAGTCTACAAAATGTTGCTCCACAAACCGATATGCTGAAGTGGATCTGGGCTGAACTAAGGGCTAAAAAACACTACCTGGAGCCTTGATACAGCCACGAGACGTCACCGCAAGCCCAGTAGAAGATGGCGGTACTTGTTGGAGAGAACACTCGACCAGCGGTCCCAACAATGGGATGATGCGGTCGGACAACAAAAGACAAAATACTCTGAAATAATCGTATTTTGAGTAATTATATTGGCGCCTTTTATGGCTGGAGTTACCTACACTATTGGCGACGTAGGGCGAATTTTTAAGCCACGTTCCACAGAGACTTGAGTGCAGTCAGGGAAATTTATTGGTAAGCAAATTGAGACACTACGTCAGTTTGTCGTGTTATAGCCATTTCTGACAACTGACAATGACTGCCAGTTGCGATTTGTAAACAGAGTGTCAGCAGTGTCAAGGATATCGACGCGCAAACTGTAACCCCAGCACGGCCTATTGTGATAAGCTTGAGTCACACATTTTATCACAGTTTGGAAACAAATACTGTGATTAAATGCGTGAATAAAGCCTATCACAGAGGCCGTACTCGCCCCGCTGAAGTGACTCAACACATGATTCGTAAAAAATTTGCGTCAGTTATCAGCAGCAGATTTTTTTGCAGTTTCATAGAAAAGTGCAATACCTACACGGACAAAATATATGGAACAGCAATGTCTTTTTTAACCGACGAAAAATACGGAGGAGGTTCTCAAGTCGACGAGAATAAATTTTTTTTTTTTTTTTTTTTATGTATGGCCACGCCAAACTTGTTACAGAGTGGTCCGATTTTGATAATTCTTTTTTTGTTGGAAAGGGTATATACCTCGAAGGTGGTCCCATGTAAATTTTCAATTCAAATCCAACCCTAAGGGTAGGAAAACGGGGGATGATTGATTGTTCACTTTTGCAAGCACATAGTAATTAATAGATTATAGCCACAAAAAAAATATAAAATAAAAACTTTTTAACGAAAAATTAAAGCGCCGAAATAATTGAAAAGCAAAAAATAATAAACCTTTCAGTCATTTTGAGTCGGCGCCAAACAATCAATGAACAAAGATCACTCAAAGCGCCGACTCAAAATGACTGAAAGGTTTATTATTTTTTGCTTTTCAGTTTTTTCGGTGGTTTAATTTTTTTAATAACCTATGATACTGTTTTTTATTTCATTCGAAAGTGCAAAACTAAGAGCTTAAAATATATAAAACAGCTAATTCTTTTTAAAATAACCGACTAAAAATGTCAACCAAATGTCAAGGGGGGTTTCAGAATTAAGTACTGAATCCATGGTAGGCTGCGCGTTGATCTCCCTGACACCCTGTGCACGAATAGTTTAAATTGATAGTCAGTTTACTTAGCAATCAATTTCTTTGACTAAACGTTTTAATATGATCCTTCTTGACGAAGGGTAAGTCAATCCTAAAATACCGGGCCTGTATACCTAAAATTTTAGACAACTTAACAACATGAAGAAGATTGAAAGTCTTATCCGATTCATTTCCATGCAGAACATGCATCTCCCGCCAACATCTACAACCGCGGAATGCCGCCCAGGCTGTCAGTGCAAGAAAGGCTTCGTTCTAGACACCATGTCCAAGAAGTGTCTCCCACCAGCTCAGTGCCCCTGTCACCATGGAGGCAGAAGCTACCCGGACGGACATGTCATGCAGGAAGAGTGCAACAAATGGTAAGTAACTTAATAGAAAATATTAGATTCCAAGATTTTTTGGGACGTTCTGTCTTTATTTCTCCACGAAGATAGCTGGAGCCCGAACTTCGCTGGTGTCCATTGTCCAGTTTTCCAATAAGATTAACTAATAAACTATCTACACTCTCTGGGGTTCCTATTTCGATAGTTGGTTCCGAAACGGGTAGTTCGGAATTTTAATTAATCTAACTGGTTTAAATTATGTAATTTAATAGATGTATTTACGCACTAATATACAACCTTACGCGAGAGCTGGAAATACAAAAAAATCATTTAAAAAGTTGTAAAAATTTAACGTTCCCTCTAAAAAACATATGTTTGGAGGCGCCGGGTATCGATCCCGGTACCTCTCGCATGCTAAGCGAGCGCTCTACCATCTGAGCTACGCCCCCGTTGTATCTTAGTTTCAAATAAAACAATACTTATTGGACATTGCGTATATTTGTATGTATAATGCGTAAGTACGTGCCTTTCACTTTTTTATAGAACGAGAGCGAGGTGATATCGATACTGCTTGCTCAGCATTGACACACAATTGTATCAGCAAACTAGTTTATAACACAAAAAAAATATTATATAGAAAAAAGGTTGACAAACTCTTTTTTTATTATTTTATTATTTTGCTTTAGCCCCCTAAAAAGGACGAAAATATTATATTTAATTTACTCCTCTCCATATGCTTGTTCTTTACTTCGATATTTAGAAGTATACACCTATAGAATTAAATATATAAATGTCCCTGGCATGACGCCAATTTGGGTTACCTATGCGTATTTTTACCGGAAACTCATCCACACATTTATCGACCCATAAACATGTAAAGTCTTATCTAATGGGATAAAAAACTAGACTTAGGTAATGAATGAACCAAGATACCTAGCCTTTTGGCTATTTATTTATAAGTGAAGATAACAAAAATACAATAAACAAACATTGATTATCTTGTTTAATTTATGATCTGATTCGGTGCTGAGAGATATTTTGGTAAGTATTGGCATTAATATTTCAGTTCTTTTTTCCGACCGGACGGTGTCGCACGTAAAAAATAGCATCATTCCATTTCTTCCCGTGTGTGCCGTATAAGGCGATTAACTGTTACACATGATAGGGTTCGTATGTATCATATGTATAATTTACCTTTGGGAGGCCAGGCAGGATGCTCCTCTTATTATTGTTATAATTCCCAAAACATGACAGAGCCCGCGTTATTAAAATATATATGTATAGCGTGACAGCGTGGTAAAAAAAAATCTGCAATGTCCAAAAACATGTGGGACAGCAATTTTTTTTTAAATAATCAACGATCAATTTTATTAACCTGTCCCTAAGTATAAATTAAAATATAAAAACATCAACCGTATACTGGAAAGTACTAGCATAGTAGATCAAAATTTACTTCATTTAAAAAATTTAATATTATAAAAACTTCTTCAGTTAAATAATACCTACCTACACTTTATCTTTTCATATAAAAAATAATTTAGGTAAATACAAACTTCATGTTTTCTTTTTAACCGACTTCAAAAAAGGAAGAGGTTCTCAAATGGACTGTATTTTTTTTAAATATTTAATATCAGTGAATAATGGCAGAGACATTCATAGCGCATGTTTATATTTCCATAATTTTCTGCACAGTGAATGCAAGAGCGGCAACTGGTCGTGCAGTCAACGTAAATGCGCCGGCGTGTGCGCAGCCTGGGGCGACTCGCACGTCGTCACCTTCGACGGGACAGACTACGACTTTGAGGGGGTCTGCACCTACCTGCTGGCTAAGGGCGTCATGGACAGCAATGATGGATTCGACGTGGAGATTCAGGTGAGGGGAAATGAGTTACAGGAAGAAATTAACAAGCTGGTTGTGTAGCATTATCAGCCTATTTTTTTCCCCACTGCTGGGATACAGGTATCCTCTCTTACGCAGCGGGCGCAGTGCGGGTTGGTAGATGTCACGGCATGTCTTCGAATTTTTGGTTCTAGGACATGCCGGTTTCCTAACGATGTTTTCCTTCACCGTTTTCAGAGCAGTGGTGATGATTTAATTTACATGAAGTAAAGCGAACCTGTCCGGGTATAGAACAACATTTTAAATTTATTCTGTATACACTAAGTAGCACACAGCACACACTATACAAAATTTATATACATCTCTTTCAGACAAATATAAGTAGACAGTAAGTAGCTGACACCCACAGGCAGAACACAACACAGACCTGTGGACATAATCTATATATATAAAATTCAAAGTCCTGAGTGACTGACTGACTGACTGACTGACTGACTGATATATCAACGCACAGCCTAAACCGCTGGTCCTAGAGACATGAAATTTGGAGGGTGTGTTCTTTGTGAAGAGAAAGTATCCACTAAGAAAGGGTTTTTTGAAATTCCATTCCTAAGAGGGTGAAATGGGGGGTTTAAATTGTATATTTCGACATCCACGCACGCGGGCGAAGCCGCTGGCAGACGCTAGTGTAACATATGAACCAGGGAAATAAACATCGTTACTTTCAACTCTGTCTGGGTTCGGGACCTACGATTCGCAAGTCGCAGCAGCTACCACTCAGCCACCACTGCTCTGCTGGTTGTATGGGTCCACGCATTAGCCAATTTAACCCAAACGGAGAGTAATAATGCCCCACAGATAGCTCGCTGCTATGGAGGTTTTTTTAAATCTTTTACGCTGTCTTTATTTTCCAACCTTAGAGTACCCACACTAAGTTTGGACCAAATACAATGAGAAAGTGTATTGGTCAAGTAATATTTGACGAAGTAAAATCTTTTTTGTCTTTTCTATAGAATGTTCCATGCGGCACAACCGGAGCCACCTGTTCTAAATCGGTGACTCTGAAGGTTGGCGGCGGTGGTAATGAAGAGATAGTCTCTCTCACCAAGGATTCACCCATACCAGACATTAGCAAGCTTAAGAGGTAAGTCAATACATAATACTAAGGTGTAATTTTAAAAACTTATTCATCAGCGTGATAGCTATGATTGAGGTTCGTGATTTACTAGGTTTAGTTTGCGACGATATCGTGCCGTATCGTAGCCTGATTTTCTGATTTATTTCCGTTAACTTGCTTGCTTGCTTACTGTTATATCAGAATGTATTGTTTTGGTGTCATGAAAAAAAAAAATTGTCACTTTAAGTCCTCTAGTCTCCATATTCACGTCAAATAGCCTATAACCAGTGGACGATCAAGAAACTTTCAACGATACCTCATACGTCAAATTATGATAAGCAGTTTAGAAGTTATGAGGGAACGGATGAACATACATTTATATCGGTCAAAATCATAATCCTCCTTTTTAATTATCCGTAGTCGGGTAAAAACACAATATTCCGAATAGGAGAGACAGGAGTTATGGCAGTTAATTATTATAAGAACAGCTGCAGGCAGACCTTGCCAAAGTGCAAATACATATTAGGTTGGGGAAAAAGTCTTTTCGCATTATAGTATGTATGAACTTGTAATAAAATCTCTTTGGCTATACTATTTGTATCTGGCTGGTTTTGGTATCATTGAAAGTTTAAATTTTAAAGAACATAATTCCAAATTCAAATTAGGAAAATGTGTGATTTTCATTTGTTTTTCGTACCGTCAAGATGAGTGAATCTAATGAAGAAATTCGATACATTTTAAAATTTTACTACAAGAAAGGTAAAAATGCAAAGCAAGCCGCGAAAAAAATTTGCGATGTTTATGGACCTAGTGTAGTGTCTGTGAGAGTAGCACAAATTTGGTTTAAGCGTTTTCAATCCGGAAATTTTGATGTCAAAGATGCACGTCGCTCTGGTCGCCCTATTAAGGATAAAATGGATGCCATTTTTGAAAAAGTGGAGCAAGATCGGCATACCAGTAGTTACGACGTAGCTGAAGAACTGAAAATTGACCACAAAACAGTTTTGGCGTATTTGAAAAAAACTGGGTACACAAAAAAGCTCGACATTTGGGTACCTCACGAGCTCACTGAAAGAAACCTAATGAACCGTGTACTCATTTGTGATTCTTTATTACGACGTAATGAAACCGAACCATTTTTAGGGTTCCGCACCTCAAAAGGAAAAAGCGGAACCCTTATAGGATCACTTTGTTGTCCGTCCGTCCGTCCGTCCGTCTGTCAAGACCCTTTTTCTCAGGAACGCGTGGAGGTATCAAGCTGAAATTTCTACCAAATACTGAAATCTACTGTTCCTTGAAGCTGTGAAAAAATGAAACTTCTAAGCTAACGCAATCAAAAGATATAGCCGTTTATGCAGCAAATTTCCGCAAATTTTCGAAACTCGCAAGGGAATCAAAACCTAAAAGGTACTTCCAGTCGATCTAGAATTTTGAAATTTGGTACGAAGCAACGTCTTATAGCACAGATAAAGGAAAAATTGCGAAAACCATACATTTTTAGTTAGATCATATAATAAAAATATTTTTAATAATTTTAAAGGTAATACAACGTTTTTACGGAACCCTCGGTGCGCGAGTCCGACTCGCCCTTGGCAGGTTTTGAAGAAGCTGATAACTGGTGATGAAAAGTGGATCACGTATGACAAGAACGTGTGAAAAAGGTCGTGGTCAAAGGCCGGTCAGGCTTCACAGACTTTGGCGAAACCCGGGTTAACTCGCAACAAGGTGATGCTGTGTGTGTGGTGGGATTGGAAGGGCATTATTCATTATGAGCTGTTACCACCAGGCAGGACAATCGATTCTGAACTCTACTGCGAACAACTGATGAGATTAAAGCAAGAAGTTGAGAGAAAACGGCCGGAATTAATCAACAGAAGGGGTGTGGTTTTTCATCATCATAACGCTAGACCTCACACATCTTTAGCCACCCAACAAAAATTAAGAGAGTTTGGCTGGGAGGTGTTAATGCATCCGCCGTATAGTCCTGACCTTCAGATTTCCACCTGTTTCGGTCTCTTCAGAATTCTTAAGGCAGTGTCAGGTTAACATCACGAGAGGACTGCCAAAACCACTTGTCGCGGTATTTTGACCAGAAGTCCCAAAATTTCTATAGCAATGGGATCATGTCCCTACCTACAAGATGGCGAAAAGTTATCGAACAAAATGGTACCTACATACTTTAGTTAAATGTAAATAAACTTTATTAAAAAATGTTTTGAATTTTCTTAAAAAATGCGAAGAAACTTTTTCCCCAACCTATTAGTTTAATCTGTGCTATTTTGTTTAGGATCAAGATGCGTATGGCCGGTGCTTACGTATTCCTGGATGTTCCAACACTGGGTATGAGTCTCCAATGGGACCGAGGAATGAGGGTGTACGTCAAAGTTGACTCAATCTGGCAAGGAAGAGTAAGTCATTGAGTATTCATCTTAGATTAGTATCATATTGTTATTTGTGTCTTCGACCCTACAGTTGACCATAAAATTGTCATAACCAGATGCCGCTGGCTGTGTCCAAAATTGTACGCTCAACTTTACATGATATTATTGAAACGTGATCAATAAATAAAAAAAAGCGAGACAGTTGAATAGTAATTGAAAGATATGCATAAAAACAGACTTTCGTATTTGAAACAGTACGTACCTAAATTCTTGTCTAAAGTGTAAGCACTTGGAGACCAGGAAGTATCTAGAATTTAGTCAATAAAAATAAGTTTAACCACACAAAATAAAAATAAATAAATAGTCCTAAACTAGGAGTCAGTGTTCTACGGACTCCTAGGTCACAATTACTGGCTCTTTATTCAACATTGTTCCTATCTTGGTGACTTTATTGTTATTCTAAGCAAGAAAGAGAGACCAACATCTTCTTGGCCCTTTGCCTCATCAACTAATTAACATCTTTCTTCAGGTAAAAGGTCTATGCGGCAACTACAACAGCGACAGACGCGACGACTTCCAGACGCCTTCAGGAGGCGGCATGGCGGAGTCTTCAGCACTCATTTTCGCTGACTCCTGGAAACTTAAGCCCACGTGTCCTAAACCACAACGACTTTTGGTAATTTTGAAGTAGTGAAGAAGGCTGTAATTTTTTGAGTATTTTGCTTAGTGCCATATTTTAAGTTTTTTTATGTTACAGTCTTGTAGCCTAAATAGGCAGAGACTTCATATGTTCAGGTTGTTTTAAATCTATTAATATTTGATCATTCGAATTTAAAGTGATGTCCGGATTTGTATATTATTTTATGCGACAAGACAGTTTTAACCTTAGATAACTTTCAATTTAGTGGGAATGTTTGTCAAAAATGACAAAGCAATTACCAGACCACTAAGATAGGACTAGGATTCGCAGGTCCATTATACCTTTCATCAGACCACTGTAATCCTCTTTATTCACACTTCAAACACAAAAAAAAACCAGTATGAGAATAGCAAAACGAGACGTATAAACCTTCATTCCTTGTCCAGGACCACTGCAAACAACGTCCGGAACGTAAAGAATGGGCGTCGTCCATCTGCAGCAGCATGAAGCAGTACCCGTTCACGCTGTGCCACGCGGAGGTGTGTCCGTCCCCGTACATCGAGCGCTGCGCGCGTGACGCGTGCGCGTGTGACGCGGGCGCCGACTGCGACTGTGCGTGCACGGCGCTGGCGGCGTACGCGCATGCCTGCGCTGCGCGAGGGGTCACCTTTAAGTGGAGGACGCAGGCCACTTGTCGTAAGTTTACATTTATATACAGCAATATTTATCGTTTTGTTCGGTGAAGTACCGAACCGAAAGAATAGCAACATCCCGTTTCTTCCCTTGTGTATCGTAGGAAAGTGACTAATGGAGTTACTAGAGAATGGGCAGCAGCGTTCTCTATGCATTTTACCACCATACTGCGATCGCCAACCCGCCTGCCAAGCGTGACGATTATGGCAAACCCCCCTTTGGGAGTGGCTTATGGCCAACAGTGGACGTGTTTCGGCTGAAATGATGACGAATATTTATCGATTATCAGAGCCACTCAAACTTACAACCTTTTCAGGAAGATGTCGCTCTTAAATGTATTTCCCTATTTTTAGTCAAAGAATCTGCATCGTCATACAACGTAGCAATGCTGCCAACCTTTTGGACACTTTTTCCATTAACAGCGATGCGGACGATCTTTTTGATACCCTGTGATTCTTTTCTCTCTGTGTCTACATATTGTTACATATTATTTAATGTCTATTAGCCTATATAACATGTAAATATTACCCAATTAATACAATATGACACTTATCCTGAAACTAAAACGTCAATCTAATTTCTCCACCAGCCATGCAGTGTGACGAAGAATGCTCCAACTACGACGCGTGTCTGTCTCCGTGTCCAGTGGAGACCTGTGACAACACCCTGTACTACACAGATATGAAGACCAGCTGTGAACAGGATACTTGTGTTGAAGGTAACCTATAGGAATACCTAATGTAAAATGATTTATGTAATTTAGAAGAGAATCGTGTGTTATTGAACTAGATAGCTTTTATTTTTAAATTTTCTGAAGTAAATGACGACAGCTTTTAATTTTTAGAGTTATAGAGTTGTGAGGAACAAGGTGTAAAGTTAACTCAACCTCTGTAAAAATGGGAGGATCCTCCGACCAGCACGCTTAGCATGACCACAATAGAAACGAGTTTTGTCGACGGAAGAATAGACAAAATGACAGATTGTAGAAAGATTTCTATCGTCTTAAGCACGGCGATGTTAAAACTGAAGAGAGGAAATATTTTATTCTTCAATCGACAAAATTCTACGATGTCGAGCATGGCAACTAATTTTTCTCTACTTATAAGTTTGAGTTTCAGTTGGGGGTACATGTTTTTTACAGGATTTTATTAATTATAATCATCAATACAATATTCTAAGATCGTTTATTCCCACTGTATGACTATTCAATGAAAAAGTCCTTAGCGGATCCACCTTAATTACATTAGTTACTACTCTCTTGCTATGGAAAGAATAACTGTCTTTGTCTTCATAGAAACCCGAGTCTATAGATCGCCCCGTGCTCGGGCCGAAGAGATGTCGAGTTGAATAGAAAGACCTTTGTCTATTCTTGGTAGAATAGAGATAGAATTGGTCATGCTACGCCTGCTGACGAGTGTCTGGTGGGCTATTGCCCGATAATCGATGTCGGAACGTTGTATAGATTCTAGTTGCGCGGTAAACTTTGCTTGCAGGATGCATCATTTTGCGTAACGTCAGTGTGATACGTAGTTTGGATGTGCCAATTTAGATGCCACCACAAATTATGGAGGAAGGGACTTTGGGACATGCTTTAGGGTCTTTTAATAAATTCATTTTGATTTGTCATAGGTTTAGATGTTTACGCTCGGTACAGTGAAGTCTCATTTAGAGCACAATGTCACTAACACGGAATAAATACTCAAAAAGATTAATAACATTCCTAAACTAGTCCTTACTTAAGCAAGCTTATGTTCATTGTAAAAGTACACGTTTAAAAACATTTCCACCCACTCACGCCAGGTTGCAAACCCAAAAAATCCTGCCCCGAGGGCCAAGTCTACAAGAACAGTACTCACAAGGATTGCGTGCCTCGTGCTAAATGCAAGCCAGTGTGCATGACCTTGGATGATGGACGGGAGGTCGCGGAGGGAGAGGTCATTGAGGAAGATGAGTGCCACACCTGTCGGTGTTCTAAGAAGCAGAAGATCTGTACGGGCCAGCCTTGTAGCACTATTGAGACGGTGAGTATTTATTTGTAATGGAGTAGAGGAATTTTTGGGAAGAGACGGGAAAAGTAGAGACATAAATTTTAGATATTCTGATTTGTGGCAGAAAGTGTTGGATTTCTAGAGATCTGAGTGTAATTACTTCTAATAGGATCATTCAATATAATATGTACTGTTCCTGATTGTAATATGATATATCGAGTTCCACAAAAAAATGTCATTGTGGGTGTCTAATTTACGACAAGTATGTCATAATATCGTTGAGCGACTGCAATCTGCAGTGCACCTTTAGTAAAAATCTATTTTCTGAGTCAGTAGACGAGCTTTCGTCTAGTGACTCAGAAAATAGATTTTGATTAACAACATCTGTGAATCTCCACCTGCGCAGGTTTTTTTTTCTTCCTGCCAGGGTCGGGAGGTTGTTCGAAAGAGATACCGTGACCCTGGTACATGGGCAACTGAAGGAACACGGGTGGGTTTTAGTCAGTAAAAGTCTGACATGCCCTCCCGCTCCGCCCAGAGCGGGAGAAGTCATTTGATGATTTCCCATCCAAAAAAAGCAGGTTTTCTTCAATGTGGTACTGTCCCACAAACAATGCGGCACTTGATATCTTGTCCAGCATGTCCTGTTGTTTGCACGCTACAGGAGTAAAGGACGCTGCTGAAAGTGCTAAGCCCGTAGCCAAATTCTGGGCTAACTATACTTAGATTGCTGTCGACACGCTAAGAAGGACACTTACACATTTTTCTTTTTTTTCTGTTCTCTCAGCCTCAAGAATTAACATCCCCGAAACCTCACGATGAGCCACTGAAGTGCGTGACGGGCTGGACCTCTTGGATCAACAGAGGAGCACCCGAGGTAGGGCCCAACGGAGAATCTATTGACAACGAGCCACTACCACGACCCAACGAACTGGTAAGTAACTTTACAATCCACTACCATAATTATAATTTCGCTATACAAAGTTCTTCAGGCGATTGTCTCGAACTTTGATTTGAAGCTCGAAATAGAAGTTTTATCTATAACATTTTTGCGAGATGCAAATATGAGTTTTATCTCACTAAGAAAAACTCTCTTCGTGTAAATGAGTAGTAACGATGTAGCTGTTACAATGACAAGTAGTGATATTAAAATCTTCTATAGACAATTTGATGAGGGCAAAAAAAGGGCGAGAAAATCTACTCGTCTAAATATGGCTTAGAATATAGTGTCAAATTAAATTTTGTGACAATACTTTAACCACGTGTTGGGTATTGATATCGAAAACTACTGGAAGAAAAAACAAAACATAAAAAAACATTGTTTCCATTTTGTTCAAAACTTTAAATGACTCTGTGACATGTACTTTAAGGCAACCAAACGACTGTTTGGAAATTCGTAAAAAAAATATCTAAGTTCCACGAACAATTATAAAAACAGACGTTCCGCTGTCCGGGTGACGCGGTTCGCTGACCGATTACGAGCATTGACCATCGCCCATCGAAATATGTTTTTTTTTATGGCATTACTTTAATGCCAGTTTATTTAATCCGACCCTGTTGATCAAGTGAGCCTGTTTGTCAATCAATAACATAAATATTTTTTCTCGTAAACAGACAATCGGTACACCAATGTGTAAAGAAAGCATGATGAAGGAGATAGAATGCCGCACAGTGGGCGACCACAAGTCTCCCAAAGAAACAGGACTTGACGTGGAATGTAGCTTACAACGAGGGCTGTACTGCAAGGAGGTCGGGAAGAAGTGTTTAGACTTCGAGATTAGAGTGTACTGCGAGTGTGAGGGTGAGTAAAAACAATTACTGTGGAAGAGAGGGCAGATAGGGGCTAAAGCAGTAGATGGCCTATGGCACTTATACCTTCGCGGGCTAATTAAATTTACTACAAAAGCGGGAGGGCCGCAGAAACAAATATTTTCAGTTTTCAAGTAAAGAAACTTTAGAGGTGTCAAGGGACACCCGGATGGAACGAAGTTCCTTTTCAGGATTCATAATTTTTATATTTTTTAGGGTTCCGCACCTCAAAAGGAAAAAGCGGAACCCTTATAGGATCACTTTGTTGTCCGTCCGTCCGTCCGTCTGTCAAGACCCTTTTTCTCAGGAACGCGTGGAGGTATCAAGCTGAAATTTATATTAAATACTCAAATCTACTGTCCCTTGGAGCTGTGAAAAAATCAAGCTTCTAAGCTAACGCAATCAAAAGATATAGCCGTTTATACTGCAAATTTCCACAAATTTTCGAAACTCGCGAGGGAATCAAAACCTAAAGGGTACTTCCAGTCGATCTAGAATTTTGAAATTTGGTACGAAGCACCGTCTTATAGCACAGATAAAGGAAAAATTGCGAAAACCGTAAATTTTTAGTTACATCATATAATAAACAGAACAAAACACAGACAGAAATAAAACCAAGCCAAGAAACAGAACAGAACTACGACTCGATTGTCGTGATGGGTGAACTTTTACTTATATACCTACAGGTTTGTACGGAACCCTCGGTGCGCGAGTCCGACTCGCACATGGCCGGTTTTTTTTAAATTATTTATTATGTACAAAAAACCTGTATATACTCAACAAAAATATTCTCTCTCTCTCTCTCCTCCTCTCTCTCGCCCTCTCTCTCCCTCTCTCTCTCTCCCTATCTCCTTGTCTCTCTCCCTCTCTCTCTCTGTCTCTCTCTCTCCCTCTCTCCCCTCTCTCCCTGTCTCTCTCTCTCTCTACTCACAACAAAAAAAACAACAATATACAAACAAATACAAACAACAAAATATATACAGTCGAATTGAGAAACCTCGTCCTTTTTTTGAAGTCGGTTAAAAAGTGTCGTGACAACTTTTCGTAAGATTTTTTTCCGTCTAGCCCCCTTTCACAACGCGCGATAAGGAACTTCGTTCCAAAAATACAAGGTGACCATTTCTTTATACGATTATTGGTTCTTCGTTAATTTATCTTTAACAATCATATCGATATCAACATCAACATTCGTTGTTGCCAGACGCATTGCATGAAGAAGTGACTTATCTGAACAATGAAGATCTATACTTAGATTTTATAAAGTTCACTGTTGAATACGTACTTACACATAAATAAGTGATACTAGACTATAACTGAAGAAGTAAAACAATTTTCTGATTAATTTACACTTTAAAACATCCGTCGCGGGCCGCATGAAAACAAGTCACGGGCCTTTGTCTGGACAGCCCTGGCTTATGGTATCGACCCTGACTTACGAGTTGTAGGTCGCGAGTTTGAACCCAGCCAGCTTACTTTGTGTAAATAATTTTATTACGATTGCTCTCACACGGTAAAACGAACCAGCAAAATTTAAGACAAGGGAATGTATCAACCCACTCTGGGCCCGCGTGTTGTATTACAGCCCACTCCCTCTGAAAGAGAGGGGACCTGTGACCCAGCAGTGGGACATTATAAGTTGATTATGCTATTCATCTAGATGTATCTAGTATTGTTTGATTTGGCTGAAGGGAGTAGACAAGAAAACCCTTAGCTCTAAATAACAGTTTACTGTCCAATTTTAGAATTTTGAACTTATGATGATCACGTCGACCTTATAACATTTCAAATGGGGTTCCAATCTCGGTTCAATTAGTAAACATTTATCCAAACAAATACAAATAGACAGTAAAGCATTACAGTCCGTAAAATTTTTTTTTGTTCTTTATATAATGGGTAACTAACGGCGATATTTACATAATTATATTAAGTTACAGCGAATATGTATTAAATACAGTATGTAATTACTAACTAGCTGTGCCCGCTGTTTCGTGAAAGATGAAAGGGGTGGAGGGAGGCCTTTGCTCAGAAGTGGGACAGTGGTGTAAGCAAAAAAAAAAAAAAATCGTTTGATATTTTGATTATTAAAAAAAGTTTGAAAACAAAGATTTTAGTTACTTGTTAAGAGACTTCTTTTTGTATTTTGATTCCACTTTAACATATTCAAATCAAACACTTTTCTGTAAACAGAACCGTCTCTCTGCGAGAACTCAGTACGTCCGAACGAGCCGCACCCGACGGACTGCACGAAGTTCTACGAGTGCGCGCCGAGCGGGCCCGTACTGAAGCCGTGTGGGCCCGGCACTATGTACAATAACGTCACTATGGTGTGCGACTGGCCTTACAATGTGCTGCTGGTCAGGCCCGACTGTGGGGGGACTACACCTGGTTAGTATAATTTGTTTCTTTGTTTCATAATATGCGATTTTAACTCTATTTTTGCCTGAAGGGTTTTTTGAATTTGTTTTTTTTTTAATAGCCTTTACTGTCCCACTGCTGGGCAAAGGGCTCCCCCAATTTCTTCCAGGAACTCTTGTCCCGCGCCACCTCAAACCAGTCGTCGCGGTACGCATCTAGGTCGTCTCGCCAGCGCTTTCTGGGCCGACCGCGGTGGCGACGTCCATCTTCAGGCACCCATTGTGTGCATTGCCCAGCAGTTATCTTGCATACGGCTAATGTGACCCGCTATGAATTTGAAATTAATTTAAGATAAATTATCTGTTTCGGAACTGGGCCAGACTAATGTAACCAGCACCATATTTGCTTAATACTGTCAATGTTTTATCATTTCAATAATTTCTAGGTGCTGTAAAGACGACCATAACGACGACACCCGCAACAGTTGCGCCAGGTACGTTTCAACCAACCAAAATCAATTAAATCTATTTCAATCTTCTCCATTGTTTCATAAGTTCGAAAAATTTGTCTGCTCAACAACGAAAATGACGCAATTATTTGAACCGTCAAAATGAAAATGAAGATCTCCTCCGTAACTTACTTTGGGGTCTTTCAGCCTACCCTACTTAACATGTCAGAAACAAGAGAGCCATTCTACACGCAATTAGAAATAAAAATAAGTTCAAAACTCCGTCTAAGTCACGGTATTTTGTAAAATGTTGTTAATTTTTTTTTTTTTCTATAATTTGCAGGTACTGTAAAAACAACCATCACGACGATACCCACGACAGTTGCGCCAGGTACTTTTCAACCAACCGAAATGAATTTGTCATATTGATTTGTAAAGTTGGCTCCAATATTCCTACAACCTAATGTCCAACCGTCTCAGAATCTAAACGTAGACTAGAATAAAAATCTTCTAGATCATCATTTTACCTTATATTCATCGTCCGGGACATTATTTAATATCACAAACAATTCTCCCCGTGTCTCGGAAAGCACATTCAACCGTTGGCCCCGGGATCTTTGACAGTCGTTACGGGTCGTCAGAAATCCGAAAGTCTGACAATTAGTCTTACCAGAGAGTATTGTATTACCCTGTCACTAAGTTGCGGAGGTCAGATAAGAAAAAAAAACTGGCATTCAGGTGCATCTAGTAAGACTGAAAGTCGACCCCAATATAGTTACAATAGAGGCAGGCCTAGGCAGATGATAACTTCATATTTATTCCTCTCCAGGATCATCACAGGAGTACAGAACACCGACGGCGACTCCGTCACGTTGTCCTCCCGGCCAGGAGTACAACGCGTGCGCGTACCGCTGTGACAGACTGTGCGACTATTTCAAGAAGTCGCTCGTAGCTAGAGGGCGCTGCATTGGAGAGGTGAGTACATAAGGAGCATTGTGTATACTGTACTGGATTCGAGTGGATATGATATGCATCGTGCTTCTCACCGAGAGGATGCCTGTGTCCCAGCAGTGGGAACGGTATAGGCTAATTATGCGTGCTTTAGAAAAGACTGTGAAGTATGAGTGACATTGTCGTCGCCGTACAATGCCGAGCTTTTCTTAAAACCCTGAATTGATTTTATTTCTGCAAGTAGGTTTTACAAACACTTTTACACGTTAATTATATTTTAAATACAAGATGAGGTCAACGTTTCTTATCGGCCTACTCTAAGAAAGGCGAAAACAAACCCAGAGGTTACAGTGTCTTTTGAAGTCTAGACATAATCTTGGTTAGATCATGTGAATACCATGTAGGTTGGTGTCGTGAATTTGAGGAAAGATACAAACACATATTGAGTGGATCTATTTAATCAGTGCACGCATTTGTCAGCAATCGTGCAGCATGTCAGAACACTCCATGTCAGACCGCGAATGTATCGAAACGACTACACTTTTGGACATTAAATTTTACAGGAAAAATCATATTCAGATGTAACAGATATAGCTGACGCGGTCGGTAGCAATACTGGCCCCTTTTCTAGTTAGTCATTTTGGACCAGTACTTTTCAAGGTGCCTTGCATATAAAATACCTACATTGAAATTTGTACTCTGGAGTGTCCGAAGACAAAATAAACAAAATGTTGGAGGCGCTTTATGTTCTTTTTCCTTCAACAGATGTGCGTGGAAGGCTGTGTGGGTAAACCATGTGATTCCGACTCTTTCTGGCGTGACGAGAAGACCTGCGTACCTAAGAAAGACTGTACCTGCTTCTCCGATGACAAGATTGTTAAGGTATGTCATAACTGCGATACCGTTTTTTTTTTTTTAATTTTCAGGTTTGGTGGCTAATCTTTTGACATAATTCCTGTTTTATGCTAAAAACATGGGCCTTAACCGTAACTGGCGAAATTTTTGTGTACTTCTCTGTCTCTAACCCTTCGAGGGTACAAAACATTTTGCCTGTATAAGGATGTTTTATATGTGGTTTCTCAACGAACGTCCACCTCTTCCATCAGCCGGGCGGCGTGGTAGTAGACGGCTGCATCAAATGCCAGTGCCTCAACAACGAGTTCCACTGCGACTCCAACGAGTGCGTGGTGACCAGTACGCCGCTGGAAGTCGCCACGCACCAGCCCATCATCGAGCCGCAGATCCTGCCCTCGCCCAGCACGAGGGTGCCGCGCCAGCGCAAAACTACCACGGAGAGACCTACCACGGTCGTGACGCAGCCGCCACCTGAATGTTCTCCAGAAGAGTAAGGAGCTTTTATTCATTTTTAACGCGTTTTTATTAGCTTGGTATGTATCTTTGTAACGGAATCTTTGAACGTGATTTTCACCCCCTTTAAAACGTTGAATTAATTTTAAACTTTGCGCACTTATCAAGGGCTGATGACACAATAATTTCATAAATTTGTGCCTTTATCCTTGCCAGGATCACCAGGGTAGCAAAAAATAAAACGGCAAACCCAATTTTGTAGCTAGTCGAACTAAAACATAGAAAATAAATAATAATTTAAAAAACTTAAAACAACACGCTTTCTTAGAAAATCGAACAAAAAAGTAGAAAAGTGGGTTTTTCGTTTCTTTTTTAGGGTTTTGTTGCCAAATGGCAAAAAACGGAACCCTTATAGATTCGTCATGTCTGTCTGTCTGTCCGAGTATGTCACAGCCACTTTTTTCCGAAACTGTAAGAGCTGTGCTATTGAAACTTGGTAAGTAGATGTATTCAGTGAACCGCATTAAGATTTTCACACAAAAATAGAAAAAAAACAATAATATTTGGGATACATAGAACTGAAACTCAAAAAAAATTTTTTCATTAAACCCATACGTGTGGGGTATCTATGGATAGGTCTTCAAAAATGATATTGAGGTTTCTAATATCATTTTTTTCTAAACTGAACAGTTTGCACGAGAGACACTTCCGAAGTGGTAAAATGGTCCCCCCCCCCGTAACTTCTAAAATAAGGGAATGATAAAACTAAAAAAAATATATGATGTACATTACCATGTAAACTACCAACGAAAATTGGTTTGAACGTGATCTAGTAAGTAGTTTTTTTTTAATACGTCATAAATCGTAAACCACAATTTACCTTTCATTCGATCAACTCAAATATAAAAATTAAAAAAAAAAACATTTAATTTCATAAACGATGATGACGAATGATGATGATGATGACCTGCAGGTTTGTACGGAACCCTCGGTGCGCGAGTTCGACTCGCACTTGGCCGGTTTTCTTTTTTGCTATCCTGGTGATCCCGGCCAGGATAGAGGCAAAAATTTATGAAATTATTGCATTGTCATCGGTCCTTGTTATGTGCACAAAGTTTCAAATTAATCTTAAAACCGTGTTTTTTAGTTTTCGTACTATTATTTTTAACAACGAATTCCATTTCTCGTGGCTTAATGATAATTTGGGTCGATAAAAGTTTAAGCTGCGGTGAATTCGTAGATTGGTAACCACCACCCATATAGAAAACCTCCGTGCCCCGGAAAGCACGTTAAGCCGTTGGTCCAGGTTGTCATTCGTCTGTTGGTGGGGTGGGTTGCAGCGAGAGTCAAGCTGCTGCAACCCAGGGCTTTGCGGTGTTTCCGTTGCCTGGATATGGGGCATGTCCGGGCACGGTGCACCGCAGAAATAGACCGCAGCGACCAGTGTTATCGCTGCGGTCAGCCCGGCCACAAGGCCACCCAGTGCTCCGCCGCGCCAAACTGCAGCCTTTGTGCTGCTGCAGGGAGGCCCGCTGGGCACAGAGCGGGTGGCAAAGCCTGCGGTGTGCCCACCAAAAAGGGCAAGAAGAGGAGGCGAAGAAGGGGTGCCAAGGCTGCCTGGGGCTCTTTACCCCCCCCTCAGCCTGGGTGCTCAACGGCCGACTCCCGGCCTAGGAATGGTGCTGTGGAGGGAATGGACTGCGTATAATGGCGCCTTACCATTTCCTCCAGGGCAATATCAACCACGCTGCCAGAGCTCAGGACCTCTTGCTCCAGAGCATGGCAGCGTGGTCGATCGACGTGGCTGTGGTCGCCGAGCCGTACTTTGTCCCCCCCAGAGATAACTGGGTGGGAGACTTGGACGGTTCGGTGGCCATAATTGGCAGGGCTCTTGTCAACCCGTCCCGAGGTCACGGCTGGGTAGCCGCCCTCGCGGACGGCATTGGCACGGTTGGGGCGTATTTCTCGCCCAACAAGAGCCTCGCCGACTTCGAGAACTTCCTTGTCGAGTTGGGCGCCGTCGTAGGCCGACTCCACCCTCGCCCTGTGCTGTTACTAGGGGATCTCAACGCCAAGTCATCGGCGTGGGGATCTCCGGTGACCGACGCTAGGGGCGAGGCGCTGGAAGAGTGGGCGGTCACGACCGGCCTGGTTGTCCTAAACCGGGGCTCGGTCCACACGTGCGTGCGGCAGCGGGGCGGTTCTATAGTGGACGTCTCGTTTGCAAGCCCTGCTGTCGCAAGCCGTGTCCACGACTGGCGTGTCGCTGTGGAGGTGGAGACGTTGTCGGATCACAGATATATCCGGTTCGACGTCTCCACCCAGACCACCGGCGACCGTCGTCCATCGGCCCCGCGAATGGACGGCCCGCGCTGGGCGCGTAAGCGCATCGACAGGGAACTTCTCGAGGAGGCTGCTATTGTCCAGGCCTGGAGCCGGGAGTCGGCAACGGACGGACCCGTCGACGTCGAAGAGGGGGCGCTGTGGTTCCGTGGGGCGATGACGCACATCTGCGACGCGTCTATGCCCCGCGTCCACACGCATTCAGCGAGGCGCCAGGTGTACTGGTGGTCTGCCGAGATCGCGCGGCTACGTGTCGCCTGCGTGTCGGTCAGGCGCCAGTACACCCACTACCGCAGGAGACGTCGTCGGGTCCCTGACGAAGAAGCCGCGCTGTATGAGGTGTACCGCGCGGCGAAGGAGGCTCTGTGGCTGGCCATCGGCGAAGCGAAGACGCGAGCTAGGGAGGAGATGTTGGAGATTCTTGACGGAGATCCGTGGGGGCGCCCCTATCGGGCGGTTCGAGGGAAACTTCGAGCCGCGGCGCCTCCACTCACGGAGAGTCTCCAACCAGAGCTGCTGGAGGAGGTCGTCGCAGCCCTCTTCCCGGCAAGAGCGGAGCACACTCCGCCGCCGATGGCTTTGCCCACAGCCGCAGAGCCTACAGAAGGGAACGCCATCAGCGTCCCAGAGGTGACACAAGGAGAGATGGGGGCGGCCGTGTTGCGGCTCCGGGCCAAGAACGTGGCTCCGGGGCCCGACGGTATACACGGCTGCGCGTTGGCCCTCGCTCTGAAGGAGCTAGAGCCCCAACTGGGAGGACTCTTCACAGCGTGCCTTGAGCAGGGCCGGCTTCCCAGTTTGTGGAAATCAGGTCGTCTGGTCCTGCTCAAGAAGGCGGGGCGCCCAGCGGACTCACCGTCCGCGTACAGGCCCATAGTGTTGTTGGACGAGGTCGGGAAATTATTCGAGCGAATTATCGCTGCCCGCCTCGTCCACCACTTGTGCAGAGAGGGGCCTGACCTGGCCGAGAGCCAGTTTGGCTTTCGGCACGGGCGCTCCACCATCCACGCAATATCGCGTGTGAGAGTCCTGGCAGAGGAAGCAGTGTCCCAGGGTGGGGTGATGTTGGCGGTGTCCTTGGACATTTCCAACGCCTTCAACACCCTGCCTTGGAGCTGCATTCGGGAGGCACTGCTGTACCATCGGGTGCCTCCCTACCTCTGCCACATCGTTGGGGCTTATCTCGAAGATAGGGGTGTCACCTACATGGGGCGTGATGGCGGAAACCAGCGCCGCATGTCGTGCGGTGTTCCACAGGGCTCGGTCGTTGGCCCGCTCCTGTGGAACATCGGGTACGACTGGGTGCTGAGGGGCGAGCTCCCACCGGGCGTGGAACTGACGTGTTATGCGGATGACACGCTGGTCACGGCCCGGGGGAGCTCGTACAGGGATGCAGCGTTGCTGGCGACGGCTGCGGTTTCACAGGTGGTGAGCCGCATACGGCGCCTAGGCCTGGAGGTGGCCCTCAACAAGTCGGAGGCCATGGCCTTTCATGGCCCCCGGCGGGCGCCGCCGGCCGGATCACAAATCGTGGTGGGGGGGTGTCGGATCGCTGTCGAGTCCACCATGAAATATCTGGGATTGGTGCTCGACAGCCGGTGGGACTTCGGCCCCCACTTCCGGCGGCTGGCGCCCAAGTTGATGGGCGCGGCTGGGGCGCTGTCAACGCTGCTTCCCAATCTGGGGGGGCCCGAGCGCCGCCTGTAGGCGGCTCTACGTGGGGATCGTGCGATCCATGGCCCTGTATGGGGCCCCGATCTGGGCGGCTGACCTGACGGCCGGCAGCATCGCTGTCCTGCGAAGACCGCAGCGAGCGATGGCCATCAGAGTCATCAGGGGATATCGCACGATCTCCTACGAGGCGGCCTGTGTACTGGCTGGATCCCCACCGTGGGACCTCGAGGCGAAAGTACTCGCGTCACTGTATCGGTGGCGCGAGGAAGCGCGGGAGCGAGGCGAGCGACTGACGGAGCGACACATGGAGCTTCGTCGGTCGCAGCTCCGCGCAGCCCTGGTGGCGAGCTGGCAGGACAGGCTTTCACGCCCTACCGCCGGCCTCGCCACCGTCGAGGCGGTCCGGCCAGTACTCGGGCCCTGGCTCGGGAGGAGGCACGGCTCCCTGTCGTTTCGGGCGACGCAGGTGCTCTCGGGGCATGGTTGCTTCGGGAAGTACCTGTGTCGCATAAACAGGGAGCCGGACGCCCGGTGTCACCACTGCGTCGACTGCCGGGAGGATACGGCGCGGCATACGCTGGCAGAATGTGCCGCTTGGGAGGAGCCGCGTCGTGTCCTCGTCTCAGAAGTAGGCAGTGACCTATCGCTGCCGGCCGTGGTCGAGTCGATGGTCGGCAGCGAGGAGTCCTGGGACGCGGTGGTATCCTTCTGCGAAACTGTCATGTCGCAGAAGGAGGCTGCGGAAAGGGAGCGGGAGATATCTTCCGCTGACCCAGCCCGCAGCAGGCGCACCGGGCGTCGGCGGAGGGCGGACAATGCCCTCTTCCAGCCCCCCTAAATGGGTCCAGGGGCGACGGATCTGGGGACATCCGTCGCCCCCTATTGCTACGGACCCGAGATGGTGGCGCGTAGTGTTCCACGCGCGCCTCTCTGTGATGTATGGGGGGGAGTTTAACACCTCACTCCCCCCCAACGTGAGGAGGCCCGCAAAGGCGGGCCGGCACCGGTCGGGGATCGCGGAAGACATATTGGTTCCCGTGGTCCCCGACGTAGGTGTGGGACGGAACACCGGGGTGGTTTTAGTCAGTAAGAGTCTGACAGACCCCTCCGCCCACCCCAGGGCGGAGGACATCCATGAGGATTTCCACCTCGTGACCAAAAAAAAAAAAAAAAGGTTGTCATTCGTAGAGCTATGACAGACGTTGTGGATAGTCAGAAGCCCAAAGGGATATTACGAGTATGTTACCTAGCCGGTAAAGTGCTACAAGTGACTTTTGTCCCTTTTGAGTATGGAGCGTTTTAACAAATCATCAATGTAACAACGGGAATCGAACGTCACGCTACGTCACCTACCCCACTGGGTTCGATTCATGAGCATTGTAGAGAAATACAATCTATACATCTATACATACAAATAAATAAAATTGGAGTGTCTGTTTTTAATATTAAGATAACCACTTTTTACTAAGTGTATATGAATGTATACACGATACATATACCAAAACAACATTTTTTACAATTTTTGTCTGTCTGTCTGTCTGTCTGTTTGTTCCCGCTAATCTCTGAAATGGCTGGACCGATTTTGACGGGACTTTCACTGGCAGATAGCTGATGTAACAAGGAGTAACTTAGGCTACTTTTATTTTAGAAAGATTCTTTTATTTTAGAAAAAAATAACCGTCTTCGAAAACTACGCTGACATACGTCTCAAAATTCTAAAAACCCTGGCTGAATCCTACGAAATAGATCAAAATAATGTACTACAGTATTGTACACCTTAAAAAGGCCTACAAAAATGTCGCAATGGTATATGTCTATCTCTTAGGGATAACCCACAATAACCATTTTTTATCTTTTACTTTTTACGAGAAATAAGGGCTTATTTACGAACCAATTTTAAGCAATACAGCATTAATCCTTATCCAGTTAAGTACCTTAAATACATTGTGCATTTAATATAGATCAATATGGCCCTTTACAGCATGTAATTTAAATGAATATCTTAGAAGATATTAGAGATTTAAAAAGCGGGCGCAGAGCGCGTTGGCAGCTGCCGAGTAGTACAGGATAAGTAGGATTGCAATTCATATTACTTTGGCTTCATAGTAATTGCGAATATCGTGTGTTCATTATACTCAAAATAAACCTAATAGTATTATTCCAAGTAAGAGACCGCGAAATGGCTTAGATGTTTAGATTTTTGGATGTTTGTTTCTCAATGATGCAAAGACGGCCAAACGGATTTAGATCGAATTTGGCACAAACATATATTATATCATGGATACGTAACAGATAGGATACCTACTTTATCCCGGTAGTAGGTTCCCGGGTGATATTTTCCGACAGCTATACGGGCCAAGTCACTGGCAAAAGTACTATTCCTATTATTATGTTCGGTGTCTGGTAAATGATTGAGTGTCTGATAGGTAAAATAGGAGCGTTAAGAAAAACCAGGAAGACTTATATTCAACTAAACCAAGCCCTATGTCGCAGTCTTCTTACTCTGAATACTATTACTTTTATTTTTAAAACACCAACACACATGATGTTCTCATAAACTATGAATCCCAAGTAATATGAGTTATAATCCTACTACTAATAATATTATATATGTGACAATATGTATGTATGATTGGGTGTTTGTTTCTCAATCACGCAAAAATGGCTGAATGGATCTGGATCGAAAATAGCACACAGAGTCTATATATTACCTATATAACCTGGAATAACACATTCTTATCGCGGTAGTACGTCCTCTTGCATTAATTTCCGACATCCACGCGGGCGAAGCCGCGGGCAAAAGCTAGTCTATACATATAAATAAAATTGGAGTGTCTGTTTTTAATATTAAGATAACCACTTTTTACTAAGTGTAGGATGTATACACGATACATATACCAAAACAACATTTTTTACAATTTTTGTCTGTCTGTCTGTCTGTTTGTTCCGGGTAATCTCTGAAATGGCTGGACCGATTTTGACGGAACTTTCACTGGCAGATAGCTGATGTAACAAGGAGTAACTTAGGCTACTTTTATTTTAGAAAAAATAAATAATAGTTTAAAAAAACTAAAAACACGCTGAATTTTGAGGCGTATGTCAGCGTAGTTTTCAAAGACAGTTTTAATGAAAAACTTTTTGTTAAATACCACGCGGACGAAGTCGCGGGTAACAGCTAGGTATTACCTATAATATAACCTGAATTAACACATCTTACCGCGGTAGTACGTCCTCCTTCGTTAATTTCCGACATCCACGCGGGCGAAGCCGCGGGCACAAGCTAGTATAAAATATGATAAAATGACAAAAGTCACTTGTAACACTTTATCGGCTAGTAACTAACTTTGGAGGTTAAATAGACAGTCGTGTCGTGTAAAATACTGATATTCAGTTGCATGCGGTGAAACTGGAACCCGACCTCAACAACCCAATAGTTCTAAAACGGCTACGTAGATTGACCATTGTTATAGTTCCATTGCGTGGTCGACATTAATACTCCTTTAGAAAGCTTCATTTACCAGTCAATCATAGAGCCTCACGTTCTGCCCACACCCTCTAGTCCTAGTACTACCACGGTGTAGCCGACGACTGACGAGACTGACGTCTGAATGTTATCCAGATAAGTAAGGAATTTGCAGATTTTATGGCTATTTATTTTAGGGAAGAATGTGATGCTTTTTAACCAGATTTTTTTTTCATGGAGGTAACTCTTTTTAATACCTACTTTAAACAATCCAATTTCTTGGAATCCGGATTTTGTGTTCCCACAATACTGCAGGATCTGGTGAAATTTTATTGATTTTAATTTAGTTTTGAAAACGAAGAATTTGTTCTTTACTTTTTAGAACAAAGTTCTTTAAAGCAACTCCAAAACTGTAGGAATTGTCACCTAAAGAAAATGCGTTATGCCCCCTCCATGCGACTTTATACTTTTACTTTAATTAATAAAAAGGGGACAAAGAGAGTGAGATAGTTTTCAGGGTTTTCAAAGGTGCTGATCCCAATAGTGAGTCCAAATGAAAATCCAGGACGGCATATGCGAAAATGTTCAATTTTTTATTCATGAAAGTCTTTTTCATAGTTTTCATAAGTGCTGAAGGCGATAATGAGGTCGAAATGAAAATTCAAAATAGCGGCCGTGTTTTAATTTATTGGCCAAAGCAACATCGTACCGTGCAATTCTCCCCTCTCTCCTGCGTATCTCTCATTTCTAATTATCGTTACAGCTACAAGAACCTGATGTGGGGAGACCAGCCCCTCCCAGACTCGGCGTTCAGCGCCAGTTCCATCGCCAGCGAACTGTTCAAGCCGCAGTACGCCAAGCTCAACGGTCATCCCCTTGAAATCACAGGTTAATGTCTTATGATATAACTTTAGACAAAACTTATTTACGGCTCTATTATTGTGTTAATTTCGTATTTACTGGCCTAATTATGAATTTGACTGGAATTCATAACCATCATACTATCGGCCATTGTTGCTAACTGTCACGTTATGAAATCACTACTAAAAAGTTCCGTTTGAGTCTAAAACAGATGGTTATTAAAAGTAAAATTTTAAATTTAAATACCAAAACTCTAACCTCTATAAAGTAAAAATATATATGTATTTATTGGCCCTTTAAGTTTAATAAGTTCTAAGTAATATTTTGATCAAAGGGTCGCCGTGTCGAAACGGTTGAATCGATTTTGATAAAACATGTCTAAGAATCACCGCTGGAAATCTTACTTTTAAAAGAAAAACCCGCACCCGAATCGGTTCACCCGTTTAAGAGCTACGGTACCACGGGCAGACACACAGACAGACACACAGACAGACACACGTAGTGGTCAAACTTATAATACCCTCTTTTTGTGTCGGGGCTAAACAGGTAACTATTTCTTAAAATATTCACTTGGCTTTATTTTCGAAAGTTTTGTTGTATTTTTGTTTCAACTTCAAGTGGTTCTTTGGTTTTGTATTTTTGTTTTTTTGTAACAGACTTCCGTAATTACAGTTATTAATCACTTGGTAGTGTTTTTTAAACCTATTTTAATATTTTTATTTTTCACTTTTGGTAGTTCTCGATCTTCCTTTAGAACTTTATTTTTTTACATATCTGTAGATAGAACTTTAAGAGACAGAATTCTCAAAAGTCACTCCGTGTAATTTTTTTTTATCTCTTTACCAGCCGGCAGTTGGAACCCTGCAACTCAAGACACAAACCAGTACATCCAGGTGGACTTGTCACACCCTGAGCCTATCTTCGGCGTGGTGATGCAGGGCAGCCCGCTCTTCGACCAGTTCGTCACCAGCTACGAAGTCTTGTATGGAGACAGTCCTGATAAGTTGAACGTCGTGAAGGGACCTGATGGGAAACCCAAGGTATCTTATGTTATTGATAGACTTCTTACTATTCTTTCTATATTGCGTCTAAATGCCTAAAGTTGCACTCTGATTGAGTAACATACTATCATTTTTAATCTATTATGAACGACCGCGACTTCGTCCGCGTGAAATTGCCCCCCCACCCTCGACCCATCCCGTCGCACCGAATCGCTTACCCATGCGAGGTCTTCATATTCGTATTTTTGTTGGGCTCCTATAGATCCTAGCGTGTTGTTATAAAGCCTATAGCCTTACCTCGATAAATGGGCTATCCAACACTAAAATAATTTTTAAATTCGAATCAGTAGTTCCAGAGATTAGCGCGTTCAACCAACCAAACAAACAAACCAACTCCTCAGCTCTATAATATTAGTATAGAAATTGCTAATCTATTGCTTCATGTGTTCGAAATATTTTTCTGCTCAACAATGTAAAAGATGCAATCAATTTTGTTGAACTGTCAAAATAAAAGAGTTTGTTACTGTTACTGTGATACGCAACTTCCCCGCTGATCAAATGAAGTTATTTTCTTTCTTTCTTTAATGAACACATGTACGTAATAATGCCTGTCACCTGCCAATTAATAAGTAAGGATAAGCGCAGTGAAAAGGAGTGGCTTGTGGTGAAAAACTACACTTGCCGTGGTTCACATACCATGACCCTTTCGTGCCTCGGATAGCACTTTAAGCCGTTAGCCCCGGCTATCATTTGTGGACAGTCGGCCAATTTAAAATAACCCTGTATTTTAATTAAATTAGGCAAACACTTGTTCGTGATATTGCAGCACCAAAGCGGACAAACTCATGGTTATTTTTCTAAATTTCATTTCAAGAATAGTTGATATTCATTTTCCAGTTCGGGATGTTAAAGGAATTAGACCACGCTAGCACAAACTTAAAATATCGCGGCGGAATTTTATCGCTCTTGATTTTCAAATCCTTCTCGGTCTTGAACTTATCATTGAGAATCCAACAGAATGCACTCCAGCGCATCGAAAAAACACACAGTTTGATTTTGAACTCTAGGCACTAACCAGCCTACCAGTGTCGCGAGATTTGTTCGAAAGAGATACCATGACCCTGGCACATGGGCAACTGAAGGAACACAGGTGGGTTTTAGTCAGTAAAAGTCTGACACGCCCTCCCGCTCCGCCCAAGAGCGGGAGACGTCATTTGATGATTTCTCACCCACAAAAAAAAATGCACTAAGCTGTGCGTTGAAGACCCAGTGCACGAAAAAATTCACGATATTTTGAATTCCGTTTAACGCATGTTGACTTTTAATATGTTAACGTAGAAATAAAATTGCCTTTAACATCTTTCAAATGATCTCTTAAACAATAATAATAGTCCGCTTTGGTACCTTTTTGTCTGAGAGTTTAAATAAATAATAATATAATAATATCTTAGGACAACCAACACATCGTTATCTGATCCCAAACTAGGCAGAGCCTGTACTATGGTAACCAGACAACTGATAAATATACTTATATATTTCTAAATACATACATATTATAGATAAATTACACCCAGACACAGAACAAATGATTGTGCTCATCACACAAAGATTTGTCCTGGGTGGAAATCGAACCCGACCACGACCTCAGTCTTTGCAGTCAGGGTCACTAACCACTAGACTAACAGGTCAGTAAAAATAACATGTCAATAAAACCATGATTGCTGGTTACTAAAGCTATTCAGAATTTCTTCGATAAAGAAGCGTGAACCTAGTACCGTGCTGCTACGAAATCGTTGATTCGTAATTAGTCTGTGAAATATTGGAAATGTGAGGAACAGTGATGGATATGAACCACTGTCTTATATCTTATACAGGGTTATTTGTAAAACACCGGCAACCTCTCAGGTCTATGTTACTAACATCATAATCAAAAACTTTTGTTCTATGACTTTTAAAAATTCATCATATTTTAGTGCATCAGATTTTCATACAAAAATCGGCTGCCTGTAAATAGGTCAAGTTCAAGCGCCCCCGCCGCCCTAACCCCGCTCCCCTTGCTAATATACTATCGCTTTCTTTTGCTTCGCATAGACTCCGTAACATTTAGAGCGTTTAATGTAAATATTTTTATTTTTGTTTGAAAATCTGATGAACTAAAATATGATGAATTTTTAAAAGTCACAGAACAAAAGTTGTTGATTATGATGTTAGTAACATAGACCTGAGAGGTTGCCGGTGTTTTACAAATAACCCTGTATACATACGTACATAAATTCATGCCTTAATTTTTATCTAAGTAATGCGAAATCTTTTCTCCAGAAATTCGAAGGACCCTCAAACAACAACACTCCCAAGAAGCAGATGATAGAGCCTCCAATAGAAGCCAAGGTCTTGCGCATCCGTCCTCTCACATGGCACGAAGAGATTGCCGTCAGGTTCGAGCTCATTGGCTGCCACGGACCAAGTAAGTGTCATCATCCATCATTTCAGCCGAAAGTCGTCTACTGCTGGCATCCCCCAAGCTCCGTCAGTTCGACTGGTTATGTGCTTCCCGCATCAAGCGGATTCCTGTAGCCTTCACAAATAGGTTAAACATAGGTATAGTTACAGATAGTACATATATTGTGAAAAATATGTGCACTATGTTTTTCCAATAAATGGCGTTCAAAATTAACACAAATAAGCAATTACAATTATAACGAAAAAAAAAACAATTACAATTAAAAAGGCAAAAAAAATTATTAGAATATGACAATTAGGTAAGGAAGCCATTAAAATGTATGATTAATAAGCACATTTATACATAATAAATAAAATCATAAGTGTTTAATTAGTAAGTCGGAACCGTCATAGCCCTGTTTATCAGTAGTAAACTCCGTGATGGAGGAGGAACATCTATCTAAAAAGAATTTAAACAAAGAGCTCTTAAAGAATCCCAGACCCTCTTTATTTCTAATAGCTGCTGGTACACTTATATATTTTTGGGGCCATATGTAGAACACTTTTGCCAAAAATCATCGGTCCACCTTGTGGGAGGTCTTCCAACTCTACGTCTTCTGGTACGCGGTCACCACTCCAGAACCTTTCGGCTCCATCGGCCATGTGTTCTGCGAGCAATGTGCCCTGCCACTTAAGTATGGCAATTCTTCGGGCTATGTTGGTTACCTTGGTTCGCCTGCGGCTCTCCTCAGTCCTGATTCGATCGCGTAGGGAAACTCCAAGCATAGCCCTCTCCATTGCCCTTTGGGTGGCCTTTAGCCTTCTAATAAGGCCCATTTTGTGTAATGATTAAAGTAAACGTTTTTTAGTTGATGAAACTGCACAGTAGTTTTAGGTATTAGCGTCTGAGGGCAAATGTCACCAAAGAAACTGAACGCGATCGGCATATCTAAACTGCGTTCAAGAGCTGTCATTGTAATTATTGTTGTGGAATATTGACAATGCGATAAAATTAGCCTCTAATCTAAGTAATTATTTTCGGTACATTTCTTCTTTTAAATTTAAGTTTTTAATACAGCAGACAGACGTTGGGCGACCTATTGTGCTAACAGTATATATTAATTTTACGGTACTATAGAGCTTTTTTAAATTTGTATCTTTGTTTTTTATTTGTTAACACTAGATTATGTAACTTTAAATCACACTAAGATTATGTTGTATCGATTTTGTCTTTGAACAGCTAGCTATGTTGTAAAATAATCCGTGGATAACATTGTCATAGTGTTTATGCTACTCCTATAGACTAAGTATTGTGATCATTTTATGTATACTACTGTTTTTTGTCCCTAGTAAAATAAAATAAAATAATAACAGCCGCGCTGATCGAACTATCTATGCGGTTGGTCCATGGGTGTTTAAGTACATACCAAGAAGCCTCTGTGCCTCGGAATGTACGTTAAACCGTTTGTCCCGGCTGTCGCGGCATCTGGTTTGTCTGGAAGCCGCCACAACATAGTTAGGAAAGGCTAAGCAGATGATGTTGAACAATAAAACAAGATTTAAATGATTTGTCACAATTACTAGTTAACAGTGAAATTTTGCAACTCCACCAGGTACGTTAGCGTTGGAGCCAACGGGAACTACACCCACGTCTGTGACGACGCCGCCTCTGCCTGAGCCGAAGCCGGAGCCTAAAACTACGATTGCTGCTCCACTGATTATAACGAGTACTGTATCTCCACCGCCTCGCTGTAATCCCGACAGGTGCGCATTACAAAAAAAAATATCTACAAAAAAAAAAAATTGCATTTACTATATCCACGCGCAACCCGTTGGCATGGATTCAGTAAATGATTCTGAACCCCAGTCAATAATTAGCCATACATTTTGACTGCGTGTCTATTAAACAGCCGGTTTTTATTTTGTTTGTTTTATAAACAACGTAAACTTTCTGCGCTACAACCATGTGCTGAATCCGGGTCCACCCTTTATGGCAGAATTTTTTTCGACATAATATTATTTTGCATAACAGCGGATAGCATAAACTTCATTTCGCAGAAAATCGTTTGGCATACACTCATTTATCATACATTCACAACGCATAATTTTATAAGTCAGAATCATCTTTAGGCATAAATTTTATATCCATAATAATGAAAAAGGAGAACCATCATATCGCAGAAAGTACGCAGTCAGAATCGTCTCTTGGCATTATTTCATATCGATAGTCCTTAAAAGGCAGAACTATCATATCTCAGAAACTTTACAGTTAGAATCATCTTTTGGCATACATTTCATATCCATAATAATTGAAACGCTTATCTATTACATTACAGAAAAATCATATTTAGCATGCTGCATGCAGACATGCAAACAAGCATACACCATGCATGCAGCATGCAAGCAAGCATGCAGCATGCAAGTAAGCATGCAGCATGCAAGCAAGCATGCAGCATGCAAGCAAGCTCACAGCATGCATGCGAGAATGCAACATGCAGCATGCATGCTTTCTGTCACGGCTCCGGCGCTGCGTGGCTCCGGTGGTCCCACGCGAGCTCATCGTCGCAGATGGTTTTACGCTCACCACCGCAGCTTCGGCTTGCTGGCCGGCTCCGCCGGCCAGCCTCAGCCACGGCGGCGAGCGTAAAAATCACCTGCTCCTCAGCTCGCGGGCCACCTCGCGCCTACGCGGGCTTAAATTACACTCTAGGGGTAGGGCAGACAAGACTACGTGGAGTCGGTTCTGCAGCGATTCGTTTCTGTCAATAACTTTTGTAGCACAACATATATTGACTTTTTGAGACACTATTTTAATTTTAATTTATGGTTAAAATGCAATTTTATAGAAATGACATTATGCCTAACAAAATTATTCTAAATGAAATTCTGCCATCTTCGTAGTATGCCAAATGAAATTGTACCAAATAATCGTCGCTCTAAATAAATGTTATGCTAGACGAAATTCTGCGGAATGTTAAGTCTGCCAAAGGTAATTATGCTTAATAAAATTCTGCCATCTTAAAAGTATGCCAGCGTAAAGGCGAACATATAAATATTCGGCCAAACAATGATTATGCTAAACATTTTTTATGCCTTACGAATAGGTATTCGTTTAAAGAAGATTATGCCAAGTGTGTTATGCCAAATAAAATTCGGAGCATCAAGTTTCTGCCTCTATCTGGCAGAAACTTGATGCTCCGAATTTTATTTGGAACCCGCTGAATCCTACCGCCCTGTACAATTTCCATTATTAATCAACTTTTGTTAGAAAATTACATTTTACGTTCAAAAGTAACTGACATTATCCAGCGACAGAGCCCTCGCCACTAGCGTATCACATTCGTGAACGTATTTGTGGTTTTTCATCATGTCCAAAATGTTATTGTTGACTTTCTTACGTTTATTTTGTATACATATTAACAAGCAAGTTGCTCGCGATTTTATCTGCGATTCAGGATGAAAAGTAGCCTATGTCCTTAATCATTCATGGTCTATTCTGAACCAAATCTATTTAGTCGTTTTGCCGTAAAAGTGTAAGAAACAAACAAAGTTACTTTCGCATTTACAATTTCACTAGGTTTTGCACCAACGCCACCTGCGTTTATCTCTATATTGCAGCTACTTGGACCTCTTGTGGGGAGACCAGCCCCTCCCCGACTCCTCGTTCAGCGCCAGTTCCTTCGCCAGCGAATTCTTCGAGCCGCGGTTCGCCAAGCTCAACGGACACCCCTTTAATGACACAGGTAATACTAGTAGAAAAATAATATTTATTTATGGATCAGAAATTCATTTTTTTACAGAAAAGCATATCTACTTAGAATTATTTATTTTGAAATAACAGAATATAAAACACATTACAAAAACGTGAAAGCGTTACACATCCAAATAATTGAAACCTACGGTTCCTAATACTCGTCCGTCGCTTCCGAGCTCACGAGCTGAAGTGACCCAAAGTGCGCAAGCGCACCTAACGTTGTGTCCCCCTTCCCATCCGCTGCGTCACTATGATCACGTGATATAACTGTCGTCTCACTTGACAAATTCTCTAATAATATTTAATATTGGTTTCGACAGCTGTCTTTATAGTGCCAATTAGATATCAACTACAATGTTTGACCCTTCAATTTTCGACCGTATTATCTCGGCTACTTTCACAAACGTTGTTACGTTACGTTGTACTTGAACAAGTTTCAACGTACATATATTCAATTTTATATGCAATTCTATGATTGTTTTTTTCATTTTGCAACATCTTATATACAATTTGATTAACGATTTCCTGAATAGATACTTCATCAAGCATTCACATATTTTTCAGCCAAAGACTATATAACCACTTGACTGCGCATACAGTGCCCCGCCGCTCAAAAACTATTAGTATTTTGTCGCCTATGCATAAGCTACGGTTCTAGTAACCATTTTAGTTGTGACCAATTGTTAGACCTCTGTGCACGCTAAATTAATGCAAATAATATAACTTCATCTGCAATTATAACGCATCAAAATGCCTTCATGCGCGGTGAAGTGGTGTGGGAAACATTCCAAAACTTCTAGTTATAAAAAGGATCGCATAACTTTTCATCGGTACGTAAACAGTACGAAAAATAATTTTGATTTAATCAGATTATTATCCACCGTAGAGGTCTATTTAAAATGGTGGTTGGATAAACCAGCACACTGTTGAGTCCCGCGTTGATGTCTTTTGCAAAAGTCTCGTTCTTTCATTAGACAATTCTAATGCATCTATCCCTTACTTTCCCTTTGTATTTTTATCGTAAAAATGAGTGCTGTTACCTTTATTAGCTGAAAGTCTATATCGAAAATAAAAACAAAAAATAATGTAAGTTTTATTCAATTCGAATACTGTGGCTTGTTTAGCTTCGTCTTGACAATCCGTTTGTAAACTGGCGCCAAAACTCACGTGGCCATAGTAACTTCTGCCTTGGGGATGATATTGACTCCGTTTCTACACCAAATATGATAGTGGCATAAATTTTGTTCTTGGATTCTCTAACTTTAATTTTATTAGTGATTGATTTTGATTAAATATGATTTCTTTGATTTTAATTGAGTATTTATCACAATTTTAAAATCCATTTTATCGATATCGACTATTTTCCCTTAATGAAGTCAACCAGCCCCACGACGGGCATACCCACGAAACTTGACCTTGAACTGACCAATTGCAGCTGCGCATTCTTCCTCGTCCCCCGGCCCGCAGTGGTGAGTCGTGTGCTTAGAAGAAATCGGCGTATACGCTCTCTAGTGGTTATATTCTCTTTGTTTTCAGCCTTGTTGCTAAGCAAGGTTACAATTGTTTGCTATAAACAGTTTTGTGGACTGTTACTCTTCAAAAGCAATATTTACAAACTGATACCATTCAAAGTTTTACATCAACTGTCCATTTCATCTAGCCGTCAGTTGGAATCCAGCAACTCAGGACGCGAACCAGTACATCCAAGTGCAGTTCCCGCGGCGCGAGCCTGTGTATGGCGTGGTGATGCAGGGTAGCCCAATTTTCGACCAGTACGTCACCAGCTACCGGGTGTTGTACGGAGATGATGGCAACACCTTCTCCACTGTTAATGGGCCTGATGGGAAGCCGAAGGTGAGAAAAGAATTTTCATAATATTGAATCATACGTACAAGGATTTCCATGATCTATTAGTAAACAACTGTTATTACTCTGTAAAAGACTTCCTGTCTCTCTCAGTCATGATGCGTTCAGTTTAGTTTTATCTTTTTGATTATTTATGGTTTTTTTTATTTTTATGGTCTTTTATTGTGAAATCTTGAATTTGTAATAATAATGTAATATTGCATGTGACTATTGTATGCCATAAGGGCGGGACGTAGCTGATCTCAATAATTTTGAGACCTGTGTTATGCACCTACCTATGATCCACAATAAAGATTGAATTGAATTGAACGTTTCCAAACTTTAATTCAGAATCTTAGATAATGTAGCGGCATCTACACCGCCATATGCGAACACATTACACTAAAGTCTCGCAAAATCCTAGCATATATACAACAATTGTTGTGCAGTAGTCTACCAGACAACACTCGTCTGACCGGTAGATAAATAATTTACGTTCATTGAAGCGTCATCATTTCAGCCGTAAGACGTCCACTGCTGGACTTAGGCCTCCCCCAATTTGGGGGGCTTTGCCATAATCGCCACGCTTGGCAGGCGGGTTGGCGATCGCAGTATGGTGGTAAAATGCATAGAGAACGCTGCTGCCCATTCTCTAGTAAGTCCCTTAGTCGCCTTTTACGACACCCACGGGAAGAAATGGGGTGGTGTTATTCTTTACGTCCGGCACCACACGGCATTGAAGCGTACTCAACTTTAATGTGCGTGCTGTAGTGTAAGGTGATGTTTGAATAATAAAAAGTTCCTTTGGTTGTTATAGAATATGAACTTTTAAAACTGTTTTAAAGTGTTTTTTAAAACCTCAAATAAGTATTTTGCAGTCCATAATCGCTACGGCTGAGCATCCGGTCCTGATCCGTCCGGATCCTGGTTCTAAACCCGGATTGGAAAAAGTGTTTTAGGATCTTCCGCTAAAGTTTCATAGTAGCAGCCTGAATTCTACAATTGCGCCTGGTTTATAGCAATAGACCAATTCAAGCCTTTTTCATGGGACTGAGACATAGCTGGTGAAACACGTAATTTTAATTATTTTTATTTTTCTAATCCCCCAGGTGTTCCGCGGCCCAGTAGACCATAAGACCCCATCAAAGCAGATGATAGAGCCTCCAATAGAAGCCAAGGTGTACCGCGTGCAGCCTCTGACGTGGCACGATGAGATCGCCGTCAGGTTCGAGCTGATTGGCTGCAGGGAACCTTCCAATATGGACACTACTACCACTACTATTAAGGTAACTTTTAGGGAGGAATATTTCCAAATTACTTTTCAAATTTTATCAAAATCAAAAGTCATTTATTCAAACTAGGCTGAGAGTTGGCACTTTTTGAACGTCAAAGTTAGATATAAATCAAGTTAAGCTACGTTTGCTGCGGTTAGTCCATGGATGGGTGACCATCTTTACATCCCCATAGCCTTAATCCACCCTGGGGGCCCAGTGCGGGTTGGTAGATGTCACATGACTTAGAATTTTTGATTCATGGACATACCGGTTTCGTCACAATGTTTTCCTTCACCGTTTTGAGAGCAGTGGTGATCAAATAAATTAACACAAACTAAGCGCCTGCCTTGGTCCTAAACCATGACCTACAACTCTTGTCCACTGCTCTTGTCTTAGTAGTCTAGTATTAATTTTCCACATTTTTCCCAATAGCCTCCACCCGAACGCTGCATGGAACCGCTCGGCTTAGGCGCTAACCTTCCAGTGGAGATGATCGAGGTCAGCTCCAACAATGACGCGAGGCAGTACTTCAAGCTGGACGGAGACAGGGGCTGGAGGCCTCTGTACAGTACTCCTGGGGAATGGATCATGGTGAGAACTATTCTAATTGACCTATGTCATGTCGACTCTGCAAACGTTATCAAAACGTCACATCACCTTCGCCGTGGTCTACCTTGACGCCGATGTCCGTTCTTTACCATACAGAGAGTGACGATCTTTGCCTATCGCTCCGGGTGCATTTACGTTACATGTCCACCCCACTCCTATTTCAAACTAGCCGAAGTTTTTTTTCCTACATCCGCGACTTACTACAAATTGGAAAATAACTTTAATTTTGAAAGATGGTGGCAAAAAATACGAAAGCAAAGACATTGACTTTACGAAATTAAAATTAATTTTAATATGCTTTCTGTTTTTGGAAGTCGTCTGCATATACTTTTGATATGTATAAAAATGAAACCGCCGAAAAACTGAAAAGCAAGAAATAAGAAACCTTAAAATTATGAGTCAGCGCTTTGAGTGATCTTTGTTCATTGATTTTTCAGCGCCGACTCAAAATTTTAAGGTTTCTTATTTTTTGCTTTTCAGTTTTTCGGTGGTTTAATTTTTTGTTAAAAAGATTTTACTTATAATTTTTTATGGCTTTAATGTACTAATAATACTTGGCAAGGTATATCCTATCCAAAGAAAAAATAATCATCAAAATCGGACTACTGTGTATAAAGTTATGCGTGGTTGTACATTACAATCAGTGAGTGAAGAATCAATCATCCCCTGTTTTCCGACCCTTAGGGTTCGATTTTGTTTTCCAAATTTATATGGGACCACTTTCGGAGTATACCCCTTTCAATAAAAAAAAGAATTATCACAATCGGACTACTATGTAAAAAGTTATGCGTGGTCATACATAAAAAAATTAAAAAAATATACGCGTCGAATTGATAACCTCCTCCGTTTTTTTTTTTGTCGGTTAAAAAGTACCAAATTTCTCGATACAAATATTTAACAATATTTTTCCTTCGCAGTTCAACTTCACATCACCGCGGACAATAACAGGCATTAAAACTAAAGGCGGTCCTTACGGCTGGGTGTCCACCTTCAAGATTATGTACACCTCAGATCTGTCCACCTTCAACCCTGTTGTGGACAAGAAGGGAGTAGACCAGGTGTTCCCAGGGAACTTCGATAGAGATACAACTGAAGTGACTGAGTTCTATCCCCCGATACATGCGCAGTACTTGAAGGTATTGCCTATCAGCTGGAAGGATAATATTGAAATGAGGATTGAGCCTATAGGCTGCTTTGAGCCTTACCGTGAGTTGTGTTTTTTCTTTTTTGGTTTTTAAGATTGAATTTTACATAGGACTGAATTAGAGAGTTGTGGAACGGAGTATTCTGGCTATTAAACTTGTGAACTGGGTTAAGAATACAACAATCTGTTCCATCACTAAAATAACTGGTGTCACTCGGAAAGATGCCTCGTTTAAACGGAATGAGCTGACCACCTCTGCCATATATGTTAGACTAGCTTCAGCCCATGACTTCGTCCGCGTCAAATTTTTTGCTCCCCTGACCCTTCCCGTCGCAACGAATTGCCTGCCAGTTTTCGTCCATTTTTCGTTGCTGATTCGCTCCTTTTGATTGTAGCGTGATGTTATATAACCTATAGCCTTCCTCAATAAATAGACTACTCAACAAAAAAATATTTCTTCAATTCGGACCAGTAGTTCTTGAGATTACCGCGTTCAACCAAACAAACATTCTTTTCAGCTGTATACTATGAGTATAGATGATCAGTGGTACTGAACTTACGGACGAGAGAGTCCCGCTTAACGGCAAATGACATCATAACAGGCCCTAACGGAGATGGCGCGATCAGCTAGTTTCCTTTACAAAAGATTGTTGTTTGGCAGCTCTGGGCAGAGAGAGGTGGAAATAGAATAGGGGGCATTAATGGCTAATAATAATAATTATAACTTGATCGAATCAGATTGGACTTCTATGGCATTCTTCTGTTAGATGACTGAATATCACTAATAATTATTTTAACTGAGGTTAAGTCATTTTAAAATGGGCACACTTTTTTTCTTATGAATATTTAACCAAGGATACCCTTTCTCTAGCCGTAACCGAGAAGCTACCAGAAGTAACAACATCCCGCTATCGCGAACCAATAGTCACAGAGCGAACAACCTGCGAGCTTTGTCCCGGAGTACAGAAGACGGAAGAAGATGGTTGTGACTGCAGGGCACCTGCCAAGTACTACGACGGAGAGAACTGCGTCACCAGGGACCAGTGTCCTTGTATCGAGTCGTTTATGTCGTGAGTATTATGCAAAAAGTTGTATAATTCAGAAAGTAATGACACCAGCACGCGTAGCATCACTACCATAGAAAGAACTTTGTCTATTCTTGGTAGAATAGAGATAGAACTGTCATGCTACGCCAGCATAAAACGGTACAAATCTTTCTACAATCTTTAATTCTGTGTTTAATCTTTCTACAATCTGTAATGTCTATTCTTCGGTCGACAAAACCCCTGTCTACGGTGGTCATGCTACGCATGCTGAAGGTCAATTCTCGTCATCTCCTTAGGATGTCGATAGCAATCTAAATACAGTCAGCCCAGAATTTGACCGTTACGTATTATTAGTAAGCCTGTATTATTAATTCATAATTATATTTTTTTTTTAATTATCCATGTTTTTATGTGAAGATAAAGTTAAATTATGCCAATGGTAACTTCATGATAGCTAAACCCATAGTTTTTTAAGAATATCACTTATAAATTTTATACACAAAGAAAGAGGGTTTTGATACCAAATGAAGTAAATATAAATGAAACAACTGTGTAGTGTTATTTTGTAAATATTTTCAACTTGTCATCAAGAACTTCATCTGTTTGAAATAAAATCGATCTTAATCTATTTCCTGAAGTCTGATAGCGCTTAAATTATATATATATATAGATATATATGTATGTCTGGTGAGAACGCAATGTTATGATGACGGTATGCCAGCCTGATGATGGAGTTGGAAGGTGGTCATAGGATCAACGCTCTGTTAAACCAAACGAGATTGGGCTTTTAGATTGGTCTCTTGTGGTGGGTACATGAGTTTTAGGTATATTGTGTCTTCCGTCTGCCGGAAAATTTAATGTGTTAGTATGTTTAAAAAAAAAACCAAATAAAACACTAGCATTTAATAAAAACCTAAAATTTATTCATATTGACTATCGTGATCGCCACTGTTTTGCCGCGTACTCTCCATGACAATGGTGCCGATTCTGTTGTACAAAATTCTCTAAACTAAACTAAAAATCACTAAAATTTCGTTATTTCTGTCAAACGACGATTTCCTATTCTGAAATAGACTAAAGTGACACAAATTAACTATATTTTACTTTGACAGCACTAAGATTGCACTGAGTTATTAGTTAAGTGAAAATGACAATTTTGCTATTCTGAGTTTGACCAAAAATTTTGACTACAATAATTTATTTTGACTAAATCTGACTATTTTTAATCGCGATTAAAAAGGTGTGGAATAAAACTAGTGGTCATGAACAAAAATTCCCTCCAACGCCTCGCCTTCACGTGCAAAAACAGTGCTGTATTTTTTATTTTTTCTTTTGCTTATATCTCTAAAATGGCGTGTCCTATCGCAAAAATAATGAAATTTTCGACCCCCTTTGTCAACCCTGGAACATATAAATCGCAACACGTAGGTAATATTTTTTTTATTTTTCAAACAAAAAGTGAAAAATTCCATATAAAACACGTCCAGGCTGCCCCGTTGCGCGCGCCTTCGTCTCTAAAAAATTCATTGCGTAGCGCACACAAGTACACGGTTGCGAAACCAAAAGAAAAAAAACCATGTTGATTTCAAATTCGTTTTTAGTCGTGTCAAAATAATTTTTAAATTTAGAGATTTTTTCTTGCATAATAGCGTTAAAATTCTCATAGCCAAAAGTAAGGAATTTTAGAGATAGTTTAGTTAGTTTAGTTCGGTGTACAACAGAATCGGCACCAATATGTAGTATTTTATGCAAAGCCTCATGGCCTCTTTCTTCACTCAACTTGCATAGCGCCTTCGCTATGCCGAACGAAAAGTTATAGCAGTCGTGCACATATCCTACATTAGCTTCTGCCCGCGACTTCGTCCGCGTCAAATTTCGTGCTCCCGCGACCCACCCCGTCGCATCGAATCACCGCGCCCGGCGCGCGGTGATTCGATGCGACGGGGTGGGTCATACATAGTGTTGAGCAATCAGGATGTTATATCTCGTAAGATATTCATTAATCTCAAATAATGTATGGGCAACTTTGTTCAAAATTAAACATTTCTCGATGGATAAGGATTATATCCATGTTTATGAAAACACCTTCGCAAATAATGCATTTTTTATAACGAATTTGAAAAAACATAGTGTGCCAACCTTAAAAGATGGACATATGCTGTCGCGGACTTTTTTTAGAACTTTTTAAGAGAAACAATGCCGACTTACATAATTGTTGCGTTACTAAAGATCTTGAACGTAATAATTTACCTCGTTTTTGCAACATTTTGCATTGGTGCTCCGCTCCTATTAGTCACAGCGTGATGTTATATAATCTATAGCCTTCCTCGATGCATGGGCTATCCAACACAAAAATAATTTTTCAGTTCGAATCAGTAGTTCCTGAGATTAGCGCGTTCAATTAAACAAAAAAACAAACTCTTCAGCTTTATAATAGTAGTATAGATTACAGATTTTTTTTTACTGAAAAAAAATCTAAAATCGCAAACAAACAAAAATACATACATACATTCATATCAAATAAAGAACTTCCTTTTTAAAATCGGTTAAAAACATCAACTTGTTGTTGCTGATCGTCTTGCAAGGTTGACCCTTCTATACATACAGATTTGTATACATATAGATGTATATACTTTCTTACATTCAAGTGAAGTTAAATTATAAGAACGTAAAAGAAAAAAAATTACGATATCTCTGAAATAGTTATGGTTTCATCACCAATGAACAATCATGGATAGCTTGTTTCTTTTCTTTAGTTTATCAGTAAGTAAATAAATGTAAAAACAAAAATTTTAGGTTGGATATTATAGATAAGCATAGCAACTACCATCCTGTATACCGCAATTTTATTCTACTAAGCAATTATAATAGTAAAAGTTGTTTTCAATATATACGTTTCTTGCCCAATGTTGCCGGCAAGTTTGGAAACATTCCCGGCAGTTTTGGCAACTTTGGCAATATTGCCGGCAATTTTCATGGCTAAGCTGGACATAGGCCTCCCCCTATTTGGAGGGGTTTGCTATAATCGCCACGCTTGGCATGCGGGTTGGCATTCGCAATATGGTTGTAAAATGCATAGAGAACGCTTCTGCCCATTCTCTAGTAAGTCCTTTAGTCGCCTCTTATGACACCCACGGGAAGAAATGGGATAGACCTATTCTTTACTCCCGGCACCACACGGAACACGGTGACAATCAAATGTCAAAAACTTGTCAAATATAAACATAATTGACAAGTTTTTGACATTTGATTGCCGCAGTCTCAGTCTGTCTAAAATATTTCTAGACTTCAAAAGTATTTTCAGGTTCTCGAGGTTTTTTTCGGCCAGATTGAGAGACTAGACTGTGAACTTTTCTTAAAATTAAGAGAATTGTCCCTCAGATACAGCTGATGGCCCATGTTAAAGTCACTACTGTTAAATTCTTAACACCACAGACTATCATAAACACCTGACATGTTTGATTCAACAGGTACCCAGTAGGATCCACGTTCCGTGGTGCCAACTGCGATGAATGCGTGTGCAAGCTCGGAGGTATCACTGTATGCGAGCCTGTTAATAAGTGTAAATGTGCACCGGTAAGTGACTTATTTATTTATTGATAAGGTACATACTTCAAAGACATACTCACTTAAACGTATACAAACTAAAATGACAAACAGTTTTAAGTATTGTGAGTTCGTCACTTATAGAAGTGCACAACTCTAGCTTAGGATTATTAAAGGACGTGTAAGACACCGTTAGAATAATTATTAACAAGTTACAAAATGCGAAACAAGTTGCAAAAATGAATCGTGTCCACAAATATACTAGGTGGCAGGGACACCGATGCGCGAAAGGGAACCATTAATTTACCGCATGATTTTAGACTAGACCATAGCGTAGATGTTTATTAAAAAAAGACAGCTGTTTTATAGAATAGTGAGTCTAGGCGGTCAAAATGTATGGAATGACGATGGGAAATTCAGAAATATTTAATAAAAGGTGTCGAGGAATGAAATGGAAGTAATAGAACAGTATAGTATGTCTTCGTATTTATTGTTTCTTTTGTTATTTGTTAACGTCTGAGCTACTGAACAGTTTCGGAAGTTTGGCGAAGACACATACACGAAACCCAAAGATACACATTTTTCCTAGGATGTGATTTAGAACAACAAACAACTGCTATTTCAACTATAAAATCCTTCCTTCTCTAGGACCTAGTACCAAAGCTCTCCCCATCAACCTGCGAATGCTCCTGCGAGCCTTGTCCCGCTGGCACCAAGATCTGCCCCACGAGCAAGCTGTGCCTGCCGCTGGACAAGTGGTGCGACGGGCTGCAGGACTGCCCGGATGATGAGAAAGACTGCACCACCAGTACCGTCACCACGCCGAGGACCACGGTCACTGAGCCAGTGGTTGTGAGCACTCAGACGCCGGCTACTGTTGCTGCTATTGCCACTACAGCGAAACGTGAGTGGTTTAGGATAGAGTGACTTTGACCGTTTTCAGTATGACTAGAGGGGCAATTCAAGTCAGTTTAAGAACGTTTGCAGTCTGATCTCAGTGTCGATCTGTCAAAAATACCTCAAGTTTCCATAAATTTTTGACAAGTTTTGACATTTGATTGTCGCCGAAATGAGACTGTGACTAGATTTGGAATGTTTTTAATAACGAGAATGGGCCTTCTGTTATACATCTATAACTTTTAAATTGACGTTTTTATTAGAGTTTATTATGACCTTTAATTTGAACACTGTAAATTCAATTAATTTATTTTAAAACTCTTTCTCAAGTTCCAAGGTTGTTCACCTTGGAACAAACTTGGAAGACATTGACTTTTAACACTGAATATTTAATTAATCTAATATATATAAATTACTCCTAAACTACTTAACCGATTTTAATATTTGCACACCTTGTGCAGTTAGATCCAACTTACGAGTAAAAGATAGGATAGTTTTTATCTCAATAACTGATCTCAATATTTGCAAATTAAATGTTTTTATAGGACAATGTGTGTGTTAATTGGTTAGTTCTATACATTCCTAATAGATAGCGTGGGTTTCAATTTCTAGATAATGTTCTTTACATGCTTAGATCTTTTAAACCACGCAAAGGATTTAACACGGTTTTTACCAATAGACAGGGTGAATCAAGAGGGAGGTTTGTAAGTATAATACGCGGGCGAAGCCGCTGGAAAATGCTAGTTTATTATAAAACTCTTTCTCAAGTGAACAACCTTGGAAAAATTGAAGGACAATTTTAGTCTTACATAGTGATACATTTTATTTAGTCACAAAATGGTAATTTTTCGATGATACCAGTGGCAAAAATGGCGGTGGATTTCTAACCGTAAATGCGCATCATGGGCTAACAACTTGACTGGACTATGAAGATGAAACCAAAATTCAAAATTGTTGACTTATTAAATTGGTACTGAATTGGACGAAAAACGATTATGTGTGTATGGTTTTAGGGTACCGTTTTGCTGGCCGGTCTGGGCCCATTCCAAGAAAGAAAGCATCCTCAAGAAGGAGAGCTTCCCGACCTCGTCTCCTCAAAACCAATGGGCATACTAAATTGTACCACAAAATTAATACTAAACCACGTGGTAAGGACTGATTATTACCATGAATTGAGTTTAAGAAGCCCTTTATAATTACAAAAAAAAAACTTGTTTTAAAAAAAAATTGCTACCAAGTCGCCAAATCTGGCAAAAGATCCTTACCAAGAAATTTACATTTGCTTATTGCATATGACAATCTGAAGATATTTTCTATCATCCTTGAATATCAATCAAAAATAGAAATCACCATCGTCATTGACCATGACTTGATTATTTATATGGGAGACGAAGAACGCAACACCAAAATGACTTTATATTCGACAATTGACTCTAATCTATGACTTTGTAACACACAACTCAAAATAAATCAGAACTAAACTGTTTTATTTCAAAACGAGATCTCACTATAGCCAGTGTCTAAGTCTTCGAGCTAAGATTTGTATTTCGGGTTTTATTCAGATTAATTGGTAGTACCGAACTAAGTTATCTGTTTTGTATTAGGTAAAAACTTTGTTTCGATGATAACATTATCAAATCAGCCTATATTGTGTCTACTGTGAGAACACTGGCCTCTTCTCTATGAGAAAAAGTGGGCCAGGCGAGCCCGATGCGGGTTGATGGATGTCGCATAATATGTCTTTAAATTTTATTTCTAAGAAATGCCGGTTCCTACATGATATTTTACGTCGCCGTTTTGAGAACACTGGTGATGAAATTAAATCCACAAATTAAAGTACATCCCTGGGTTCGAACTCACGCTTCAGAACTCGTACAACGAGACCGATACCACTGGACCACTGTTCGATGATACTTTGGTTCTTATTGCAAAAACTGGCTCGATGGTTTACACAATGTCTAAAGAAAACCGGTTGTTTTGTAGTAAGGTCGAAACAGTCGCAACTAAAATTGTGACCAATATTTCTTTCAGCTCTAGAATGTCCGAAGGTGGAATGTCCACTAGGCTACAGCATCTATTACACCACTACTGAACCTAGTTCCTCTCGACCCTCATACGGTTCTGCTACGGAACTACCACCACCAAGACCCAGATACTCCTACCAGAGGTACCAGAGAGGAGGGTACTCTAAAGGAGGATATTCAAAGGGAGGATACTCCAAGGGTGGATTCTCGAAGGGCGGTTACTCTAAGGGAGGATACTCTAAAGGAGGTAAGGTTATTTTTTTTTGCTGCTTTCCAGAATAATTGTACAAAAATTCAAAATTGATTCCCTATTGGAATTGAAGTGTTTCTAGTATAAATTCATGTGATAGTTTCTTAACTAAAAGTTCCATTTGTGCCTAGAACTAGTCGGCCATTCTCGCAACAGTACTCCAGTGAAACCGTGAACATTAGTTTGTCTCAAAAAAGTTCTTCTCTGTCTTTAGAAGTCTTTAAAAATGTGTTCAGCTTCTTTTTTCTGCTCAGACTGACTGATTTCAACTTCACCATCATCTTTTTTACAGATAAGATGTCATATCGCTTAGCAACTACTTTACATTATTTAGGCGCTAAAACAACCAAAATGGACTGCCTCGTTGGTTTAATGCTCGCAGCATAAGGTCCTGGGTTTGATTCCCAGGTCGGGCAAAGAGTTTTTTGGTTTTTTAACCGACTTCAAAAAGGAGGAGGTTCTCAATTCGGCTGTTTTTTATGTATGTTCGGTCATAACTCCTAAAAACTTTTTTACAAAAAAAACCGACTTCCTTAAAAACACTACAAAGGGAAAAATAACTTTCATTTCGGAAGTCGGTGGCAAAAATCTTAAGACTCCGACTGCCGAAATTAAAGTTATCTTCTCTTTGTAGTGTTTTTAAGAAAGTCGGTTGTTTTTTTTTCTATGTGGAATTTCTCAGTAACAGCCCAGAGACCTGGATTTGTGCCCGGTTCATGGCGAATAGGCTCGCCTTATTAATTGGGACTGAGACATAACTGTCGAAATATCGGTGTACCTGTGCCGAAGACTTGGGGGAAACAAGGCGTGGTGTTCTGTATGTTACTTAACCCAACTACAATGTCTTCCACAGGTCTACCACCACCATCTCATCCAAACCAAGCCTTCTCCCTCGACAAACCTGAAGTGAACACAGCCACACAGACTCCCAAACAAGAATGCCAGCAGTTCAAGTGTATCCCGAAGCTTCCTCCCTACAAACCTGGAGTGGTGAATCCTCCGCCCATCTGTTCTGTAGTCGCCTGTCCACCTGGCTACTCCCTGAAGTTGGATACCGCTGCGAAGGGATATAACAAGTGTCCACAGTAAGTAGGCTAGGCCATCACACCACACATTACTGCATGAGCTCTCGTTTTATGTCTACTAGAATGGTTATTTTTCTTTTAATATAAGTATTAAGGAGCAGCGCCAGAATAACCCGCGAAATTCATTTTTTTAATGTTTTTAACAATTTGCACCTATAGGCCCTATAGCTTGACACTGGTCAGGCTATAGGTATGGTGTACAAAATATGATTTGTGACGTTAACACGTTTATATTTGCAAAATCATAATAATTACAATCCCATTGAATGAATTTTACAAATAAAAGAAATAGTCATTCAGTGCGATTAGTTGATTTTAGAAGCATTGATGTTTTTCATTTCAAATTGCAAAAAACGTAAGAAATTTTCAATTTCGCTTGCTACTTTAGCGCATCTTCCATAAATTATATTACTAATAATGGTAGGTACTTACTAAGATATCCCAAATGGGCAAATACTTCACCTCGTTTTCTTTTAACTTTGCCAATTAAGTTCTTTCGAAATAACATCAATCTTGATTGACAAACCCATGAGCCATTTGACCATTTCCTGTTGAGTAAATATTTTTTTAATACCATCTTCAGGCAAAATGGCTAGCCCATACTACATAGGTGCATCATGGCGATCACACAGCCTCTATAAACAAAAATAATGTACCTTCCATACTCCTTCCCTCTCACCAGGTACGAGTGCGTGCCTCCCCCGGAGCGCGCGGTGTACTGCAACGTGACGGGCCGCACGTTCAACACGTTCGACGGCACCGAGTACAAGTACGACGCCTGCTTCCACATCCTCGCCAGGGAGAACAGGCTCGACGCGTGGACCATACTAGGTACGTTCTGACTGATAATAAAGTGGTGACATGTCCTAGATAACATGTTAAACAGCACCTTGATTGTGTAAAACTGCACTATCAACCACAAGCTGTATCATTTTTATGGATCATTGGCATTTGGCATTGATTTTTCGATCAAAAGATGTTCGAAAAAATTGTCTACTGAACAACGTAAATAACGTAACGAATATTGTTAGAATATCAAAATAAAAGCCTTAAATACTTAACTATTAAAAAAAAACAGTAATTGGAAGCGTGAAAAGACTACTAGTAAAAAAAAAAGGATGATTAATAATCATGATGACCAGAAGTAATTCAGAGAAATATGTCGTAATTATTCGGCTAAAAATAACTTGATAAGTATAATTTATTTCAAATATGCACATAATAGGCAATTTTGTACGTACCTATCAAAAAAAAAATGTAGCTACCCCTTCCAAAAGGTATGGAGAAGAATGGGCAAGATACTCCATTACTTGACACATAGCCTAAAAACTTCTATCACAATGAAAAGAGACACTAATTTAGATGATCGGGTTGACAGACAACTATTTTGCAAATAAATAATAGTTTAAAAAAACTAAAAAACACGCTTCCATTGAAAACCAAACTAAAAAGTACAAAATAATGGAAAAAAAGCGTGGGGTGCTTTTTAAGGTATTTTTTAAATGATATCAGGCACCCCACGCTTTTTTTCCATTATTTTGTACTTTTTAGTTTGGTTTTCAATGGAAGCGTGTTTTTTAGTTTTTTTAAACTATTATTTATTTTCTATTTTTTAGGGTATTGTTATATGGAATTCGAATTTTGAGACGTATGTCAGCGTAGTTTGTGACAGTTTTTTTGCTGTCCTGGTAACCCTAGCAAGGATAATAGCACAAATTTATGAAATTATTGCATTGTCATCGGTCCTTGACAGGTGTGCAAAGTTTGAATGAAATCTGGTCGTTTAAAGTGGGTCAAAATCGCGCTATAAGGAGTCGGTTACAAACAAACATACAAATATACAAACATACAAATATACAAACATACAAGTGAAGCTAATATAAAGCGTGTAAAAATAACACATATTTATTCCCACAGTCCGCAAAAAATGCCGTCTTGAGGGCTGCCAGAACGAGCTTCTAATTCTCCAAGACGACCAGCTCATCCTTGTGAAACCCAACATGATGATAGAGTACGACAACTACGAGTATACCGTGGAGCAGACCAGTAAGATCTGCTTCCAGAAGAACAGCTTCAATGTGGACCGGCTTGGCAATGGAATCGCCATCAAGTCCAGGAAATACAACTTCACCGTCCTGTATAACTCTGAAGGAGATATTAAGATTGGGGTAAGTTTTAGTTTTCTTGTGAATATGGTCTTTATGGATTAAAATTAAAACTATGAAATTATTTGTTATTGAGGCATTCCAGCCAACCCAGCTAAACCAGCCAACCTTCTAAAGTTGACAATCACTTGAGCTTGCAGGTGTTTATGAATCTGAAAGAAAAAAATATGTTTTTAATTAATCATCATTTCAGCCGTAAGACGTCCACTGCTGGTCTTAGGCCTCCCCCAATTTGGGTGGCTTTGCCATAATCGCCACGCTTGGCAGGCGGGTTGGCGATCGCAGTATGGTGGTAAAATGCATAGAGAACGCTGCTGCCCATTCTCTAGTAAGTCCCTAGTATGTCGCCTTTTACGACACCCACGGGAAGAAATGGGGTGGTGTTATTCTTTACGTCCGGCACCACACGGTACACGGTTAATTAATCGTTTATTAATAATTATCATGCTAAGGAGCAATGGGGTAACAGCAGCAGTAACAAGATGTAAGTCGTAGGCTCGAAGACAGACAGGCGCTCTACTTTGTGTAGATTATTACATCACCACTGCGTTCAAACTTGGACTTAATGCTTCAGACATGAACCCGCTTGGAGTGGCATTGGCAGCATATATATATTGTTCCACCATCATCATCATCTACAGCCCGAATTCACTCACTGCTGGCCATACGCCTGTCTTTTTTGTGCCAATCACTACACTTCTGGGCCAGCCTCATCTAGGTTTTGCCCGCGATGGCAACAATGTCATCCACCCAACACGTCACTGGACATCCGACATCATGTCTTCCAGTCCAGTACTACTTACTTATTTATAATCTGAAATTCGAGAAAATTACATTCATATCCCCACCCAAACCCCATTTCTTCCTGCGGGTGTCGTAAAAGGCGACTAAGGGACTTACTAGAGAATGGGCAGCAGCGTTCTCTATGCATTTTACCACCATACTGCGATCGCCAACCCGCCTGCCAAGCGTGGCGATTATGGCAAAGCCCCCCAAATTGGGGGAGGCCTAGGTCCGGCTGAGGACGTCTTGCGGCTGAAATGATGATGATGACATTCATATCCCTCCCTATACCAGGTATTCAAAAGCTACATGGGAGCTGTGGACGGCCTCTGCGGTGCTTTCGACGGCGAACCTAACAACGACAGACGTCTCCCCGGTGGTGGACTGGCCACCAGCATCGACGAGTTTGGTCGAGCGTGGGCTAAGCCTGGTCTGCCCGCTAATGCGTGCCAGACCAAGATTATATCCGACCAGAAGCAGAGGAAAGCTTGGCAGCTGTGTGAAGTTATTACGTAAGTATTGTGTCTGGTGAAGGAAGATCAGACTGGTCATTCGAGATTTGGAACCTGTATCCGAGAAGATGCTTGTTGAAGGCTTACGGAACTTAGGACTTAGTTTCTAAATCCGTCAACGAAGATATGGGTCCGTCCAAAAGTAGTTCGATACTTCGAAATGAATCAGATTCTTGATTAAAATATCTTTTTCGGACGGGGAAAACATATCAGGAGTAAGGACAGCTCTCAAATTTCTTAGTTTGGACCTCGAATTAATCTGATGTCCGTAGATGATACGGAGTAGAAAGCACCGGTAACTTAATAGACCCCGTGATTCGGGTTAATGTACGGGGAATTTTTCTATCATCGCTTCTTTATATTGCAAACTTTCTATGCTAGATAATCATTAGAGATCAAAACGCGTCTGTTTAATTCCAAGTATCTAATGATGCCTTGCCGTGCTAAAAAATGTCCGGGAGAACTTTGAGCCAAATCTGACTAACAAGACTAAAGCGAAAAAATCCGCAATTTAAAAAAGTCCTGGAATTTATTGTACTGTAGCAAGGTCATCGTGGCCAAGTTTAGACGGTACAATTGTACATGGGTATTTTACAAACCAAATTAAAAATTGTTTATAAGTGACTCTTCGTAATCCTATATCTAATCTTCCCACCAGGAAAGAACCGCTCTCCCAATGCGGCAACGTCCTGAACCTCCACAAATGGCGCAACATTTGCTTGGAGAAGATCTGCGAGTGCTCTCAACTGATCGTCAACGGAACCCATCGCACGGAGGAGGAATGTCGCTGCCTGCTGGTCGAACAGCTGGTGGCCGAGTGTCTCGCAGCTGATAAGAATGTAGACCTGTCCAACTGGAGGATGATGATGGACTGCCGTGAGTAATCACTACGTTTATCTTAAATAAATCAGTGACCTTAATACAGGTGGTAAGTGGTCACCAATTTCCATGGACATCTTCAATAAAATAACGATTTTAGCTTACGGTAATTAGCAATTGCAAGCAAGCGACAAACACTGACTGGAGCAGGTGAAGAGGGGAATGGAATGCCCGGGCGACACGAAAGCTTATGGTCACGTACCGAAAAAAGCAAAAGAAAAAAAAAATGTAATGCCGCCTACATGCGATGTATGTAGGCGGCTGTATTATGTACGATAGAAAGAGACTGAGAGTGAGTGGAATAGTTTTCATGGTTTTCGAGGGTGCTGAAACCAATAGTGAGCTTTACTGAAAATCCAAAATGGCGGCTGCGAAAATGTTCAAACTTGTTCTCATAGGTGTCGTTTTTTATTTATTTGACGTTTCCTCCCCCCAGCTGCCGACTGCCCGGCCCCGCTGGTGCACTACGACTGCTACCGCAAGCAGTGCGAGCCGACGTGCTCGCAGTTCGGCGCCGTCACCCGCTCCTGCCCCACTGAGGACGGCCAGTGCTTCCCGGGCTGCTACTGTCCCGAGGGCAAGCTGAGGATCAAGGACCAGTGTATACCGCCTACTGAATGTCTAGATTGTGAGTATTCAGGCAGCAAGATTTTCAAGCTGAGAATCAGCAGTTTTTGTAGGTAGAAAGATGCATAATATCATATGACCTGACCAAGATTATGTCTACACTTTAAAAGAGTCTATGACCTCTGAGTTTATTTCGGTGTTCTTTCTCAGAGTATTCGGATAGAAAACACCGACGTCATGAAGTTTTTAAACGTGATTTAATCTTGAAGTGTTTTTGTAAAGTCATTAACAGAAATAAATTATTTATCATAAGACGGCCCCCAATGCCCACGCTTGATCACTTCTTAGTGTCACACTGTGTAACATGATGTCGCAAAAAACTCTCATGCAAAACTTTTCCTTCTGTTTAGCTATAATTCAATAAACATATGAGTAACAAGAAGTAACAGACAGTATGTTTCATGCAAATAGAGGTGCAAGTACACCTTTACTTAAACTGAAAATGGGTCGTGCTCATGTTCATTACCAACTTTTACGACGAATTAACGTGACCTGCCTAAAAAGAAATAGGATTTTAATCCGTTCCTTTTCAGTTTTTCATACATTTTAATTTACCTCTTTCATAACTTAGCGTTTCCATTTTAAGTTATATTTTTGTAATTGAAAAGTTTGAAGTTGAAAAGTTTGCATTGCGGCTGTTCTTATTTAAAAAAAACCCAACTTCCTATTATCAAAACTAAAACCTTTAATATTAAACACCAACCTTTCCCAAGGCACCTGTAACGGAGTAGGAACTCCAGCCAAGTACGTGACCTTCGAAGGGGATGACCTTCCATTCCTGGGCAACTGCACCTACCTGGCGTCAAGAGACAGGAACGAGAGTGGCCAGCACAAGTATGAGGTGTATTCCACCAACGGACCGTGTGAGGACAACAGTGACGTTGTCTGTACTCAGGTTGTGCATCTACTCTATGAGAAGAAGGTCATACATGTTAGCAAGAATGCTGAGACCAAGAAGGTGAGTTAGCGGTTTATCATCACTGGTGTAGTTACTTTTTTATTAACTTTGTTATTTGCTTCTGCCCGCGACTTCGTCCGCGTTTCAATCGACCCAGAGAATAAAAAGTTTCACAGAAAATTCAACCCCCATTTCACCCTCTTAGGGATGGAATTTAAAAAAACCCTTTCTTAGTGGATACTTACTCTTCACAAAGAACATACCCTCCAACTCTCACGTCTCTACGACCAGCGGTTTAGGCTGTGCCTTGATATGTCAGTCAGTCATTCAGGACTTTGAATTATATACAGGGTGTCCCAAAAATCAACGTCAAGCCGAAAACGGTTGATATGCCAGGTGGTGACAGTTATCAGAAAAAAAATAAAAAATCTAAGTTAAGTACTTTTCAAATTATACACATTAAAAAAAAAATGAGAAAATTGCCACCCTGTGATGATTTTTTAAGTACCGTGATTACAAATCTTTACTTTTCTTATTTTTTTTGTGAGTGATGTAACCCTGAATAACCCTTCTGTAAACTACAGTCCAAAATTAAAACACAACTACCTCAGTTTTAAAGAAAACATCACTTTTTTGCTCCACCATGTACTAAAAATTATTACATCGCCCAACTTTAACTGACTGTAAAAGTACTTAACTTAGATTTTTAAAATTATTTTTCTGATAACTGTTACCACCTGGCCTATCAACACCATCACCTATCAACCGTTTTCGGCTTGACGTTGATTTTTGGGACACCCTGTATAGTTAGATTACTAGCGGCATGCATTGCAGGTAGGTACTAGCCCGCTTATTCTCGTCTAGGCAGACTAACGCCGGATTATTTTAGGTATAATCATATAGTTAGTTTCTGAATAATTTCGGGGCACATTAAAATGTAATTGACAGACTTATAGTGATTTTTCGAGGTAACCACTGATAATTCTGCCTATGTTCAATGCACGCCACTGTGTATAACGTAGAAGCCTTATAATACAGTCCATTTTTATATATCCGATAAACTAATCGCTAAACTATTCTCTCCCTCTGGCACAACGGAAAAAAAAAAAAAAAAAAAAAAAAAAAAAAAAAAAAAAAAAAAACGCAGACAATAAAGATCAGAGAGTTTCAGAAAAAGATTTCAATGCCTGTAGGTAATTCAACAACAAAACGAAAGAATTTAAGGGGTAGGAAATGTCTACAATTTCCATTTCAATAGGGTTCAAAATAACAATGTTTTCGACCTTGTCCTAAGCTTTCCTCAAGCGTAGGAGCATTACTGTTTACGGTACTTGACATCGACACTGTTTCAGAAAGTTTTTAGTCCTTGCTGGATATTTTCATTATTGCTATGCTGCATCAAAACGTTTTCCTGACAAGAGTACGTATCACATCTCGTGACTTTAGTTGCAAAAGCTATAGAAACTAAATAATTTTTTTGACAGTTGCTCACAGCGATCGACAACGAGGCACTGTTCAAGTACCCGGTGAAGAAGGACTGGGTCACCATCAGCCAGGACAACGGACAGGATGTCACTATACTACTTCCGGATATCCATGTTGAGGTAAGATGTTCATGATGACGCGGTAAAAACTAATCACAAATTGTGAAAATGAGACTTATTATTGAAAATATTACTAAGTTGATATTAATTTATGGTAATCCTTGGAAACGGAGGAAACTGGTTTTGTTTTATTATCGCGTGTTACTAAGTCTAGGGACTTTACTTCTGGCGTTCCTTTTAGAGTTCCCTCCACCAACCCTGTTAAGTATTCCTTTGGAGGGATAGACACAATTTTATTACTGTCTTCGTCTACTCAGTCTACTCCTTGATATATGGAGTAGACCGAATAGACGTAGTAGACGACCAAGGCCTTTGTAGCACCATAAAATATGAAGCTTCAAGGGCTAGTGCAAATATTGGGGTTCATTTGAATTTCCGAGTCTGGTCAAACTACGCTGGGGTGGGTGCAATTCATTCATTTATAGTTCTAACATTTACGTTACCATGTTTCTTGAATTATCTCCGTCATGAAAAACTTTCCAAGTTTTTCTAATAAAATACTTTTTTGGGTAAAATCTTCTTCTATTCATATAGTACCTACGCTAACACTGTATTTTTTCACCCCAACAGCTAACAGTCCTCCAATCAAAGATGGAATTCAGAGTCCGCGTGCCTTCCTACATGTACGCTAACAAGACAGAGGGTCTGTGCGGCGTGTGCGCTGGATACCAGGAAGCATTGGTGACTAGTAACGGTACCGAAACTGACGACTTCGAAGAGGTAAGAATAACTAACATCATCATCATCATTTCAGCCGCAAGACGTCCACTGCTGGACATTGGCCTCCCTCAAGCACCGCAATTTCGACCGGTTCTGTGCTTCTCGTATCCAGCGTAATCCTGCGACCTTCACCAGGTCATCGGTCCATCTTGTGGGAGGCCTTCCAGCGCTCCGTCTTCCAGTACGCGGTCGCCACTCCAGAACCTCCCGGCCCCATCGGCCATCTGTTCTGCGAGCAATGTGCCCTGCCCACCGCCACTTAAGTTTGGCAATTCTTCGGGCTATGTCGATTACTTTGGTTTTCCTACAGATCTCTTCATTTCTGATTCGATCGCGTAGGGAAACTCCACGCATAACTAACTAATCGTAACTAACACAAGAAAATAGTATGACAAACTAGATAGCACTCCTACAGTAGTATCTAGTTACATCGAAAAAGATCTGTGTGATGCCGTACGAACCAATAAGTTCCGATTCACATACAAGACACAATGTGTAAAATAATCAATGCAAGATCTCATACACTCCGATTAGAGTACTGCGTTTAAGCATAATGCAATGACCAAAGCTTATTTCTTATAAAGCAAACTATCATTATTCAGAAAAAAGGGTTGCATAAACCATTACTTTATGCATTTAAAATTGCATCTTATTGCTTTTAAATAAGATTTAATTTTCTTTGCCGCAATCGCTGTTCAGTATGATAAAATACGTAATTTTTGTTACAAAAAATATCTTTATTAAAAATGTCTGAAATCGATTTATTAGGCAATTATGAACAAATTACTTTCAGGACTTGTGGTTATTTTGTACTCCAAACTTGCGAAGTTTTTTCACTTTTAATATTGCCATTTGCTATGTTGTATTAAGACTATTCATAAAATAATTGGTGGTCTTGTTTTCTGTTCCTTCATTTAAATTAAATAACGTACAAACGGGTGGACCTGTAGCAGAAACTGAAAGGACAACTAAAAGAACGCCTTGACTTACTCTAGGAAGCATATCACAGATTTATCTTTCCCTCACCAGTACGGCAAGTCCTGGCAAGCTACTCCAACAACCCTGAAGGCCCTGGACATCTCAGAACAAACGCAGTGTGACCAGCCTCTCATACCGGAGTGTGTGCTACCGCCGCCCGAGTCGAACCCATGCTACAACCTGTATAATGCAGATAGGTTTGGAGCTGTAAGTAAATTTCTCTTTGCATTTATCATCTGCCTAGCCTTTTCCCAACTATGTTAGGCTCGGCTTCCAGTCTAACCGGATACAGCTGAGTACCAGTATTTTACATAGAGCGACTATCTGACCTCCACAATCCAGTTACTGAATAATACCCCTTGGTAAGACTAGTTGGTGACAGTCGTTATGAGTCGTCTGAAGCCTGAAAAACTCAGGCTTCTGACGACCTACAACGACAGTTAAAGATCTACGAGTGACAGCTGAGACCAACAGCGAAGCACGCAGGGGTGTATGTAGATGATTTCCCATCCACGGATCAACCGCGGTAAGCGTAGGTTAAGCTTATCGATCAATCCGTACGGCTGTTCGTACTTAGCCACAAGCCTCTATATTTCCCTTTGTGTTATTTGGTGTAAAACAATTAAGCGGCCATTTTGACGCCAAATTTCGTAACTAAAAACGTTCAAAATCTAGCTGCAGTTTCATCTCGGCGACAATCAAATGTCAAAAACTTGTCAAAAATGTATGGAGACTCGAGGTATTTTTTAAAAGATTGAGACTGATATCAGACTATGAACGTTCTTAAAATTATGAGAATTGTCTCCCAGTTTAACACGCTAACTGCCATGTCGGACTATGTGTCCGACACTTTTTGTTCCATTCAGGCCTTGTCGGACCATATGACCGACAACACATACCAAATCTGAACGTGTTTTTGCTGCCTGGCGGCCATGTTTATTACTCTTTCAGCTAAATTAAGTGTCCCGTAGAACACAAAAACCACTGTGTCTGTATAACTTTTGTTTACATGAAAGTATGAAGACAAAATTAAAATAAGGAAATCAATTATAAAAACAGGCTATATAATGTAATAAATATGTATTTATGGAATAAACAATGTATTTTAAAGTGAAATAACACTCAAGTACATTTTTTGACTTTTTCTGATTTTAACCATGGAAGTTAACGTGTTAATACCATGTCTTCTCTATGGACAAGGAAATTATACAAAAAGTTTACTTTAAATAATTATTTTGTTTGTTTAGTGCCACGCGCTAGTAGAACCGCAGTCATTTGTGGAAGCGTGCGAGGCGGATCTGTGCGCAAACGCAACGGACTTCTGTGTCGCGACCGAACGATACGTAGCCGAGTGTAGGAGGCAAGGAGTTTGTCTGCAAGACTGGAGGACGGACCTCTGTCCGTTCCCTTGGTAAGTGACATGATAAAATGTAGATTTAGTAAGTAGGACGGCATTTTGGTTTTGGATAAATCCGGTAAATATAACTTGGGATGCCCAAATTCTTAGATTTTACGATAGATATCACCAAAAACTGCTAATTTGAACTATATATGTATCTTATTTGTGCATATTTTTCGGAAAAAAACGGGGTAAGTAAGGGAGCTAAGGTAACTGTCATTAACATTTTTTTTTTTTAATCGGATGACTCTGAAAAACATACACGAGGTCATACTTAATTTTTTTTTAAACACGATTCTTCTTGAGAACCTATTCCTTTTTATTCATCGGTTAGAAAATACACATAGAAAAAAAAGTGCGTGGAGTCCCTCTGCGCGGAGAAGTGAAACTTCGCAATGTGGAAATGAAAATAGGAAGGGGTAAACGTTTCTGATAACATTAAAATGTTCGATTTTTCAAAAACTCTATCCGTCAAATCATTGGCGTGTGCACGAACACTTTGACAATAGTGCTTTCATACCCCCTCCCTGGTAGCGTTAAACGTTTAACGCAACCTTGTTGGAAGTCGCATTAGAAGTTTCACTTCAATAAATCTCATACACCCTGAAGCTGTAGGGAGCACCTTAGCCTTGTATAGCAATTTCCTTTCCCTAGGTACGAAATCTTATTACGTTTTCAACGCTAATGTAAAAACTTTCAACTAACGTCAAGAGACAACAATTAAGACCTATTACCGTCTGTGTCGTAGCGAGGAGCCTCTAGTGTACCGCACGTGTGTGAAGTGCGAGATGACGTGCGAGAACAGCGACGAGCTCACCAAGAACCCTGACAAGTGTGACAAACCAGCTGTTGAGGGCTGCTTCTGTCCTGAAGGAAAGGTAATCACTCTTATTGACTTATGCAAGTATGCAACATGTAACATAATTTACGCTAAACCTCATGCACCAACTAGAGTACTGAATAAAAAGTACAATACTATGATCAAAATTATTTGTTTTAAATAACTGTTATTATTACGAAAATCGTCTTGATCCTTGCATTAATTAATGCATATAAAATTGAGTCTTATCGCCTTGAGGTAAGATTTAATTTTCTTTGGCTCTCCGCCTACTTTCGGGACTTGCATTTATTCTGTTTCACCTTGTTTATACATCCAAACATACATTAACTCACGCCTTTTTCCCATGGGGGTATGTACGTAGTTATCTTTTTATCTAGACATATTATAAGATCAATGTTTTATCAAATCGTGCGCAGAAGGCGCTGGTCGCTAGTATTAATATACAGGACAGGCAGAGAGTTCAGATTCGTGTAAGTACAGAATCCAAGCTAACGGGCTGTGCGCCGATGTTCCTGTCATACTGTATTATGTTTATACGACCGCTCATTTTTAATCTAAACTCGCTGTATTGTATAAATAAAACAGCAACATTAAAGTGATATTTTATTAACTTTGCCATTAAATAATAAATTAATTGTAGGTACGAGTGAACAACACATGTATCGAACCAACCAAATGCTTCCCATGTGACGCTAATAAGGAACACTACGCTGGCGACGAATGGCAGGTAAGAAAAATATGTACTCTTCATATTGCACACCGCAAAAAAAATTACAACTCAAAATCAATTCACCAGCAAATTCTCATTCCTCGCGGCATTGTTCCCTCCACCGAGAGAAGGCATGTGTCCCAGCAGTGGGAACAATACACCGTGACATTTTAATCGCCTTACAACGGCAGCCCACTTCATGTATCCAATGACTCCTACACATCCATAAGAAAAAATAAACATTTGAAAAACTAAAAAATTAAAAATATTATTCATTATGATGACGCATGACGTAGTTTGTTTGATATTTTGTTTCATAGAAAATGGAGATGGAATGATCTAGTGGACTCGTGTGCTGGGTAGGTATGTTCTCTACCGTCTGATACATAAACATTATTAAAAGGGTGTTTCATAATTCTAATGCATAACTTATTTTTCTTAGTACCTATTATCTTAATTAATGGTAACAATTTTTAATCACGCCTAGAGGTATTAGTATTATTATATTGGATACATTGAGTGGAAAACTTTTGTAAGACGACTAAAATGTCACGGCGTATAGGCTGATTATGTGTTATGTGATAATGGTCAAGCGTTGGAACTGCGATGATGAGATACTAAATTTTAAATTTTACACTTTGACGCCAATCATGCATCCACCTCGCTTATTTATTTATTTACCAGCCGATTATTTTCAATCTTATTCAATGTCACACTGTCCACTGTGCATTCAAAAGTTTATTTGTTTACTTACATAAATTTTTACAATACTTCATACAACTATTTACACTGGATACTAAATTGATTTACTAACTAACTAACAATATCAATATGTACATTTCGTATCGTTACTACTTTTTTTTTATCTGATTCAAATTTATTTAATTTATAAATGCATAGACATATCACGTTGCAACATTGATATAAAACTGATTTACATCCGTCACCTCACTCTTCAGGTCCAGTTGAAAACCAGCGTCAGGCACTAGTTGTCTGGCTTTTTGCTGAACTGGACCTTTTTGGCGCAGCCGTGAGGCACACTATAATGCTAGTTTCTGACATCTCACCTAACACTTTTTTTATTTTATTTTTTACTCTTTCCTGCTGTATTAACTGTTATGTGCCTTTCAACTGTGCTAAATAAATGTATTTTCTTTCTTTCTTTCTATACTCTCGTGGCAATTAAAACCTTTGCGAAGCTTAAAGTATCAGCAGGATCTGAAGAGCATTCCCGCTATCTATCTAAAAATAACACAATTGCCATTAACAGGAGGACGCCTGCACAAAATGCACGTGCAGCAAACTAACAGGAGAGAACACAGCGCACGTGTCGTGCACTAAGCAAACCTGTGTGGCGCCTGTGTGCTCGGAACTCGAAGACCTCATCACCAAAGCTGCGAAGCCTGGCGACTGCTGTGCCGACTATTTGTGCGGTAAGTAGAGTAGATCTTAGATCACAAAAACTGAATAATAATATAAAATAATTAATAATTTTATTTATTAACAAATGTGGGTACAATGTGGGGACTTCGTCTGCATCCGCGATAACCGACATTTACGTGGACGAAGTCACGGGTAGAAGCTAGTTCCAAATATAATCCAAGTAATGTTTTTCTCTTCTAGTACCAAAGCCGAAAAAGAATTGCACTGAAGCCAAGAAGATGGACTGCGGTTTCGGCCAAGTTCTGAAACAGAAGACCACGCCTGATGGATGCACAGAATTCGCCTGCGGTAAGAAATTTATACATACTTAGAGATAGGCACTCTTAAGTCTATATCAACGGTTTTTTTTAACAGTCCTATTCAAAAAAACATCGTATACATATGCAACGTGTCAACATGTCTGGCAACATAGAAAACGTAGAGTGTCGTCTCCTCTGTATTTTATTAAACCCTTAGCCAAAACAACGTCCATGAACTTCCTTATTATCTCATATATTTCATCTCATAAACCCACATATAGTTTTTTTGGTATAAGACCTTTCTTCTTTCCAGAATGCATGCCAACCGACCAATGCCCCTCGCTCAACGACAAAGACGTAGAAGTCTTCGAACCTGGCATGAAGCGAGTCGTAGACAACAGTGGCTGTTGTGCTCGTGTGCAGTACCTCTGCCGAGTGGAGACTTGTCCTAAGCCACCTGAGTGCCCCAAGTTCCAAGACCTGAAGACTAATAATGTTACTGGGAAGTGCTGCGCCGAGTACAAGTGTGGTAAGCGAAAATTAATATAACAAATGTACATGAACCCTGAAAACATAACACTGCTTTTTTTAGGCAGTCATGCAAAAATGGCAAGAGGATTATGCTGGAGAGATTGTGTGGCCTTTAAATAGATTTTCCGAATCTCTACCCCACTGTTAAGTTCGGAAGAGACAGTAGTTTTAGTTTATGTATATCAATCTTAAAAACTATAGTCGTTCACTCAGATTGAATTTCTGATCACAAATGCATTGATTCGCTGCAATAATCGCGCTTACAAAAATAAAAAGTTTATAATTCTAGCATTGTTATATTGTAATTTTAGGTTAAGATTTTATACCTATCATTAAAATGTATAACTACAATATAGAGATACGACTTAGAATTTACACTATGTACGAAATTAAAAGCTAACTAAGCAAAAACAAAAGTATACTTAGGTGTCAAAGCACTCATCCGCATCACTGTTATTCGGAAACGTGCCCAGAAGACTAGTAGTATTGGCACATTGAATGATCAATCCTAGTTGTCTGACCAAAGAATGATCCAGCCATTTGTTTTTTTTAAAGGAGATGTGCAATCGGGCCCAATGACCGGAGCGTTTCACCTTAACGGCTCAAAACTGTATTTACCACCATAAGGTTACAACACTGCGCTTGAGGGTCTCAGTAGCCGCAGCAGTACAGCCCGCTTTGTGTCTAAACATGTGACATTTTATATTTGTTTCAGAACTACCTAAGGACAAATGTGTGGTAACACTGGAATGGGAAGCAGCATCTAAAGGCGGTGAGAAGGCCCGTACCACACCACAAACCATATTGAAAGATGTAAGTTACCATAAACACACACACAATCACTCTTGACACGAAACTAACATTTAATAGGTACCCAGTTTTTTTGCCAAAATTCAACGTTATCGATAATAAAACTGTAAATTCAGATGCAAAACTTAAAGATAGTCCTTAACACATTAACCGCCTGTGCTCTGAGAAAAATAGATTTAGGATAGGGGATTTTAACGCATTTAAAATACGTCAAATCGTAGCGAAACGAAACAGGTTGACAGAAGAAATTTAGTCAAGTGCATAGAGCGCGGTAATTTCCCTACTCGGTTCTAAGCGAGTACCTAAACGTCTACATTATTTGTGAGAATCCCCGAAAATGCGTTTCATTTTCAAACATAGACAATGTATGGGTTGCCATATGTGTAAAAAATTAAATATCTACTGCTGACGTAATCACCATCTAGACCCCCCCCCCACCCCCTTGTCATCAAAAATAAGTAAATCAAAGACCCCCTCGCCCCCCTATAGTGCTTACGTAATACTTGAACGGCCCCATATACAGCCTATTTTTATAATTTAATTCTTTACTTTTATTTTGACTTGAAACTTTCCACAAAGTGTATGAGAGTAAATAGTTAACAAATGTTATATTGACACAGTGATTTTTGGGTCGCGCGGGTCACTTAATATAGCTGAAAGAGTAATAAACATGGCCGCCAGGCAGCAAAGACACGTTCAGATTTGGCATGTGTTGTCGGTTATATAGTCCGACAAGGCCTGAATGGAACAAAAAGTGTCGGCCACATAGTCCGAAATGGCAGTTAACGTGTTAATCGAACAGAATTTTAACAACTCAATATACTACATAAGTTATTTTACATTTTACTATATAAAAACAGGCTATACATGTTCTAACAGCCAACTTGTCCACTCAGATCGACGCAGTGTGGCTGGATGGCCCGTGTCGCACGTGCCGCTGCGAGTCCACTCCTCTAGGAGCATCAGCGCGCTGCACGCTGAGCGAGTGTCCCGCGGTGCTCAGCACGGAGCAGTTCGTGCTGGAGCCGCGCCCCGTACCCTTCCAGTGCTGCCCGCAGGCGCAGCACGTCGCTTGCAGAGATGCTGATAACATCTACAAGGTAAGATCATCACCTATAAGGCCCGAAGACGCGTACATATCCCGCAGTCACCTAGATCCCGCTGGACTACTTACTATACGTCCCTGGAGTGATAGAGTTATCTTGCAGGATTGCATTGATGCAGGCAGAAAATTACATACCTACTGTTGATTTGATGACGTCCTACGCATCCAAAAATGATTGCATTTGACCCTGTAGTAATCTTAGAAGTAACACATTAAAAATCTGTTTTTTTTACACGCTTTATATTAGCTTCACTTGTATGTTTGTATATTTGTATGTTTGTTTGTAACCGACTCCTTATAGTGCGATTTTGACCCACTTTAAACGACCAGATTTCATTCAAACTTTGCACACCTGTCAAGGACTGATGACAATGCAATAATTTCATAAATTTGTGCCATTATCCTTGCCAGGGTTACCAGGACAGCAAAAAAACTGTCACAAACTACGCTGACATACGTCTCAAAATTCGAAATACCCTAAAAAATAGAAAATAAATAATAGTTTAAAAAAACTAAAAAACACGCTTCCATGGAAAACCAAACTAAAAAGTACAAAATAATGGAAAAAAAGCGTGGGGTGCCTGATATCAATAAAAAAATACCTTAAAAGCACCCCACGCTTTTTTTCCATTATTTTGTACTTTTTAGTTTGGTTTTCCATGGAAGCGTGTTTTTTAGTTTTTTTAAACTATTATTTATTTTTAAACATGTTTATATTCTGTCGTTGGTTGAACGCCATTTTGATTTTAAAAACATGTTGTTTAGCCGAAATAATCGTTTAATCTACGCAGGTCGGCGAAAACTGGACGTCTCCAACGAATCCGTGTGAGAGCTACAAGTGTGAGCAGACCGATACAGGCGGCAAGCTCGAGAAGATCACCACAGTACAGCAATGCAACACTGACTGCCAGCTGGTGAGTACTTACTTTGTTCACTTGAAACGTATCTAAAAGTGTAATAGAGGCATTTGTGTGTATATTGATAGTAATATTTCTCTTTTCCCACTTTATTCGGATCCCGCGCAACATGTCTTCTTCCTTACCTCTCTATTAGTCGTCATTTGGTAGTCAATGGTTTTTAGCCATAAAATTAATTTCTTAAATGCAATATTTCCTTGATATTTTCCACACAAACACAGTTTGAGCAACAACATGATCGGCGATGGAGTTGACTTTATTTTTCACCAAGAAAATCTTCCATCTGAAAAATGGAATCCATCTTTTTTCGTGGGTCATTGGTCAATGCTTCCTCACGAAATAAGTACCCATACTTCTACATACCTATTCTTCTTCTCCCTCAGGGTTCGAAGTACTTCCCAGCAACTCCAGAGAGTAACGAATGCTGCGGGAACTGCAAGCCAGTGGCGTGCGTCGTGGACGGCAAGGAGCGCGCCATCGGAGAGAAGTGGACCTCCTCAGATTTCTGCGCCAATTACACCTGCGTTAATTTGGATGGCACGGTTGGTACATCCTATAGACAGTCTTTGAATAAAGTAAAATACAAGGGTAAATTAAATAAACTGGTGTCGTCACGTGCATAATATACACTTCTCGGAATAAATTATCTAAATAATGTTGAAAACCGCAACAAAATTGGTCACATCCTGCCAGGGTCGCGAGATTGTTCAAACCAGATACCGTGGCCCTGGCATATGGGTAACTGAAGGGATACGGGTGGGTTTTAGTCAGTAAAAGTCTGATACGCCCTCCCGCCCCGCTTGAGCGGGAGAAGTCATTTGATGATTTCCCATCCAAAAAAAAAACGCGGTCACACAGATAGACACGAAAAGCGACTTCAATTAATAATATTTATCTATAGATATCTACACCCATCACATGTGCGAAGTTTTGTCAATTTTTTAATTTAACTTATTCCAAATTATCTGTAGGCAAAAGTTCAGAACTTAATTTACTGTGAATAATATTCAGATTAGATGTTGGGACTAAAAAAGGACGAAGTTCTGAAGTCGACGCATTTATTTTCACACTGTGCACTGGTCCGATATTGATTATTCTTCTTTTTTATTGTTACACCATCCTTTCATTTCTTGTTCCAGTTACAAGTACAGTGCTCAAACGAGACGTGCACAGAAGTGTCGGACGCCACCAAGAAACAGTTCGTGCTGAAGGAAGAGAAGCTACCGGGCAAGTGCTGTCCTATTGAAGAGCCCGTCGCCTGCAGAGTTGGCAACAAGATCTACCAGGTAAGATGAACATACACAGCTTTCATCGTCATCATTTCAGCTGGAAAACATCCTCTGCTGTAACATAAGCCTCTCAAATGGGGGGTTTGCCATAATCGCCACGCTTGGCAGGCGGGTTGGTGATTGCAGTATGGTGGTAAGATGCATAGAGAACGCTGCTGCCCATTCTGTAGATAATTCAACGACTTTCATTGCGTTATGGTCGTTGTTGAACGAACAAATTTTCAGAATACATGAAGCAATGGATTCAAAATCAAAATCATTAGCAAATAACCTTGAAAATTATTCAGATTAATAGTGTGTTACGTAATTATGGTGCTGGTATAATGTTTTTACTATGTACATACCGGTTGACATTTTTTACCGTCTCGACCTTCATATGGTGTGTTGTGTAACTAGAATAGAAGGCAGGAGTGCCTTCAGATTCATCGTAGGTGACTAAAGGAGCGCGGGACGCGGGTGGACAGGGATGCGTGTGCGGCTCGTGCGCCTACGAAAGATCCATGAGGCCGCCTATCGGCCGGCTTCAAAGGGTAGGACCGTGCTCCGAAATCAATGATACATGCCGCGCATTGAGTAGGGTGCGTATGATTTGAGTTTCGATTTTTCGAGATTTTAATTACTTTTTTTGGTTTTTTTTTTCCAAATTTCTGTTTTTGTTGTTCTAGTATGAAAATGTTACTTTAAATGTGTAGTATTTATTGCTAGATCAATTTAATTACATGTTATTCAAAAATAAAAATAATAAAAATTTCTATGCCAAAAGCTTCTATTCCGTTCACCTATTACCCCCATTTTTTTTCAAGACGCTAAAAAAAGTCACCCAGTATATGGTTTAACTTCATGCTTCGTTAACGTATGTCGTTTGGAATCTAAGTATTACAAAAAAAACTACAGAAGTGTGATAACCGGAACATTTCTTGAAAAGCAATTTAAATAAATTAATTGCATAAAAAGATTTTTATCATCTTAACTTATTCAAAAAAAAAAAAAAACTACTAACCAAAACAAAACAAATGAGCTCAAATTCGATGGGTTTACCTTTTTAGTTAAGAAGTTCCTACGGCCTTCTTCCAGCTCCATCATCAGAACAGCTTCATGGAACCATATTATTGTATTGTCATCACGGATACATATGAACACCAAATTTGAGCCCAATCGAACATCGGGAAGTGGTTCTAATTTAGCTTCCAAGATTCGTATCGAACACACAAAAATACAAACATCACAAGTTAAATAAAAGCTTGTATATACTCGTCATTGTGCCATTGAAGATTCATTGTGGCAATAAATTTTGTGTGGTTTTTACTATAACTAAAAGTAAACGCATTATCTTGATTTGTGAAATTTTTTAAAAAAGTTTTGAAACCTATATTTATAAACAAAGAAAAGAAACACAGTATTTATTGTGACTCGTGAAAAGTGGGTCGCAGGTCTCTAATTTAAGAGATATATTTTTATCCGGGGGTTCGCTCGGACCGATCGCGAGATTTTGCATACAGGCAACTGAAGGAACACGGGTACCTATTAGTCAGTAAAAGTCTGACACTCCCTCCCACTCCTCCCAGAGCGGGAGACATCATTTGATGATTACCAACACAAAAAGCAGTCTAATTTAACTTAATATATTTATTTTGCAGTCAAGTCACAACAATAATAGCCAACTATGAATTTGATCGGATAACAATTTCAAAAGCGTTCATAAAATTTTGTTAAAATGAATCTGTTCTTAAATTACGGTTACTCTATACTTTTAACCACGATAACTCATCTTAACTCCAAAAAACCCTCTCCACCTCCAGGAAGGTCAAACCTGGCCGTCTCCCGACGACCCGTGCAAGAACATAACGTGTGGTCGCGACTACAGCGGCCGCCTGGCGCACACGGAGCGCGTGGCCACGTGCACGCGCGACTGTCACAAGGGCTGGCGCTACGTGCCGCCGCCTGCCGCCCAGTGCTGCGGCCACTGCCAGCAGACTGCCTGTGTCACTGATGACAAGGTGGTGGAACCTGGTGAGTAGGCCAACCCGAACTAATGATCGCAACGACCGTGTATTCGCACGATGATCCCGTTCTATACACCGTGACATTTTAGTCATTTTACAGCGGCAGCCCACTTCATGTATCCAATGACTACAACACATCCATAAGAAAAAATTAACATTTGAATAACTAAAAAAATTGTTTTTTTTTTTTTCATTATGATGACACATGACGTAGTTTATTTGATATTTTGTCTCATGGAAAATGGAGATGGAATGATCTAGTCGACTCGTGTGCTGGGTAGGTATGTATGTTCTCTACCATATGATACGTAAACATTATTAACAGGATGGTTCATAATTCTAGTGCATTATTTATTTTTCTTAGACTTCTTATCTTAATCAATGGTAACAATTTTTTAATCACGCCCAGAGGTATATTATGTCGTATACATTTAGTGGACAACCTTTGTAAGACGGCTAAAATGTCACGGTGTATAGAAGTACTTTGGTATAATGTTCCCACTGTTGGGACATAGGCCTTCGGTTTTCGAAAGGGAGTGGGCTGAAATCTATCACGCAGGCCCAGTGCGGGTAGGTAGACGTCACATGTTTTCGGATTTTCGCTTGGCCAGAAGGACATGCCGATTTTTTTATTACAGATTGTCGAACCTCGGTTTCTGAAAACCTATACTCGTCATTAATCAGTTATAATATCTATCTATCTGTAAATAAAATATCTGTTATAAAATCTCAAATCGATTTTTGACTAAAATAAGCGACACAAGACTTGCCAAAATCAGAATCCAAAAACGGGCGTAAAACCTTAGAAATAACCACCAACCAGTGTCAGCACTTTTTGAACATCAAAATGTCATAAAACTATCCCCCAAAACGCTCGCCCTTCACCACTTCCTAGTGCTTTAGCTGGGGAAAAGCCCACAATAACACAAACCGATACCTCCAGGCACAACATGGTACTCCGAGGACAACTGCACGACGTACTCGTGCGACAAGGCGGGCGACGAAGTGTTCGTGACGACGTCGCGCCAGTTCTGCCCCGACCTGTCGTCGTGCGCGCCCGAGAACATCGTCAACGATACCTGCTGCCAGGTGTGCCGGGAGCATCCTGAGGCCTTGAGTAAGTGGAACTTCGTGCGGTGTCCCTATTGTGCATGCAAGTTATAGGGTCACCAAAAACTAGCTTTTAAAATGTATCTTCTGCAGAATCTCGTACCTGCCTCATCATCGTTTCGGCCGAAAGACGTCCACTGCTGGATATAGGCCTCCCCCAAAGGAGGGTGTTTGCCATAGTCAACACGCTTGGCATGCGGATTGGCGATCGCAGTATGGTGGGTGAATGCATAGAGAACGCTGCTGCCTATTGTCTATAAGTCCCTTAATCGCCTTCTACGACACCCACGGGAAGAAATAGGATACCTAATCATTCTTTACGTCCTTCACCAACGGAACACCACGCAAAACGTACTTACCTAGCATTAGCTAGGTAAGTACGTTTTGCGTGGTGTTCCGTCGTGTGATTACACAACTATTTGACAGGCTTTCGAATTGAAAATGACACATTTTCGTAAACCTGATTAGCCTAGTTCCTGACATGAAGTAGCTGTCGGAAGAATGGCCATCGTCTACTAAACTTTCTACATTTTTGGGTTTGTGAACAGCGTTTAAATACCATACATACATAAACGCATGCCTTTGAGGGTAGGCAGAAACTACGAAAAGCCGCCTGCTACGATCCTTACATACTCATTTTGCCTCGTTTAGGTTCATACATCCAGATGTATGAACCTAAACGAGGCAAAATGAGTATGTTTGCGGCGTAACCGGCGTGCGTGTATGACCAGTCATACACGCACGCCGGTTGAGAGTACTACGCACCTGACCTTTCTGAAGAACACGATTTTTTAATTAATTATTTTTTTCGTTGGTAAATCATCAAATGATGTCTACCGCTCTTGGGCGGAGCGGGAGGGCGTGTCCGACTTTTACTGACTAAAACCCACCCGTGCTCCTTCAGTTGCCCATGTGCCAGGGTCACGGTATCTCTTTAGAACAAATCTCGCGACCCTGGCAGGAAGAACACGTTTAGATAACTATTCCTTCCATTGATTGATGTTCGATTAGGCACGGAATAGTTTTTAATACATTGTGGTATGTACACATAACATTTGCAATCACAGCGAGCATCTATTTTGTTTCAATTAAGTTTTTTAAATCGTCGCCCAGCAACAAACGAAACGAATGACAAAAAGCGTTGATACGTATTACTTTAGCAACTACAACTTTCCTTGTTATCAACAGAAAATATATGAGAATCCTAAATACGAGTTCTAAGTTCTACAACGTGTATCAACATTGACAGTAACAATATAAAAAAAAAAAAATATTTACCACTACTTTCGTGTTTCGCATTCCACCCCACATTTCAACAACACACTATCCAACAATGGAATAGTTTAAAATGCAACGTTAGTTTCGAATGAACAGCTATAATAGGCAAGCATCTACATAGCTCCAGTGGCGCAATTGGTTAGCGCACGGTACTTATAAGACAGTGTTCGTGAGCAATGCCGGGGTTGCGAGTTCGAGCCTCGCCTGGAGCAATATTTTAGTACTGACGGGATTATGTTTGATTGATTATAGACATTGGATTAAATCGTGTTTGGAAAGTTTCATTACAATATACATAAATAATACCTAATTATGACGAAAATAAAGTATATTTTACGGCACTAGAAGTTAGAATTCAGATTTTTTTTTTCTGGAATTTATATGTTTTAATTTTGGATGAATGAATGAATGTATTCCTAAAAAGTGAAACAGCTTTTACCTATACACATAATAAATTATTTTATTTCTTTAACAAATATACTTAACTACTTTACACACGGCTACACATCAAGCTATATATTTCCTGTTTTAGCTGACCTCGCATAGTATTGGCTTTTCGTACAATGAGATGTCAGCTTATACTGGAAATTGATGCTATTTCAATTCTTTGAATGTACTGCTGCTGGTGTACCATATAAATACCAGGTAACGTGATCCCCCTTGCTGGGTGTAACCTTCCGTGGTCCACTTGAAAGTCCCTGAACTATCTCCGAAATCAAGCGGCAAGGTATAAGGCTCGGCGCCCACCACCGGTGGGCATCGGTGCGGCTCCGTACAGCTCGGGCGCCTTATGGCGGCTTCGGGCGGCTTCGGGCGCCTCAGAGCTGCGTCGGGCGACTTTGGGCTGCCTCGGCAGCCGTAAGCGTGGCTAAGGACGCCGTAGCTGATTTTGGGTAGCCTCAGAATAGTTCGGGCGGCAGAAACATCGCAGAGCAGTCGTAACGTTACGTGAAAACAGTTGTGCGTGTGTATTTATAATGGTGGAGTGGGACTTAGTACTCATTGTTCATCTTGCTACCCGAAGACAGCCTCGGCGTCCTTAGCCATGCGTACGGCTGCCGAGGCAGCCCGAAGTCGCCCGACGCAGCTCTGAGGCGCCCGAAGCCGCCCAAAGCCGCCGTAAGGCGCCCGAGCTGTACCGAGCCGCACCGATGACCACCGATAGCGGGTGCCGGGCCTAAGTTGAACCTCGTAACGTGGGGCTACCTACACGGAACGGTAGAAGGGTGTGGATGTTGAGCTGTGTCGCAAACTATGCTCCACCTCCTATCTCGCCCTCTGTGCCCCAAAACATTCAGCCAAGGGGACATTTGTGCTGCCTCCGATAACGTCGTAGAAGTGGCGAAGTTTTGGGCCAAAAATTTTTATAACTGCCTTTCCAGTTACATCAGGAAGAAGAACACCAAATAAATTTAACATTAAATTCGAACTTTTCTTTTGCAGGTAAATGCGTGCCCACAAGCATAGCCCCCGCGGAGTCGGTGGGTCTGCTGCGCATTCAGCTGGTCCCGCACGGCCTGTGCGTCAACAAGCTGCCGCTCAGAGGGTTCAAGGAGTGCCGCGGTACTTGCGACTCCGGCACTCTTTATAACAACCGTAAGTATTGTTATTTATTAACGACCCGGCCTCCTTCACCAAAAGACTTTTGACGACATGTCAAAACATCACAGTGCTAAATTTTTAGGTAATAATTATCCTACTAATATTTTAATTGTGAAAGTTTCGATGTCTGTTTCTCAATCACGCAGAAACGACTGAACGCATTTGACATTTGGCACACAGATAAATCATAACCCGGATTAACAAATAAGATATCGACATTTTATCCCGGTAGTAAGTTGTTGCAGGATAATTTCCGACCTCTACGCGGACGATGCCGCTGGTAAAAGCTAGTAACCTAGTAAGCTACTTAGTAACATAAACCTTCGTTTTACTCATTTAAAAATGGTCTAAATAATGGTGAAAGCCGCATCAAAATCCATTTGTAATTTAGAAGATTTTAGCGTTCACACCGACAAACTACTTTGTATATAAAATCCGAAGTTTATTTAAGGTCCGATTACCCATCACTCAAATAAATTTACATAAAGTACTGTATGATCTCCTTAGATCATACATTATTATCTATTAATTGAACTTTTTATCGATTTAATCCATTAGTAGTGTCTCTCCTATAATTCCCAATTTTTTCCAAATCTGGGTTGTGAACTTGTGACTTTTCGTATTCTTGAGTTCGACGCTAGCGCCAAAATGTGTTTAAATTGGGTGTGCATTTTGGAGAACTAAGTGGAATCGAGATCGGGTGTTGTTGTTGTTCCAATGTTGACACTATTGTTTTCAAGAGTACCGAATCACGTGTATGCAAAATTAACATTGTAATCGTATTGGCATTAGATTGGAATTAAAACTAGGTTGAAGAGTAAGCTCCCTGATCGGACCATGCCCCACTTGTTGGAGTGTCCCAAGTGTCCGGTTCACCTGAATCTCAGATGATATTAAAAATACCACTGATGCGTTAATCGAATAGTTAATTGACTTTCAAAAGCTAGTTTCAAATCCATTTATTTTCTTCCAGAAACTGGTGTCCACGACTCCAAATGCGAGTGTTGCCAGGCGACCAAGTACGGTCCGCTGGACGTGACGTTGAGCTGCCCGGACGGGACTACCGTGCCGCACCGCGTGGCGTCGCCGCTGGCCTGCGCCTGCGCAGCCTGCGGAGGGCCTGCCAAGCCGCTGTGGCCCACCAAGACTAAGCCAGGTAACTTACAGTACTATGACAATATTTCAGTTATAACACCAGTCTTTTATTTTCCTACTCCTGGGCAAAGACCTTCTCACACAAACAAGGCGTGACAATTGATTACCATGCTTGCTCAAAGTGACATCTGAATTATAAGTTCGAAAGTAATAAATTCTGTCTGCATGTTAACGGAGTTCAATAAAAGAGATAGAAGACATCCTGTTAAAGGACATACGCTACTTTGTGTAGCACGTTCCCCTGGAACCTTCTCTCTTTGGTTGGGCCTGGGCCGTAATTTACCACGTGGGCCTAGTACGAGTTGGTAGATATCACATATCTTCGAGTTTTTGGTCTCGGACATGCCGGTTTCCTCACGATATTTTCCTTCACCGTTTAAGAGCAGTAATGATAAAATTAAATACACAAAAGTAAAGGCTCTCTGGTTTCGTACTCACGACCTACAACTCTGAAATCGGGGCCCATACAATTTGGCCATCACTGCTCTTGCCCTTGCAAGATTTAATTACAGACTATAAAAAGATAATGATTTATTACAGACTATAAAGAGTAATGATTTATTCACATTTTTATTCATTTTCAAATAATTTATAGTCTGCTTTATCAAAATATTATAATTTTAATGACAGGTTACGCTGGAGTGAAGACTCCTCCAAGACCACAACGTTACGAAGAGGACATCATTCCCGAGATATACCAGCGATTTGGATCGTCCCCCCGACCGATACGATAAACGATAATACTCCTTAATACAAAGCAATAAAGTGCAAATGAATTATGTAATCACAAGTAGGTACTTTGCTCAAATAGTTTATTACACTACTCTGTGATGTATGTATTCAAAGGCGTAATATATTTGTGTAAATAAATACAGCAATTATTGAAAAATAATATTCGTTTAATTTAATTAAGTTTCGAATTTATAGCATGTAAGTATCAGAAAAATATGGTCTTCGAGGCGGAAAATTTAATTGTTTTTGATCAAGTACCTACGTCTAGTTTTTGAGACATTTGAGTAAAACTCAAAAAGGGAAATCGAGTTTCAATGACAGTTTAGCATCTAGCAAATGTGTTCAACACATACTGACGCCACATACACGGAGTTCGCATAAATACTTAGATGATCATTCGATGAGGTTCGTCCGAACAACGTCGACGTCTTATGACGAATTTTACCAAAAAACTGAACGTGAACGGATCGTGTGGATGATTCGTATTGTGGCGTCATTCTATAGACGTCATATATAGACGGATTTGCAAATTTTTTTTTTTTTTTTGTCCGAAATGGTCCCATATAAATTTCGTATAGATCTGATGATTAGTTCTGGAAATAAACACCGGAACTCTTTCAAAAATGACAGCAAATCAACCGCGATTTCAGCTATCGCATAAATATGCATTGTTTGTTTCGAATTACTGCGGAGTAGATACTATAACTAAAAATTTAAAAATAAAAACGTTTTTACAAAAAAAAAAAAAAAAACAAGCGACTTCTTTAATAATAATAATAAATAAATATCTTAGAACAACCAACACAACGTTATCTGATCCCAAACTAGGCAGAGCCTGTACTATGGCAACCAGACAACTGATAAACATACTTATATATTTCTAAATACATACATATTATAGATAATTTACACCCAGACACAGAATAAATGATTGTGCTCATCACAGAAAGATTTGTCCTGGGTGGGAATCGAACCCACGACCTCAGTCTTTGCAGTCAGGGTCACTAACCACTAGACTAACAGGCCATTCAAAGTAAAAACACTTTAAAGTGAAAAATAACTTTAATTTCGGAAGTCGGTGGCAAAAACCTTAAATACGAATCCTAAGACACCGACTTGCGAAATTAAAGTTATTTATCACTTTGAAGTGTTTTTAAGGAAGTCGGTTGTTTTTTTTTTTTTTCATTTTCATTACAATTTACCGCGCAACTACCATAAATACAATTTTCTCTTCTTTAGAAAGGTATGTTTCGCAAATTGTTGTGATTTTCTATGATTTTGGATTGGAATGGTTATTGTTTATGTGACGTCACATTTAGCTACTCGTATTTCTCATGTTGGAAAGTTGTGATAGAAAATTGCAACTTCGTACGCAGCTTTATATGCACAAACGGCGGTAAGTAAACAACAATCTATACTAATATTATAAAGCTGAAGATTTGATTGTTTGTTTGGATGAACGCGCTAATCTCAGGAACTACTGGTTCGAAATGAAAAAATATTTTTTGTGTTGGATAGCCCATTTATCCAGGCAGGCTATAGACTACACATAACTACACTATAACTTCTCGCTAGGATCCGAAGGAGCCGAGCAAAACTAAAAAAAGGCTGGCACTGGCAGTCGATTCGATGTGACGGGGTGGGTCGGGGTAGCAAGAAATTTGACGCGGACGAAGTCGAGGGCTGAATCAAGTTATTGATAAATTGAACATCTGATAACACAGCACAACATAGTCGGCAATCTTGAAAAGTAAAAAAAAAACATAGTTCATTTAAATTTCATTACTTTATTCAGCGGTACCAAAACAAAAACCGGATACCATGACATAATATATCAAACTGACTTCATGTAATGTATATTAAACCTTATGCCTTACATTATAAAGTTGTAAATCATGTGTCGAGTTTCAATTAGTGCCTATTCCTATTATCACTCTTCGTCTTGTTGATCTTCTGTGATGACGTCACCTTCTGCGTTCTGCTGAGCTTCTTCCTCTTCCTTCTGCTTCTGTTTTCTGACCATGTCTGATAGATATTTACACCTTTGCATGCATTCCTCCTGTAATTAGAATAAACTTATTTGAAACTTAACAAAGCTCTATATCTTAATTTGTGGATAGCAATTATATGTCAATTCGTGCGACCAAAGTAGGTACTGCTTAATAACCCTAGAAGAAAGACACGGTCGCAGGGACCCTAGACTACAAATTTTTCGCCGGTTATCAAAAAAAGTTTCTGTTTCATAGAAAAGAGACATACGCGGTCAAAATGTATTGAAAAACCGACAAAAAATTTCACCCCAGTGACGTTCAGTATCATGTACGTACTGAATTTATTGTAACAGGTTGCTCGTCCACGTCACTGCCACACTGTATAATGTATGAATTTGACAATAAATATTGAATAGTTTGTATATAACAATTTCGGATGAGAATATTTTGTTGTTTGGGACTTTTTAGAGCGTGATTTTTTAGCTGTGCGGTTTCAGTTTTTGAGCTTATTACAGATTAAAGTTTTATTTTTGTCATTTGGCTACAGAACCCTAGCAACTTGTTGTAAATCTTATTTATTTTATTAATAACAGGTACTTGTATTAGTATAAATCGCTACGTACTTTGGTCTTCCCGGGCACAGTGTTGGCTATCTTCTGCCAGCGATCGCCGGCACCTCCCTTGGGATACTTGGCGAGCGCGTTCTCCAGCGCCTTCTGTTGGGTTTGCGACCAGTTACCGCTACTCGTTTCTTCTGCTTTGCGCGTTTTTACCTGGAAATATGAGTAACGACTTGAAATTAAATTCATCCTGTGCAGTAAAATGAACTCAAGACGTTGATAGATGAAATATAAATCAGCACGGTTCCTTCGTTTTGAAAAATGATCACGAATGAAAGACAACAAACGCTCAATAAGTAAGCATTATTTAAAATTGAGAAACTGATGTTTTAACTTTGTATGCTTACTTTTTTTTTGGATGGGAAAACATCAAATGACTTCTCCCGCTCTGGGCGGAGCGGGAGGGCGTGTCAGACTTTTACTGACTAAAACCCACCCGTGTTCCTTCAGTTGCCCATGTGCCAGGGTCACGGTATCTCTTGTATATTTTAAAGACATACAATGCTCTTAAATACTTCCATATAGCATATCCGCTATATTAATCATCAATCACCATACAAAATGTAAAGTTTATGTGGCTATTCAGTGCTAGTAAGCTGATATTCTATGCTGACGCGATCAAGTGAGCCAATTTTCAAGCAGCAATAGTAGAACCATTGTCCATAATAGGCTATGAAAAGATAGAACACATATTATTTGAACTAACCTTCTTAGGCGCCTCCACCACTGCTGGTACTTCAGGCTCCTGTCCAGGTATCTTATAGCAGTTCTCCTGCAAAAAAAAATAATCACTTCTTTGCTAAATAAGGTACAGAAAGTTTTGGAAGATAGATTGACATAGATTTCTTATTCGCTCTTTAATATTGGCGTGCAAACTTGTTGTTTTTTTTTCTCAGTACCAGCTCGGAGTCAGGATTTATGCCCGGTTGATGGTAAAAATGATAGTTGTCCTTGTTATCCCAGGCGTAAATAATAGCACTATCCCTTATCTTCCCGTGGCTGTCATAAAAGGCGACTAAGGGACTTACTAGAGAGAACGGGCAGCAGCGTTCTCTATGTATTTCACCACCATACCGCGTTCGCTAACCCGCCTGCCAAGCGTGGCAATTACGGTTAGACACCCCCATTTTTGAGGAGCCGTCCAGCAGTGAACGTCTTTGTGCTGAAATCATGATGATAAAAGGCACGCTCCCTGTTATATGAAACTGCGAGTGTACTTTTAGTTCGACACAGTCTGACTGTCCTTATTCGCAATGTGTTTTTGCCCGTGAAGGGATAATAATTCGGGAGTAGAGTTCATTTCGAACAACTTTCAGACGAAACCGTAATATCGTAGCCCTTCCAGTGGTAAGATGAAAATTTCGAAAACGTTTTAAACAGTGTGACCATGAACCACTGCTGTTTACAAAGACAGGGGTCAAACATTTTCTAAATTCTCATCTGCTGTAGTACGGAGGCCATCATTGGAAGGGGTAGACGGACTTAGGAACAAGGAGAATTTTTAGAAATAAATTATTTAATTTACACACCTTCATTTTGGCAGCCATATGCGTCACCTCCGGCACACTGCGGCACATAGCTTCCGCGATACGTTCCCAGCGCTCTGCGGAGCCCCCCGGGTACTTCTTGACGAGGCGCACTAACTCGGCCAGGTCGTCGTCTGTCCAGAGTCCGCCGGTTACCACTGGGGCCGTGGACTGGAAAATAAGATAAACATGCGATTTATTTCTATCAATATTTAAGTCAACGATCATTGCACTGTACCACGATGAATGCCAGGATTAGTAAATGACATTTATATCAGTAAGTGTTTGATACATTATAGACCGCATTAGGAACTCTATACTTCGTTCCAAAATACTTATATCGGACGTTAAACGTACAGCTGCACGCGTACCATGACCACCATAGAAAGAACTTTGTCTATTCTTGGTAGAATAGAGATAGAATTGTCATGCTACCCCAGCATAAAACGGTACAAATCTTTCTACAATCTTTAATTCTGTCTTTAATCTTTCTACAATCTGTAATTTTGTCTATTCTTCCGTCGACAGGTTTTGTCATTTCTACGGTGGTCATGCTACGCGTGCTGCTTGACTACAGTGGAACTGGGTTGGCCCCATTTGTTGCATGTCGGAGCAGCAAAACGAATAAACATCGATCTTCTTCTAAGTCGCGTCCTTCATTGCTGAAGGTCATGTCGCTAAAAGGCTTTCGTGGCTTTGTGTACAATGTTCTTCCATTTTGTTCGGTTCTCGGCTTCATTCATGGCCGTCGTGTCAGAGAGCCCAGTGACGGCGGTTACTTGGTTGGACCAACGTTTAGGTGGCCGGCCGCGAGGTCGATCAGTAGATCGCAAATCAATCAAAATCAAAATCAAAAGTCATTTATTCAAACTAGGCTGAGAGTCAGCACTTTTTGAACGTCAAAGTTACATGAGACAGTCCCCCCAAAACGCCCGCCCTTCGACACTTCCTAGTGCTTTAGCTGGGAAGAAGAAGTGGCGGAACAAACTCCCCAGCAGCACAGCTGTCTGTTAAGTTAGAAGAACTTGATTCTATACAGTATTGTGTAAGTTATTAATATTATAAAACAAAACATATATTATTCGCCATATGTCAGCTAGCACACGCCAATATACCAACAAAACATTGAAAACTAAACTCAAGCTGAAATAAATAATAAAACAAAATCGAAAACAGAACTTAAAACCTTAATAAAGCCTCCAGGCATAAAGGGCGTGCCCGCTTACATATACGATGCAAATGATACATATACACAATAAATGAAATGAAAAGAAAATAAAAATAAACTAACAAAAGCAGTTAAATAAAAACAAAAAAAAAAACAAACAATTATATGAACTACCCATATAAACTTTCAGTAGGAAGACTAATTCTGGATTGAAAGAACATAAACATTGTCTTGAGTTGATCACAGCGACCAACTATTCTTATCGTTTAAGTAGTCGTTGATAGAATAGTATGCCTTTGAACAAAGGTTGGATTTTACTTTAGCTTTAAACTCATTAAACTGCAAATCTAGCAAAGTAGAGGGAAGCTTGTTATAAAAGGTAATACCAAGACCAACAAAAGAATTATGAACCTTATGAAGCCGGTGAAAGGGAGCACGTAGTTTATCCCTACTTCTAGTATTAATATTATGAATATCACTGTTTTTAGTGTACAGGTGTATATTTTGCCTAATATATAAGATGTTAGCGAAGATGAATTGTGATGCCACCGTAAGAATACCAATATCTTTAAAGAAATCTCTCAGATCTCGCAAATCTCGGGAAAGCTGGACTCTTCTTAAAGTAGTGGCCCACAATCGCAGTAGACCGAGAAAAGTGGAAAGAGGAAAAGGACGCGTTTGCCCTGCAGTGGGACAAGAAAGACTTTTCGAAAAATTATATTGCGGACTACTGTCGATTCGATTGCCATACAAAATAAATGTGGGATTTGTGTGTCCATGTGAACATTTGTTTATAACTTTTCTTAAATAACTTTAATTTCAAATGTCGGTGTCTTGGAACTGTATTTTAGTTTTTGCCACCGAGATCCACAGTTGCCGCTGATATCGCAGAATACATACAAAAAAAAAAAAACACAGACCAATTGAGAACCTCGTCCTTTTTTAAAACAATTTAAAAGAAAGACAGTTTTCATCGGAAAGATTTATGTTACTCGTCACCCCAAAACAACACAAAATTTCGTTATCTCAGGGTAATTATTTGCAGGTTCATATGAACAATGACTGCAAATGAGGTTTGATTCCTGTAACCACCTCTAGAAGATGAAACAGTTTCCAATACTACCTACCTACCTACTTACCTATCATAATCTACCTACCTTTTCCCTAGTATGTTGGGGTCGGCTTTCAGTCTGACCGGATGCAGCTGAATACACATATTTTACATGGAGCGACTGCCTATCTGACCTCCACACCCCAGTTACTGGGTAATACGGTACCCCGTGGTAAAACTGGCTGTCAGACTTTCAGGCTTCGGACGATCCGTAACGAATCCCAAAGCGATTACCACCCGAAACCATCAGCTTACCGTGATAGTGTAGAGATCCATGAATCGACCCCAGTAAGCGTAGCTTAATCTGATTGATCAACCCGTGCAACTGTTATTACTTAGCACAATGTTCTATAATTATTGAAACTATACCTAAATAGGAAGGACATTTTCTATGACATTTAAAACAAGCATTAATTCTGAGAAAAAGCAAATAAAGTGTTCCTTAGCAGTCTGTGATTAAGAATAGTGTTTTTACATCTTCATATTTATGTATCTGTTTAACGAACCTGCGTCGCTTGTGCCGTACAGAGTATTTATAGCTAAACGTTACCTGTTTAACAGCCACAACGACAGGTCCGCCCTCAGGCTCATCCGCCGGGTCCAGCAGACAGTCGGCGTCCCTCGCCGGCGGCACGAACCCGCGCCGCTTGCGCACGCCGCCGCCGGCTGCTTTGGCCTCAGCCGCCGCGGCCGCCTCGCGGTCTGCACGAGCTCTTTCATCTTCTTCCCTGGGGAAGTTAAGGTTTTATTTTAGTAAATGAAGCTGGGCAAAGTTAAGCTTCTGCTCTGGACTCTCGGCTCTGGGAGCTCTGGGGCAGTATTCCGTCGCAGAATTCTTTGCAGCTTGGCCAAACTTTTAGAAGGGATGTGGTATATGAATCACTAGACGTGGTTACTATATTTTTTTGTGACGTTGCCGAAAATCTGTATCCTACTGACAGTATAGAGAAAAAAAACGGTCTTAATTTTTTTTTTGCACGCCCCTGTCTTTCTTCACGCGATTTTTAAGACGAATACTTTTAGTAAACAGTTGAACTATGTAGCTAAAAGTATCCTTTGTTGTCATTCAAATTATCCTATGTATCTTCGCAAGGACTGGCTTTTACCTTGGCCAGAGGATAAGCATTTAACATGGCAATGTCACCAGCCTTCGGCACATAACCAATGGACAGTGATGCGGAAGAATTTTTCGACGTCATATTTTAATTTATTTTAAGTTTAGTAAGGATATATAATGTTTTTTTTTTATTTAACGTGCATAAATAGTAAATTATAGATAATTTAGTTCCACACAACGAATTATATTTTTTTATTTTAATTAACTCATTTTCAATTCGATTTTAATTTTAATTAATAACTCGTTACGTGCGCGCATGCTTACGTAACAAAACAACTTGTATACGCTTTTATCAAATTATTATTGATAAGCGCCAAAAATAAGCATTACTATACACAGTAATTTTAGTGGGGACAAAACCTGAGCAAATCCGTCACGATACGCATCGTTAAACATTACAGTAGAAATGCAAACTGTATTATACCCTTGAACAATCAGCAAATTGGCAATCGTCAGCTGTCGTATTTATAATTTATATACAACTATAGCGCCTACCATTGCGTATATTCTGTTACGTAATGTTGATTGAATTGTCTGCGATTTCAATACTCTAGCGAAAGTCATTCTTGCGGCACCAAGAAATATTGCAGTAGGTACTGCAACTATTGAACAAATCCGACCCCTTGTAGATGCTTTTGTGAAATTTAAGAAACGCAATTTTATCAGCTACTTATAATCGAGTTGTTTTTGGCTAGTTGTAATCGCAATTACAACTATGTTCAACATAAAAATATTCTGTACAACTGTTTTTGATTAACGCTGATGCGACTGAAGTATTATATACACACAAATTTTCTGCAATCAATTCTCTGAATAATGATGAAAACTTCATCAGAATATGTGCCGTAGTTAAGAAGAACAAGAGCGGTCACATGAAAAACGACTTCTATTTTATAATAACAATTATATTATTATCAATACCTAGATTTCTCCCAACTTCTTTGGAGTCAGCTTTCAGTATAAACGGATGCAGCTGAATACCAGTACTTTAAATTTTATAACATTATATAATTATATGTATATAATTACTTACCTCTTTTTCTGCCTTTTAGCTTCTTCTTCTTGCTCTTTTAACCGTCTCCTAAGCTCTATGATTCCATAAGGTAAGGCCGTCACCAGCCACCATGCACACCTCGGTATTTGGAACGGCAATGTGTCTTTTACACTGGGTTTGGGGAGCTGGTCCAAGATTTCTGACAAGCCCTGGTCGAATCCCGACTTTTTGGAGTGTTTCTTGCCTCTACTGTTTAGTATTTGCTCCTGGAAAAATTTAAACCTATTAGTATGATGGAAATTAGAAATTTCAAATAACAGTCTGATAAAATCGCACCCGTGGCAGAGCCTCAATAATATTCCTCTTATAAAAAATTGTTTCAATAGATTTTCATTGAAATTGGCAATATGTGACCAACTATTTTATAATGTCTCACTACAAGCAATCAAAATATGCTTGTAACCTGCTTTTGTCGCCATGCATTATTCGCTATGTGAAGCATAATAAAAGAGACTTCATGCTCAAAACTCTAAAAAGCAGTAGTGTATTAGGAAAATCTTGTTCCACATTATTAACAGATTCATAGAATGACTATAAGAACTCACAACTTAAATCATCCAGCCAGTCAGAACAAATATGTTAGTTACCCGTTCCAAATCATAGTAGATAGTAACACCTATGGAAAAGAATGGGCACGAGATTCCCAGCATACCGAATATCAAAAGCTATAAAACGAACCAGCCAGCCAACTAAGTATTAACTTACCGCAGTAAACCTTTTTTCAGCATAAGCGGCCCAGCCAACAGCATACTGCGAGAATGTGATGATGATGAACAGGATGATGGAGCCCTCAGCCAGGCCCATCTTCCTCACGTGGCGGTAGTAGTATATGGCAGAACGCCAGTTTGGAAGACCATTCTTAAGCACCTCGTTATACCTGAAGTTGAAATGTACATCTATACTAATGTTATAAAGCTGAAGAGTTTGTTTGTTTGTTTGTTTGATTGAACGCGCTAATCTCAGGAACTACTGGTCCAAATTGAAAAATTCTTTTTGTGTTGGGTAGCATATTTATCGAGGAAGGCTAAAGGCTATATAACATCACGCTATAACCAAGAGGAGCGGAGCAGTAATGAAAAATGTTGCAATAACGGGAAAAATCGCATGGGTAGGCGATTCGACGCGACGGGAAAGTTCGGGGGAACAAGAAATTTAACGCGGACGAAGTCGCGGGCAGAAGCTAGTTAGCAAATCAAGTTGTGTAGATGCAATGGGCTATCTTTATTAAGGTTTAAGGTATTTTCAGTTGAAACTGGGGTGAAGAATTTTCGTCCTTCAAATGGTAGATTTCCCCACTCATATGCAAAATACGCGCTTGTGCGAACCACATCCAATCGCGTATTTTGCGTATGGTTATTAATTACTAGTTACAGACACCAGCCTGTACATAATGACAATTATACAATGTGCCATCTGACTATAAAACTCACAATGTTCATTTCTTATACTAAAGTAGATAGTTTGCAGTACAAAGTCAAAAGCATGACATATAACAAAAACATTGTCTCCAATTAAGGCCCTGTACTTGCAACGCAATTCATTAAATGCATGTAGTGAATTTAAAACATTATTTTTGTCAATCATTTGAAGATTGAGTATTTGTAATGGTATTTTCTAACAGGTAATCAGAAGCCCCAAAATCTGACAACCAGTCTTACCAAGGGGTATTGTATTACCCAGTAACAGGCTTGTGGAGATAAGATAGGCAGTTGCCATGTAAAACTCTGGTATTCAGATGCATCTGGTTAGACTGGAGGCTGACCCCAACATAAAGGCTATGCAGAATTGTTTAGATGACTGAGACAGAATGATATTTTAAATTATGTTCAAAATTTAATGCATTTAGTGATTTTTGGTGCCAGTATGTTGATTTAATCCATTGGTTTCAGCTGAAGTAAATTCAAATAATTAAATTTTACACATTACATAGTCTGTCTGTAATCGTTGGCTTAAGCAGTGGTGTACCTACAGTACACCTACATTTCACCAGTTATGTTCAAGTCCCATGCAATAGGGAGTGAGCCTATTGTCATCAACACGCACTGATCCAGACGCACACGCACAGATCTTGGCTTCTACATAAATATCACTGATGGAAAAACCCAATTCGCCCAATCTGGGAATCTAACCACACTTAGCAGTAAAGTCAAAGTTGACAGTAATTTTTCGTTTCATTTCATACTTTTAGGGTAAGCAAAGGGTGCCAATGGGACCCAATACCAAGCTTCCCCTGTCTATCTGACTGTCAGTCTGTCCGTGAACAGAAATGTTCACAACCTTTGTGTCCTAGACTCGCACTATGCCAGATTTAGATTGAGTGGATTCTAAAATAAAATTACATACTTTTCTCTTTTCCCGGGGTCCTTAAGTATGTTGTGCACGGACACCAGATTCCTGAACTGAACATCAGCATCAGGGGAGTCATTCTTATCTGGATGGAGTTTCAATGTGAGTTTCTTAAATGCAGACTTGATTTCTGATGGTGAAGCATCCTGCAATTGTTAATTGAAATAATTATATTATAGAATATATCATGTTTTGTTTTTTTTTTCCACAATTCATTTTATTAGGTTTGGAACAACCTAAAACGAATGTTGCCATACATATATGTGAAGACTATATTATGTATGTATAGTAGTAAATAAATGTTGATTTTCATGAGAGGCAAATTGAGAAACAATGGCAAATAATGTGTGGCAGCTTAGTAAACAATGTTTGGTATGAGTCATTTACAAAACCATTGTGACTGGGTATTTAAAAATCACTAAACTCTTATAATTAATACTTGGATTAAGATTTCAATTATCTTATACAAGAACATTATCTGCATTTAACGATAACGACTAAATCTGCCGAAGGAAAAGGAAACTTGCAAAGTACTAGTCTGGTTAGTTATTCCAATGTCTGAAAACTCTAATATTATATTTAATGGGTAAAATGAAGCTTCGTAGTTACTCCGTGAAGCTAAACTTAGCTCTTACCTGTGCGACACCTATTAATTCATAAAAGTTTTGGTTAACTTCTTCCACCACGTCGAACACTTCCAAGTCACCATCATCCCACGCCTTCGCGCCCAAAACGAGCGTACACAATATTAATAAACACCACCGCATATTATAAAGCCTAGCTCAATCTATTTTTAATTTAAAAATCATGTTACTTTTGTGCAATATTGGGACAAAACTGCGGTTTCGTTCGGTTTTCCTTTTTTTGACAGATCTCCACACATGAATTTGACAATGACAACTCACCAGCTGGCTGGACCATGGTGATGTTATTGATATCAAACATGAATAGTAACAAGTTACCACTGCGATTAATCGACTAATATGGTTTATGCAGACTGCTAAAATTATAAAACATTCTTAGAATATTACTTTATAACCCAATGTTATAGGCCTTAGTATTAATTTATAACTCAAAGTATAGAGTAATTTTATTAATCTTAGAATTTATATTTAAGTAACAAACGACAAAGAACCAAATTTTATTAAAAATTACTTTTTGACTTTTCCACAGCACTCTCCACTTTTTCTACTTTTCGATAGTACTCATCTTTTCAGTTTTTATCTCTGTGGGGTAATTAGAGAAACAGAACAATGTGCCAATATTTTGATATCTAAACATTGGACAATAAAAATTTAGTGCTTTGTCCCTTCCCTTTTGGATTGATAAATCTCTGATACTGTTTTCATTATCACAGCTGCTGCTCTTTGCATGGCGTTGCACGTCACAAAATATTAAAGGTATTATGCTAATTCCTATCAATATTTTTCTTTGTTTTCATTAAAAAAGTACTGTTCTAGCTCTTTTCTATCTTTAATTAATTAAAAACCTAATAAAATGAAAGAGGGTTTTACGCTTCTTTCATTTTATTAGGTTCCTACTTTAATTATAAGCCCCGTTCATATCCATTTTGTTTGTGACATTCCTTTATAATTTCATATGAACGTGCTCAGCGTTTTATTAATGGTAATTAGGGTGCTGGAACTATGTAAGATTTCGATATCTCATTTAGTATTATATTCGGATGCAATTATTTAGCCGCCCATTCCGCCCTTGGTATATTTGTACGGCGGGCGGCCATTTCCTAGGGTATATTCCAGCATATTAATCGTAAATAGTGATAAGGCTTTTGCATATGCTTCCTCACATTATTATTTTGTCATGTGTGCGTAAATATTTTTGATACCTTTAAGCTTTCAGCAACGGAGGGCGGTTAAAGCTTACCTTTATAAAATACCCATTAACAACATGAATGTGAAAATGGGAGCCAAGTTCAATATAAAGAATACGGGTAGTTATTGATTTCGCCTACAAAAGAATTGAGATTTTAATGGGTGCCAAGTTCTGTAGACAATCCTGAAAATTGTAAGGAACATACAACATAAATAAAAGATTTGACTTGGCTAGTTTTCACAAATACTCTGTCGCTTTTAATATTATGCATTCGTTCGAACATTTAAATTAGTACACACGGCTACATTTCAAGCACATACATTTCCAGTTTTAGCTGAGGTCGTATAATATACATTTTTCTACAATGAGAAGTCAGCTTATGCTGGATATATATAGCTTGATTTGTCGCCGTGCGTACTATTATTAGTTGGTTAACCTTCTGCCTATGAAGATTTCTCAACTTCTTCTAAATAAGCCTTTCTTATGGGTTACATTACGGTACACTGATGTGTAATAAGCTACTAGTAACCGATGTATACTAGTGTGTTTTTCTACCAGCAAACCAAATTTTGAGAAGGCTAAGATATGTTGACCTTACAATATAAAACAGTAAATTACGAGTAACGTAAAGAACATGAAATTAATGAGAATTGGTTAGCCAAGTATACAGGATCATTTTTTATGCACTGCGCAAAATGTGACCATGAATTCACCATATCAGCGTAAATTGTAACCATGAATTCAGCATATCATTCTAGACCCCCCAGAGTAGAAAATTTTCATCGGTTATACAAAAAAAAAAAAAACTGCTGTTTCATAGAAAAATGCAATACCTACGGGGTCAAAATGTATGGAACAGCAGATTTTTTTTTTTTGTTATATCCAACGAAAATTTTCTACGCTGGGGGGTCTAGAATGATATGCTGAATTCATAGTTACAATTTACGCACTGGATAAAAACTTATTCTGTATATAAGATAGCTTCAATTTATCCTAAGACTAGGTTCTGCCCGCGACTTCTTCCGCGTTAAATTTCTTGCTCCCGACCCTTCCCGTCGCGTCGAATCGCCTACCCGTGAGATTTTACCCGTTTTTGCAACATTTTTCATTACTGCTCCGCTCCTCTTAGTTGTAGCCTGATATTATATAGCCTATAGACTTCCTCGATAAATAGGCTACTCAACACAAAAATAATTGTTCAATTCGGACCATTAGTTCCTGAGATTAGCGCGTTCAAACAAACAAACTCTTCAGCTTTATAATATTAGTATAGATACCCGTTTGAGTGGAATTTAGGGTTCTAGTTAATCTAGGGGGTTTGAATAAATAAATCAAATTTCATGAGTTTAGATTAAATTAAATATATGGTGAGTGGGTTAAAACTGTCTCCAAATGGTTCGTGTAACACACGGCTACGTGAGGCGACGTCGCCAGATTTTTCCTAACTTGAACTTGGCTTGAAATTCTGCCGCGTATCAACATAACCAAATATTTTTTTGTCAAATTCCAGTACTTCACACAGTCCGAAATATTGTTTTTTTAATTCAGGTATACAACACAGTACAATAAACAGTTTTCGTAGTTCAAGAACTACAATGGATTTGAAATTGAATTAACCACATTTTTTACGTTTTAAATATTATGGTGTTCAAATAAGATCAAAGCTTGTTAACTTTATTTCGTTGCTGTCTGTACGTGGTCACGCAGGTACTCATAACTTGGGTTAATACCCAAGCCCACTCATCGCCTATAGTAAGTAGTAAGTAGTTTTAATAAACTACTTGTCCCTATAGGCTATGAGTTTTCACTGAAGCAGGAGAGCAGAGATGAGCGGAGCGGAGTTTGTAAAAGAGCGGAGACGAGGCTACCTGTATTACCCCTATATTGTTAGTGTGGAACTTGCATCCTTTTTGATGAAGACAGTAGGTACCTACGTTTTCTAATTAACAATGAAATCCCATAAACATTTTTCTTGTTTTATCCCCAGATGTGCGCCAGAACTGGACTCAGACCCAGACCGAAACCGAAGCCGAAAGTGATGGTAAAACAGCGGCGGCGCGGCAGCGGAGCGACGGTAGCTACCTTTATAGGCAGTTAGGGACTACTCACACTTATTCAGCTCTATTCAGCTTATGCCCACGGAAAACAACGATATTGCATGGAGACGCGTAAGCATCCGTTCAGCTTTCCGCGTTTATTCAGCTTTCGCTGCAAACAAATATAAAATGAGGACAAATAATGTGCTTTTATCTTGCCAGAGCTATAGATAGAGGTCAGCGCTGTTCTGCCGCGTTCAGCGCTGTTCTACCGCGGTCAGCGCTGTTGTGCCGCGTTCAGCGCTGTTCTGCCGCGTTCAGCGATGTTCCGCCGCAGTAAGCGTCGAACGCGGCGTAAAGCGCTGTACAAGGATGTTACTCGACTCCTTGTCGACAAGTGGCGACCTGCATAGTTCCTGCATAGATTTGATTTATTTTTACGTTATCATTATGCAAGTAAGGATGAGAGAGTTCGGACGTCTTTTAAAGTAATTATTATTATCTTAGTTTTACGAAATAAAATGATGGACGAAGAGAAACTTATATTGCGTTTAATTTTATATAATTTATTGCGTTTAATTTTATCTATTTCTTTTTCAAGACGCGAAACTATAAAAATATCGCACATAGAACTGTCCATGTTGAATGCACAATACTAAATGAGTAGCTTACCGTCTTTGCAGCATACTCAGCGCCGTACGCAGTACATAGAAGCGTTTCAGCGGAGATAACACGCTATGACGGCTTTTCTCATTCTTACGACGCTGTACACGGCTGACAGAAGCAGAACTGTATAAGTGTGACCAAAATCTTCAGCGAAACGCGAATGGAGCTGAATAAGTGTGAATAGCCCCTTAGTCTTAGGGTGCGTTTCTAATGAAGCCATAGATCAGAGATGAGCGGAGTGGAGGCTATATGACCCATATATTATTAATGCGTGTGGTGCTTGCATCACACGCATTAATAATATATGGACGAAGACAGTACCTACGTGTTCTAATTAACAAAGAAATCCCATAAATATTTTTCTTGTTTTACCCCCAGGTGAGCACCAGAACTGGACTCAGGCCCAGACCGAAACCCAAACCGAAAGTGACGGTAAATCAGCTAAAAATACTGCTAACGGCAATCGAGAAAGACCCGTCGATGTACGACGCCTCGCAATCTGATATGATCGCTTTCCTGAACATTAATAAATGGCTGGACCTTTCTGATCAATTGAACGAAAGTTACGGCGGCGCAGTTCTTGATACTGCAAACTGGAAATATGTAAGTCTTCATACTTAACTGTTTTTGCTATGAAACATGAGCTTTGCGGTATGGGGTTGTAAATGCGGTAAATGCATAGAGAACGCTGCTGCCCATTCTCGAGTCCATTAAAGACCCTTAGTAGCCTAAGCTCTTACGACACTTACGGGAAGAAATGGGATTGTGCTACTCTTTACGTCTGGGAACACACGGAACTTGCCTTGCGGTGTAATTTATCGAAAACTTGTCGCACACAGCGTCTGCAAGCGTACTCTCACACAACTGCAAAACTTATTTTTCATTGTGAGAATATTAGCATCTACACTCTAAAGTTTTATTTTACTATTCCATTTTGCCAAGATTAAATAAAATGTCAGTTTTTTCTTTAATTGAATGTTACTTTTTTTAACCGACTTCAAAAAAAGGAGGACTAAGGTTATCAATTCGACTGTATTTTTTATTTTTTTATATATTTTTTTTAATGTTTGTTAGCTTTTAACTTTTGACTGGATGAACCGATTTTGATGATTCTTTTTTTATTTGAAAGCTGGTACTTCCCGAATGGTCCCATTTTTTCCATTTGGACTATGGGCTCCATATGAAAATAACATAAGTCTTAAATTTGCATTAAGTATTTGCGCGACAATTGAACGAATAACGCGATTAGATTAGTGCGGGGTATTTACTATACTTAACTAAAAAGTTAAAAATAAAAACTATTTACAAAAAAAAAAAAAAATAACCGACTTCCTAAAAAAAAACACTACAAAGTGAAAAATACTTTACCTTTAACTTTAATTTCGGAAGTTGGTGGCAAAAAAACCTTAAATTCAGACTTTCGAAATTAAAGTTATTTTTCGCTTTGTAGTGTTTGTTTTTTTTCTCTGACTCATGATCGATCGAGTTTCATTGATCCACTGTTTCAATCCAGTGACGCTGAATTGATGTTGGACCAATGCATACCTTGATATAGACCCAATACGTCCAAACACTTTACAATCTAGTTCAGAAATCAGTATCTAGCTGGATTTTAATAGCCGATAGCCAGTCCAGTGCTACTGGTTTCAAACACTCTGGATTGAAATACCTACCTTCTGTATCAACGTAAATTAACCTAGAATCGTAAATCTTATACAACAGGTGTTACGTCACTGGGCCGATAATGTAAAGAAGGGGGTGAACGTAATGTCCAGGGAGCGGCTTACAATTAACAAGGCTAATCCAGCCATCACACTTAAAGAGGCGAAGGAACTGACTTGCTTGGAGAGGCGACTCTACAAGTTCATGAAGAATGAAGATGCCAAGGAGTTTGTCGTAAGTTTACATTTTATTATTTTCAAGACTGAATCAAAGTGTGGTTTCTACTTTCTTTCTTTCTTTCTCTCTATATAAGTCATCATATCATTAACTGCTTAGCCTTTTCCCAACTATGTTGGTAAAAGGCCTTCCCCAAGCTCCGTCAATCTGACCGGTTCTCTTCTTCCCGCATTCAGCCGATGGATACAGCGCCATGGATTAATTTAAGCGAGCTTACTTTCTTAACATATTTCGCAGGATGTGACCTACACGGGCAAATTCGGTGCCGAAGAGCCGAAGCATGACATCGCAGGCGCTTCAGATAATGGAATAACGGTGAAGGTCCACCTGAGGAACGTATTTCATTCTACGAATGACGAGAACGCCCGCCCAGGTGGACGTATGAAGAGGATCATTCACGTGAAGGCTCCTATCGGTGAGAAATTGTTCCTTTATAAGCACTTAAAAATCTGGGACCGTTTTATAAGGCGCTGAAACAACTGAGGTGGTATTACACTACAAATTTGATGAAGCTTTAACAACTGAAATTGTGGTTCTCTTTTTCACCAAAGAACAGTAATATATGATTAAAGAACTTTATGAGTCGCTAAAATTATTTAAGAGTAAAAAAATTAAAAATCTACTTTATATAATCGATTCGTATTTTGATTTCAGATCCAGGTGCTATGACAAAGAAACTCAAGGTCATCTTTGATGCAAATATTGGTGAGTGCAAAACTACATGAGAACTCCCGCAGGCAGAAATACCATAAACACACATCGCAAAATTAAAACGCTTTCGAGCGTCTTCTCTTTTGTTATGAAATAACTATTGCAACCTTGAGACAAAACTTTGATGTAAAACATCTATGTATAGGCGAGGGTAAACCTAAATTTTGGCGTGGCGAGCGTGTCGACGCACAGTGAGCCCATACTGAAAATTAGTGGACTTATGCAATAAAGTTCCAATATCGATTCGATTTTTTTTGATGTGATAATTAACATATTAACGTATAATTAATATGTTATTTTTGATTATACCATATTTATTTCCTTTCGTAAAGTATGGTGTTCGTTTATTATAAATATTATCTTTACAAAATATTTTTTTTGTTTTGCCTTGTGTCGCAGGTTCGCTAGGTTAAACTACACTTCTCAAGGTCAGCCTTAGGATGGGTGACCATTTAGTTTATGTGTGGCGTTTTGTCGCAGGTTCGCTAGGTTAAGATGCACTTCGCAAGGTCAGCCTTTAGATGGGTGATCATTTAGTTTTTGTTTTGCATTGTGTCGCAGGTTCTTCAGGTTAAGCTACACTTCTCAATGTCAGCCTTTAGATGGGTAAATTTTTGATGTGAAACGTACATAAAAAATTCACCCAATTTCGATGTTTCACATCTGCCAGGCGTCCCGCGACGGGTCACTTTTTTTTTCAAAGTAACATGCTTGGTTTCCACAATCAAAATCAAAATCAAAAGTCATTTATTCAAACTAGGCTGAGAGTCAGCACTTTTTGAACGTCAAAGTTACATGAGACAGTCCCCCCAAAACGCCCGCCCTTCGACACTTCCTAGTGCTTTCGCTGGGAAGAAGAAGTGGCGGAACAAACTCCCCAGCAGAACAGCTGTAATCTATATATATAAAAATGAATCCCTATTTCCCTTGGTCACGACATCACGCGTGAACGGCTGGACCGATTTCACTTTTTTTGTTGTTGTTGTGTTTGTAATTGTCAGGAGAAGGTTCTTATGAAAAAAAAATAATTAAAAAAGTGCACGGGAAATTAGAAAATTTAAGAATTCTTATTTAAAAATACTTAACAACCATATAATAGGACAATGTAAACTTTTTTAATGTAACATTATGACATTTGACATAGAATTGACAGAATGCGTGCTCAAATATCATCAAAGAGACAGGACAACGTCTGTCGGGTCAGCTAGTATATAATAATAATAATATCTTAGGACAACCAACACACCGTTATCTGATCCCAAACTAGGCAGAGCCTGTACTATGGCAACCAGACAACTGATAAACATACATATATATATATATCTAAATACATACATATTATAAATAAATTACACCCAGACACAGAACAAATGATCGTGCTCATCACAATAGTATGTTAGTAACGCCATGACGAGAAAGACCTAATTATATTTAATGATTTTTTAATTTTTTTCACCTACTGTAGCATTGTAATTTTATTCGAAGTGCACTGTTTTCACATATGCTTATTTAATTAATGTATCTAAAATATTGTAAAACATTTTCGAAAGAGTAACGGTGGAGTTTCTTCCCCATTATTTTCCATACGAAACTACCTTTTGTAAGGAGCGACTAGAACCAATTCTATTTTAATGTAAATTTTGACGTTCAAAAGTGCCTTTTGAAATAAATTAACGGTCCCTATTAACAATGTCGGATATAATATGCATTTTTACCAATATTTACTTTGTTACATGATTAGAATCACAATAAAAAGATCTATCGTACGTAACTTTTTTTTTTTTTTTGAAAAATCATGATATTTAGCCAGTTTTAAAGATAATATTGTCGGTTGTCCGCGCAACAGTGTTAATAGTAAAACAAACTTTGAACTGCTCTACTAGTAGTCTTTTTGCAGAACCGACATTATTAATAGGGACCATTGAAATGATTAAACTAGGAAGAAGTTCTATACAGGCTGTCCCAAAAGGTTACGTAGCTGGGAAGAGGGGTGATATGGGTGGTCACAAGGGTCACCAGAAAAATAAAAAATAAATCCCCTCTGGGTATTTAAAAAAATAAATGACATTTTTTTTTAACTAAATATTTTACACCTTGTATTTAATATCTATTTTGCTAACTGTACCTACAAAAATTGCTGTATTAAAAAAAAATGCAGATACATATTAAACCAAGATTTTAAAGAAAATTAAATTCTTGTCCAGTCAAGGACTTAGTAATTACGATTTCACTCAACTTCCTCCAAGTGTACTGAAAAAAAAAGGTTTATTTTTTATTTTTCTGGTGACTCTTGTGACCACCCCTATTATCCCCCTTCCCAGCTACGTAACCTTTTGGGACACCCTGTATATACTTATACGAGAATAGTTCTATATATACTTATAAATACTTAAAAGACACAATTTTCTCCAAAATATATAATAACAGAGCATTAATGTCTGATCCACAGATAATGGGGAACCTCAAAAGCAGATCCTGGCAAACCAGCTAGAACGTCTCCAGATGGTCTCCAGCGAGCTCGTGGATCACATTGCTACCATCCAGAGCCGCATCCACATGATTAAGGACCTGTGGAGGCATCGCTGCGGCGACAACTAAGTGCTGGATGGATGAGGAGGGAGGGTGGAGGAGGATGAGACCGGACAAAAGTAGTGTATGAGAGTGAATGCATCGGACTGATTAGGGTGGATGATAATGTCGGAATTTGTGTGATAAAGAAATTGTTTACTAACAGAGTGAGCTACATTGAATGTGTGTTATATTTCGGAAGGAATAATGTGGAATGTCGAATGATATATGTTGGTTATACGGGGCGAAAGCTAAATAAATTTATTTAACCGCATTTTAACCATATTATTACATATTATTGTCAGTGTTAGTTCAGTAGTTTGTTTTAGTGAATAAAATCGTAATTCATTCGTATATTTCATATTTATATTAATTAAATAAACTTTTTTTGCGGGTCACTTCTATAAAAACGTCGTGTTTTTTTTTTAAATATAGGGAGTAATATTGACGTAGTATTTTACTCATTCATTCATTATTTAGTAGTAACTTAAAATAAGAAAGCCACGCAACTTTGAAAGTGGATGAATGAATGTTAAGAAGTATTTTTAAGTATTGATTTACCTACACCGTAATCACCGATCTACCAATCTCGTTGTCAAGCAAGCAATGAACATTACGGAAATATGTCGAATAACAAATAAGTAATAATAATACCTAAGAGAAATACTCGTTATGTATAACTAAGCAGTATTTATAACTTAGATGATCTCAATAAACGCAACCAAACCAAAAAATAAACAAAAATGTTGTTTTATTTCATTATCACCTTTATTTATCCCAATTTATTGCTAATTTTAATTCAAAATACAGCTCCTCAAAACAATCACTTGGTTATTTCACGAAGATCGGATACTCTACGCTCTAAGGGCCGGCGCTCACTGCCGGTTTGGCACGGCATGGCATGGCAAAGGATTTTATTACTAATCAAGTTATTTTGAATCTTATTTCAATGAATTTAGAGTTTATGTTACTTTATTTCGATACCACGATGCCGCGGGATGCTGTGGCATGACGCGACGCGCCCCGGCATGCCGCGGGATGCTGCGACATGACGAGTCATGCCGTTTCATTCCGCGGGTTGCCGCGGCACGCTATTGCATCTCGTGAGACGTATGGGTCACTTTGTGTCGAGGAATTATGATTGTTAAGCTAGTTGAAATAAGGTTGTAACTTGTGCAGTTTAATACGAAATCCCAGTCAACCATAACGACACAACCAACTTCGAATCCGCGCGAAGCAAAACTGATTGATGCCAGAGTGGCTGGGCTTTCAGCAGAATGCCGCGGGATACCACGGGTTGTCACGGCATGCCACGGAACGCCACGGGATGCCGCAGCACAATCTGCCGTGCCATGCCGGCAGTGAGCGCCGGCCCTTATACGTTGTTAACGATCATTGGAAGTTGAACTCATTAGAAGACTGGAAGTCACCTATAGGGTTATAGAGAGGTGTGAGGGCTATACTTGGAGTTTCCCTGTGTGATCAAAACAGAAATCTAAATAAGGTGACTACTACGGAATCAGAGAAATGCATTCATGTGCGACGAAAATAGCTCCAGACGCATATAATATTATAAATACCTAACATTTTTTTGACTGACGAATTTCCTTATGAAAATCGAATGGGAAATTCCCCATAATAAATACCTACTTGAGTTTAAGTATTATCGGGAACTGACCATCACCCATCGACAAAATTCACACATTTGATCTAAACTTTAATGCCGGTCACTCACATTCGCACGAATACACGAACCCACAAGTCTAGGACATTTGCAAAGATTTTTGCTGCATTTGTGGTTTTCCAATTTGGGTCGGTTTTTTCACACACAATAAACGCGCGAACCGCGAACCTTCGCGCAGTTTCCCAAACATTAATGCGACCAATTTTTTCTCTTAGAGGCGCGCGTGTAACACTACGCGCCCTCGACACGGGCCTGGTCCTTACCGGGCGGCAAGCTACCCATTGCTCACCGCCCGCAAGCCTGCGCCTGCGGTGGCCGGGAGTCCGCAATTGACTCCCGACGCCCGGGGCGTCTCGTCCTGCGACGACTACGGGTGTGAGGGCGCATAGCTGCCTCTCCCTCACGCGCCTCGCCTCTCCCTTCGCGAGCATTACTGCTTCGCAGAAGGAGGTGACGGCTTCCCATGCCTTCTCGCTCCGTACCATGGCCTGCACCAGGGCCGGACGCGAGAGTTCCCCGCCACCGATCGACTCCACTAGGACACAGCGGTGCTCCGCCCAAGCAGGGCACACCTCCACCGTATGCTCCACTGTGTCCTCCAGACGCTCCACGCAATGGAAACAACTGGACGTTTCCTCCCGCCTTATCCTGAACAGGAACCTCCCAAAGCAGTCATGCCCCGCCAAAGACTATATAACCACTTGACTGCGCATACAGTGCCCCGACGCTCGAAAACTATTAGTATTTTGTCGCCTATGCATAGGCTACGGTTCAAGTAACCATTTTAGTTGTGACCAATTGTTAGACCTCTGTGCACGCTAAATTAATGCAAATAATGTAACTTTATCTGCAATTATAACGCATCAAAATACCTTCATGCGCGGTGAAGTGGTTTAGGAAACATTCCAAGACTTTTAGTTTCAAAAAAGATCGCATAACTTTTGATCAGTAAGAAAACAGTACGAAAAATTATTGTGATTTATTCAGATTATGATCTACCGTAGGGGTCTAATTAAAATGGTGGTTTGGTAAACCAGCACACTGTGTGAGTTCCGCGTTGATGTCTTTTGGAAAAGTCTCGTTCTTTCATTAGACAATTCTAATGCATCTATCCCTTACTTTCACTTTGTATTTTTATCGTAAAAATTAGTGCTGTTACCTTTAATAGCTGAAAGTCTTTATCGAACATTAAAACTAAAATGAATGAAAATTTTATTCAATTCAAATACTGTGGCTTCTTTAGCTTCGTCTTGACAATCCGTTTGTAAACTGGTGCCAAAACTCCCGTGGCCATAGTACCTTCTGCCTTGGGGATAATATTCGACACCGTTTCTGATTGCTATTTCGTCGAATATGATAGTGGCGAAAGTTTTGTTCTTGGATTCTCTAGCTTTCATTTTATTAGCGATTGATTTTGATTCAATATGATTTCTTTGATTTTAATTGAGTATTTATCACAATTTTAAAATCCATTTCATCGATATCGCCTATTTTCCCTTAATGAAGTAGAGCAGGCCTACGTTGGGCATACCTACGCAACTTGACCTTGAACTGACCAATTGCAGCCGCGCGTTCTTCCTCTTCCCCCGGCCCGCAGTGGTGAGTCGTGTGCTAAGCAGAAATCGGCCTATACGCTCTCTAGTGGTTATATTCTCTTTGTGCCCCGCAATGCGACCACTTGTGCACACTATTGCAAAGGTGAAACGTCCATTCGTCATTTTTAGAGTTAGTGTCTACTTACAACAACAACAACACCAAAGTGTTGAAAAACAAAATTAAACCCTTGCAGATGAACCTGTACATAATGAACCTTACTGTATGGGTTCTTAAAAATAAATCCCATAAAAACAGACAGGTCATTATTTACACCTAGTACTTTATCTTCAATGCTACATTGACGAATGAAAAAAGAAGACAAATTCTCTTATAAATGAAATACATTACATTTTTTATTTCAGCCTAAGGTCCATTAGTATCCTGCCAGGGTCGCGAGGTCTGTTTGAAACACAAGTTACCGTGGCCCTGGCATATAGGCAACTGAAGGAATAGTCAGTGGCAGTCCCAACAGCATCCTAAAAACATGATTAAATTGCACACGGTGGACGCTATAGCCTCTGGCCCAGGTATATAATCCGACAAAAAATGAATGAACAAATAATGAACGGAAATTATTTTCTCATCTCTTTTAAACAGCTTTACGATACGTAATACCTACTTTCTTTGTCTTGGAACTTTTACATAACATTTTTTTAATAGTATTTGTGTGTAATTTCCATGGAGATTTTGTTTATTGATTTACGAAAACAGCAGATCAGAGAAATGTTTGAAGTTACTTTAGTGGGTTAAATACCTATTCAAAAGTTGTTAACCCTAGGTTTACCTCACACTTTTGGTGGCACATGATGCTTAGATTATAGCTTTTAGTTATTAAATCCGAGTTATTTAGGATAGCTAACGCAAAATTGGTCCGTCAGAATCAAAATATAGTTGTTGCTGCACTACGCTTGAAGTAGCGCCGGTGCTACGGCGTAGCAACAACTAGGTTTAACAAGGTTAAGACATTTTTTTTATTTTATAGTATCAAAATAAAAATCAAAAGTCATTGAATAAATGACTTCGGATTTTTGGATTCTGATTTTGTCAAATCTTGTGTCGTTTATTTTAGTCAAAAATCGATTTGAGATTTTACAACAGATATTTTATTTACAGATACACAGATTTTATTACTGATTCAAAATCAAAATCAAAAGTCATTTATTCAAACTAGGCTGAGGATCAGCACTTTTCGAACATCAAAGTTACATAAGACAGTCCCCCAAAACGCCCACCCTTCACCACTTGCTAGTGCTTTAGCTGGGAAGAAGAAGTAACGGAACAAACTCCCCAGCAGCACAGATACAAGATACAAGATATTTATTTTGTAAAACATGAGTGCAGAATTATACAGGTCTTAAAAATAATGAGAGGTAGCTACATGTTTTGCCAATCATGGCGTACAAAATTAGTCGCACTAAGACAACTATTACAATAATTATAAAAATAGTTAATAACAAAATAAAACAATGACTTAAAAATTAGGATTAGGATTAATGTAATAAAATGTCAACAATTTAAATTCAATTTAAGTAAAATACATATTGAAAAAAAAATTATAACACAGGTACACATTCCAAATTCTATTGCAGTAGATTACCATTTAAAAAGTCATCTACGCTGTAATAGCACTTTTCGAGTAAAAACCCCTGAACGGACTTTTTAAATTTGGTTAAAGGTAAACATTTAACAACATCAGCTATTTTATTATAGACAATGGGTGCCCTAGCAAAGAAGCTCTTTTTCAGTAAGGCAGTTTTGCACTTGATTGGACACAACAAATTCTGATATTGAGAACGAATTGGGGTTCATTTGACGCCTGAAAATTTTTGAAAAAATTGCGGATTCGCTTTTACGAATAGTGCAGTTTCTAAAATGTACAAAGATGGTAAAGGTAGAATTTTTGATTGTCTAAAGTAATTTACGCAACTATCCGTTGTTCGTACAGCTGTCTGTCTAGTTAGAAGAACTTGATTATATACAATTGTATTGTATATACAATTTGTGTATGATCAAATTCTTATGGTTGCTTTCATAGCCGACACTAGATATTTTAAGGGCTTACAAAATATGTATAGTATTTATTGATAATCTTTCATTGGAAAAAATATATAGCAAACTGGGAGGTTATAAATAAATATTGTCATGTTTATAAATTAATCATAAATCCCAAAGTCACGATAAGCCAGGCATTAAGTACGTATTGATGGCTACTTACACCGTAAAAGGTAATGAGCTAGAAGACGAAGATAACTCATCCTTTTGGAAAAAATAACGTGGAGGCAGCGTCAATGTCTATGGTCCGAATGGGATGTTTCGAAACCGGGGGTCTCGTGTTTGCTGTTTTATCTATGCTAATAATAATTGGTACAAGGAGACTGTTTGTTTATTTTATTTTTTTATATTAAAACGCACGCACGCACGCTCGCATTTCAAATAAACTTGAATTGAAAATAGAACTTGAACTTGAATTGAATATATTTTTTTGCTTTAAAATATGGTACATTAAGGTTTTATTATTAGAATTATAATCTTACATGTTTCGCCATGGACTGGCATACAAAATATTTTAACATGTCAAATCTAAAACGACACCTTACTTGTTAAAATTCTTAAATTAAATTTAAAACAAAAAAAGAATTTTGCAAATCCGTATATACAGGGTTATTTGCAAAACACCGGCAACCTCTCAGGACTATGGTACTAACATCATAATCAACAACTTTTGTTCTATGACTTTTAAAAATTAATCATATTTTAGTTCATCAGATTTTCATATAAAAATCGGCCGCCCGTAAATAGGTCAAGTTCAAGCGCCCCAGCCGCTCTAACCCCGCTCCTCTCGCTAATGTACTATCGCTTTCTTTTGTTTCGCATAGACTTCGTAACATTTTAGAGCGTTCAATTTAAATATTTTTATTTTTGTATGAAAATCTGATAAACTAAAATATGATTAATTTTTAAAAGTCATAGAACAAAAGTTGTTGATTATGGTGTAAGCAACATAGCCCTGAGAGGTTGCCGGTGTTTTACAAATAACCCTGTATATATGACGGAGTTATGGCCGAACATACATTTTAAAAAAAACATCCGAATTGAGAACCTCCTTCTTTTTGAAGTCGGTTAAAAATAGAAACCTTATTTTCAGTTCAGGTTCAAAATATAAAAAGTCGACCCTATTTCTTCCCGTGGGTGTTGTAAAAGGTGTCTAAGGGACTTACTAGAGAATGGGCAGCAGCGTTCTCTTCAGAGGATTGGCGATCGCAGTATGATTTAAAAATGCATTTTTCCCACGGGAAGAAATAGGGTGATGCTATGCTATTCTTTCTGTCCGGTACCACACGGACTAGGCACTGTACTTTGTGAAAATTATTTCATCGCCACTGTTTTCAAAACGGTGAAGAAAATCATTCTGAGCAAACCCGGTATTAGCTAGAACCAAAAAATCGAAGAATCTGACATTCGCCAATCCGCATGTATCCACGAACAGTGGGGGAAACACTATAGGCTGGTTATGATCTGTAAGATAAAAAAACCGGTCAAGTGCGAGTCGGACTCGCGCACCGAGGGTTCCGTACAAACCTGCAGGTATTCACGGTTTATGTATAAGGTTTAAGTTTATGAAATTAAATGTTTTTTTATAAAAAATTTATATTTGAGTTGACTGAATCAAAGGTAAATTGTAGTTTACGATTTATGACATATTAAAAATAAAATACTTACTAGATCTCGTTCAAACCAATTTTCGGTGGAAGTTTACATGGTAATGTACATCATATATTCTTTTTAGTTTTATCATTCCCTTATTTTAGAAGTTACAGGGGGGGGGGACACATTTTACCACTTTGGAAGTGTCTCGCGCGCAAACTATTCAGTTTAGAAAAAAATGATATAAGAAACTTCAATATCATTTTTGAAGACCTATCCATAGACGTATGGGTTTGGTGAAAATTTTTTTTTTTTGAGTTGCAGTTCTATGTTTGGGGAACCCCAAATATTTTTTTTTTTCTATTTTTGTGTGAAAATCTTAATGCGGTTCACAGAATACATCTACTTACCAAGTTTCAACAGCATAGCTCTTATAGTTTCGGAAAAAAGTGGCTGTGACATACTCGGACAGACAGACAGACAGACATGACGAATCTATAAGGGTTCCGTTTTTTGCCATTTGGCAATGGAGCCCTAAAAATATACTTTAATTACAGAAGTAGATGTGTTTGGATCTCTATTTCAGGTTTTAGTCACCGGCTGGAGATAATTGACAATGAAAAATAATAAGTGATGGGAGGCGAAACCATCACCATGTCAGAATTTGCGGCAGGCTTTGGTGCGACTAATAAAACGAATTTAATTCACATGAAACAAATTGTAAAAGTGATAATGTTCGGAAATGGGCATGCATACCGAAAGACGCACACCAGTAAACGTGAATGTTGCATTACAATACTCAACCCTCACAATATCGAGGAGATTTTGAAATGTATCGTTGGGATGAAAAATGGATCCTCTACAATAATCAGAAACGGTCGTCACAATGGTTAAACCTAGAGAACCTAGGAGAAGCTCCAAACGAAAGTTGACTGAGAAAAATGGTTCTGCTAAGTATCTGACCAATGTTGACCTCATTCACTACGGCTCCCTAAGATCTGACCAGACGAAACCAGCACATTTGTATCGTCAACAATTGCAAACCATGAAGGAAAAGTTAGCCGTTTAACAACCGAGACTGGTCATTTGCCCACTGCTAACTAGACCGCACTCTATACAACAGACGGTCATTAAATTAGAAGAGCTGCGGTTGGAATGTCTCCGACACCCACCATACCCCACGATCTTGCTCTAACAGATAACAATTTTTTTCGGAATTTATACAATACTAGCTTCTGCCTGCGACTTCGTCCGCGTTAAATTTCTTGTTCCCCGACCCTTCCCGTCGCGTCGAATCGTCTACCCGTGCGATTTTCCCCGTTTTTGCAACATTTTTCATTACTGATCCGCTCCTGTTAGTTGTAGCGTGATGTTATATAACTTAGAGCCTTCCTCGATAAATAGGCTACCCAACACAAAAATAATTTTTCAATTCGGACTAGCAGTTCCTGAGATTAGCGCGTTCAATCAAACAAACAAACAAACTCTTCAGCTTTATAATATTATAGTATATAGTATAGATTTCGAATATATTTTGATGAAGCGGTTAAACCTCCTTCCGACTTTTCATTGATAGATTACATACATTAAAAAAAAAAAGTTTTTTTTTATATAAAGGGCAAGTTCATTACGTCATTATGATCATTCTCCAGCCCATATTCCAATTCATCTAGAGTCGGCGCAACATGTCTTTTTTTCCGTAGTACTCTATTAGTCGTTATCTCAGTAATTATACCCTTTCTATCCATATCATAATGCACTCAGTCCATCCATCGTTTCTTTGGTCTCCCCCTACTCTTACAGCCATATACATTCATACTCAAAACTTTCCTTAGAACATTTTCCTCATTCTTCTGTTTCCGTATCACGTTATCAGTTACCATAAAATGACATCCGATTTCCTCACAAATTTTCTGTTATGTAATTTCATTATGTAGGGATATGGATATTAGAACATCATCAAGATACACCAAGAGGATCAAATACTTATTATTGTATCTAACACATAAACTTCCCAATCAAAGTTAATAAAAACCTTATCCAGTAAAAAAGAAAACGAAATCGATCCATATTTGCCAGTTATGTCACAGCACAAACATACAAAATTAATTGCATATGAAATGAGAACCTCCTCCTTTTTTAATGGAATAGTCTTTTATTTTGCAAATTGAAGTCGGTTAAAATAGAAAAGCCATCACACTGCTAGACAAAAGCCCCCACCATTGCTAAATCACGTTTCTCCGAATTTCTTCTAATAATGTTTTGGACCAGAGGGGTAATTGCGGAACTTTTTATCGGTAGAAATTAATATTCATAGTTAAACAACATTCATTGCGTTATTTACGTTGCTGAGCCACAATTTATTCGAACAAATGACGCAATGGTTTAGAATAATCTTCAATCCCATTCAGATTCTAATAAATTGTGCGTTTCGCAATTAGGGTGCTGAACTAAAAATAAGGTTTCTATATCACTTTATGTGGCTATCTATTAATGTTAACATCTCACCAGTGTTTTATTATTTAAATTTAATTTAAGAATTTTAACAAAGTAAGGTGTCGTTTTAGATTTGACATGATAATAGTTATTTGTGCAACAAGAGAGCAAAGTCGTTTTTTGCTGCGAGTGCTGATTTTGAATCCTGAGTGTGGCGAGGGATTCAAAGGCACGAGATGCAAAAAACTTTGCTCTCGTGTAACACACATAACTTTTCACTTCAGCAGCGAGAACACTTTATGAGATAAAATAGTAAGCAGGAATAGATTGAAATAACTATTTATTGTGAATCAAAATAATTAACATTGTAGGTAGAGGTACCAATTCAATAAAATGGAACATTTTAAAAGTTAAAAGTAAAATTACTGCAATTCTGCAAATTAAAAGTAACAGATTTATTTAGCAACGTTATTGTTGCATTGAGTTTAGTTTGATTATCTGGGGTTAAGGTTTCTGTTTCGGTGGCGGATTGAGAAGGAACAACGGTGAACGTTGGTGACTCTGATCGGCTTTCTGACTGTGCGTCGTTGGAAGTGGATGGGCGTGGGTGAAACCCCTTGGTTTCACCTACGCCACATCTGAGGTCGAATTCAGACTTATTGTTTCCACTATACGCTTACAGATTTTTGACTTATTTTCTATTGAGTCTTCAATATAGCCTTCTGCAACCGTATTGGACTTCCACCCGCCGCCGTGACGTTTTAAAGTGGTGAGATCGGCTCCGGAATCAGCCAAGAGCGTTACCGAAGTTACCCGTGTATAGCTGAGGCTCTTCCAGTTTTAAGAAAGTGGATATTTCTCGCGTTATAGCACCTATTTTATTTACTCCCATAGGCTGTCTTGAGCATTTATTATTATGGTATTGTATGAAAAATCGGTCGGTTTTTATATTGGCTGGACGTAAATGTTGGTATTTTTCTACAATAGTTACATTTCTTCGCGTACGACAAAAGACCTGTCAAGGTTCGTCTTCGTATTTTTCAATTTTACTAACAGTAATTTATCTGAATGCTTTTCGATATTATTAACTGTTAGCTGTAATAGCTCGTTATTGCGACACGCTCCACTAATTGCTATGATCAGTACAACATGGAATGAAAATATTAAGTAATTAATATGCATAATTTAACATTTACAGCATCTTTTACATATCTTATTAAATATTTTAACAGTTCTTTTTTTTTTAGTACTTTATTTTTATTTAATAAAACGTTTCTAAAACTTAAACTTAATTCTCTGAAATTGTAAAGTAACATCAAAAGCACTATATAACTTTACGACATTGTACCTTAGGGGACTGGACTGCTTCTCCTTAACACAGTTTCATAACCTAGCTAGGAGAGCAGTGCTCACCCACACGTTTGTATAAATAGTTCTTATTTTGTATAACTGTATTTCTAACGTGTACCATAATCCTTTGTTTTGAGTAAATAAATAAAAATAAATAAATAAAAATAAAATTTTAACAGTATTGCTAAGCCAGACTAGGATTCATTGCGCCTCCAAAAATTAGTAGTAGGCAGTAAGTACCTTAATACAAAACAGTCTACACACAAATTTACATACAAATTTTAATAACTAACAACATAGATTCATAGGTACCACTTACTTTAGCGGCAAAAAAATTGCAGTCCGGAGCTTCATTAAGAAATTTTTTCTATGTTAAGGGCCGTGAAAATTTTGGACTTTTTAGCCTTATGCCCAACTGACATTCTTTTTAGTACGAGTTTTGCGTATGTTTCAATACGCACGTTATGTTTTACTGGTGTGCGTCTTTCGGTATGCATGCCCATTTCCGAACATTATCACTTTTACAATTTGTTTCATGTGAATTAAAATCGTTTAATTAGTCGCACCAAAGCCTGCCGCAAATTCTGACATGGTGATGGTTTCGCCTCCCATCACTTATTATTTTTCATTGTCAATTATCTCCAGCCGGTGACTAAAACCTGAAATAGAGATCCAAACACATCTACTTCTGTAATTAAAGTATATTTTTAGGGTTCCGTTGCCAAATGGCAAAAAACGGAACCCTTATAGATTCGTCATGTCTGTCTGTCTGTCTGTCCGAGTATGTCACAGACATTTTTTTCCGAAACTATAAGAGCTATGCTGTTGAAACTTGGTAAGTAGATGTATTCTGTGAACCGCATTAAGATTTTTACACAAAAATAGAAAAAAAAATATTTGGGGTTCCCCATACACAGAACTGAAACTCAAAAATTTTTTTTTTCATCAAACCCATACGTGTGGGGTAGGTATCTATGGATAGGTCTTCAAAAATGATATTGAGGTTTTTAATATCATTTTTTTTTTCTAAACTGAATAGTTTGAGCGAGAGACACTTCCAAAGTGGTAAAATGTGTGCCCCCCCCCCCCCCCGTAACTTCTAAAATAAGGGAATGATAAAACTAAAAAAAATATATGATGTACATTACCATGTAAACTTCCACCGAAAATTGGTTTGAACGAGATCTAGTAAGTAGTTTTTTTTTAATACGTCATAAATCGTAAACTACAATTTACCTTTGATTCAGTCAACTCAAATATAAAAATTTAAAAAATAACTTTTAATTTCATAAACATAAACCTTATGCATAAACCGTGAATACCTGCAGGTTTGTACGGAACCCTCGGTGCGCGAGTCCGACTCGCACTTGGCCAGTTTTTTGGTTCTAGTGTGTGCTCACAATGATTTTCTTCACCGTTTTGAAAACAGTGGCGATGAAATAATTTTCACAAAGTACAGTGCCTAGTCCGTGTGGTACCGGACAGAAAGATTGGCATCACCCTATTTCCCGTGGGTGTTGTAAAAGGTGTCTAAGGGACTTACTAGAGAATGGGCAGCAGTGTTCTCTTCAGAGGATTGGCGATCGCAGTATGATGTAAACATGCATTTTTAGGGTTCTGGTGCCAAATGGCAAAAAACGGAACCCTTATAGATTCGTCATGTCTGTCTGTCTGTCTGTCCGAGTATGTCACAGCCATTTTTTTCCGAAACTATAAGAGCTATGCTATTGAAACTTGGCAAGTAGATGTATTCTGTGAACCGCATTAAGATTTTCACACAAAAATAGAAAAAAACAATAATATTTGGGGTTCCCCATACATAGAACTGAAACTAAAAAAAAAAAATTCATCAAACCCATACGTCTATGGATAGGTCTTCAAAAATGATATTGAAGTTTCTTATATCATTTTCATCATTCAACTAAAAAAAATATATGATGTACATTACCATGTAAACTTCCACCGAAAATTGGTTTGAACGAGATCTAGTAAGTAGTTTTTTTTTTAAATACGTCATAAATCGTAAACCACAATTTACCTTTCATTCAGTCAACTGAAATATAAAAATTAAAAAATAAAACATTTAATTTCATAAACATAAACCTTATGCATAAACCGTGAATACCTGCAGGTTTGTACGGAACCCTCGGTGCGCGAGTCCGACTCGCACTTGGCCGGTTTTTACATCATACTGCGATCGCCAATCTGCCTACCAAGCGTGGCGATTATGGCAAAGCCCCCTACTTGGGTGAGGCCCATGTCCAGCAGTAGACATCGTACGGCTGAAATGATGATGATACTGATAACAGTACCTACTCAAGATCAAAACCCCCTACAACTCATCAGTCGCGGCCACTGGGCCACCACTGCTCTACTGGGCCATCACTGCTCTTATAACATATTTACAAATTCTAAAAAATAAATGTTACTTTTTATTAGGTACAAAACTACCTACATAGAAAACCCCAATTTCCTATAACATCCAAACCTCTCCTCTCAAGGGAATTGCCTCCTACTTTGGACATATTTTTTCCTACAAACTACTTATTGAATAAGTAATTCAGTAAGTTTACTACGGTGCTACGAGCATTGCTACGACATTGCTACGCCGTAGCCAGCGCGGCGCCTGAATAAAATATTTTATGTATTTTATACGACTTTCATTGCGCCAAATTTAATCTGGGTCTGGCAGGGTCAAGGTTAAGTTTGCAGACAACTGGGATAGTACGTAAATGGACGAGCACATCTGGTTTTATGGTAATAATATAATATACTTTGAAGGAGTTTATGTATTTGTAGTCCGACTGTATAAATGTTTTTGTGTGGTATTTTGTTAGTAAACTATTGTTATTATTTCTGCTCGCATAACGATAAACTGAAAGGATGTAGTTTAATTCTGGCATGAAAAATGGTAAATGTGTAACTCATTTACCATTTTTCACGCCAGTATGCAATCAATTTATTGTAGGCTCTCAAAACGGTGAAAGAAAATTTCGGCATCGACAAATCCGAAAACATATGACAACTACCAACCCGCACCAGGTCCGCATGGTGGATTACGGCCCTCTCCCTCCCACCGAGAGGAGAACTGTTTCCTAGTAGTAAGAAAATTATAAGCTCATAATGCTTATGTGTGCTTATACAAGGTTCCAAACTCGCACATAGCAGGAAACCATGTCACTAAACAGAGGAGGAGGCCCTATACCTACTTCCACCCACAGGTGGAACGTGGGTGGAACAAATGATATTGATACTTGGTTTCGATAACAAGTATAAATAAATTGACACAAGATAAATAATACGAAAGAAGTTGTTTACAAAACCTTGTCGTATTTATCTGTTCAGTTTTTCTACGAAATAAAGAAAAGTTCTCTAGTTGGAAAAGGAAAATAAAACAGAAAATTCCAAGAGTTTGCGTAAACAAATAATATCTAAGAATATTCTGTTTCATTTTTCTACAAAATAAAGATGTTTTTTTTTTCTTTGATATCATTATCTTGTTTGTTGACTAGATACGGTTATAATTCGTTCACCTCTAGGAATCGCCGCCTACACGTGTCTACGATTTTTCTTAGACAGGTATTTTTCCATCAACGTCAATGGAAAAATACCTAAGAAATTTCTGATTGATCTAAATGATTTTGTAAGTGTAGACTATTATTTTATATTAACGCATTCATGTTGATGAATGGTGAGGATGACCGAAGAAATTAATGAATTGTGTGAGAAATGATGGCAAAATAAAGTAGTGAATAGAGTGTCAGCTGATAAGAGAATGGAGGAGAAAACCATGTTGCGCCGTCCCCCGGTAACTTGGCATAAAGGCAGAAAGATGAAGATGTATTTCATAAATCATCAAATTTTTCCGGTATACGAAACATATTTAGAGCTAGCCTATTTTTGGATCAAAGAATCAACATTGCCACTAAACATTTAACGTGGCGACGCTGCCAGCCTTTTGGGCACTTTTCCCATTGACAGTGATGAGGACGAATTTTTTTTATACCCAGTAAACTCAATCCGCGTGGTGGCGGCCGTAATAAGTACCAACATCCCATTCCGTCTCGTGGGTATCATGAGAGAAGTCTCAAGCTAGAGAATGCGCAGCAGCGTTCTCTATGCATTTTACCACCTTAACAACGAAAGTTACTGCGAACCCCAACCCGCCTGCTAAGCATAGCGATTATGGAAAGCCTCCCAAATAGGTGGAGGCCTATATCCAGCGGTGTACGACTTTCAGCTGACTTTCAGCTGAAAGAATGATGAAACAACTCATTCCTAATACTAATATACATTGAACACATACACTTATTTTAGGGTTTGATTGTATTTAAGATTTTTTTATAAACACGTAAATAATCAAACTACTAAGCGTGTTTTTTAGTTTTTTTAAACTATTATTTATTTTAAATTTTTTAGGGTGTTTCGAATTTTGAGACGTATGTCAGCGTAGTTTATGACTTCTGTCACCGTAGTTCTCGAAGAAAGTTTTTTTGCTGTCCTGGTAACCCTGGCAAGGATAATGGGACAAATTTATGAAATTATAGTATTGTCATCGGTCCTCGATAGGTCTATAGAGTTTCAATGAAATCTGGTCGTTTAAAGTGGGTCAAAATCGCGTTATAAGGAGTCGGTTACAAACAAACATACAAGTGAAGCTAATATAAAGCGTGTAATAAAAATAGAGCCTGTACTCATTTGTATTTTCCACAAGCAACATAAAAATAATAAATTGTTCCCTACGTAGCGCATCTACAGTAAACACGATAAAAACCAAAGACCACAATACAATGTAATTTGTACGTAATTCCATCCTTTATAACATTCGTAATGATCCTATTTCGACCTTTATACCTTGCAAAACCTCCTTACTGCGTATCAGTACTGAACACAAAAATTTATTGCGTACCATTCCTGGACCCCCTTACACAAACAACAGACATGTAACGCTCGCTCGCTTTTACATTGAACACGTTCCCTCAACAAACAACCACTTGGAGGAAACTTTTCTCTTTCTCAGCCGCAAGTAATGTTGGTGGAAAAAAAAACAAAGTGTCCAGTGCTACGGATCCACGCTTGTTCGCGGCAGCATCTATATTTACTACGGGGTGGGGAGGGGATGTTTCCAACCACTGTTAAGTGGATACAGAAGGACAACCAAAGCCCAGAAAATTGGCAACGCATCGCAACGCAGCGCATTGTATCTTTTTTTTTATCAAGCTCACGTTAGTTCGGCAGTCAGCAACGCACTTTTTTTTTTGTTTATAATCGTTGCGCTGCTTCCTGTTATGGATGTCATGTGCGTATGGCTTAAGGGGTATGCGATAAGGTAGCTCGTAAACTATTTTTTGTACTTTTTTACAATTTGCAGACTATATAACAAAATAAATGACTTTTTCATGACATAGTCCTTCAACGGAATATATGAACGTAGAGGAAACCTCTACGTAAATCACCAATACAACGTATTGGTGATTTAAGTAGTTATGTATAGTATTCTACCTAAATAAATGATGAATGATTTTATTTCTATAATATTTGTAAGTACAAATACTTTTACAAATCAAATATTTTTTTAAATCTAGACGAAGACGGTGTTTCCTATCTGATTACTTTGAGAAGAAAAGCCGAAACAAACTCAGTGGTCACATTCTCTTTTAAAGTCCAGACTTAATCTTAGTCAGATCATGTAATGACCATGCAGACTGATGTCTGAAATGGTCTCTTGAGGAAAAGCAGTGCTCCCAATCAACGCCATTCAAGCACCAAAAGTTCTTTTTTTTTTTAATTGCTGAATGGACTTACTCTTGACCTCATCACCATCACACCTGATGGGAGGCAATGGATGAGGTTTATGATAAAACAAGCTTGCCCAGAAGATGCCTGTTCACTCTTGATGTTAAAGTAGAAATATTAAACGTAGAAGGGAACACAGACACCGGCAGAGAGTTCCACACTTTGACTGTGCGCATAATACATATGGAGAATATGAACCAAGTGCGAATGGTATCATGCAAAACGTATGGTAGTACGGTAGTAGAAGGACGATAGTAGGATCAAGTCGTGGAGCTCCTTTGCGCACTCTCCGAAATGCAGTATCTAGAAGACCAACAGGCAAGCAACATTGGGCCGATGAGCCAGACTGTGACACCTAGTCACTAACGTCTTGTCGTCCATGTTTCTAGCACTAACAGTGTAACATTGTTTGGAGTTGGCCTTCTGTGGGCATGCATTTGATACAGTACTGGCGTCGGCATAGCGGCAGCGGGAGCCAGCCAGTGGCACGCGCGCCCGCGGTGAGGACGGATGTCAGTATGGCCGCCAAAACATAGCCTTTACAACCACCCTGTGATAGGTGTTACTGCACACTGCACTTTCGTTCATTTTAATTAATGATGTGATTAATTACTCGATGTCGTGCCAGAAATTGCTGCTCATTACATCCACAATGATTTTCGTCTTATATGCTTTTTCTATGATCGGGATTTTAATGACAAAACCTGCTCCTGTAAGTATTTTGTTTTTTCTATTTTTAGAATGCAGATAAATTTTTTTGTATTTTTTTCTAATGTCATTAAGAATATACGTATAGCAACCTGTAAAAATGGTACCAATATTATTTAAAATTTCACACGTTCTGTCAACATTTATCAAAATACCGTGAAACGAACGCTCACAGCGTCAATTAAAACCATATTTCCTTAAATTCACATAGTTTTTAAACCATAATATTTCCTGGTAATAAATAATAAATGAAATAAAAGCTAATTTTAGCTCGATCTAGGCTACAAGGTTGTATAGAAGCACTTGTAGCTTTATCTGTGCCCGGTTTGATGGCGCGATCGATGGGTGGAAATCATGCGCGTTGCAGGCCGCCCGGTTTCCCGCGAAAACCACCTCCGTATATTCTATTTTTATCACTGGTCACCTGCGTTATTAACAAAGATGCAACGGAGTATTGATTTATGGCTGTCTGAACTATGCCCTTTGCCGTGTCCTATGTGGACGGGCGGGCTTGTGGGAGTTAAACGTGGGTGGATTGAAAACTATACACGAAAACGTGACTGTATGTTTTCAAATGAAGCCATGCATTTCGCAATATTACGATGCTTATAAGTTCTCTTTAAAATTAAGTATTTACTTAATACGTTTTAGAAATTGAAAGTATTTCAACAAAACAATGGCAAACGTCACTACAAACAACGTAGGTTGCTATGGCAACCAGTCTCTCCGTGCTATTTAAGTTAATACATTTTTTTTTAAAGTACTGTATACTTTACATACTGATAATGTTTTGAATGAATATCAACGGCAGCGACTATTAAAATGTAATATAATTTTGAGCTTTACTATGGTTCTTCACCCAGTACCGGTTATAGCATTTAGTACCGGTTAGACGGCCATAAAAATAAATGAAAATAAGTTAGGATCTTAAATCCTAACTTATTTTTATTAATTTTTTACAAAATCCTTTAAAATCCTATTTATTTATTTATTTATTATAATTTATACTATTATATTTTATATGACTAGGTACTTTTTTCTTACACGGTTACTAGGTACTTTTTTCTTTTACAACGATGATAGGAACATAATTAATATCCTGAGAGTGTGAAGAGTCCGTTCCAGCCTTTCACAATGGAAATAGGAAGACTGAAAAACGATGCCGTGCGAAGCAGAAAGGAAACAGAGATAAACAATCCAATTATAGTTTGTATACTATGATTGGATGGTTTACCCACGTTTTACCTCTGCCTACACGTCCGGGGACTACCCTTTAATATGCGATGGCATATTTGACATACTAATGTTACCATTCCATTCAATTTGCCTGGAAATTTCCCAACGATTGTGGTCGTATTCTAGTCTAAACGGATGCAGTTAGGTACCAGTATTTTACATGGAGGGCATGCCTGTCTGACTTTCACAACCCAGTTACTGAGTAAAACGACACCTCTTGGTAAGACTGGTTGTTAGACTTTTTGGGGTTCTGATTACCCATAATGACTGTCAAAGATAAGCGAATGACAGCTCTATAGCCTTTTTTTTTTTGGATGGGAAATCATCAAATGACTTCCCATCGTGTCATCGTGTTAGACTTTTACTGACTAAAACCCACCCGTGTTCCTTCAGTTGCTCATGTGCCAGGGTCACGGTATCTCTTTCGAACAATCTCGCGACCCTGGCAGGCATCAGTCCTAGCATACCCCTTCAGTTCTGCAGACATCTCTTTGAGGCGCGCGTGGAACACTACCCATTGTTTGCCGGGGACTAATGCCTTAACAAGCTTTCCCAGGACAGAGGGATCTGTTATGTTCACTCATCGACGAACCGACTGTGGCCATGCGTAGCCTAACCTACGATCGACCCGTGCAGCTGTTATTACTAACCACAACCCCTCACTGAACAGGATTTTTCTCAAGCTGCTGAATGGTGATCCCAGTGGGACAACTTATGGGCCAAATTATGAGCTTAAATAGATTATTACCCGTGATATCAGCCGGACAGTACAGCAGCAACCCAATAACAACCTTGTTGTAACTGAAATAGAAATCATTGTGATTTTGATAGTGTCTTGCCAAGAAAAAAATATACTAAAAGAACCAAGAAAAGTAAACAAGACGGATGAGAAAACGACCACTATCTTTTAGCTCACACGAAGAGCCATTCAGAAAGAAGTCAACCTCTTGAAGCAGCTTGTAGAAAATGCATAGCTTTCAATACGAAAAGCCAGTCTGCATTCTATCGTATTTATAGGTCACGTTCACTGATGTAAGAGCCCACTTCATGCGCTTTTCAGCGAGCTAAAGGCTTCATATCAATCAAGGTGGATTCGCTGCATTTTCCAACTCATTTGCGTTAAAATATCGACACGGAATGGAAACAAAAATGAGGCGGGAAATAGGGAAATGGTGTTTTCTGGTAGTGATTGCTTTTAATGCCGAAATGGATCGTCTGTTCGAAAATGGAACAGGAATGACGCTGTGAATGGCATTTGTACCTCTATGTTTTAGTTGTATTGTCGATATATTTTAAGTTAATGATACCACTGCACCATCAGAACATAGTGACCTATGTTATGATGCTATGGTGGTCACAACGGTGTACTTTTGCCGCCTTTGTCGATTAAATATATGTTGTATTTGAGAACAATTAGGTAGGTAAACGGACTGCTGCTGGGGAGTTTGTTGCGCCACTTCTTCTTTCCAGCTAAAGCAATAGGAGGTGGTGGAGGGTGGGCGTTTTAGGGGACTGTCTTATGTAGTTTTGACGTTCGAAAAGTGTAAATCCTCAGCCTAATTCGATTATATGACTTTTGATTTGATTTTGGTATACTTATATTGTTAAGTGAAGGAAGGACTCTGCTATGGTAATGGATTTACGTTTTAGTTGTCGTATCGTTTTTCTTCGCATTTAAGGGGGGAAACCAGTTTAGGAGGCCGAAATTTTGGTGTTTTTCGTGAATTTTTTAAATATGAAAGGAATGAATAGAAATTGTTTAAACTTGGAGGGTATATTATTCAAGTTATAAAGTATACTTTAAAAAAAACAAGTAATTTCCGCCAGAATTACTGGCGTTAGAACGTGATGTCCATGGACGATTTCCATCCGAGTATTTTGCTGGTGGGCATTCCTAAAGTCGCAATTTTTGTCTGTAATCATCACTTTTTTTTTTTGTTTACAACATATTTTCTAAGAATATGAACCTAATTGTGGTAAAAAAAATTGAAAATTGCATTTTGAGGTGTTTGAACACAATGTCATGTTTTTATACCATATTTTTTCACCTTTTTGCATAAAAAATATATTTTTAATAATAATATAAACCCAGAATTAAGTTCATATGGATTGGAATTGAATAAAAAATACACACAACAAATTTCAGAATGATTGGTCAAAAAATCAGTTGAAAAAAAGTCGTTTCGAGAAAAACGCATTTGAAATAAAATATAGCGAAATCCGTACATTATTTGTTAGCTAATTTCATAACAATTCCAAAGATGTAATTTCCAAATAGCTTCCATACATAAATTTGGAGATATCGTCGTTTTAGTCACTGTCTAGTCTAAACTGGTTTCCCCCCTTAAACGCCAGTCTAACACGTCCCATATTTTTCTAGTGCGTATCTCAAGCGGAATGCAGGGAAGGGCGTCTATGTCCACAAAACTGGGTGTGCTGCGACTTGGGTTGCTGCGAGATCAGCACCGGTATGGCCAAGCCGCGGCGCACCAACATGACACAGATGCACCTTAACAACACTGCGCCCGCGCCGCTTCCGCGAGACGCCGATGATACTCCTGTCAAGGAGCATAGCTTACCATACACATATGCTTGGTATGCGCAGTGGTGAGAGATTCAAAAAATTAAAAAAGAAATCGCAAACGAAATATTTTGTAGCTTTGTTCGATGTACAGACGCTAGCACATAAAGCTACTACAATGTGTCAAATTTCTTTAATACGTTTTCAACTTTATTGCTGAAATATTAAGTTCAAGGTTGATTGGCAGAATTTGTCAGTTTCTGGTAGCTTGATGTGCTGGCGCCTGTACTTAGGGACTTATTATTTCCATACTTTTGGCAGAATAAACCTTTGTCTAGTGCTTTATGATCGAGTAAAATCATGCTTGGTGTTGCCACGTTTAAAGCGACTCCCTTTTTATGAGTTGATAATTCAAAAATTATTCTATGTTCACCTGTATTTATGTAGTTCCTTGAAACAACATTCTAATTGTTTATTATTTCCCAGGCCCGTGCTTTTTCTTCTGGGAACTCTAGGCGGTATTTTGATTTGCTGCATCTGGTGCCTGTTCTTCAAGAGGTCTGCTACTCATGGGGTGTACATGTGCTCGATGGCGTGCTGCGTGCGCCGCCCGACCTCTGAGCACGACTCAGCCGGCTCGGTGTACCCTCCGCCTCGCTACAGCCGCTGCGGATCCTTCCATCAGGCACCACCACCCTATTCTGAAGTGATTTATTGTGAAACTACTACAGTTGGAGGTTTATTTGTTTTCGCCAGTTTTATTTTTATTGATAACCTACTTATCATTATTGGAAAAAAATTAGATTGTTTGTTGCTTTCAATGTTCGCATGTTTTGTTACGCTTTTTATTTTATAAACATGAGAATGATAAGGGGTTAATGAGCTTTTTTACTGTAGTTTGTTAATGTGCAATTTTTTTTTTTTTCAAATCTTTTTATTTATATTATTTTTAAATTATCTTTTACCGTCGCAGGTTGCATCTAAGCCTGATCTTTACCCACTTGTCATCACTTGCGGAGAAGGGGATGGTAAAGCCGGAAACTACCTGATGGTCCATTACTTCAGGAACTACGTAATTCGTGCACCACGTAGGTTTTCTCTTTTATTATAGAATAACTCCATTAGTAAGAAATTAACCTTTTTTCGTTTTTATCCGACTTTAACCAATATTACAGTCACTATAGAACTAGAAGTCATATTAGTCAGTCAGACATAGCAAAAAATAATTCACACAAATACTTAATTAAAATGAAAACCACCCAATCGATCTGCATCTAATCGGCTTGAGGGGTTTATATCGACGAGACAGCGAGCGCAACCAGTTTTCAACCTAATTAAATTACTTAGTAGTAATAATATAACTATACTCGCATCGTAAACAGTCCTTGTAAAAACGTGCATCAGTTCAAACGGTTGCGATGTTTAAAAATGTTGGAACCAGTCAAAAAAGTTTTTAAAAAACGTGAAGGAGGGTTGAGGCTTGCCAAACTTAACGTTACCACAGTCAGTATGAATTTGGCCAACAACTTAAGTTTAAAAGTACGGTGTGTTTCAAAACATTCTTCATAATTTCAGGTTCTTTATCAACGACGAGTACTGCAGAATCTCTCAACTCCAGTTTCATATGCAACGCGACAAATGAGGTAATTATGGACTCCGACATATCAACCGCATTGATCGATTGATGGGCCTGTCATCCGCCAGGGTCGCTATAACTGCTCTAAGCACGGTGAACGATGTCACTATTTCTAGATTCGAAATTATGATCAGGCATCAATTTAGGGCAACTAATTGTATATTCATACATCATTGTCTAATATGATGGGATGCGCAAATAACATGCATTAGCGGAAAACGGTCGTTAGTAGGTTACAGTTGCATAGATACTTGAACACATACTTTGTGTTGTCATTGCTAGGGATTCAGTCTTCTTTATCTATTTAGAGATCTTCAGTCTCGAGTTGGAAAACGTAACGTAGTGTAGTAGCTATATTCGCTGATTCTAACCAATTAGGTTATTATTATTGGAAAAGGGTATTTGCAGCAATTCGCTGAGTATGGTGAAAACCAACATTATCATACAATTGATGAAGAAAATGCTCATGCCTAACTGTGAATGCTCAGGCTGAGGTTTTGTTAGATACTGGTGCCAGCCACCTATTGGCCCATCAAATCGATCGGATTGATATAACGGTGTCGTGAAACGGTCTTTATAAGGATGTCATCACTGTCGCTATTTTAGGAAACCTGAGTTTTGGAGGATTTAGAACAAAAATAATGGAAATCCATATTTTCTACAGGCAAATTCAATCATTCCACCACCGTACTCGTGTGCGACCAACTACGAAGAGTGCGGCGTGGGGTGCGGACCGTTGCTACGCTCCCTGTCCTCGCTAACAGAACAGCGCACCGCCGCTGCCCCCGTCCCGCCGCGCTCCCGCACCGAATCCACGCCCACCAGGCCACGAGAACCACCCGCCGCTTTCCGGGACAATCTTATTACTTCGCCAGTCCAACCCTTGGTAAGTAGGATTACTACCAGACATTCATTTTGTCACAAATAATGATAAACTATAATTTCTACCCAACACCCACACAGTTTAGCTCAAGACTGATGTTAACAAAAGAGAAGATAACCATATTGACACATTATCAATTCACTTTTTTTACTTTTGCAGAACTCTAACTTTGACCTTGAATTGGAGCTTATTGATTGCGAGATGTACTGCGATGGAGGATGCAAGCCCAGGCTCGGGGCATCTCCACCAATTCAACAAAACCTGGATGAAGACGATGACAACAATATGTACATGCATGAGGCATATGGCAGCCTGCGGCAGTTCTACACCGGTAAACCTGATCCACCCGAGTCGCCCCCGCAGCCAACGAGCCCCACACAGACATCCAGGGATTCAACTTTGAGGAGGACGAGTGACGAACGTCGTCATCGACGCCTTGAAAACGTAAAAAAAACTCCAAGGCAAAGAAAAACGAGCTTATACATGCCATTATCGGTCGCTTACCCCGTTAGGACTTCACGAATCTCACCCGGAACTCGGACTTCATCGCGCTCTGCACCAGCCACACCCTGCAGTTCTCTTGTACCTACCCTGCTCACGTTCTCTCAGCGAGTATCAGCGTCGCGACATGGCTCACGCTCGTCAAAGTTCAAGGAGGAGAGCGACCCTCTACTGGCTGATTTAGACAACACACGCACGGACCACAAATTTTAAATGTCACACCAGGCCAATGATTGCTTAAATAAATACCCACTTTTATACATTATGCTCTAACCAGACCCTTGAATATGATCCCCATCGATGTTAATAGATGCATGCAATAGCGTAAGATTTTAATATTGATGTATTTTTTGCCAAACGGCCTAAATAGTGAACCCCCACCTGCACAGCCGTCGTGTGACGACGATACATTCAATTCTTAATGTTGTGATTGTTTACTGTGCTCATTATATCTTAGAGCCTATGCAATTATGTAGTTAGATTAATGTTAATTATTAAAATATGATATCGTGATGAGAAAAGAGCTTGTTGGACCATTGTTCACTTGCCTTCTAATAAGATGTAATAATAAATATGCAGAATAAATCGCGTGTTTCATTTGCCTACAATATTCCTTAGTATTAACCAGTAGGTATGTAAGAATTGAGACCCACACACTTGTGGATAAGCTCGAAATATTTCGATGGTTCACTCGCTATTTGTATCAAGCGACATTTTATTTGCTTTACAGGGAAAGCAATTCAAAGTTCCCTATTTCGAAAAAAGAAATACTTAATAAAAAATAACAATATTGTACGCAAAAGTAGCCTATGTTGTTTTCCTTTACCAAAACCGCACTACTTAAATAGCTTTTTTTTCCAAATTCACCTCAAATTACTTTTGTTTAGAAACAGGCTAAATGATTCAACCAAGGATCCAACCATTCAACAAATGGTTCAAGCGCCATAAACTGTAAATTAAAGTTTCAGGAAAAGGTTTTAAAGAACATTCAAGTGTTGTTTAGAGTAAAACTTGTTAGCTGTACATTACAGGAGTTGATGGACGCTACTAAAAGTGCCAAACTCGCGAGTTATATGCTGACAATATTTAGATTGCTTAAATGACTGATTTCTGTAAGGCTAAATCTATACATTAAGTTATGAATTTCATGTGCAGGCCAAATACTTTAAGCGACATTAAAACGATTCAAACGAAGTTCTGTAAGTAGATCTTATAAGACACTTTTACACGGCAACATTTTTTTGTCAATGTTTTTTAATAACTAGATCGCGCCGGCATTTCCTAGCTGACTGTTCCCTGAGAAGAAACAAACTCAGGGATCATAGTCTCTTTTAAAGTTCAAACATTATATTATTAGAATTTTATGTGAGTCTTACAATGCAGGGCAATGTCTGGAAGAGCCTTTAGAAGAAAGACCCATTGCAGCTTTCAGCTGAACTGTCCTAAGAGACGGCATGTATGTATCAGTTATCGTGTAGCTCAACCCTGTTTTAGGGAGCCGACGACAAAGACCCGTCACAAGACGCTACCAGATCTACAAGACATTTGCGAAGGCCATATACAAAATACTCAAAGCCTTCAGACAGTTATGGTATAGATTTATGTATTCAATCTAGCTAGTATCGCTTGTTATACCACTAGACCAATGAGGCACTCATTATTCTTATTCATTAGGTACATAATATTGTTTATTTTTAGATAGCAATTATTATTCACCTCATAATTTATCCTCTCTTCTATACTCCAAAAATATAACCACAGTGATCTCTCACTTGTGGCACCTAAGATGCCTTGAAAGTAGCGAAGTTTTGGTCAATAAAATCTAATCCACGAATATTTACGGATTATTACACGAAGATGAAATATTATTATTCAGCCTTCCATCAATTTATCATCTAATATTGAAAAACAGTTACAGCATATTATGATATTTCAATATGGATGTGGAGCGTTATCTTTAAGTAGTTTAACTGTATTCCTGTTTTATTCGATTTTGAAAATGGGTATTAAAATACATGAACCCAAGCACTTACAAAAAAACGTAGTGTCAAAGTGATAGCTGATTTGATAAACGAACGAATTGCTCTACCTACTCTAATTCGCACAAAAGTGAGGTTATATTTGTATACAAAAGAGCTAAAATTATAATTTCCAAGCTGTCGGCTCAAAAAGATTTGGATATGAGCTTGCAAACGGACTTCGGCCCCGACTCAGGGGGAAGAGTCAAGGTATGTTACCGTAACTAAGTTTGTTTTTCTAATTTATCTAATGGTTATAATAATAATGGTTGACATTTACAATAGTAAAAAAGTACAATTACAGGTAAATCTTGAACTTAAAAAAGCCGGTATCTTCACTAAACTTACCCATATCTAATACATCGCTTCATTGAGTTATTGCAGTCTTAATTCTCTAAAAACTACGTCTTCATATATACAATGGATGCTAAACTGGGGCGCCAAATTTTTCATAACTCCTCCTGGGTAGCCCAAAAAGAGTGTTGAGTAGAATAGATTTATATGAAACGAACAATGCAATAGTCTGTTCTTTATAAGTCTTACAAACATTCTTTATGTAAATTTCAGGGGCTAGTAATCGTGAAACCTGTAGTATATGGGAACATAGCGAGATACTTTGGTAAAAAACGTGAAGAGGACGGCCATACCCATCAATGGACAGTGTATGTCAAGCCTTATGAAAACGAGGACATGTCCGCATACATTAAGAAGATTCACTTCAAACTGCATGAGAGTTACGCTAACCCCAACAGGATCATAACAAAGCCACCGTATGAGTTGACCGAGACTGGCTGGGGAGAGTTCGAGATTGTCATCAAAATATACTTCCATGATCCTAATGAGAGGCCTGTAAGTAACTTTCAAAATAAACCTATATTTCATTACAATAATCTAAATATATAAAAATGTTATGTTGGTTTGTATACGCTTCAAAAACTCAAAAAGTTCTGCACCGATCAAGCTGAAATTTTAGCATGATATATAATCCGCATCAAGGATTGTTTTTATCTATTTTTTGCATCAGTCGCGTATCCGCGGCTGCGAAAAAACAGTTTTTTTAATGATCAGCTGTGTACCAGTGACCGCGCTATCTGCCAGAAGCGAGGAAAACACTTGAATGTGTCACAGCGAAGCGTGGCAGGGTACAGCTAGTATTTTATAAAATCAGATCTAAGGATGTTCTTTTCCCTGCCAGGGTCGCAATTTGTTCGAAAGAGATACCGTGGCCTTGGCATATGGGCAACTGAAGGAATACGGGTGGGTTTTAGTCAGTAAAAGTCTGACACGCCCTTCCGCTCCACCCAGAGTGGGAGACGTCATTTGATGATTTCCCAGCCAAAAAAAAGGATGTTCTTTTCCAGTAGAATTTAAACACTTTATTGATTTAAGCTTAGTTTGTACACTATTTGCATAACACACTATCAATCAGGTTCTGAATATTTTTTAATGATATTGCAAATCCATAGCCTCATAATTATGTTCATGAATATAATTTGTCTGCAAACAACGTAAATAATGCAATCAATGTTGCTAAACTGTCAAAATATAAGCCGTTGCTACTGTTAGTGTATCACACAAATACCCCTCTAAACACTAACTTGATTTTTTGAAAAATACACTACCGACTTTCAGAATAATTCTTGCTTACAAGTATTACAGATAACTAAATTCATGTACGCAAAATACGCGCTCAGACCTGGAGTTGCGGACACCAGCCCGTTCTACCTATTACCTAACTAAATTCAACACAAGACTGACTTGCTTCAAACTAACAAGACCATACATTACAGGTAACCCTGTACCACATCCTGAAGCTGTTCCAATCACCAGCAACAGAGGGTGCCAGTGCCCAACCCACAGTAGGCCGGAACCTCGTCAGTGAGTCCTATGAAGAGATTGTCTTCCAAGAGCCGACCCAGCTGATGCAACATTTGCTCAACAGTGTGAAGCCAATCACAAATGGACCGTGGACCCATGATACTGACTGTAAGTTTGATAAATAATGGCTTTTTTGTACAGAAAGGATTCTATGGCAATGAAAGATACATAGATAATTCCTATAAATGTCTTAAATATGGCTTTTACCTGAGTACATCATACATTACTACATTTTATTGTGTGGCCTTTGGTAGCATAGGAAGGAAGTCATTGTAATTATATGTATAAAATTTATCTTATAAAACAATGTGCACTTTACTTGCATTGATCAAGTGTAAAACATGTTGCGAATGTTGAGAAGAGTAAGATCAACACATAACGCACACACTTCCGATTTCACAATTGTCTCGAATGGTACCAAAAGCTCCTGCACTTACACATTCACAGCTTAATTAGACACTTGGTAACCACAAGTAAAGCGCGCGTCGCTTTGTGAGATAAAAATAACATGGTGAAAATTTGAGAAAACATTCGTAAACATTGAAAAGTGACAACCAACACATGCACTCCAATAAAGATACCCAACGCGGCCAACACTCACACACACATTTACATTAACATACCTGTGGTATAATTTAATCTTACATCTTGCATGCTTTGTCTACCCAAATGCATGTTTAGGGCAAATAAATGATGAAAATCTAATTACCACTAGTAAAAAAGCCAAAGCTATTTTATTGTGTGCTGGGGTAACATTATTAGATAAACAAACACGGCCTACATTTGTGCTACCTACTTTTAATTTCTACTAAGCATAAACTTTTGGTTTTGTTCCAGTTGAAGACAAGAAAGGCAAAACCCTACAAAAGATAGTAACGGCACAAACAAAGGTCCGCACAGAGATATCAGACCTTAAGGACAAGCTGCACCTGGCTAAGGAAACCATATCTAAGTTTAAGGACGAAATAGCCAAGCTACAGGACAGTGCGAGCGGTAGTATGTTGACTGGGATATAAGTTATTTTAATAAGAAAGAATAATATAAAAGTATAACTGTAGAATGAATGTCATGTTTCAATTATGAATTTTAATATACTACTAGTCTCAATGATAGCGCATTTTATGTAACTTAGACTTCTGTCTATCTTTGTCACCTTATCAACCAAACACTTAGAAAATATTTAGTCTACTGTGCTTAAGTGTTCCGTTTCGCGCTTGTATAACTTTTATCGTGATGATATTATCGTTGACGTCCATGTCAAGAAAATGTATGGAAATAGTTATAATGTTAACATGGACAGAAACGTAAAAGAGTCTTCAAATATTTCCTTCATCTATTTTATTTCCCTATGATATCGTGTGCCGTGACGTGGACGTCCAGGTTCATGCAATAATATCGTCACTATAGAAATTATACTATAAGCGTACTTTGGATTAGTATTATTTTTCGTATATATACAATCAGTTCTCTCCCCACTGCTGGGAAACCGGCGCCCTCTCTGATTGAGGGACCCGATTTTTTCATATATTCTATGTAAATCTTAATAATATTTCTATAACTTAATTATCAATACAAGCATATTTCCCAATAGTAGGTACCTATCCGTAGTGAAAACTGTAGCAATTAGTAATCACTGCCTTTATTTAGGAATCTCAAGCATTTGGTGTGGTTTAGATATTTGTGGAGCACTTGTATGCTCAATTAAATATGAATGTCTGTACGTGGAATTTAGATGTTAGGTGGATGTTACATAATAATTATTACAATTGCATAATAGAGTTATGTGACCACGAATTTTTAAGAGTACCTACTTGAATGTGTTGAAAGTTCTAATTGACTGGCACTGAAGACTGATAAGGGTAAGAATAGGTAAACATCCGATTTTTGGTGGAAATGTAAGTTTGGAACCTAAATATAAGAGTTAGGGTTCCGTTTTTGCTGCTTGGCTACAGATGAACAAGAAGATGAGGAGAAGAAGTGTAGTATCGTGAGGTTTTTGAAAAGTTTATATCTAAAGTATAGGTCTAGGAAAGAATTGGTACTGAAAGTTGTATTCTCCTTAGTGATAAGATAATTTTAATAAAAGTAAATAAACTAAGATGTGGAATCTGTCGTTTTATTCATATGTCGTTATATTTGCTTCGACTTCGTAACATTAGGGCGTTCAATTTAAATATTTTTATTTTTGTATGAAAATCTGATGAACTAAAATATGATGAATTTTTAAAAGTCAAAGAACAAACGTTGTTGGTTATGATGTTAGTATCATAGCCCTGAGAGGTTCACCGGCAACCTCTCAGGACTTTTACAAATAACCCTGTATACTTTGTTACTTGTATTTTGAGTTTCACGAACTGTGTCCCTCATCATCATCATTTCAGCCAAAAGCTGACACAGACCTCCCCAATTTGGGGGGATCTGCCATACCTTCCTCAAGTAAGAGTTTTGGCCGAAGGGTGTCGTGTATCGGTGATTCCGCGGAAGGCTACGCAACACAACGCAGCGCAACATGCCATAGTCTCTTTGTGTACAATAGTTTTATGTTTACATTGTTTTTTATTTGTATGTATGTTAGTCAGTAAGGTATTTATGATATGGGTCTTTGAGCCCGAAATAAATTTAATTTGATAATCGCAACGCTTGGCAGGCGGGTTGGCGATCGCAGCATGGTGGTAAAATGCATAGAGAACGCTGCTGCCCATTGTCTAGTAAGTCCCTTAGTCGCCTCTTACGACACCCAAGGGAAAAATGGGAAATTTTATTCTTTACTTCCGGCACCACACGCAACACGGAACTGAGTCCATTATCGGTATTCTTTCTTTTATTTGAAAATATGGTTCGCGACCGCAACAAATATGGCTTTACAGAATTAAAATCATCAATTCAACCCTCAAAGTTCATATAATAATCCCATTGAATGAATTTGTCATTTCATATAGAATTTCGTGGGGTATTCCTGGCCCCACTGCCTTAAGCAGGGCCGTCTTTATCCTACTGGGGGCCCTGGGCACATTAGGAAAATGGGGTCCCTACGACCTAGACAGAGCACTATTTTTTTAGAAAGTAGATGGGTAAGCAATGTTCTAGATATATTTATTTTAGGTATGGTAGGATACAATGAGCTAAGGGTTAGGAGGGATCTTGCACTCGCCTCATATATATTTAAAATACTGAGAGGGAAGGTGCATAATGCAGTTGTTTTAGGCCAGGTGGGTCGGTGTGTTCCGGACAGGTACGTGTGGCGACGACGGCAGCCACGACTGCTGGTGGAACCACGTGCTAGGACCAACCTTCTGAAGGAGGCGCCGCTGACGCGTGCACTCCGCACGCTCAACATCATAGCGAGTGAGACAGACCTATTCTGTTGTTCTCTGAGTGAATTCACAAGGAATGCTTTGTTTGTTATTAGTTATAGGTATTAGTTATAAGGAACAACTATGTTAAATTATTAATTAAGGCACATTTACCGCATTGGTTAGCTGTAAGGGTAGATGTATGATGATAAATAAATAAATAATTTTTTTTTTTTATTAATTTACAGTCACATTACGTACAAGATACAAAAAAACTAGTTTACTGATGATTTTCCTTCAAAACAGTGTCATCATCATCATCATTTCAGCCAAAAGACGTCCACTGCTGGACATAGGCTTCCCCAAGTTCCGCCACTTCGACCGGTACAAAACAATGTAGGTAGATACAAAGTATATCTACCACTAAATTGTATTTTTATATTTTGTAATGTAAGTATCTAAACATGCTGAAAACGTTTACACATGCAAAAGATAATAAGCTAGTAAGTATTTTTTTTTTTTTTGGATGGAAAATCATCAAACGACTTCTCCCGCTCTGGGCGGAGCGGGAGGGCGTGTCAGAGTTTATTGACTAGCCCACCCGTGTTCCTTCAGTTGCCCATGTGCCAGGGTCACGGTATCTCTTTCGGACAATTTCGCGACCCTGGCAGGCATCGGTCCTAGCAGACCCCTTCAGTGCTGCTGACATCTCTTTGAGGCGCGCGTGGAACACTACGCGCCGTCGGCGTCGACCCAAGCCTGGTCCGTCCGGGCGGCGAGCTACCCATTGCTCGCCGCCCGTAAGCTCGCGCCTACGGTGGCCGGGAGTCCGCTATAGACTCCCGACGCCCGGGGCGTCTCCTCCTGCGGTGGCTAGGGACGTGAGGGCGCGGGGACTGCCACTCCCTCCTGCGCCCCGCCTCCTCCTTCGCGAACATTACTGCCTCGCAGAAGGAGGTGACGGCTTCCCATGCCCTCTCGCTCCGTACCATGGCTCGCACCAGGGCCGGACGCGAGAGGTTGCCGCTGCCGATCGCCTCCACGAGGACACGGCGGTGCTCCGCCCAGGCAGGGCACACCTCCACCGTATGCTCCACCGTGTCCTCCAGACGATCCTCGCAATGGAAACACCCGGGCGTTTCCTCCCGCTTTATCCTGAACATGAACCCACCGAAGCACCCATGACCGGTGAGAACCTGCGTCAGGCGGAAGGTGAGGATGCCGTGGCGCCTCTCTATCCACTCCTCAAAGAGGGGACTTACCGCCGCAATTGTGGCGTGCCCAAAGCTAATAGGTATCAAGTCAGTCATATTCGTTTGATTTTTTCGAAAATAAATATCGGTTATCGTTTAGTGATCGGTCAGGAACTAGAGGACCCTTATCGATCGTGGGACTCTGGGCACGCGTCCAGGCTCTCAGTAGGAAAAAGTGGCCTGGCCTTAAGCAGTTGTTTTATATTAACAAGCATAGTCTTTCAATAACTAAACAGATTACCCAACCGATTGTCCATAACCACTTAACTTACCTCCAAGCCTTCATAACATCCTATTTTTAGCTACAATACAATATTAGTTGTTTACTATCGATCCACAACCGCTCGCGATGGTAACTTATCAAGTGTGGATATCAAATGTATAGGTTGTTTTTTTTTTTGTGGGTGGCAAATCATCCAATGACGTCTCCCGCTCTTGGGCGGACCGGGAGGGCGCGCCAGACTTTTACTGACTAAAACCCACCTGTGTTCCTTCAGTTGCCCATGTGCCAGGGTGTCTCTTTCGAACAGTCTCGCGACCCTGGCAGAAATGTATACGTCAAGCAAGATATAAATATTAATTTATTACATGATGTAAACAAAAGTAGTCTTCGTTGGTCTGGTGGTCGCAAGTTCAGCTGCTGTTAAGGAGGTTTTGGGTTTGATGCTAAGGTCGGGCAAATAGTAGATACCTAATAAGCGGGGTAAGTACTTGCGAAATACACTATGGATTTAATTTTGACAGTTCTGTTGAACTGCTTGTAGTATCACTGTACTGGTGGCAGGTTTCATAGAAAACTGTAAACTTACCTACGCGGTTAAAATATATAGAACCACATTTCTTATTTTCGTAACCGACTACAAATTTTTAACGCTAGGAGGTTCAGAATTATTTAGTGAATTCACAGTACATGAAATTTTAGAACGTTAGCTCTTTATACTGCACGGCCGCTTTTATGTAGGTATTCAAAATTGGTTGGTTTATCGATGTTTTGCTCTTGTTCTATTATTTTTATTATATCTCTTTAATCATTCAGTGTAATGAGCTGAAATTTTACATGTGAATAGTTGCATTAATACACTAAATATTGGAATAAGTTTCGTTTTGCTTTTCCTTTAAAAAAGTCCTTCAATCGGATGTCATAAAATATAGTGTTCCAGTCGTGGTAAATTATGCCACTGCTCATTAATTACTAAGAGCACATGAATGAAACTTGGCAGGACATTGTAGACCCTTACAAGATATAAATAAACGAGATGAGTTAGGCTCTAGAGTTCCTATTTTAAGTACTTGGACCTAATAACCTTATTTTACTTTTACGTGTATATCTTCTGAACGGTAGGTTTTTTTCAAATTCTGTTTTCACACACATTACACACAAAAGCAACCTGCGTAAAAAATTACAACTCTCTGCTAAACCGTTTTATATGATTTTCATCAAATAGCCAAACGTCAGCGCAGCGGCAACTTGAATATCTTGACAAATATAAGACACACAAATTTCATTTTAACATACACATTTACCTCTCGTTACACACTAACTATTGTATGTATTTTTTTTCTTGTACGTCCATAGGAAAAAAAAAGTGCCGCTAGGAATACGTAGTCCCAGCGGAAACAGTTTTTGTTGAATATCTCCGCAATGGTTGGATGCACAAATTTTTATTTACCATACACAATTACACGACGTCATACACTAAATATCTGCTAAACTGAAATTAAGAAATTCGACACTTTTCCGCTGGGACTACGCACACAACTATTTGCTCCTTTCACCGGTTTCATAAGGTTCATAATTCAGTTGTTGGTCTTGGTATTACCTTTTACAACAAGCTTCCCTCTTCTCTGATAGATTTGCATTTTAATGCGTTTAAAGCAAAAAGAAAATCCAACCTTTGTTCAAAGGCACACTATTCTATCAACGACGAAAATAATAGTTGGTCACTGTGATTAACTCAAGACAATGTTTAGACAATGTTCTTTCAACCAGAGTTAGCTTACCTACCGACAGGTTATAGGAGTTAGTTCATATAATTGTTTATTTTATTTGACTGCTAATGGTGCCGATTCTGTTGTAAAAAATTCTCTAAACTAAACTAAAAACCACTAAAATTTGGTTTATTCCTGTCAAACGACGATTTCCTATTCTGAAATAGACTAAAGTGACCCAACTTAACTATATTTTAGTTTGACAGCACTAAGATTGCACTGAGTTATTAGTTTAGTGAAAATGACAATTTTGCTATTCTGAGTTTGCCGGTTTTCACCAAAAATTTAGACTATAATAATTTATTTTGACTAAATCTGACTATTTTTAATCGCGATTAAAAAGGTGTGGAATAAAACTAGTGGCATGAACAAAAATTCACACCAACGCCTCGCCTTCACGTGCAAAAACAGTGGTGTATTTTTTATTTTTTCTTTTGCTTATATCTCGAAAATGGCGTGTCCTACCGCAAAAATAATGAAATTTTCGACCCCCTTTATGAAACCCCGGAACATTTAAATCTCAACACGTGGGTATTTATTTTTCAAACAAAAAGTGAAAAATTCCAAATAAAACACGTCCAGGCTGCCCCCTTGCGCGCGCCTTCGTCTCTAAAAATTTCATTGCGTAGCGCACACAAGTACCACGTTCCGAAACCAAAAAAAAAAAAAAAACATGTTGATTGTCAAATTCGTTTTTAGTCGTGCCAAAATAATTTTTAAATTTAGAGATTTTTCCTTGCAGAATAGCGTTAAAATTCTCGTAGCCAAAAGTAAGGAATTTTAGAGATAGTTTAGTTAGTTTAGTTCGGTGTACAACAGAATCGGCACCATTGTCAATTTATTTTGACTTACTGTTGATTTAATCGACTCATATACATTGATTTATATTGCAACATGTAGTTAGCTAGCCACCTCGAGAAATTATCTAGACACGCGGTAACGTGTCAAGCCAAGTTGAAGTAACAGAACTGACAAGCCGTGTGTAATATTACACGAACCATTTGGAGCCACTTTTGAGCCCCTTATAACTCAAAAACTATTTCACATAAACGTGTCAAATTTGGCTCATCATATTATTCTTGCCTGAGCAACGAGCAACCAATTCGTCATGCTCCCTTAGATGTCATTGCTTGCGGTAACGTCGGGAGTCGGGTTACCCCCTTCCATCAAATATGGCCAGGGGGGTACTGGCTGATCTTTGCGTTATGCTCGTGAACGGCCTTTTCGCTACCGTCACATAAGTGTAAGGTAAAAAAAATATTCACTGTTCATTACTTTTCTGTTATACAATAGTTCTTGTAGTAACGAAACGGCCAAGCCACATATTTTGACTAAGGTGTAGAATTTGTGAATTTAGGCTTTGTAGAGTTAGGGCGTATAGAGTTAAAAGCTTGGCTCTACATGAGATCTGATAACTTTTTAACAGTGCCAGCCATATGTTCTTGTCTTGGCAACATTTTGCATGAAAATGTTTGTGGTGGGTATTATTGTATAGAATTAAGTACTTCTAACTTAACAGATAGCTGTGCTGCTGGAGAGTTTGTTGCGCCACTTCTTCTTCCCAGCGAAAGCACTAGGAAGTGGTGACAGGAGGGAGTTTTGGGGGACTGTCTTATGTAATTTTGACGTTCAAAAAGTGCTGCCTCTCAGCCTATTCTGAATAAATGACTTTTGATTAAAACTTTTGATTTTGATTCAAATATGCCTTATCTTTAAAAATACCTAATACCTACGGTATTGAACTTTTTAACAATACGGCTGCTATTTTGTCTGGCCTTCTTAACCGTCTGTAGCTGAGTAACGAAGCAATTTTTAGTTAGTTTCGTTACTCAGTTATCCAACTAATTGCCACGGAATGTCATGAGCTAGACGCGCCTATTATCGCGAAACGTATAGTTGCTAAAAACTAGCTAATTTTGTAAACCAATTGAATTGAAACCTCGGGACATTGAACTACCTAATTCAATACAATTGGCATACAGGTACCTTATTGACCCACATTGATGAAAACATTCCTCGTTGCATTCAAATACGAAAGACTAACAAAAGAGTTATTACATTAATGGACTTTTCCGTCAGTTTGCTAACAAAACTGAAATAGCATTGTTTGGTTTTTTATTTGGTAATAGGTTAACTATCACTAAACATCACACTCGTATTCCTATACGGGGTAGACACAGATGTTCACATAGCCGTTAGACTGTAGATTTATCGACCATTTTCTATAATATTTTATTATGTATCTGATACTTGTTGACAGGCTACACTGGGTAGACCCTGCTTCCATACCTGACAAAATTGGCTACCAAACTATAGCTATAGAAAGTTCTTCATGGTCCCTCATGAAGAACTTTCTCATGAAACCACTCATTCAGAGATGGCTTTATTTGATTCGTAATTATTAAGTTGGACCTTCGTACCTGCAGGGTTCGTCTTACAAAGTCAAGTTAAATAATTTATTTCAAACTAGCTTTTGCCAGCGGCTTCGCCCGCGTGGAGGTCAGAAAATAGGCCGCGGGAACGTACTACCGGGATAAAAAGTAGCCTATGCCCTTTCTCAGGCTCTATACTATCTGTGTACCAAATTTCATTTAAATCGGTTCAGTAGTTTTAGCAGGAAAGCGAGACAGACAGACAGAGTTACTTTTGCATTTATACAATAATATTAGTGTGAATGGGCACATATAAGGCACATATGAACTTCAATCATTCTTACCTTCCTTTCCCCTACTTATTGGGGGCGAAGCTAGTACTATCAACCGTCCACACATGCCGCCGATAGACTCCGGGCTGCTGAGATGATTCCCATAGAAAAATAGCTAGCTTAATTTACTATTATTTTTATTATTTATTTATTTGATTTGACGACGTTGGTCCACTGGTTAGTAAAGACTTATCAACTAAGGGTTAGAATTTATTAATTAGAGTAATACAGTAGGTTCCTATATTCATACCTGCCGCACGAGCAACCTGACAAAATGTCTCAGTATTGGTGCATCATGTTGTTCGGCTAGGGTTTTCAGGATACTGTTGCTGCTAGCCCTCATTCTGCTTAATAAGGATGCGGTCTTTTTCCTCATGGAAGTCGTCAGTTCTTGCTACAGCAAACATGCAAGACGCGCTGCAGAACCAGGACAACCTCAACTGCACCCTGAAGCCATTGTTATATTGCACACGCAGAGCATCTAGAATCCCTCCGCGAACAGTTGACCCACAACTTTGATTTACTGTGGCTGACCAGGAATTAGAACCCTGGAAGGTCAGAAAACCGTGCTCTGCAGGCGTGCTTGCGGCTACTGTTACAACCACGAGCCAACGGGACAGTAAGTTGTAGTATAACCAAATAACCCTTGATTTTGGAATAAAACAAGAAATTCAAAAGTTACCGAACAATAGAGTATTTGAAGCGTTTAATTTGGTCAACAAACGCTAACACTATATCTAGGTTATACAAAGAGCGTCGTTCGACAGATCGCGTGAACATGCTGACATGAAGCGTGCACTTATCTGTTGTATCGGTATCACGTTAGCTATTAGCTGTGTAGGTAGGTAGTGGACGAAATTCTAGTAATACATTGCATAGTGTTAAATTGCAGTTATAACGAGGCCTGGTTAAAAGGGAATTAAAAGATATTTATATCTATACTAATAATATAATAAAGCTGAAGAGTTTGTTTGTTTGGTTGAACGCGGTAATCTCAGGAAATACTGGTCGGAATGGAAAAAATATTTTTGTGTTGGGTAGCCTATTCATTGAGGAAGGCTATATAACATCACGCTACGGTCAAAAGGAGCAGAGCAGCAACGAAAAATGGACAAAAACCGGCAGGCAATTTGATGCGATGGGAAGGGTCAGGGTAGCAAAAATTTGACGGGGCGAAGTCGCGGGCAGAAACTAGTTCTACATAACATAACATCATGTCTTGTTTCTACGAAACGTTGGGAATAAGTGTACCTACCTGTAATACAGTCACATTTCGCCAATTATGTTTAAGTCCCATGCACAAGCCACAAATCCAGAGTCAGGACTGCTTCTATTTCGGGTAAAAAAAATAACAAAATACAACTTTGCCCGACCTAGGAATTGAACCCAGATCCTCATGCTCAGAAGTAGCGCTAACGACCACTAGGCTAACGAGGTCAATAGTAAGTCACTATTGATATTTTATTCGTGGAAATATTAGATAATTTTTAATTAAACAAGGACACATTTTTATTGTCCGTGTAGGTGCCGGACGTACGTCCGTGTAGGTGCCGGACGTAAAGAATAGCATCACCCCATTTCTTCCCGTGGGTGTCGTAAGAGGCGACTAAGGGACATACTAGAGAATGGGCAGCAGCGTTCTCTATGCATTGTAGAGTACCATACTGCGATCGCCAACCCGCCTGCCAAGCGTGGCGATTATGGCAAACCCCCCCCCAAATAATGACAAGCACGAATAAAAATCGGCCCCTAGTGCCCGGCGGCCCACCTACCCTTGACTACGGTAGCGGTCAAGGTCACGGTGAGGCAAGGGGTGCTAAGAATCCCCGGAAGAGATCCAGCTACCACAATCACCGACAACTGGACCTGGCAACATTCAACACGCGTACACTCCGGACCGACGAGAAGATCGCCGAGCTCGAGGAAGAATTGAGCAGGTTACGATGGAGTATAGTAGGGTTATCTGAAGTCCGAAGAGAGGGGGAGGACTCGATAATCCTGAATTCCGGAAACCTGCTCTATTTCCGGGAGGGCGACCAGCAGTCTCAAGGTGGTGTCGGGTTCATCGTCCACAAGTCCCTTGTGAGCAACGTTGTGAAGATCGAGAGTGTGTCGACCAGGGTGGCGTTCCTTATACTCAGAATATCCACAAGGTATTCGCTGAAGGTCATACAGGTGTACGCCCCGACCTCGACACACCCCGACGATGAGGTGGAAACCATGTATGAGGATATCTCTAGAGCCATGCATGGTTCCAAAACTCACTTCACAGTTGTTATGGGGGACTTCAACGCGAAACTGGGCAAGCGAAGCGATGATGAGTTGAGAGTGGGGCAATTTGGAGTTGGACGTCGGAACCACCGGGGCCACCTACTGGCTAGTTTTATGGAGAAGGAAGACCTCTTTATGATGAATTCCTTCTTCAGAAAACGTGAGCACAGGAAGTGGACCTGGCAGAGTCCCGACGGTGCAACTAAAAATGAGATTGACTTCATTATGTCGACGAAGAAGCAAATATTCAATGATGTCTCTGTGATCAACGCGGTGAAAACCGGAAGTGATCACCGCATGGTAAGAGGCACATTGAATATCAATATCAAGCTGGAAAGATCTCGGCTGATGAAGTCAACGCTCCGACCAGCACCGATCCAACTTCAGAACCCCGAGAGCTTTCAGCTCGAACTCCAGAATCGTTTTGAGTGCCTAGGGAGCTCCGTGGACGATTATAACGATGGGTTTGTGGAAACTGTCAATACGGTCGGGTCTAAGTTTTTCAAGACCCGCCGTACAAATAGAAAAAAGAAACTCTCAGATCCAACATTACAGCTCATGGAACAGAGGCGCGGAATGATCCTGCAGTCTTCAGAAGCTGCACTCGAGTACCGGCAACTCAATAGACGGATCTCTAAGTCCTTGAAAAGCGACCTTCGCCTCTTTAATACGGAACGTATTAAGGACGCGATAGAGCGAAACAAGGGCTCCAAAGTCTTTGCAAGAGATCTGTCTATTGGGCAGAGTCAGCTTGCGAAACTGAAGACCGACGATGGCAGAATCGTGTCCGCCAAACCTGAGCTGTTTAAGGAGATTGAGAGGTTCTACGGACAGTTATACACGTCCACCAGAAACCCCGTTATGAATCTAGCTAACGACCCGAGAGCTAGGTTGACTCGACACTACACTGAAGATATCCCGGACGTCAGCTTGTACGAGATTAGGATGGCTCTGAAGCAGCTCAAAAACAACAAGGCGCCGGGTGATGACGGAATTACAGCCGAACTCCTGAGGGCCGGCGGAAAACCCGTTCTAAAGGCCCTTCAGAAGCTGTTTGATTCCGTCATACTCGAGGGCAAAACGCCACAGGCATGGAACAGAGGTGTGGTGGTACTTTTCTTTAAGAAGGGTGACAATACCCTGCTTAAGAATTATAGGCCCATCTCACTTCTGAGCCATGTCTACAAGCTGTTTTCAAGAGTCATCACGAATCGTCTCGCGCGCAGGTTTGACGACTTCCAGCCTCCCGAACAAGCCGGATTCCGTAAAGGCTTTAGCACCGTAGACCACATACATACGCTGCGGCAGGTTATACAGAAGACCGAAGAGTATAACCTGCCTCTCTGCTTAGCGTTTGTGGACTACGAAAAAGCCTTCGATTCGATCGAGACGTGGGCTGTACTGCAGTCTCTTCAACGGTGCCAGATTGACTATCGGTACATCGAGGTGCTGAAGTGTTTGTATGAAAACGCCACTATGTCAGTCCGGCTCCAGGACAAAGCCTCGAAACCTATCCTTCTGCAGCGAGGGGTGAGACAGGGAGACGTAATCTCTCCGAAACTGTTCACCGCTGCACTGGAGGATGTCTTCAAGGTTCTGGACTGGAAAGGGGCTGGCATCAACATCAATGGCGAGTACATCACTCACCTTCGATTTGCCGACGATATAGTAGTCATGGCTGAGACTATGGAGGACCTCAGTACAATGCTCGATGACCTCAGTAGAGCTTCCGAAAGAGTGGGTCTTAGGATGAACATGGACAAGACAAAGGTCATGTCCAATGCTCGTGTGATACCCACTCCAATGAAGATCGGAGGCGCTACACTCGAAGTTGTGGACGAATACGTGTACCTAGGACAGACTGTCCAGTTAGGTAGATCCAACTTCGAGAAAGAGGTTAATCGTCGAATCCGACTCGGCTGGGCAGCGTTCGGGAAGCTACGCAATATCTTCTCGTCCCAAATACCGCAGTGTCTCAAGACAAAAGTCTTTGACCAGTGTGTGTTGCCAGTGATGACATATGGCACTGAGACGTGGTCGCTCACAATGGGCCTCATAAGAAGGCTCAAAGTCACCCAAAAAGCAATGGAGAGGGCTATGCTTGGAGTTTCCCTACGCGATCGAATCAGAAATGAAGAGATCCGTAGGAAAACCAAGGTAACCGATATAGCCCGAAGAATTGCCAAACTTAAGTGGCAGTGGGCAGGGCACATTGCTCGCAGAACGGATGGCCGATGGGGTCGGAAGGTTCTGGAGTGGCGACCGCGTACTGGAAGACGGAGCGTTGGAAGGCCTCCCACAAGATGGACCGATGACCTGGTGAAGGCCGCAGGAATACGTTGGATGCGAGAAGCACAGAATAGGTCGAAGTGGCGGTGCTTGGGGGAGGCCTATGTCCAGCAGTGGACGTCTTTCGGCTGAAATGATGATGATGATGACATTTTTATTGTCTCGTTTTCGACATTATTTTCGCCTGGTTAGGTATTATTTGGTTCTAAAACATCAAATAAATGAAAACCTGAAGCAGTCGCTACTTTATGGAAATGTGACTTTCTGTATCAAAATTAAATGTCATTTATCTTAAACCACCTTTTGCCAGTGGCTGCGTCCGCGTACTTTCCTCTTGAATCACTCTGTAGGTTGCGTAGTTTAAAAGATCTAAGCGTACAAACGCGGGTAGTGACTATTTTTAGACTATGCAAAGATAAACAGATAAAAGGCACTATTACACAGAACGACAAATAATTTAATATTATTAAAAAAAATGTCATACCATAATAATCACGTCTAGTCGTACTTATTTATATATTATTTATTTTAATCCTTAGTAACAGATGTATTTAACGCTTGCTAAGTAATTTCTACCACATAGGCATAGTAGATACTTATCGGATCGGTACGGCGACCTTTCCACTCTAACCGTTATTAGAGTAACTAACTACATATTTATAGGAATCTCTATGATTGAAACGAATGCAGTCAATTTTTAAAGGCCAATCGGAAAAACTTTAAGCTTACAGTTAAAAGCCTGCCTGGGCCTTCACTCATCGATTGATTATTAATATGAAACCTTCACATTCAAGACTTCAACCATGTTTTTTAAACTGTGACGGTACTTCACATACTTTGGTTTTTAACACAGCCGGTCAGCACGCGTAGCATGACCACCATAGAAAGAACTTTTGTTTATTGTTGGTAGAATAGAGATAGAATTTTCATGCTACGCCAGCATAAAACGGTACAAATCTTTCTACAATCTTTAATTCTGTCTTTAATCTTTCTACAATCTGTAATTTGGTCTATTTTTCCGTCGATAAAACCCATTTCTACGGTGGTCATGCTACGCGTGCAGATGTGAAGTTTTTATCAACATTTATCGTTACATATTGTTGTTTATAGGTATGTAACGATAAATTCCGAAGAAAACTTGTCCGGGTGCACCGTTGGGTGGTGCCGGTCTCCGTTTCCTTTAATGGTTTATAGTCATTTCAAATAATACCCGTGATTTCAGTAAGAATAAAGTTCATAACAGATTGACGTGCGGCCAACAGGCAAAGGCCACGCATGGGAGTGCCTGCACTATGAGTAAGTGAGGGTTTTGAATGTGAAGGCCCCGGAGTAGCTGACTGCATGATTCGTGGAAGGTTCTGAAACTAATGACAGGATTTATTGTTTCGTGTGGTGCCGGACGTAAAGAATAACACCACCCCATTTCTTCCCGTGGGTGTCGTAAAAGACGACTAAGGGACTTACTAGAGAATGGGAACCAGTGTTCTCTATGCATTTTACCACCATACTGCGATCGCCAACCCGCCTGCCAAGCGTGGCGATTATGGCAAAGCCGCCCAAATTGAGGGAGGCCAATGTCCAACAGTGGACGTCTTTATAAATTTACTAGCTTCCGCCCGCGACTTCGTCCGCGTTAAATTTCTTGTTCCCCCGCCCCTTCCCGTCGGGTCGAATCTCCGCTCCTCTTTGTTGTAGCGTAATGTTATATAGCCTATAGCCTTCCTCGATAAATAGACTACATAACACAAGAAGAATTTTTCAATTCGGACCAGTCGTTCCTGAGATTACCGCGTTCAATCAAACAAACAAACAAACTCTTCAGCTTTATAATATTAAGTATTGATTTAGCCATTTACGCAAACATATAAACAGACAAGAAGAAACGAACAGAAAAATACGTACAAGATAATGCTGCTTTTGGCTGAAATGATGATAATGATAGAAATTGATTGTTTTTTTTTTTTTTTTTTGTTTTGATTGAATTGTTGAAATTAAGTACCCACATTCTTTTGACAAAACGATGAAGGCCATATTAATATGTAAAACATTTATCTCTGTTACCCAAGAACATTAGTTTATCTACTGTCAAGTGAAACAAGGTGAAATGTTGTAACTTATCACCCGCATGCTTGGATGTTTATGGCCAATTTTCACCAAAGTTATGTAAAGATAGCCTATTCAAGGCTTTCAGACAAGGGCAGTCGTTTATATTGGACAATATAATTGTATTTTTAAAAGTTTAATTTTGTGTTTTAAGAAAAAGCCGGCCAATTGCGTTTCAGGCCACTAGCAATGAAGGGTTCCGTAATTTGGATGAATTTATCTTAAAAATAACTAAACATTGTAGTTGAAATACATGGGCAACTCTCTAACTGCAAATGATGACGGAAAAAATTATTTTTTAATGTTATAATGATTTCTGGTTAATTGCGTTTATTTCATAAATGGCGGTACCTTGATACCTCCACGTGTTCCTGAGAAAAAGAGTCATGAAAGACTGACAGACAGACAGACGGACAACGAAGTGACCCTGTAACAGTTCCGTTTTTTCCTGTTGAGGTACGGAACCCTAAAAAATAAACCAGAATACAGAAGAACTTATGAGGATAGCGGACCTACTTTTTAGTATTAGATCGTAAACCAACGAAAGACAAATCCAGTCTGCTACGAACTTGCTACGAAACGGGAACATCTACGAATGAGATGCCATGCTACTACGCAGCAAGATGTGCTACGGGCTACGCGACGACATGTGCTACGCGCTACGCTAGACGCTGCGCTACAAAACTTGCTACGAGTGATTGCAACTTTCTTTGATTCTAATTAATTTCTGGAACACCAGACATCAGCAGCCTATAATGTCCCCACTGCTGGGACGCAGTACTCCTCTGGGTGAGAGGGAAAACCAGTATTTAAAAGTAACTATAGACCTTCTTAACTTTTCTCTTCACCATACGAAACTACTTCTGAAGGGGCGACAAAAATCAATGTTTTTCCTGTATTTTTGGAACCAAGTTTCTTATGGCGCATTGCGAAAGGGGGCTAGACGAAAATTAAGAGAAAAAGTTGTAACGACACTTTTTAACCGACTAAAAAGGAGGTTTCTCAATTCGACCGTATATATTTTGTTGTTTGTATTTGTTTTTTATGTTGCTGTTTTTGTTTTGTTGTGTGAGTGAGAGAGAGAGAAAGAGAGGGAGAGAGAGAATATTTTTGTCGAGTGTATACAGGTTTTTTGTACATAATAAATAATAGTAGCGCTATAGTAGTGCTGACTCTCAGCCTAGTTTGAATAAATGACTTTTGATTTGATTTGAATAAAAAAATAATAACAATAATGAATCCTGGAAAGGAACTTCGTTCCATTCGGGTGTCCCTTGACACCTCTAAAGTTTTTTTACTTTGAATTGTGCCTTTTTGCCTCATTGAGAAATAAATTATTTACTTTGCATAGTTACATTGGTTACGACTCATAATATCTCAGTGTTACTTAGCTTTAATTACTTTAGTATATAAAGTAAGAACGACTATGCTTTAACCTGAAAACTTCTATTCCGTTTTCACATCGATCATTTCTATTCGACAAATAACCACAGGAATGAATCATTTGCTGGAAAAATGAATCAGCACCTAAATTACCGATAACATCGCGCTTTTTATGCTGTCGTACACCCACGCTGTTTGTCAATTCGATATCCATCGCTGTGTTTGTTTACAAAAGCTTAACCAAACCTGTTAATTATTCCTCAATGGATGTAGAAGTGTGGCTAACGGTGGTTGTGTAAAAGGTTCATTAAGAACTATTGGAATGTCACGCAAGCCTTAATACGCCACTTGTTGACAAATTCAAGGTCACGACATTGAATCTACTTCGTACACATGACCTTTCTCACACGTCCATTATCGATGGCAGGATTATGAAAATTACTCTTCCAAGGATTTAACTAAGAGCCTCCATTAGAAAGTTCGACACACTTTAATAAAATATCAAGACGGACACAACGGTACACACTACACTTTGAGCAATATCAATATCTTCGTATACATTCAACGTTAACAAAAATAAACTTTTACTTTAACATGGCAATTTAACGCAACGTTTGTCGGATATTCACACATTCAAGTAATTATTGCACTCTCTTAATCTAGGTAAATGTTAGAACCAACTGTTCTCCTTTTTCATCTTGTCTCTGTGGTGACCTTTCATTTCTAGACTCTGGAATATCTCTGATAGCTTGTCCAGATTCTGCGCGGGACTCTGCGGCAACTCCTGCAGTTTGCATATACTCTTGTTCTCTTCAACTCTACAGACCCTGAACGTCTGTCTCTCTCTCATGCACAGCAGCTTCCCAGTCTCCGGCATCGTCGACATCTTCGCTACTTGCAGAGCTGCTTTCTTAAACCTCGTCTTTGGAGAAGCTTTTGGCTGTTCGACCTCCTTTATCGTATTCTCTGAATTTGGCGCCGCCTGTATTATTTGCATCTTCTCTGTAATAGGCATATCATCCTTACTCACTTTAACATTTTCTGCAGTCACAAATATTGGTTTTATAACATCGTAAGTATTCTCTCTGAGTAACTGTTGCGGCCTTTTCACGTCCGGCTGGTCCAGGGAACTCTTCCTCGTGAACCCATGTATCCGTAATGGAGTCAGAGGCTGGAGCACATCGCGAATTTTGACAGAGCGCTCCAACGTGCCCGATTCGTTCTTGTTGAGGTCAAACACGATCACTTTTGTCTTGGACCTCTCCAGCTTCTGCCCGATGGCCGGGAGAGGATGGAAGGGAGATAGGGATGGTTTGATTTGAATTTCGTTGTCGAGCATTCTCATTTGTGCCGTTTTGTTCTTCCGCGTGTTGAACTTCCGCGGCGCGTATATTGTTGTGAGCGCGCGCGTTTTGTGCGGGTCGAGCGGCGCAAGTGGCCCGGGCAGCATGGGGCGTGCGGAGGCGCGCGAGCCTGCCCGCCGACAGCCGCGTCCGGCCTTGCCTGACGTAGCCCCTCCGTGTGTCGCTCACGCGCGCTAGCCTTCGCTTGACCACGCACGCACACAAGCACACCGCTGCAACAACGCACGGCGTCTGAACGAACAACGCACCATGTATGTGTATCCCTCAACGGTCTGTGACCGCTGCAGTTTCTCAATTTTCTCGAAGAATATTATTTTCTTGACATTTCAGTTATTTGGGCGAATTCATAGTTTTTTTTTCAAAATTAATTGTCAAAGCAACTGTCACGGGATCTTAAAGCGGCCAGTACCCACCTCCTTATGGTTTTTTCGCGTACGAATATTTTTTGTTCAACTCTCGTACTAATTATATGATATTTAAATCCAAATTAATTACTAAAGATTATTTACAAACGAATAAAATTAATAACACAGTAACACTAGGTTGTCCGCACAGCGTTTAAATATTATATACTGAAATAACAACAATTTCAATTCCTCAATAGATAGATGTGTATTCAGGTTCAACAAAAGTGAAAACTTTTGTTAACCACACAAAAGTTTCAATGTATCTACCAATACCTAAGTAGGTAGACGGTTTAGCCCAACAAATTGATGTAATAGTTTGTTCCGTAATTACGCAAAATGTGACTGTCTAGCCTTCGTGTTTGAAGCCTTTAAGTTATAGTAAATGGTGCTAGAGATCATGGGCACGTGTATTCTCATTAATTGCACTCATAATTTACTAACACTAAAAATTTGATGATGGAAAAACTTCATCACATTTTACCTTGGGATTGAACCTAAGACCATTTAGCAATCGCGCTTGCATTACTAGACTACTTAAATAATAGTTCCACAATAAAATTCTATCAAAGATCTTTAAGAGTACATCACTCAAAAATGTTACTTTACTACCGTGACAAATAACAGGGGTATTTACTACCCGTCACGCTTGAATATCGTCACGCTGGGCAGGACGGCGGGACGGCGGGGCGAGGAGTAATGACCATTATTAGCGCCATCGATCGACTGCGATGACCTTCAGGCGAGTCGGAAAAATATTGTTTGTCAGGTGACACACGCGTATGGACAAACAGCTTTCAATGTAATTGATTTGAAATGAATAGGGACGAATTGTGGAGAAAAGATGGTAACTAAAAATGAAGTAAATTCTGTAGGCGAAGAATTAGGTACCAACCTCCTTGACAAACAATCGTCAACCTCCCGCCGCAACACTTAAACAGACGGTCTTATTTCAAACTAGCTTTGTCCGCGGCTTCACCCGCATGGCTGTCCGAAATTATCCTACGGGAAGGTGCTACCAGGACCAAAATAAATATACCTAATTATATATAACTTTATTATTCAAGAAATTGTTGCATGTGTTGCCGGACGGTTCTGTGTGTTACCACCATCCTATTTCTTCCCGTGGGTGTCATAAAAGGTGACTATATAGAATGGGCAGCAGCGTTCTCTACGCGTGTTACCACCATACTACTATTGCCAACCAGGCGGTCGGAATTCGCCATAATTGCCACTTGGTGCCTACCAAGCGTGGCGATTATGGCGACTTCCCCCTAATCGGGAGAGGTCTATGTCCAGCAGTGGACGTCTTACGGCTGAAATGATACAAGAAAAAAAAATGGACCCCGTCCCTTTAAATATTTCTTTATTCCATTTTTAATATTTGTTGTTCCAGCTGCCATAGAAATACACATTTGTGTGATTAAAACTGTGACACTTGATTTAAACTGTGTTCGTCGACGGACGAACGAACAGCGGAAACTAAGTAATAGGGTTCTGTTGGTACCCTTTGGGTGTCACCCTAAAAACAACGTTTGAGAGTAAAGGGCTAAATTTTTGGGCCGTTTTTGTTTCTTATTTATATTTGGTACTAGCTGACCCAACAGACGTTGTCCTGTCTCTTTGATGATATTTGAGCACGCATTCTGTCAATTCTATGTCATAATGTTACATAAAAAAAGTTTACATTGTCCTATTATATGGTTGTTAAGGCCGTGTACCGTGTGGTGCCGGACGTAAAGAATAACACCACCCCATTTCTTCCCGTGGGTGTCGTAGAAGGCGACTAAGGGACTTACTAGAGAATGGGCAGCAGCGTTCTCTATGCATTTTACCACCATGCTGCGATCGCCAACCCGCCTGCCAAGCGTGGCGATTATGGCAAAGCCCCCCAAATTGGGGGAGGCCTAAGTCCAACAGTGGACGTCTTACGGCTGAAATGATGATATGGTTGTTAAGTATTCTTAAATAAGTGTTTTTAAATTTTCTAATTTCCCGCGCAATTTTTTAATTTTTTTCTTTCATAAGAATCTTCTCCTGACAATTACAAAAACAACAACAAAAAAAAATGAAATCGGTCCAGCCGTTCACGCGTGATGGCGTGACCAAGGGAAATAGGGATTCATTTTTAGGGTTCCGTTGCCAAATGGCAAAAAACGGAACCCTTATAGATTCGCCATGTCTGTCTGTCTGTCTGTCTGTCTGTCTGTCTGTCTGTCTGTCTGTCCGAGTATGTCACAGCCACTTTTCTCCGAAACTATAAGAGCTGTGCTATTGAAACTTGGTAAGTGGATGTATTCAGTGAACCGCATTAAGATTTTCACACAAAAATAGAAAAAAAGCAATAATATTTGGGGTTCCCCATACATAGAATTGAAACTCAAAAATTTTTTTTTCATCAAACCCATACGTGTGGGGTATCTATGGATAGGTCTTCAAAAATGATATTGAGGTTTCTAATATCATTTTTTTTTAAAACAATAATATTTGGGGTTCCCCATACATAGAACTGAAACACAAAAAAAATAATTAATCCAACCCTTACGTGTGGGGTATCTATGGATAGGTCTTTAAAAATGAAATTGAGGTTTCTAATATCATTTTTTTCTAAACTGAATAGTTTGCGCGAGAGACACTTCCAAAGTGGTAAAATGTGTGTCCCCCCCCCGTAACTTCTAAAATAAGGGAATGATAAAACTAAAAAAAATATATTATGTACATTACCATGAAAACTACCAACGAAAATTGGTTTGAACGAGATCTAGTAAGTAGTTTTTTTTTAATACGTCATAAATCGTAAACCACAATTTACCTTTCATTCAGTCAACTCAAATATAAAAACCGGCCAAGTGCGAGTCGGACTCGCGCACCGAGGGTTCCGTACAAACCTGCAGGTCATCATCATCATCATTCGTCATCATCGTTTATGAAATGAAATGTTTTTTTTTTTAATTTTTATATTTGTGTTGACTGAATGAAAGGTAAATTGTGGTTTACGATTGATGACGTATTAAAAAAAAACTACTAACTAGATCTCGTTCAAACCAATTTTCGTTGGTAGTTTTCATGGTAATGTACATTATATATTTTTTTTAGTTTTATCATTCCCTTATTTTAGAAGTTACGGGGGGGGGGGACACACATTTTACCACTTTGGAAGTGTCTCTCGCGCAAACTATTCAGTTTAGAAAAAAATGATATTAGAAACCTCAATTTCATTTTTGAAGACCTATTCATAGATACCCCACACGTAAGGGTTTGATGATTTTTTTTTTTTGTGTTTCAGTTCTATGTATGGGGAACCCCAAATATTATTGTTTTAAAAAAAATGATATTAGAAACCTCAATATCATTTTTGAAGACCTATCCATAGATACCCCACACGAAAGGGTTTGATGAAAAAAAAAATTTTGAGTTTCAGTTCTATGTATGGGGAACCCCAAATATTATTGTTTTTTTTTCTATTTTTGTGTAAAAATCTTAATGCGGTTCACTGAATACGTCTACTTACCAAGTTTCAATAGCACAGCTCTTATAGTTTCGGAGAAAAGTGGCTGCGACATACTCGGACAGACAGACAGACAGACAGACAGACAGACAGACAGACAGACAGACAGACAGACAGACAGACATGGCGAATCTATAAGGGTTCCGTTTTTTGCCATTTGGCAACGGAACCCTAAAAAAATTTAAAAAAAAAACATTTAATTTCATAAACGATGATGACGAATGATGATGATGATGACCTGCAGGTTTGTACGGAACCCTCGGTGCGCGAGTCCGACTCGCACTTGGCCGGTTTTATATATATAGATTATATTATATTTGTATTTAGGTACGGGCTGGGAAGACAGCGCGCGCTCACGTCATGACTTATCCCAGCTCTGCGTGAAGGGAAATTGCGGGTAACGGACCGTGGTTCTACTTGAGTGATCACTGCGAATAAACTTGTGTCGATCATATCCAATTGTAAGTGATTAGAAACCGCGTGCAATGTCTCATTTCTGGGCTCTTACAATTTGTATGAAAACATGAACTGTTACAATGAAAGATATTTTCATTATAGGTCTGTTACAATGCCTGCCAGGGTCGCGAAATTTGTTCAAAAGCATTACCGTGGCCCTGGCATATAGGCAACTGAAGGAACACGTGTGGGTTTTAGTCAGTAAAAGTCTGACACGCCCTCCCGCTCCGCCCAGAGCGAGAGACGTCATTTGATGATTTCCCACCAAGTTTCCCACCCATAAAAAAGGTGTGTTACAATGGCAATGACAGATGTTTTGCCTACTCCTTCACGTTAAAATAATGCTATACTTTAAAGTAAGTAAGGTCATTGTACGAAGCGTCAATGTTATTGCCCTTGAATTTCGACGATCTATGTCTCTTGATGACTATAATTATTATTATCGAAGTCGTGACAAATTAATGTTGGAAGTAGTGACCACCAGTTGGTACGTTATTATTTGTATGGGACGTAGGGTGTGATCATATCTAGAGATACTTACAACGAATACTTTATAATGAAAGTGAAAACATCACCTTAATAGCATAATACACTATTAATGCTATTTATCAGAATCTGAATCATTTTGAAGGACATCACTAATTCATTAAATAGGCAAATAAATTAATCTATCTATCTATTGCCAAATCATTTTTTTGTTTGTTTAGCCTTTACTGTCCTACTGCTGGGCAAAGGCCTCCCCCAATTTCTTCCAGGAACTCTTATCCCACCCCTCCTCAAACCAGTCGTCACAGTAATTAAATTAGGACTAATTATTAGGATAGATTGTCTGCTCAACAACGTAATTAACGCAATTATGTTGTTGAACTATCAAAATAAAGAAACCCAATCAGTATGTTATTCATTAGACGCTCCAGAACTTTTGCCAGCGTCGGAAGAACAGTGATGGGTCTAAAGTTGTTGACGCAGTCCCTATCACCATCTTTATGAATGGGTTTTATAACTGCAAATTTTAACGCCTGCAGAAATTTCCCTGTTGAAATGGCGAGTTTCAACAGGGAATTTTCCACACATCTGCATGTGTGGTAATAGTAGTGAAGAGAACGTGTGCATACCTGACCCGAAATCTGGTAAATTCCGACAGCACAACTATCCCTTGATCTTTTATGGACTTGCAGGATCTCGGAGTCGGCGGTAGGACGCATGACCTAGGAATAAAGAAGAACGGTGCCCGCGAGGTAGTCAGGTTTATATCTGATGAATAAGTGAATGGCTCGGCTAGGTTGCGTTCGATGTTTACAAAGCAATTATTGACCTCACTGATGGTCTTGCCTGGGATCACATTTTAGATGAGAAAGGAGGAGAAAACTGTTGGAGCCGGTATAAATCTATTAGATTACATCTCATAGTTTCTTTTTGCTGCCATTTACGTTCTCAACCTCTAGTTTTTCATGTTTTTAATTTAGCTATCTTTAGAAGCCAAGAACAAAAGTTTTCTGTATTGCATTTATGATGTCTGGCGTATTCATTCATTTTCATTTATATTTGAGTTCGCTCTCAGCTTTTTATACTAGATGTCCCTGTTGTGCATGCATTTTAAAACCCCTTTTGTAACTCAAGGCTTATTAATTAGTTTCCTTCTAGATTGTTTACTACTTTGAATTTTTTTTTATCGCCTCTGACAAATTGCTAACCAGCATAGCAACTCCGTTGTTTCATTTACTTCGCCTCAATTAAGGATACTTTGAAAATCTGTTGAGGCAGAGCTATGTCTTAATTCTGATAATCAATACGGTGACTTATTTTGTCATTATATTCGAAATGGGATTTGTGTGCAAGACAACAAAGCCAGGAGCTAGCCAGTTTTGTGTGAATGGCCAGTCTCGTGATCTGCACTCGATGATTCGACCACAGTGCAGGTAGCTTTCAGTCTTGTCCTAACCTTAATGTGAGGCACATTTGCTATGGGTTGAGAGGACATGACCTGGCGATAACCAGTGACCAGTAAGGTCAGTAAGGTATTTGTGAGAGCATCTGGGCTGTGCATCTGCGTGTGATATCTGTTATGTCACCGCAAAGTACCTATTGTATTTTTGTAGCTACTTAAGGAAGTGAGGACTACAAGACATTTAGGTTGGTGCTATTTGCCAGTGGTATGTTGGGTTGGAGCGCGGTAGATTCCAAAGATACAGGTATCTGAATTTAATTTCAGGAGGGTAAAATTCGTGAGTAATTTGTGGTTCTACAATTAGACTGAGTAATTTAAAAAAAAAAAACTTTTCGTTTTGTGTATATATGTATACTTTGGTAATTTGATAAAACCTACCTATATCCTATAAACCGAACAGGTGGGTAGTTATTACAATTTATCATACAAATATGCCAATAAACAACTTTATTGCTTTTGTTTTAAGGTTGAAAGTTATGTGACAAACAGACTGTGTGAAAGTGCCATACTGCTTCTATGTAAGTACCTGCTGGAAGTGGATGATTGGTCGCAAATTGCAGCTACTGCGCGGTTTCATTGATAATAATGATACTGAATTATAAATAAGTGAATAGTCAAAGCCAAGGACGAATAAAATTGTTGGAAGCATTATTAACTGCAATAAAATTACCTACCTTCAATATCTGAGTGGAAATTATTGCAAACTAGAACTACATCATTTATCATCATCTCCCTTTTCCCAACTATGTTGGGGTCGACTTCCAGTCTAACCGGATGCAGCTGAAAACCAAAATTTTACATGGAGCGACTGCCTATCTGACCTCCACAACCCTAATATGGTACCCCGGTAATATGATACCCCTTCGTAAGACTAGTTGTCTGACTTTCGCGCTTCTGACGACCCGTAGCGACTGTTTAAGATCTACTCCTTATGTTCCGAGGGCTCCGTTGGGCTCCTTATGTTCCGAGTTGAGCTAAACGATTAGTGACAAATGCTTGCACTGACTGGACAGGTCCACTCAATCTGTGTAGTTCTTTCCTCAAAAGACCATTTCAGTCACCAATCTACATGGTCTTCTCATGTTGTGACCAATATTATGTCTGGACTTTTAAAAGAGACTGTGACCTCTGAGTTTGTTTCGGCCTTTCTTCTCAGAGTAGTCAGTTAGGAAACGACGACCTCATCTAGTTTAAAAAAAATATCATTGACATGTAAAAGTGTTTGTACAAACCTACTTACAGAAATAAAATCATTTATCATTATCATTTACGAAAGACAGCCGGGACCAACGGCTTAACGTGCTTATACAATAGAATTACATCATTATTTATTTTTAATTGTTTATATTTGTCATCAGGCTGAGATATGGCCACACGTACTACAAAATAGTATACGATGCTTGTGCCGTCAGTACTCTACTATTGTGGCGTTTAGCACCCTCGCTACGCTTGGGTGGTAACTTCATGCCGTGCAATAATGCACTACTATAGTCTGTGCCAGATATGAAAAAAATTAAAGTCGTTGACACCTGCCTACCAATGTATTCAAATTGCCGTTTTGACCGTGCTAGTGACACTATATATAAATTTTTTTCGTATCGTTTTGAAATATTTGAATACATTGGAAGGCGGGTGTCAACGAGTTTTATTTTTTTCATATCTGGCATAGACTATAATAATGGGTTACTTAATAACGCGTATCGTGATGTAGGTACTATTTTCACTTGGGAGATAAAACTTATAGTTGGAGTTGGGGGCCATTTTTCCGAGTTCAGTTCGCTTGTATTCTATACTCGCCTAAAGCTTTTCGCTTATCTCTAATTTATGCCGGCCGGCACATCTCTAATTTATCGGCTTTTTCTGTATGGTTGGTGAAAATAAAACCTAACCGCTTCAAGACAGCGTGCAGCGTAATAAAAAAACCCCGACAGTCCACCACAGTTCTTCAGGTGTATAGGTACAGGACGCTTCGAGACTCGAAAACTCTTTTGTTCCATCAGCAATTATTATATTTTTGTAGGGAGGTACCAATGTACCACTTCAGTATAATTCGGTTACTTTAATTCTTCTACAAATCCATATTTGCGACAGACCTGTTGGTCTAGTGGTTAGCGACCCTGACTGCTATGTCGGAGGTCGTAGGTTCGATTCCCACCCAGGACAAATGTTTGTGTGATGAGCACGATCATTTGTTCTGTGTCTGGGTGTAATTTATCTATAATATGTATGTATTTAGAAATATATAAGTATGTTTATCAGTTGTCTAGTACCCATAACACAAGCTCTGCTTAGCTTAAGACTAGATGGCGTTGTGTGATAGTTGTGGAATATTAATATTATTATTATTTCTGATCACTCAGGGCAACTCCATAATTATTTAGTCACAGGGACAAACTCGTTTTAACCTCGCTATGTATTAGCTATTCGAAAGCTCAATAAAATCGACAATAGATAATATAGAAGTTACGTTATTTGGGTCAACTTAAGGTAACATGTCGAGGACGTGTCACGTTCCCATCAAAAATGTATCGTGGTTCTATAATTAACCATAGTTGTATTCGTTGTCTATAGTTACATTGATAGATACCATTTCCTCGGCTTAAGTTTATATAGCAACTTATAGTGTGGAAATGACAGGTTTTTACCCTACTAGGATGACGCAAAGAGAAAGGTTATGATTTTTAACAGTGTGTATGTATGTGTGTATGTTCATCTGTTCCCTCATAACTTCGTAAATTTGGCAAAAAAGTTATCGTCTATGCTTCCAGCATTTGCTGCAGTGCAACGTGACTTGTGATTCGAGAGGCTAGCGTCCAGCTGTGAACTGCTGATACCAATCATATTATCTCCAACCAAGCGTTTTCCCAACTATGTTGGGGTCACCTTCCAGTCTTACCGGATGCAATGGTGCCGCTGAATACCAATATTTTACATGGAGAGACTGCTGATCTCTACAACCTGCTTTCCTGGGTAATATGATCCCCCTTGTTAGGCATTGAAATTAACTCTAACACCAATAAATATAAAACAAATATTTTACTCAACACTACTTAGTTGATTAAACTTGATCATTTAAAACAAAACAATCTCATTAAATAAAGTCCGTACTCAAATATCTAAGGAAATGTGTTAGTCAACAGCACTTGACCATGAAACACTTAAGTATGACATTGACCTTGACTTTCATCATGAATGAGTGACCTTCTAACCTTTGCGTGCACACCAGAGACGAGTCTGAGTAATTTCTTCGCTTTTACCGATCTCAGACCTAGATATCTGAGAATTAGCATAGAAACACAATCAAATTGATGCGTAACACCTTTTGGCGTAATCTGGAAATCTGTTACCGAAAAGCATGTTGTTAGAAGTGTGACTAACTGTGGTAAAAGGTCAGCACAGTCTTCGTTTAACAAACCATGTGCTGGAATAGGTTTTGTGTGCAGAAATGATAAGGATTAGAACCCCTTCTGAAGTCCTGACCGTTAGCTATCTTTCTTCGTTGTAATAATTTAACAGAGCACAAAGATGAAAGTTTCTTCGAATTTAGCTCATATTCCTTATAAGGCAAGTAGCCAAGTAAGGGAGATGTGGTACTAGCCAGAAGGATGGATTACATTCAGAAGAGCACGGGTAAGACCTGTGAGGAATGGCATTTATTTCAAAAACATTCATTGCTTTATTTACGTTGTTGCGCAGAAAAAAAAAACGAATATTATAAGCAATGGTTTAGCAGAATCCTTCAAAATGATCAAGTTTGTGATTGATAGTTTGTTACGTAATAAGGGTGCTGGTTGAGACTTCGGAACAGATCAAGGAGGGATATCCCAAAATGGAGGACGCCTTTATGTCCTCAGCACAGGATGGAATAAGGCTGCCAATGAAAATGATGAACAAGTAGGTACATACTACCAGATATGACGAACTCTTGTCTATTTCTTGTGTACTTCATATCCGCCTCGCGAAGAATTTGTTTGGTCCTCCGCAGCTCAGTTTGGATGACGTCACATTTCCAGTTCTTTCTCTAAGGCGATTATTTATGAAACACAAAAGAAAATGTCACTTTATCTGGCGCCACGACGTCGCCAGTGCTCTAATGGATACATCAGAAACAATAGCGTGATTGACGTGAAAGAGCGGTTAACGCATGTCAGGAGCACAATACTACTCTTTCTAGTCATCAGATATTCTATGAAGTACTTAACTGATATCAAGGCACATGGAAACAATGGTGTTTAAAACATTAGTGATATTGATAGCTTCTGTGTTTCTGATGTGTGTGTTTAATTAATACTTCAAAATGTTACGTTTCTTTTTTATTTATCAGTTGTATTGTATTTCTTTTCTTTGTGTACGGCGAACAGGTTTTAGCGGTGAGATTATTATCACAAAATGTAAGTATTATTTTTATAATTTAAAACGTAGCCTGCAATGGAAATAAATAAACTTAAAGGGTTGTATGAATGATTTTAATGGTTCTAGTTCTGTAAATACGTAAGTTAGTTGTAAATACTTTTTTTAAGAATTTATTAAAAAGCTATCATTTTGACATTCCGAGTTATATTATAAAAGCGAGTAATAGAGAGTAAATAAATAAAATTTAAGTGTCTGTTACACTTCAGTTTTATTTATTTGTGTAGACGCTTAAGTATTTTGTTCGACGTAGCTCGGTCTGTCATAACTGTCGGTACGTACTGTATATTTAATGAGGCGTGAACGTTTTTACGCATCAAGGGTCGGATGAAAGGTACTCGTATATCGACACTTATACGCCACACTTATGTAGAGCCTTTGTGTGCCTACGAAGCGTCTACGGTATGCTACGCTACGTTTACGATGCGCCTACGATACGCCGACGATGGGTCTACGTTGCACCTACGTGCGTGCGACTTCAACACGGCTACGGTGCAACTACGACTTGCCTGCGCTGCTACGAATCTTCTACTATTCGTCTCTTATACTACTTCGTCTATGCGTCATTCACGTTTTACAGACGTAATTCAACGTTAGTCTGCTATATGCCTACGATTATGTCCCTAAAAATATTAATGATATACAAATGATAAATGTAAAACAAAAGAGACAGGTACATAATGAGAAGGGTGGCTTTCGTTGACATTATCCTCCCACATCAAAAGTTCAAAATCCTAGGGGTGTATGGCCTTCCTAAGTTCAAGGACATAGCACTATCATCAAACCGCTAGATATTGATTTTCCTTTTTAATATTTGGGTACTTCCGTATTTTGTGTTATGTGTTTTAATACGTACCTCTCGGAAACATGTGAATACAAGAGTGAGAAATATAAATGTTGATGGATAGTGGCAGGCCAAAGTAAACATGGATAATGTGAAGAGTGATATCATAGAGAAGGGAGTGAATAATAGCGATGGCTGACAAAAGAGAGTTGAAGAAGAAAACGTGTTGTGCCGACCGCAAGTAACATGAAACAAGGGCAAGAAGATACTGATGACATAACTCTCGAAAACTTGCGAATTGAAGCCAAAAGAAAAATTTGAAAATTAGGGAAAAGTCTTGAAAGGATGATGCCACGAAATGTATGGAAGCTGGTAACCGCTCCAGTAGGAATAAATGATATATCATTAGAAAGGTACAAGATGTCTTAATTCCTTGTCCGATATGAGTAATACAGGATGGAAGTTGAGATGAGGCAGTAAGGGGAGCTACCTTAACCGTTATACTACTAAAAAACGTTCTCAAGAGGCTGTTCTGAACTTCTTAAGTAATTGCGAACTGCATTAAGTACAGATTTTGGAAAAATGATACGGTCAGCTAGAAAAAGTTAAGTAATTTTTAGATTTTATTCGTATGCTGCCAATTAATGGAGTTTCAAAGTTACTTTTGGACCAATTGATGTAAGAGTACTAGAAAAGACAGAAATCGTGGAAAACTTTTCTCTTACCGATATTAACCCAAGATTTACGAAGATGAACCCATGATTAACCAATATAACAACGTAGAAACATATAATGGTATGTACGTGCAGTGTATGAGAGCTGAAGAATACGTGATAAAAACAAATATGCAATTAAAATACACATAAAAACCTGTAATTTAAATTGCATATATAGCTCAGTTAATATCGCAATTTGTTGAGTTGTCGGGTCGAGGTCGATACGAGCACTGAACAAAACTTACTGTCATCATTACATACTTTTATTCTGATAAGACATCGATACTAATTAGTTTTCAGTTCCATTAGTGCAATTACTCAGACGTTTTGTTCCCACTGATAATTTTATAGGTAATTCTGATAGCTAACTCACGATGAACTACTGTGGAACAGTTGGGTTGGTCCACGCGGATAAATAGGTATAGACGCCCGCACATCGAGACACTACAATCTGTCAAATTTCTTTAATAGATTTTCAACTTTATCACGAAAGCATTAGGTTTAAGGTTGACTGGCAGAATTTGACAATATCGGGTACCTTGATGTGCTGGCGTCTGTAGATGATAAAAGCCCAAACTAGTCTAGTCGACAAGTTGAAAATGGTACGAAATAGAGATAATGCTCTTAAAATTATGTGCGATAGCTCATTGGATCCGGAATGACGCCTAGAAAAATGTGCCAAAAGCGTGTATTAGCACATAAACAATTGCAAAAGTTATAAACGATTAAAGATAAAAAAATGGCATTTCGTTTTTTGCCAATATTTCATAAACAATTAATATTTAAGAAATTTTAAGATTCTGAAAGAAGAGGAAATTTCCAATAAAAAACTTTTAACTCCCGGAACTCTATCTCCATTATTTATCATTTTAATTTAACGCTGAAAATAGGTCGTCTGCGCGTGATATATACATTTTATTTATTTATTTATTTAAAACACATACAACTATCATTACAGGCTAACCTAATACAATAGTGTAGTAATAATCTTACAATAGCGTATTATTGTAAACAATCAAGAGAAATCTTAAAAAAATGCGGCCTGTGTGAATTCGCTCAGAGTACAATTGAAGCAGTCAATCTGTTGTGACACCATATTATTATGTGTCTAATGTTTAATTATTGAATTTACTAAATGATTTTTATAACAAACTTATTTTTCTATCTGTCAAACACTTACTTGACTCAACTGTCAGTTTTGAATCATAGTTGTTTGTTAACGGGTTTAAAAGGCCGAAGCCACAGTGAAACAGTCAGTTGCTTGACAGATGTTCAGTTGGTTAGTTCTAGTACTGTTGTTGTGTAGAAAGGATCGACCAGAGGTCACGTAAGTTAAGTAATTGATATTCTATCCTAATTATTGCCTATTATGACAATGTTGTTGTACTGTTTATAGTGTTGCCAGTATTGATAATGTTTTAAATCATATAAATTGAATATTCATATTCTTTTCCTAGATATTATTGTTTTATTTTGATTACATTGATATTATTCTGAGTTCTCTTGGACAATGGTCCAAGAGATAGTATTAATGTATTTAAGATAATGATAATGTATGGCAATGTAAGAAATGTGTTGATATAATATTTCAGTTTCCATGGAGTTTCTTGTCCTTCTTCTCCATGAAGACCTGGTTTTGGAACGGACGACTAGCTTTCTGATTTATACTGACAAGCCTAATTAAAATATATGTGCGGTCTTGTCTTTCTGTGCTTTACTTATTGAAACCCTTTCCTATACACAGTAAATAAGCCGTTATCATTCTGACATTCAAGGCTTGATAATTGGTATATATATATACACTTATAGTTATATACTGCTTAATATTAGGTGCTGCTGCTTGACATTTTTAGGTTGCGCGCGCGGCGTCAAAAGCGAGTACGGCACATTAATTAATTTAAGGTACAGAATATTTTATTTTTAATTTGAAATAATTGTGGTGTGTTCTGAACACTATAAATAATATATTCCCGTTGGAAATTTTACTTAAAGTTAATTTTTCAACAAGTTAAACAATTGTTGTATCAAAAATTTTTCGAACTTCCGTCTTAATTGTAAGTGAAAAATATGTTTAAATAATTAACGTAAAAAAATTTCGCTTCGTAGAGCCTTTCTTACATACAAACTTAACAAGATCGTGACATAAAAGTTAAAAAAGTATAAAATTATTTTTTCATATCTGACTCGTAGTTCCAGAGATTACCCGCTGCATAAAAACCTACAAACTTCACTTATTTATCTATACTAATATTACAAAGCTGAAGAGTTGGTTTGTTTGTTTGTATGTTTGTTTGATTGAACGCGTTAATCTCAGGAACTACTGGTCCGAATTGAAAAATTATTTTTGTGTTGGGTAGCATATTTATCGAGAAAGGCTATAGGCTATATAACATCACGCTACACCTAAGAGGAGCGGAGCAGTAATGAAAAATGTTGCAAAAACGGGGAAAATCGCACGGGTAGGAGATTTGACGCGACGGGAAGGGTCGGGGGAACAAGAAATTTAACGCGGACAAAGTCGCGGGCAGAAGCTAGTATTTTATAAGTATAGATGAGAAGAAAAAAAAATATTTTAAAACTCTTATGTATACAAGAAGTTAATTATAACCAATCTGGCATAAATGTACTCGTATTACACAATATTTATATCATTAATTGTTAGCAATATTATCATACATCTGTTTTCAACCGCTGCCAGATTACGAAGTTTAGCTGTTAGAAATAGTATTATTATCAACTAGCTACTGCGATAAAAGAGGCCTTCCTCAAGAATTTCAATTGTAGTCCTCCAGACCGTATTTCGGCCATGGCGGTCAAAATCATTTATCATTTATTCAAACTAGGCTGAGAGTCAGCACTTTTTGAACGTCAAAGTTACATAAGACAGCCCCACCAAAACGCCCGCCCTTCGACACTTCCTAGTGCTTTAGCTGGGAAGAAGAAGTGGCGGAACAAACTCCCCAGCAGCACTGCTGTCTGTTAAGTTAGAAGAACTAAATCGAACTCGGGACCAGACTGGTTGCGCTTGTGACCGCGAATCCAACGGGGCAGTTGAAAAATCCGACGACAACCGAACGAATATCATCTAATAAGTATATAGTATCTAATAAGTAGACTCTCAATAGCTCGCTTACTAATGTTTCTTAGACGTGCAGGAAAAACATTCAATTTATACCTTAGGACTCCTGCCAGGGTCGCGCGTTCGTTCGAAAGAGTTGGCACTGGCAACTGAAGAAGCAAGAGTGAGTTTTAGTCAGTAAACGACATGCCCTCCCGCTCCGCCCAGAGAGGGAGACGTCATTTGATGATTTCCCAACCAGAAAAAAAGGTTTCCGTTGCAAATGATCAATGTCGTAAAACCTTTAAAAAAATTCTCCGCAAAATAAGGAAACTCTACATTTTCTTTCTTGCCACCGCAGTGACCTTTTAACACTATTGTGACCTACTAACCCATTTAGCACGAATCTAGTGACCCAGAAATATAGTGACCCGTTTTCCTCAAATCGACCATGGACGGGTGAATAAACCATAAACAAAATATAATGTGGTCATTTAACCTTTTGTTGCAGACTAAGAAATTAAATATTTATTGACTATTAATTATCTAACTTTACGTTGCGGGTATAAATGATTGTTAATGGGTTTTTCTACTTATCAGAAATTTTGCAGTAGCAACCCGGACGCCGGATTCGTGCCCGGTTCGCTGCTCATATCACAGAACATTTCTCCAAATAAGTTTTTGGGAAATGTGAGTGTACGATTAGGTACCAACACTTTTGCGCAAGCTAGGCCCTTGGGATAGGCCTTCATTTTGTCCGCCAAAAAACCCGCTTTGTTTTCTTCACGTCGGGCTTAATCATTTTACCAACATCACATACCGAGGCTACGTTTTATATCCTTTAAACACGAAGGAAAAATCTACATAGAGGAACTCCCCAATGCCAAGTTTCTAGAAATAAAATCGTTCATTCAACCGAATGACCGTGAATCCGTGATAACCCGCGCAATCTTGCCAGTATTCGCTCACCCGCCGAGCCGTCGACTGAGTTACGTAACACAGTTTTACTTCCGTATTCGCGCGCCAAAATTATTTGTTACGTCACTTAAACGTCATTCTCGAACACTACATACCGAGACACGTGGTACTTCAACTGTCAAATGATTTCAGTTCGATTTTTAACTCTAAGACACTGAAAATACTAGTGATAATCGTTTGAATTTACAACTCGCGTGTCTGTTACGCCATATATACCTGTATTTTTCAATGTCACGCGCGTCTGATAACATTTTGTGTGTTAATTCGTTATAGTTTGTATTGTGATAATAAATTAAATGTATTTGGACGATGTAACATCAATGTGGTTCTTGTTTTAATTTATTTATTAATTTATTTATTGATTGTGATATAAAATAACGCTTATTATTATAGTAAGAGGTGAGTTCATGTTTTTTTCTTTATTCATGAATTGCGTATAAATTTTAATTAATTATCGTTAATTAATTATTCCATTTGCTATTATTTCTTTATTATTTTAAGCGATAAAACCTAAAAACTATATATATAATATAATACATGTAAATAGGTACTACACAATTATAATTATGGACGTTTAAATAAGTGCCAATATCCGCAATGCATTAGCATTGGGGTTGACTCGATAAATAAATACAACCAAAAAAATGCCATTGTTTAAAGGATTAAAATAATTATATTGTAGCACTCAATTAGATGTAGAATTTGTATTTTATGACAGATACACATACCTACCATAAATTAGCTTGCGTTTGTCTATGGTTTTTAGAATTTGAAGGGGAAGGGCTGAATTAGCATATTATTTTATTTAAAAAAAGTAGTTACGTAAGTATCTACTATAATTTCCCAACGAACCCTTTTGAATACTTATACAATACATCTAGGCATCTCTATTTGGTCTCCCTTTTCAACTACAATAGCACGCACATATATATGTACTAAACAAAAGAAACTCTCCATGTAAATGGTCCTATAAATAAAATACACACGGCTATATATCATTTACAGCTTTAACAGACCTGGCATTGTACAGGCTTTCCGTACAGTGAGAAATCAACTTATACTGGAATTGTATAGCATGATTTGTCGCCGTGCGTACTTACGTGAAGTTGACAAGTTCACTTCAATCTATCTCTGACACGTGCGTCAGAAACTGTACGACCAAATGAAATGATTGCCTGTCAGCATGATCACTGGCTTCACGAGATATTAAATAGATGACTATTGAATAGATATAATGATAATGAAAAGCGTCATATTGTCACGATATGATAATAGAATACGTCATAGAACGGTTAATCAATGGAGATAATTGTAGTCACGCACATTTGATCAATATAGTTGTATCTTTATTTCTCTTCATTGTTAAGTTGACATAAACTCATGTAGCTATCTAAATATTATTACTAGCCATTAATATCCCACCGCTGGGCAAAGGCGTCCCTATTCGCTTTCAACCTCTTTTTATCCAGCGATGCCATGGACTAATCTTTATTAAAGGAGTCCAGCATTTGCGTAACACACTATACATTAGAATCAGAATCATTTTGAAGGGCTGATCCATTCAAAATCAAAATCAAAAGTCATTTATTCAAACTAGGCTGAGAGTCAGCACTTTTTGAACGTCAAAGTTACATGAGACAGTCCCCCCAAAACGCCCGCCCTTCGACACTTCCTAGTGCTTTCGCTGGGAAGAAGAAGTGGCGGAACAAACTCCCCAGCAGCACAGCTGTCTGTTAAGTTAGAAGAACTTGATTCTATACAGTATTGTGTAAGTTATTAATATTATAAAACAAAACATACATTATTCGCCATATGTCAGCTAGCACACGCCAATATACCAACAAAACATTGAAAACTAAACTCAAGCTGAAATAAATAATAAAACAAAATCGTAAACAGAACTTAAAACCTTAATAAAGCCTCTAGGCATAAAGGGCGTGCCCGCTTACATATACGATGCAAATGATACATATACACAATAAATGAAATGAAAAGAAAATAAAAATAAACTAACAAAAGCAGTTAAATAAAAACAAAAAAAAAAAAACAATTATATGAACTACCCATATAAATCGTCAGTAGGAAGACTAATTCTGGATTGAAAGAACATAAACATTGTCTTGAGTTGATTACAGCGACCAACTATTCTTATCGTTTAAGTAGTCGTTGATAGAATAGTATGCCTTTGAACAAAGGTTGGATTTTACTTTAGCTTTAAACTCATTAAACTGCAAATCTAGCAAAGCAGAGGGAAGCTTGTTATAAAAGGTAATACCAAGACCAACAAAAGAATTATGAACCTTATGAAGCCGGTGAAAGGGAGCACGTAGTTTATCCCTACTTCTAGTATTAATATTATGAATATCACTGTTTTTAGTGTACAAGTGTATATTTTGCCTAATATATAAATAATCATTGCTTGTTAAGTTCGAAAAATTTGTCTGTTCAATGCATGTTGTTGGACTGCCAAAATGAAATAAGCCATTCTTACTTACACATTTACCCCTCAGTTCATCCCGCCATCTCCGGGCCTGCCTCGTCGTCGTTTGCCATTACACGGAAGCCATTGGGTTGCAAGTTTCACTCATCAATCACCCATGTACCCAATATATTGGTTATTTTCTTTGGACGATTACCAATAAAAAAAAATGAAAATCATATAGCATTACGTATTTAGGTACCTACGTAAGGGTGATCCATTAATTTGCAGCTGTTTATAGAATATCGCGCCAAAAATGAAGTCTGACAGCAATAAATCATTCATTCATTCACTACAATTGTCACTGGTATAGGTAAGTTCTGGGACAGTTCGCTCGTTTCATCGTAGACCTCATTCATCGCGCTCCCTCAGTCATGATCAAGGAGAAAAGCAGAGGGGTAATTTCGGAACTTTTTATCGGTAGGAATTGTTTTAACATTCATTGCGTTATTTACGTTGCAGAGCCGACAATTTATTCCAACAAATGACGCAATGGTTTAGAAATAATCTTCAATCCCATTCAGATTCTGATAAATTGTGCGTTTCGCAATTAGGGTGCAGGCTTATTCGGCAATAAAAAATACTATTATCATCTCTTGAATCCCTATAATAAAATATTAGCCTAAAATCAATATGACTTTAATGTTGGAGGATCTGCACTAATATTTTAATGAAGTATTTGCTTGTTTTGTATGTAGGGGGATAATCTCTGAAACTATCAGTCAAGTCAAAGTCAATGTCATACTTAAGCTTTTCAAGGCCAATTGCTGTTGACCAAAAGGTACATTGCCTTAGATATTTGAGTACGGACTTTATTTAATGAGAGTCTTTTTAAGTTCAAGTTCAAGACCAAGTCAGCTAAGTGGTGCGACGAATAATAAATAATATTTGTTTTGTTTATTGGTATTTTAGAGATAATATCATTGTCATGAATGTCGATGTGTAGGTACAGTACCGTGTGGTACCGGACGTAAAGAATAACACCACCCCAATTCTTCCCGTGGGTGTCGTAAAAGGCGACTAAGGGACTTATTAGAGAATGGGCAGCAGCGATCTCAATGCATTTTACCACCATACTGCGATCGCCAACCCGCCTGCCAAGCGTGGCGATTATGGCAAAGCCCCCCAAATTGGGAGAGGCCTAAGTCCAGCAGTGGACGTCTTACGGCTGAAAAGATGATGATGATGAATGTCGATGGCTATAAGAGTAGAGGGAGAACAAAGAAACGATGGATGGACTGTATGAATTATGATATTGATAGAAAGGGGCTGACTACTGAGATAACGACTAATAGAGAAGTGTGGAAGAAAAAGACATGTTGGGCCGACCCCAAAAAAATTGTGATAATGATGATGAATGATGATCTGGATTCAAGCCTCTTCAATCGCAAGTTACTTTTATCAATCCTTTAATCTATAACTGTACTAATCTATATATTTAGCCATCTACCCATCTGGATATCTATCTATACATCTATTCTATACAAATAAATAAAATTGGAGTGTCTGTTTTTAATATTAAGATAACCACTTTTTACTAAGTGTATATGGATGTATACACGATACATATACCAAACCAACATTTTTTTCAATTTTTGTCTGTCTGTCTGTCTGTCTTTTTGTTCCGGCTAATCTCTGAAATGGCTGGACCGATTTTGACGGAACTTTCACTGGCAGATAGCTGATGTAACAAGGAGTAACTTAGGCTACTTTTATTTTAGAAAAAATAAATAATAGTTAAAAAAAAAAACTAAAAACACGTTGAATTTTGAGACGTATGTCAGCGTAGTTTTCAAAGACAGTTTTTATGAAAAACTTTTTGTTAAATACCACGCGGACGAAGTCGCGGGTAACAGCTATAATATAACCTGAATTAACACATCTTACCGCGGTAGTACGTTTTCCTGCGTTAATTTCCGACATCCACGCGGGCGAAGCCGCGGGCAAAAGCTAGTATACAATATACTCATAATTATAAAGCTGGAGAGTTTTTTAATTTGAACGCGCTAATCTCTGGAACAACCTAAAAATCAGATTTGAAAAAACCCTTTTTGCAATTGATAGCCCTATTCTGAACATCACGCTACGACGTTAGGAGACTAGCAAAGAGGGAAACAGTCAGAAAGAACCGTAGGTGAAAACGAAGTTACAGCCCGGGCGGGCAATGGTATTCCGCGGGTCGGTTCGGAGACCAAAATTTTACGCGTACGAAGTTAGGGGCATAGTGCTAGTCTATTAACAAATATAACAGTAGAAGAGATAGAAATGTCTACCAGAATAATGTGTCTATTCTTCTTTAAGTAGACACGCCAAGGGCTGGTGGACTTGACCTTGTGAAGACCGCAGGAATTCGCTGAATGCGAGAAGCACAGAACCCGTCGAAGTGGTGGAGCTTGGGGGAGGCCTATGTCCAGCAGTGGACGTCTTTCAGCTGAAAACTAAGGCACTGTGGGTAGACACACCAAAAAGCCACATGAATCAAACATGTTGTTTACGTTTGTTGATAATTAAATAGATACTAACACAATGGTACCGATTCCCTTGTTCACAAACTAAACTAAATTTAAGTTCAGTGCATCTTTTTCTTTGTATTTCTTAAGAAGAGGACAAAAGAAAAAGTTTAGTCCTATCAAATTAATCAGCGCCTGTCACTAATACATACAAGTTTAGACGTGATTAAAAACTTGCCTACTAAAATTACGTCAATTTACGTCAAGCGCTGATTAATTTGACAGGACTAAACTAAAATTTATCTTCTGTCCTTTCCTTAATGAAATAGAAGGAAAAAGATGCACTGAACTTAAATTTAGTTTAGTTTGTGAATAAGGGAATCGGCACCATTGTCTATCAAAGCTGACGCGATCATATGGCATTGTGCCAGACTATTATTCAGTACGTCAGTTTCTTGGTATTGACCTTGTTGTTGGCTCTAGTAACAATATGTCTTGCTTGAATGATCCTATATGGGTGTATGACAACAGGCTATGTCAGAACGACCTGGTTCAGTAGGAATCGGTTTCATTTTGACAGTTCCACGACATTAATGGCGTTGTTTACGTTGCTAAGCAAACAATTTTCGAGCATATGAAAGAACGGATGAAAATAAGCTTCAAAATGATTCAAATTCTGATTAATCATAATCTAATTAACAATAATAATCTAATATGTAATGTAATATCGTTTTTTTTTCCAAATAAAATAAAATAATGTGTTACGCAATTAGGGTGCAGGTCAGTGTCAGGTTGTAAGTATGTTGATTAAATATGTTTAATTACTGTCATAAATATGGCTTAACAGAATTATAATAATTAAAATCATCAATACAGCCTTTTAAGTTCATAAAGGACATAGGACTCTTTCATGTCACCTGAAATTGCAAAAATGTAAGAAAATTTTATTATCGCGCCCAGGCGCTTCCCCTTAATCATTAAGTCACCCAACCTTGTTAAGTGGCCAAGTTGACTATTTCATGTCTTCTGTCTACATAATTAAAAACCAAGCTCTGCTTCACATGGTTTTTAAGTGGTCTTTGAGGCGTTTGGTGACGATTCACAATTTTATACAACATTACTCGGAAATTCAGGCATATAATAGACCAATCCTACTAATATTATAAACGCGAAAGTTTGTATGTATGGATTTATGGATGTCTGGATGTATGGATGTGTGGATGTTTGTTCCTCTTTCACGCAAAAACTGCTGTCCCGATTTAGATGAAATTGGGCACATAGATAGTTTATAACCTGGAATAACACATAGGGTACTTTTTATCCCGGTAGTATGTTCCCGCGGGATAATTTCCGACCTCCACGTGGGCGAAGCCGCTGGCAAAAGCTAGTAACTTATAATTTCATTTTTACGGACCTAGTAATCGAACATAATACCTTCCACGGCCACCACGACTACGTCTTTTACATTAAGTATTACGTGGGTTACACTGAAAGTTTTTAGAATAGGCCTGTCCGCTAGGGCCGATGCCTATCAGGGTTGCGGATTTGTACGAACGAATCACCGTGGCCCTGACAGGCAACTGAAGGAATACGGGTGGGTTTTAGTCAGTAAAAGTCAGACAGACATTTGATAATTTCCCTCCAAAAAAAAATAGGCCAGTAAGAAGCCGTTGAAAAATTTATTTCAATTTCGAATCAGGAACCCTGGGAATCTGTAGATGTTTTTATGAATTTTGTGTCTGTCGTGCTTCGAAATGGAATTTGAATAGAGAAAATTTTCGCTCAATGATTTCTTACGACTTTCGTTGCGTTGTTTCCACAATATTATGATAGACTTCGATTAGAATTTCATGACGAAACCCCATGCCAAGCTAGTGGTCTAAGCGTAAGGCTTTTTTTTGGATGGGAAATCATCAAATGACTTCTCCCGCTCTGGGCGGAGCGGGAGGGCGTGTGAGACTTTTACTGACTGAAACCTACCCGTGTTCCTTCCGTTGCCCATGTGCCAGGGTTACGGTATCTCTTTCGAACAATCTCGCGACCCTGGCAGATCCTTGCCATGATTCCAATCCTTGTTAAGCCGTTGGCCGGCTGTCATTCGTGCATCTGTGAAAGTCGATATGGGTCGTTAGAAGCCCGAAAACCTGACAACCAGTCATACCAGGAGGTTACCCAATAACTGGGTTGTGGCGGTTAGATAGACAGTCGTTTTATGTACATCACTGGTATTCAGCTACATCTGGTCAGACTGGAAGCCGACCCCAGCATAATGGGTAGTTGGGTAGACCATAACCTGGAGTCGGATATAGGCTACTTGGCATCCTGGATCGTAGACGAAGTCGGGGGCAACAGAGAATACTTTTATAAAAGAAGTTTACTAATGCTTTTATTATTTAATTTACTCTCTGGTCTCAAAATTACAGTAACTTAAAAAAAAATGGACTTCATAATTGGCGGCCTAGCCGGCGCCGGCGCAACCATCTTCACAAACCCGATGGACGTCGTGAAGACTCGGCTGCAGCTGCAAGGAGAACTGCGCGCGCGCACCGAGGCTAACACGCGGTATAGGGGGATATTCCACGCGTTGTATGTGATCGCGAGGGCCGATGGCGTCATGGCATTGCAGAAAGGATTAGCACCAGCTATGGTGTTGGGGTTCACTATGAATTCTGTCAGGTAACATAATCTATACTTCTATACTATATATACCTACTTAATATTATAAATGCTAAAGTAATTCTGTCTGTCTACACTATAATGACTAAACTACTGAACCAATTTTGATGAAATTTGGTACGGGGTAAGTTTGAACCCCAAGAAAGGACATAGGGTTTTTTATTCCGCGACGTGGTCTGCGTCCGCGATAACCGACATTTACGCGGACGAAGTCGCGGGCAAAAGCTAGTATATGATATATTTATAGAAATTTATGAAAAGTCGTCCTCGTAATATTATTGTCACCCTAATGTTGAATGTCAATCATCGACGGCGACTAAGGGACTTACTAGAGAATGGGCAGCAGCGTTCTCTATGCATTTTACCACCATACTGCGATCGCCAACCCGCCTGCCAAGCGTGGCGATTATGGCAAAGCCCCCCAAATTGGAGGAGGCCTAAGTCCAGCAGTGGACGTCTTACAGCTGTAATGATGATGATGATGAATCATCAAGATCAATTGTCAGAATTAGACATTTGCCAAAGGCGAAAAAAAAAAACAATTAGACATCACATGGTTATTTTACCTCTGACAGGGCAACCCAACAGCAACCTTATTGCAATAAAAATAAAGATCACTGTAACATTGACTGGCTGGTTAATGGCCAGTGGTCCCAAGGACTTCTCCATGGAATTCTCCATGGGACCATTGGCCACTGATATATGACCACACTTTTTATGATACCTTGTTCGATCAGATAAATAAGAATTATCGTAGTATACAACTTTGTATATCATTAGCCACAGTCGACTAACATTCTGAACTATCCTCATTTCAGGCTAGGCATGTACCACGTCGCAGAGGTCAACGGCTGGACTAAAAACAAAGATGGAGATATAAGTATAGAAAAGGCTATATTCTGGTCAGGAGTGAGTGGCATCATGAGCGGAATTACTGGCAACCCTGCATCAGTGGTGAAGACCAGGATACAGGCCGGCGCACACCCTAGCATAGCTGTTGGAAGGCAACATAAGTATAAAGGTATTTTCGAGTCTAAAATACGAATCTCTGTGTTAACGACAAGTGAAAGCTTTTGGATTTGTTTGATTCAGCCTTGACGAAGGACCAATTTGTAAACGATAAAATAATTGCTTGATGTGGATGACCCTCCTTTTTTTGGGTGGGAATCATCATATGACGTCTCCCGCTCTGGGTAGAGCGGAAGGGCGTCTAAGGGATTACTCCCACTTATTCAGCTCTATTCAGCTTTTGCCCATTGAAAACAAAGATTTAGTATGGAGGCGCGTACGCGTTCGTTCAGCTTGACGGATGCGTACGCGTCTCCATACAAAATCGATGTTTTCTATGGGCAAAAGCTGAATAGAGCTGAATAAATGTGAGTAGTCCCTTAGACTTTTACGGACAAAACCCACCCGTGTTCCTTCAGTTGCCTATGCCAGGGCCACGGTAAACTCTTTTTAACGAATCCGCCACGCTGGCAGGATGACCCTGAGAACATAATTATATAATATAGGTAATAATAATATTCCACAACTATCACACAACGCCATCTAGTCCCAAGCTAAGCAGAGCTTGTGTTATGGGTACTAGACAACTGATAAACATACTTATATATTTCTAAATACATACATATTATAGATAAATTACACCCAGACACAGAACAAATGATTGTGCTCATCACACAAAGATTTGTCCTGGGTGGGAATCGAACCCACGACCTCAGTCTTTGCAGTCAGGGTCACTAACCACTAGACTAACAGGCCAGTCAAAAATGGCCTGTGAATGGGTTTTTTTTTTTTTTTCTGGATGGGAAATCATCAAATGACTTCTCCCGCTCTGGGCGGAGCGGGAGGGCGTGTCAGACTTTTACTGACTAAAACCCACCCGTGTTCCTTCAGTTGCCCATGTGCCAGGGTCACGGTATCTCTTTCGAACAATCTCGCGACCCTGGCAGGCGTGAATGGGTTCTTCCATGATCAATCTAGGGTCTACTCTAGACTATATGCTACGAAATATCGTTTATCCTTATCATTTCAGCAAGAATAAGTCCACAGCTGGACATGACCTCCCCCAAAAGGAGGGTTTGCCATAATCGCAACGCTTGGCAAACTACCATACTGCGATCGCCAATCCGCCTGCTAAAGTAACGTTGAACTAAATATCATCACTAAATATATTTTTGATCGGTGTCATGTTTCCAGTTCCCCTCCAAATCACAAAGTGATTGTCCACAACAAAAATGGTCCTTACACTCTTTTTCACCTGTTCCTTATCATTTCAGGAATGTGTGACGGAGTCGTCACAATCTACAAGACTGATGGTATGAGGGGCTTCTTCGCGGGAGTCTCCGCGACCTGCACGAGACTGGCTATAGGGAGCGCTGCTCAACTCACTACATTTTCCAAGTAAGAAAAGCTTTAAGGATAATGGGAGTCCACGGACGGCCTTCTAGTAAATGGTAACAAGATGACACGTAGTCGGGGAGAAAAGAAATAATAGGGAATATATTCGACCCTTAAATCACATGCATATATGCATGTGATTTAAGGGTCAAATATATTTTTAATAAATTCTATTACTGCAGAATTTTGCCTCCATAAATTAATAAATCAATCATCATTTTTAGGGTTCCGCACCTCAAAGGGAAAAAGCGGAACCCTTATAGGATCACTTTGTTGTCCGTCCGTCCGTCCGTCCGGCCGTCCGTCCGTCTGTCAAGACCCTTTTTCTCAGGGACGCGTGGAGGTATCAAGCTGAAATTGATATCAAATACTCAAGTCTACTGTCCCTTGAAGCCGTGAAAAAATCAAACCTCTAAGCTAACGCAATTAAAAGATATAGCCGTTTATGCCGCAAATTTCAGCAAATTTTCGAAACTCGCAAGGGAATCAAAACCTAAAGGGTACTTCCAGTCGATCTAGAATTTTGAAATTTTTTACGAAGCAACGTCTTATAGCACAGATAAAGGAAAAATTGCGAAAACTGTAAATTTTTAGTTACATCATAAAAAAAATATTTTTTTAAATTTAAAACTTTATACCTATAGGTTTGTACGGAACCCTCGGTGCGCGAGTCCGACTCGCACTTGGCCGATTTTTTTATTATAACTTCGTTTTGAGCAAGAAATTAATGTATAATTAAATAAATAAATAGTGCAATAAAACTGGCAAACCATATTTGCAACTCGACGCAATTCGTCAGAACGAATGTGACGTAAAAGTCTATGACAACATTATATGTCAATTGTTTGCGATTCAGTCCGTTGTCAATGTGAATGTGACTCATAATTGTAAACTATTTAATTGAAATATATAAAAATACATCCATAACCATATTGGTAAACCGATAGGAGAGAACCAAGTACACATTCGTGACCTCTGAGTTTGTTCCGGCCGTTCTTCTCAGAGTAGTCAGCTAAGAAACACCGACCGCATCTAGTTTAAAAAATATGATTGACGAGTAAAATGTTCGGGGGTCGACCTACTTTTCTTTCGACAACGGTCTGTCCTTCGTCTTGGTCATTGGTTATTGCATCTCGTTGGAGTATTGATATTTACGGTTTTTAATTTGATTCAAATAAACGTCCGTATTTTTCTTATCTATTAATATAATGTCATTTTTCATTTTCTCTAACCAGCATATATTTAATACGTCTTTTTCTCGTAGAATGCCGTGACAGAGTGGTAAATCGAAATGTGGTCTGCACAGAAAAGGCCATTTTGTCACATTTTTTTTTTTTTCTAACACAAACATTAAAAAAAAAAACATATTAGTCCTAATGAAAACACAGATGCCATTTTTTTTTTTAAATCCCACACAGAAACCACATTTATGGATAGTTCAAAAACCAAAAAAAAAAACAGAAAAACTTCGTTTCACTGTCGGTAGAAAAGTAAAACAACCGTCGTACAAACCTACTTGCACAAATAAAATCATTTAGCAATTGTAACTAGGTACCTACCTATGTAAGGCCTTTACAGTACAACAGTAGGTGGAACAAGATTGCTAATGATAATGATGTTGAAGGATAAACAGGCACTCGTCCAACATAACTAGAATTCAATTCAACTGCCTGAATGCGACAAAACGACTTGATAACGAAAAATTGCCTAATCTTTCACCTACTTCTAGTTATCTGAACAAGACGACATTTGCATGTCTGTAGTCTGTTTTGTCGAGGACGGCTTCACGTGATTTGAGAACCAAGACTAAATTACTTTTGAATGGATAGTCATTATGGTAGGCTATACAATAGACTGACGTTGTACAATAAGAATATGAACCGATGTATTGAGTGTATTGTGTAAATAAAGACATCAAAATCTGATCTAATTGACCCAAGTGCCATGCTGCCAAATTATTGCCCAATCCGGGAAAATATTAGAACCAAACACTAACTAATATTTTCCACTTCAGAGCCAAAGAAGCGTTGCAGTCACACGGCTTTTTCTCAAACTCTCCGCTTGGACTCGCCTTCGGCGCCAGTGCTGTAAGTGGGGTGGTAGTAGCCCTCGCAATTTGCCCCTTTGACGTCACCACCGTCCGTTTATACAACCAGGGTTCGTACACTACATTCTCAAGTTTATTTTCAGATTCAAGGAAAGTCTTCTCGCTCGGGGGTATTTTGAAGAGTCGCCAATGACTTTGTCTTTCCTGGCGAGCATCGTGTGCGGTGTGATCGTTGTTTGTGTTGAAACACCGATGGATGTTGTGAATACACGGCTTTACAATCAGGGTAACGTTGTCGCTGCTTATTGGTGGTCGGGAGCTCTCTGGTGCATGGCTATGGGGAAGCTTTCGTCAAGTGAAACACTTGCTTTCATCAATGTTTCTTATATGTAGTTGTTTTGGATTTAGCCTAAGGTGTAGACGGACGACCTTCTAATAAAATTTCAGTAATTGTCTAGTCTAGTAGGTAATTCTACTTTAGTTTTAGTTATGCTTCCTATAAGTACTACCTATATACTTCTTTAAATAGAACTGCAACTTCAGTAAATTTATTGTCTAGTCTAGTGGGTAATTCTACTTTAGTATTATTTAGTCTTTAATTTCTAAATTATCCTCTTAGCAAAATAGAAAATCTAAGTAGTTATATACTTCTTTTAATAGATCTGGAAAACTACAACTACTCTTTTCTAAATCTTACAAAGTTATTTTAACTATACCCACTTAAGTGTACGTATTGTACTTTCCTATGACTTTCCCTTAAGCTTTTACTGTCACCTTTATAATATCATAATAATACTACTAATTTAATGTTCAATTCAATTTTCAGGCTCAGCAGCAACCGGAGCTGTCCTATACACTGGAGTACTCGACTGCCTGTCCAAAATATACAGAACCGAAGGCATCCACGGCCTCTACAAAGGATTAGGGCCACTCTACTTGAGGATAGCACCTCACACTACCCTCTCACTCGTCATATGGGACGTACTGAACAATCTCTTGGCGAAAAGTAAAATTGATAGTAAAGTCGTAGTTTAAACTCTTGTTTTATTTCACCTCAAAACGCTTCAAAAACAGAAATAAAGGACTGCAAAAAAAAAATTAAGATTGTGTCGCGATTGGTGGGGAAAAGTGTATCTCCCAGTCGAGATCTAAGGAGCTACCATCAGAGCTGGCATCGTCATCATCTTCGCCATTACAACAAGTACATTCATCTTCTTCTTCTTCTTCTTCACTGCATGTGCACTCGGGATTGTTAGGGTTGGACAGTCCTATGGCCTCTTTGTAGGCTCTAAGACAGGTCTTCTCACAAATCTCGGGATGATAGGGGTCCATCCAAACTTTATCTACGGCCTCTTGGACAATACGTCGCCGTTTCCTCAGTCGTTTTTGAATCCTCTCCTCGTTGTCTTCTCTGCTGATCCTGTATACCAGTGGACTGCATTGCTGCTGGTCTACATTGCCGTCACTGTCCTCGGGAGAGACCTGCATCTCGACACGGTACTCTCCGTTTCTCTTACAAATTATGAGGGTCGGTTTATCCTCAACCCTCTTTTTATTCGTCTTCTTTGTCGGTTTCACTCTTTGCTCTGGTTGCGTTTGCCGTTTTGCTTTGTTTAATTTCTTCAGAAGACGATTCGATATCGCACCAGGCTTCCAACCTTGAGCCACCTGAAATTAGAGACAATGACATTGAATTCTCTAAAATCGAAAGATTAAATAACATTAATGAAAAAAAAAAAAACTAAACAATTTGATACCTATATTCCATCAAGGATCAGACACAGGTACTGGTGCATTCACACTTCGTCAAATTAATAAAAAAACAATAAAATATAATAGCTTACTTGATTCAAATAAAAAAGAGGGGCTTGTAGCTAAGTAATAACAGTCGCATGGGCCAATAGATCAGGTTAAGCTACGCTTGCCGCGGTTGGTCCGTGAATGGGTGCCATCTTTATCTACCATGACCACTCCGGGCCTCGGAAAGCACCATTAGACCTACTAAAAAATTTGCATGCCGGGTATTATATTGGGAAAACATGTTTTGTTCTAAGTCTAAGCTCTAGTTTTACCATCTTTGTATACCGTGTTTTTTTGCAAATAAATATATTATTACTATTAGGTCTTACGATACGTATGAGTGTTGAATAAACTTTCATTATGTTTTTAATTTCAAAGAATTATACTCTCACTCATAGAGGCAGCGAGCCAAAGCCATACCTGTTGAAAGTTTTTAGTTTGATTATTTGTGTGTATCTATACTATATTATACTATATATAATATTATAAAGCTGAAGAGTTTGTTTGTTTGTTTGATTGAACGCGCTAATCTCAGGAACTACTGGTTCGAATTGAAAAATTATTTTCGTCTTGGGTAGCCTATTTATCGAGGAAGGCTATATAACATCACGCTACAACCAAGAGGAGCGGAGCAGTTATAAAAATGTTGCAAAAACGGGAAAAATTGCACCACGGGTAGGCGATTCGACGCGACGGTAAGGCTCGGGGAACAAGGAATTTAACGCGACGAAGTCGCGGGCAGAAGCTAGTTAAATATAACAATTTTTACGTAACGTAATCGATACAGCCGGCAAAAGTTACTAACAAAAAAAAATGTGTGTGTCAGCTCTAACGCAGGATTGGACGATTATAAAATTTATAGATTAGTAAACATAACATAACGCGTAACGTAACGTAAAGGAGAAAGTTCGATTTTAATCCCCATACATTTTCTTACCCCGGGCTTATTATGAAAATCGATTCTTAAAGAGTAAACTCCAAAAATCCCTTAATGCCTCCTGTGTCATAATCATCATAATTTATAAAGACGTATTATCGTAAAAACATGAAACGCCAATACAAATAAATAATTTATTTATCTTACAAGTTACTATAACAACGTTACAAAATTTGACTTAGGACGTATACCAAATAAATACACTTAAAAGTTCAACTGTCTAAACCTTATAAATTCCTTAACCAAATCGTTTCATATATTATGATCCCAAAACTAATCATACTACGTAGACACCGGTATAGTCAGCTTGTGTGGATGTGGCAGTGCTTTGCCCCCCTGGAGTCGCCTGGGTCTGGCTGGCACCCGCTTCCCGACGTTCGGCGAGCGCCACCAAGCGGTCATACTGCTGCTTCTTCATAATCTCACTACTAATGAACGAATGGAAACACGGCAAATGGAATGAACTTACGCTAATACCCTTTTCTGTAAGTGAGGCCATCCTGTCTTTGGGCCTGGTATTATCAAAATCTTTCAGTCTAAAAAATGTCTTATTCCCGTGACCATCTACAGCCACAATTCCTTTATCTGAAGGAGTGGCATGCTTACAATGTGTTTTTTCAATAAACTTGCCTTTTCGAGGAGCGCCAAGTTTCCCTTTAGACTTATTTGACCGCGGTATCATTGTAGGCTGTGGAATATTTACATCTTCTCCCTGCTTCAACATGTCTTGTAATTTTGAGTATAATACCTTCTTATCTTGTCCATGACCGACAATCCCCATTTTGGATAACAGTTTCGGAGTCGCACTGCCGAAGCAACTCCAAGTGGCCTCGGAGCGCTTGTCTTCCTTTGTGTCACGGGCCTTTTTTTTCCAGGCCCTACGTTTTTTTGGCACTGGACTTCTTGTCTTGCTTGGGTAGAACTTCCATTTGCCTTGATCAACATACCCATCAACTCCAATAACCAACCACGTACCATCCGCAGCTTGAAATTTTCCAGGTTCACCATCGACTGGCTCTCCATTAGGCCCTAGGAAGTTGTGCGGAGCCCATTTTTCGTCAGGTCCTATGAAACCATCCACGTTAATCTCTAGCCATTTATGATTTGGATCCCAAAATCCACCTAAATCGCTGCATTGTTGTTTACCATCAGGGCCTTTAAAGAATCTTGGCACTGGATTTCCTGACCTATCTAATATTTTTACTTTATAGTCTGTGAACGCATATTGAGTTGAGTTGTCTGTAGTTACTACTTTTTTGGATTTGAACGTTGGATCGAACGTAGCAGTAGGGGGAGTGAATTCCACAATCCATTCATCAGAGTCCGTGTCAGACTCAGACAAGTCCTTGTCCTCGGAACAAGAGCAGGAGTGATCCAGGTCTACGTTATCAGAACCAGGCTGTGCTGGGTAACAGGAACAGTCGGGTTTTTCGGCATCGGGCAGAATACCAAGCGCTTGTTGGTATGTCTTCAAACAAACATCTTGGCACATATCTCTGAATGCGCTCTGAACGAAGTCGCGTTGAAGTCTCTCCAGCCGTCTTTGTGCACGTTCTTTCTTTATCTTTCTTTGTAGGTTTTCTTCTGAAGTCCTTCCTATCGTGTAAGTTACCAAAGGTTTGTCTTCATACGGGTATTGATTAAAAGTCCTCGGTCTTAAGAAAGTTCTCATGGTTTCCATGGTCACAGTATATTCACCATCTTTCTTCTGGACAGTTAGCAACGGTCGCTTTAGTGGCCTCTTTGGCTTTCCTGGAACTTTCTTTCTCTTTTTAGCAAGGAATTCACCAGGATTCTTGGCCATTTTAAGGAGCCTCACTACATGCTTATTCGACGCACCAGGCTTCCACAAGGGACGGTACTATAAACAAAAAATAAATAAAAATCGTCACTATTTCCTATAGGTGTAAAACTTTATAGCTATCAACTGTACGAACCTTCATTCCAGGTACGTTTTCACAATTCCATAGCCAACCCATGTGCTTGGGCACCGGATTCAAAGTGCCAACGCAAGGCAATGCGCAGCGGCTGTGACCAATATGAGGCGCTATAATATGAAGGAAATTACAACGTTCATAATAAATACGAAATCAGTAACATAACCAGAGAAAACATTTTTTTAAATACGTACGTATACCTGTATAGCCGTAATTAAACTTGAATCTGCTGTCAGATTTTTTCTTTTTTCCCTTTCCCTTTGAAGAAACTTCTTTCTCTGATTCTGCCTTTTTAGTCTTAGTGTCGCTTCCAGACGCAGTAACCTTCATCTTGCTTTTTTCGTTTAATTTGTGGAAGATAGGGCAGGGAAAAGGCAATTCATATCCAGGTGTCTTTCCATGGTCTTCACCAAAACGTTCAAAGCCGCCGCATATCTCACAATATGTGGTTTTCTTCATGAAACCAAATTGACATTCGCATTCACAATAACAAGGATCACTACCAAATTTCATCTTTGCTTTTATTCCCGCTATCACTTGCTCCACCTTCTCGGAGAGTTTGCAACAGTCTCCTCTCCGAGTACTCAGATCTAACAAAATGCGATCATCTGGCGGCGAGGGAACTTCCCTCATTTTTTCAAACACGCATTTGACATCATTACATTTTTTCACTGTTATAAAATGTGATGCTTTTTGTGGTAAATCCAAAGAACAAGTACTTTGTATGCCAGGTAGGCCAGCTGTTTTCTTAACATTAGGACATTCACTCTTACATATTCTAATTTTGTATCTTTCTTGCTCTTGCAATTCATCTGATTTGTCGGATTTCGAATTTTCTGATTTCTCAGATTTTCCAGACTTTGGAGAGTTTGTAATAGGAGAGCTTGGAGTTGTAGATGTTGGAGATGCAGTCTTGAGATATACACCGTCGCGAGATGCAGCCTTTGGAGATCCTGACTTTAGAGATGGAGACTTAGGAGATTCAGATTTAAGCGTTGCAGATTTATCAGATGCAGGCTTTGCAGATGGAGAATCAGCAAAATCGTTTTCTACTGTGAAGTAACTAACACAATAGACCTGATTACCAAATGGCCCTGCAGGCGTGCCGCCGAAAATATAATTATCTAATATGTTAGCTTTACTTTGATCAATTGAAGAACAAGATTTGGATGTTATAGCGGCTAAAGTTGATTTTATGTTTAACGTTCTATCACTTCTTACTAAAGTGATAATGCGACTATTTACTATTTTGTTATTGATTGTACTATCCACTGGATCCACTTCAGCATTTTCGACTTCAGTGACTCGTTCCTCACTGCTAATGTCGTTAATACACTTAGTTTCTTTCGTTTTCGTTATCCTCTTTGTGCGAATAGCTCTACGTTTGTCATCACTATAAATAGTTTTTATGGTACCAGCTTCTTCTGTTAAGTCAATGGGTTTATCTTTAATAATTCTGCTAATGCTAACGGATTTAGAATTTATGCCAGTGTTCATGACAGTTTGTTGGGTTTCCTGAGAGATATACTTAAATTGCGTAGTCATTTTATCTTTAAAGTGCATTAATTTTATGTTCAGTTTAATAACAGCCATACGTTTCGAAGTAACCTCGTCAAACACATTGTAATCGCCTCTAACACAGATCGGTTCCTGTCCTTGCCTTCTGTGGAGTTTATTCAAATATTCGTAAAACGTTGCACTCCACGGAATGTGAGTCGATCCTATTTTATAGTCAGGTAAAACTTTACTGCACAGCGACAACTCCAATGGGTACTGTTTCATGTTTGAAATCAGGGTATCAACATTCATCGCAAATAAGATGGTTTGCCCCCTCTGCACAGCAGCCGCCGCGCCCTTGCCACTGTTTGTTTTTGTTTTCCGCTTACCTTTCAAACTCCCAGGCCGCTTTGGATATAACCATTTTAGTTCATTGGGATCTTTTAAAAGAACACTAAATACATCTGCAAATTGACCTCTGATGCTAAATTCACTGCAGCTGACGAAGCTCGTCAATTCTTCAACTATTATCTCGAACAAGAAGATTGAATCCATACCAGACATTTTTAATTATTTACACTTATGTTCAATTGACTGGTTTAAATTTAAAATATGCGCCTTTTCCGAACTTCCACTTCCAGAATTAAACTATAAAGAACTATACAATTTAGCTGTCAGAATGTTTTAAATTTAAAAGTTTGCTCAAAACATTGTGTCATGAATTCTGAAATTCATTTTTCATCATTTTTGAAGGAATCAAATCGAGACAGCCATGTTTTGCCATAATGCATTATTTATTTTTTTACAAAAATATTCAACCTCACCTCAATAACTTTGTCGCCATACAAAACTGTCAAACAGATGAATTGCATGCTGTGTACGCGTACCATTTTACGATTTGAAATTATGATTCAATATACTATCCTAAAGGTGTGTCCAAACATAAAGCGGCATTCGAGCGCGGCTGCCGCGCGCGGCTTGCCGCGCTATGATTGGACGATTGCCGCGCGCGGCAGCCGCGAGCTACCTGCCGCGCGCGACGATCGCCGCGAACGGTGTTAGTGTTGGTTCGCCAGTGGTTGTGTGTGGACGGACGTATTTTATCAAATAAAATGGATAATGAAATAGCAATTCGTCTTATTGAAATTTATGGCTCCCATAGTCCATTATGGGACACTAGACGTAAAGAATATCACAATAATAATGTGAGAGAAGATCTATGGGATGAAATAGCAAAAACATTCGTACAACCAAAAGCAGCTTTAAAATTGAAAATGAAAAGTCTTTTGAGTTCAAGTAATGTCACCGGTTGTGGTAAGTTTAATCTTATTACATTTTATAACAGTAGGTACTTATTAATAAATCTCTGGCTGTTTACATTTTCACTATACTAATTCTTAATTATCTCTAAACGCGTGGACCGAGTTACATGATTCAAACTGATAAAATGGTTTTAGACCTAGACCTTTTATTTGACACCATAATCGTTAAGATATCTCAACAAACAAAAAATCTAATTTTCAAGTTACCCTCGCGATTATCCAACATGTATGAAATGCGTAATTCAATTCTTTAATAAGACACAAAATCAGCTTATGTTTTAGTTGTTATAATGTTCTTTTTTCTGTTGCAGGTAGAAACAAGGCCTATAAATCTAAATGGTTTGCTTATGAAGCATTTAGTTTTTTACATGACAGGAATAACCCTATTGATGCAGTGGTAAGTACCTATTTCTTTTATATTTTTATTAGACTATAGCTTTCCGCCAGCGGCTTCGCCCGCGTGGTCTGGTTGTTTTTTATAAATTATAACCTAATGTTACTCAGTGAAGATGTAGCTTTGTAATAGTAAAAAAAAAATCAAAATCGGTCCAGTAGTTTTTGAGTTAAATCGTAACAAACAAAAAAATCTTTCCTCTTTTTAATATTACTTTAGATGTAACGGCCATATTATACATACAGCCCGCATACTGCAAAATCTATGAGATCAAATAATGCTAAGGGGCTGTTTATTAATTTTGGCCATTTTTAACCTAAGGTTATGCAATTATTTAATATCTTTCTTGCCAATCAATTGATCCGTTTGTCATAAAATATCTTGACAAAAAAATACGAATATCAGAAGGAGTGGTAATAAATTGATTTGGAGTAAAGGTAGCTGTTTCAATCGTCGAATCATTTGTTTTTTTTAATAAAGAGTCTCTGCGAAGAAAGTTATGCAAGTGAACAGTAGCTAGAACTATGGTTTTGGCTGATTTTGGGCTTAAAATCATTGTACTTCTCAATACTCTAAATTTTGCCGACATGATTCCAAAAGCATTTTCTACTACTCGGCGTGCTCTTGATAGTCTATAGTTGAAAATCCTTTCTTTTGACCCTTTTGGATGAATTCCTGCAAATGGTGTCATCAAATGTGTGCTTAATGCAAAAGCTTGATCTCCTAATATTACATATGGTATTTTAGTTATGTAGGGTATTTGTAAAATTTCTGGCGCTGGTACATTAAGTTGATTATTTTCTACCTTTCGATACAATTCGGAATGTTTATAAACTCCTCCATCTGAAATTCGACCTTGGCTTCCTATGTTAACATACATAAAATTGTAGTTTGCGTCTACTAATGCTAATAGCACGATACTAAAGAACTTTTTATAATTAAAATATTCAGTGCCGCTACGAAAAGGAGCTTGAATAGTTATGTGTTTTCCATCTAACGCCCCAATAGTGTGCGGAAAATTCCATTTTTCCTCGAAGTCTTTAGATACTGCTTTCCAATCTTGCTCTGACACTGGTAGCTGAAAAAAAAATTAATAACGTTTTATTTATTTTGTTTCAGGATTGTGGCTCACCCTCAGAGCCGGGTAATACAGAACAAGCTATTCCGGTACAAGGCATTTCAGAACAAGGCACTTCAGAACCAGGAACTTCGGAACCAGGAACTTCGGAACAAGGCACTCGAGACCAAGATACAAATACCAAGAAGCCAAGAAAAGAAATGCCCGCTAACAAGAGGACATATCAAGAGTCAGAGTATGATGCTGAAAATCAAATGATAGAAGAAGCATTAGAAGTAATGCGAAAACAAAATGACAGTAGTAATGATCCTTACGTTGCTTTTGGCATGCACATAGCAGCCGAACTAAGAAAATATGATGCCACTATGTTTACGAGAGTCAAACATTCAATAAATACTATACTATACGAAGCTGATATGGAGCTCCTCAATCAATCATCAACACAAGAATATAACGCTGAAAACAGACGAGGATATTTCACTTCACAGTTTACCGATCTTGACTCATCATCTTCTAGTAACATGGGTACTGGCCTTACACAATTGATTCGCGATTTAGACACGGATGTAGATTAATATTGTGAATTAGTTGAGAACAACTGTGATTGACGTATGATGATTGTGTTGTATTTAATTACTACTTAATTATGAAAATAAATAAATAAAAAATATAAATTAAAAATCTGTAGTTTAAAATATTTCACCAAATAATAAAAATAATATAAGTAATAAAGTTCATAATAATTTACCTGTACCATGTCCTTAAGAGCTCTCACTATGGCATCGCACACTTCTGGAATTATTGTTGATATTGTTTGCTTTGATACGTGAAACGTGTATTGTAGGCTGGAATAGGAGTCTCCTGTAGCCAAATAACGTAACGTTATTGCAAGTCTCTCCTTCGACGTTATTGCCGTTCGCCAGTGAGTATCCATTTTTTTAATAAATGGTTCTACCAATGTATGTATGTGTTCGAATTCTTCCAAAGATAAACTTAAAAACTGTGGCGTTCGGTAGTTGATTTCGTAATAGATCCCTTCCAGATTCTTTGTCTTTTGTTGAAAGAGTGGTCGCATCCAACACTGCCTTTTTTTAATACACTTTCTTTTATTCCTTCTTCTACGTAATTTACGAATAATAAGCACAGCAACAACACACGCGGCCGCTTTCATTGTAGTTTGAATACGAAATAAAGAGCGCGGCGTGTCTCGGACATGCCGCGCATCACTGCCGCGCAGAAGGTTTAAACTAGGCGCGCGGCAAATTTGTGTCCCGCGAATGCCGCGCGTAGCTGCCGCGCACCTTGCACGCCGTGTTTGGACACACCTTAATAATGACGCCAAAGCGGCCGTTTTATGACCCCCCAGGACTCAATCAGGAGATCATAAACTAGCCATGGCGGGCTCAATACCATTTAGGCAGAATACTATGCACTAAAGGTGGCGAATGACTTAGCGTTCACGTCAATATAATATGAAATCTGATCAAACACTCAAAGACAAGTTGTTCATGGTGGACTATAACTAGACAATATCGTGACCTAACAGACGTTCGGAAGAACCGTAGTGTGGAGGCAAATGGAGGAGTGAAGGGGAGAAGGAAGAAAGATGATAATGAAACATTCAAAGACCTTCTTCATTGTGATTCAGTGGTCTTTCAGCTACACTACAACGAAACAAACCATTATCTGTATATCACTTTCTTTATCACATATTTAAAAGAAAATGAAGATTAAAGCTAAACAACATAATAGGTATATCTCATAGATAATAGTATTTTGCTTGGATTTACAAGTGTAAAATATTTAAAAAAATATATAAATAATGTTCGAGATTCTCTGTTATTGATCTACATAAATCGATTTACCCATCTGCGAATCAACGCGTGACAAACTGGTTGATGTCCCTAAATCAATAGACCTATCCGTTGTGTATGTTGGCACCCTCTTATCGTAGGTATAATGACCCTGCATTGTGAAAGTAGACAGCTGAGATAAGGGGGTATTCGAAGCTCTGTTGGCCTTTCGAGGGGGCTTTATATCTCCTATATCGTCATATGCTCTTAGTTCTTCTATTATTTCACGATACTTTGCCAGCGCTTTCTGTTCCATATACGACTTACGGTCCACTCGTTGCACACGTGGTAATAATGGCTTTCTGCTAAAGTTCGTCGAAACGCTCATGACTATAGGGCTTTTACTTTTATTAGGATTATGCGAATTCTTTACATTTTCTGGGTTTTTAGTGAGTTTCAAGACTGGGGATAGTATTGCAGGCGTTACTATTGTTTTGTTCTTATCATCCAATGTTTTGGTTTTTGTACTTGGGGCTTCTTTTTTATTGGTTTTGCCATCACCCGTCTTAGTTGATGCATTCGGAGAAATTTTTGTACCTTTCTTCGCATCCACTGTTGACGCCGTGGGGGTAGACTTTGATTTTGGTGGACTTGGTACTTTCTTTTTAGGATAGAATACCCACTTTCCATCCTTGTCTATGTATCCGTCTACACCTATTTTCCATGTCCGTAACTGGTTATCGGTGAAAACACCTTCTTCCGATGAATACACCATTCCATCAGGTCCTGTAAAGTTCAGTGGCATCCACCGCTCATCTGGCCCTATAAAACCATCTTTATTTATCTCCAACCAAGTGTTCACATTGTTAACCTTACCCCAGAATCCGCCTAAATCGCTGCATTCCTGTTTACCATCAGGGCCCTTGAAAAATCTTGGCACTTGGTTGCCACTCTTATCAAGTACTTTCACTTTATAATCTAAATAACTGTACATAGTTTCACTTTCAGCAAGTGTGGGTGGATGTTTAGCTTTGGGATCCCACCTTGCTGCAGGTGGTGTGAATTCTATGACCCACTCATCATTATCAGTATCGCTGGTCGAAATTGTAGTAGCGATATCAGAGCATGAACAAGAATCTACAATAGGTGGAGTGATATGTAAAGGTTTACCTGAGCAAGGGCAGTCTGGTGCATTAGGATTGGGTAAAGGAAGTAGCCCTATCGCTTGATTGTACGCTTTTAAACAAATCTCTTGGCACCTGTCTCTGAACGTGGACTGCAATAGTCTACTCTTTCTCCTGGTTTCTCTGCGTTCTCTTCGATCGCGCTGCCTCTGAATTTTGCGTTTCTCTTCTGCCGTCTTTCCTATTGTATATATAAGTGGCGGTTTTTCGTCGTATGGATACTGAAATGGGAGTCGCTCTTTAGAGAATTTCTTGAACACTTCCATTTGGACGGTGAATTCTCCATCACGTTTTGTAACAACCAATGTGGGCTTCATTTCGATTTTCTTCTTGCGCTGCATCAGAGCTCGTTTTTTCTTGTTCAAGCTGTCCCCGCCCTCTCTATGGGCCCTGTACCTTCTCACCAAGATTGCGTTTGCAGCGCCGGGTTTCCAGTTCGGACGGAACTGAAAATATAAATAGGTTCAATAACTATTGACGTGTAAAAGTGTTAGTACAAACCTACTTGCAGAAATAAAATCATTTATTATTTATTACTTAGGCCATAATGGCATAAAATCAAATCCTTTTATCCATTTTTAGAAATACTAATAAATAACATGTAAAAATAATAATTAATTATTGATTATTTGATTCTTGCCATTCTACATAATATGTAATAAGTAATGTGAAACACTATAAGTGAAAAAAAAAACAAAACTCGTTTTAGTAAAATAAAGTTTAATAAAAAAAATCCAAAATAAAAGTTTCGATCGATCGAGCCCTTAAAAATATATGACAACGATAACAGTCGTTTACGGTTTCAGAATTTCTCTAGACATTTTCAAAGACAAAAATAAAACACGTTTCCTTTGGGTGTTAGAGCATCTTGCTTCAGTAGCAGCTGAATCCGCCTCCTTAGTCCGAAACTCCGCTCTATACAAATAAAATTACTTAAAAAAAAAAACTCCATAGTTGTGTTAGCTAATCGATAAACACGATAAACATTTTGAATATACACAGCTATTCATACAAATAAATAAATTGAACTGTCTTTTTGTAATTTCAAATTAACAACTTTTCACTAAATGCATATGAAAGTATATAGGATACTTACATCAAAAACTCATATTTTTTTTAACTGTCTGTTTGTTTCTTCCGGCTAATCTCTGAAAGCCGACAGCCCCCCAAATTGGAGGAGGCCTAAGTCCAGCAGTGGACGTCTTACGGCTGAAATGATGAATGATGATGATGATGAATCTCTGTAACGGCTGGACAGATTTCGACAGAACTTTCACTAGCATGTAGTTGATATTATAAGAAGTAACATAGGCTACTTTTTTTCCGGAGGCACTTTCCCGTGGGATCTATTCCAATATCCACGCGGGCGAAGCCGCGGGCAGCAGCTAGTACATACATAAATTCATGTGTTCTTCCCATGGGAGTAGGTCAGGCAGGTAGGCAGACTACAGAAAGCAAACGCAATGGATATTGTTGTAATGTCAAAATGGACGCCATTCCTACGGTTAGTGTGTCACGCAATTACCGTTAAATTACGGGTAGATAGCGACATCTGGAAGCATTTTAATCACCCTGAGTACGTCAGGACTAATCAAGCCATTAAATATTAAAATTAAAGTCACTTTCTGTCTGCTACTTTTCAATGTTCTTCTAAACTCTGCCACAGATTATGGTGTAATGTTCAGCATAATTAAGACAATTTTTTCTGGAAGGTTCATCCGATTTTGATAATTATTTTTTACTGGAAAGAGTATACCACGAAGGTGGTCCCTTATAAATTTGGCAAAAAATCGAACCCTAAGGGTCGGAAAACAGGGGGTGATTGATTGCTCACTCGCTGATTGTAATGTAATTAGATTTTTTTTTTTTTTTATTGAAAACCACGCATAAATTTTTACAGAGTAGTCTGATTTTGATAACTCTTTTTTACTGGATAGGGTATGCCTCGCCAGTTTTATTAATAGATTACAGCCACAAAAAAATATAAAATTTTTAGAACCGCCGAAAAAACTAAAAGCAAAAAATAATAAACCTTTGTAATAATAAACTCAAAATTACTTAGATATTTTATTAGTTTAAGAACTTAGTTATTAAGGTTAAATAAAAAAGGATTATTATTTTACGCTTTTTAGTTTTTCGGCGGTTTATTTGTTTGTTAAAAAGTTTTTTTTTTAAATAAAATTTAACTAATACCAGTTAACTATTTTTTTGTATAATTTTCAATCGTTTTTTATTTTTATTTGTGTAGGAACGTAAAATTTGACTTTTGAGTACAAAGGTACTGTTAATTTGGTCTTTTTTTATTATTTTGCTAACATTGGCCGTAATATTATAAAATACAAATAGCGATTGTAAATAAATCAACAACAAACCGAAAACTACGCATTCTACAGACAGACAGATCTCGTCGATAAGCGTTAGTCCAGGGATGTGTGGCCGGCTTTAGGTTTCATTTCGATGGGTCTCTTGGACGCAAAAAACATACTACTATATAACTTGGGCTTAGATCTTTAAACCGTAAGATGACTTTATTCAAGACAAGACTGCAGTGGCCACCACATTGCGTCAGCAATTTGCAAGCGAAGGACGTCACTAAAACGATAGTTATGGAAGTAAGTTGGTTTTTGTGTTTTCCTAGAGACTGTTTCTTAACCCCGTGAAGTCAAACCCCGAAGAACCCAGCCAACTCAGAACGAAAAATAAGAAGTGTTATAAGTGTATGTGTGTGTCTGACTATGGCGTCTTAGCTCCGAAACGGCTTAACCATTTTTTTAACAGCTTAGCAATGAAAACGCCAAACAGACGGGGCCCAACAATACTGAATGTAGAGCTATTGTAGAAATGTTAATATTTTCATTAGCCATCCCCCGTCACGACGATGCTTTGATCAAAATCTTACATAAAACTTCTTATTAAACTTAAAAGGCCAATAGGTACGTATTTTTTTTACTTTTAAGAGATTTTTGTTTTCATGACCAGCTATCACTGGGACCGTTATTTGGCGGCCACCGCTGTTTCAGGAAACCTTAGCTTAAATGCTTCGACATAAAGGCACTGGTACCTACCGATTCCCTTGTTCACAAACTAAACTAAATTTAAGTTCAGTGCATCTTTTTCTTTGTATTTCATTAAGAAGACGACAAAAGAAAAAATTTAGTTTAGTCTTGTCAAATTAATCAGCGCCTGTCACTACTCCATACAAGTTTAGACGTGATTAAAAACTTGCCTACTAAAATTACGTCAATTTACGTCAAGCGCTGATTAATTTGACAGGACTAAACTAAAATTTATCTTCTGTCCTTTCCTTAATGAAATAGAAAGAAAAAGATGCACTGAACTTAAATTTAGTTTAGTTTGTGAATAAGGGCATCGGCACCACTGTCAATTCAGACTATTTACTTTACATGTGGCGTGAATGTGAACGAATTTCATTGTAGTGCACAAAACTAAATCAAATGTCTTACTTTCAATCCCGGTATGTCTTCAGCTACCCAGTTCCAACCCATATGACTAGGAACGGGGGGATAGTGATATTTATATTTCAAATCTTCCTTTTTGATGGGCGCTTTTTGGACGACTGAAAGATAACATGCTAATTTAATAAATTGATTACATAACCAAGCAGTTACACTTCAACTCAAAAAAACCATTTACGCAAAGCATGGTTAGTTGCGGCAGGAGGCTTCGAGGCTTACCAGCTTTCTCCGTTTTAGTTTTCTTTTTTTTGTTCTGATCACCTTCTCCCTTGTTAACTTTCTGTTTCTTCTTAACTTTTTCTTCTACAGCGCCTTCTTGAGCCGGCTTCTCTCCATCTTTCTTCTCTATACTTCTTCTTCTTTTCTCTTCAGTTACTTTTTTTTCAGGAACACCCTTTTTATCAATAACTCCTTTTGTTGCTTTATTCTTGTCTCCAATCTTTGAAGTAGCCCTTGAACTCTTTGTACTCCCAGTTCCCTTCGTTTGATCGTCTTCTGGCCATGGACTTTTAACCTTTATATACTTTTTATCGTACAGTTTGTGGTACACCGGACATGGATGAGGCTTAATATGCTCTGGTTGATAGCGCATATCGTCTCCTAGACACTCGTAGCCTCCGCAAACCGCACAATAAGTAGTTTTATTAGAAAATTTAAATGTACATACGCAGTCACAGAAGCAAGGGTCATCTTTTTCTTCATCTTGGCATTTTGTTTTCTTTATCACCCCTTCAGCGATAAAATCTTTAATTCTTTCGGCTGTTTCACACGACTTTACGCAACACACATTGTGAATTTCATCGAGTCGTAATTCTATGTTACTATCTGCAGGACTCGGAGGGAAATCGTGTGTGAATAGTGGACATACTGGGTCAACACATTTCAGAGACTCGGGGTCAACATCTGGATCAAAGTGAACATTACACACGGACTTAGAACACGGCTCCGGTTTTCTAAAAGGGCATTCAAGAGGACAAATTCTAACTTTACGTTTGCCTTCAGATGTTTCTGAACCGGATCCTTTGCTTTGGGGAGATTTTGAACCGGATCCTTTGCTTTGGGGAGATTTTGAACCGGATGCTTTAGTTTCAGGGCTCTTTGTGCCGGATGCTTTACTTACGGGACTCCTTGAACCAGATGTTTTACTTTCTGGAGTTTTTGCACCGGTTGCTTTGCCTTCAGGAGTTTGTACACCAGATGCATTGCCTGATGGCGCTGGAGTGACATCAGGTTTATTTTCAAAATCATATTGTACTGTGAAATAAAACACATCATACACTTTCTGTGTTTGAAAAGGGCACCCTTTTCCTTCACAGATACTTGAATCGCTCGACGTATTCTCGCAATCTTTACTACAGATAGAATCACATGACTCCTTCTTTGTTAGTGCATCTTTCATCTTTTCTATGCAAGCGCATTGAGTAGATGTGCCCTCAAGCGTTGCTCCGTGAGTAAACACGCCTTCATGCCGCAGAAAGTCTTGAATTGTTGCAGCTAATGTACACTCTTTGCTTCCGCACGGCCCAATAAGATCATCAATTTTAAATTCTTCGTTGTCCTCATCTACGAGGTTTTCAATGTAAGCCCTTATATCTCTCGCAATTTTACATTCTGGTTTACCGCATGGACCTCGGATATTTGCAATGTCAAAAGTTGCAGCCCTAGATCCCTTGGGTTTTTTGCCAGAATCGATACAAAGTGGGCATGGACCAGTTACTGCTTCGTTCTTAAATCGTTCAGCGAATGCGCCCTTAGGCCATGCTGTCTCCCTACAGTAACATAGTCTGTCAATATCGGTAGCTTTCACTCTCGGACTTATTGTTGGCCGAGGTGTTAACATTCTTAAATTATCATTACAGGACACAATGATCTTTCTAACATAGTCAATAATAAAATCTATGTCCGGACAAGTCTCAGGCGATTTGTAAATTGATTCGGGGGGTTTATCCGCATGACCTATACAACAATAATCTTTTTCATTAAAGAAGGCGAGATTGGCCCCAGGAGCATTTTTATAATCGGCATAAGCAATTTTAGTGGGCTTTGGTTTGTCCACAATAAATTTAGTTTCTATCTTTTTACAATTTTCCTCAAATGCTTCATCTGTCGACTTCAAAGTACACATATAAGACGTCGTTTTTGAATTAAATCCAGTGTAGAGAAATTTTCTGGTTTGAGGATCCTCTGAAAGTGTACGAAAAGCTGTTGTAAGCTTATCGTTCAAGTATGATAGTTTTACTTGAATTGATATTTTTGCTATCAGTTTCCCTTTTCCTTCTTCAAATATATTGTACTCGTCTTTTAAGATCACGGGAGGAGGTATCACACAATTAACTATCTGTGATAAGTAAGTTATAAATATTGGGTCCCATGGTATGGTAGTTGTGCCGATAAAGACTAGGTTTTCTTCCTTACTCCATAAGGACAGTTCCAGAGGGGAATTCATCATATTTTGTATTAATACCTCTGCGCTGCTTGCGAATAACACGGACTGGCCGGATTGGATAAGTGGTTCTGGTGGTGGTTCCACCACCTTACCCTTTTTCTTTTTACCTTTTTTGCCCTTTTTGGGTTTTGGCTTTGGTTTTTTTTTCTTCTTTTTTTTGCTTTTCTTTGGAGGTGGTGGAGGTGGTAAAGGGAGCGGTTCTGGCATAACTATATGCATTTGTTTTGGATCTTTAAGTTCCAATGAAAAGATGTTTGCAAAATCACTTTTAATAACCAAGCCTCTATTCTCTACCAGACTCACACTCTTGACGCTTTCCAGCACTACTTCGAATAGGAACATTGCAGTCCTAACAGCCATGTTTTTTGGTTTCTTTAGTAAATTTTGTTCAATTTGTGTAATGTGAATTACATTATAGTATAAATTTATTAATTTATCAGCCCAAAACCTTTTAAATTTTCATTGCAAAAATTGTCAAACGATATTATTTGTTTACTCTGGTGATATTTTTTCTATAGATTATTTTAAATTTTCAGCCAGATTAATTATTATTATTACAACCTCCACGCAGGATTTTTTATGTAAATCATCTAAAGGCGGAGACTGACTTACGACGCATGTTTGTAATGTATCATTCGAGGCGAGATAGACGCTCAAGCGCACTCTATCTCTTGTTACAAAAAGGGGCGCTTCGCGCACTTGACTGAGACGCGCTTTATTTTATTCCGAACGGCAGTCGGAGAAATTGATGTGCATTTACAAAAGATTATTTTATTTTGGAAAATACTGACGTTGTGCTTGCGAAAGTGCGTCAGCTTGCATGGACTTATTGGTAAACGTGTACTACGTGTAGTCTAACTAGTCGCAATTTTCGCATCTAGCAGCCCGGCTCGCTGCACTGCCATACTGTATGTACTGGTACTGACACGCGTTTACAGTGTCGATGAGTTTTCATCGTGATATGATATATAATTTTGGTTGAAACGGGTTCCAACTCCTTGTTGTGGTCACAAACACTATAAGTCCTGGGCTTGATTCGTAGATTGGGAAAAGTGTTATTAGATTTCTATCAGTAATTTCAAAGTAGCAGACCAGAGTCTGGATTTCTGCAAATGCTGTTTTCATTATTTTACTAGCAAAACAGTGAATAGCTGTAACAATTGGTATTAATGTTACAATTCTTGTTCCATGTGGTGCCTGGCGAAAAGAAATTTTCCATTCTATTTATTACCCGTGGGTGTCGTAAAAGAGTAAGGGAGTTACTAGGGAATAGACAGCAACGTTCTCTGTGCACACTATACTGCAATCACCAACCCGCTTGCAGAGCGTGGCGATTATGGCAAATCCCCAATTAATGATATGACAAGCAACAAGCTAAACTGGTCCCTAGTACCCAGCGGCCCGCCTCCCTTTGGCTACGTGGACCAGGCTACGGTAAGGCAAGGTGCACTAAGAATCCTCGGAAGAGACCTGGCTTACACAATCACCAAACTCTGAACCTGGCAACATACTACACGCGTACATTCTGGACCGAAGAGAAGAGCATCCAAGTCTAAGACAAATTGAGCAGGTCACGATGGGAATTCCGAGGAGTGGGGAATAAGTCGATATTTTTCAAATCTGGGAGCTTATTCTATTTCCGGGAGGGTAATCAGTAACTCTAAAACTCGCTTCAAATTATCATGGGGGACTTCAACACGAAACTAGGCAAACACGACGGTTATGAGCTGGGAGTCGAGCATTTTGGAGTTAGGTATCGTGACCACCGGGGTCACCACCGGCCAGTTTAATGGAGAAGAAAGGCCATTTTATGATGAACTCCATCCAGCACCGATGAGCTCAAACTTCAGAATCGTTTCGGGTACCAGGGAGCTCCATAGATGATTAAAACGATGGGTTCGGGTCTAAGACCCGTCGTACAAATAGAAACAAGAGGCTATCTGATCCCACTCTAAAGTTCATGAACGAGAGATGTAAAATATATTCGCGGTCGTCAGACGATGTACGCAATTACAGGCCTATAGAAGAACCCCTAAGTCGTTGAAAATTCGACACTCGAAAACTGTAGACTGATGATGGCAGGATGGTATTCGCCAAACCCGAGCTGGTGAGGTAGATCGATGGGTTCTATGGACATTTAGATATACATAGCAACCAGTAACCCCTTGAATCTGTCTAACGACGCAAGAGCTTGATTGACCCGACACTATACCGAAGAGTAAAGACATCCCCGACGTCAGCTTGAACAGATTAGGATGACTTTGCAACAACTTAAAAAAAACAAGGCGGGTACTGACCTCAGTAGAGCTTCCAACAGAGTGGGTCTGATGATGAAAATAGACAAACCGAAGACACATGTAACACCCATCCTCATGCAGATCGGAAACTTCACTCGAAGTTGTGCACGATTATGTTTATCTAGGACAAACAGTCCAGTTAGGTACGTCCAACTTCTAGAAAGAAGTCAATAGTCAGTATTTGGGAACCTTCTCGTCTCACATACCATAAAGTCTCAAGATAAAAATCTTTGACCAGTACGTGTTTTCCACGATTCAGTGACATAGGTCATCACTGGCAGTGGCAACTGCCAGTGATGACCTATGTCACTGAATCGTGGTCTATCACAATGGGCCTCATTAGAAGGCTGAAGGACTTCTAAAGGTCAATAGTGAGGACTTTGCAGCTCCTTAAGTTCTGAGAACAATGCAAAGATTTCGGTAATCGTGCACCTCAGTCAGGAGTTTCCCACATAGGCCAAAGAATTAGAGCGGGAGAAGTCATTTTATGATTTCCCATCCAAAAAAAAGCCGAAGAATTGTCAAACTAGAGTGACAGTGGGTGGGGAAAATTGCTCGCAACATATGGCCCATAAAGCCCATAGATTCTGGGTTTGACAAATGCGTACCGGAAGATATATCATTGGAAGGCATCCAAAGATCGATGACCTGTGAGGGCTGTAGGAATCCACTGGATGCGAAAAGCATAAAACCAGGTGAAGTCGTAATGCTTGGGGAGGCTTATTTCAGTCGTGGACGTCTCTTGGTTAAAATTATGAGAAAAGAACGCATCATTTAAAATAATATAGATAAATGAACGCACTTTTATACCAGCTGATTGCTTGCTGTCAATTTCCAATTTGACAAGTCTGTCTCAGTGTTTGTTTGACATACGAAAAATTCTTGTATTACGAAATCAAAGAAATATAATTATAACATTTCCCATAATGTTCTCCGTGGCATAATCGACTTCACAGCGGCCCATGATGGTGACCCATATATCATTAATAGAATACAATAGATGACTGCAATACATTTTCCCCGACACTAAATATTTAGGTAAGTGATGTTTTAAATATACGTATTTGTTCTCTAAATAAAATATTGATAATATAGCTCATAGTGTTTTGAGTGACGCATGTGCGATAATACAGAGTAAATTAACTGTTATTACATCACAGTTCGTTAATTTTTGCGATTCAATACACACGTGACTACCATCACAACAAGGTAGCGTGTTTATATTGTTTTTTTTTTTTTTCTCTTTTATGAATTAAAAGCACTGGATACTCATAATAAATAAATACAGTTTCAATTTCGTTACAATAAGACGACCCACTGACCAATATCTCGCCAATAAAGATTGTATAACGAAACGATTATTTGAAAAATAAAAAAATTTAAAATCCTAAGTTGTAAACGAAATTAAGTTTTAATCGTTCTGGAGATTGTAGAGTGTGTTTGTGTGATGTAATTATAGTATCGGGTTGTGGTGTACCGTGTGTTTTGCTGAACAAGGTGTGTGAACATTTTTTAATACAGCATAGCAAAAAAAAAACCCCTAAAAGCCTCAAAAGTTTAATCAGATACTAAGAATATAAATTACATGTACTTTTTTATTCCTATTTTGCTTTATTCTTATTTCTATTTCTATATAGCTTTAATTTTTTTGACTCTTGACTGCCTACAGTAAATAATATTTAATTCTGATCTTAACTCTCACTCGGCATGACCAAACGGAATCATGTATTTTAAAATTAGTTTTTGTTTTTATTTATTTCCATCACATTGTTTCTATTGTCCTCTGTAAAGGCCTTAATACATAAGGTATAAACTTTACCGCTATATTATATTTATATAGTATTCCAATATATGGGTAACAATGTAAAGAAAGAAACAAAATTTAAAATGCATTTATTGGCATTATATCATTAAAAAGCCTTAAAATAAAATTGTAAACAAACATACCTTTGCCATTTCTATGTTATGAAGTTTGCTACATAAAGTCTTATCCAATATACCTTCTATTTTCAGCCAGATTAATTATTATTATATCCTATCCTATCTATTTTTAAACCAATATACATAGATAATACTTATTTTTCCACTGTGTGAACCGCTTGTACATAAATACAGAAAACATATGATTGATTCAAGTAGCTATAAATCAGTGTTGTATATGACAAACAAGATATTTAAATAGGAAAATAACTTAGCAATAGAAACAGAGCCAATGACGAATAGATACCTTTCAGATGTGTCATTATTAGATTTAACCTACGTGATATGTAATTAGCATTTATGTTTGTTTACTAGTGTATTGTTTGAGATTATTTCGAATACTAATACTTAACGTGTGAAAGATTGCATGGCAGTGGCATCTTTAAAAATATCAGTATTGTATTAGAATTATGTATAATTATTTAAAATCAGTAAGCCTTCTTTAGAATCCTATAACTTTCTGGACATTGAATAAGTACAAGCTTATTTATTGCTTATGATAGTTTTTTTCAATATTGTACGCTGAAAGAACGTACCTTCCGTAGTACAATGGACTTCATGGTGGGTGGTTTGGCGGGGGTGGGTGCTGGCTTCTTCAGCAACCCATTCGACGTTGTCAAGACCCGCATGCAGTTGCAAGGGGAGCTCAGGGCTCGGGGACAGCACGCTGTCCACTATAAAAATGTGCCTCATGCCATGTTCAATATTGTGAAACATGACGGATTTGCTGCGTTGCAGAAGGGACTCGTACCTGCTCTGTGGTTCCAACTTGTTGTAAACGGGGTAAGGTAAGCTGTTTTTGGTTTTGTTTAGTTAATGTGTTTTTGTTTGTCTATGGTACTGTTTTGATTGAATTTGAGCTGTTGGTTATTTCCCATTGAATCTCCAAAGCATGTTGTATGCTGTGATGTAAAAGTGTATGGTTTTTATGAAACAGATTTTTTTTTGCATACTCATTTAGATATTCTTGTACCTAGTATAAGATCGATCCTAAATCTAAAAAGAAACCATTCAACATGTTTTTTTTGATAAATCAACGTACAAGATAACCCTGCGAAAGTCACTATAAAATTTTTTTTTTTTTTTTTTTTTACTGATAATTAATTCCATTGTAGGTTAGGTATCTACCAACATGCAGATGACTATGGCCTCTTGAGAGACAAGGACAACAAAACTAAATTCTCGAACAGTCTCTTCTTCGGCTGCATATCGGGAATGAGTGGGGGACTGTGCGGGAGCCCCCTACAACTGGTGAAGACTCAGCTGATGTCCTACTCCTCACAGAAGATAGCTGTGGGGACCCAGCATGCTCATCCAGGCATGGTAGACGCTATGAAGAAAATTTACTCCAAGAATGGTATATTGGGACTGTGGAGAGGTGCCCACGGAATGATGATGAGGAACTCCATTGGGTCTGCATCGCAAATTGCTTCTTTTGCTGTGTAAGTAGATTTTTGTACCGAAGGACCAAAAAAATATGTACTTAAGATGTTGCTGCAGGTCAGAAGCCTAAAACTAAACAATAAATTACACTATATGTCTAAGATAATGTTCAATTCCGATAGCTAAGAACTAGCCTTTCTGACTGACTTAATTCATATAAATGCTGTGAGTTTTAGTTCGAAATAATATTCGCAGTTCTTAAAATTCACACAACCGAAAATTAGCTTTTTGTATTAGCCGTTGCTGTTTCACTGCTGGCCTCCCTACTCTCTGTCCACGTCTCGCTGACCAGAGCTGCTAAGGACCAATCTTTACAAAAAGAGTCCGGGTCAACCCACATACTTATTTAGATAACTTTACAAAAAAAAATACGTCGTCTTGAAAACTTCCTCCTATTTTTTCATCGGTTAGAAATAACATCATAGTCATCATCTGCCTAGCCATTCCCCAACTATGTTAGGTCAGCTTCCAGTCTAACCGAATGCAACTGAATACCAGTCATCATCATCATCATCATTTCAGCCGTAAGACGTACATAGCTGCAAATACCAGTATTTACTCAAAATAAAAATGATAAGGAAAACGTATGTAGCAAAAGTCAGCTGATGTAACTTTTGCTATTGGAGTTGCGTTTCGTTATCATCTCGACCTATCACAGTGTCGCTGCTGGACAACGCCTTTTTACGTCAGAGATAGCTTGCTTAATGATTGATTATTATTTACTAGCTTCTGCCCGCGACTTCGTCCGCTTCAAATTTTTGCTCCCCTGACCCTTCCCCTCGCATCGAATTGCCTGCCAGTTTTCGTTAATTTTTCGTTGCTGGTCCGCTCCTTTTTAACGTAGCGTGATGTATAGCCTATAGTCTTCCTCAATAAATAGGCTACCCAACACAAATATAATTCGGACCAGTAGTTTCCTGAGATTACCGCGTTCAACCAAACAAACTCTACAGTTTTATAATATTATTATAGATTTATTAAGGACTACAAACCCCTTCTTTTTTGCTAACCAATTAATTATATTATGTATGGTCAGCAATGAAAGTCGATGAACACATTAGATTTTGAAATCTTTTTACTAAAGTAAAATACTCCTAAAAATTAGAACTGATGAAAAAAATCAAAAAGTCTAACATGAAATGCTGAATAGCAACGTCTGGTAAACCATACTGGCCATAACGTAGTTGTTATCTCATTCTATACAAATGCTGCGTTGCACGCGTCTCGTTAGCGATAACAACAGTACCCGGTTATTAGCAGCTAAGACATGTAAAACTGACCTCTACTATCGTTCAAATACGTAAACATCAGTCGCTTAAAATAATAAACCCATAATCAGCCACCGGTCCATAGTCCAACTAATGCCTTAGGTATAAGTCCCTTCAGACAAGATCTGGCTATAACCTCTGTTTACAGCGACCTACTCAAGTGTGTGATCAGCCTACCTGCCGTCAAATGGAATCTCCGTAGTACGTTAACCATAATAACACTTACCAATGATCACCTAATTAACCTAAACTAATATTGTAAATAGGTAAAATTCGTAGATTAGAGGCCACGCGGACCCAGTGCGGCTTCAGCACGATATTTTCCTCGACCGTTTTGAGACTTATGGTGATGTAATAATTTACACTAAGTACAGTGACTATCGGGGTTCGAACCATGTCGCGACCGATTCCACCACTGCTCCCACTGGTCTGTTTGCGACAGGTCATATCTGTAAGATATGTTGGCAAAACCTGGATAAAGCTGGCACAGGAGCAATGGCACAAGAAAAGAGAGGCCCAACCGTGAATCATGAATAGTTAGAAGTACTGATCTAACTACAATAAATCTTTCAGTGATAGACGGCTACACTATTTCCGAATGCTATAGGATTTTCTTCGGTATATTTAACACGTTGACGGACATATTCCCTTACTGGTTAATCGTGTTGAGTCACTACAAAATTTCATTTTAATTAACATTTTTTTTTAACATATATTATGATAAGACAGTAAAAGATTAAAACTATCCGTCGTGAAACTACAGAATACCCTTCCTTTTATTAGTATATAAAATATAACGTCGCAAGGCGTACTGATTGCATGCAAGTCAAAAGGTTGACGTCGATAGGCGTACTGTCGTATTATTTTATCCAAAGAGAACGTCGAGAGGCGTTCTGTCCGTCAACGTGTTAACTTCCACGGCGTCTGAAGTCACGACAGAAGCTAGTATGAAATAAGGATATAAATATTTGAATAGCCTAAGGAACTGGTGAAAAACTCAGATATTTGATTGGTTTGTATTCTTTTGCCTCAGGTGTAAAGAGTGGATGGACAACAACGACGTTTTTCAACAATCTAAGTATTTGTCAGCGTTCATAGCGAGTAACATTGGAGCGTTGGTGAAGACCGTGTTCCTTAACCCCATGGATGTCATTATGACGCGGCTTTATAACCAAGGTAAAAAAAAAACCTTTAAATCTAACTGAACTCTGAAAATTTATGTCAGTAACTAATTTGGATGCGGAGCAAAACTATTGTATAACCATGCTACTCAGTTACATCCCGAAAGAACCTCGGAACTTCCGCCTTTTTTTTCGTCGGTTTAAAAAGCACCTGTGCCAACCTATGCTTTTTAAATTGACATGTTGCTTGGCTAAAATTCTTGATAAGTCAATAACCATGTTAGGCAGTTAGTAGGGTAAACTTACGGTACATTATCCCGTACGCGTTAGCATTCAACTGGACTAAACTTGTTCGTTATCGGACGTGAATGACTGTAGAAAAATATTCCTTATCAAAAATAATTACATATTTCGTAAAAACAAATACTACGTGTATTTATTTGACATCATATATCTGCACACGGACATTGAGTCGTTTATTTATTTAGTTTTAAGAGAAACATCCACTTTAGAGAAGATTACATATAATGTTATTTGTTTTGTGAAAGCCGAGCCACATGGATTTACTGTAGTACTAAAATAACAGCCATAAAAATATAGATTTTCATAAATAGCCAAGACTAAATCAAAATATTTTTTTTCAGCTGTTGACGCGAACGGTAAAGGCGTTACGTACTTCGGTATCGCCGACTGTGCGAGAAAGATCGTCAAGGCAGAAGGCCTTTTAGCCTTTTGTAAAGGCATGGGACCATCCTACTTACGGCAAGCCCCCCATACTGTTCTGTTATTAGTTTTCTGGGACATGCTTAAAGATCTGCAAAAAAGTATTGAATTGCACACGTAGTTATTATTATTAATGTAGTAGGTGATTTTTTTTGTGCCTCACGGAAAGGTGTATGCCTCGTTCCGAGGCGTAAAATAGAAAAGTGAGATTATATTTATTTTGATGGATTTAAGATTGTTTTTACAATTTTATCAACTTTTTTTTATTTTAATTAAGTAGTTAATTTATTTAGAAACGAATTTTAACCCAATTTGTGTTGTTATCGTTTTAATGCAAGCACTATAAAATGTTACATACATGATGTGACTTTACTGTTTTATTCAACTATCGCAGACGTTGTAAATCTAGTGATAATGTAACAAACACGTTTGATAAATATTGATATATTAACAAATGTCTTCCGTTAGCCTATTTTACGTCAGTTTGCGTCACGACCTTGAGTGAAGAATATCATAGATGTTAGTTTTAACTTAGTTTATATTATATTTGTGACATTATCTTAGTGGAATATAGGTATGTATGTATTTACATAACGTACATATTTTTCACTTCCGCTTGTAATCAGTAAAGGCTTATCAGACAACTCCTATATCGAGATAGTCTTTTATTTTATCATATTTTTTTTTTAAATACTAAAATGCCATTTTAATAGTGACAGTAAATATAAGTATTTTTAAGGTTAAACTGCTATTGTTACACATTAGTTTTTACGTACATTTTAGTGCCTGATCATTTTATCATTATTAATAACCCCTAACCCTGTGTATCTCAGTATTATTGCAAATGAATACCTTATTCTAAGCATTTTAATTTATTAATTAGTATTTCTTTAAAATATTAGCATTTAACTGAAGTAGAATTCAAGTATAAATACTATTTCAATTAAATTAAAATAGAACTTGTGATGTCCTCAAATAAAATACTTGTTATTATGTTAATATGGCAACCCTTACATTCAATTAAATCTTAGCCAAATCAATGTAACTAATAATTTTATTACCATGTTATTATATTTGTAGCCAAACCACATTTGTATTGTTTATTAGGTACTTAAATTGTTACTGTCGACATTGTTGTTATTACTTAAAATGCACCGAAATAATTGGTCTAGACCCTGGCTGTCCAACCTTAGGTCACAATGTTGACCGCAAACACATTTGACTTAGACTTGGCCATTCTATCAGCTGGCGATAGTTTTTTAAGAACAGAATTCAGGACTTCAAACCAGGTTCATAAAATAGTTTACTTGTTATGAAATTGTTAAGATATTTTTTAATTCTCAAATAGTCAAAAATACAAAATATATTCGTTGAAGTTTATGAAAATCACTTAGTTTTGTTTTAGTTTTATTAGCTAGGTGTTCACCTTATCTATAATCAAGTTTTATTTACTAAATGGTCCGCCGGCTGACCCGGCATCAAAATTATAACCCGCCTTTATAATTGGTTTGGCAGCTTTGGTCTAGAGAAAAATACGGTAGTCCACCAGGGAATTATTTTACGACCCTAAAGTTAAATGTCACTTATCATAAAACGACAAGATCTATTTGTCTATGTGACAGTATTTAGGCAATATTTGCAACCATAGAGAAATTTCAATTTACTGTGAGTTGTTGCCAAAAGTCAGTGTAGTTAAATTACAAGGTCAAATATTATTATTGTTCTGCGGAACTAAAGACCATTTACAATCCTTCTCTAATTTCTGATACAAAGTAAAGATAGTTTTTCTCTCTAAGAAAAATTACCTGTTGCTAAAAATCAATTTGCAATCTCCTTTGTTAAAAAAAAATCTCAGTGCCTTTTTAAATAAATTTTGTATTGCTAGCCTTAAATAAATAAATGTTGAAAAATGTACAATCATGTTTTAGAGTAGTGTTATTGAAAGTTGAGCTTTATGTGAGTAGCAATAAAGTTTTAAATTGATTACTGTGTTTCATTTACTGCTTGTTATACACACGTTTGTTATTACCCTTTTGGAGAGGCGTTTTAGGCAATAAATCAATAGATTAATTGCCCTTACTATGTTGGTGTTAATTCGTAGAAAGTTATCCTATAATATTTCTTATTACACGACATGATACATATTTTCCCACACAAACAGTAACTCAAAAACAAATAATACAAGGTATCTCTTTCGAACAAATCTCGCGACCCTGGCAGGAGCTTACACCCCTAAAACGACAAAGAAAGTATCAGAATCCGGAATTCAATGTGTTTATTGTTGCAAAATTTTCAAGTCTTATGAAGGAACTTGAAAGTTGTCTTTTATTTTCCCTCGTTTGATCTTTTCGATTTACTAGTAACAAACATGATGCATTTACGTGTCGTTTTAATAATTTTTGTTTTAAGCTGAAACATTGATAATATATGTATTTAAAACGACGCCGAAGCCCTTTTAAAACACCTTTAAAACATCATTCTGTCTCTATCATCTTCAAACGAATAACAGAGACAACGATATTTTAAATGTCTTTAGTGATTTGCGGTTTAAGCGAACTTCACTCGCTTACGTGAGAAATTTTACTGTATGTGCTTAAGTGAGATAGTGTAGTAATTATGGTTTTCGTTAGCCTATATTGTGTCCCACTTTTGGGCCAGGTCATCTTATTTTTCTTGCCAAACCTTACCCCTGTCTTGTGTGTTCTCTGGTAATATGAACCTCGCAAACCATATCAGATCGTTACACACTTTACGAGACTTACCAATAAAATTATCTGATCTTCCACAGACCTTAAGAAAAGATGACGAAACCAATAGAACCAAACAAGAAATACGACTTTGGTCGTGACGTAAACGACTTGCTTATGGGTGGTGTGTCGGCCATGTTTGCATCCGTCTTCACAAACCCAATAGAAGTCGTGAAGGTCAGGTTGCAACTGCAAGGGGAACTGAAGGCGAGCGGGACACATGCTATATTCTACAAGAACGTACCCCACGGCCTCTATGTAGTGGGGAAGAATGAAGGAATTGTTGCGCTACAGAGTGGACTGACGGCTATGCTTGGGTTTCAGTTCTTTTTGAATATTTTTAGGTAAGGTATATTTTCTCATTTTGTTAATTTGAAATTACCTATATTTAAATATCTACTATTTAAATTTATTTTGGTCCATCGAGCCGGATTATTTACAACATTGGTATGGCTCGCTAAGAAGTATCTATCACAAACGACAACAAAACAGATCGATTTTTGTGACAGACCGCCCATTGTGTCACCCTATTTAAAACTTCCTAATTTATAAGTATCTGTTATTTATTTGGTGTACATTTTAAAGGTATTCTATTCTTTTGTATTCTCACATTTACAGATTAGGTTTCTTCCGAATAGCTGAAAGACGGGGAATACTGAAAGACTCAACAGGCACCACATCGTTGCTAAAGGGCGCAGGCGTCGCGGGATTGGGCGGAGCTCTGGGCTCCATAGCCGGCACTCCTTTCTACCTGGTGAAGGTCAGGCTGCAGTCCCAGGCCGCCAGGGCTATAGCTGTTGGACATCAGCACGAACTCACAGGCACCATGAGCGCACTAGCTGATATATTTAGAAAGGAAGGCGTTAAAGGTACTCGTGGATTTGAGGAGTAATTATTTACTGTAAAGAAGTAGCATTGGATTGTTAGAAAATGAAAGTCTCTTACCAAGACTGGTCCTGAGATGAACAACTAATGATTATTCAAAAATGGAAATAAAAAACGGTACTCTATGGTCTTGGAACCAGATTTAACCAGACTTATCAGTGTGAGGTCGATCTTGCCAGCACGTTTGTGATTAACTTGTGAGAAACTAAAACCGTGCAAGAATAACAGACTGTACCCAAGTTCCATTTTACGTCTGCAATCACAGACCTACAAAATCCAACCAGATCTGATTCTCTTATTGTCAAATTGACACTAGGAAAAAGAAAATTCTAATCACTTTGTTACCACCATTACAGGTCTGTTTCGAGGCGTCGGTCCTCAAATCCCGCGCGGCATGGCGGGCAGCGCCTCACAAATCCTAAGCTTCACATACGCTAAAGACTGGCTGCGTGCAAACAACTGGTTTACTGAAAAGCCGCTGATGCTTTCGTTCTTCGGCGCAAACCTTGGAGGAATCGTCATGACGCTGTGCTTAAACCCCTTCGATGTTATCGCTACTAGACTGTGTAATCAACGTAAGTAAAATATTTATTTACTTTACTTTTTAAAACTTGGAAAACCAATCACCTAATAAAACACTTGAAACCCTTTTGATTGATTTCTAATATCGTGTATTATCTCTAGTAGCGCTTCTTATAGATGTCATAGTGATCGCTATTGAAAAACGAACTTAATTATGCATATAAACTGTCTGCTTTTATAAGAGTTCGATTTGTTGGATTGCCGAAGAAACGTGTGATAACTTATGAGGCATAGTTTATATATCCCGAAATCAACTGTTCCTAAATTGACCAACGGCAACGTAGCGAAAAAAATCTACAGCTAGATTTAACCTAGTTGAAGTAAACTGTGTAGCCGACTATTTAAATACATTTTATTTCAGCTGTCGACGCTCAAAACAAAGGGAAACTCTACAAAGGCATGATAGACTGTGGATTAAAAATGATCCGGCTCGAAGGACCACTATCCTTGTACAAAGGCGTAGGGGCTAACTACTTAAGACTCGGTCCCCATACGGTGTTGCTACTTGTTTGTTGGGACAAATTGAAGGACATTGATGATTACCTTCGTAGTTGACCCCCCCTAAAATCATAAACCAAGGTGAATTAGGTTTTTCAGACCATAGCGGAACAGCAATACAAATCTGTATACCACATGATAACACCACCCAGCCTACGCAAAAAATAGATTATTTAACGATATAAATATATTAAAGTTTAAGTCTGCATTACAAGTCATAGACTGGAACCAATTAATAAATGACCAAAATATGAACGCAAAAAATATATAACAAAAAAACAGCATTTAAGCTAACCAATGTTTTAAACAACTGCATACCTTTACGTAAAATAAAATTAAAATCTATTTTTAAGAAAAAAAGGTTAATGAAGGTATCAAAACCTCCTGCAAAAATAAGAGACTCTTAAAAACAATTATACTTAAAACAAAGAACCCACAATACTATAAAAGATATTAAAAAAAACCGTAACAATAGCAAAAAAACTACAATAAATTGACAAAATAAAAAAATCTAGTAGCAAAGTCAAAACAATGTGGTCAACAATAAACGAGCGAACCAATAAAACAATAAAATATATATAATAGCCAATATATTTAACAACTTTTTTGGTTTGAAATCTTTATAAAGTTAATTGTTTATTGCTTTTGCTATAGTTTCAAGAAAAATGAATTTTTTGAATGATTAAAAAATCTAAAAATGATATAACCATAAAAGTGTCCTGAATTGTGCAATTGTTGCACCGATAGTGCGATATGTTTATATATGTATAATAATATACCGGATGACATTTTTTACCGTCTCGACCTTCATATGGTGTGTTGTGTAACTAGAATAGAAGGCAGAAAGGCCTTCAGATTCATCGTAGGTGACTAAAGGAGCGCGGGATGCGGACGGACGGGGATGCGGGTGAGGCTCGTGCGCCTGCGAAAAATCAATAAGGCCGCATATCGGCCGGCTTCAAATGGTAGGACCGCGCTACGAAATCATTGAAACATGCCGCGCATTGAGTAGGGTGCGTATTATTTGAGTTTCGATAGATATTAATTGTTTTTTTTTTTTCAAATTTCTGTTTTTGTTGTTCTAGTATGAAAATGTTACTTTAAATGTGTAGTATTTATTGCTAGATCAGTTTCATTACAAATCATTCAAAAATAAAAATTATAAAAATTCTATGTCAAAGGCTTCTACTCCGTTCACCTATTACCCCCATTTTTTTTCAAGACGTTAAAAAATGTCACCCGGTATACATGGTATATACATATATTAATTGTCTAGAAATATTTAAATTTATTATTGGTTTAAATGTCATCATCACTTTGTCTTTGTTTCGTCTATAGTTTTTGTCACACGTCAAAATTGTTAATATTTCAACGTCATTTATGTAATACAACATTTAAATCATCTTTAATTATAATCGAAACGTGACTTCGTCGTTGTCGTTGTTGTGTCTGGCTATGAGAGAAAGAGAGAAAGAAAACGTGTGCTCGCACCTCTCTCACTTGCCCCTACAGTAATATACGAAACGTAGCTCTTTCTCTTCACTAACTTATATCTCCCTCTCAACTTGCGTTCGCCTCGCCCGATCACACTTTTCGTAACACTCTCGTCTCGCATTCGCCAGCTTACTCCCCAACTCAAGCGTGCGTAAAAAAGTTTTACTTCAAAAAAATTGTGGCATAGACGAACTTCCACCATGTTTACTCAGATGATGCGCTGGTAAGCTTACACTACCATTTTATAAATTAATAAACCAGTCTTTTGAAGAAGGCGTATTCCCTGATCAGCTGAAAATAGCATTAGTGAAACCTGTACATAAGGAAAATAACAAAACAGAGCCAAGTAATTACCGTCCCATAGCTCTACTGCCTACTGCTTCAAAGATTTTCGAGAAAGCGATGTTTAACCGCGTATATACTTTCTGCGAAAATTATAAAGTATTTGATGAATGTCAAAATGGCTTTCGGAAAAATCGATCAACAGCATTAGCAGTCCATACATTTATACAGGATGCCTTACCGCCTGATGGTGCCAATCTCGCAAGAGAAATTTACTGTCGTATCCTCGTAGGCGGCTACTGTTAAAATTTCAGCCGAATCGCACTTCAGGTTTTGTTTTGACCGCCTCTGAAAGCGGGCGTGTCCGCGGATTTTAGAAAAATGGAAAAAGAGCAATATCGATCGGCGATTCTTGTTTTTGGAAGGGAAATCGCGCAGCAAAATCAAAGAACGCTTGAATGATGTGTACGGTGAATCCTTCTCCTTCAACGGCGACCGTCAAAAATTTGTTTCACGAGTTTCAACGTGGTCGTACGTCGGTTTTTGATGAGCCACGTCCAGGTGCCCCGAAAACGGCTACCACGGAGGATAACGTGACAAAAGTCTACGGTCTCGTATTGGCAGACCGCCGATTGGCAGCGCGCGAGATAGCTAGGACATTAGGCATATCAAAAGACCGCGTGGGTCATATCCTGCATGAAATATTGGGCAAAAGAAAGTTGTCGGCGCGACTTCAGAGCAATGTTTGACGCTGTTTCAGCGCAATCCGAAGAAATTTCTGGGTCGTTTCGTGACCATCGACGAAACATGAATCCATTGGTACACACCAGTGACCAAGGAACAGTCGAAACAGTGGACTTCACCCGGCGAACGTGCTTCGAAGAAGGCTAAAACTGTCCTATCGGCCAGAAAGGTGATGGTCACCGTTTTCTGGGATTCACAAGGTGTGATCAACATCGACTACCTGGAGAAGGGCAAAACGTCACAAGGCTCTACTATGCTATGATTATTGGGCCGATTCGACGCTTTATTGCAAAAAAAAAAACGGCCCCATTTGGCGAAGAAAAGGTGCTCTTCTACCATGACGTGCCTCATTCACCCTATTCTCCAGATTTGGCCCCGTGCGACATTCTTTGCCTTCCGTTACCAAACTTGAAAAAGTCACTTGTCGGGCAGAAAATTGAGTCGAATAAGAAGGCCTACTTTGCAGACCTCCCGAAAACGTATTTTTTAGACGGGTTTAAGAAGTTGCAAGAATCGCTGGGTCAAGTGTATCAAGCTAAAAGGAGACTATGTTGAAAAATAAATAGCCACTTTTCCAAAATTTACGTTTTTAGGGTTCCGCACCTCAAAAGGAAAAAGCGGAACCCTTATAGGATCACTTTGTTGTCCGTCCGTCCGTCCGTCTGTCAAGACCCTTTTTCTCAGGAACGCGTGGAGTTATCAAGCTGAAATTTATATCAAATACTCAAGTCTACTGTCCCTTAAAGCTGTGAAAAAATCAAGCTTCTAAGCTAACGCAATCAAAAGATATAGCCGTTTATGCCGCAAATTTCCGTAAATTTTCGAAACTCGCAAGGGAATCAAAACCTAAAGGGTACTTCCAGTCGATCTAGAATTTTGAAATTTGGTACGAAGTAACGTCTTATAGCACAGATAAAGGAAAAATTGCGAAAACCGTAAGTTTTTGGTTACATCATATAATAAAAATATTTTTTTAAATTTTAAACTTTATACCTACAGGTTTGTACGGAACCCTCGGTGGGCGAGTCCGACTCGCACTTGGCCGGTTTTCTTTTGTAGGCTAAGTACTTATCGGACCACCCTCGTATAATGCTTGATATGACCAAAGCGTACGATAAAGTACAGTATGACATTTTACTAAATAGAGCACAGTTAGTAGAAATATAATAATAATAATATTCCACAACTTCACACAACGCCATCTAGTCCCAAGCTAAGCAGAGCTTGTATTATGGGTACTAGACAACTGATAAACATACTTATATATTTCTAAATACATACATATTATAGATAAATTACACCCAGACACAGAACAAATGATCGTGCTCATCACACAAACATTTGTCCTGGGTGGGAATCGAACCCACGACCTCCGGCATAGCAGTCAGGGTCGCTAACCACTAGACCAACAGGCCTGTCAAAAAATATAATAGCAAAATGAACGAACTTCAGAGATTCCGCTCTGTCAGAAAGGTGATAAATGTATCCACCAACAAGATACACACTCCGAAACAAAACACGACTAAATTTACCAACATCCCGCCTAAAAATAGACAACAAGCCCTAAGTTATGTCAATAAAAATATTTAATAAGTTACCAGAATCCATTAGAAGAAAAAAAAACCATCTATTCACTAACAAATTTAAAAAAAATCTATTATTAAGTTAACAGAGTTAACGAATATTTAAATGATAAATCTCTGAAATGAGTTTAGAAAACCCAAAGCATATTTTTTATTTTATTTTAGAATAAGTTAGATTATAATATAAGTTATATGAAATTTAATTTCTAAATTGTTATTTTATTTTTGTTTGATTGCGGACGCTCTTAATGTGCACGTTCGTTCTCACATTGATAACTTCAACAAATGATGTAATCAACTTAAGGTGAATGCTTCAACCAGCCCGCGAAATTCAAATTTTCTTACGTTTTTGCAATTTACAGGCCAGTGCTAGGTTGTATGTTGATTAAAATATTATTCGCGCCTGTAAGACATATGTAGTTACAGAATTATAATCATCAAAATCATCAATACAACGCTCTAAGTTCATAAAGCTGTAGGAATGACTTTTTCTCTTTTTTTTTCTTAGGCCTCTACCTACTGTATTTCCTTTGCTGTGACGTGACTTCCGACGGGGTCCACGTTTGTGTCTAAATCCAATGTTTACCACCTAAGCATAAACATTGTGGAATGCAATAATAAATTAATAAATATCTTAGGACAACCAACACACCGTTATCTGATCCCAAACTAGGCAGAGCCTGTACTATGGTAAACAGACAACTGATAAATATACTTATATATTTCTAAATACATACATATTATAGATAAATTACACCCAAACAGAACAAATGATTGTGCTCATAACACAAAGATTTGTCCTGGGTGTGAATCGAACCCACAACCTCAGTCTTTGCAGTCAGGGTCACTAACCACTAGACTAACAGGCCAGTCAAATATAATAAAGTATTGGGTATGTATTGAGAAGGTTTAAATTGATTTTGAATTTGTTAACAGAGCGGAAATGGGTTTTCTGATCGTTGTTATAGTTTTAACGTAGTTTTTTTTTAGCTAAAGTGTTTTTTTTTAATCACGATATTTAGTTGAAAGAACCCTTCACATTTTTTTTGTGTGTCGTCTACTTCTCATATTGCCGAAGGAAATGGTATAACGTCAATAGTACGCGGGTTACTAATAATGTATCATGTGTCAAATAAATCGTAATTAACTCTTATAATCTTATCACTACGTTTTCGTTTTTTAGTTAGTCATTTTTGTGCCGCATTTAAAATATATTATTTTCTTATGACGGCAGCTATTGTAGCGTGGTTATAAGTTCTGACGCTTTAGAATATTTCATTTTGATTGATTTACGCAGATTGGCCTTTCTAAAAAAAAATACACATTATAAATGATTTTAACAATACACCTCTGTGATAAGGAATCATTGCCATTTTATATATTGTATTCTTTAGACATATTTTTAGCTTATTATTATAACGAGTTATTTTTGTTAAACCTGTATATATATCGCTTGATCATGTGTTCTCAATAAAATTATATTTGTTAATAAATTGTTGGTTTTTTTTTTTCACAATGCCATCTTCGAATATCCCCAACAATTTATTTCATGCTCAAATATAACAATACGATGTAATTTAATTATATTACAAGATACTAAATTAACTATAAAATGTAACTCAGAAATAAAAGCCTCAAATAAATGGTACTTCAATGTTTATTGTAAAAATGCACGATAAAATATGTTCTACTCATACAATTGGAGCTTACATTCAAACTTATAATTATTTAAAACAAATTAATTAAAAAACAAAATAATCCTTAACCCTCTACTTAGTTATAAATTATGCGCTAAAAGTGATGTTCTAATAAAACTTGTAAATATTTTCGAAGACACAAGTTTATGGACGTTACAATAGGATGTATTCAGTGCCTACAAAAACCTTTGTGCGATATTTAAGACACTTTGATACCTTACAAAAATGAATTAAAAAAACTGCCGTACTAGAGGCTAACTAGCTAGCTAACTGTAGGTTCCGTACCAATGATATTGAAATCTTATACTAGTCAAACAAAACACGAATTCATCACAATACACTTTATACTAACACGCTAAGACACACGGCAGTCGAGGTCATAAAACGTGCGAGCGGGATGGAGTACATTTATTACGGGATTCTTAAAATCTACTGGGTCACGCTCTCGCTTTTTATGACCGCGCCTGCCAAGAAACATTGCGTTAAATACGGTAGATAAATTACCTAGCATACAAAACGCCAAATTAAATTACAATTTGTGATAATATGGAAGATCTGTATTCATTTCTTATCTTACAAAGTTGGTACGGAACTATAATTGTTACTACGTATTTTGTACTTTAAAACGTCTTGAAGACGAACACCGTTCCGAAGTTCGAGTACCGACTATATGACATCATATTACGCCGGTTATACCCGAAGAGTTAAACAGAGTAGCATACATACTTCAGCAGGTATGTTTAAGTCCTTATGTAGTACCAATTATATGAATGTGTTACTTCCCATATCATTAGGCAAGCTTATTTCGTTTAAACCAGGCTGAAACACGGGTGGACTGAGAATTTGTATGGAGAAAAGCAACTTAAACACGCTGCCCGTCCTAGGTAACGTAAACACAGCACCTCGTGCTTACCAGTAACACTAGCGACCGCTGCGCCAACCAGGCAGGGATTTTATTCAATTTTGTGCTCACATTTCGGTACTCTCACTTCGGTCGGCATAAAACATGCAAGCACCAAACAGTTTGGATCTCTGAGATACTCAAAAAAGGCAAAGTAAGTAACTGTTACAACTATTTCCTTCAAACTTATGAGAAATTTGTTCCAAGTGTTTTGCAATACTGCATCTACATAGGTCACATTTAAGAATGTTTAAAAATTCGCTTTTTGTTGTCACTAATGTAAATGTAGCATTATTAAACCTGATATCAGATGCTTCACGGTCTTCGGAGAGTGATTGAAAGATATATCAAAATTCAACATTATCTTTACTTGATTGGTTCTGGCGACCTAGAAGCCCGAAAGTCTGACAACCAGTCTTACGAAATGAAATGTCTTACGAACTTGTAAAATACTTGTATTCATTTTCATTTGGTGAGATTGGGATGGGATGGGATTCACAAATGAACTCATTTTTCACTTTTAATTTATTACCGTAATTTGGTACTACTTTGCTCCTTTATGGGTAATTTTGCTCCTATTCTGTAAAATGTTTTCGCCTATTCAACGTTGAAAATTTTGCAAGAATTCATTGTGATATTATAAATTGTGAATATCTCATATCATATCCACATATCAATTTATATCATCCATAATAGCAGAACATATTATAACTGGAGCACTTTGAATTAGGAAAGCATTACTTTGCCCCAACTGCTTTGACAATGGAGATCACATAGAAACTATTTCTAGGAGCAAAGATACCCAACAACATAGGTAATTTTGCTCATTATTATTTGTCAAAAATAAATTCATAATATACTTCATAATATCCATTTCCCTATAAATAAATGTCAAATATTTTTTTATGGGCTTAGCTTTATTTCTTTATAATAATACATCAAGTAAATTTTATAGTTGATTGTTTTAAAAATATTAATAATGTTCTACATTTGGAGCAAATATTGGAGCAAAGTAGCGGTATGTGGTCAGACGTTTCACTTTGAGTGAAAGATATCTGATCATAAACTGAATCATACCGCAGCTGCTGCAGCTGGCTGCGGCTGCTGTTATCTGATTTAACAGAAACACTGGAAGTTATATAAGTCTGACTCTTGGCATATTAATTATCGAAATAGTTAAAAAGTGCACTTACTCTATAATATAATAATACCATGCACCGAGCACACTTTAGTCTAAAGCACGTTTGCCACCTGCTCTCCGATTCCTGATTCAAATCTCATGGCCATCATTTAGTGTTACAAGGGTCTTTTGGTTCGTCTCCAAAATTGAACAATCGACGCCATTTTGTGTAATCCGTAGAAACGGATAACATCGTTACTCAATCACGTAGAAAAAGCCCAGTTTTAAAATGAAATTTGGCACACAGATAGTTTATAACGTAGATTAACACATGTGACAGTTTTATCCCGGTAATTGATGATTTCTGACATCCACGCGAGCGAAGCCGTTGGCAAAAGGTAGTCCAAACTAATCTTAGGAGGAAAGATGAGATTATTCGTATATTTGTTTGTTACGATTTCACACGATGGCACAAGAGTAGACCATGACCTGGGTTAGAACATAAGATACTTCTTATTCCGATATTCAGCTCATTAATATTTCTGCCCTTATCCCAATTTATCTGGGGTGGTGGAGTCTTTTTCTTCCACACCTCTCTATTATTGGTCATCTCGGTAGTTACCTCCATTCTAACCATATCATAATTCACACAGCCCAACCACCGTGTCTTTGATCTCCCCGCTTTTGTAGCCTTTTTTTTTTGGATGGGAAATCATGAAATGACTTCTCCCGCTCTGGGCGGAGTGGGAGGGCGTGTCAGACTTTTACTGACTAAAACCCACCCGTGTTCCTTCAGTTGCCCATGTGCCAGAGTCACGGTATCTCTTTCGAACAATCTCGCGACCCTGGCAGGCTTTTGTAGCCATCGACTTTTACATACTCTAAACTTTCCTCATTCCTCCGTGATAACCGATTTCCACACAGCTAGGGCCGCAGCTACATAAATTGACAAAAACAAAATGGCGGCTTTACGTCCGCTTCTGATTACGCACCAAAAGATCCTGTTAGCGTTACTTAGCTGTTATTTGATTGGTTGTTATTTCCGACAGCCAATCACAACAGCCTAGAACATGAGATTTGATATACGCTTCCCTGATCAGGTTATAGTCTAGTATAACTATCCTTGTATCCGACGAATTAACCGAAAATTTTAATAAAGCGTAGCGTTTACTGATTGATATGTTATAATTGTGTTTAATTAATTGAACCCAACCAAAGGCTCTAATAAAAAATTATAAATGGTGGCTGGGAGATCGATGCGCAAAACTGAAGGCCGTTGAAATATTCATGGTTCAGAATCATGTACTGATTCCATTGTAAGAGGTTGCAAGTCGATATCCTTGCCATTTGCCTTGTATATGATATACAGGGTCATTCTATATTAACTTGATCTACTTGTTTAGTATCAATATCGAAAACTAATAAAATAAAAATCGTAAACCAACTTTGTTCAAAAGTTTAAATGACAATGGTGCCGATTATGTTGTACACCGAACTAAACTAACTAAACTATCTCTAAAATTCCTTACTTTTGGCTATGAGAATTTTAACGCTATTCTGCAAGAAAAAATCTCTTAATTTAAAAATTATTTTGACACGACTAAAAACGAATTTGACAATCAACGTGGTTTTTTTTTTCTTTCGGCTTCGCAACGTGGTACTTGTGTTCGCTACGCAATTAATTTTTTATAGACGAAGGCGCGCGCAAGGGGGCAGCCTGGACGTGTTTTAAATGGAATTTTTCACTTTTTGTTGGAAAAAAAAAACATTACCCACGTGTTTAGATTTCCGGGATTTCATAAAGGGGGTCGAAAATTTCATTATTTTTGCGATAGGACACGCCATTTTCGAGATATAAGCAAAAGAAAAAATAAAAAATACAGCACTGTTTTGCACGTGAAGGCGAGGCGTTGGTGTGAATTTTTGTTCATGACCACTAGTTTTATTCCACACCTTTTTAATCGCGATTAAAAATAGTCAGATTTAGTCAAAATAAATTATTATAGTCAACATTTTTGGTGAAAACCGGCAAACTCAGAATAGCAAAATTGTCATTTTCACTAAACTAATAACTCAGTGCAATCTTAGTGCTGTCAAACTAAAATATAGTTAAGTTGTGTCACTTTAGTCTATTTCAGAATAGGAAATCGTCGTTTGACAGAAATAAACCAAATTTTAGTGATTTTTAATTTAGTTTAGAGAATTTTGTACAACAGAATCCGCACCACTGACTATTATTTTCCGGTTTTTGGAAATTCGTAAAAAATATCAATGTTCCACGAAAAATTATAGCTGATGGATTACGGGCATTGACCTTCGGCCAACGAATCACGATTTTCTTTTTTGTCTTTTTTCTTTCCAATAGTTTTCGATGTTGACACCCAACACGTGGGTAAAGTATTACCCGCTAATTTTATTTGACCCTGTATATTTATAGCTATTCAGTAAAAACGGGATAGAAGAGTAGCTACAAAATAGGTACAGTTGTAAAAAAAAAAAATACATTTTTTTAGGTTTTATTCAGATAAATCGCTACGATTTTATACCTTGTGTATTGAGCAATACGCATAAACAATTTCATAATAGTACAAAAATGGGCGTATTCCGAAGTCAATAAATATAAAACAAAAATTATATTAATAAAAATTTAACCAACAATTTTGATACATCCCACCAAAATATGACGTAAGTTGAATTCGATTCTCCTTGCCGAGTATAAAAATATATGTAATTGAATATTTGGCTAAATACATACACAAACTCACGCTTTTTTTCCCATGAGGGTAGGCAGAAACTACAGAACGCCACCTACTACGATCCTTACATGCACTTTTTGCCTCGCTTAAGTTCATACATCTGGTCATACACGCACACCGCTTGCTACAGTGCTACGCACCTGACCCTTTTGAAGAACATCACCAATAAGGTCATTATATGTTCTCCAAGGCCGCCCCGTTCCGGAATATCCAGTTACATCCTCCTTGTAAATACCTATTTGGCTAAATATCGAAAATATAATAGACAGAAGGAGAATCGAGATGATTTCTTACTCAAATAGCATTTAATTATAATTTGGAAGAGATTCTAGCGTTTTTTTTTTTATTTACAAATTATTTAATTTCAAATATACCAATGTCAGTAGAATCATTTTTAATGAGATTGCATTTTTTTCATCATAATTTGTGATGTGATTAACAGTTTTTGTGATGAATCAAATCTATAGTCTTTGCTATTATTTTATACTTTTCCTAATAAGCTACACAAGCCCTTTGTCCTTAGAGTCATATCTATCAAAATGCTTGCAAAGTACTGTCGTTCTCCGATAGTTATGTCTATTAATTTAGCCAGCTGCAGAAGTGAGAATACGGAATCCACAGAGCAAGAAGTCGCCGCGACGGCAGTGACACGGCTTCACGACAAAAATAGACACATACGGTTTTTAAGAAAAGTGTTGATACCGTGACTAGTAGTGACCGGCGAGGGATCTCCGTGCTCTGTGAATGAAACCAATAAACTTCTTTAACCAAATACTATTTTCCTGTAATGTCTTGTAGAATAGACATACATATCGAGTCTCTAAAACCGACAGCCATCTTTTAAAATATTTTTTACATGTAATCCGAAATTCTCTTGGACGTAATAACATTGCGACGGTATTTTTCGCGCACTGGTTCTTTAACGTACGTATAGAGAAAATCGAATACTGTGTTTTTGACACGCTAAGACTCATTCGCGCATCACTCTGTTGGATTCTCGACGCTCGGTTCAAAAGATAGAGTTGAAAATCTAATGCGAAGTAAAATCTCGCCCCGGTTTTTTTTACGTTCCATGTCTCAAATTCTCACTTCCAAACTGATTAACAATACCATCGCAGTCCACTTACGTATTACACATAAAAACTTAACGTGAATAGCCGTCATACGCTGGATAAGTCGGGTGTGGAGAGAGGTCTCGACTTGAAGCCACGGCTGCATAACTGAGTCACCTGGGTAGGTGTCTTTCCTCGGGTTTCTGGGAAGTACATCCTGGGGAAGAAAGACGTAAAATTAATGTAAGAATAGCAATCAAAACGGTGAAGAGGAAGAGAGAGTTATTTGATGGTCTCTATTACGTCAAAATCCAAAAAAGAAAATGACGTTTAATTTACCCTTTTTTTTATTAAAAACAAAATCACACCTTGAAAATGTATGGGTTTATTTTGTTTTTAAGAAATGACTGTGATTTTATACTGTATCGAGGAAGCTACAGGTAAGTAATCCTATTTCTGAAGTATATGAGGTATAATAGTTTATTTGAAAATATTATTAAATAATATAATAATACTACAGACTAACGTCCCGTCATCAATCGTCCGGCAGTTGCCCACCAGTCTGCACGCGTAGCATGACCACCGTAGAAACGGTATTTATCGACGGAAGAATAGACAAAATCACAGATTGTACAAAGATTTTTACCGTCCAAAGCATGGCGATGTTAAAACTGAAGAGAGGAAATGTTTCTATTCTTCAGTCGAAGATTCCTATTTTTTGATTACTTATTTTAATAACGAACGGTTTTAAAATACTAATACGCACAAGTATACAAAAAAAAAAGAATAGGGCATAAAAAAAACTATGTGTGCAATTCTCACGTGGTAGAAGTGAAACCTTCAAAAATTTTGGCTTCAAGATAATGAGACGAATGTAAAATTTCGGGCAGAGGATACTTGTAGGTTTTAGTAATGATCCTAGTGATACAAAGGACAATGCTCATGGATGTATGGAATCCCGTACCAAGCTGCATCAAAATCAAACTTTGTTTTTATATACTACATTGATCACATTAACTCCTACAAAAGTTCTTTTTGAAAAATAAACCTGGGTTTCGGAGTTATTTTATAAAATCAATATAACCCAAAAACTAGGTCTATTTTGTTCGACGCTACCAACGACGTATTTTATATACCTACTTAGGCACGTTATGACGGACATTATTGCTCTGAAAGCAGCGTAATCTACTTATATTAGTAGGGAAGAATTACGCGAGAATTAGTGAGCCGGTAATATGGGTAACATATCATTGGACGCCACTGCGATCACACTCCCACACCAACACTAATACCATTATCAGCAGTCTATAATGTTCATACTGCTGGGACACAGGCCTCCTCTCAAACTCACGACGTACTTACTACTCATAAGTCGCGGCCGCTACCACTGGGCCACCACTGCTCACCAATACCAATTAAACTTAACATTATCATAAATAAGGGGGACCAGTCAGACTGATAGGTAAATGATAGAAAAATGACACAAACAAGTCCATTTGGGTTTTTATTAGGGATCAAAGTCAAAAATATTTATTTAAAATACTTTTACATAAATCACTGAAAATATTTCTGAAAAAAATCATCTGAATCTATTGCCGGCGCAGTTACGTCACTATTCCATCCCCAGCTCAAATACCACACTATCATCATTACATGAGCACAGCAGCCCACTGTTCGCTTACCGACGAGGCAGCTGCAGCAATAACCTACTATGGTTTCTAATGTATTGGCCACAGCAACATCTCTGCTAATCAATAAATACATGTGATAAGTATGACTGTTGACATGTCTTGATTTAATCCTACCTCTTAAGAGGTAAAGCCCTAAAAGCCTAAAGCCCTAAAATCAAAGGTACATATCATCATCGATAGAATTATTTACCTCAACTGAATAAATACCAGTCCAACAGATGTGTTCCCCATAATAAGATCTAGCCTGTTTGAATTGGTAGGTCCCAAGAGCTAACCATTTTTAATCAGTTGTTGACAATCATGGAAAGCTATCTAAATGTTGAGCTATCTATCTATGTCATGGATTTGATCTAACTTGAGCAGGGTGTAGGTTATGTTGTGGAGGAGGTGGCGGCTCAGGATTATTGAGATCTCCACATGGTCCAGCATCAGGCAGATCTAGGCGAATGGAGTCGTGCAGATCAAGACGTTGAACTTCTCTTGTAGCTTACCTTCAGCAAGCAGCACATACTTTTTCCAATCTTGATATCTATAAAAATAACATGATTAAATATGTAATACAAAACATTTCATAATGGGTTATAGATTGATAAAAGTATGTATTGTAATATGAAATAACTAGGAATACATGATAATGATCAGGCAGTAATTGTGTCAAAATGGATGATACTATCTAATATTTACATTATTTATTTGTGAAACCTTCACTTATCAGGACTCAATATTTTAAATACATCTAATAATAATATTATCACTATCATCTATAGAAAACTGGAGAAAAGAAGAGCAGTAATATAAGTTGAATTAGGTTTCTTTTTTTATGTTGCAACATAAATAAAAATATTTACCAAATGCAGCGGGACATTTCTAACTAAAATGTTTCTCTCTTGTCGGTCTTGTCTCACAGGATCTGTTCTAGTTGCGCAGGCAAAGATAAACTGCCTTTATTGACTGTGTTTGCTCAATCTTGAAGCAGTGTCAAACACTCTGTACAAAGCACACATTCTGAAGACACCTGCAATTAAAACAATGAGTGAAAAAGTGTGATTTTACCCTATAAGACGTTATCTATCTTCTGTAACATATTCCAAGAAATTACACCTACAAGTAATCAAGAGTAAAGCGTTTTTTGGCCTCAAACAGATTTGTTTTTTTTCGTTATTTGTTTGTTGGATATTTCCTGTGCGAGTCTAAATATGATTTTTTTCATTCTATAAACATGTTTTGTAAGCTGGTACAGTCATTAAAAGATTAGTCAGGAAATAGGTGCCTGACATTCATAAGTAAGTAATTATATATTCAAAGAGTAAAATAAGATCTGCTTACCTGAGTAGGATTTATCCAAGACTGCAACAAGTTAATCATTGGAGTAGACGCTTGTTCTAATGATTATGTGGATCGGTTTCTGGGTATCAAAAACGAGCAATTGATACATCGTCGGTTTTGCCGGGTGACTGATGATGTCAGTCGGTCTACTCGAGATATTTGCACAATGAAATACTCACAAAAAAGTACATAAAATACAAACAAGTTCTACTTTTCAAAAAACAATTCAATAATTATTATTCAATGTCAACTCCCAAAAACACAGCGCAAAAGCAAACCACAGAGTACATTATACGCAAAATGTCAGACTCAGATGCACAGATAACTAATCGATTCTGTTGCATTCTACATCTTTTTTACCGGCTGTTAAGGGCTAATTAACCAAAGATCAATAATGATAATCTTTTAAATAGAGATTTTATTCTATTGTAGTTTTATTAAATTAATGTAGAATCGACAGAGTATTTTTTTTTCAGTGATAATGGCACTTTCAAAAATTAAGGTTGTGTTAATCATTTATCGTGTGAAGTGAAACGGAACGTCATTTATAAGGATATGAATTTACGTAAAACAATATCCATACTTTTAAACTCAAAAATAAATATCCTGTTCAAAAACAAAATCCCGGACGCGTAATTTCGTAAAAAAATATGAAACTAATTACTACAAAATGTTGGTCTTGATGCGTGAGACTTTTTGGTACCACTTTTGAGCATTCTCCTTTTGATAATTATTTTACATTCACTAAACAGCGGTAAAAAAATAATAATTAGAAAACATGCCTTTTTATTGTGATTATCGATTCGTAAATATCATCAAAATATAGAAGAACGACGAACATAAGAAACACTGTATAATGCTTCCTATCTCATTTTCTCCCACGTTAATCTTATGAATATATGTGTCTGTCTCCTTTTACTGTCGCTTTTTCGTTTTCGTTTCATAGAGTTTCAAGTCACAACGGTGCTAAAGAAGTTTTCACTTCAAAAATTCGTACGCATCGTTGTCGAGGGAATAGCAAATTAAAATGAACATTGGGAAAAGCTAGGCAGATGATGTACTTACTTCTGGAACACAAACAGTGACGCACTGACAGCGGAGAAGACCAAGAAGGAGTAGGGTCCGATGGCCTCTCGCATGCTGGGGAAGGACATCCCGACGAGGAAGTTACCGCCCCAGTTGGCGAGGGAGCCCCACGCCATGCCTGCAGGTCGGGGACCTACTTCGAATATCTCTGTAGGAGGTAGAAAAAACAGTTTGGTTATTAGACTTTTAAACAATACTTGCTAAGGCCCAGAATGCGTAGCAATGCCTTTTCATATACATCTTTTGTTATTAACAAATTTCTCAGACGTGCCTTCAAAAACTTACCAAAGTTTCTTTTCAATCGGTCAAGCCATTTTCGAGTTTTTACGAGACTACTGCACGGCCATTGATTTTTATATGAGTACAATAATGCTTTTGCATTTCCATTAAGGGTCAATTTACACCGGCACTTAACGCGATGCTGCGCATACTTTTAAAGATTCCGAAATAAAATCGAACTTATTTACTATACACCGTGCAGGCGCGGTCCGAGGGGGGGGACCTAGTGGTCATGACCCCCCCCCCCCCCAAAGAGTCGAGAGCCTGAATGATACACTCCAGTTTTAAGTAAGTTTGTAGTCTTGCATTCTACATTCTCTTGATACTCGACCTTTTCTTCATAGACCGACCAAGCAAATAATTCCCGGTTCTTTTGGAATGATCATAAGAAAATCTAACCTATCCGAACGTGGGCAAAAATTTTCGAAAAAATTCGAGCTTACTACGCTCGCTCTTATATCTTTAATTTTCCTAGGTTCCTGAACTTTCCTAGTATAAGTCAACGATGTAACTCCTAGTTCTTTTTGAATATACATATTGGTGCCGATTCCCTTATTCACAAACTAAACTAAATTTAAGTTCAGTGCATCTTTTTCTTTCTATTTCATTAAGAAAAGGACAGAAGATAAATTTTAGTTCAGTCCTGTCAAATTAATCAGCGCTTGACGTAAATTGACGTAATTTTAGTAGGCAAGTTTTTAATCACGTCTAAACTTGTATGGAGCGCTGATTAATTTGACAGGACTGAACTAAAATTTATCTTCTGTCCTTTTCTTAATGAAATAGAAAGAAAAAGATGCACTGAACTTAAATTTAGTTTAGTTTGTGAATAAGGGAATCGGCACCATTATCAAACAAAACTGAACCTAAACGAGGAGAGTAATTAAAATTTTCGAGCTCACTTCGCTCGTCTTTGCATTCAACAATATCATAGTTGCTAGGGCTATTCTGGCATAAGTCGACAATGTAAATCCTATTTCAGTTTGAAAACAAAAAAAAAGTAACCTGAACGACGCGGGTTGCTAAAATTTTTCGAGCTCGCTTCGCTCGCTCTATCATTCATCATTCTCGTGGTTGGCAGGGATATCCTGCATAAGTTGACAATGGAACTTCTATTTCTGTTTGAAAACATAACAAAAAAACTCTGAACGGGGCGGGTTGTTAAAATTTTCGCGCTCGCTCCGCTCGCTCTAGCATTTATCATTGGAGTGGAGGATGTAAAATTGTGGAGAGCAGACACAAGAGGGCCAAAACTCTTCCTCGCTCGTGAAATGAAAATGAATTTTGTGTGTGTTTGAGAGCATGTTTTGGAACGCGAAAATGCAGATTTTTTGCAACACTAGTGTATTTTTTTCAAAATCATGTATACTTTTAACATGTTGCAATTTCTCTCCACATTATTAGGAACCCAAGACTTTAATTAATGGGAAATTAAAAGGATTTTTATCATCTATAAAACTTACCCGAGGCAATGAAGTACGGAATCGGGCCGAGTCCGAACCCGTAGACTAGAACATACGCCATCACCGCTATCATGCACACGTTAGGCATCCATGACACCACATCCTGGAAAGAAAGAAAGGAAATATGTTTATTTACTGTAAACATGACACAGAAAGAAGACAAACACTAAAAAGAAAAAGTTGGGGAACAATCATCGTCAAGCCACATCCACGCAAAAGAACCATCGCTCAGCATAATGCTGGATCTTATGCGAGACAGAGCCTCAGCGCTGGTTTTCAGCGATAGCCGGCGATGACGCCAGCGTACTTTTTATCTAATTTAATTTTTTCGTTATAAATATAACAAAAAAAAAACAACGCACGCGCCGCCGACACACAGAAAAGACTTCTGAGCACGGGACATTAAATCCATACTAATATTATAAATGGGAAAGTGTGTGTGTCTGTTTGTCCGTCTTTCACGGCAAAACGGAGCGACGAATAATAATATAATAATAATATATCTTAGGACAACCAACACACTGTTATCTGATCCCAAACTAGGCAGAGCCTGTACTATGGTAACCAGACAACTGATAAACATACTTATCTAATATATAAAATTCTCGTGTCACAGTTTTCGTTGCCATACTCCTCCGAAACGGCTTGACCGATTTTGATGAAATTTTTTGTGCTTATCCGGTATCTATGAGAATCGGCCAACATCTATTTTTCATCCCCCTAAATGTTAGGGGTAGTCCACCCCTAAATTTTTATTTTTATTTTTTAGACCAAAATCTTTAATTTCTATTTTTTTATGATACAACATACAAAAATACATACAATCCTCAATTTTCACCCTTCTACGATCAACCCTTATTTTTTAATAGCCATTTTAGTAATTTAATCATTTTTCCTCTCCGGTCGAAAACTGATCAATCGTCATTTAATTAGTATGTTATATTATTATTATGTTAATATATCTCGGGACCCTAGGATCCCGGTCTTTTGGAAGGCGTACGAGAGGCCAAAGCCAACTCGCAGAGGCCCCTTAGAAAATTTAGATGACGTGAGGCACTAACCGACGATTATCCCCGTATGCACTGTGCAAGTGCACCCAAGGACAACCTCCGGTTGGTGTTGGACTATTGCAGGATATGGAAACCAAGACGTTGGACTATGTACATGGATGGCTAAAATGGACTGGTTACCAAGAACTATGGAAGGACCCCTGCCGCATCAATGTTTTGTACTTACATGGATTAAATGGCAGGGGGTGACTTGCACACTCAAAAATGGGCCCCCAGAAACCGTCGCCGGCACATAGTGACGCAGTGACAAGGGGGCAACACTTCCTGAGGTGCTTGAGAAGTGGAGAGGTATTCCACGGCTTTCAGAACAATCCCAGAGCCCGGAAGATGGTCAAGATCCCTACGAGCACTTACTGGAATACTTCCTTTCCCCGAGCACGTTTGCTCTTGCGAATCTCCACTCAAGCCGGCCAATAAAGGCAAGAATGAGGTGGGAGCTCTGAATCTCTTCAGTGTTCACTCCAGCCGGCCAATAAAGGCAAGCCAGAGATGAGGAACACGAATTCTCCCGGGAGATAGGGTCCGTGGGGTCGCTACTACCCAACAGCACGCCACATGCTGCCCTGCGGGGTTATTATTATTATTATTAAGAGGTCCGAAACGACTTAAATTTAACCGTTTATAAAAGAAAGCTGTCTTAGTTACACTATTTATAACTCAAAAACGGCTCAACCGATTTGGCTGAAAATTGGTGGGGAGGTAGCTAAGACCCAGGAGACAGACATAGTATACGGGTGTCCAAGAACCTGGCGTCCAACTGGATTCCCACGATGCCCCAAGTTCTAACAGTACTCAGAAAAATATTTTTAAAAAATCCACCCCATGTACTTACAGAATTATACTGATTTCAAAAAAAAGGGGAAATGAGCACCCTGTGACATACTTTTGAATGCTGTGACTGCTAATGCTGATAATTTCGATATTTCTTGGAGGTTTTGTAATCTAGGGTATTGCTGTGTCTAAATAGAATGTAAAAATAATGTACTTATTGTACCATTTTAAAATAAAATATTATTTTAACTAAAGGTGATATGGAAAACTATTGAATTTCGCAACTTTGACCGACTGTAGTGTAAAAAAAATGTACCAAAATAGTATGGCAAGTGACGTCAAATTTTGACGCGTTTATTCCTCTTTTTAAAAAGGTATAATACTTACACATTAATTTGAAAAAAAAAAATTTGATAATATTTTTACTCAACAACCCAATTTTTACGAAGTGCCTACCTACTAACGGTAACTGTCGGACCCTTTCTTGTCTTAGAAACTGTTATGTTACTACTATTATTTACTTCGGTTCCAAGAGTGAGCAAGAAGGAAATACACACAGGTAGATGGGTTCCCAGTAGAATAAAAGCAAAGAATGTTAGTTTAAAGATATTTTATTACAATAAATGTTCAAAATGTTGACCACCCGCGGCAATACAAGCTCTCACTCTCCTTAAAAAGGACCGCTTTATGTTTCGCGAGTAACTTTTTTGACGTATCACCTGCACTGCTTGTGTTATCTTCTCACGAAGGTCAGCGATGTCATTAATGGGCTTCGCATAAACGAGCTCCTTCATAGTTCCCCAGAAAAAAAAATCCAGCGGATTTAAGTCAGGTGAGCGGGCTGGCCACGGGATTGTTCCTGATCGCCCAATCCACCTGTTCGGGTATTGCTCGTCCAAAAACTCTCTAACGGATACGCGAAAATGTGCTGGACAGCCGTCGTGTTGGAACCACATATCTGGTGGGGTCTCTTCTAGTAAGTTTGGCAAATCATTTTGAAGAAAATTTAAATATGATTCGCCAGTCAAATTCTCGGGCATCTCAAATGGACCAATAATATTCCCACAGAGAATACCGGTCCACATGTTCACTTTGAACCGGTACTGGGATCTATCTTCTCGCATCAAGTGCGGATTTTCCACATGCCACTCGTGCAAGTTGTGTAGGTTCATGTAGCCATCCTTCTTAAATGTTGATTCATCTGACCACAAAATTTTGTCGATAAAGTTTTCGTCTTCTCGATGTTTTTGCAGGATTGTTTCACAAAACGCGACTCGGCTCGGATAGTCTCGAGGTAAAAGACTTTGCACTCGCTGTACGTGGTACGGATGATATTCTTCTTTTTGGAGAATACTGTGTGCTGTGCTCTTCGGTATCCCCGTATCAGCTTCTATTCCTCGCACAGAGATGCTTGGATTTGCCGACACCGCCTCTAAAACTTCATCGCGTATGAAGTCATTTACGGGTCGTCCTTCACCAGCTACTTGATTGGGGAACCGCCCGTCACATAGTGATCTGTGCACATTAATGAAAACTCGATGGTCGGGATATCGCGTAGCCCTCGGATACCTTTCTCTGTAAAGTCTCGCTGCAGCTCGTCCATTACCTCTACATTCTCCATAAATGTAGTGCATATTTGCGTATTCTTGCGGAGTGTAGGTCGCCATGGTAGCACACACAAAACACAAACTGTCCAAACACAGGCAAAGGTCGTCGTAAAGAGTTCGTTTCAAAGTCCAGAGCACAAAGAGTAATCGAGTCCAATAAACAAAGCTTTAAATCGTAGTACGTGATCAATGGTAACAATAAGAGAGAGGTGCGTAGTAACGGCAGGAGGCAGTGACGCGTACTGACCGTACTGTTATCCTAAATAGCACGATCCCAGATAGCGTCACTATCTATCTCACTCGCACCTCTAACCTTTTTCTCCCTCACTCTTACCTGAATAATGGGGTACCATAAAGAAGAACCAGCAAATCGCAAAGATAGTTTCTGTCTTGCTCCCTCCTGTTGTAATAACGAATCACTATGGTGAGATGCATGCACATACCGTCCCTTACGGTCTAACCTGTTTTTTGAGAGGCCTGTTGTTATTTTTATGAGCATACAATAGTAATTCTTTAGAGGTTAGATTCAATTCGTTGTAAATTTTTCTTTCTAAGAATTCTGTAAGACATCGTAAAAATTGGGTTGTTGAGTAAAAATATTATCAATTTTTTTTTTTTTTCAAATTAATGTGTAAGTATTATACCTTTTTAAAAAGAGGAATAAACGCGTCAAAATTTGACGTCACTTGCCATACTATTTTGGTACATTTTTTTTACACTACAGTCGGTCAAAGTTGCGAAATTCAATAGTTTTCCATATCACCTTTAGTTAAAATAATATTTTATTTTAAAATGGTACAATAAGTACTTTATTTTTACATTCTATTTAGACACAGCAATACCCTAGATTACAAAACCTCCAAGAAATATCGAAATTATCAGCATTAGCAGTCACAGCATTCAAAAGTATGTCACAGGGTGCTCATTTCCCCTTTTTTTTTGAAATCAGTATAATTCTGTAAGTACATGGGGTGGATTTTTTAAAATATTTTTCTGAGTACTGTTAGAACTTGGGGCATCGTGGGAATCCAGTTGGACGCCAGGTTCTTGGACACCCTGTATAATCCAAAAAAAATTGATACTTTTTATCCTCTTTTTTTATGTAGGTAGGTAGTTAGGCAGGGTAAGGAAGTATGTAGGTAGGTAGATAGGTTAGTAGGGTAGGTAAGTATGTAGGGTAGGGTAGGTAGAGTAAGTTTGTAGGTAGGTAGGTAGGGTAGATAAGTATGTAGAGGTAGGGTAGGTAAGTATGTAGGGGTAGGGTAAGTAGAATAAGTATGTAGTAGTGTGGGTAGGATAGGTAATTATGTAGGTAGGTAGAGTAGGTAAGTATGTAGGGATAGGATAGGTAGAGTAAGTATGGAGGTAGGTAGGTGAGTTGATAGGGTACGTAGGCAGATTGGTAGGGTAGGTAAGTAGGTAGGCAGGTGGGATAGGGTAGGCTGCATGCTGTCCATGCGGACCTGGATTTTTGTACCGATTTTCAGGGCAGGACGTCTGCCGGGCCCGCTAGTATATTTCTAAATACATACATATTATAGATAAATTACACCCAGAATTGACGTTATTTTTTAAGTAGAGATAGTTGAAGGGATGGAGAGTGACATAGGCTACTTTTTTTTCTTTTTTAGATGGCTGGGGTGAACTTAGAAAAGTCGTGCTTTTCCCATAGACGTAGCATGTACGCTTGTGTCCAATGCCCAATGCACATTTGTATGTAGCATGTTCGCTTGTGTCCAATGCCCAGAATCTTTACATTCTATCCCCAAATGGAAAGACATATAATATCGTCTACTGTAGCGTATTAAAATAACATTCTATTCCGAGTTCTCTTCTGTGTTCTAAATCAGGAAAGGGGAACCATGTTACCCCGAATTTAACGCGAGCGAAGCCGCGGGCAAAAGCTAGTACTAAATAATTATTCGGTAGTGTCCCACACTGCAGATTACATTTCAGATATCATAGCTACCAAAAAAAAAAAAACCTAAATATTCTCTGAAAAACAAAATAAACCCTTTCTAAGATGTAAACAATTCACGAAAGGTCATCAGATTTTTTAATAATAACAAAACTACATGTTTTAAATCTTCAAAATGTGTAAATACCTAAATTAGCGCAAGAATCGCCCAATCTAGCAACCTAATCAGAGCCGCTTCGAAAAAACGATATGACTGAATGAGGGTTTTCCTCACCATGAACCGCAAGCAGGCGGCGAGCGCGGCGAGGATGAGCGTGGCGCTGAGCAGCGAGCCCAGCAGCAGCAGGCGCCGCCCCACGCGCGGCAGCAGCTGCAGCATCAGCACCGCCGTGCACACGTTGATGAAGCCGCAGCCGATCGTCGCGTACTGCGAACTCGTCTGCGACAGCCCGGCCTGCTTGAAGATCGTTTGCGAGTAGTAGAATACCTGGAAACAACATTTATCAAATCAAATCATTTAATAATCTCAACATCATCATCTCAGCCTTTTCCCAACTATGTTGGGGTCAGCTTCCAGTCTACCCGGATGCAGCTGAGTACCAGTATTTAACATGGAGCGTGTACAAGCCAATAATAATGCTCATACAGCAAAAGTACGTTTATGCGTACTAAACTAATATTCCTTCAATTCAGTCGTAACTAAAACACCGTCACGCGCTAATGTGCGCATAACAACAACAGACAGAGCGGCTCAGATAACTAAACAAATATAATTTGTAACTATTTTCCACAAATAAACTATTAAACTTAACAGTGGTTTGGTGTAACTTAACTAACTACCTACAACAACTACCGGGGTATCCGTCAACGACGAGAAAGCCCCAACATCTTTTGGTCCTTCGAGCCGGATGTCACGGCAAATCATCTTGTGAGTCGTCGTGTCTCCTCATAAGCAGAGTGCTTAGCGTGGTATATCCCAGTTACGTTAGCAAATCGGTGTTGTTGGCTTCCCACAAGCGGGTCTAACCAGTAGCATTGAGACGTTGCACATGACGTAAAGGAGGGTGAGCTACACTGAGTGCCTGCCATTAACGAACCAGCAGAGATCACGTCTACTGCTACAAATTACTTATCAAGAAATAATCGTCGAGGATAACGGCCACGGCGGTTACTACAGCGGAGATCACGTCTACCGCTACAAACAAGAAATAATCAGCGGGGATAACGTCCACTGCGATTACTTCAGCTCCGAAATCTTCGTGAGTACATACTACCTATACGCCAACCATTAGCAGCCATAAGGCATTAACAATGTCGGCAGAAGACTACCCTGAATTTGTGGAACTTATAACTAAGCAGCAAAGCAGCTACGAGAGAATCAAAACTCATCAAACCAACTACAAAAAAGATGAAGTGAGTCGAAAAACCATAGACTACCTTAACAAACGCATCGAAGCTCTACAATCCCTATGGGATGAATTTCGATCGAATCATGAAATCTTGAAGAAGTACGAGTCTAAACAAAGAGATCACGACTACTTCAAGCAAGATATTTTCATCATAACGAAAAACATGTTTGACGAAACAAGGCAATCTATGAATCAAACACGAAACAAGTTGATAAACGAACCTGGATTTTCGGGTATATCAAAACCGAAAATACTAGAAATTCCCGGAACACCGCAATTTGATACAACTGAAGTACACCAACAAATCGGAGATGAAACGGACAAGCACCTATCAACGCTGTTACGTAATCAAATGTGTAACTTCAACGCCTTGAAGCGAGCGGTCTCCAAAACGAATCTGGATGGCATGAAAGAGAAGTGGCAACTCCAAGATCAAGTCAACATACTACGGTCAAAATGGGAATCCATTGACAAGATCCACTGGGAACTAAGCTACTTACTGCAAGGGAACGACAAGGACTATGAAGCAAAATTCAACCATTGGGAACAAGTCTACGATAACCTGAAGGAAGAGCTGAATAGAAAAATCTTTGAAACATCCCACTACGAAAAAACAACACCGCGTATGGAATTACCGGAGTTCAACGGAACTTTCAACAATTGGATCTCCTTTAGGGATTTATTCTTTGAGATGATTCATAACAATCCAACGCTGAACAAAACGCAGAAAATGAAGTTCCTAAAATCTAAATTGAAAGGTGAAGCGGAAAAGTTAATCAAGCACCTTCCTGTGAGTGCTGAGAATTATGACTCATGTCTAGACATTATTCAGCACCGCTACGACAACAAGCGATTACTTTTCACCTCATACATAGACACACTTCTCAATCAACCTTGCATCGAAAAACCGAACTCAACTAACATGAAGAAACTGTATGACACTACGAAAGAGTGTTTAAACGGTCTGGAAAACATTGACATCAACATTCCAGTATGGGGTCCACTTATCGTCTACTTACTATCCTCCAAACTGGATGACGTCACGTACGGTGACTACATCAAAACGATGAAACATACTAGAGAGCTCCCAGACTTAGAGGAGTTTATGGAGTTCCTAGAACTGCAGTTCATAACGCTGGAAACATCCCGTAACAAAAAGAACAGCGGAAAACAAAATTATTCAACGAATAACCAACATAAAAATTATAACATCAACAAGTCAACGAACTTTAAAGAGTCAGAAAAGTGGACAAAAACCTTCCATGCAACGCTGCGGAAATGTCCACTCTGCAAAAACGAACACACGCTGAGGCAGTGTTCTACATTTTTGAACATGGATGTCGCAACGCGAAACCAAACAACAAGTAACCTAAACTTGTGCAAAATTTGTTTGTTTAGTCACGGCGGAAATAAATGCAATTCAACGAAAACATGCCGCACGTGTAACTTCAAACATCACTCCCTTCTCCATGATGATATTCTGAAAGGGCAACAATCAAAGCCAGCCACATCAACGGTGACTGAGCGAACATCTAATCACATTAACGGTGAACAAGAGATACTCTTAACAACTCTTCAACTAAGGGTCAAGAACAAGGAAGGAGATTACGTCATCCTTCGGGCGTTACTGGATCAAGGGTCTCAAGTATCCTTGGTCACAGAAAATGCTGCTCAACGGTTGAACTTACCTCGAAAAAAAATGAACGCTGCCGTCACTGGCGTTGGAACTATAATGGGCAAGAGTAAAGGGGTGATAAAATTAGAATGCAAGTCTATACACTCTGAATATACATTCCAAACCGATGCGTTAGTGATGAGTAAACTCATCAATAATCTGCCTAACTCAACGATTAACACAGAAAACTGGACGCACCTTCATAAAATCAAGTTGGCTGATCCAGACTACAACATCTCTGGACCCATCGATTTACTGCTTGGAGCAGATGTTTACTCTGATGTGATCTTAGGAGGAATAATCAAACATAACAATAACTCGCCAGTCGCGCAACAGACAAAGTTGGGCTGGATACTGTGCGGTGCTACAAAGCAGTTTAACTGTCTAGTTACTCTAACAGAGCTAGACAACCTAACAAAATTTTAGGAGATAGAAGACATTCCTTCGGAACCCGAAATAACAACGACAAACGAATTCTGTGAAAAATATTACACAGAAACAACAGAGCGATTAAGCAACGGGCGTTATGTGGTGAAGATGCCGATGAACGCTAACTATGAAGAAAACCTTGGTAACTCGAAATCTCAAGCTACAGCACAATTTTTTCATTTAGAAAAGAAAATGGCGAGACAAGAACACTTCGCTAAACTATACAAGGAATTCATCCGTGAATACATCGAATTAGGTCACATGAAACCAGTGACAGAATCCGATAGTCGAGTACAAGCCTACCTACCACACCACGGCGTAGTAAGGGAGGGCTCAACAACAACCAAACTACGAGCTGTTTTCAACGCATCAATGAAAACAGACTCCGGGCACAGCCTAAACGATTTGATGGAAAAAGGACCTAATCTACAAAAGGACATTTTATCCCTGATCATTAAATGGCGGAGCTATAAATATGTTCTAACGGCGGATATTGAGAAAATGTACCGTCAAATCCTTATTCATCAAGAACAACAATGTCTTCAAAAAATAATTTGGAGAGACTCCAAGAGAGAACCACTGAGAGAGATGCAGCTGTGTACCCTAACATACGGGACCAAAGTCGCACCATTCATAGCGATGCGCACTCTCCAACAGCTGGCCAAAGACGAAGGCAACGCTTTCCCTCTGGCCCAAAAGGCGCTACTTAACGAATTTTATATGGATGACGCCATCACGGGCCACCATACCATAGAATCAACCAAGTTACTGCAAAAGGAGCTAAACGAACTACTGAAGAAAGGTAGTTTTGTTTTACGAAAATGGTCCACGAACGAACCATCTATTCTCAAAGAACTACAGACTAAAGAGAAAAGTAACAATAACGAATTTAACTTCAAGCAACAAGAGTTCAGCAAAACACTTGGACTCGCATGGAATGATGCAAGCGACACATTCCATTTTATTAGCGAAGCGCCTAGCAACAACAAAAATGCACCATACACTAAACGCAGGCTATTGTCAGAAATAAGCAAGATCTACGATCCGCTCGGTTGGTTAGCTCCAATTACCCTCCAAGCAAAACTGCTTTTTCAAAAACTATGGAGTGATAACTGTCAAAACATTAGCTGGGACAAAAATGTACCGGATTCCATAGAAAAGGAATGGATGCAAATTAAATCCGATCTGCCAAACATAAAATACATAAGTTTACCAAGATGGATAAAAAATGAAAACAACAGGGCGATCGAATTGCTAGCCTTCTGTGACGCGAGCGAGAAAGCCTACGCATGCGTTATCTACAGCCGAACTACGTCATCCACCGGCGCATACGAAACTACATTACTCGCGGCAAAAACGAAGGTAGCACCAATCAAGAAGAAAACTACGATACCGAGATTGGAACTATGCGCCGCAGTTTTGCTAGCGAAGCTCCTGCAAAGGATAACTAAGATCCTTGAAGATTACGATCTAAGGATTACCTGCTGGACTGATTCTAAAGTTGTTCTAGCATGGCTTCAGGGAAATCAAACTAAATACGAGAAGTATGTAACCAATAGAACCACACAAATATTAAACATCGTGCCTGCGATAAACTGGGGTTACGTGAAGACGAATGAAAACCCCGCCGACTGTGCAACAAGAGGACTCTCACCGCAAAAACTGGTCAATTTTACCCTGTGGTGGGAAGGCCCTAAATGGCTTAAGGAGCGAGAAAAACAAGTCCTTATTTCAAAAGAAACTTATACCACAAACGAGAGCTTACTAACAAACTGTTACACGATTAATAGTACGGAACCCACGTCGTTTAAAAATGAATTAATCGATTCATTACTTGAGCGACATAGCAACATAGATCGTATTACAAGAATACTCGCCTTGGTGATACGTTTCGCTGATGCATTACGAAACAAAAGAAGGTCAACTGAGTGCCATGAACTGAACTTGCATGAAATAAACAACGCATTATTTATAATTATAAAATCAGTGCAATGGGATTATTTCGAAAATGAAATAAATTCTCTCAACAAAGGTGGAAAACTCCTCAACCGAAGCACCATTTTGAAACTTAATCCATTCTTGGACTCTTATGGAATTTTACGTGTTGGAGGACGTCTAAACCACTCAAACTTGCCAGTGGAAACGAAACACCCCATCCTCGTACCAGGAGAGGGAAGACTAACCCAACTTATTGTTGAAAAGGCGCATCAACGAACCTTACACGGTGGAGCAAGATTAACGCTAGCTGACACTAGAAACAATTATTGGATTATTAGCGGCAATCGAACCGTCAAGAAAATACTGCGACAATGCATTCAATGCCGTCGATACGCAACAAACCAACCTGAACAGTTGATGGGCAACCTTCCTAAACAAAGGATCACTCCGTCGAGGCCGTTTTCACACACAGGCATCGACTTTACAGGCCATGTGGATGTAAAGATAAACAAGGGCCGCGGGATAAAAACCTGCAAAGGCTACATAGCCATATTCATATGTATGTGTACAAAAGCAGTACATATTGAACTTGTTTCGGACCTATCAACGCAAACCTTCATCGCAGCACTAAAAAGAATGTGTGCCAGAAGAGGCACCCCAAAACATATATACTCCGATAACGGAACCAACTTCGTCGGAGCCGCAAGAGCTTTAAAAGAAGAGTTCCAACTATTTAAAACAATGCTATCTTCAGAGTTCTTAAAAGAGATCAACGACCTTCAAATCGAGTGGCACTTCAACGCTCCATCCTGGCCATCAGCAGGAGGCTTATGGGAAGCTGCTGTACGTTCCATGAAGGCACACCTGAAACGGGTAATCGGACAACAGAAGCTTACCTACGAACAATTTGCAACACTTCTTACACAAATCGAAGCGTGCATGAACAGCAGACCGCTGTGTCCATTATCGGAGGATGTTGAAGATCTGGAATACCTCACTCCTGGTCACTTTCTCACGGGGAGTCCAACACTAACACTACCACTCAACGAACCTGAAGAAACGAAAGCTATAGACATAAGAAACAACTGGAAACTCATTGAGCTCATGCGTCGACACTATTGGGATCGCTGGTCGAAAGAATACCTTCATTCCTTACAAAACCGAAACAAATGGCAACAAACTAAAGAAAACATACAGAAGGGGCAACTAGTTCTCGTCAGGGACAGTAACCTACCACCAAGCAGATGGGCTATGGGACGCGTAGTGGAACTGCACTCAGGCAGCGATGACTTAGTACGAGTCGTCACGCTCAAGACACAAAATGGAGTACTAAAAAGACCCATAACTAAACTAGCCCCACTGCCTATAAACGAGGCATGCGGAAGCACGGAGTCACATGAAGTCGGTCCAGAAACCGAGCACGGTAAACAAAAGAAAGGGACTAATAAAACCCCAAAAAGGGTAAACAGCTTGCTAATGGTCTTACTAGTAGCATTTACAACGCTATCATGTGGACTAGCAACACCCCTGCAACATTTTAAAATAACTCGATTAGCTGAAAACCAACCAGTTTACTTTGACCCCGTCGGGAATATTCAACTTATTCACGATGAATGGAAACTTCTGGTATACTACAACCTAACCACATTCTGGCAAAGTACGACAAATGTAGAGAAATTCGTGAATCGTATAGCTCAACTATGCGACACGATGCCTAACGAGCTATGTCACTCTACGACACAACAACTCAAGTTCGAAATGAACCAGCTGAACGAGTATAACATATTATTACGGGCTCAACATCAACAACGAAGGCGACGTGGCTACGTCAACGGCATAGGAAATCTTGCACGAACCCTATTTGGCGTCCTTGATAGCGATTTCGCCGAAAAATACGCTCAGGACATAGAAAAGATTAAAACAAACGAACAATATCTATTACAGCTGATAAGAAATCAGACACTGATTATCCAGGCAGAAATAATAATAATAATAATAAACCCGCAGGGCAGCATGTGGCGTGCTGTTGGGCAGTAGCGACCCCACGGACCCTATCTCCCGGGAGAATTCTTGTTCCTCATCTCTGGCTTGCCTTTATTGGCCGGCTGGAGTGAAGAATGAAGAGGTTCAGAGCTCCCACCTCATTCTTGCCTTTATTGGCCGGCTTGAGTGGAGATTCGCAAGAGCAAACGTGCTCGGGGAAAGGAAGTATTCCAGTAAGTGCTCGTAGGGATATTGACCATCTTCCGGGCTCTGGGATTGTTCTGAAAGCCGTGGAATACCTCTCCACTTCTCAAGCACCCCAGGAAGTGTTGCCCCCTTGTCGCTGCGTCACTATGTGCCAGCGACGGTTTCCGGGGGCCCATTATTGAGTGTGCAAGTCACCCCCTGCCATTTAATCCGTGTAAATACAAACATTGATGCGGCAGGGGCCATAGACCTTCCATAGTTCTTGGTAACCAGTCCATTTTAGCCAGTCAAATACATAGTCCAACATCTTGGTTTCCATATCCTGCAATAGTCCAACACCAACCGGAGGTTGTCCTTGGGTGCACTTGCACAGTGCATACGGGGATAACCGTCGGTTAGTGCCTCACTTCATTTAAATTTTCTAAGGAGCCTCTGCGAGTTGGCTTTGGCCCCTCGTACGCCTTCTAAAAGACCGGGATCCTAGGATCCCGAGATATATAAATATATGTATAAGAAAATAATAATAATAATAATAATATATTTATTCAAAAAAATTTGAGACAACCATACAGAGTAACTTAATAATAGACACAAAATAAACAGATAGTTGAATGTGAAATGGTACACTGTAAATATGTTGGTTTGGCTGTCTTTAGACTGATTCACCCTATCCACTCGTACTAGTATAAACTGTATTACGAGGGGATAGTCTTCCTCAACCCCAGAACAACAGATTCCCACAAGGTTCCAGTTTGTCATATAGCAGCAGTTTGATTACATACTGTATAGGTAATTATATTAATTAAGTTACAAACGATAGTAATTGTCTGTGTTTGGATGTATGTATATGTGTATATGTTTTATGTATGTGTGTATTTCTGTATGTGTGCAGTTAAGAGTGCTTTATTATTTATTTATTTATGTGCCTTGATTATAACAACGTTCTAGTAGTAGTTAGTAAGTAGTTTTTCAGTGCTGTCGTAGTCTAGTGCTTTCAAATATCTTTCAATAGCTTTTTTGCATGTATGGCTATCAAGATTCTTCAATTTTAGATCTTTGCTTATTTTGTTGTAAAGGCTAGGACCGAGATAATTGTGAAATTTATGTGCAAAAGATGTTCTAAATTTGGGTATGTTATAAACTATATCTAATCGCCGCCTCTTAGCAAAGTGCGGTTTTATTTTATGCTGTGCCATGATCTGTTGCTTAATGAATAGTTTTCTCACCGTAAGGACTCCTAGTTCTGAGTAAAGTAGGTGTGTCGGATAACTGTACTTTTTGCGAGAAATTACTTTAAGTACTATGCGTTGGGCTCTTTCGACAGACAACATGGTTGTTTTTGAGGTTCCACCCCACACAATCAGGCCGTATACCAGTATGGATTGGCATAATGCTAAATAGATTTTTATTAATAGCTTAATGTCACATGCATTTCTAATAGTTTTAAAAATATAAATTAGTTTTCTTGCGCGATTATTTATCTTAATGACGTGTTCTTTCCAGTTTAAGTTTTGGTCTACTATAACACCGAGATATCTTATAGAATTGGTTCTGGTGATTGGGTTACAATGACAAGTACTTCGATTGTTGCAATGGTGAGTTTGTATAGTTATTGCGTTAGGAGGCGGTTGAGTTCTACTGTTAATTGTGAATGTAATATATTTCGTTTTGTCAAGATTAAGTGTCAAAAGAAAAAAACGTCATCAAGAAAAATGAGGACTTCGTAAAGTCGCAACTGAAAGTAATTCAGCAATTCATGAATGAAACGAAATATAACACGGCAGTAATAGAAAACAGATTTCAAATAATGAAAACAATGAATGACGTCAACGCTGGGGCGTTAACTGCTAGTTTACTTATCTCAGTACTGAGAAGAAACCAAGAAATGCTGCTAAGTGCATTGACAGATATCTACAGAGGCAATCTCGATATGAAACTATTTACACCGGAGCAGCTATCTGAACAACTTCATTATATTGCCGGTATTATACCGAAAAGATTAACGTTACCTATCAAAAACAACAATGGAACTAACATGAAAAATATTTACAAAATTATTTATGTTAAAGCCCGGCTCACCGAACAGTACCTACTCTTCGAATTACATACAGGGTGTCCAAGAACCTGGCGTCCAACTGGATTCCCACGATGCCCCAAGTTCTAACAGTACTCAGAAAAATATTTTAAAAGATCCACCCCATGTACTTACAGAATTATACTGATTTCAAAAAAAAAGGGGAAATGAGCACCCTGTGACATACTTTTGAATGCTGTGACTGCTAATGCTGATAATTTCGATATTTCTTGGAGGTTTTGTAATCTAGGGTATTGCTGTGTCTAAATAGAATGTAAAAATAAAGTACTTATTGTACCATTTTAAAATAAAATATTATTTTAACTAAAGGTGATATGGAAAACTATTGAATTTCGCAACTTTGACCGACTGTAGTGTAAAAAAAATGTACCAAAATAGTATGGCAAGTGACGTCAAATTTTGACGCGTTTATTCCTCTTTTTAAAAAGGTATAATACTTACACATTAATTTGAAAAAAAATAATTTAATAATATTTTTACTCAACAACCCAATTTTTACGAAGTGCCTACCTACTAACGGTAACTGTCGGACCCTTTCTTATCTTAGAAACTGTTATGTTACTACTATTATTTACTTCGGTTCCAAGAGTGAGCAAGAAGGAAATACACACAGGTAGATGGGTTCCCAGTAGAATAAAAGCAAAGAATGTTAGTTTAAAGATATTTTATTACAATAAATGTTCAAAATGTTGACCACCCGCGGCAATACAAGCTCTCACTCTCCTTAAAAAGGACCGCTTTATGTTTTGCGAGTAACTTTTTTGACGTATCACCTGCACTGCTTGCGTTATCTTCTCACGAAGGTCAGCGATGTCATTAATGGGCTTCGCATAAACGAGCTCCTTCATAGTTCCCCAGAAAAAAAAATCCAGCGGATTTAAGTCAGGTGAGCGGGCTGGCCACGGGATTGTTCCTGATCGCCCAATCCACCTGTTCGGGTATTGCTCGTCCAAAAACTCTCTAACGGATACGCGAAAATGTGCTGGACAGCCGTCGTGTTGGAACCACATATCTGGTGGGGTCTCTTCTAGTAAGTTTGGCAAATCATTTTGAAGAAAATTTAAATATGATTCGCCAGTCTAATTCTCGGGCATCTCAAATGGACCAATAATATTCCCACAGAGAATACCGGTCCACATGTTCACTTTGAACCGGTACTGGGATCTATCTTCTCGCATCAAGTGCGGATTTTCCACATGCCACTCGTGCAAGTTGTGTAGGTTCATGTAGCCATCCTTCTTAAATGTTGATTCATCTGACCACAAAATTTTGTCGATAAAGTTTTCGTCTTCTCGATGTTTTTGCAGGATTGTTTCACAAAACGCGACTCGGCTCGGATAGTCTCGAGGTAAAAGACTTTGCACTCGCTGTACGTGGTACGGATGATATTCTTCTTTTTGGAGAATACTGTGTGCTGTGCTCTTCGGTATCCCCGTATCAGCTTCTATTCCTCGCACAGAGATGCTTGGATTTGCCGACACCGCCTCTAAAACTTCATCGCGTATGAAGTCATTTACGGGTCGTCCTTCACCAGCTACTTGATTGGGGAACCGCCCGTCACATAGTGATCTGTGCACATTAATGAAAACTCGATGGTCGGGATATCGCGTAGCCCTCGGATACCTTTCTCTGTAAAGTCTCGCTGCAGCTCGTCCATTACCTCTACATTCTCCATAAATGTAGTGCATATTTGCGTATTCTTGCGGAGTGTAGGTCGCCATGGTAGCACACACAAAACACAAACTGTCCAAACACAGGCAAAGGTCGTCGTAAAGAGTTCGTTTCAAAGTCCAGAGCACAAAGAGTAATCGAGTCCAATAAACAAAGCTTTAAATCGTAGTACGTGATCAATGGTAACAATAAGAGAGAGGTGCGTAGTAACGGCAGGAGGCAGTGACGCGTACTGACCGTACTGTTATCCTAAATAGCACGATCCCAGATAGCGTCACTATCTATCTCACTCGCACCTCTAACCTTTTTCTCCCTCACTCTTACCTGAATAATGGGGTACCATAAAGAAGAACCAGCAAATCGCAAAGATAGTTTCTGTCTTGCTCCCTCCTGTTGTAATAACGAATCACTATGGTGAGATGCATGCACATACCGTCCCTTACGGTCTAACCTGTTTTTTGAGAGGCCTGTTGTTATTTTTATGAGCATACAATAGTAATTCTTTAGAGGTTAGATTCAATTCGTCGTAAATTTTTCTTTCTAAGAATTCTGTAAGACATCGTAAAAATTGGGTTGTTGAGTAAAAATATTATCAAAAATTTTTTTTTTCAAATTAATGTGTAAGTATTATACCTTTTTAAAAAGAGGAATAAACGCGTCAAAATTTGACGTCACTTGCCATACTATTTTGGTACATTTTTTTTACACTACAGTCGGTCAAAGTTGCGAAATTCAATAGTTTTCCATATCACCTTTAGTTAAAATAATATTTTATTTTAAAATGGTACAATAAGTACTTTATTTTTACATTCTATTTAGACACAGCAATACCCTAGATTACAAAACCTCCAAGAAATATCGAAATTATCAGCATTAGCAGTCACAGCATTCAAAAGTATGTCACAGGGTGCTCATTTCCCCTTTTTTTTTGAAATCAGTATAATTCTGTAAGTACATGGGGTGGATTTTTTAAAATATTTTTCTGAGTACTGTTAGAACTTGGGGCATCGTGGGAATCCAGTTGGACGCCAGGTTCTTGGACACCCTGTATACCGTTACTAAGCGATGACGAGTATACATTGTATCACAATATAGCTATACCTAGACAGCAAACTGCTAACCAATGTCAGGCGATAGAAACAACAACACAATATATTGGAGTCAACTTCGTAAAGAATACCTACATACAGATGGAAGAAGTTGATCTTCAGCAATGTACAACAATGACGGCGGACAATCATATTTGCCACGCCTCTACCACTATCAGCAACTTGCATGGAGCCACGGCATCTTGCGAAGCAAAAATACTAAACCAAAATGTAAATAACATTACATGTGATTGGGTACCACAACAATGCTCTGACCAATGGATAAAATTACAGAGACCTAACATATGGCTGTATAATTGCATAAAGGAGTGTACGACTCGCATCGTATGCGAAAATCGAATTACAACAACAATATTAACAAAGGCTGGGCTCCTTGCCCTAGGTCAGGATTGCATACTTCAGCACAAAGACGCTACAATTTATTCACATAACGTTTTTAGTAGCAGTACCAATATTGGAATTACCTTGGAGGTACCTACGATTGATTCACCTAATGATAGGTATGTGGAATACGCTCAAAAACACAAAGATTGTGCTTCCGGACCATAACTTATCTAACGAACACAGATTATTAGATAACCAGATAACCGCACAAAAGGGACGAGAGAGCCTACCTAACGACATAAGTGTCCACGACATTGGCAACTACGCTATAAGCACTTTGCTGGTGGGAGGAATCGTCGCCGCTATAATAGTTTGGCGAATAAGAAGATATCTTCAGGCGCGTAAGAAGAGCACTGCCCCTACCAATAGGAACAAGACTCGAGAGAGGACAGAAGATATAGAACTAAAGGAGATTCCTGCCTACGCTAAAATACGTGGTGGAGAGTCAGGAAACTACCATCCGCCGCAAGCAGCAATTGGAACAAGCTTCAAACTATGATTAATTATTTACGAATTATTTCTTGATTCTGATTGCTTTTATTAATTTTATAACATTTTTATAGGTACCTATGTATATTTAACTTGTAACGCAAGTTTGGTAATCTGAGTACGTATATCTTTCCCTCGGGAGCATGTACGAGCCAATAATAATGCTCATACAGCAAAAGTACGTTTATGCGTACTAAACTAATATTCCTTCAATTCAGTCGTAACTAAAACACCGTCACGCGCTAATGTGCGGGTCGATCCATAACAACAACAGACAGAGCGGCTCAGATAACTAAACAAATATAATTTGTAACTATTTTCCACAAATAAACTATTAAACTTAACAGTGGTTTGGTGTAACTTAACTAACTACCTACAACAACTACCGGGGTATCCGTCAACGACGAGAAAGCCCCAACAGAGCGGACTGCCTATCTGACCTCCACAACCCAGTTACTGGGTAATACGATAACCCTTGGTAATACCCATAACGGCTGTAAAAGATCCGACGACTAATGACAGCCGGGACGTTTAGTTAAATAAATGTCATGTTTAGGTAACAAAAAAAAAATGTCGGACTGGTTACACAAGTAAAAAATATCACATTGATGTCAAAACAAAATAATAAGTATGTCAATCAGGATACTTAGTAGCAGCTACACCAATGATAAGTTCATCATCATCATCATCATTTCAGCCATAAAACGTCCACTGCTGGACTTAGACCTCCCCCAGCTTGGAGGCCTTTGCCATAATCGCCACGCTTGGCAGGCGGGTTGGCGATCGCAGTATGGTGCTAAAATGCATAGAGAACGCTGCTGCCCATTCTCTAGTAAGTCCCTTAATCGCCTTTTACGACACCTATGGGAAGAAATGGGGAATAATAAGTTATTATATTTAAACTAATATTAATTTACGTTTAAAAATCCTACCTGTTATTTGTGAAGCGATTCGGGCAAAAATGTAGGATCTACCGAAGTGACAAAACGTCAGAACATCGAAATTTCTGTGATAGTGTATTTTTGTGTGTTGTGTAGTTTAGTAGAACCAACCGCACTGATATACGCAGGCGACTATAATTTCTAATTCTTAAATATGGAGATGATTAAGCTCAATTACACGTGTAAGCTCTGCACCGGTCCTGCATTACTTTAACTCGAGCCGTTCAAATTTCTTTCTACTATACTCATGACTGTTAAATTGCAATATTCAATAATAGGTCTCTCTTTTCTCGTCTCTATCCAGGTTTTTCCCGCGATGGCAACGATGTCGTCCGCCCATGTCGCCGCTGGACGACCGACATTCTATTAATAAGACCTTAATGAACCATGTTTTGAAATAAATATACTATATTCTGTAACACATACTATAACATACTTATAAGCACCGTAATGGCGATGCCTTTTTTTTTTTTTTTTTTTTGGATGGGAAATCATCAAATGACTTCTCCCGCTCTGGGCGGAGCGGGAGGGCGTGTCAGACTTTTACTGACTAAAACCCACCCGTGTTCCTTCAGTTGCCCATGTGCCAGGGTCACGGTATCTCTTTAGAACAATCACGTGACCCCGGCAGGCATCGGTCCTAGCAGACCCCTTCAGTACTGCTGACATCTCTTTGAGGCGCGCGTGGAACACTACGCGCCGTCGACCCGAGCTTGGTCCTTACCGGGCGGCGAGCTACCCATTGCTCGCCACCCGCAAGCTCGCGCCTACGGTGGCCGGGAGTCCGCAATCGACTCCCGGCGCCCGGGGCGTCTCCTCTTGCGGCGGCTAGGGACGTGAGGGCGCAGAGACTGCCACTCCCTCACGCGCCCCGCCTCCTCCTTCGCGAGCATTACTGCTTCGCAGAAGGAGGTGACGGCTTCCCATGCCCTCTCGCTCCGTACCATGGCTCGCACCAGGGCCGGACGCGAGAGGTCGCCGCCGCCGATCGCCTCCACGAGGACACGGCGGTGCTCCGCCCAGGCAGGGCACACTTCCACCGTATGCTCCACCGTGTCCTCTAGACGATCCTCACAATCGGTCGGGTCGATAAGTACTTTTTGTAGGTTTCGTCTACCCCATGACAATAAGACGTAAATATGAATTTTTGTGTATGTGTTTCATTCAAAAGCACACAACACATACACAAAAATGATACAAATGACACATACATGTTATTTTTGTTACAAATAACAAAAATATATTTATAAACAAAATATTATAACATGCTTCAAAAATAAATCTAAACAAAACTGACATCAAATACAATATTTAAGCATTAAAGCTAGGTCTTAAAAAATTAAAAAATCATTCCGAAATATATAAATCTAAATGTTCCAAGAAATACATTAATACAAAATAATGTGAAAAAGATTACATTGAAGTAAATCTGATTATTCACTTTTTCCCTTTCCCTTTGCGTTTTTCTTTCTTTTTGGGTGGTTCAGGTTCAGGCTCTGGTTCCGGTTCAGGAGGAGGAGTAAGGGGTAGCTTCCTATCTGGCCATTTTCGTTTGATATATTCCACCAATGTGTTTATATTTATATTTTTCACTTTAGGACTCCTCGATGGTGCGTGAAAAACGGTGCACAATTCATTTATAAGATCTTCATCTAAATACGCTCCTTCCGCGTTTAGAGCTTCGGTGAAATCTTTACTATTCATGACGACAAAATTACTTTTTTGGAGTTGGAGCGCAATCAATGCAATATCAGACTTGTTCCTTTTCGATTTTGTAACATATTCAATTCTGTTAAGAACTAATTCTCTGAGGTCTGGCTCTGTAGGTTTAAAAGTAACTTCAACGCGTCCGTACGTTACGACTAAGTTTTTCTTTGATTTCTTTTTCTTCGTACGTTCGAGCAAAGCTAAAAATTCTTCTTTCACGCTCACGCCGTCCATTACTACATTTTTCACTTTACAAATATTCAGCGCTACTGCGTGCATAACGTGTAAGGCGTCCGTAGGGGATATAGGATTGAAAGACAAATTAAACGTATTCAATTTTTTAGGTTTCGTTATATTTTCTATAATAGTCGTTATAGCTTCTCCTTGTAACTGGTTATTGCTAAGATTTAGCTCTTGCAAAAGCGGACACAATAAAATCTGGCTGATGGCCAGAGCAATTCGTGAGCCTCCCAAGGAGTTCCATGACAAATCCAAGACTTGAAGACAATTACTTTCTGATAATTTTACGAGGAACGGGTAACATCCTACAGTAAAGATTTTGTTCCACGAAAGGTCTAAGTGAGTGAAACTGTTATGGATTTCAAATGGTTCGACTAGTAACGCGACTCCTTTCCCACTTATGTTGTTGTAGCTCAAATTAAGATGTGTCACAGAAAGTTCTGAAAGTACAGCCGCTGCTAAATGCTCCATCGCAGCATCGCCCAACTTGTTATAACTCAAATCAAGAACTTTGAGTATTCTATTATCGTGTAAGCCACAAAACAATTGTTTGGCACCATAGGGGCCAATTCTGCAACCACGCAAATTAATTTCAGTAATTGTGGTGTTAGTCAAAAGCAATTCTCCAATATGATAGCAAGCATCATTGTTCAAAAAGTTATCAGTTAGGTCTAATACTTTGACCGTTGTATTGTGCAGCAAAGCTTTGGCCATTGCTCGGAATCCATTTGGATTGATGCAGTAATACCGTAGATCTATTCGGGTTTCAAGGAGCCCTCTATAGAAAATTTTGACAGGGCACTGATTCATCTCCTCACAGATAGCTAGGTACAAGGCCTGTCCATCGGGCGGGTATGTTATTGCATATTCAGATTCAAACAATGATTTTTTTATCCCTGGATCTATGATCGCAGGGTAATTGTAATAAGGGTGTTTGTACATGGAACTGGCTGATATAGGTACCATTTTCCCGCATATTTCTCCGCTACCAGGGTCATATAACCCATCGTTATATAAAAGTTTCTTCTTGTTTTCTTCAAGCAATATTATTTCCAATGAAGACCAGTCTTCCATCGGCGGATCCTCGGAACTCACCACGGATTGGACTGCGAACACCACGTTGACCGGCATCGAATCACTGTTACTGTAGTCTGAATCACCCATTTTTGTTCAGTTTGATTGAATTATGTCAAGGGGAATAAATATCATACACAAAATAAATCTATAAATTAAAAAATGCTTACAAAATAAACGTTTACTAAGAAAGTGACACTGTCAATACAGGTTGTCACAGATAAAGTTGTCAGAACAGAATTGTTAAAACCTTTTTAAAAGAAAAAAGGACACATGCACGTTCTTAATTTGAAAATCAGTGAAATAGATACTTATTTGGAAACTGCCTCAAAAACTACTCTTCCAAAGTACACACAACACAATCAAGAGATATTTTAGTTATTTATGTGATTAAAGAAAAACTTTTTAGAAAATCTTATAACATACTACATCAAAATGCGCAGTATCTTATTTGAATGGGAAATTAAATAAAACTTTAAAAATAACAGTTTAAAAAAACTAAAAAGACACTTCCATTGAAAACCAAACTAAAAAGTACAAAATACTGGAAAAAAAGCGTGGGGTGCTTTTTAAGGTATTTTTTTATTGATATCAGGGACCCCACGCTTTTATTCCATTATTTTGTACTTTTTAGTTTGGTTGTCAATGGAAGCGTGTTTTTAGTTTTTTTATTTATTTTCTATTTTTTACGGTGTTTCGAATTTTGAAACGTATGTCAGCGTAGTTTGTGACGTATGTCAGCGTAGTTTATGTCGTATGTCAGCGTTTTTTGTGACTATGTCAGCGTAGTTTTCTAAGACAGTTTTTTTTTTTGCTGTCCTGATAACCCTGGCAAGGATAATGGCACAAATTTATGAAATTATTGCATTGCCATCGGTCCTTGACAGGTGTGCAAAGTTTGAATGAAATCTGGTCGTTTAAAGTGGGTCAAAATCGCGCTATAAGGAGTCGGTTACAAACAAACATACAAATATACAAACATACAAACAAACATACAAGTGAAGCTTATTAGCTTTTTACACGCTCTATATTTAGAGCGTGTAAAAAGGTTTTTACAGTAAAAATATAAAATTCAACAATGTGTGTACAAAACATACTTCATTGGTGGAGCTTATCGATATGTGTCCCAGGTTCGATGAAGATGCATTTAAAGTTCACTGTCTGTAAACAGATTTTCGGAAAGATCTTGTAAAGCCCTTCACGGGTCGCGACAGGCATTGAAAGACATACAAAGGCCTTTTATTGTGGGTGGGAAATCATCGAATGACGTCTCCCGCTATGGACGGAGCGGGAGGCGTGGCAGACTTTTACTGACTAAAACCCACCTGTGTTCCTTCAGTTGCCTGTGCCAGGGCCATGGTATCTTTTTCGAAATGTACGCGGGCGCGGCCTGGCAGTTAACGTGCCACAGGACCGTGGCTATTGTTACCTATTATACTTAAGATCTGTATATATAGAAACTGTTCGGAAACCGTTATCCATTCATAATAATATAATAAACTAGCTTCTGCCCGCGTCAAATTTTTGCTCCCCTGACTCTTCCCGTCGCATCGAATTGCTTGCCTGTTTTCGTCCATTTTTCGTTGCTACTCCGCTCCGCTTGATCGTAGCGTGATGTTATATAGCCTATAGCCGTCCTCAATAAATAGGCTAGCCAACACAAAAATAACTTTACAATTCGGACCAGTAGTTCCTGAGATTACTGCGTTCAACCAAACAAACAAACTCTTCAGCTTTATAATATTAGTATATTATAGATTAAAGTCACTTTTCGTGTCTGTATGTGTGACCTCGCTGTTCTTCTAGACTACGCAACAGATTATGATGGAAATTTCACCATCATTTAGAGGATTTATTCCGGTAGGTTTACGTGTGAAAATATTTATTAAATTTACATACAGTAAAGAAAACTCAATTTTGTATATTTATTTACAGAAGCTGTATGTAAAGTTTTATCTTTAATTCTATACTAGTATTAATAAAAAGAGTTAAAATTTGTGTGTGTAAACTAGAAGTACCAGTTGATTAAAAAATAGTTTTTTTTTTCTTTTGATAGGTCAGTTCTTGAGGAAGATAATAGGGTTAACATCACGCTACCACCCTAAGGAGCCGAGTCAAAACAAAGTCAGAAAGAACTAAGACAACGAAGTAATCGTAGGTGGGAGATGCGATACTGCGGGATATAGTTTACGTCAAAGAAAGAAATTTCAAGCGAACGTAATCACGGGAAGAAACTAACAAAAAAATAACTGTGTCTTAAGATCTGTATTTAAGGTTTTTTACCACCAACTTCCGAAATTAAAGTAATTTTTGAGTTTGTAGTGTTTTTTTAAGGAAGTCGGTTGTTACTTTTTTGTAAAAAAAATAATAATTTTAACTTTTTAGTTATGGTAGATACCCCGCACTAATCTAATCGCGTTATTCGTTCATTTGTCGCGCAAATATTTAATGCAAAAGAACTTTAAGACTTGTATGGTTTTCACATCGACCCCATTGTGCGAATGGAACCAAATTAAAATGGGACCACATGGGAAGCACCAGCCTTCAAATAAAAAAAGAATCATCAAAATCGGTTCACCCAGTCAAAGTTATGAGTTAACAAACATTTAAAAAAATTACAGTCGAATTGATAACCTCCTCCTTTTTTAAAGTCGGTTTAAAATACAGAACTTACAGCATTGATCCCGCTGGTCTGCTGGCCTGCCTGCATGGTGCAGGTGAGCAGGAGTGGCAGCCGCAGTCTCTTGTCTTTTAATACTCGCACCATAGACCAGGTCTCGCCGTTATTAGTGGCTGATTCCCCGCAGCGAACCTCTTCACGAAGGAGCTCCACGTCATCAGTCAGTAAACTTGGCGACAGGCCGCGGAGGCGACTCAGTTCTGGAAAGATACCAGTAGCTTTTTTGAAATTGTGTCTTGCAGGTCAACCTATGTGGTTGTAGGCTGTTTAACCGAGCTATCATGTATATCGTAGTAGCTTATCAAAATCTTAAATTAATTTAATGATAGACAAAGCACAAGGAACTATTTAAGAAAATTCTTTCTCTAAAGAGGTTGAATATGGCACGAAAGTTTGTATAGAAGTTCGTCATTTTTGCCTCCCATCGAAAACACGCCGTGTGTCTTGATAAATTGAGACCACCAGCCAGGGCCCACAACTAATAAACTAAACTAGGACACGGCTCACGGCACTCGACTTAAGGCGTCGCTGGGAGCAAGCAAAGGACAGGCTGGTTCAGATTTAAAAAGATTAGTCTTTTCGTTCGATTTCCAAAATTTGTATGTTTACTATCGTTCGTGGTCATAAAAAAGGGAGCGAGACGACACGACAATTTTCATTAAAATATATATCGTCCTACTTGCTCGTTTTATATCTTCAATTGCCACGAGTTTAGTGTAGGGTGCATCTTATAGAATTCTAACTCGAAATGTTTCAGACATAATTAATTGTTTTCTTCTTTGTGAGTTTGTCAGTATTTTCTATTCAGAAACTTATCTAAGATTAGTCTAAATCTGTAATAAGTAAACGCAAGTGCCACTGCTAAGCATGGGTGGTTCAATTCTTTTTGGTTATTGGGTTTTTCAATCAGGAATTTCTCAGTAGCAGCCCGGAGTCTATACTTATTCCCGGTTGATGGCGATAGGCTCGTCTCCTAATACATTGTAATAACTGAAATTAAAAAAAAATGGCATGGGTGCAATTCACACGTGGTAAAAGTGAAACCTTCAAAATTTTTGGCTTCAAGATAATGATACGAATGTAAAATTACGGGAAGAGGATAATTGTAGGTTTTAGTAATGATTATAGTGATACAAAGTTTGATAATTATTTTATATTTTATTATTCGTATATATTCTATCGATTTATCGCGACAATATTCTGCATTCGTTTTCGGCATATTTGAAGAATTTTATTATAAAAATGATAAAAAAAACTACAAAATTATATTACGTACACGTATACAAAAAACCACGGTTGTTGTGATGCCTTTACTCAAGCTTTGTACTACGAATTCTCGCGCGCACAAATGCCTCTCATCTGTCAAAAATGATGAAGTATCTTGATCGCAAAAATAACTCGATCTGTCAGTCGCGATTGGTCGCGATGGTTCATCGATTAGTGGCGAACTTTCATTTTTACAGAATTTAGCATTAATAATCTGCATTTATGATGGTTATGCATGGACGAGTGAGTACACAATTGACGGACAATGCTATATAATCGCTTATCTCGGCCCTGGAACGCGCCAACGAAGGTTGACAGTTTGACATAAACATTTGGATGAGCGTGGTGATTATAATTAAGTTTTAAGTGCAAAGTTGTGTGTGTGAAGTGTTTTTGTTGAAACGTAAGATGGACAGGTAAGTAAAATACAGTTTTTATTGCCAGGATTGTGTTTTTGACAAAGATTTGCACGTAAATAGTTAGTTCAACAAACATCGTCATCCATTTTGCCGCCATTTTTCCGCGGCCGGCGTCGGATTTCGCAGTATTACGAGTAATAATTCTATTATTGATAACAAACTATTGACGTTACTTAAGTTACTATGTATTGTATTATTGTTATTATGCATTTATAATGGTTTTGCGTAACATTGTAATGAAAAATACGCAACCTAAAAAGATGAAGGAACTCGATTGTTGAACCGGGAATTTTAGGTCACGTGACACTAAAATAGACATTGTGCTTTGTACGGATGATGAAATGTGTGGATATGACTTCCGTACATTTTAATGGTAAAATTTTTGGGTGATTTGTTTTTAACCGACTTAAAAAAAAGAGGATATTGGACACGTATGTAGGTATGTGATGTTACTGTTAATGCAACTGAAATTTTGTATTTTTCCAGCTCGCATGCCAGAGGACGCAGGGTGGTGGAAGGGCACCACCACTTGACATGATTTTGCAGCCACCGGCAATAATAGTAACTTACGGACTTTTCTAATTTTCATTTATCTCTAAATATTCAGGTACTACAACACTGCTTTTGTTCCAGGTTTATGGACAATGACTGGCCATTGCCTGGGCCGGCATTACCGGTGCCTCCGTCACCAGCATCACTGTTCGTCGTGCTATCGCAATTATAATTTTCTTTTAATTTTTAGTTTTCATTTTTTTTCCGTATTTACATAAATAATATATAGGTACGATAATAGACTTGAAATAATAATAATATGAAGTAAATAAAACATTTTTGATTAAATTCTAATATGTACAGGTACATAAAACGTTTTTAATGTGTTTTAATTTTTTAAAGTTCAGATGTGACAATATTTGCCGTATCCATATTTCTTTCGTCCATGGTCATGACGTCATGTATTTCCTATCTCATTTTCTCCCACGTTAAATCTTATGAAGTAATGTCTGTCTCTTTTTACTGTCGCTTTTTCGTTTCATCGAGTTTCAAATAACAACCAACGGCGCTAAAGAAGTTTTCACTTCAAAAAATGTGGGTGTGTCCTACCAGAGGTACACCTCTGACAACCATCAGGGGATATCTACATAATAAAGTGACTTCCCAACAAACAAAAATTGCTCTTGTAGTGGCTTATATTGCCAAAAATAATATTCTTATAGGAGCCGCATTATCGCTAATAAGGGTGCGTTTGGGCACAAATTATAAAGACAATAACCTTATACCTCCCTTTTAGTTGCTTTATTGTCCGCTTTTTTTCCTTATACGTGTTTTACTATGGTTCGATACAAGGGAGTTAAATTCATTGCGGCAAATCAAAGGCTCTTAAAAACCCATAGGCCCTTATAGCCGTCTGTTTATGATTCTGCAATAAGTCTTTTTCTTAGTGATTTACATTTTCGTAAAAGTTTCGCGAATAAAGAGAAACGTCAACCATTTTATTAAAAAGTGAATGGTAAGTTATTATTTTATGTAGTTTATTTACCTGATTTATGTGCACGTTTATAGTGAAAAGTGTATGGGAATTCAAATGCATGATAAAATGTGGTAATCAGTGTCTTATAGTATCAACCCGCCCTTGAATTTTAGCTGTTTTTGTGCTACAAACGTTATTAATTATTTAGTCATGTTATAAACAGTGCTATTATGAGAGCAAAACGATTCGCACATCGTCTACAAGGAATCTATGAGAGTGAAGACTTTATAATGGCATCATTTCCTGTTTATGCTATCGCCATTTTACATATCGTTAGGGTTCCTTTCTCACGAACAAAATCCTGTACCTAGCTAGTCTTGTTCCCATATGTATAAAATTTATGTTTCACTATGGTTGGGTTGGCTGGAAGAGATCTCTTTATAGGGATAAGCTTGCTTTTGTGCACTAGTTTTAAGTTTGAAATTTAATTATAATTGTAAGTACACAATAAAGAATATAATTATAAATATAATATGTTTGTCCGCAGATATTGCACTGGTTTCAGTAATGCATATTACTACTTTATTTGTTTTGAGCAATGTACGCGCATCCAATGGCATTTTGTTTGGCATTACATGATGTAATATTTTTAATAGGTCACTTAAAGCGATATGGGAAATGTTGAATTTCACTGCCCATTCTCTGATATCACTACGAATATCAATATTCTTCAACTCTTCATTTAAAAATATGTCTATATCAATATCGCTACAATTATATTCTTCTTCACTGGTTTCCTTTTCATTCTTATTTTCTATAAAAAAATCCTCTGCGGAACAACTGGCTGATTCGTTAGTATTGTACTATACTGCTTGGTCATTTTGTAGTATCATAGGAGTTGAAGTGGTGGTTGTAATGTTCAAAACCATGTTTTCGTAGACTTTTTTTTTACTTTTCTTCTGTAACCACCGCTCCTTTTTAACTTCTTCCAGTCTTTTGAATCCATTTTTTTAATGTAAATTCCCCTCCGTAATAAATTCACACAATCTGCTGTACTTCAAAATGGCGAATCTAGTTATGTAAAAAATTTTAATGTGACCATATAGAGAATAATATCTTTATAATCACTGTATAAGGGAATAGGGATTGCTTTCATCCTTGTAAATATCACATAAAATGTTAAAATTTGTTTGTTGGATAGACCTCTTATCAAATGCTCCTATAAGTTAAAAAGCATCATAATTACCTTGTGCATTACTTTTCTAAGAATAATTGACCATATTAAAAGCCTTTATATGACTTTGAATATTATATGGCTAAAAAGCAATGTAACTAGCCTCTATAAGAAGAACACATTTTGAACCCTTATTGTAGCCATATTAATTGTATTTATTAACGTTTACCCAGCCATATTATAAGAATAAAGGTAATATTAGCCAAATCTTCTAATAATGTGCTACTATAAGGAACATTGACATAATAAATGCTCTTTTATAACAAGTATAAGAGTTTAGACCTTATAGACTTAATTTTATAAGCTTAGTTTGTTTGTTGGGTTGTTTTCTTACCTTTTAAACCTCTCTCCTCATTTTTCTTAACTACAAATAAGTACTTTGGGCTCTCTGGCAGTATAAATAACAACGGTAAACAAACAATGACTAGCAACACGTAGACGGACAGAAGGTAGGGCCAGTCGACAGCACGACCTGAAACAATACAACAGACCTTTAAGATAACTGTGGCGCCATCTACACAGTAACATGCGAACTACGTAACATAGTGACGTCACGCAAATCCTGCATCGCACAAGCAGAGTTTACCGCGCCACTAGAACTAGTATACAGGGTGGCTGGTATATCAACGAGTAAACTGTAACCATAAATTCAGCTTATGAATCCAGAAACCTTACACATTTTACGTCGGTTTAAAAAATAACTGCTATTTCGCGGAACAGTGACTTATTTTTACAAATTAGGCTGAGGATCAGTACTTTTCGAACGTCAAAATTACGTCAGATAGTCCCCCAAAAAGCCCGCTCTTCACCACTTCCTTTAGTGTAGTGCTTTATCAGTTTTTTGTTTTCGAGCATTTTTCAAACTCAAACCCAAACTCAAAGCATTTATTTCAAACTAGCTGTGCCCACGGCTTCGCCTGCGTGGATGTAAAATGGACGTGCCGGGACAAAAATATATTAACTAGGTAACTCCTTATAACATTAGCTATCTGTGAGTGAAAGTCCCGCCAACATTGCTCCAGCCGTTTCAGAGATTAGCCAGAACAAACAAACAGTCAGACAAAATTTTTAAAATTGTTTTTTTGATGTAAGTACCATGTATACTTTCATGTGCATTAGATGAAAAGCTGTTAATTTGAAATTACAAACAGACAGTGCAATTTTATTTATTTGTATAGATGTATACCTAAACCAATTACAGGCACTTTTGAATTCTCAAGGGGCGGTGAGTCAGAGAGATAAATCTATTTGCCCATTTCAAAGTTAAAATGTGGCCACTGTAGTACCTTTCCTGCTTACCCAATATAAAATCTAAGCCCATGACCTGCCCGACGAGCACGCCCACGTTGACGCCCATGGGACACGCCACGCCCAGCGCGCCCGTCAGCCGCGCCGGCGCCAGCTCCGTCAGGTACATCGGCACTATGCTGGTGGTCAGACCTGGGGACAAACAACTATATGAAACATTAAAAAATAGCCACCTGTAATTACATCCATCACAGAGCAAATACGAAAGGGGTTAGAGTTATAAAAGTACCTAAAGGTCTATTCACATAGCGGGCGGGGCGCGGCAGGACGGGACGGCGACGCGACGCTGAGTAGTTGTAATGTACTAGATAGTACGGACGACTCCACACAGAACCGTCGCGCCACGCCGCCATCGCGTCGAGCGGGAATACAACTCAGAAGTGGCGGGGCGGGGCGGGGCGTGGCTGGGCGCGAGCGCAGCGTTGGCAGGACGCCGACGCTTTGTGTTGTATGGTTTACGTATGTAGTAGTCACACTGCCGGCGCGGCGGGACGGGACAAGATCTCGCCCTCAGTGTGACTGCTCCCGCCGCACCGCCGCCCCGCCACGCCGCACCCGCTGTGTGCAGAGACCTTAACATGGCGCCTTGATTCCCCAAAATGCGGGTATACACCCACATTTCGCCGCCCCAAGTAGTAGTTAAAAAAAAATAGCTTATTTACTATTTAAAAAGATTGTTCAAAGATTAGCTGGCAGACGTCTTCTGGCACAAAGCCTGTCTTTATGTCTGTGTAAGATTTTAGGTTCAGTTCCCAGGTCAGGCGGTGTTATTAGGTTTTTCTGTCAGGAAGTTCCCAGTACCAGCCCGAAGTCTGAAAAATAGCTGGTGAACTAAACAGAACGGCATGGAAATCTGCGCGCTAACTGAAACCATGAATTCAGCACATGATTCTAGAGACCCAAGCGTAGACATATTTCTTCGGTTTTCAAAAAAAAAAAAACTTTCATAGAAAAGTACGAGGTCTAAATGTATGAAACACAAAATTATTTTTTTTATTAACCGTCGAAAAATTTCAACGGAGCTTCAGTAACATTTACTGAATCCATGGTCACAAATTGAGCCATCCTGTAAATGTACATACATATGTGGCATACAAATGTTACCAGCTATTTTATTTGCCATCATTTGGACATAAATCCAAATTCTGGGTGGCTGCTGAGAAATTCTTGGTGAAAAACCCCCGGATAATAATCTCAAGAAATGTAAGTAGGTACCCACCTCCAGACAAACCGACTAGTAATCTTCCTAAAATAAGCATTTCTACTGAATTAGCTTGTTGGCAGAAGAAAAACAATACTCCTCCGGCGATGGACAACACATTCGTTAGTACTGTGGCCATTTTTCTGAAACAAAGACAACACAAATTTGTTATGTTATTCATCCATATTTTCTTGCACTTTCAACTGATGCGTTTTTCAATCCCATTACAACGCGATTTTCATAACTGTGCACCTGTCAACGTCAAAATACTGACATGATGGCTACATTGGTAGCGGCAGCAACAGCATAAACGAAAATAGCAGTACAAACGACACGAGAGTGCAGACCGTACTGGTAGGCGTCAGTGGAACTCACCCCATCCCTTCCTACCTCGGAAGGGATGCGGGCGGGTGAGCTCAACTTTGCCAATCTTTGGACTTTGACAGCCCCAAGTGCAGTTATAATAATCGAGTTGTAAACACATTTCAATTATAAACATCTCAAATTCAGGACACATCTTAGGGAGGAGCAGCTCTCTCTCTATCATTATCGTGAGGAGCTAGTTACATACATACAAACATACATACAATCACGCCTTTTTCCCATGGGGGTAGGCAGAAACCACGGAACGCCACCTGCTACGAGAGCTAGTGTGTAGAGCTAGTTACCAAACAAAAAAACTCATGCATCGGTTTATCAGCCAACTATAACTGCGCTCAATCCACTGATTGAGCGCAGTTATAGTTGGCTGATAAACCGCACCCATTTAGGGTGAATTTCACCAATAAAACTGAACGCATTCAGTACGACTAAACTGCGTTCAAGAGCTGTCAGTGTCAAAATTACTATGAAATATTGACACTGACAGCTCTTAAACTAAGTTTACAAGTGCTGATCTCGTTTGATTTCTTTGGTGAAATCCGCACTTAGTCGTCACAGTTTAGGAGACGGTGTTTGGCATAACATAATAAGCATAATCAGCAGATAATTTTTCCATTGCTAGGACATAAGCCCGCCCCACCTCTGACAGGAGTGGTACAAGCGGACCTAGTAGGTGCGAGTTGGTGGATGCTACATGTCTTCGAATTTTTGGTCCCTGAAAATACCGCGGTGTTTTCGTACACCGTTTTCAGAGCAATGGTGATAACATAATTTACACAAAGTAAAGTGCTTGTTAGAGTTCGATCTTGCGATCTACAACTCGCACGGCCCGGTCGTTTCCAATGAGCCACCACGGCTCACACTGTTTACAGATTAGAAGACACATTATTATGAAGACATCACAGGAAAATCCTTGTTTGTGTCATGTTAATTATATGACACAAACAAGGATCAGCAGATCACACTACACTAACGTTACCACAATGATGCTTAGCTTCCCGCGGCCCGGGCCAGTTTGCATAACATTCACTGGATATATTCAACACATGGTGTTCTGATGTAATAGCCAATCTTTTATGTATAGGGAGTTTAAGAATAACATCCTGTGTTGATCGACTTCGTAATAGGTGCACCTGCGGGCATGGCATAGTGGGCCCGCAATGCCTCGTGGTGGATTACGGCCCAATCCCTCTCACAGATAGCGAGGTCTCCGTCCCAGCAGTGGGAACATAATAGGCTGATGATGCTTATTGTGTAAATACTGACTAATTGGCTCTGCTTTGAGAGAGATAATTTAGTATTATATTGGATTGAGTCAGGTTAAAATGATAACGTCCGTCTTTTGAAGCGGGCTGCGCAAGAACTGCACCCTAATTGCGAAACGCACAATTTATCAGAATCTGAATGGGATTGAAGATTATTTCTAAAACCATTGCGTCGTTTGTTAGAATACATTGTCGGCTCAGCAACGAAAATAACGCAATGAATGTTGTTTAACTATGAATATTAGGTAAACCAATTCCTACCGATAAAAAGTTCCGCAATTACCCCTCCGATTTAAATAACTTCCAATCGCGCCATCGTCCGTCAAATCAATTACGGCTATTGTTCTTATTTTCGCTAACGACGTTTAATTATTATTTTACATTCAGCGGAACTGATTTAGGATCCTGGTACTGCCTAGATAGATATTCTAAAAACTTTCAGTGTGACCCCCTTAGACTCCAGCTATTGCAAATAGTTTTTGGACTCAGATAGGCTGCTAGAGTAGTGTCTGAATTATGTTCTATCATGAATTTACGATGTTCTTCTTACCTTCCCAAACTGTTGGCGAGCACAGCACCGAGTATGGAGCCGGTGCACCCGCCGACTATGAAGATGGACACGATGGAAGACCACAACACGTTCAGCCATTTTTCGTTGAGGACCACGTCGTATCGGGTTATGAAACTCTCGTTGCAGAAGGTTTTAATTACCTGGAAAGTGTTTTAAAGCAACTTAATATTAGCCTTATGAAGCCAATGAGAGTTATGACTAAGAAGTTAGGTAAAAATGTGATATCAGTTTTTAATTGTATAGTTGATAGGGGGAACATAGTAGAGCCAATAGTGGACAACTGAATCGATGCGACATGATGAGAGGACACCGAAGATAATTTGAATAGTTCGAAAATGGACTTAAAAAGAAGTGATCTTCGGCGTCAATGATTTTGGCAAGATCTTGCGCGGCCAAGTCTATAATTACTTTAGTAATCCTTGAAAAAAAAGGTGGACGTCCACTTCTACCAAGTATACCGTACGACGCTCGCGTGGGAACAAAACCAGTATAAGCTAGCCTGCTATTATTCTATTGAAACTCCGTTCTACGCATCGAAGTGTTGTTGACGAATACACTAACTATCATACATTACATTATCGTATAGTATTTTTATATTACGAATCCACGCGCGCTTTATTTGTGATTACCAAGTATACAAATACGCTGTGAATGTGTGTGTGTAAGCGCAGGAGCTCTCGGTACGGTCCAAAATACTGGCTAATTTGGAAATGTGTGTGTGTAAGTAGGGGATGCAAAAACCGGGTTGTTTATAAAAACCGGTTTTTTCGGGGTTTATGTTTACAAAACCGGTGAAACCGGTTAAATCGGTTTTTTCGGGTTTTTTTATTTGATTTTTAATAAATGAGAAATATGTCTGTACAGAAATGAAAATGCTGAAGTCTAATCAAAATATGATTTTTTTACGGACTGAAATAAGCTACAAGTACTAACAGGCTATACAAAAAGTTTCTTTTCTTTATACAAAATATAGAATAATAATCATAAAGCTTATTATTTAGGAAAATAACATATTCTTTAAAACCTAACATACACAATTTGGAACATTTGGTAGGTAGACAAAGGCTTAAAATTACAGAATATTAAATAACAATTGAACTGTCATAAAATACAAACAGGCAAAATCAACAGTACGTAAAATGAAATCAAAATAATTATTGAAATATCGCATAAAATGGAAATCTTATTCCCTAATAAACCAAAACAAAATAAATCTGTCATTGTTATAGATAAAACAGACTAGCTTCTGCCCGCGACTTCGTCCGCGTCAATTTTTTCTACCCTGACCCTTCCCGTCGCATCGAATTGCCAGCTAGTTTTCGTTCATTTTTCGTTACTGCTCCGCTTCTTTTAATCGTAGCGTGATGTTATATAACATATAACCTTTCTCAATAAATGGGCTACTCAACACAAAAATAATTTTTCAATTCGGACCAGTAGTTCCTGAGATTACCGCGTTCAACCAAACAAACAAACTCTTCAGCTTTATAATATTAGTATAGATGAGACCTGCTGATAAAAAGGCTCTCTCTGATTCCACACTTGTTGGAGGTATAGATTCCAAAGCTTTATATACTTTTATTAAGTGCTCTCCCATTTTTTTCCACCGTCGTAAAGTGCCATTTCCACCCTGATTTTAGTTTCTAAATCAAGTTCAGTAGATAGGCTTGCACCAGAGGTATATTGTTTGAGAGCCTTCTTTATTTCTTGTCGGAGTTGGTCCTTGATGTTCCATGAAACATTTACTAGGTACTGTATAGTCTAAGTTTTCCTGAGTTGTAGTTGCCGTCAGTTTAGTAGTCGAAAAATGCTTACTTATAATGTTAACCGAAAAAACCGAAAACTCCGGTTTTGCTATCCTAAAAAAACCGGGTTTCAAATCAGTCGGTTATCCGGTTTTTTCGGTTATCCGGGTATCCGGTTTGCATGCCCTATGTGTAAGGTTACAAAGTGATTTTTTTTTTTGCTTTATAAAGTAGGTATATCACATTTAATGATACTGTATTCATAATAAAATCTAGCCTATAAGCTAATCTGTTAAGTAACTATAAAACTAAGAAATCGTCCAATAACGGCTTTCTTTTTCACTGTAAGTTATGGGGAAGGCACTTGAATCACGTGTTCTTTATAAAAAGCTGCAGCTTGAGTTCTTCTATGTGCTGACGCTACTCGTCTTCACGCACACATTCACAGTCTATTTGTAATCATGGTTACAACAAGTTAAGCGCGCATTGTTTTGAGTAAAAAATACTTTAATAAAGGAGGGAAATGACTGTGTGTCTAAGTTAAGGCCCCTTATGACTAAGAAATTACAAACATTATCAGTTTTTAATTGTGTTACTGTAGGGCAAAGTCATTCTTTTATACAAAGGAAGAACTAGTATTGGTCACCTCGTTTCCTCATTGCGTGTTTGAGACTTATAAATTTTAATTTCGTAATAATTCAATTCCATAATTGTACTTTACCTAAGTACTTTAAATAGGGCCATAAATTGCTTATCCTTTAAAGCAAACACTGTGAGTAGAATGGCCGCGATATCATTTACATAATTAATTAATTTGTACCCAGGTTGAATGAAAGGCAGTGAAAGAACTTGTATCGAAGTTCAGGGTCAAGTGTTTGAGTCTGGCAGCAGTAAATAAATATTTAAGCTACATAAATACTTATTTCAATTGTCTTAAAAGTAGACGAAATCAGAAATAATTTAGCACAATACGTAGAGAATATTTAATTTACTTTCAGCTTTGATCATGCGATTTTCGATTTGATTGTAGATTTTTTTTTATTCTGACTGTGTCATTAGCAAGGACCTCTTCTTGAGACCTGCACCCTAATTGCGAAACGCACAATTTATCAGAATCTGGATGGGATTGAAGATTATTTCTAAACCATTGCGTCATTTGTTCGAATAAATTGTCGGCTCAGCAACGTAAATAACGCAATGAATGTTGTTTAACTATGAATATTAAACCAATTCCTACCGATAAAAAGTTCCGCAGTTACCCCTCTGGTAGTATCGATCAGAGGGGTAATTGCGTAACACACTAACAGTAGGAATGGATTTCATTTTGACAGTTCAACAACATTCATTGCGCTATTTACGTTGTTGAGCAGACATACTTTTCGAACATAGGAAGCAGTGGATTGGCAATATCCTTCAAAATGATTCAGATTGGGATTGATAGTACGATACGAAATTAGGGTTCTGTTTCAAACGTACTATCTGAAAGTCGGTATTCGTATTTTTCAAGTAAAGTCAGCCTCATAAACAAAGTGTAGCTTCAATTTAGTATTTAATTTGTGGGAAATATGTTTTGTGGCTACACATTGATATCATATTATGGAACAATGATTGTTCATAATCTATGTAACTGAATGAATTATTGTTGACATGGGCGTACCCAGGGGGGGGCAGAGGGGGGCAGCTGCCCCCCCCTGGAGTTTGTGAATGTACCTACTAACTATCTACATTTGTCGATAAAAATTTGTAAAAATAACATTTTTCTATTTGTAATACAATTTACAACTTTTAAAAATCATGCGACGCGCCCGTTCTACTTACTCGCAAGTAGCGCTGCATACAAAAATAACTTCAATTTTGGTAGTCGGTGTCTTTGGATCTTTATTTTAGTTTTTTGCCACTGAAAACCGAAATTAAACTTATTTTTCACTTTGTAGTGTTTTTTTGGAAGTCCGTTGTTTATTTTTTGCAAAAACTTTTTTATCTACCCTGCACTAATTCGTTTACCATTACTGGCCTAGTCAATAGCAGTGACAGGAGGTATTAGAATATCATCACGCTGAACAAAGTGAATTAAATACGAAATCTAAGTCAATAAAAATTATATGGTGGTCCCCTGAAGCATAACCTATCCAATAAAGATAATAGTTTGAGACATTTTTTAAATTATTATTTGTTTTTTATTTTTTAGTGTGTTTCGAATTTTGTGACGTATGTCAGCGTAGTTTTCGAAGACAGTTTTTTGCTATCCTGGTAAGGATAATAGCACAAATTTATAAAATTATTGTATTGTCATCGGTCTTTGATAAGTACGCCAAATTTCGAGTTAATTCAACGTTTTGAAGGGGGTCAAAATCATTTTCAAATTTTCCGTTACATAGGCACATACATATGTTTGAAGCTAATAAAAGCGTGTTAAAAAAAAAAGATTTTTATAGAAATGGGTCATAATCGACGGAGAAATTGTTTTGAAAAAAAAAAAATACAGTGGAACATAGAACCATCTCCTCTTTTGAAGTCGGTTAACAAATACAATTCGGTTCGTCGGTCGGTCGAATAGCCAATACGGATAAGGCGGGAGGAAACGCCCGGGAGTTTCCATTGCGTGAATCGTCTGGAGGACACGGTGGAGCATACGGTGGAGTGCCCTGCCTGAGCTGAGCACCACCGTGACCTCGTGGAGGCGATCGGTGGCGGCCCTGGTACAAGCCATGGTACGGAAATGCCCTCTGGCATGAGAAGCCGTCACCTCCTTATGCGAAGCAGTAATGCTCACGGAGGAGGCGTAGCGCGTGACGGAGAGGTAGTCTCTGCACCCTCACGCCCCTTGGTGCTGCAGGAGGAGACGCCCCGGACCTCCCTAGAGTATATATGTTCTGTGCCCCGGACGCCCAAGCCCGTGTCGACGGCGTGTTGCGTTCCACGCGCACCTCAAAGACATGTCAGCATAACTGAAGGGGTCTGCTAGGAGCGATGCCTCCAGAGTTGCGAGATTTGTTCGAAAGAGTTATCGTGACCCTGGCATACAGGCAACTGAAGGAACACGAGTGGGATTTAGTCAGTAAAAGTGTGATACGCCCTCCACACGTCATTTGATGATTTCCCACCCACAAAAAAAAGGCATTCCGCGGAAGAAAGGAGTGAAGATTTCATCAAATTGCTGAAAAAATTGCTGTGGCTTTGAACCTTGAGCTGCGTTTACCTAATACAGCAAGCTAACAACAGAAGGCAAATCAACCAGCTGCCTACTGTGGCCAGCCCCTTTTTTTTTGGATGGGAAATCATCAAATGACTTCTCCCGCTTTGGGCGGAGCGGGAGGGCGTGTCAGACTTTTACTGACTAAAACCCACCCGTGTTCCTTCAGTTGCCCATGTGCCAGGGTCACGGTATCTCTTTCGAACAATCACGCGACCCCGGCAGGGTGGCCAGCCCCTTAGCGATTATTTTCGTCGCTCGTTTTGCATGCCCTATTTGGATTCGTTACTTTCTCCATTAGAGGCGAGATTCAGCAAAGACCATTCATCAGCGTTTACTCTTTCATTGTTACACCCTGCTCAGATTATTGAAATTACAGTTCCAAAATTACAAAACATTATGGAGGAAGTTTCTACATTTTATTATGAATTAGAAGGGATCACATCTGAAGCCGAACTTTTTGGATGAAGCAGGACTTTGAAAATATTGGAATAACAGAGTTAATAGCGGAGTAGCAGAATCTTTTTACCCGAAGGTGAAGACAGCTCTAGAAATTTTACTGGCAATGGCTCATTCCACCGCTACAATTGAACGGTCATTCAGCACACTCAGATGCGTACAAACGTAGTTAAGATCGACCATGATCGAAGTACATTAAATGGGCTTTGTATGCTCAGTATATACCGGTTGACATTTTTTACCGTCTCGACCTTCATGTGGTGTGTTGTGTAACTAGAATAGAAGGCAGGAAGGCCTTCAGATTCATCGTAGGTGACTAAAGGAGCGCGGGACGCGGGTGAACAGGGATGCGTGTGCGGCTCGTGCGCCTACGAAAGATCAATGAGGCCGCCTATCGGCCGGCTTCAAAGGGTAGGACCGCGCTCCGAAATCAATGATACATGCCGCGCATTGAGTAGGGTGCGTATGATTTGAGTTTCGATGGATTTTAATTAATTTTTTTTGTTTTTTTTTTTCCAAATTTCTGTGTTTGTTGTTCTAGTATGAAAATGTTACTTTAAATGTGTAGTATTTATTACTAGATCAATTTAATTACATGTTATTCAAAAATAAAAAAAATAAAAATTTCTATGCCAAAAGCTTCTATTCCGTTCACCTATTACCCCCATTTTTTTTCAAGACGCTAAAAAAAGTCACCCAGTATACAATATTTGTTAACGCTATGGGCGATTCTTTCACGAAAGACGTTATAAACCGTTTTACTGAAGATCCTCGAAAGTTACTTTTAAAATGACTATTGTATATTTAAAAAAACGAATTTAAAAAAAGATTTAAAAAAAAACCTCTTTTAATATATGTTTATTTATTTGCTTATAAAAAATCTGATTTGCCCCCCCCTGGCCCAGAACCTGGGTACGCCCATGATTGTTGATGTTTAGGTACATCATTGAAATCCATTGTATTTTATATATTAGTTTATGTAAAGTTTAACCTTCAATTTTTATAACTTCTCACGGCTTGTGCGTGACCGTCGCCGTCGTGGGTATTAAAATACAATTAGAGCATAGAAAATGAAAGTTGTCAGCAAACTGAAGGGGTCTGCTAGGACCGATGCCTGCCAAGGTCGCGAGATTAGTTCGAAAGAGGTACCGTGGCCCTGGCATATGGGCAACTAAATGAACACGGGTGGGTTTTAGTCAGTAAAAGTCTGACATGCCCTTCCGCTCCACCCTAGAGCGGGAGACGTCATTTTATGATTTCCCAAGCAACAAAAAAAAGCACAGAAAATGAACGGATTTGTATTAAATTAAATATTTCGTTGTATTTGACTTATTTTATGACTGGCCTGTTAGTGTAGTGGTTAGTGACCCTGACAGCTAAGACTGAGGTCGTGGGTTCGATTCCCACCCAGGACAAATCTTTGTGTGATGAGCAGAATCATTTGTTCTGTGTCTGGGTGTAATTTATCTATAATATGTTTGTATTTAGCAATATAACATATAAGTATGTTTATCAGTTGTCTGGTTGCCATAGTACAGGCTCTGCCGAGTTTGGGATCAGATAACGTTGTGCCTACGTTGTTGCCAGCAATACAGGATAAGTTTTTAACCAGCGCACAAATTTTAACAAATAATAACCATGCAATTTTTATTTTGATATATCTTAGTACAATAAAAATAAGTTATCGTTAACGAAAGATGTTTATTTTGAAACTGGTTTTTATGGTAACTTGCGCGTAGCGCCGGCGGCGAAGGTGAATGACCGAGCGTAGCTACAAGTACCCACCAGCTGTTCGATCGGTCAAAATTCTAAGACATTCGAAGTACCTACGGCGCGCGGTTACTGTCCTATTCCTATTGTCGATATCATATTACGAAATATGTAGAGTGTCCACAGTTTACTGATTTAAGGTCGGATATTTTTTTTTTTAAGTATTGAAAAAATAGTTGAAATGTGTTCTATTACTGATACTGAACCACCAAAAAACGCAAACTGGTTATAAATGTTTCTGTATATTGAATTTCCCGTAGTTTTTTTTAAAGACAAAATTCCCAATGCTGTTCTCCCATTTCCACATAACATATCTCAAGTCTATGTCAAGATATCAAAAGAAATATTCGGTAGCATTTATCAGTTAATAATTTAGGCAACCACTTGGATTCAATAATGTCCTTTTGAGGCTTTTTACTTTACTTAAAAATTCCCTCCGTTACTCCTAATCTTGACAGCAAGAGTGGTAGTAAAATTGCCGGTGAGAGGTCATGAGGTCATTGTCTCCTATCGAAAACCGCCTGCGGCACCAAAAACTATGTCCTATCATAAAAATATTTAACTGAATGCGTAGCCCATAATAGTAATACAAAAAAGAGTAGATTTTCTATAAACTAGGGTACCAATCCAATAAAGTATGGACATTAAAAATAGAACAAAAAGCAATCAATGAATCCACTAGATGAAAACTGTAGTTGATTGCTTGCTTTCTTCTTGTAAACACGTGTTGAGAAACCATAAACATTTTAAGATGGCGAGTAAATTGTTTACTACTTTTTTATCGCACTAAGTTTTTTACGACCGCGACATGTTGATTGTTGATGTTAAACTTATCAGCAAGTATAGTGATCAATACTCGTTCCTTCTCTGTTTAATGCCGCGAAATTCAAATTTTCTTTCATCTTTAGCAATTTGCAGGTCAGTGTCAGGTTGTATGCTCCTGCCAGGATCGCGAGATTCGTTCGAAAAAAAAAACTGTGGCTCTGGCACATGAGCAACTGAAGGAACACGGGTGGGTTTTAGTCAGTAAAAGTCTGACACGCCCTTCCGCTCCACCCAGAGCAGGAGACGTCATTTGATGACATCCCACCAAGAAAAAAAAAAACTAGACAGATCAACATGCTTGATCACTGTCACTGCATATAGAATCATCTCATGCACACTATGTTGAACCCAATTCCATTTGAGATTATTTTGAAATATTATTTAGTGGCCATAGTTTTTTTTAAGTTTCTTCTTATTCCCTTAAGATTAACTTCAGAAATTATTATCAACGATAAACTACTCCAGCATTTTGCTGGTGACTTAAAATAAGCACTCACCTCAGCAGGCGTATTAACAACTCCAATATTGTAGCCGACAGGAAGCGAAGAGCCCAGTGTGGTGACAATCCCGGCTAGAACTAAGTAGAAGGACCATCCCCCCTTGTAGTCGTGCGATGTGGTTAGGTGTTGATGCTCGTTGGTTATCTGAGGATACCATAATGTGGAGGTTAACAGTTGTTTAAGAGTCTTTGGGCCCTCGTACCCGACGATTTTTTCGTCATGCTGGATTGTCAACCTTCGGTGTGAAGTCGAGCGTTGAGAGTTGAGTACGCGATAAAAAAACCGTCCGTGATTACGAGGGCTAAAGCGTAACCGTCAAGGCAGCCTGCGAGATTCTCATTTTCTAAAGTTATTTGCAATTTAGAGGTCAGTTCATTCAATGACGATCCATGACATTTAAGGCCATTTAACTAAGAGAGGTGTATTGATGTTTTTAATGATTATAATTATGTTTATGATCGCAAATCGTTCTTTGATCAACACACTAACACAGACCTGTTGTTGTTGTTGTTCTGTTGTCCTGTTGCTCTCTATGAGCAACTCTACCCATGAATACCGTCCTTAAATATATATCAATTACTAAATATCTATTGCCGTCTATATATCAAAGCGATACGAAAGTGGAAAGCTCGAGTACTTGTACAAAATTTTTAATCATTGAGAGACATTTCATTCATAATCATAATTTACTCATAGGTAAAGTTATTCATGGAAAGTAAAGATGCCATAGTTGTCGTTACTACCTTAGCGCACTTAATTAAAAGGGATAATAAATATTCTGAGAATAGACAGTTTGTCAGTCGGGATCGTAGATGACTGCGTCCGCGCAAGCGATACCATATGGAACAAGAAATATATAACCCTTCATCTTTGCCAGGATGTAGGTTGTGTTGTGCAAAACGTTTTCTCTAGTTGAAAAGAACGATGATTCTATAGGTGCATAAACATTTGAATTTTAATAAATGTTGCTATTGCGTCTGGATACATCATTATAAATTCAAGGTGAGAGAATGCAATGATTTGATTTGCGTTAATTTTTTCCACAAGCAGCGTTCGAGAGCTGTTCTTATCTTACTTTAAATATCTTTGTTGTTTAAATCAGAAAATTTCAAAAAAGACCAACTTACGAATAAATTAATAAAATCCTTCAGCTTCATATTGCGTGCATAAAAAAAACTATTCTAAATTCAAAAACACTATTCTAAATCGTTTAAAAACGTCCACTTTCACCATTTCACAGAACACATAGCTAGTAAGGCTGCGGTTACATCGACGACTGATGGCACCACGCTACAGAACGCGAATATTGGCCAGTACCAGTCGCAGAGCCAACCTTCTATCACGAAGTATGTGAGAGCTATTGTTGCTGCTCCGTGGCCGGCAATCGCTGATATACATCGTCAAGGAATTATTATTGTGAATGGAGCAATTTTGTTGTTAAGACGTGCTATTTTTGGAGTCTCGTGATTCCGTTGAGTTGACAGGATGCGTGAAGGATGTTGATGCAGTTGGATGTTGATGTTTGGTAGAAGAATCATTGACAATTATGAATTGACAGTGATTGGTGGAGTGTGTTCGTAATGTCAAGGCTATGAATGCTATGATAATATTATTGATTATCTAATTTATTTACTTTATCAGGATTAGATCAGTTGATGTGCTTTTTTAGAAATTATGTGAGATCATTTTGTTCTTTAGAAATATATTATAATAATAAATTCCTTACAAGAATAGACTTGAATTCTTTAGAAAAATAAAAAAAAAAACAATTAAATTCTTGAGGAATGTTAAAGGTTAGTATAACATAGCGCTACAAATCATCGTAGTCGAGCAGAAAGCTACTGACTGCCTATTGTCTGGTACCAGATCTGTATCGGAACTGTTCAGGTATATTTATGTTAGTCATCATCCTCTTTTCAGCAGGAAGACGTCCACTGCTGGACATAGACATCCCCCAAACTCGGGGGTTGCCATAATCACCACGCTTGGCAGGCAGGGTAGCGATCGCAGGATGGTGGTAAGATGCACAGAGAACACTGCTGCCAATTCTCTAGTAAGACCCTTTGTCGCCTTTTAGGATACCCACGGGAAGAAATGGGATGGTGATATTCTTAACGCCCAGCACTTATCTAAGTTATTTGTACTTAAAAAAGGGGGTCGTTGTCATTATCCAGCAATGGGTAAGGCCAACCTAGAGGCAAATGTTATCTTAATAGCGATAACCTTACCTATAGTCCACTTTTATACAATGGCTTGATTATTAAACTAAATGGTGATTCATTCACTGGCTAAGACGTAATACGTTACTGAAGCGTATAGTTGCTACTATCTATACTTACTATATAATATATTAAAGCTGAAGAGTTTATTTGTTTGGTTGAACGCGCTAATCTCAGGAACTACTTGTCTGAATTGAAAAAATATTTTTGTGTTGGGTAGCCTATTTTTTTTTTAACATCACGCTACAATCAAAACAGCAACAAAAAATTTGACGCGGACGAAGTCGCGGGCAGAAGCTAGTTATCATCTATCAATTCTGTGACACAAGCTTCATTTATACATATAGGTTAATAAACATATACAGGATGTCCCAAAACTGAACGTCAAGCGGGTACTGGGCTCGCCTGCCGGGGTCGCGAGATTATTCGAAAGAGATACCGTGACCCTGGCACATGGGCAACTGAAGGAACACGGGTGGGTTTTAGTCAGTAAAAGTCTGACATGCCCTCCCGCTCCGCCCGGAGCGGGAGAAGTCATAAAAAAAAAAAAAGCGGGTACTGGGCTAGAAGCCAAACCATACCAGCGGGGAAATTGTGTAACACACGATCAGTAGCAATGGCTTTAATTTTGACAGTTCACCAACATTCATTGCATATATAAAACAACGGATTAGAGAGAGAAATATCCTTCAAAATGATTCATATTGTGATCAATAGTGTGTTACGTAATTAGGGTGCTGTTCTAGTAAAATAAGTTTTAAAAACATGTGAGCTACACGATAACTGACCAATGTTAGCACTGCTGTCAGTGCAAACATTGGTCAGTTGGTCAAACACTGGTCCACTCAATCTGTGTGGTTCTTTCCTCAAAATACCATTAGAGACACCAATCTACATGGTTTTCACATGATCTGACTAAGATTATGTCTGTACTTTAAAAGAGACTGTGACCTCTGAGTATGTTTCGGCCTTTTTTCTCAAATTATTCAGATAGGACGAACTCGTCGTTTTGAAATACCTAAAACGAACATAGAACCTTCTCCTTTTCTGAAGTTGGTTATAAATTAAAGTTGTACCGTCTAAATAGTGTTTAGACAATGCAAGTCATTTGTTGCTTCAATGAAATGGTATGTCACAGGTAATTAACAACTAACTTGCATCATGTAAATAATATGACTTTAAAACTCATGGGATTTGAAAGGCAGCAGATTTTCATAGACCTTCCTTTAGAAGCTGTGGTTATCTGAAGACATTTCGAGGCCGTATAAGAAATTTTTCAAATTTTGCTGATTTACATAATTTTATAAACGTGTTTTTACAGATAAAATAATGTTTTTCTATAAGTTTTAATGCATGGTGCATTAAAACTTATAGAAAAACATTATTTTAGAGAAGATATTTTTTTACTAGACAAGTTTTTATAAGGTAGCCATTCAAATTTTCTTCGCGAAAGAAAACTTTAATGGCGACCTTGCGCAAATCCTCCTTTCGAGGGAAAGTATTAGAGAACTAGTTTATAGATAGCTAGGTCCTCTAAGTACTCTTAAACAAGTTCGTAAAGTAAAAGTCGAGAAAGTAACCGAGACGTATATTATAATGTAGGTGGGTACTTAGATACTGTAAGTAGGTACGCATGATTGAAAAACCAGTCTTTAGATTTCGTATCACTACTTAAAAGTACCTACTTGTTATTAAGTAAAATACTACTTAAGGGGGATGCTCCGACCAGCCCGCGAAATTCAAAATTTAATTATAATCATCAAAATCACCACTACAACCCTCCAAGTTCATAAAGGCCTAAGAACAAAAAAAAAAAAGAGAAAAGTCATTCCTATAGCTTTATGAACTTAGAGCGTTGTATTGATGATTTTGATGATTACAATTCTGTAACTACATATGTCTTACAGGCGCGAATAATATTTTAATCAACATACAACCTAGCACTGGCCTGCAAATTGCAAAAAACGTAAGAAATTTTGAATTTCGCGGGCTGGTTTGGAGCATTCACCTTAAGACTAAAGTATACCTATTGTTTTGTTGCATGTTTTCTTAAATTTTATGTAGAGCAACTTTGTTCACTGTGGAACCGCGGGGTACTTGCGAGTCACTGCAACAGGACAGCATCGTTAATTTAATTTTTGCAGCAGTGGATAAGGAATATTAGGGTCCTGTTTCTAAAACATGAAACTATGTTAGATATAAGCTGGCGGTTATATATAACAAATATAGCAGAGACACTTAATATTTGATTATATACTTGACTAGCTGACCCGACAGACGTTGTCCTGTCTCTTTGATGATATTTGAGCACGCATTCTGTCAATTCTATGTCATAATGTTACATTAAAAAACTTTGCATTGTCCTATTATACTATTTATAACGATGTGTTGGTTGTCCTAAGATATTTATTATTATATGGTTGTTAAGTATTCTTAAATAAGTGTTCTTAAATTTTCTAATTTTCCGCGCAATTTTTTAATTTTTTTCTTTCGTAAGAACCTTCTCCTGACAATTACAAACACAACAAAAAAAGAAAAAGTGAAATCGGTCCAGCCGTTCACGCGTGATGGCGTGACCAAGGGAAATAGGGATTCATTTTTATATATATAGATTTAGTTATTACTTTTTTTTTTGTTAATTTTATTAACTTGTACAATCATCATCTGCCTTGCCTTTTCCCGGGATCAGCTTCCAGCCTAGCCGGATGCAGCTAAGTACCAGTATTTTATACATGGAGCGACTGCCTATCTGACCTCTACAACACAGTTACTGGATAATACGATACTCCTTGGTAAGACTGGTTGTCAGACTTTGGGGCTTCTGACGACCCGTAACGACTGTCTAAGATCTACGAAAGACAGCCGGGACCAACGGCTTAACGTGCGTTCCGAGGCACGGAAAGGTCTTGGTAACTTGTACAATCATATAAAATTGAAGTAAACGTGCCAGTCGAGACAACACCGTGAATTAACTACTGTTTTAGTGCGAACAAACACCTGCTTATGTGCGACTTCATGACGTAATGTAATAACAATATTGACCTTCGAAAACCTACGAATAACATTCGTTTTAAAAACATATTATCATGTATAGCACTAACAGATACCTCGACTATGAGTTTTATAGAGTCTGACTGTATTTCGTTTTCGGTTTTCGGGATTTGTCGGCAGAAAGAGCCATTTTTGTTTTCGGGCAAAAAACATTATAATTTTGGCATTCGCCGAAAAAATTGCGTTCCAGAAAATCCATTGTAAACTTTTATTTTTTCAGAAAAAAACATCTTTGATATCACATCACACATCACAATCCATCCATAGAATCATTACAGAGAAAATGTACTTATTGTATTTGCTTTTTTTTTCTCGCATTTATAGGTACTTTAACAAATCGCAGATCGATTCGATTCGATCTACATATTTACTAGCAGAACGTTTTAAATAATTAGCTTTAGAGATTAAGAGTACATTTGTGAGTGATTTAAGTTTAAACAGCATTTAAGGATTAATAGAAAACAAACCATTTTCGTTTTCGGTTTTCGCCCGAAAATGAATCTATGCATGAATCATAATTGGCCTATATTATACTAGTTACAAGCGCATTTGCACTATCAGCCTATAACGTTCCTACTACTAGGACACAATTCCCACTGCTGGGACACAAGCCAGGAGAGATCCTTGAGAGCAGGTGAACATAATCCACCACGCGGGCCTGCAGTGCTATTCTGTAACCATCTCACCGGGTGAAGTGAGCGTGTAGTGAGCTATCAATGTCAATCCACCTGATGCTAGGGATGTTCAAGTATCATATTTACAATCATAATCGAGATTTAAATACCTAATATTCTTATGCTAATTCTATTGATTATTTTTATAAGGATTTCAAAGCTAGAATAGTGTCTAAACAATACTACTGTTTCGGGAAGTTTTTCAAATGAAATAGCGAAACAGATATTCAGACAGAAACGCATTGTATTTTTTCTATTTTTTCCTTGACTAGCCCTATTGCCTGACGCACAAATGCGACACGCATGAACAATTAGTATTATTGTCAGTTATTATGAACCCACTGTAAACTGATTAAAATTAAATACTTAAATGCAATCACATGGCCTAATCGCGATGTGTCTTGGAGAAACGACTGTAGATCGACTCGAGTAGATTGTGCAACGTTCTTCAGCGTTGTTACTAACCCAAATCTATAAAACAAAGACGAAAGAACTTGCAACCTAATTGCGAAACGCACCATTTAGGTATCAGAATCTGAATGGGATTGAAGATTATTTCTAAACCATGGCGTCATTTGTTCGAATAAATTGTCGGCTCAGCAACGTAAATAACGCAATGAATGTTATTTAACTATCAATATGACACCAATTCCTACTGATAGCAAGTTACGTAATTACCCCTCTGGCCGTGCCTGTCTGACGGAGCATAGAATTCAATCTCAGACAAACTATGTGGGAACCCACATCTAGGCACTCTCATATACACATTGATATTTGTTTTTGTTTACTAGGTAGGTATTTATTTAACGTATAACACGTCACGTATGCGCACTAAGCACATTAGGAAAATGCAATACCAACGTCCAAAATGTGCCGACTAACATTTTATTGTAGATAAAAATATACTTACCTACTTACTTAATTAGTCGTTGCAAACAATAAAAAAGAATATTCATCGAATCGTCATCATCTTTATAATGTCAAAATTTAATAGTTCAAAACGGTCACCCGCGTGCTCGCGAGGTGAAGTGATGTTACCATGACAACGGCATTGCGAGCATCGCGTGATCAAGCCGCGCATCCACGCCAGACGCTGTCATCAATAGGTTTCAACTTTTTTTTTTTTTGTTTTCCTTGTGCAGAAGCCATTTCATATTCGGTTCAGAGAATAATTAGTACGCAGGTATTTATTTCAATTCTTGTAGATACCTATGTACCTATCTAAATACAACAGTTTTTAAAAACATTTATGTCAGTTTAGTACCTACAGTTTGGTGTCAACAATTAATCCGCTTTTTTATACTAAGTGCTCACTTCACCTGACTACATGCGATGATGCGACGAGAATCGCGTGAAGTGCTCACGCCGCGCAAGCGCACTAGGCCTAGTGGCCTGCTTGCGCGGCGGACATCAATGTGAAAAAAAAAAACCTTTTTTTTTATGACCATGTGTTCAAGCCTGATCGCATTTAAAGTTCAGACAAAATTAGCTGGTACTTATTTACTACTAATTTAATCTGTAACGTATCACGCACATACGCACTAAGAACATGCAATCAAATCAAATTATTTTGGGCTACAAAGACCCATATCATAAATACCTTACAGACTAACATACATACAAATAAAAACCACGTAAACGTAACTATTGTACACGAAGTGACAGCGTCGTGTTGCGCTGCGTGGTGTTGCGTAGCCTTTTTTTTTTTTTGGATGGGAAATCATCAAATGACTTCTCCCGCTCTGGGCGGAGCGGGAGGGCGTGTCAGACTTTTACTGACTAAAACCCACCCGTGTTCCTTCAGTTGCCCATGTGCCAGGGTCACGGTATCTCTTTCGAACAATCACGCGACCCCGGCAGGCATCGGTCCTAGCAGACCCCTTCAGTGTGGCTGACATTTCTTTGAGGCGCGCGTGGAACACTACGCGCCGTCGACCCGAGCTTGGTCCTTACCGGGCGGCGAGCTACCCATTGCTCGCCACACGCAAGCTCGCGCCTACGGTGGGTGTTGCGTAGCCTTCCGCGGAAACGCCGATACACGACACCCTTCGGCCAAAACTGCCTTGAGGAAGGTCTCGGTTTGATGAGTTGGAACTCGCACCACGAATAACTTGAAGTTCGTGTTGTGGCGTGGTTCCAACTTCTCGACCCTCAAGGTCCAGTTGGTCTTCAAACGTACATACTCCACGATCTCCTCAACCTTCGTGGTGTAATGTAAACGGGACACATAGAGCTGCGTTGGTGTAGCTGGACGCAGCAGCATATTGGATCCTGCTAACGCGGTCCCGCACAGATTCCGACTAAGAGGCTTCCTCCTCTTCACCTTCACGAAGCCATCCTTTTCACTCGAGCCTGAAGCCGGGCCTAGCTGTTTCGATCCCTAGTGGCAGGTTCACTACAGCTCTACACATCCCCCTTCCTGGTCTGCGACACAGGTTTGTGCGTGGCGACGATAGCGTGGGCACGTTTACGTACCTCGACCGGTGTCGAGTCAGCGACGGCGAATACCAATGTGCAATAAGTAGGTACAGCTAGGTACCTACCATGCCTAGGTACTACTAAACATCTCGTAGTCTGACCATACGTAGGTAGGTACGTGTAGACACTGTTATTTGAAACCATTGTAAAAAAACCAATTATTATTACAAGAGTGACCATGTAGTTACTTGCCGCCACAAATTATTGGAACCGTGCACCTACCTTCTGAAGTTTCATGCAGGATTATGTGAAATGTTTTTTTTTTGATTTTGTCGATGATGAGATGCACTACCTTCTGTGTAGGTATACGATTTGTGTATTTATGTAAATACAAAACCATACTTATATATTCATGTATACCTATTTATTAGTCGTGTTAATAATAAAAGAATATTTATCAAATCATCCTCATCTCGATACCTACCTACTATATCAAAAATCAACGGTTCAAATGACAAACGCGTAGCGCGCCCGCGTTGGGTCACTTCACCTACGCTTCATGTGACGAGAATCGCGTGAAGTGTTCACGCAAGTGTGTCTCAAACGGTGAAGTTGGCGTTACTCATTTAGCTCCGCGTTAGCTCACTTCGCCTACATTATGAAGAGAATCGCGTGAAGCGTGTCTCATACCGTGAGCACCGATTGAGTAACGGGTGAAGCACGGAGACAAACGCGCTTGCGCGAGAGCTGTCATTGTTTTTTTTTTAATTTTTGAGCCTTTCAAGTCATTATTTAACGCAATGACGTATTCGCAGCTAGAGCCAATGAAGTATATTTTAATGTCAAGTCCAACCATTGTTGAACATTTCAAAATTATGTTTTCAACAAATGAATATTAGGTACTTACTTGAGAGGTGTGAGATCGAGCAATCGGTGAATCGAGAGGCTTGTAGCTAAATAAAAACAGCCGCACAGTCCGACCGATCCGGCTAAGCTACGCTTGCCTCGGTCGGTCCGTCTATGGGTGACCATCTTTACATACCAAGATCTCGAAGGTCGAAACTCTGACAACCAGTCTTACCGAGGGGGAAACATATTACCAAATAACTGGGTTGTCGAAGTTGTTGCATGTAAAATACCAGTGCATTCAGCTGCAGCCAGTTAAGACTGGAAGCCGATCCCAACACAGTTGGACAAAGGCAGGCAGATGATAAGGTGAGATCGAGAAACTTCAATAAATTATGCATCGCAAGTATTCAGTGATTGGTGATCTGTTCGTTTACATTATGTACATAATACATGTAAATAGCATATAGTTTTTTAAACAGCCTATCATCTAGATTCTAGATAAACCACAGTTCCAAGTTACAAACCTTATAACAACAATACACAAAATATTTAGACATATCAATCATCTAGTTATGGTAGCTGTTGAGACACAAATTGCTTATCTCCCTTGCTAACAAGATTTCAACATTATTCATGTATTTATTTTCGTTCATTTTTGCACTGTAAGTTACACCTCTGCCCAACCCTTCGGGGAAACAAGGTGTAATGTTGTTTCTTTTTATTTTCATAATATGTGTAAATCAACATTGTATGTAAGTACGATTACTATTTTAAACCGATAAAACTATATATGTTTAGGTTACTATAGCCTAATTAAATCTGTTTTCATGTATACCGTTTTACACAATGTGTCTATGTTTCTCATCCCACTCCCCAATTGCAGGTGTGCTGCAAGAAATTTCTTATATTTTATGCAGATCCTTTGTGCTTTCCTATCTTTATGTATTTTATTTTATTAAGTGTAAAGTGTGTTCATAAATAAATAAGATTTGTAACACATCATAACAAATTTGCTAATACATTTTTTCTACTGAACTTTCTGCTTCCTGAGCTTCAACTTCTTGATACTATGAACGGACGGTCGTTGGATGTGTGTGGACTGCACGTCGCCATCGCGACTAGCTGAAAATAATGGTAAGCGTTTATTACTAAGTAATTGTTTTAACTCATCCAAATCTCTTTTTTTTTTTGTTTTAACAATCAGTGTCCAATACAAAAAAATCAAATCGGTCAACATTATTCCTATATTTTGAGTAAGTACAATGAGATGCAACATTTCTTAACTCCATGCTTGTCCTTGTACTAATTTTTTGGCTCTTTTATGTTTATCAATAATAGTCTGACATTATCAACAATTATTAACCTCTCACTGCACGATCGACATACAGCTAGGATTAATGTAATCAAGTACATGCGGTGTATGTACTTTTATTGTCTTCAGTTCCTTTATCCTCAGCAACTGCATGGTGGAATAGATTCATATGCCAAGATGTAAAGTATTCAGATTATTATAATAAAGATGCCTTTTTTCTCTCAGCTGGGCAAAGGTCTCCCCAATACTTTTCCAGTTTTTCTTATGTTGTGCCGTCTTTGGACAGTAAGTTTATCTCGTGATGTTAGTATAGCTTCCTGCTAAAACCGTTGCTATGGTGAACCTGATATTCGGAGGGTAGTACCAATAGTAAGAAAAATATACTGTTACTGTTGCACCAGTATTTTTGTCCAGAGTAAGCCTACTTCCTTCCCACCAGCATGTTGAGCTGGAACAAATGACAGTTGAAAAAACTTGGTACAAAAAGGTAAGATAGTTGAAAAACAAATGATTTGACTAACAGCCTAAGTTGGAATTTCAGAAAATATATAGCAGAATTATTGAAATCACAATGATGACATTAATAATATCAGGTTTTCATAAATCAATCAATCGATCAACTCAGCGTATCGCAGTCCACTGCTGGACATAGGCCTCTCCCATGTTGCGCCACAACACCCTGTCCTCCGCCTTCCGCATCCAGTCTGTCCCAGCCACTTTCCTAAGGTCGTAGGTCCATCTAGCTGGGGGGCGTCCCACACTACGCTTAAATAAATAAAAGCAAATTTTGCTGGATTTATTATTATGACAGTTTAATGCTAGTAAATTTGACAACATTGTCATTTATATTTTATGTGAACAGTAAATTGCAGACATAAAAATAAAAGTATTACTAATATCACAAATACTTAGGTAATACAGGCTGATGTCTGCAACTTCACATCAACGCATATATTTTGCATGTGGATCACAAAAACTTACATAACTGAAACATACAAATCAAAAGTGGCCGCAACCTATTTCTTTTTACTGTCAACTCAGGCCCAATTTTCTAATTCAAAGGCACTGCATTCAGGTATCTAAAACACAAGTTTGTATTTTAATATTCACATAAATATTTTAAGCTTCAAGATAGTTAACTGAAATATCAGACTTACCAGACAGGCAGGCATATAAGTATGGTTTTTGTGTATCATTTTCCATCAATACAATCACATTTCTGAGAGTAATCTGAAAAGATCAATGTATACATTAGTAACTATTATTTAAACTATGTTGACAGGCTCGTTTTACAGTATAAAGATGTGAAAAAGTGATCAATAATGTTGGGAACGTTTCAGTCGGCCTAAATAAATTTGCCACTCATACATAGCGAAGTTGGTCGGCCTGCTCAAGTAAACACAAAGCTGGCAAGGAAAACTTGAGTGTCTTGGATTGAAATTTACTAGTTTTACACGATTAGTTAATGATGATAACGTACAAACCTTCGTAAACTTTTCGTGATTATTCCGGTGGTAACTTCGTCGGCCTATACGTATATCTTTTACAAAGTGTTTCTCCCACACAGTTTGTACTACCATTGTTGATCTTGTTATATATATTGCACTACCTATGTAAATTAATACACTATAAATACACCGAGAACTTTATTCGGTCAGCAAACAAACTCGAAACTACAAAACAAAACTGGAACTATGAAAGAAAAGTAGAATAAATAACTTATAAAACCGCCAAAATTTGACAGTAACATTCTAACTAAATTATCTATGGTTTCAAGAAAGAAAGTCAAGAAACAGACTGATCACAGGGTTGAATTTTTTGTGATACTATTTCCAGACAAAGTAACGTATTACGTACGTAATTTTTTTATACTTTTAACTAAATGGACATTAATACAGACTACAGAATATTTTTTTGATCAAACTCAATGGTGCCGATTCTGTTGTACAAAATTCTCTAAAATAAACTAAACATCACTAAAATTTGTTTTATTCCTGTCAAACGACGATTTCCTATTCTGAAATAGACTAAAGTGACACAACGTAACTATATTTTAGTTTGACATTACTAAGATTGCACTGAGTTATTAGTTTAGTGAAAATGACAATTTTGCTATTCTGAGTTTGCCGGTTTTCACCAAAAATGTTGACTATAATAATTTATTTTGACTAAATCTGACTATTTTTAATCGCGATTAAAAAGGTGTGGAATAAAACTAGTGGTCATGAACAAAAATTCACACCCACGCCTCGCCTTCAAGTGCAAAAACAGTGCTGTATTTTTTATTTTGCTTATATCTCGAAAATGACGTGTCCTATCGCAAAAATAATGAAATTTTCGACCCCCTTTGTTAAACCCGGAACATATAAATCTCAACATGTGGGTACTATTTTTTATATTTTTCAAACAAAAAGTGAAAAATTCCATATAAAACACGTCCAGGCTGCCCCATTGCGCGCGCCTCCGTCTCTAAAAAAATAATTGCGTAGCGCACACAAGTACCACGTTGCGAAAAAAAAAGAAAAAAAAACTACATTGATTGTCAAATTCGTTTTTAGTCGTGACAAAATAATTTTTAAATTTAGAGATTTTTTCTTGAAGAATAAATTCTCATAGCCAAAAGTAAGGAATTTTAGAGATAGTGTTGTACTATTGGGTAGGGAAAATAACACGTAACACATTGTATCATTTAAAGGTACACCACACACCTCATTTATTTCAAATAGGCACACCTTTAAATAGAATTGACTCTAGTTGTCCGTTCCAAAGAGTAATCACACGGTTGGAGAAGAAGGACAAGAAACTCCATCGCTACTCTTTATTAAATGTTTTACAATGTTATAAGCACTTAATATTTAAGAACATTGTAGTTACAAAACTTACGTCCGTCTTCGATGCTGGCCCCGAGCGAATTAGTTGTAGGCGTTGCGACAACGAACCGTTTCCGAAGACCGTTTTATGTTTTGCAACTATGAAACCGTTTTACGTCCTGGGTCCAAACAGTTTTCGTTGCACAAACCAGTCTTCGAATTACTAGATGCGATTATTTATTTTACAGCTAAGAAAATACGGTCGAGAACCCATTGATTCAACTATCACACTAGTCGCGTCGCGTCGTCGTCCTTAGTCCCTCCGTTCCAAAGACCGTTTTATGTTCTGCGACGACTACGACGACGAAACTGTTTTTAAGTCTTGGATCGAAACAGTTTTCGTTACACAAACCAGTCTTCGAATTACTTTATGCGATTTTTTATTTTACTGCTAAGAAAATATGGTCGAGAAGGCATTGATTCAACTAACACACTCGTCGCGACGTCGTCTTTAGCGTACCGCGTTCGTTCACAAAACAGTTTTGTGTTGATTCAACTATCACACTCGTCGCGTCGCGTCGTCGTCCTTAGTCCCTCCGTTCCAAAGACCGTTTTATGTTCTGCGACGACTACGACGACGAAACTGTTTTTAAGTCTTGGATCGAAACAGTTTTCGTTACACAAACCAGTCTTCGAATTACTTTATGCGATTTTTTATTTTAGTGCTAAGAAAATACGGTCGAGAAGGCATTGATTCAACTAACACACTCGTCGCGATGTCGTCTTTAGCGTACCGCGTTCGTTCACAAAACAGTTCTTACAGTAAAAAGGGAACTTTTTGTCAATGGTATAGAGTCTATATTTTATTACTAGTTTTCCTTACTGTCGTTCGTGATGCGACGGTCAAACCTGTGTAAGCTTATAGCCGTTAAGTGCAAAATCGCCCGGCATATTGAATTGGGATGATAGTTAAATAAATATCATGGAATTCGAGCCGGTGAGCGTGTCATATGTTTGTTTACATTTTTTTGGTCAGTTGTGTAGTTGGGCATTTATAAGTAGTCGTAACTTTGGAAGAAACTGCAACTATTTCACGCAACGAAAACGCAATTCTGTTCCATATTCGATACGTTTCGTCTTTTACAAAACGGTCGTCGTCGCAACAACTGGTTTGAAGACGGTCCTTCAAACCAGTTGCGACGACGACCGTTTTCTGCAACCGTTTTCATCGTCGGAAAAACGGTTGCGTGTCGTCCGTCAAAAATTCGACAACGACCCACCACTAGAGCGAATAGGCCGAGTGCCATCCCGTGTTCCCAACCGTTTTCTCAAAACCGCGCCATTTCAAAACTGGTGTTGCCAGTATTATAAATTAAAAGTCTCAATAATCGACTAAGACAATATTATAATTTAGTATATTATTTTAAAACCTAACAAAAGTTTAGTTAATTTATTTCGGTGTACAACAGAATCGGCACCAAAAACTAACTAAACTATCTCTAAAATTCCTTACTTTTGGCTATGACATTTTTAACGCTATTCTGCAAGAAAAAATCACTAAATTTAAAAATTATTTTGATTCGACTAAAATCGAATTTGACAATCGCGACTCAACGTGTTTTTTTTTCTTTTGGTTTCGCAACGTGGTACTTATGTGCGCTATGCAATGAATTTTTTTGGAGACGAAGGCGCGCGCAAGGCCACCTTGCGCGCGCCTTCGTCTCCAAACAAATTGGACTGGACGTGTTTTATATGGAATTTTTCACTTCTTGTTTTAAAAAAAAATGTTACTCACGTGTTTAGATTTATGTGTGTGGGATTTATTAAAGGGGGTCGAAAATTTCATTATTTTTGCGATAGGACACGTCATTTTCGAGATATAAGCAAAATAAAAAATACAGCACTGTTTTTGCACGTGAAGGCGAGGCGCGGGTGTGAATTTTTGTTCATGACCACTAGTTTTATTCCACACCTTTTTAATCGCGATTAAAAATAGTCAGATTTAGTCAAAATAAATTATTATAGTCAACATTTTTGGTGAAAACCGGCAAACTCAGAATAGCAAAATTGTCATTTTCACTAAACTAATAACTCAGTGCAATCTTAGTAATGTCAAACTAAAATATAGTTACGTTGTGTCACTTTAGTCTATTTCAGAATAGGAAATCGTCGTTTGATAGGAATAAAACAAATTTTAGTGATGTTTAGTTTATTTTAGAGAATTTTGTACAACAGAATCGGCACCATTGAGTTTGATCAAAAAAATATTCTGTAGTCTGTATTAATGTCCATTTAGTTAAAAGTATAAAAAAATTACGTACGTAATACGTTACTTTGTCTGGAAATAGTATCACAAAAAATTCAACCCTGTGATCAGTCTGTTTCTTGACTTTCTTGAAACCATAGATAATTTAGTTAGAATGTTACTGTCAAATTTTGGCGGTTTTATAAGTTATTTATTCTACTTTTCTTTCATAGTTCCAGTTTTGTTTTGTAGTTTCGAGTTTGTTTGCTGACCGAATAAAGTTCTCGGTGTATTTATAGTGTATTAATTTACATAGGTAGTGCAATATATATAACAAGATCAACAATGGTAGTACAAACTGTGTGGCAGAAACACTTTGTAAAAGATATACATATAGGCCGACGAAGTTACCACCGGAATAATCACGAAAAGTTTACGAAGGTTTGTACGTTATCATCATTAACTAATCGTGTAAAACTAGTAAATTTCAATCCAAGACACTCAAGTTTTCCTTGCCAGCTTTGTGTTTACTTGAGCAGGCCGACCAACTTCGCTATGTATGAGTGGCAAATTTATTTAGGCCGACTGAAACGTTCCCAACATTATTGATCACTTTTTCACATCTTTATACTGTAAAATGAGCCTGTTAACATAGTTTAAATAATAGTTACTAATGTATACATTGATCTTTTCAGATTACTCTCAGAAATGTGATTGTATTGATGGAAAATGATACACAAAAACCATACTTATATGCCTGCCTGTCTGGTAAGTCTGATATTTCAGTTAACTATCTTGAAGCTTAAAATATTTATGTGAATATTAAAATACAAACTTGTGTTTTAGATACCTGAATGCAGTGCCTTTGAATTAGAAAATTGGGCCTGAGTTGACAGTAAAAAGAAATAGGTTGCGGCCACTTTTGATTTGTATGTTTCAGTTATGTAAGTTTTTGTGATCCACATGCAAAATATATGCGTTGATGTGAAGTTGCAGACATCAGCCTGTATTACCTAAGTATTTGTGATATTAGTAATACTTTTATTTTTATGTCTGCAATTTACTGTTCACATAAAATATAAATGACAATGTTGTCAAATTTACGTGTCATGCTCTGCAGCAGAGCCACCATTTTAGAAACCGATCAATTATATCTTAAAATGATGTACGTCAAACGTACATGATGTACGTATACCGTTATCGCTGTACGTGCATTAGGTAATCATAAAATCGACATTGATTGTGGCTCTGCCGGAGAGCATACTCTCTAGCAGAGCCACACAGAACATGTACTCAGGAAAGATAAACGCTACTTTTTTTAATGAAAACTGTTGTACGAATAGTGTTTATTGCGTACGTATTGAAAAATATCATTATTGGACAGCGGTTTTATTTATTTTAACTTTACAAAAAATTTATAGAAAGCGCCTGGTAATTTTGTGACAGCAAAATGTTTTGTAGCATTTGTGATTAGGCGCATAACTATAAATATTATGAACGAGGAAAATGGAAATGTTGTTGCTTACATAATATTACTAGATTTATTTAGTTTTCGAATTTTCAAATAAATTATATTCAACCTATTTTCAATTATAGTTTTTCATGGTTTTTTTTTTACATTTTAACACTTTTGAAGTCTGAATGTTTGCAGTTTCAATACAATTAGAGACGTTAGTGTTCAATTGGGATTTGTTGTATTGCATTATTAGTTAACATTGGACATGACCTTTGTCTTGTCCATGTTCATCCTGAGACCCACTCTTTCGGAAGCTCTACTGAGGTCATCGAGCATTGTACTGAGGCCCTCCATAGTCTCAGCCATGACAACTATATCATCGGCAAACCGAAGGTGAGTGATGTACTCCCCATTGATGTTGATGCCAGCCCCTTTCCAGTTCAGAACCTTGAAGACGTCCTCCAGTGCAGCGGTGAACAGTTTCGGAGAAATAACGTCTCCCTGTCTCGCCCCTCGCTGCAGAAGGATAGGTTTCGAGGTCTGGTCCTGAAGTCGGACTGACATAGTGGCGTTTTCGTACAGACACTTCAGCACCTCGATGTTCCGATAGTCGATCTGGTACCGTTGAAGAGACTGCAGTACAGCCCAGGTTTCGACCGAATCGAAGGCTTTTTCGTAGTCCACAAACGCTAAACAAAGAGGCAGGTTATACTCTTCGGTCTTCTGTATAACCTGCCGCAGCGTATGTATGTGGTCCATGGTGCTAAAGCCTTTACGGAATCCGGCTTTTTCGGGAGGCTGGAAGTCGTCAAACCTGCGCGCTAGACGGTTCGTGATGACTCTTGAAAACAGCTTGTAGACATGGCTCAGAAGTGAGCCAAGTGGCCTATAATTCTTAAGTAGGGCATTGTCACCCTTCTTAAAGAAAAGTACCACCACACCTCTGTTCCATGCCTGTGGCGTTTTGCCCTCGAGTATGACGGAATCAAACAGCTTCTGAAGGGCCTTGAGAACGGGTTTCCCGCCAGCCTTCAGGAGTTCAGCCGTAATTCCGTCATCACCCGGCGCCTTGTTGTTTTTAAGCTGCTTCAGAGTCATCCGAATCTCGTACAAGCTGACGTCCGGGATGTCTTCGGTGTAATGTCGGGTCAACCTAGCTCTTGGGTCATTTGCCAGATTTTTAACGGGGTTACTTGTTGACATGTATAACTGTCCATAGAACCTCTCAATCTCCTTAAACAGCTCAGGTTTGGCGGATACGACTCTGCCATCATCGGTCGTCAGTTTCGTAAGCTGGCTCTGCCCAATAGACAGATCCTTAGTAAATACCTTGGAGCCTTTATTCCGCTCTATCGCGTCCTTGATCCGCTCTGTGTTATAGCGGCGAAGGTCGCTTTTCAAGGACTTAGAGATCTGTCTATTGAGCTGCCGGTACTCGAGCGCAGCTTCTGAAGACTGCAAGATCATTCCGCGCCTCTGTTCCATGAGCTGTAATGTAGGATCTGAGAGTTTCTTTTTCCTATTAGTACGGCGGGTCTTGAAGAACTTAGACCCGACCGTATGGACAATTTCCACGAACCCATCGTTAAAATCGTCCACGGAGTTCCCTAGGCACTCAAAACGATTCTGGAGTTCGAGCTGAAAGGTCTCGGGGTTTTGAAGTTGGATCGGTGCTGGACAGAGCGTTGACTTCATTAGCCGACATCTTTCCAGCTTGATATTGATATTCAATGTGCCTCTTACCATGCGGTGATCGCTCCTGGTTTTCACCGCGTTGATCACAGAGACATCATTGAATATTTGCTTCTTCGTCAACATAATGAAGTCAATCTCGTTTTTTGTTGCACCATCAGGACTCTGCCAGGTCCACTTACTGTCCTCACGTTTTCTGAAGAAGGAATTCATCATAAAGATGCCTTCCTCCTCCATAAAACTAGCCAGTAGGTGACCCCGGTGGTTGCGACGTCCAACTCCAAATTGCCCCACTCTCAACTCATCATCGCCTCGCTTGCCCAGTTTCGCGTTGAAGTCCCCCATGACAACGGTGAAGTGAGTTTTGGAACCATGCATGGCTCTGGAAATATCCTCATACATGGTCTCCACCTCATCGTCAGGGTGTGACGAGGTCGGAGCGTAAACCTGTATGACCTTCAACGAATACCTTGCGGATATTCTGAGTATAAGGTACGCTACTAATATTATGTAAGCAATAACATTTCTATTTTCCTCGTTCATAATATTTATAGTTATGCGCCTAATCACAAATGCTACAAAACATTTTGCTGTCACAAAATTAACAGGCGCTTTCTATAAATTTTTTGTAAAGTTAAAATAAATAAAACCGCTGTCCAATAATGATAATTTTCAATACGTACGCAATAAACACTATTCGTACAACAGTTTTCATTAAAAAAAGTAGCGTTTATCTTTCCTGAGTACATGTTCTGTGTGGCTCTGCTAGAGAGTATGCTCTCCGGCAGAGCCACAATCAATGTCGATTTTATGATTACCTAATGCACGTACAGCGATAACGGTATACGTACATCATGTACGTTTGACGTACATCATTTTAAGATATAATTGATCGGTTTCTAAAATGGTGGCTCTGCTGCAGAGCATGACACAAATTTACTAGCATTAAACTGTCATAATAATAAATCCAGCAAAATTTGCTTTTATTTATTTAAGCGTAGTGTGGGACGCCCCCTAGCTAGATGGACCTACGACCTTAGGAAAGTGGCTGGGACAGACTGGATGCGGAAGGCGGAGGACAGGGTGTTGTGGCGCAACATGGGAGAGGCCTATGTCCAGCAGTGGACTGCGATACGCTGAGTTGATCGATTGATTGATTTATGAAAACCTGATATTATTAATGTCATCATTGTGATTTCAATAATTCTGCTATATATTTTCTGAAATTCCAACTTAGGCTGTTAGTCAAATCATTTGTTTTTCAACTATCTTACCTTTTTGTACCAAGTTTTTTCAACTGTCATTTGTTCCAGCTCAACATGCTGGTGGGAAGGAAGTAGGCTTACTCTGGACAAAAATACTGGTGCAACAGTAACAGTATATTTTTCTTACTATTGGTACTACCCTCCGAATATCAGGTTCACCATAGCAACGGTTTTAGCAGGAAGCTATACTAACATCATGAGATAAACTTACTGTTCAAAGACGGCACAACATAAGAAAAACTGGAAAAGTAATGGGGAGACCTTTGCCCAGCTGTGGGAGATGGTATGGATAAAAAAAAATGGCATCTTAATTATAATAATCTGAATACGTTACATCTCGGCACATTAGTCTATTCGACCATGCAGTTGCTGAGGATAAAGGAAGTGAAGACAATAAAAGTACACCGCATGTACTTCATTACATTAATCATAGCTGTATGTCGATCGTGGCAGTTACAGGTTAATAATTGTTGATAATGTCAGACTATTATTGATAAACATAATAGAGCCAAAAAATTGGTACAAGGACAAGCATGGAGTTTTTGTAATCAAAATATAGGAATAATGTTGACCGATTTGATTTTTTGTATTGGACACTGATTGATAAATTGTGTTGTAAATATGTCATAGTGCTACAGTTTTTGAAAGTATTAAATTAGCTGCAGGATTCAGATGATAATTACATTTTCGCAATATTGAACCACATAAAATGTAATTAAAATAAACAAAAATAAAAAGAGATTTGGGTGAGTGTAGGAATGCAATTGCTTAGTAATAAACGCTTACCATTATTTTCAGCTAGTCGCGATGGCGACGTGCAGTCCACACACATCCAACGACCGTCCGTTCATAGTATCAAGAAGTTGAAGCTCAGGAAGCAGAGAGTTCAGTAGAAAAAATGTATTAGCAAATTTGTTATGATGTGTTACAAATCTTATTTATTTATGAACACACTTTACAACTTAATAAAATAAAATACACAAAGATAGGAAAGCACAAAGGATCTGCATAAAATATAAGAAATTTCTTGCAGCACACCTGCAATTGGGGAGTGGGATGAGAAACATAGACACATTGTGTAAAACGGTATACATGAAAACAGATTTAATTAGGCTATAGCAACCTAAACATACCTACATAGTTTTATCGGCTTAAAATCATAATTGTACTTACATACAATGTTGATTTATACATATTATGAAAATAAAAAGAAACATAACATTACACCTTGTTTCCCCGAAGGGTTGGGCAGAGGTGTAACTTACAGTACAAAAATGAACGAAAATAAATACATGAATAATGTTGAAATCTTGTTAGCAAGGGAGATAAGCAATTTGTGTCTCAACAGCTATCATAACTAGATGATTGATATGTCTAAATATTTTGTGTATTGTTGTTATAAGGTTTGTAACTTGGAACTTTGGTTTATCTAGAATCTAGATGATAGGCTGTTTAAAAAAACTATATGCTATTTACATGTATTATGTACATAATGTAAACGAACATATCACCAATCACTGAAGTAGAGTGTGCGTAGTCCCAGCGGAAAAGTGTCGAATTTCTTAATTTCAGTTTAGCAGATATTTAGTCGTGACGTCGTGTAATTGTGTATGGTAAATAAAAATTTGTGCATCCAACCATTGCGGAGATATTTAAAAAAAACTGTTTCCGCTGGGACTACGTATTCCTAGCGGCACTTTTTTTCCTGTGGACGTACAAGAAAAAAATACATACAATAATTTGTGTATAACGAGAAGTAAATGTGTATGTTAAAATGAAATTTGTGTGTCTTATATTTGTCAAGATATTCAAGTTGCCGCTGCGCTGACGTTTGGCTATTTGATGAAAATCATATAAAACGGTTTAGCACAGAGTTGTAATTTTTTACGCAGGTTGCTTTGAATTTGTGTGTAATGTGTGTGAAAACAGAATTTGAAAAAAACCTACCGTTCAGAAGATATACACGTAAAAGTAAAATAAGGTTAATAGGTCCAAGTACTTATAATAGGAACTCTAGAGCCTAACTCATCTCGTTTATTTATATCTTGTAAGGGTCTACAATGTCCTGCCAAGTTTCATTCATGTGCTCTTAGTAATTAATGAGCAGTGGCATAATTTACTACGACTGGAACACTATATTTTATGACATCCGATTGTAGGACTTTTTAAAGGAAAAGTAAAATGAAACTTATTCCAATATTTAGTGTATTAATGCAACTATTCACATGTAAAATTTCAGCTCATTACACTAAATGATTAAAGAGATATAATAAAAATAACAAAACAAGAGCAAAACATCGATAAACCGACCAAGTTTGAATGGCTACATAAAAGCGGCCGTGCAGTATAAATAGCTAACGTTCTAAAATTTCCAGTATAGTATCGCCATCGTGTTTAATAGTTGCGAACACAATAGTTTAGCAGAAAATAAAACAACTGCTTTGTAATCTTAATAGTATTTATTAGTTAATGACTAATTAAAATTAAAAAAACAATTATTAGTAACGTAATAATAACATTGATATAAAAAAATCTGTTTAAAAAAAAAAAATATGAATAACAAATATATTGCCTGCTGTAAAACCCCATAAAGGTGAAAATCTTAGGTTTACTAGTAAGTTTTCGGGATCTTCTCGTTCGAGCTTTTACAGCAACAAAAACAAAAAACTACTCGTGGTAAAATGACTACTGGTGTTAATGTTTTTTTTTTTCTTATTATTATTAGTATTTCTATTTAATCAAATTGTAATCAAAATATTTATACGCTGGAAGCAGCAGAATATTAAGGACAATAATTGCCTACTGTAACAATTTTTTCGTAAATTTCTGACAAATAAATGCATTTGTTAATACATATGCAATTATTATTGTAATAATTTCGTAATTCTAAAAAAAACAAGTTACCTACTATTTTTATCACGAAAGTTATTAAGTAGTTACTTCTTCAAGAATTGTGTGTATACCTGTACCAATCCAATAACTGTAAAACACTGGAAATTTTAGAACGTTAGCTATTTATACTGCACGGCCGCTTTTATGTAGCCATTCAAACTTGGTCGGTTTATCGATGTTTTGCTCTTGTTCTGTTATTTTTATTATATCTCTTTAATCATTCAGTGTAATGAGCTGAAATTTTACATGTGAATAGTTGCATTAATACACTAAATATTGGAATAAGTTTCATTTTACTTTTCCTTTAAAAAGTCCTACAATCGGATGTCATAAAATATAGTGTTCCAGTCGTAGTAAATTATGCCACTGCTCATTAATTACTAAGAGCACATGAATGAAACTTGGCAGGGCATTGTAGACCCTTACAAGATATAAATAAACGAGATGAGTTAGGCTCTAGAGTTCTTATTTTAAGTACTTGGACCTAATAACCTTATTTTACTTTTACGTGTATATCTTCTGAACGGTAGGTTTTTTTCAAATTCTGTTTTCACACACATTACACACAAATTTAAAGCAACCTGCATAAAAAATTACAACTCTGTGCTAAACAGTTTTATATGATTTTCATCAAATAGCCAAACGTCAGCGCAGCGGCAACTTGAATATCTTGACAAATAAAAGACACAAATTTCATTTTAACATACACATTTACCTCTCGTTACACACTAATTATTGTATGTATTTTTTTTCTTGTACGTCCATAGGAAAAAAAAAGTGCCGCTAGGAATACGTAGTCCCAGCGGAAACAGTTTTTGTTGAATATCTCCGCAATGGTTGGATGCACACATTTTTATTTACCATACCTACACAATTACACGACGTCATACACTAAATATCTGCTAAACTGAATTGAAGAAATTCGACACTTTTCCGCTGGGACTACGCACACGAATACTTGCTATGCACAATTTAATGAAGTTTCTCGATCTCACCTTATCATCTGCCTGCCTTTGTCCAACTGTGTTGGGATCGGCTTCCAGTCTTAACTGGCTGCAGCTGAATGCACTGGTATTTTACATGCAACGACTGTCCATCCGACTTCGACAACCCAGTTATTTGGTAATGTTTCCCTCTCGGTAAGACTGGTTGTCAGAGTTTCGACCTTCGAGATCTTGGTATGTACCCATAGACGGACCGACCGAGGCAAGCGTAGCTTAGTCGGATCGGTCGGACTGTGCGGCTGTTTTTATTTAGCTACAAGCCTCTCGATTCACCGATTGCTCGATCTCACACCTCTCAAGTAAGTACCTAATATTCATTTGTTGAAAACATAATTTTGAAATGTTCAACAATGGTTGGACTTGACATTAAAATATACTTCATTGGCTCTAGCTGCGAATACGTCATTGCGTTTAATAATGACTTGAAAGGCTCAAAAATTAAAAAAAAAAAAAACAATGACAGCTCTCGCGCAAGCGCGTTTGTCTCCGTGCTTCACCCGTTACTCAATCGGTGCTCACGGTATGAGACACGCTTTACAAGATTCTCTTCATAATGTAGGCGAAGTGAGCTAACGCAGAGCTAAATGAGTAACGCCAACTTCACCGTTTGAGACACGCTTGCTTGACGTGAACACGTCACGCGATTCTCGTCACATTTAGTCAAGGTGAAGTGATCTCACGCGGGTGCGATACGCGAGTTTCATTTGAAAGGTTGATTTTTGTCACCTAGGTATCAAGATGATGATGATGAATAGTCTTTTATTAATAATACGACTATTAAGTAGGTATACATGCATTTATATGTATGTTTCGAATAAATTTGATAAATACACAAATCGTATACTCTCTCATACGTAAGTAACGCATCTCATCATCGTCAAAATCAAAAGATTATTGCTTCACACAGCCTACATGAAACGTCAGAAGGTAGGTGCGCGGTTTCTAGCTCCTATGAAGAAGAGGCGGCAAGTAACTACATGGTTACTCTTTTAATAATAATTAGTTTTTACAATGGTTTCAAATAACAGTGTCAACACATACCTACCTACTTATGGTCACAGTACGACAAGATGTTTAGCAGTAGGTACCTAGCTGTACTTATTGGACATTGGTATTGCATGTTCTTAGTGCGTATGCGTGACACGTTACAGGTTAAATGAGTAGTAAATGAGTACCTAGATAATAAAAATAAAACAACAAAATGACTAAATGCACAAAAAACGGTTGGATTTAGACATCCAAATAGGTTACAAGCATTGAAATAAATAAGTATAGCTCTCGCCAAACTTCTGGGCCGCCCTGAAGTTGGCTTTTCGAAGCGAAAGGCACGGATCGGTGCTGTTTTTCATTAGATTTACTACTGCGCAGCCATTGTATCCAACTTCAGGGCGGCCAAGAAGTTTGGTGAGAACTATACCTAATAATTTTGTCTGAACTCTAAATACGAACAGGCTTGGGCACATGGTCATCAAAACAAAAAAAAAAGTATGACAATGATGACCTAGTCGCCTAGTGCGCTTGCGCGGCGTGAGCACTTCACGCGATTCTCGTCGCATCATCGCATGTATTCTTGGTGAAGTGAACACGTGGCTTGATCACGCGATGCTCGCAATGCCGTTGTCATGGCAACATCACTTCACCTCGCGAGCTTGTGGCTGACCGTTTTGAACTGTTGAATTTTGACATATTTTCAAGATGGTGACCATTTGATGAATATTGCTTTTTATTTTATCATATATGACAACGACATAAGTGAGTTAGGTAAGTAGGTACATTTTTTTCTACAATAAAATGTTAGTCGGTACATTTTGGACGTTGCTAGGTATTGCATTTTCCTAATGTTCTTAGTGCGCATACGTGACGCGTTATAAGTTAAATAAATACCTACCTAGTAAACAAAAACAAATATCAATGTGAATATGACAGTGCCTAGATGTAGGTTCCCACATAGTTTGTGTGCGATTGAATTCTATGCTCCGTCAGCCAGCCACTGCCAGGTTCACTCGTCTTTTTTGAATAGATTTGGGTTAGTAACAACGTTGAAGAACGTTGCACATTCTTTACTCGAGTCGATCTTCAATCGCTTCTCCAAGATACAACGCGATTAGGCCATGGGGTTTCGTTTATTTAATTGAAATCAGTTTACATTGGATTCATAATAACTGGCAATGTCGATTCGCATTTTCTTTAGTAGCTATCTTAAACGTGTATGTCTTAATATATTAATTAAATTGTCTGTGCGTTTCGCGCACGTGCGTCTGGCAATAAATGACAAGTCGAGAAAAAAAATGAAAAAAAAAGAACCTTGAGTTTCTGTCTGAAATTCTATTTTGCTATTTCATTTGAAAAACTTCCCGAAACAGTATTACCTAATGTTAAGATAGTTTACTAGCGTTGAAATCCTCATAAAATGATCAATAGAATAAGCATAAAAAATATTATCAAAATCTCGATTATGATTGTAAACGTTATGTTTGGTCAATCCCTAGCATCACTGGGATGACACTGACAGCTCACTCCACGCACCATTTCACGGTGATATTTTTACAGAATCGACTAGGCTTGGGCATAGTAGTTCGCGACTGAGATCGCTCAGTTTAGTTCACCGCTCCTTAACGAACTAGTTCGCTCTTCTAGTTCATCCGCTCTTCTAGTTCATCCGCTCGTCTAGTTTATCCGCTCTTCTAGTTCATCCGCTCTTCTAGTTCATCCACTCCCAGCTCGAATCAAAGAGAGGCAGATCGTCCGCTCGTTTAGATTTTGCTCGTACTGCATGTGACAAGATTACGGAATGTTCTACTTTTACCTACAATTTTTGGACTCTAAAAACAGCAAAAACCTTTGAATGATAATTCATAAAATGATCATGATTGTAAAAAATACCAAGGTTTATTGTTGCAATAAATAACTAGTTTAGTGATTACAAAAACCTTTTTGTATTTTGTCCCGTGTATTAGTTTGGTTGACGCCATCCTCGCTCATTCGGTCGCGAACTGATGAACTAACGAACTATGGATCGGGAAATGAGCGAACTAGTTCGCGTAGTTCATCTATGGGAGCGCTCTTTCGAACTAGTTCGTTCGCGAACTACACAACACTAGAATCGACATGCTGGTGCGGGTTGGTAGATGTCACCTGTCTACGAACTTTTGGTCCTAGGACTTGACGGTTTCCTTACGGTGTTTTCAGATCAGTGGTGATGAAATAATTTACACAAAGTAAACGGCCTGTTTCGGCTCAAATTTACGATCTACGACAACTCGTAAGTCAAGGCCGCTGGGCCCCTACTGCTCTATGAATTTTGACAAATTATAATCTGACAGACGATTTCAACTGAATTATTTTCTACTTTTAACTTATTGGTAGAAATTGGTTTTGCAGATTGTAAAATTGGGCTTTAAAGAAGGTAGCATTATTATTCCCCCAAATCATAAAAGAACAAACATTGGGAAGCTCTAAAATAACACAGAAACTATGACAGTAATCAAGAGTTATGAGGGTTCCTTAATTCTAGAGCTACAGCACTATTTTTGATAATAGAGCAACTAAAAGGAAATTAAATCTGCTGATTTCATAAAAAAACATCTTATATCCAATCACTATTTAGTTACTAATAAATATATGGAATACCAAAGGACCGACAATTTAGCGAGCTAGACGCGAAAGACCAAAAGAGTAACAGTTTCTGGTCCTTTAGATATTTTCTCCAAATAACACATACTATCTATTTCTACACAATACAGGAAAGCCAACAAGTACAGTTGACCGCAAGTACCGTCGATGGTAACACATTTATTTTATGCTGGCTTAGCATAGCACGAATCCTCAATAGAAAGCGAGGTCAGTTTTTTATAAACTACAGCCGTTCCATTCTGTATAAATCTCACCGCTTCAGGTGAAGAGTAGGTAAGATTGCTGTTAGCGTCATTGCACCTGATGACGTGAGCTGTCAATACTACTATCTCTAGTAGCACTAAGCACTTAAGGTTTCACGATGAGTTGTTGCCATGGAAGAGGGCATTCGAATGCTCATCCAACGTTCCACCTCTAGATCCAGATATAGCCGTATCCCTATACTTAAAATGCCACTTCCGACAAATCTGGGACAAATCTGGGATCCTTGCTCACATATTCATCCACTAAACTGCATGTGGCGCTGATGACCTTTATTGGTCACAATAATATAAAATTATTCTGTTTCTGTACTCTGTATGTGTGTACTTTATGTTTTGTCAATGATATATTTTTGTTTTAGTATTTTCAGTACCTACAGTTACGTCAAAAGTGAATGAAGAAAAAAAAACAAATTTGCATTAAAAAAAACTGGAAGCAAAAGTAAAAGTTTCGATTGATACAGTTGAACACAATGAAGATCTTATCAACAACATTCAAGTGTATCAATCGAATAATGGTACTAAAACCTATTTCCAGTTTGTATTTTTTCCTGCAAACTTGTTTTTTTTTTTTTCAATTCACTTAAGACTGGCAGAAGAGTCGACATAAGCTTTGCTTGACATATAATAAAAATAGAAAAGAGATTTTCACAGAACAGTTCGGCTGGTTTTTACCACGGACGTACGGCCTATTGTTTAAAAGCGAAACATTAAAGGATACATGTAAGACACGCTGCAGGGGAGAACATGGTTAGTCCGGACAGGAAGGTGAAGTACTCTAGCAGGATAAGGGCTAGCGATGACCCGTAGCCAGCTACCAACCTGCAATCATGCGCATGCCTTAATACTGAACACAAGGGTATAAGTTACTACTTATTCACTGAACATACAGGCGCTAAATTATCAAAATTGTACATAGAAGAAAACGAACTCAAAACCAAAAAATAATACTAAGAAACAATGAATGCAAGCAGGCAGTAGCAGAATTGATTCTTTAAAGAACTTACAAACTTCATCTACAAACTTGCAATAACGTTAATGAAAGAAAATTACTTTTACGCTGGTATGAAGTGAAACACGTACACGATAGGTGCAGTCTCGAGTATTTGGTCCTAATATTATTCCTATTCCGGCTAACCTACTAATATTTTTTACTCGATCACGCAAAAACGGATCAAAATAACGCCAAACAGATTAGTTAATAATCTGGGTTAGCACATAGAATACTTTTTATTCCGGTAGTACCTACGTGTCCGTTCCCAGGAAAATTTCCGATATATACGCGGGCAAAGGCGCCAGTAAAAGCTAAGTAGTTATAGATACTTTATACTTACGCAAAATTCAAAAGCGATTAAATAACGATTGTAACTTAGAGAAAAGGACCAATTTCCTAATACTTTGGTTTCGAGACTACCATGTTCGTAACACTTTAAAATATCTTTCAATATAATAGGAGAAAATCGGTTTTGAATCTTGCATAAGTGTATGGTATATAAATTCGTGACTGTACATGACCTATTTAATGAATATTTTATCTCTCTCCCATTACAAATACTACAATTAAATTAAACCTACCTAAACTAGGAAAACAGAAAGACAAGGAAAACAATCGTATGAGTGTTTAACTAGTTCAACAAAGGACACAATTTCAATCACGTAGTTAAAATGAATGAGTTAGGTGCGAGTAAAACAAAGGTATATTACTAACAAAGTATCAATGAACTTTATTGTTTCTAAGATAACCTAGTAACTAAGAGAAGAAAATTAAGTAAACAGAAATACTTATTGAACATTGTCTGATACTGAATCTATTGCAAGAGTCCATTAATAGCTCTTAGTGAAAATGCGACGATGGACGAAGGCAGAGCAACCCCTGGAGAGGCCAAAGGATCAGCGAAGAGGATTAACGCAAAGGCTTTGTGTCGGTAAATTAAGTTGATTTTGGAAAATAGCTTTCGTAAAAGTGTCCCTAAAGCTGCTGTTGCGATCGCCCAACTTTTCAAAGGCGGTCAGACGTATTTCGACATGATATAGCGCTATACGCATTATATCTTCTTTTGCCAGAAAACCACCACCGATCCGTTGAACAAAATCGATTACTGCCGCTTTCCTTCCTCTATGGATCAATCCTTGGCAATGTTTTGAAAAATTAAACCGTTCTTCTTTTGTGTTCGACTTTTGAATCGTTGTTGTAGTAATGAGAGCTTCCGTTATGTTTAAAATAATAATGGAAAGCCGCATTACGTAAGTTTGAGATGAATGAGTTTTTATAAGAGGGCTGGTTTACACAAACGATCTGTTTCAATACCAAATTTCTTTATAAAGTACTTCTCTTGAGAAAAGATTTGCCCGAAAGGGATCGTGTCATATAGACTCTTGGCCATTCCATTACATAGAAATATCATGAATCAAATAATATCAAACTCATTCAAGAGGGTTTTATTGTTTTTCTAGAAATGTAGACGATGATGTTGCGGGGTTATAGCATGTTATCCTGCAGGGCGAGCACGGCCTACTGTGATAAGTCACACATTTTTATCACAGTTTGGGAACAAAAACCGTGCCAAAATGCGTGACTCGAGTCTGACACACAGGACGTGCTCGCCCCGCTGGAAATGCACTAATGTACTTCCACTTTATCAAAGCTATTCTATAAATTGGTGTCTAACCTGACAACCCTTTATATCGCCTGTTGGAGTAATTTTAATATTTGGCTCTGGTTGGTCCAAAAACCCAAAAGGACCCGAGATTTCATGTTTTACAACAGTTCTAACCATTCGGAATTGACAGATCGACACCAAGATTATGTCTGGACTTTAAAAGAGACTGTGACTGAGTTTGTTTCAGCCTTTCTTCTAAGAATAGTCAGATAGGAAACTTGTTGTTGTTACCTTGTCTAGTATTAAAAAATATGATTGACGTGTAAAAGTGTTTGTTGAAACCTACTTGCAGAAATAAAATCAAACAAAAATAATCCTATTAATTAATGAAAGTACGGTCAACATTCGCATTTAATCGCGTGACCGAAAACGATGGAGTTAATGCGGACGTTACACGTGCGGTCAAACAAGCGTGTTTACATAACCAGAACAAAGGTTACGTGCACAGTGCACTTGACAACACGATATGGTAATGATCAATTACCGTAATGCAAAATAAAACCTTTTTTTAACAGACTTCGAAAAGGTTCTCAATTCGTCTGTGTATTTTTTTTGTATGTATGTTCCGTGATATCTTCGGCAATTCGTTACTGGGTTTTTTTTTTTTGGTTGGGAAATCATCAAATGACTTCTCCCGCTCTGGGCGGAGCAGGAGGGCGTGTCAGACTTTTACTGACTAAAACCCACCCGTGTTCCTTCAGTTACCCATATGCTAGGGCCACGGTATCTCGTTGGAACAATCTTCGTTACACTGGGTAATAAATACAATACCCCTCGGTATGACTGGTTGTCAGAGTTTCCAGCTTCTGAAGACCCGTAACGATTGTCAAAGATCTACGAATGACGGACGGGACCAACGGCTGAAAGTGCCACAGAGGGGTCTTGGTATGTAAAGATGGTCACTCATTCACGGATCACCCGGAGCAAGCGCAGTATCGGATTATATTTTTATTTTTTATATAACTTCATTTGTATGTCTTGGAATTTTGCAATCACTATTTCACGCAGTTCGACTGAACATATCGGGCTTATATGGCACACACTTTTGACTCTCGGAGGAATGCACGATAAAACCTTTTTCTATTAATATAAAAAATATATGTTTTATTAGATACGATACGATACAACAATATTGTATCTTAAATTACTTTTACTCCACCCAAAGGTTTGTTTGGTTTTTCTTTCCGTTTAGCGGTAAGACAGCTCATTGTACAACATCATCAGATCATTGTTCCCATGGCGGTGCAATAGGGATGTGAGAGGCGAAAATGATCTTGTTTTTAACTAAAATTTAGCAAAACTGCCCGATAAATTTAGTCTCAGTTCATAATGGCCCGTTTCGATTTTTCAAGCGATTTACGTAAAGATTTTTGGTCATTTGACATATCTCTGCATATTTGTCAAAAATTAGTTAATTTGGAACGCAACAATGGCAGCGTTAACATAATAAATAATTGTCAAAGTGACACTAGTCACACACAATACATGAAAAATGTTTAAAGTAAATGACCCATTCACCGCTAAAAACAACGGTCATACAGAATTATTACTAATTGCACATTGACAATGTGCTATTTCGATTTTTCAAGCGATGTGCGTAAAGGGTTTTGGTCATTTGACGTAATCATCTCTGCGTATTTGTCTATAAAATTTGGCTAATTTGGAACGCAGCGATGAAATAATGAATAATTGTCAAAGTGACACTAGTCACACACACACAATGAATGAAAAATGAAGTAAACGGCCCAATAACCGCTAATAACAACGGTCATACATAATTATGACTAATTAAACATTGACAATGTGCTATATTTTAACGAAAGAATAAGCTGCATTGTGCTGTAATTACCATATAATAAATCAGTGGGATCTTCATAAAGAATCACATTTAAAACGACATTCCGTCTTTGTCATCTTCAAGCATTTGTCAGAAACAGAACGATGTTTTCGATTTGTGAAACGAACCGATACTATGCCTACTCCATAATATATCTACAAACGAAAGCCCAAATCTCAGTATTTATGTTATTTGAGGTAGGATAGAGGAGTGTAGCATAGAGGAGTGATTCAGGTTAGCGTCATTTTAGGCTGAAATTATTTAAGATAGCGTACCTACTTGAGTGATGATATTTACTTTGCTGCTATTGTATAGAATCAGAGGGGTAATTGCGGAACTTTTTATCGGTAGGAATTGATTTAATATTCATAATTAAACAACATTCATTGCGTTATTTACGTTGCTGAGCCGACAATGTATTCTAACAAATGACGCAATGGTTTAGAAATAATCTTCAATCCCATTCAGATTCTGATAAATTGTGCGTTTCGCAATTAGGGTGCAGGTTTTTGTAAGTAAACAGACAGCTGTGCTGCTGGGGAGGTCGTTGCACCACTTCTTTCCAGCGAAAGCACAAGAAGTGGTGAAGGGCGGGCGTTTTTGGGGAACTCTTTAATGTCATTTTGGCTTTCGAAAAGTGATAATTCTCGGCCTAAATTGAATAAATTACTTTTGATTTTGATTTGACTGACTAGAGTTCAAGATCCCTTCAATTCCATTTTTTTGAGAGTATCCTATTGCCTTCACAATACTTGACATTGACAGTATACCAGTTTCATTTCCGTATTAATGAGTTATTTAATGCAAGCGCAGGTGCACTGGTTACGAATACATTACGTAGTAATTATTACGTATTAGGTAATGCCGATACATTTATAGTTTACCTAAGAGTTATGGCACATTCCAGAGAGCTTTAATAAATATAAAAAACATTGAGATAAGTAACAATATTCTTATAGAGTCACGATTGGCTCGGTATCAAGCTTTTGGGCGTTTAGACAGAATTTTTGGAATAGCAATTTAGTGACGGTGAAAATTAAAATCAAAAGTAATTTATTGAAACTAGGTTGAGTCAGACCTTTTTATAGGTCAAAATTACATAAGAAAGTCCTCCAAAACGCCCGCCCTTCAGTGAAATTGGGAACTTAGTAGAATAGAGCGCATATCATGGCTTCTCTTCTCCACTGTTAATTTCAGATTTTACCTTCAAAGCGAAGTGCCTTGAACGAATTCTCCCCGCAGGTAGATGCTTAAGAATTTCATTGTTTAAAATAAAATAAATCTGTAATATTTTTTCACTAATCCTCCCACAAGATGGACCGATGACCTGGTGAAGGCCGCAGGAATACGTTGGATGCGAGAAGCACAGAATAGGTCGAAGTGGCGGTGCTTGGGGGAGGCCTATGTCCAGCAGTGGACGTCTTTTGGCTGAAATGATGATGATGATGATGAATCATCTAAATTGCATAATCAACCTTCAATGTTCTCACTGCTGGGACACAGGCCTCCTTTCTGTAAGAGGGATTGGGCCGTCATCCAACCAACCACGTGGGCCAATTGCGGATCTTAACGAATGACATTTGCTTAATTAATGTGTACCAAACTTATCAAGGTTGGTGATAAAAAAGGGATTTAGATCAGTAGGCCGCAGCCGCACGAAACTTGTTTTATTTTAATAATCTACTCTACGATACGTACTTACTGTAGCGTTAAAATTGTTTGTTATCTAAATGGTAATACATGTTTCCACGGTGGCAATTGGTTTTATTTATCATAAATAACTTTTTTCTTGACAAAATTAGGCGGCAAATTAGCACTTTTCGAACGTCAAAATGACATAAGACAGTCCTCCAAAACATTCACGATTCCCCACTAATTAGTGCTTTAGCTGGTAAGAAGAATTGGACGATGTGTGGAGTTATGACATAGTTACCTAATGTGGCGCGGGAAATTTTACTAATTTTTTCATGTGGTTTTAATTAAGTACAACGAAATCACAAACGTTAAGCTATTTCTGTTTTTCAGTTTACAGCTGTCACCCAGTCCTTTTTGTTTATAATTTTAGTTCAGAATAATTTACAAAAATTGTTACTAAATAATACTTTTAACTTTGATAGCAAAATTATTTATTATAATTGAGTAATTTTATGTACTCAGGTATTTTTATGCTTTCATCGCAGTCGGTTAAAAACCGCTAAAATTAATTCGTTACCAATTTTCTTCTATATCTATAAAAATAATAGGCTGTTCATTTCATTCATTTAGCAGGCAGGCAGGTCGGTTTTTGCTTTTTTTCATTCGTTTTTTTGTTAGTTGGTAAGGGCATCATTTGAGAACGGCTAAACCGATTTAGCAATTTTTTTTGTAATAAAATGCTCGGTATAGTCCGTATCGTCGGGTCAGCTTGTCAAAAATAAACAATAATAATTATGTTGTTGCCATTGTGGCCACAAGTAAAATAAATTTTCTTACCTACTTAATAATTAAACAAAATCCATACTATCCTTTCTTAAAACAGCAAACCACAGACCACATTCAACACACTTTAAAAAAATAAAAACATTCCAAATATTGAAAAAAGAACACCACAGGCACCTTTAAAAAGCAACTGATCACAGTGATCACACAGAAGAAAAATAAATAAAACTTTTTAGTTGCCAACCTTTTTCTCCCCATGTTCCCGAACCATGATTACGGTATAATGTGTTACATAAACACCACCAAAGTTTATGCGAGACAAATCGTGAATGAGGTAAATAGTCGGATACCGCGTGCGATCGGAGGAACCAACCTTGAACTCTCCTAACTGTTCGGAGACGCGTAACACCGCATAACTTGCAAACAAGTTACGAAACAGCTTATACTCAGCACGAGGCGTTTTTGGAAAATTTATACATAATGACGTATACATATCATCTTGAGACGGATGGTAGAGATGTATGGAAGAAAGAGACAGGTACTGGACAACCCCAAAATAAATTAGGAAGGGCGCGAGAGGATGATGATGATGACGGATACAAATGAAACTTCCCTCTTTCCTTCTGCTCTGTTAGTAACACGTATACTAGCCATTTGATAGATCATTAAGAACTGAGATCAAAAAAGAGATTACGAAGACCTTCAACACCAAAGCAGAGATACCAATAACCGAAATTATTTGATAATTTCGTTTGGAGATGAGAAAAATGAGGAGCATGTAACGGTTGTATTCAGACATCATCTTTTCTTCTTTTCACTTTAGTGGATGACGAGTACAGAAAAAGCAGCTGTCATATAGCAGAGCAATGGCAACGGCCGCGACTTTCAAGCTATATAGGTCGTAGGTTCGAACCCAAGCAGGCACTTTGAATAAAATATTCATCACCACTGCTTTCAAAACGGTGAAGAAAAAAAAAGTGAGGAAACCGGCATGTTCTACAACCAAAAATAAAATTCGAAGACATGTGACATCTACCAATCCGCTCTGAGCCCACGTGGTGGATTATGGCCCTCTCCCTCTCACAGAGATGTGGCCTTTGTCCCAGCAGTGTGCATATTATAGGCTGATGAACGATTGCTCCCAAGCTTCGACTTGGAGTGAGTCATCAAAGAGTGACCTAGTTTCTTTGTTTCTACTCTACCTGCAGTCGCGTCATTCACTCCGTTGTTTATTTTTTATCCTCGGGCGTAAAGGCCAAAGCTTCGCATTTGATAAAAGCGTGTCCCTGGTGGAATTCCCATCGGCAAAAATGACAAACTCCTTCAGGAGTTGAATTTCCAAAAATCTTTATGCAGTAGTAATTTTTGCTATATATGGAACTCTTGTACAAAATTTCATGCTTCCAGACTCAGTGGCTTAGGCTGTCGTTTTCTATCAATAAATGAATATCAGATTTAACTAGAAAAATACATAAAGCTATTTGGCTTTGAATTACATAATTACTATATAATCTTAATTAATAAAAGAATCACCACGATTCACGGTGATAAGCTTTCGTCTGTGACACCCCTAGGCAATCCAGAAGCGTTACCAACTTGCTCACTAGTATTATAACCATGGCATGAGCTACTTGTGAGTCATCATAGCATCTTCGTATAGCTTGCGCCGACAAAAATTAAATTAAATCAATAAATGAATTAATAGGTATATGTATTTGTTCTCTTCTGCTATCGAGACCAACATGTAACGTCTCATTTTCTTCTTTTTTGCCGTCGAGACCAACATGCAACGTCTCATCTTCTTCTCTTCTACTCTCTAAGATACCAGCATGCAACGTCTCGATAAAACCATTACTTCATAAGCGGACTCTATGGTTGAGGCTCAGGGTTAAGTGTTGGATTTTTTTAAATTTATCCATACAGAAATTCGAAAGACATTATGAACCATTTAACGGCAAAAGATTCCCTGCCAGGGTCGCGAGATTCTTCGAAAGAGATACCGTGACCCTGGCACATGGGCAACTGAAGGAACACGGGTGGGTTTTAGTCAGTAAGTCTGACATGCCCGCTCCCGCATCCCGCTCCGCATCCCGCTCCGCCCAGTGCGGGAGAAGTCATTTGATGATTTCCCAGACTGGACGTCAATATTCAGTTAATTTTCACATAGATTCCGTGATCAGTCCTACTGAGTTCATATCACTGCGCTCTATGGCGAATGCAGAGAGAGAAATTCTGGTGTCGTCGTCGAAGAGGTTTCTGATGTCGTCGGATTTTAGGCCCAAGGCGAAATGTTTAGTGTAAATAAAGACTCTATTGACAAACGATGAATACCAATCTTGCAATAAGATTTTGATCCTTTCCAATAACATAATTAATAGGTTGGGGAAAAAGTTTCTTCGCATTTTTTAAGAAAATTCAAAACATTTTTTAATAAAGTTTATTTACATTTAACTAAAGTATGTAGGTACCATTTTGTTCGATAACTTTTTGCCATCTTGTAGGTAGGGACATGATCCCATTGCTATAGAAATTTTGGGACTTCTGGTCAAAATACCGCGACAAGTGGTTTTGGCAGTCCTCTCGTGATGTTAACCTGACACTGCCTAAAGAATACTGAAGAGACCGAAACAGGTGGAAATCTGAAGGTGCAAGGTCAGGGCTATACGGCGGATGCATTAACACCTCCCAGCCAAACTCTCTTAATTTTTGTTGGGTGGCTAAAGATGTGTGAGGTCTAGCGTTATCATGATGAAAAACCACACCCCTTCTGTTGAATAATTCCGGCCGCTTTCTCTCAACTTCTTGCTTTAATCTCATCAGTTGTTAGCAGTAGAGTTCAGAATCGATGGCCCTGCCTGGTGGTAAAAGCTCATAATGAATAATGCCCTTCTAATCCCACCACACACACAGCATCACCTTGTTGCGAGTTAACCCGGGTTTCGCCACAGTCTGTGAAGCCTGACCGGCCTTTGACCACGACCTTTTTCGCACGTTCTTGTCATACGTGAACCACTTTTCATCACCAGTTATCAGCTTCTTCAAAAATGGTTCGGTTTCATTACGTCGTAATAAAGAATCACAAATGAGTACACGGTTCATTAGGTTTCTTTCAGTGAGCTCGTGAGGTACCCAAATGTCGAGCTTTTTTGTGTACCCAGTTTTTTTCAAATGCGCCAAAACTGTTTTGTGGTCAATTTCCAGTTCTTCAGCTACGTCGTAACTACTGGTATGCCGATCTTGCTCCAATTTTTCAAAAATGGCATCCATTTATCCGTAATAGGGCGACCAGAGCGACGTGCATCTTTGACATCAAAATTTCCGGATTGAAAACGCTTAAACCAAATTTGTGCTACTCTCACGGACACTACACTAGGTCCATAAACATCGCAAATTTTTTTCGCGGCTTGCGTTGCATTTTTACCTTTTTTGTAGTAAAATTTTAAAATGTATCGAATTTCTTCGTTAGATTCACTCATCTTGACGGTACGAAAAACAAATGAAAATCACACATTTTCCTAATTTGAATTTGGAATTATGTTCTTTAAAATTTAAACTTTCAATGATACCAAAACCAGCCAGATACAAATAGTATAGCCAAAGAGATTTTATTACAAGTTCATACATACTATAATGCGAAAAGACTTTTTCCCCAACCTAATATTAAAAAAGGTGTTATTGAAACGTGTCTTTTAGGAGACAACGGTGATGGCATAACTAGTTTTTTTACGGCCTTTTTGCTGAGCAAGTAAATTGCGGGTGAGGGTGACGGATTTAACGATTGTTCTTTCTTGGCTTATCATACACTAGTATAAATAATCCAATAATCACGAGCAGGTCAGCAGATTAAGTGTAGTACGAGGAGCAGAGCCAATTCACCCTGGAATTGGCCGTTTGTTTGTAATCGGTAACACTTTCAATGCAGGCTTCCCAGATTGGGAATACTCCATAAGTGATTCGGTAAGTCGGAAATTGTAAGATTCCCACGCAGTCCAGCTGCTAGATGTTTTTACTACATATGTATACAATTATTTACACTAGGGTTCACTTTTAAATTATCAGATAATACACGCCGACTTCGAATCTCATAACAGCATAACAATCATTAAATACCAGGAAATAACGTCATTGCAACAATACAAAAAAAAAACAAAAGAAACTTACTTCGCTAGAGGCCGTTGACCCCATATATTTAACTGGGGGACACTTAAAAACTGAAATCTGGCTGATAGTAAAACCAGAAGGTACAAAACAGCTCGATATGGCAAAAAAATAATTAAAAACCGAACTTTTACACGGACACTAAGTCGCGTGCACGCTATTGGTCGCCTGACCGCTGCGGAGCTGCGCAGGCGCACTACAGCCGTAACGTCCGGAGAATCGACTCTACACCTCGTGTTTTGTAAACTTTGGATAGCCGATGGCAATTTTAACCAGTTATAATCGGATGTTGAGACAGGTCAAGGCGTTCAGGGATGGTATGAAGTGAGTGGTAAGACCAAATGTTCACGCCCTTTAGGTTGAGAAGGTCGATGCTGAGATTTTTAGAGATAAGCGATAAATAAAAGCAAATAACAACATTTTAAGACGATGCACGGTGTTGAGACAACAACAGAATTTCCGAAAATCGTCTTGAAAAAATTCTGATCATATTTGCAGTAGTGATGGTGTAACAACCGGGTAAGTGCTCATACACGTGCGACACGTTGCCATTGGCAGAGGCAACTGCAGCCGTGGACACTAGTCGACAGCTGCCGTAGACGCATCGCCAGCGCTGCTCTGCCGTTGACAACCTGCCGCTCGTGTATATGAGTACTAATTCCGGGACTACGCCAAAGCCTAACAGGCTGACATGCGTTCATATGACCAATTCCAAAGTGCATGCTGAGACTGAAAAGAGCTACGAAGACGTTAGAGAATCCTCGTCAATTTCAAGGACTAAGGGAAAAACTGAAATGGGACGGAAACTACCTTCATTCAGTTCTGTTTGCTTGTTGAGATCTCTTTCACATCACGTCATTGGTATATTATTATCTTTGTATAATAAAACGATTAATTGTAGAACTAGAAATGATATAATTGTACTTCGATAAGTACTAGACTGCGCAAGTAGCTAGTACAAACACTGATAAAACTGAATGAGATTACAGAAAAGCAATAATGCATTAGTTGGATACATAAGAAACAATGCAGGTGTAAAGATTTTATGTCTTGACTTACTTGCTTACATATTTGCTTTTGATACCATACCACTACTAGTGACTAGGTGTGCAGTTTACAGCTTGTTTAATGCAAATTGACATTATTTATTGATTGAAGGGCAAAAGAAGATCCTGGTGATTTTGTTTGTTTATAGTTATATCGTGTTGATGACACGATATCGGTTGCAAACGCGATATTATCGTCACGCCGTGGATGCCAGAAAACGGGCGTCGACATAAAGGCCGCGGGACTAGCACAGCCTAATGTTAATAATAAATAGGCTTAAATCACACATTTTTATCACAGTTTGAGAGCAAAAACCAAGACTCACAGAGGCCGTTCTCACCCCGCAGGTCTTAAAAACACTGACGTACGTACGTACGTCAGTGTTTTTGACTGATTGACTTGACTGATTCGGCGGAAAAGGCAAAAGACAACGATGAATGAAAATGTACACTGGAAACATTTGCCCAGCTGTGGAATAGTGTGGGATAAAAACAGCCATCAGCCCTACGTCGCCGCAACGACAATCGAGCTCAGCACACACATAGGTACTCTACAATGGCTAACTAATCCCAAACACCAGAAGTAGTGTAAACACACATACTCCATTATACCAGATCAAGTTGGTTTAACTTCTCGCAGTGAAGCGCTTCCCATCTGGTGTTGAATTACATTCAATACTTAATGTTTTTAATTTCTGAGAACAATATGATTTAATTCTATAAAGTTAAGGAAGTTGGTGTGACGAATGTGAGAATATGAACTTAAAATACAATGTTTTCAAAAATTTGGTGGGAGCCCTTTTTAATAATTATGTCAATATTTTGTTTTGTGCTTGATTTCCAAGAGTTATTTAAATTAATTAACAATTAAAGTAGTTACGTTTTGAAAATTCAATCGAAGAAAATGGATGTATAAAATCCTGGTTATAGGTAATAGTAGAGAGAAAAATTAGAAGAATTAGAAAGAATTTAAAATTAGAGATGATGGTTTACACAAGAGGTCTTTCAAAGTACCTACCACCAAAGACAACAAAATCTGTCACTGACTTTATTTTTGTTTGTATCGGATATAATGGTAATATTTTCTTCATTCTAAAACCAGTCAAACTTAGGTAGACATGACTCTTCCATAGGGACTATGACTTCAAACTAATGAGTTACTACGCACCATTATTGTGTTTGTAACAGCTACATGGTCAGAGACCATAAATTGTAAACAATCGTGTTTCTCTGTTTGCCTCGTGCTGCTACCAGGTAACCATAAACTTATATGTTTACACGGGCAGAGCTAAGCTTCCTACTAATGTTATTACTGCTATAACTTGAGACGGACCATTAACTAATTGTTTTCTAAACATATTACTTAGGTGTTGTTATGCCAATCAATTTGTACATACGATAGGTACGTGTGTAGGCTGAACCCATCTAAGAGGGCAAGTAGAGAAATAATGAAGGGAGGCAAAAATGAGGGCGTCGGGCGATTGTACGGGGTCCTTAGTTTTCTCTCTAGTAGAGAAAAATCTTATAAAAATTACTACGCCTAACAGCCCGACAAATAGGTATTTTGTAAGGCTTTTCTTTAAATAATGCTAGTTTTGCAGCTATAAATCTTTAGACGTACGAACATATTTTAAAGTGCTGCCGTGTCTTATAATTTTCTTAACGCTGTCTCCTAAGATAAGGGTATAGGCTCCTAATGTCTCCAACTTTGAGAAAGAGGTCAATCGTCGACTCGGATGGGCAGCGTTCGGGAAACTACGCAATATCTTCACGTCCCACATACCGCAGTATTTCAAGACGAAAGTCTTTGACCAGTGCGTGTTGCCAGTGATAAACTCTGGCACTGAAACGTGGTCGCTCACAATGGGCCTGATAAGAAAGCTGAAAGTCACCCAACGGGCAATGGAGACAGCTATGCTTGGAGTTTCTCTACGCGATCGAATCAGGAATGAAGAGTACCGTAGGAAAACCAAGGTAACCGACATAGCCCGAAGAATTGCCAAACTAAGTGGCAGTGGGCAGGGCACATTGCTCGCAGAACAGACGGCCGGTGGGGCCGGAAGGTTCTGGAGTAGCGACCTACGATACTGGAAGACGCAGCTTTGGAAGGTCTCCCACAAGGTGGACCGCTGATCTGGTAAGGCCGCAGGCATCCGCTGGATAGAAGAAACACAGAACTGGTCAACGTTTAAAAAAAAAAAAGTTTGAAAAGTTTTATTTCGGAACAATAACACAGGACTGTTTGACAAGTAAAACGATGGTAGCTGCAAAAGTATAAACTGTAGCGCAGCTAACAACGCCCTTCTCCAGATACAGAATGGAATGATGTTCCATGCGAAAAATTCTTAATAATTTAGATTTATATAATTAATATAGAAACAAAAAAAATAGTCTAAAATATACAAAATAAAAGGTGTGATTTGGGATGTATTTTGACGTTGAGTTTATGTGGTGAGTGTATGGTGAATGGGTGTGTAGGTGAGTGACAGTGAGGTGTGCGAGGAGTGTTGTGGTTCTGTGTGTGAGGGAGTGATGAGTATTTTACACTTCCACGAGTTTCTCTGTTTCATCATAATTTTGTGATTTTAACCAGGAGTTAAGTTTCATTTTGCATTTGCTCTTTGTTAGTGGGTAGATGTGCAAGCTTTTGTTTAATTTATTGTAGATTTTAGAGCTTATGTGTTTGAAGTGACGACTTGCAGCTATGGTTCTACGAAACTCAGTGTTACAAACCCTATTCGAGCGACGTGTAGAACAATTTCTAGGACTAAACGGAAGTTGGCTGTGTTTGCGAAGGATAGTCTGCAGGATAAATAACTGTCTGACGGTGAGGACCTGGCAGAGGGTGTACAGAGAGGATGTCGAATATCGGATTGGTTTCCTTGCCAGCACCTTGAGGACAGCTCTCTGCGCTCGCTCGACCCGTAGCATCGCTGTTTTACCGGCACCACCCCAGACCGTGAGACAATACCCCAGAACAGACTGAGCGAGCGCAAAGTAGACTGTTATCAAACAGCTGAAATCGGCCGCGCCTCTGAGTTTCTTGAAAATATAAATAAGTTTTCTCACTCGAGCTACAGTTGCAGCAATATGTTGCTTCCATTTCAAATTGCTATCAAGAGTGACTCCAAGATACTTAATAACTGAGGTATTTTCCAACTGTTGACAACCACAGTCTGGATGTAAGTTTGGGCAGGTGTGAGCACGAATTTCAATCGGTGTAGGGGGCTGACTTGACTTCATAGTAGAGAATGTGACAAATTTGGTCTTATTAACATTTAGAGTGAGAAGATTTGTGGTCAGCCACCTCATGACAGTGGTCAAGGCAAGCTCTGCGTTAAGGCGAGTTTCAGTCCAGTCCCGGCCATGAACAATAAACGAACGTGGCGGTGCTTGGGGGAGGCTTATGTCCAGCAGTGGACATCTTTTGGCTAAATAATGATGATGATGATGTATGTCCTTTAAAACTCGGTTAAATATAAGCCACATTTTCTTACGGACGTACCTTTTTTTTTGTGGGTGGAAAATCATCAAATGACGTCTCCCGCTCTGGGTGGAGCAGAAGGGCATGTCAGACTTTTGTTGACTAAAACCCACCCGTGTTCCTTCAGTTCACCAGGGCCACGGTATCTCTTTCGAACAAATCTCGAGACCCTGGCAAAGAGGTATCTTTATGTCCAGAATGTAAGTGGACGTTCACACCGAAGCGGCGCGGGCGGCGTAATAAAATCGCGGTGAGATTTTTTCGCGCACTCGATCGTTAACGCACTGCTTAGTGCAAAGAGGATGCCTAAAATATGGGTGGATAAATGAGCTTACTTATGCTATTCTGGGACGTAAATAGTTTTTATTTACATAGGGTGGGCAGGGGGACATGGTACAGTTTTAGTTAGTAATACACGTAATTCATTGGGCCCCTCCGCTGTTTCAACGACATTGGAGGTTGTGACCCCAGGAGTCCCCCCTTCCTGAGACCGCGCCTGCTTCCTCAAGAATCGCTATCAAATACGATTTTTAAATTCTAACTGGTAGTTTCAGATATTAGACCCTACACACACTTACAAATACTTCTTTATACACTAATGGAAAAAATAAAGGGATAAAAAAAACCACAATGTTACCGATTTTTCAAATGGCTGCAACTACGTCAAAAATTGTCGTTACGGGTTAAAAAAAAAAGAAAGGAAACGAAAAAACAAAAATTTAGAATATAAATTATTTATCTTTGTAGAGGAGTTATTCAAATTTCCGAAACCCACCATCAATTAGCTATGCGTTGCTAAGCCATTGATTGCTGAGATATTGATGGTCAAAGATAAAATGATCCTTTTACATTCAAAGTTCAATATCTCTACGAAAAAGGATGTATTGAGACGGTAAAAAAAAGAAATTAAAGCTGAATAAACAAGTTATCCGACTTATCCTGCTAATAAATTGAAAAAAAAAATTCAAATCAGTGTACCAGTAAAAAGAACCAATATTTTTTTACCCTATTCTTTATTCTTTAAGATTGAGCAATACATGGCTTTAAAAATTTTTGATCATATAATCTCGAACCGAGAGACTTGCAGCTTCAAACTGCTTTTTTTTTTCAACCCGAAACAACCATTTTTTTTTTAATTACAGCCATTTGAAAAACCAAAACAAATTTTGGTATTTTTTTTTTATCTCTTAATTTTCTCCATTCGTGTAATATTAGTGAATAAGATTTTTCATAGAAACTGTATCCCCTCTTCTTAACCCCACACAGGGGTGGAATTTAAAAACTGGTTTGGAAAATTTCCAAAACTTGGCTCAAAAATTATTTGTATCAATTTTCGAATCAATCAATCTACACAGGAAAATATTGCCCTGTAATCTTTTCATTGACTACTTCACCCCGTTAGCCTCACCACCCCATCTTTATTTTTGGTCTTAAGTACAAATCCAAAAAAAAAATGACGATCTTAATTATTTACTTAGATATGTATAAGTACTAACTTTCAAGTTTATTATCTCAAGCAATAAGATTTTTATTACAAACAAAATCCCCCCTTTACAACCCCTTAAAGGTCGAATTTACAAAAACCCCTTTTTAGCAGATGCCTTTGTCTTAATAACTATTTGTGTAACAAATTTCAGCTCAATCCATTCAGTCTTTTGAGCTACATTTTGATAGATCAGGCAGTTACTCAGTCATGGTTTTTTAAAAATAGATTATACCATTCCAACAAAGCGTAAACACCAAGCCATATGTTACTGTACATTATTATAGCCTCGAGCAACTAAATAGTTCGATCTAACACTGGGTATAGGTACTATTGATTATAATGAACCTACGTAAAATAGAAAAATATATATTTTAAGGGATTTAATTAAGTTAGCATTAGCGTTAGTTAGCAGCATTTATTTTAGCTTATAAAATATATTATTTTATCTGGGTATCTTTTCTAGTCTTGTCTTTCTGTGTACTGATACAAATAATACTAAAAATAAAATAACTACTTAGAACTCAATAAACTTTGTTTAAAGTTCTATAAGAAGTTTATTGAGTTGTAAGTAGAAATAAAAAGCAACATAACTAACAATGCAGTGGCTTTTAAACTTGCTATGGCGATTTCTTCAGGCGTTTGAAAATATAATAAGAGCGCGTATCATTAAAAGCTTCAAAAAATTACCTACTTCAGTAAAACGTCGCAGTGTAACCCGCACGAGACTGTCCCACTGTCTCAATTTAAATTTTGGCTGAATGCCCTACACAAGCCCGTATCGTGTTGTTTCCGCTATCTGCCGTGCGTGCGTGTGTACATTAAATCATTAAAATGCAAATTTATGACAAAAAAGTAACTCAAAACTAGTAGCGTCAACTAGCAAATATTTTAATAGTTATTCTAACAACTGTACCCTGTAAATCTAGGTAAAGAAAGCTTACCGGTTGTGATATATTTGGAAATGATCGTCGTGAAAGTGGCTCGGCAAACAGTGTCGTGTGCTCTCCTGGCTCTCCCATAGCAATGTTACTACCGCCGATAAATGACTAGTTAAAGTTAAAAATCTAGCCGGTATCAGAGTGTCCGCTCCTCTCATACCGCTTTTTTTTATAAATAGTTTTCCTCAATATAATATAACAAGAAACAAGCAGGGCACCAACTTCAAAACGTGCACACAAATTGCGTTCCACTTCCATCCAGTCCATTTCGACGCATTTGAGTGACACTGCATTACATTGCAGTTGGCTCTTTCTATTGTATAAAGTTTGTATGAGACCAAAAATAAACCTGGAACGAGTCTTTATTGCTAATTGAAATTGAAAATATTGATTTCAGACTAAGCACACAGTAATGAATCGATACAAGTCTAAACGATGTTATAATAATAAATACTTAAGCTACCTAAGTTAGTAAAAATTAAAATGATTAATATGCCAAGTGCAGGCACTCCATGGCAGCGTTTCCAGCTATGGAATTATCAACGTTGATGTCAAATTCAATATATTATTTTAATTTAGTTCCAAAATTCGCCATCATCAGAAAAATGAATATTTGTTTAATAGCCCACTCCTGGGCAAAGGCCTCCCTCCACTCTTTCTATTTTTTACGAGCTTGCGTGTCTTCCTTCCAATTTGATGGGAAGCATCCAGCTCGTCTCGCTACTTCCTACGTGGTCTTATTTACATGCTCTGTGCGTGGTCTGCCACGCTCTTATTGTTTCAATACTTCAATTCTGTAGGTACTATTTCACAGTTTGTATAGCATGCGGCAAACATGACCGGCCTAGTCCCATTTAAGTTAACAGCCTACAGAAATTAGTTTATTTAAATTGCATCGCAAAATAACTAGAATGAATGAATTTTGAATTATTCGTGTTAATTTATTCCTCTTCAGAAAACTATAACTACAGCTATTATCGCAATATAAAATTTTACCAACAGGTTTTTTTTTTTCTAGTAAAAAACAAAACGCACGCCTATAAATGCCGGGCGGCGGGCGGTGTTGATGCTGTCAGTGTCATTTTACAATAAAATAAATAAAGTGGGTAAATCTGTATTTATTTCCATTATTAGCTGTTATTTTCAGTTTAATTTAATCAATACATCATAAATGAAGCTGCTAAAACCCAGTTGGGTCAATCATGATGGTAAATGTTCTTGATTTTGTCGTTGAAGAAGTACGTAAGTTGGAGAAAGGACATTTGTTGAAAAGTGGTATTTTTTTCAGATAAACCGATATTTTCTGTTGATATACATCCAACGGGGAAGCGGTTCGCGACCGGGGGTCAGGGCGGGGACTCCGGGCGGGTCGTGGTTTGGAACTTAAACCCCGTTTTGTTTGAAGCAGTTGAAGTGGACCCCAATGTACCAAAGATGCTTTGTCAAATGGACAATCACTTAGGTTAGTAGTCTCTGATATTATTTACTTCAATATCTCTACCTTTTCCATACTAACTTCTGTTTCTATGTTTATTTGGCTTATATTGGTCCAAACTGGAGAACATCAAAGTATTCTAGCAGAACAATATACTTCTTTTCATAGCAGTATAATTATGTGTTGAGTACATTGACATATTATATTACTGCGTAAGGACAGGGCGGACCGCATGTTACAATGACGCCTCGAACTTGGTCCCAAAATGGTCTTCCCTTTATCGAAGTGAACTAGAACGCGATCGGCTGTCTTCGGAACGGTCGTATATTTTGCAAGCAAAAATGCCAAGTTTTGCCGTGAAGGGTTGCGTGAACTACGACAAAAAGCACAATAAAAAAAATGATAACATTTCATATCACCGGTAAGTTAAAAATATGTCATTAAATCCACTGCTAACATTATTTAAAACAATTTTCTTTCATATTTGTCTCAACCTATGACAAAGACGAAGCGAAGCCGCGTAAAAGTACGACATAACTTTGCAGCGGCGCTCGTTGTAGCCGGTAGCCGGTGAAATGGAAAGATTTAATAATATTACTATAAATAATTTAAAAAAAAATGTTTTATTCAAAGGCCAATGAAAACTTAATAACACCAACAAACTGCAACAAATATAAATTTTCAAAAATAAAAGGTTTTTTTTTTATTTCTTTGTACCTCGAAAAATACCACACCCCGCTCTTACAAGGTTACGTCTAAGAGTAGACCACGCGGATTGACATCGTAGTAGAATAGATGACGTTAGTGTTTTTTGTTGGGCGACCGCGTCCGTCAAATGTTCGGACGACCGTATCTTTACTATTTAAATCAATGGTTGAGTAGGTAGAATTAACATACAATATTATGACTGGCCTGTTAGTCTAGTGGTTAGTGACCCTGACTGCAAAGACTGAGGTCGTGGGTTCGATTCCCACCCAGGACAAATCTTTGTGTGATGAGCACAATCATTTGTTCTGTGTCTGGGTGTAATTTATCTATAATATGTATGTATTTAGAAATATATAAGTATGTTTATCAGTTGTCTGGTTACCATAGTACAGGCTCTGCCTAGTTTGGAATCAGATAACAGTGTGTTGGTTGTCCTAAGATATTTATTTATTATTTATTTATTTACTATGTTGTACATCTTCACATATGTAATTAAACTATTTTGTAACAGAATAGTACAATTATTTGGTTTCCTAAAACATTCTTTTAATATCTAAAAATCCAATAAACCTCGAAGACCAGTGACTTAAAATTTCATGCCTTTTATTAACCAACAGAATACACAAATTAAAAATTGTTACAAAAGTTCATTTTATTATAAATTAATTCATTATAATCGGTCCTTTGACAGTCGTGCGAGTCCCCTTTGACACAAAGACCATTTATTTTTACCAAACACACTGCTAAATATCTGCAAGACTGATAAATTTCAAAAACATAAAACAAATACTTATTTCCAGTTTTTCCTTATTACATAATTGAATTATTTTTTAGCTTGCGTAAATTGTGTACGTTGGAGCAATGGTGGTAAATACCTGGCATCAGGCGGGGATGACCGACTGGTTATGGTGTGGGGGCTCAGTGTGGCTGCTATGGGCACTCCTGGCAAACATAAGGCAGAAACTTGGAGGTGCTTGGCTACATTGAGAGGGCATGCAGGTTTGTGTAGCAATAAGTTCATATAATATTTTAATTTGAAAGGTGCCAATTCATGTTTGTTTGTTGCTAACTCAAAATTAGTAAATCAAATTAATTTTGGAGTTTAGTTCGACTCAAACATTTATTTTTTGTCTTTCAGTTTTTTACTTTGTGGCTTTTTGTGTTAAGATTTGTTTTTGGGATACCTTTTTTCTGTAATCCTAAAAAAAGAATTATTAAAATCGCTGCTCAAACTGCTCAGTAAAAAGTCATGGATAGAAAAACTAACGAGTCTTACAGTAGACGTATGCACAAGATGTGTAACATTTGACATCTCACCTTGGTAATAAGCCACCATGCGTATTGGTCGAATCTTTTAATTCAACCAATAAGTGCAGTATACTTTTGACATTCAAAAGTTTCTTTTATGTACTTGAAATAAATGCTTTAACTTTGACCATCGCTGTTTACGAAAAAGTAATTTAAAAAATATATCATTTTACTATTTAAATCCGATTAATATAACATAATAAGGGGGTTAGAATCCAGGAATAAACAATTATGAATGCAACATTTCTCAATATTAAATACGACTATATACTAAAGCTTACTAACATGATTATTGTGCTACCCAAACTGGGAGTGGAAACTGTCTCTCCTAAATACAGATTACTCAGTGATCTAGCTAGGAGAGTAGCGATTCACCCAAGAATTCATTGTACGATGTACATAGTACACCTAAACCTTCCTCTTGAATCACTCTGTCTATTGAAGAAAACTGTTTTAAAATCTGTTATAAAGTTTAAAAGATCTAGGCATAAAAAACATGAAGTGGGACTTTCTGTTATGTAAATATGCATATGCTATTTACCTTCGTGTAAACATTTAGCCAACTAGGTATAAGGAAATATTTTATGAAAGAAATACTTTTCCTGCCTTAGAAATCCAACTTACATTAGTAATAGGTAGAACGGGCTGGTGTCCGCAACTCCACGTCTGAGCGCGTATTTTGCGTACGGTCTTACTACTACTTACATTAGTATCAGCAATAAGAATTTTTATAGTCATATACTTACACTGACTCTTTAAATAGGTGATGTGTTAGACCTAGCCTGGTCACCGCTAGACAAGTGGCTAGCCAGCTGTAGTGTGGACAACTCAATCATCATCTGGAATGCAGAGAAATTTCCAGAAATGGTGTGTGTCTTGAACGGACACAGCGGGCTTGTGAAGGGTGTGGCTTGGGATCCAGTAAGTATTGTATCTTTTAAAACATAGATCATATTCTTTTAAGACAAATGAAAAAACTTAACAAACAAAAAAGAAAAACCAGAGACAATGTTTCCTATGCTGCAATATTGAATAGTTTGGATAATCTGAACTCTGAATAATTGACAACATCTCTTTAGTAATTGAGATTACCTAATGTTTAGTCATTCAGAACTTACACTCAATATCTTTATTGCTTTACCATTATATTTACTTAGGTGGTAACTATGCCACTGTATAATTTAGATTATTATGGACATCATATGGCATAGCAATAGGTACAGGAGAGAGGAAGCCCTGTTTTAGAACTTCTCTCTGTCTAGTACTTTTTTTCTTGCCAAATGACTCGGTGTTGAGTATTCTGCCAGCGTCGCGCTGAAACGTATACCTAACCTACTACTTAAACTCATGCATTTTTCCTAATTTCCTATGGTAGAGACTACAGAATGCCATCTGCCACGATCATTACATAGCATCTTTACAACATTAATTAAGCTATGTATGTTAATTTTAATTATTTTGTCACAACTAATTTTAGGTGGGAAAATATCTAGCTTCACAGTCTGATGATAAGTCACTGAGGGTGTGGAAGACAGCTGACTGGGCGCCGGAAATTGTTATCACAGAGCCATTCGAGGAATGTGGAGGTAAAGATATCGTAATGTTATAATGATACCTAAGGTTTGGATGTGTGAGGAACAGGGTGTAAAGTTCCCTCAACCTCCGTAGAAAAGGAAGGATCCAAGATAGCCAAAAAACTGTCTTCGAAAACTACGTTGACATACGTCACAAAATTCGAAAATTATGCTGACATACGTCACAAAATTCGGAAATTATGCTGACATACGTCACAAAATTCGAAAATTATGCTGACATACGTCAAAAAATATAACAAAACATTCCTTAGGTTACTATCATCTTCTGTCTCTGTCAACTTCTTTGTACACGCTTTACATTAGCTTCACTTGTATGTTTGTTTGTCACCAACTCCTTATAGCGCGATTTTGACCCACTTTAAACGACCAGATTTCATTTAAACTCTGTAGACTTATCGAGGACCGATGACAATACTATAATTTCATAAATTTGTGCCATTATCCTTGCCAGGGTTACCAGGACAGCAAAAAAACTGTCTTCGAAAACTACGCTGACATACGTCACAAATTACGCTGACATACGTCTCAAAATTCGAAACACCATAAAAATAGAAAATAAATAATAGTTAAAAAATTAAAAAACATGCTTCCATAGAAAACCAAACTAAAAAGTTGAAAATAATGAAAAAAAAACGTGGGGTGCTTGATATCAATTAAAAAATACCTCAAAAAGCACCCCATAGCCTCATACCAAACTATTATTAATCTTACCGACAACTGTTTCTACAGGTACAACGCACGTTTTACGTCTGTCCTGGTCTCCGGACGGCCAGTATGTATTATCTGCGCACGCGATGAACGGAGGCGGTCCGACCGCGCAAGTGGTAGAGAGAGACGGATGGAGATGCGACAAGGACTTCGTGGGACATAGAAAAGCTGTCACGTGTGCTGTAAGTTACTTTAGAAATATAGTTATCTCGCTCTCTCGTTGAACATAGAGTGCGATGGAGAGGTGTAAGACTGTAGAGAGCTTCATAGCAATTGATGATTGTTCTGTATGCCTGTTGAATTAGGGAACTGATTGTTGCGTTTGAGAATTCGTCCATAAACGCAGAAACATACTTATAACACGCCATACGACCGCAATAGAGCGTAGGCATTGGCAAAATTTCAACTCGTGAAGTCATTTGGCCAATAGACATGCATGGGATGGCGTCTGGTGTAACATGAGTTTTGCGGCCTTCACTTTCATGATGGTAACTTCCAACGCCCTTGATTTTGGCTTTTATTCATAAATATTTATGTTCAGCATTGGCGATGAGAACTGGTGGCATGGTGGTATCGGGCCCGAATTATGAGTTGTATTGGTCGTGACTTCTAACTTAGGCAGGCATTTCACTTTGTAACAGTGTGTTGGTTGTCCAAAGATATTTATTTATTTATTCTACCCCAGCGCTTCAACAACAACATATTCGTGAAGGAGGGCAAGAAGTGTTGCTGTGCAGCGGTAGGTTCCCGCGACCGCGCGCTCAGCATCTGGCTGACGTCACTCAAGCGGCCCCTCGTTGTTGTGCACGACCTGTTCAGTGACAGCGTGCTGGATCTGTCTTGGAGCTCAGATGGTAATTTTTTTTTTTAACATATTTTTATTAGCTTGGTATGAATGTATGAATAGGATTCGTTTAACCTTCAAAACGTCTGATTAATTTGAAACTTATCCTGGGTAGGATTAACGGAAGAACAAAAAAAAAACAAGCTTTTGTAGCTAGCCGAACTAAAAAATTCATACTAATATTATAAATGGACTGGCTACTTTTTGTCTCTTTCAAACCCCCCACTTCCCTAAAATGGGAGTGTGGAATTTAACGCGAGCGAAGCCGCGGGCAAAAGCTAGTAGAAAATAAATAAAAGTTTATAAAACTAAAAAACACACATTCATAGAAAACATGTTTTCATAGAAAACCAAACCTTTTTTACATTAAAATGATTCCATTTATAAATCGGTCTATTTAAAATTTTTTTTTGCAATTATTTTCTATTTTTTTTTTTGTTTTTTGTTTGGTATTCCATGAAAGCATGTTTTCTTAGTTTTTAAAACTTCTACTTATTACGAGATGAGTTTACCTAGGCAATTGAAAATAACCCGTGTATTTGTATTTCTTTTTTGCAGGTCTAAATCTACTGGCGTGCAGTTCAGACGGCTCTGTCGCTTGCATACAGTTCACCAACAAAGAGATCGGAACACCGCTGACTTTTGATGAAAAGGTACGTTTTGTCCGTTGCTTGTTGTGATCCTATTGGCCATCATCAATATAGACTAAGTGGATAAAAACTTACTATTGAAGCTAACTCAAAAATTACCCAAGCAAAGTTGATAAAATTTATATGGGACAATGACTGAAGTATTCGTTTAAAAAAAAAAAAAAAACAAATTCGATCCACAATTGCCAGAGATATCGCATAACATATATACAATTAAAACTTCCCTTTCAATAACATTAGTGGTAATAAAAAGACTTTTTATCAATGTCATTTTAAATTATAATAATGAAAAACTTTCACTTCAAATTCTTCATTTCCAGAACGCTTTCTACGAAAAGATCTATGGCAAATGTTTGGCCAACGAGTCGGGCGGCGACTTGTCGGCCAACTTGTTGGTCGAGTGCCCCGAGATCTTACTGGCCAGAGAGAAACAAGAAGCCAAGAAAGAAGCTGCCAAAGAGGAGACCACGCCCAAGAGTGAAAAGTCACAGGTACTGGCACCATCATCATTAATTTTTTAACTGACACATATATAAACTTACGCTTCTTTATATCTTGTATACTTAGTGGTCATCCATAAATGACGTCACACGAATTTCATGATTTTTGACCCCCCCCCCCCCATGTTTGTCACAGCTGGTCACATTTGTGCGACCCCCCCCCTCCCAAGTGTGACGTCAAATATCTTTCAATTTTAAACCAGCAAATACTTATTGAATTAAAACAGCAGCTCCGAAATTTGTTTTATTTCAATTTAAATAATTATTTAAATAAAATTTACAACAAATCAAATATTACAAGAAATTAACAAAATAAAAAACGATTAATGGTATTAATTAAAGATCAAACTTAATCATTTTGAGTTTATGGACTTTGAAAGCGTGAGGTATTTGATATCAATTATAAAATACCTCAAAAAGTACCCCACGTTTTATCCATTATTTTCTACTTTTAAGTTTGGTTTTCTATGGAAGCGTGTTTTTTCGTTTTTTAAACTATTATTTATTTCTTATGTAATTGCTTGTGTTGATTAGTGGCTTTGTATGATGAAAAATATAGACCACAGCATAAGCTGCACTATATGCTTCATATAGTTTACGGAAAAGATTACCTAAACTACTCTTTTGATTCATTTTAAACCTGTTTCGTAAGTAGGTATCACAATAACAATATAATCTCAAAATAGCAGAACTAAGAAAACGACGATGTTTCATCCGCCAAATTCAATTGTCAAACGACATAGAAACAATATCACCGTTAGTCATGATGCATTTAGTGGCATTTATCACTACAGGTAGGCGCGTAACACTAGTAGAGCGAGTGGCCGACTAGACAATTTGATCCTTATATCTCTACAGATAGAGTTGCAATTTTTTTTGAGTTTTTCGTTAATAGTTCAAAGTTCGTATTTTACTTAACACTTAGATTGAAATAGATTTCGAAATGTGACGTCACGAAACTTAGGACCCCTCCCACCCCCTTGTCACACAATGTCACACTTCGTCGACCCCCTCCCTCCCCCTAAATGTGTGACGTAATTTATGGATGGCCTCTTACCTACACTTTCGCCATTAAAACCCTTTATAATTTGTGCTACTTTCACAGCCCAAGAGCCTACTCAGTCCTTTAGCGGGGGGTTCAAGCGGTGCGTCGTCGACGCCACTACGTCCTATAGACAGACAGATCGAGACCCGCACGTCGGACGGCAAGCGACGCATCACACCCGTCTTCATACCACTCACACACGCTGATGCCAAGTAAGTTCTAACTTAGAACCAGCTCTTCTGAACCCCTTATAAACAAAGCCAGTTTATTAAATAAAGAACTAAAAGGCTCTGGACAGAGAGATGTGGAAAGAGAGTAGGGATACATCAAACGGCTGATTAAAAAAAAAAGGTTTATAAATGCAGTTCTTTTTACAAAACTGACAACTGTGTCTGGTGCTAAGTTATCATTTCGTATTAAGAACTTTAACTAAATCGAAATAAAGTTGCAAATGCAAAAACTGGCTCAGAGGTTTATGCTCGAACTAATGCTAGGCAGATAATGACGATTGAGGTTTCACTTGCTTCTTTCCTTAGTTTTATTTTCTAATTTTGTTTTTGTCGTTTGTTCCAATAAAATTTCAGTTTCTTTCAAGCAGAATAAGGAACAATGATTAAGGACGCTATAACATTTTTCTACAAATATCGGTGGTTTTCCGGTACCCAATAAATCAAGAGGAATCACAATTGCGAGGTCAATTATGGTTTAAATTAAAGATAATTTAATCATCTCCATGATGGAACCATAAAAATTGTATAGTCCCATACAATATTTTCACAAAAATACGTTTTCCCCACCGCAATAATCGTAGAAAATGAAAAATAATGGGGTCTGAAAAGGTATCTGTATAGTGAGATCAACTGCATATTTTAACTTCAAAATGACAAGAAATCGTGGCTAGTATAATCTTCTACGTTTTCCCTGCATATTTTGTAATTAAATACATAACTTTTTTTTTTATGAGAAAAATAAAGAACGCTCTCAAATTTCTTCATACATTTTCTACTCGCGGCTTGTCATTCCGCGCTCAGACGCGCCTTAGGAAGCACGGGCGTATCGCTTTTTTGTACGAAATAAATACGATCAAAATAATAATAAAGTGAGTGCTGTGCTGTATACTGTGGTTGAAAAATTTTGATACTTTTCGGGCCAAAAGTATGAGTACCAAACTTATTACCAGAACTTGGTTTAGAAATAAATAACTTAAATTCTTTTGGAAATTATGGAGGTAGTGATGATTATGAATATGTATTCATTTAGAAGAATTCAAGATGACGGATGATTATTCAATAAAAAGTTATATGAACATCTGTTTTCAATGTGGTGATTAAATTATGCAAGTGTCGTCCATTTTTGGTAGCTTGTGGTAAGGGTAAACAAGGGTGCTGAAGCCGATTGTGAGGTCAAAATATAAAATGGCGGTTGCGAAAATTTTCAAAGTTTCTATCATGGGTGTCGTTTTCAAGATTTTCGAAGGTGCTGAAGCCGAAAACTCCGTACAAATTACATTCGGAGTCAAAAAAGACTAAGGAACATACTTCCTGACGGGATATCCCCCGACCCCTCAACTTTTTAATTCAAAACGACGAATATTTTAATTTATTTAAATAAAAAGTGGGCATAGCTATCAACTTTGGGTAATTTTAGAATAGTGATTACGAATGTTTCATCCAAATTTGATCCAAATAAGGCGGGTATTGTTTTTTTATAAAAAGATTATTATCCATATTGGGGGTAGGGATTATGAAATCATCGATTTTACACGCTTTATATTAGCTTTACTTGTATGTTTGTATGTATGTTTGTATGTTTGTTTATAACCGACTCCTTATAGCGCGATTTTGACCCACTTTAAACGACCAGATTTCATTCAAACTTTGCACACCTGTCAAGGACCGATGACAATGCAATAATTTCATGTGCCATTATCCTTGCCAGAGCTACCAGGACAGCAAAAAAACTGTCTTCGAAAACTACGCTGACATACGTCACAAACTACGCTGCATACGACACAAACTACGCTGACATACGTCACAAACTACGCTGACATACGTCACAAACTATGCTGACATACGTCACCAACTACGCTGACATACGTCTCAAAATTCGAAACACCCTAAAAAATAGAAAATAAATAATAGTTTATTTAAACTAAAAAACACGCTTCCATTGAAAACTAAACTAAAAAGTACAAAATAATGGAAAAAAAGCGTGGGGTGCCCGATATCAATAAAAAAATACCTGAAAAAGCACTCCACGCTTTATTCCATTATTTTGCACTTTTTAGTTTGGTTTTCAATGGAAGCGTGTTTTTTAGTTTTTTAAACTATTTTAATTTAAAATGGCGGATGTACTGTTATGATGAAATGTCGACAAGGGTATCAATTTTGGGGTTATGCTAGTATGTAGTCAAAATATTTAACGTAACTTTCATTATTTACATAAATTGAAAATCATGTAGTTAATCATCATCTCTCCAAAATGTCAAAGTCATTTCGAATTATAAATACATAATAGACTACAAAAACAGCCCTCATACAAAAATGAGAAGATTTTCCTATTGTGTATTAAACATTCTGAATACGCGCTCCAATTTCAAAGGTGAGGGTTTGGGCGTCACATAATTTTTGCTTAGTTTTCTTTAGGGAATATCTTGTATAGTTTCAACGATAGTCTACGCTCACAATCCGTTATATTTGTTTAATATCGAAAAATATTATTAATTTTTTTTTATTGTAACACCTCGTTTTTTTTTTGAATTGACAAATTATACGTTATCCCAAAAATCATAATGATCATGGTAATAAAACTTATTAATTGTCACCAAATGCAGAAAGTCAAGTTAGTTTACTAGGTACTAATTTTACTCAACACTGCTAGTAAATTAAAATAAATAATACCTTCGAGTATCAAGATTAGTTAAGTAATGTTTAAAATCGAGCAGACAATGGTTTCAGTGTGTGCGTGCCCGTAATGTTGTTGTGTGCCGACTCAGATACCTAAACTTGAGCGATTCAAAAATGTTATAGCGTCCTTAATACTGGTTGCCCATAATTCATTTAAAACTTAACTTATTTCAAATGGATTATTATATAAAATATTAGCGTTTTGCACTCTCTCTATATAAACTTAAAATGTGCTTAATTTCATATTCTTTCGCGCAATTTTCGTATAAAAGAGGGTACAAAGTTTTTACTTCACATATTAATATATAGATAATGAGGCAACTAACATAATACATTTATATTCCAGTGAATCTCTAGGTTCCCAGCCAGGCGGCACTGAGAACTGTTTCAGCACATCTTCACAGAGCAAGTCGCGCATCAGAGTGGAAGTGCGCGACGACATCGTCATACACCCGAACGTCAGCAACCATGCCACCTCCACACAGCAGAACAACTCACGGACCAGTGACAAGTATGTATTTTTTTTTTCTGGTTGCGAAATCATCAAATGACGTCTCCTGCTCTAAGTGGAACGTAAGGGCGTGTCAGACTTTTACTGACTAAAACCCACCGGTGTTCCTTCAGTTGCCTATATGCCAGAGCCACGGTATCTCTTTCGAACAATTCTTGCGACTCTGGCCGACAAGTATGTATTGATTCATAATCAGCTCATATTGTTCCCATTGCTGGGACACAGGCCTCCTCTCGGTAAGAGGAAGTGGGCCATAATCCACCACGCGGGCCCAGTGCAGGTTGGTAGATGTCACATGTCTTCGAATTTTTGGTTCTAGGACATGCCGGTTTCCTCACGATGTTTTCCTTCACTGTTTTGAGAACAGTGGAGTTGAAATTATTTACACAAAGCAAAGCGCCTGCCTAGGTTCAAACTTAGTCGATACTACAGGGCCACCACTGCTCACAAGTTTGTATGGATTAATTATTAGATATTCGTAAGGTCGGTTAAAGGTGGGAGCACTAAGGTAGCCCGTGAAATCCAAATTTTCTTGTGTTTTTTTTTTAACGGCGAATAAAAACGGACGAGGTTCTCAATTCGCCGCGTATATTTTTTTTTTATGTATGACCACGCGTAACTTTTTACATAGTAGTCCGATTGTGATAATTCTTTTTTTTATGGGACCTCGAAGATGGTCCCATATAAATTTGAAAAACAAAATCGAACCCTAAGGGTAGGAAAACAGTGGATGATTGATTGTTCACTCACTGATTGTAATGTTTGACCACGCATAACTTTATACAGAGTAGTCCGATTTTGATCATTCTTTTTTTTATTGGATAGTGTATACCTTGCCAAGTATTATTAGTACATTAAAGCCACAAAAAATATAAAAGAAAAACTTTTTCTTTTATATTTTTTTAACCAGAATCAGAATTAGCTTTCCTCATCGTTGTGTATGTAAGCGGGCACGCCCTTTATACCCGGAGGCTCTTATTTAGGTTTTAAGTTCTATTTACGATTTTATTATTTCAGCTTGAGTTTAGTTTTTTTAATGTTTTGTTCGTATATTGGCGTGTGCTAGCTGACATATGACGCATAATTTGATGTATGTTTTGTTTTATAATATTAATTACTTACATAAATACTGTATAGAATCAAGTTCTTCTAACTTAACAGTCAGCTGTGCTGCTGGGGAGTTTGTTCCGCCACTTCTTCTTCCCAGCTAAAGCACTAGGATGTGTCGAAGGGTGGGCGTTTTGGGGGGACTGTCTCATGTAACTTTGACGTTCAAAAAGTGCTGACTCTCAGCCTAGTTTGAATAAATGATTTTTGATTTTTGCTAAAAAGTTTTTTACAATTTACAGTCAAGTAAGTGTTAGGCTGCATGTTGAACAAAATATAATTCATTACCGTAGCACGTCTGTTTTTACAGAATTATAATTATCAAGGCAACCCCATCATCATTTAATCCCACTGAATAATATCTTCATGAAATCATCATCAATACAAACCGTATTATACCCCGATTTTAATGATTATGTTCAGACATTTAGATAATTTTTTGGTTTGTTACAGTCCGAAGTCATATTTTAATCAACATACACCTTAACACTAACTTGAAAATTGCAATAAACACTACAGAAAATTTGAATAGCTTAGCACATACACCTTAAGTTTCATAAATAACACATAACCACCGTTCGACGTCATCGCGTCAGCGCCGGCTGTCGCTGAAAACCAGCGCTGGGGCTCTGTCTCGCATAGGGTCGCAACATTATGCTGAGTGATGGCCGTTTTGCGTGGATGTGGCGTATGTTTTCCCCAGCTTTTTATATTATTGTTGTGTTCAATCTTTCTTTGCGTCATATTTACCGCAAATAAACGTATTTTCTTTCTTTTTTTCTAAAACAATTCATCTTTAAAAATAGGCCAACAAAAATAATGCACTTTAACTACGTACATCCTTACCGTTGGGACATAAAGGTGCTGTAAAACATGCGGTTACTGTCAAATCATATTTAGAAATCGAAAATGTTGGTGAAAAAATATTTTGTCCATCCGTCGTCATATGGCCCGGCATCGGTCCAGGATACGTGCATTTATGATCGTTCTTAACTTCCTTATGTTAAAAGAAACATTGTAATTACTACATCAAAAGTATAATTGTCCCACTGTGAGGAAAGTCCTTTTATCATACACAAAAATTATTGTAAAGGTATGAAAAACGAGGCGTAAAGGTCACTCTACCTCCATAGAAAAGTGAGGATCTTTGGAACAGACGGCTGTTAAATCTGGCGGGCTACTGCGCAACGATTGATGTCGGGACGTTGTATATAAGGTGTATCTATTCATACACGACTCCAAATTCTATGAATGGCCCGCCTGACGCTGCGAGGGCGGCGACCGGACAGCGCGAGCGCGGCCACTATAGAAACTAGAGTAAAGGATGGTAAAATAAGAAGGAGCCAGTATTTCTTATGTGCGTCAAATAATTTATAAATATTAAATTTTGAAAAAAAAAACATTTCGGCAAATTTTTTTTTAACCCCCGACGGAAAAAGAGGGGTGTTATAAGTTTGACGTGTCTGTCTGTCTGTCTGTCTGTCTGTCTGTCTGTGTGTCGGTCTGTCTGTGTGTCTGTCTGTCTGTGGCATCATAGCTCCCGAACGGATGAAGCGATTTCAATTATTGTTTTTTTGTATTAAAGGTGTCTTATGTGCGAGTGTTCTTAGACATGTTTGATGAAAATCGGTTGAGCCGTTTAAAAGTTGTGGGGGGTGAAAGTGGGGAAGAATAACCGAATGTCTACAAATATACTCGAGTGGGGTCTCAAATGAAAGCGCACTGAAAGAGAATATTGATGACTTAATCGAGAATGTTCAAGCTTTGCTTGATGAGAAAATTGGTGGTGGGAAAATTGGGACATGGATATCCGATTGTCATGTGAGAGTATCAATGACTACATCTCAGTCTTTGCAATTCTGCTAAAGATGATTTGTCATGTGGGTTATTAAATAGTTTTCTTTGGTCGAGCTCACAAACTCCTACACCATCCAAGGAAAAGGCCAAGCCTATGTAGCCTGAAGCAGAGTAAAATACTCTACTTAAGGCTACACAGGCTTGACCTTTTGCGAAAGTACTTTTACCTAAGTAAACCACAGCTTTTTCAACTGTCGTGCCTTGCAACTTATATGCCGTAATCGCCTAACATAAAATGATAGGAAACATTGTTCTTTCAATATTTCCATATCCTCTAAGACCTTGACAAGTTACATTATGTGGCCTTATCAGAATCCATCCATTCTCGTCAACACAACTCCGGCCGATAGTGGCATCATCAAATTGAATTGATATTGTTTTTGGAAGCTTCCCATCTTCCTGTTGGCCACGGTGAAGTTCTATGTATTTACAACTTAACAAAGTCTACATTATAATAAGTATACCTATAAAAAGTATAAAATAAAAAATTAAATTAAGAATTTAAAAAACCCCCGACACAAAAACCTAAAATCCCTTTAAAAAGTAAAAAATAAAAAATAAACTCAATCTTGAAGTACCTAAGTATGTATTAATCATTCAAAAAAAAAAATACGTCGCGTTGGGGGACCGCTCCATACCTAACAATTTACTTACAAATAGTCTGTTACCTAACTGAAGAAAACTTTTATAAAATTACTTCTAAATATTGCATTTAGGATACGACCGTCAACGACGTCTGCCCTCGCAGAGCGGTCCCCCAACGCGACGTTTTTTTTTTTTGAATGATTAATACATACTTAGGTACTTCAAGATTGAGTTTATTTTTTATTTTTTACTTTTTAAAGGGATTTTAGGTTTTTGTGTCGGGGGTTTTTTAAATTCTTTATTTAATTTTTTTTCGTTGCTATAACTTCTTTACCACCACACAGGTGTACCTCTTTAAATATTTCGTGTATGAATAGATACACCTTATATATTGAACGTAAATTTTACCGTCTATAAAAAGAAAGGGTATAATTAGGTGAATGGCTAGCTCTCTCTCTCTATCTCTGCCTATCTCTCTCCCCTTTTTCTCCCCTTCCCTGCCCCTCTCCTCATCCCTACCCTATCTCTCCCTCTCCTCCCTCGCCCTCTCTTTTTTCCTCTCCCCCTCGCCCTCTCTTTTTTCCTCTCCCCCTCGCCCTTTCTTTGTCCCTCTCCCCTCTCGCCTTCTCTTTCTCCCCCCTACCCCCTCTCCCTCTCATTTCAGTAATTTCAGTCACCTGCGATTAGTCACGGCGTAACGTCGCGTTGTTTAAGTTCAAATATAGAGTATCTAGCAACGTGCGATTTTGTATCCTGTATGTCGTTGGAAACTTAGGCGGTGCGAGACAAAAAACATAACAAAATACAGTCATTACAAAGGACCGGCTTCCCTGCTCCTCATATTCCCAGCACTGGTCTAATATTACGGACGTATTAGCGGTTAATTGGCCATGGGCAGTTCCGTCTACCCAATCCTGCCGGACGCGGCAGGGGCCGGGCAATCAGCCAATCACTCAACCACTTCACCAAACAAGCTGTCTATTATGTCTGTATTTTTAGGCAATTAGCTCAGTCTTATGACTGCACGTCTCAATAGTGAAACTAATTAAAATAATACCTAATTGTTATTTTTAATTTTTCATTACACATCTAGTTAAAACCCTCGAAACATTGGTATTTCGAGGGTTTTGTTGTTTTTTTAGTGAGTGATTGTTTCAAGAACAACATGTTTGTTTACATTTCTATCAAAAGCTTTGGCCGTTCCAGGCGTAATTTATTGGTTTACAGTTTCGTGATATGGGCACTCACTCAGAAATGTATCAAATTAACTGCCTGCTAAAACTACATACAGCAAGGTGGCGTAATGTAGGTATACGCGCAAATATGTGATTTAGTGTGTGGGGATTGGGTTAAAGTCCAGTGCGCAGCCGCGCTAGATGTAGAGCGAAATTAATGCTAGCGTCTCGCTCACACTTTCACATTCACGCGCGATCCCAGCCTACACAGCTTATGGAGCGCCGTAGAATGTATTATTTTTCATGAATACGGATATTCCAAATTTTTGTTAAATCAATGGTACCCGGAAAATATCCGCGTCAATGGGTTCTATTCTACTTACCCATCACAACATATGACGGTCCAAGACGATACAAATTGTCATGCGGTGTGCTAGTTGGGCGGTTAACTCTGATTGCACGATGCAGGATTTTGCGTGATGTCAGTCCAATACGTAATTTGCATGTAGCGTTGTAGGTTCTGCGACAGTATCAGCATTGATCACCAGTTCACCACGCTTGCACAATACTAATTGGCAATTTTTACTAATGAGGTGATAGGTTCAATTCTCGGGTCAGGGTCAGGATCGGATTTGTTGGACAGAGTTACCGTGGCCCTGGTACAGGCATCTGAAGGAACACGGGTGGGTTAGTCAGTAAAAGTCTTACACGCCCTCCCGCTCCGCCTAGACCGGGAAACGTAATTTGATGACTCCCCATGGACCCAGAAAAAAATAGAATGTTCGGAGTTTGGATTTGTCCCTTGTGATGGCTCGCCCCCTATTATATGGGCCTAAACATAACTTGTTAAATGTGGATTTACTATAGGTCTACCTCTCCCTGACGGTAATACTGACGTTATTTAATGTTGTATTTTACTAAGACGTTGTATTTTGTTTGTCAGCGGTCTTGACCAGCGCCTGCGCAAGCGCGGCGCGGCTTCCTTACCGGGGCCGCGCGCCGACGAGCTGGCGGCCAAGCGGCCGTGCGGGTCCACTGCCGCCACCCCCCTGCCGGGCGGCGCGCTGCAGTACGTGGCCGCGCTGCCTGCGCCCGCGCTTGGTACTGCTGGCCCTGTGGTGAGGGCGGCTGGCCAGTTGAGACTACAGGTAAGTCATCTGTCTGCCGTGCGGGTCCACTGCCGCCACCCCCCTGCCGGGCGGCGCGCTGCAGTACGTGGCCGCGCTGCCTGCGCCCGCGCTTGGTACTGCTGGCCCTGTGGTGAGGGCGGCTGGCCAGTTGAGACTACAGGTAAGTCATCTGTCTGCCGTGCGGGTCCACTGCCGCCACCCCCCTGCCGGGCGGCGCGCTGCAGTACGTGGCCGCGCTGCCTGCGCCCGCGCTTGGTACTGCTGGCCCTGTGGTGAGGGCGGCTGGCCAGTTGAGACTACAGGTAAGTCATCTGTCTGCCGTGCGGGTCCACTGCCGCCACCCCCCTGCCGGGCGGCGCGCTGCAGTACGTGGCCGCGCTGCCTGCGCCCGCGCTTGGTACTGCTGGCCCTGTGGTGAGGGCGGCTGGCCAGTTGAGACTACAGGTAAGTCATCTGTCTGCCGTGCGGGTCCACTGCCGCCACCCCCCTGCCGGGCGGCGCGCTGCAGTACGTGGCCGCGCTGCCTGCGCCCGCGCTTGGTACTGCTGGCCCTGTGGTGAGGGCGGCTGGCCAGTTGAGACTACAGGTAAGTCATCTGTCTGCCGTGCGGGTCCACTGCCGCCACCCCCCTGCCGGGCGGCGCGCTGCAGTACGTGGCCGCGCTGCCTGCGCCCGCGCTTGGTACTGCTGGCCCTGTGGTGAGGGCGGCTGGCCAGTTGAGACTACAGGTAAGTCATCTGTCTGCCGTGCGGGTCCACTGCCGCCACCCCCTAAGTCGTCTGCTCGGATTCTGCCTACAAGCATCGCAATCTAATACATTATAATATCCGTGTCTTTCAGGTAGTAAACAAGGCATGCAACACACAGTATGGAACGTTGTCACGGTTGCAGTTGCTGCCCAATAACTCCGCTTCTAGTGATCCAGTGTGGGAAACATATTTAGGTAGATATCAATGAGATTTTTAATTTTATTGTTTTTTACAAGGAGTCATTGAAATAACTTCTTAAGGGGTTATTGTATACAATAAACAACTTTTGCTGAAATGATGTTCAGAAAACTCGACAAAATGTAGGGGAGAAACTGCCCCTGTAATTTCAAGCCTATTTCTATCTTACTTGCATTTAGTAAAATATTAAGTTACTACTCAAGCAGTTACTACGAAATTAAAATTTAAATAGCCTCCTTAAAAATAAGCAATATGGCTGTACAAAAGCTCATTCGACTACAGATGCGAGTATTGCCCTGCTGAAACACATTTTGAACGCATGGGAGAAGTCGCAAAAAGCTATTGGAGTTTTCTGTGATCTCTCCAAAGCCTTTGATTACGTGCAGCATGTCACGCTTTTGCGTAAACTGCGTCATTACTGTGTTCGAAACGAAGCTATCAAGGTAATAAATTCTTATTTGCACAAAAAGGCACGTTTGTGTAGATGTTCATAGTGTGAAATCTTCCGGGCTCTAAGTTCAGTTAGGTGTACCTCAAGGCTTATTACTGGGTCTATTCTTATAAGTGTGCATGTGACTTACCATTCTAATTAAAGTCCATTTGTGACGTTATACTGTTTGCAGATGTTGCTCCTCTTACCTTTATACACAGCGTAAACAGAGCACTTTAATTATTACGGATTGGTTTATTAGGTTTATTCGTTCTTTCAACAGAATTAGCTTACCTTCTGAGAGGTTAAATGAGTTAGTTCATATAATTGTATATTCTATTTGACTGCATAACTCAATTTAATTTAATTTATTTTAGACATAATCTACTCATAACAATGTTTTTTTTTTTAATGAGTTGTATGCAACATGTAGCTAGCTAGGGGCCTCAATAATTGATTATAGCAAGTAGCAACCGGCAGCAAGTTCGTCATGTTCCCTTAGATGTCACTGCATGGGCTAGAGTCGGGGGTTGGGTTGCCATCTTCTTTCAAATATGGCAAGGGAGTTAATGGCTGTTCTTCGCGTTGTGCTCATGAACAGGTGCTTCTTGTAGTGACTGGTCGTATATCGTATGATCGTATCATATCATACCATTACTTTATTTGAACTTGTCTTCAAAAAAGCAGTGGTATTTTTGTGCTTAGTTATTTTACTCTTAGGATTTTGGTAAATGCCTTACTCCAAAGTTTTTTTTTTTTTTTCGATCTATCTCTGCCTCTTTCAAGTTCGCAAGGAAATAGAAAGGTGTTTGGTCTCTTCTATCAAGTATCTTAATAAATGTTTGTGTGTTGCAGGCTCAGCAGTGACGTGCATCGCGTGCGACGTGCGCTGGGCGTGCGTGTCGTGCGCGGACGGCACGCTGCACGTGTGGCAGCTCGCGCGCAGCGGGGCGCGCCGCGCGCTGCCGCCCATCGGTGAGTAATGACACTCAGCAGTGACGTGCGTCGCGTGCGACGTGCGCTGGGCGTGCGTGTCGTGCGCGGACGGCACGCTGCACGTGTGGCAGCTCGCGCGCAGCGGGGCGCGCCGCGCGCTGCCGCCCATCGGTGAGTAATGACACTCAGCAGTGACGTGCAGAGCGTGCGACGTGCGCTGGGCGTGCGTGTCGTGCGCGGACGGCACGCTGCACGTGTGGCAGCTCGCGCGCAGCGGGGCGCGCCGCGCGCTGCCGCCCATCGGTGAGTAATGACACTCAGCAGTGACGTGCGTCGCGTGCGACGTGCGCTGGGCGTGCGTGTCGTGCGCGGACGGCACGCTGCACGTGTGGCAGCTCGCGCGCAGCGGGGCGCGCCGCGCGCTGCCGCCCATCGGTGAGTAATGACACTCAGCAGTGACGTGCGTCGCGTGCGACGTGCGCTGGGCGTGCGTGTCGTGCGCGGACGGCACGCTGCACGTGTGGCAGCTCGCGCGCAGCGGGGCGCGCCGCGCGCTGCCGCCCATCGGTGAGTAATGACACTCAGCAGTGACGTGCGTCGCGTGCGACGTGCGCTGGGCGTGCGTGTCGTGCGCGGACGGCACGCTGCACGTGTGGCAGCTCGCGCGCAGCGGGGCGCGCCGCGCGCTGCCGCCCATCGGTGAGTAATGACACTCAGCAGTGACGTGCGTCGCGTGCGACGTGCGCTGGGCGTGCGTGTCGTGCGCGGACGGCACGCTGCACGTGTGGCAGCTCGCGCGCAGCGGGGCGCGCCGCGCGCTGCCGCCCATCGGTGAGTAATGACACTCAGCAGTGACGTGCGTCGCGTGCGACGTGCGCTGGGCGTGCGTGTCGTGCGCGGACGGCACGCTGCACGTGTGGCAGCTCGCGCGCAGCGGGGCGCGCCGCGCGCTGCCGCCCATCGGTGAGTAATGACACTCAGCAGTGACGTGCGTCGCGTGCGACGTGCGCTGGGCGTGCGTGTCGTGCGCGGACGGCACGCTGCACGTGTGGCAGCTCGCGCGCAGCGGGGCGCGCCGCGCGCTGCCGCCCATCGGTGAGTAATGACACTCAGCAGTGACGTGCGTCGCGTGCGACGTGCGCTGGGCGTGCGTGTCGTGCGCGGACGGCACGCTGCACGTGTGGCAGCTCGCGCGCAGCGGGGCGCGCCGCGCGCTGCCGCCCATCGGTGAGTAATGACACTCAGCAGTGACGTGCAGAGCGTGCGACGTGGCAAAAACCCTTTTACCGGTCAAATTGGCGGTGCTTAGGGTAGGCCTCCTATGTCCAGCAATGGACGTCTTCCTGCTGAAATGCTGATAATATTTATTGTTTTGTTTCCTCTTTCCCAGCCCTAATGTCTCAAGCAGCCAAGCTGACACTATCTGGCGACACTCTAGCAGTAGTCAGCACATCGGCTGAGCTGGCCATGTGGGAGCTAAGCAAAGCTACCTGCCTCATACGACCACTCTGCTTCAGAGCGCTACTGTCGCCCGGCGGTAAGAAACGTTAACATAGAGAATTGTATATATATAAATTATCAACGTATACCTTACTAGCTTCTATCGGCGACTTAGTCTGCGTGGAATTTCTTGTTTTATCATACAATTATCAAGACAGTCTGCAATACTGTTAATTTTAATCTTAATTAGGATCTGTAATTCTGAAGATTACCCCTTGCATACAAACTCACAACCTATTTACGCAGAAAAAGAGTGTAAAAACAAAATTTCATAGGACACTTAAGTTTATTAATTTAGATATACATAATATTCGTTCATTTTAAATTGCAAACGTCGAAAAAACAAAAGATCAAATGACAAAAATATTGTTGGAACATTGTTGTCAGAACAGAATATAATAGGTTGGGGAAAAAGTTTCTTCGCATTTTTTAAGAAAATTCAAAACATTTTTTAGTATAGTTTATTTACATTTAACTAAAGTATGTAGGTACCATTTTGTTCGATAACTTTTTGCCATCTTGTAGGTAGGGACATGATCCCATTGCTATAGAAATTTTGGGACTTCTGGTAAAAATACCGCGACAAGTGGTTTTGGCAGTCCTCTCGTGATGTTAACCCGACACTGCCTAAAGAATTCTGAAGAGATCGAAACAGGTGGAAATCTGAAGTTGCAAGGTCAGGACTATACGGCGGATGCATTAACACCTCCCAGCCAAACTCTCTTAATTTTTGTTGGGTGGCTAAAGATGTGTGAGGTCTAGCGTTATCATGATGAAAAACCACACCCCTTCTGTTGATTAATTCCGGCCGCTTTCTCTCAACTTCTTGCTTTAATCTCATCAGTTGTTCGCAGTAGAGTTCAGAATCGATGGTCCTGCCTGGTGGTAACAGCTCATAATGAATAATGCCCTTCCAATCCCACCACACACACAGCATCACCTTGTTGCGAGTTAACCCGGGTTTCGCCACAGTCTGTGAAGCCTGACCTGCCTTTGACCACGACCTTTTTCGCACGTTCTTGTCATACGTGATCCACTTTTCATCACCAGTTATCAGCTTCTTCAAAAATGGTTCGGTTTCATTACGTCGTAATAAAGAATCACAAATGAGTACACGGTTCATTAGGTTTCTTTCAGTGAGCTCGTGAGGTACCCAAATGTCGAGCTTTTTTGTGTACCCAGTTTTTTTCAAATGCGCCAAAACTGTTTTGTGGTCAATTTCCAGTTCTTCAGCTACGTCGTAACTACAGGTATGCCGATCTTGCTCCACTTTTTCAAAAATGGCATCCATTTTATCCGTAATAGGGCGACCAGAGTGATGTGCATATTAGACATCAAAATTTCCGGATTGAAAACGCTTAAACCAAATTTGTGCTACTCTCACAGACACTACACTAGGTCCATAAACATCGCAAATTTTAAAATGTATCGAATTTCTTCATTAGATTCACTCATCTTGACGGTACGAAAAACAAATGAAAATCACACATTTTCGTAATTTGAATTTGGAATTATGTTCTTTAAAATTTAAACTTTCAATGATACCAAAACCAGCCAGATACAAATAGTATAGCCAAAGAGATTTTATTACAAGTTCATACATACTATAACACACACACACACATACATGCCATTATGCGCAAACGGTGTGCATCGATGTTGCGGCGATTCAGGGGCAGCCCTAACAGTATATTAGCTACACTGGCGGACAAGGTTGTTGGTCCATTTATCAGGCTCTGGGCTGGCAGGCACGTGCGTGCACAAGTTCACGTGCCTAATTAAGTTGTTATTATTTTATTAAGGGCCTTGGTCCAGTTTAGTGCCGTAAAACGGTCACTTTATGAACCTATCTTCTCATTAACGACTTGGTTTGAAGATTTGAAAAAAATACATTTTTGCTATAGATTCATGTACACAATTTTTACAAGAGCACTTTTTTCGTAGGGTTAAAACCTTTGCTGTAAAAAAATATTTACGACAACCCAATTTTTTGGCTTATATTTCATACTCCTACTAAACAGCTTTGTTATTTGGAAATATTTTTACACATAAAAATAAACGGTTATAGGCACTTCGATTTTACAATAAAACATTGTAAATTAATCAAAATTTTGCAAAGAAATACCCCCATTTTAAGCCGTCAAGGGTAGAGGGGCACTGCGCAAGCTCGGGCTGCAGTCGTGCATTAGCATTCAGACGGGAGGGCTGTGTCGCTCGCTGCTCCGCTCCAGCTATCGACTGACTACGCGCGACGTGTGTGTTAGTGTAAATACTTACGAACGTATTGTAACAGTGTGTGTTTATAGACTAGCTCCTTGCAGAGGAGTCGATTTGTTTGTGCCCGTGGACGCTTTATTAGTGGTGGCATTTCTAAATACTTTTTTGTGTATATATTTTATTCTGTGAACTGTAACATAGTTTGTATTTAAATAAAAATGCCCAGGCAAAGAAAGTGTTTAATTTATTAGCGATTATCCTACAGTTATTGACTATTTCTGTTTTGTTGTAATTTTTAATTTTTAGTGTCTCCTTACCAAAACTGTGCGTTACAAAAACAATCTTTTTTTAAAATTATGTTAATATTTCTCATGTAAGTGAAATTTGTTTTTATGGGAAATAAAGATATCTCTAACCCGAAAAGTTGTCTTTCTTTAATCAATCACATACCTGCATGTTTAAAGAAATATGTCCAGTATAAACATCAAATAGTTGCGTCTTTCTAAAGTATCATCCATTGATCCACCATTCGGTACCTTTTACAGTCGTAGGCAAAAATACCGACTTTCGTCCGTCTCTGCATAATCTTTGGTCGTTGTTTTAGTTTAGCGCGCCGCCGCCACTCGTTACGTGTGTGCGGGAATATGGAGCTTAGCTCCGCCCATATGCTCAAGGTTAACGAGGATACTATACACCTTAAGTTTGAGTTTACTAACATAGATTAAGTTCTTACTAACACTATGGATCCCTGGTCTGAATTAAAATTTTGAATTTGAATTTATTTGAATTTGAAAAGACTTTTTCCCCAACCTAATATGTTAGTACTGATTGATATGGCCACGTATTCGTGCACCATCTGCTTTTAAAATGGTTACCCATTCGTCACCGCAGAGAGCTGAGGGCTCTGTCTACGTTCTCTATTCTCGACTAACCCACTCCTCCTTTTAAACTGACTTCCCAAATTCAATATTTATGCTCTGCCCATACTAAAAATCTCCGTTCCACCAACAATCGTCTTCTACGATGTCCTTTTCACCGTTCTGATTTAATTAATTCATCTTTCTTTGCACAGGCGGTCTTTCCTTGGACTGCAGTTTTGTAGTTTTTTTACTTGCGTATAATTGTGCTTTAATTTAAATTCGGTGAAAATTTGACATTTTATTTAAATTCTTTTCATTTACTTTATATCAATTCTGTGACTTTTGTTCTGTTAATGACATTTTATTGTTTTCTCCTGCAGCATTGAGAAATTTTGTCTTATTTGTTGTACTATGGGTTTTGCCTGAAATAAATGTTTTTTTTTTAAATAATGTTTCAGTAATAATGTTCAATATTGTACTGTTACAGTGACGGTAACAAACTGTTCTCTGCTGGACGATGGCAACCCTATGATCTCACTCAGTAACGGCAAGAGTTACATCTATAGTAAAGGACTGTGTGCATGGTATGTTATTATATTACTATTTATTTACACACCCTTACCCAAGGAAAGAGCTGGTGGACCTCTACACCGCTCTGTAGGCAGTCCAGTGAACCTTCTGTGGACTACCTGCTGCTCGCAACTTCTGGTTGGCTAACCATCTAAGGAAGCATCCTTTGGTCTACCAGAAGTTCATTACGCCTGGCCAAAACGGCCTTCGCCTCTTAGTAACTCTATTTTAAACGAAAATAACAGTGCTGACGACACGAGAGTGCAGACCGTACATGGTATACGACAGCAGTGAGATAGGAAAGGAAGCTAGTGGGTAAATTCAACGTTGTCCATCTTTTGAGTTTGACAGCCCCAAGTGCACAGTTATACTATTGGACTTATATGCATAATTCAACGAATTTACCATTCCCAAATCAGCCAGAAGAATTATGTATACAAGGTGTAACGGTATAGGCGCAAGTCCTGAAAGTCGTTAGTTCATAATTGACTACTGAATCGATTTCAGTCATTTTTAATATAGGTTTTTTTTTTGTAATAGTTTCGGTCATTGTATTATGCTTTTAACTCGATACTCTAATTGGGGCGTATGAGGTCTTGCGTTAATTATGTTACACGTTTTATAAGCATAATTCATATCGCGTTGAGCCGATTCCCCAAATTTGTTGGATAGGAAATATTTTGTTCGATAACCACACCGCACTTCGCACTAAATACACTAAGTAATGTCGTCCCCGTGGGCCCAGGGTGGTGTGGGCGGACGCGTGCGACCCGGTGTGGCGCTGCAGCGGCGCCGCCAGCAACACGCGCGTGCCCAAGGCTCCGCTGTACCCGCTCGCCAGGATGAACAGGAACAGACCCAACTCCTTCGCCAACAGGTAAACAGATCACTTAAAGCATTTAACGCTAGACATATTTAAAAATGGCTGTGACTTACGAGGTTACGCAGGCGGTTCACTTTGTGTTATTAATTTCATCACCACTGCTCTCAAACGGTGAAGGAAAACATCTTGAGGAAACCAGCATGTCTTAGAACATAAAATTCGAACACATGTGACATCCACTAACCCGCCCTGGACCCGCATAGTGGATTACGGCCCACTTCCTTTGTTACGTATTTGCTTATCCTATTGGAATGAAAGGATAAAGGCAGATCTATTACAATTTATTAGAGGAATATTAATAGGAGATGGGAAGTACAGCTAAGTATAAAAGACCCTGCCTGACACGCACTCTAGTTCGCTTCATGGTTCCGTGGTTCAGCACTGAGGGACGGGAGCAGGCAACAGAGCGGCAGGTCGACATCAGGGTTTCTTCGAGGGCTTCGTGTAGATCCCGAGGGCTTCGTGTAGATCTTAGGATCCGCTGGGCGAGCTCCTTAGCAGACCTCGGGGCCCATCAAGTTAGGCACGCAGTTGACCTCCGATGATCGGGAGTAGAAGTCCCAGGTGGATTTTTAGCTGGATCCCCTGGGTTTGATGTTTTTCAAATCGGCTCCATGAGTAGACTGGCTTCAAGAGTAGTCCGGCTTCAAGAGTAGGCCGGGGTCAAGAGTCCTGGTTTCAAGAGTAGTCCGGCTTCAAGAGTAGGCTGGGGTCAAGAGTCCTGGTTTCAAGAGTAGTCCGGCTTCAAGAGTAGGCTGGGGTCAAAAGTCCTGGCTTCAAGAGTAGGCCGGGTTCAAGAGTAGGCCGGGGTCAATACTAGGCCGGGGTCAAGAGTAGTCCGTCTCCAGCGGTTCGAACGCCTTTTATATCAAAGTCGTCTTCCTTTTCCAAACATTTTTCCAAATATTAGTTTTCTTGTGGCTATCATCTCATCTGACAAGTGTAGTCGGCCAGGACATATCCATGAGTGCGTATAGCTGGCCACATGAGTGCGTAAAGAATTTTATAAATATAATTTTAAGTTATTTAGTAAACAATCGTAATAATTAATAAAATCAATAGCTAGACATATTCATAAAAATAATTTAAACCAAAAAGTAGCCATTCATAGACTAAGCAGAAATGTAACTGACAGTTGACAATTTGGCATGTCACAACATGAAAACTGAGTCAATATTTTATTTCAGATGAAAACTGAGTCAATATTTTATTTCAGCTATTTTTAAGTTAATAAATCGTATTTTGATCGATTTGCTGAATGTAGACATATAAACAAATAAAAAGGACGATAATAGTGTAAACATAGAAACAAATAAAAGGGATGATAAATAGGTATTAAGGATGATGAATTATAGTGTAAGTATAGCATGAATACTATACCTTTCACAGAGAGGAAACTTGTGCCCAGCAGTGGGACGTTAAATGTTTATAATGCGACAGCGCACGACATAGACTCCGCACGCGCACGTTTCACCCGGCTGCCGTCACTTCTTTCCGGACTTGGAAATTGTGCTTTTTAGTTATCTGCTTTATTAGAATTAACTGTACTAGCGCCAAGATTTAAGGGGGGAAACAGGTGTAGGAGGTGTATTTTTTGGTATTGTTCAAGATTTTTTTAACACATAAGGAATATATATGTTATATTTATACTTTTGGGTAATTTTACACATACAGTAGAGTCCGTTTAGTACGACTTCGCATGTAACGACCAACCGTTTTTAGCGACGTAAGTATAGGCACGTGTTTGGTTTTAATACAAGGCACTATGAAAGTACATCCGTTTATTACGACTCCGCTTACAGCGACCGACCGCTTTTAACGACGGAATTTCACACAAAATTGTCCGGTTACAACGACGACGAGCGTTGACGTGTTTACAAATAAATCGTAGGTAAGAAACTATCTCCGCCCCGCGCTTCCCCCTTGCCTGCACGTCGCTGATTCGAATGCGACTGTTGAGTTTACGGCGTTAATTTGCGGGTGATGCGTGTTTCGCGTACAAGAATGGCTTCTATAACACGATAAAGTTTCTCTGTTGAAGAAAAAAGGGTCATTATTATTATAGACTAGCTTTTGCCCGCGGCTTCGCCCGCGTGGATGTCGGAAATTAACGCAGGAAGACGTACTACCGCGGTAAGATGTGTTAATTCAGGTTATATTATAGGTAATAGCTGTTACCCGTGACTTCGTCCGCGTGGTATTTAACAAAAAGATTTTCATAAAAACTGTCCTTGAAAACTACGCTGACATACGTCTCAAAATTCTGCGTGTTTTTAGTTTTTTTAAACTATTAAGTATTTGTTTTTTCTAAAATAAAAGTAGCCTAAGTTACTCCTTGTTACATCAGCTATCTGCCAGTGAAAGTTCCGTCAAAATCGGTCCAGCCATTTCAGAGATTAGCCGGAACGAACAGACAGACAGACAGACAGACAAAAATTGTAAAAAATGTTGTTTTGGTATATGTACCATGTATACATCCATATACACTTAGTAAAAAGTAGTTATTTTAATGTTAAAAACAGACACTCCAATTTTATTTATTTGTATAGATTATATGTACATTATGTGAAATAAAATATTTTGATTCAGTTTTATTTTTGACGTGACAACGTCTTATAATTCGATGGAACCGGCTGCACGCACGAAAACACATGACTCATGCGGCGTTACCTCGCTCTGAGGCATTCCATTTAAGGCTTGTAGTGCAAGCGAGAGCGCGCATCAGTATTTTCTTACGACGTTGTCACGACACACCTATCGACAGTAAACCGACTTTACAGACAACCGATTTTTTCTCTTGGTCACGTAAATATTATTAAATACATAATGTTTGTATGTGTATATATGAATGTGATTTGAATAAAAATCAAAAATTGTCTTTTCGTTTAGTACGACCTCCGGTTAGTACGACGTAATATCACCGGTCCCTTCACCGTCGTTATAACCGGATTCTACTGTATGTATATTCAAGACTATACACCGTGAAATTTTAGTCGTCTTACAACGGCAGCCCACTCATGTATCCAATGACTACTATACATCCATAAAAAAATGGACATTTGAATAACAAAAAAAAAAAAAAAACTTTATGATGACGCATGTCGTATTTTGTCTCATGGAAAATGGAGATGAAATGATCTAGTTGACTCGTGCGCTGGGTAGGTATGTATGTTAATTACCATATGATACGTAAACATTATTAACAGGGTGTTTCATAATTCTAATGCATTATTTATTTTTCTTAGAACGTATTTTTTTAATTGGTAACAATTTTTTAAATCACGCCTAGAGGTATATTATGTCGGATACATTGAGTGGACAACCTTTGTAAGACGACTAAAATGTCATGGTGTATGTAAAATATTCGAGCATGTTAAGCCGTTGGCCCCGGTTGTTTTTCGTAGATCTTGGACAGTCGTTATGGGTCGTCAGAAGCCAGAAAGTTTGACAACTAGTCTTATTAAGAGATATCGAATTGCCCAGTAACTGGGTTGTGGTCAGGTAGGCATTCGCTTCATGTAAAATACCGGTACTCAGCTGCATCCGGTTGGACTGGAAACATAGTTGTAGGCTAGGCAGATGATGATATAAAAAAATCAAATATTTTTCTAAAAAAATAACGGAGATATCAGCTACCGCGCATTATAAGTCGCCATCCGGCTGGGCAATTTTTGTACATCCTGGGGGTCACAATTTAAATCTGAAATCATTTTTTTATACTTTTGCAGTAGCTACAGCGCCGGCGCAGCGCGCAGCTGGCTGGAGGCGCAGGTGGCGTCGTGCCTGCACCTGCGCCTCGCGCGCGACTACCGCCACTGGCTCACGGCACTCTTCACGCATCTCGTCAACCACGGTAAATACATCTACAGCCTTCAAAACAACACTAGGAGCTTCGGGAACCGACGTCTACCGAACGTGCGAAAACAAATCTAATATCGATCTGATACAACATGAAGTGAACAAAGATGGCCCAGGGCCCAGTAATAACGGCTGCAACTTACTAGTTTTGGTCAAGGGTTCGAACCCAAGCAGGAACATTCATCATCATCATCATCATTTCAGCCGAAAGACGTCCACTGCTGGACATAGGCCTCCCCCCAAGCACCGCCACTCCGACCTGTGCTTCCCGCAACCAGCAGATTCCTGCGGCCTACACAATGTCATCAGTTCACCTTCTGGGAGGCCTTCCAACTCGACGTCTTCCGGTACGCGGTCCAGGCAACAGGCACTTTACTTAGTGTAAATTATTTCATCACCACTAGTTCGAAGATAGACGACTTCGAACCAGAAATTCGAAGACATGTGACATCTACCAACCCGGACTGGACCCGCGTGGTAGTTCACTACTCATTCCCTCTCACACAGAAGAGGCCTATGTCCCAGCAGTCCCAGCAGTGGGAACATTATAGGCAGAGATTATGCAATATGAAGTACACACTAATTTTAAATTAACAACGATTTGCAATTCTTAAAAAGTTCTCCAAACTTTTGAATGAGAAAAGATGAATTGAGTTCGAAATAGGTAACCCAGGAGAGAAGCCCTGGGGGGGTTACTCTGTGATGAGACAATATTCGTGCTAATTCAGAAACATGCAAATTATCGGAATCAATTTTTTTTATTTACTCACATATGCTTGTGAGTAAATAAAAAAAATTGATTCCGAAAAGAATGGCGCAAGGTTTTCACCCGGATTCTTACGAAACACAAAATGAAGCAAAAATATAGCCGTCCTTAAAACAAAAAATTCAGATTGAAAAATACGCTGAACAAATGAAATGAAAATTAAATATGCATATAGCACCTTCAAATTACAAATACTGTTAGATTAAAATCTATCTAGCGAGATTTTAATCTATCGAAAAATTTTAAACTTCAAAAACCATTTACGACACACACACAGTTTTAACTTAACCTACAATCTAACGATGTTTATAATGTTACGGTGACATTTACATTCGACGAATACGAATTAACAAACAAATATGGCGTCGCTGTGCACATGTCGTTCAAGCAATCAGCGCCCGAGTTGCGTTCCGTCGCATGCCATTTCACAATTTGACAGTTTCACTTCTATGTATTATAATCTGCCGAAAAAATAATATGTTAAATTGTAAGCAGTACGTTACGGTTCACAATGTTTCGACAGTTTACATTCTCGCTAAATAGATTATAATCTAACGGAATTTACAATTTGACGGTGACACATACATATTATTATTTATCTTTTTTAAAGCAAATGGCAGAATGATATTTAGGAACGAGGAGTGAATAGTAGCAGAAAACGTGTTGTGTCGTCTCCAACAAAATATGGAACAAAGGCAAGAAGGTGATGATGGCAGCCTTTTTTGTAATGGCAACTTTCGGTAAAACAAAATGTTTTATTTTATTACTATTATTTTTCAGGCACGGAAATTCAGTTGCGGTCGATATTGGATGACATGCTGGGACCGAGCCATTGTACCTCTACACCCAAGAAATGGCAGCCCACAATATTGGTTAGTGAAAATTGGATACATATTGTCATTTAGAAAAGGTACAAAAAGCTTTCCTTCGGTTTCTCTACAAGCATAAACATGGTTATTATCCTTACCTCTATCCGACTAAATTTCTACTGGAATACCTTGGATATAACTCGTAAGAGGTAAGGCGATCTAAAGACCAGCTCACCATAGCCTGTAAGACGCTCCGTGGCACTATTAACGCGCCTGATCTGCATGCTGTGCTGGCTCGCTTTTTTGTTCCAAACAATGAGTGCCGCGGCAGAAAGCACAGGCTATTCGCTGTGCCTCCATGTGGCACCTCTGGGCGTGCTAAGTCCCCAGTACCACGAACTCTGGTCGCTCTTAATGATCTCTTGGACACTTACCCAACAAACGATCTGTTTACGGACGAATGGACTAAGAATTTATCGGCATGTCAGAAGTACTGCGAGAGAGATGTATGAAAATATTGTTTACGTTATCTTTGTATTAAAAAAATATTATTTTCTCTTTTTTGTGCATTTGTAACCTACAGTTTATTTAATTTCTGTAATTGGTTCTAAACCGTTTTAATTAAAGAAAAATGAAGGACTGGAAACGCCATCTATTACCGAGTAACGATTTACGTAACACTAGATCGGTAAGACAAAACGCCACGCTGCCGCCGTCTGTTGTCCAGTGGAAAAACTGCAGGAATAGTCTCGCTATCTGTGCTGTAGAACTATCTAGAAACGTCACCGCCATCTAAGATTTAGTAGCACTAGACCAATATTTGCGAATTATCTAAAAGTTTAAATTCTTCATATAAATTGAGGACTGGCGGCACTGCGACTTAAATCCCCCGACCCTCCCTCGATGATGTGCCAGCCCGCGTAGTAGCTGAGCCTGTAGCAGTTTTAAATTCCTGGAATATTAATAATCATGATACGATCCAGCCTTTTTTTTTTTTTTTTTGATCACGAGGTGGAAATCCTCATGGATGTCCCCCGCCCTGGGGTGGGCGGAGGGGTCTGTCAGACTCTTACTGACTAAAACCACCCCGGTGTTCCGTCCCACACCTACGTCGGGGACCACGGGAACCAATATGTCTTCCGCGATCCCCAACTGGTGCCGGCCCGCCTTTGCGGGCCTCCTCACGTTGGGGGGGAGTGAGGTGTTAAACTCCCCCCCATACATCACAGAGAGGCGCGCGTGGAACACTACGCGCCACCATCTCGGGTCCGTACAATAGGGGGCGACGGATGTCCCCAGATCCGTCGCCCCTGGACCCATTTAGGGGGGCTGGAAGAGGGCGTTATCCGCCCTCCGCCGACGCCCGGTGCGCCTGCTGCGGGCAAGGTGCGCGGAAGATATCTCCCGCTCCCTTTCCGCAGCCTCCTTCTGCGACATGACTGTTTCGCAAAAGGATACCACCGCGTCCCAGGACCCCTCGCTGCCGACCATCGACTCGACAACGGCCGGCAGCGATAGGTCACTGCCTACTTCTGAGATGATACGATCCAGCCTGTCTGAACTTGCTGTCCTCCTCCCAGCGACGCCCTAAGCCGAGGTCCGAACCCTACGGGGTGTGCCCTTAGCGAGTAGTCGCTCTAGTTTCAAGTTTTTAAGCCCTGGCTGAAGGCGTTAATTCATTAAGGTAGCCACAGGCAAGTCGGGTTAAGCAGCCGACAACTTTATAAGTTAAACTGCGAGATTTCACTCTCAAAAAAAGCTGCGTTCTGTGATGAATGCGAAACAGTGAACAAGAAACGAGAAACAAGTGATTCGAATTAAACGTTTCTTATTACTGTTTTTTGACTATTTTAATAATTTATCTCGTAACAATGTTTTTCTTTATTACTGAAGCTAATAATACCTAGTAAGAGTCGAGTCTTTAAAGAATGCGCCAGCATTATCGTGTAATTACTGAACGAACTTAAATTCTCCATTCCAGGGTATTAATAAGCATGATCTCCTAGAAGAGATGCTATCACTCCTCATCCGTCAGCTTCGTTGGCAGAGAATGTACGCAGAATACAACGACCAACTAACGGAGATGAAGACAAAAGCTACCGTGGTCAACGGTCACTGACACCACGCGCGAGAGAGACGGCGATAAAGTAGGTAGAACACTTATCGGTTAGAGTGAGAGAGAAAATCTCGAGAGTCATAATTGTTTAGGTTGTCACGCATGGATTTTTGTGTGAAAATGTCAAATTACTGTTCCTAAATTTGCGGTTTGCCTATGCTCCGTGTTTTTGTAAAATGAAATATTCTATGATGTCGTGTAACGAAAAAATATCGGCATCTCTCTCTTTTTAAGGTACCGTAGCCAAATGGCTAAAATGGGACCCTTATAAATTTAATATTTTGAAGCACTCTGTGAGTGTAATATATTCTTAATTTGATTTGAGATTTGTATGATGTATCTGTATTTATTTCTGTGTGTATTTCTTATACTGATATTATTAATAATAATTTAGTAAGATTTCCACAACTATTAAAGTAAATAACTAAGCATTTGTATTGGTGAGTAGAAGCAAAGGGACACTATTCAAACCTGTCTAAAGCCCATTTGCTGGTTTCTCATAAATCGTAAGTTCTATGTATTGACTTATTGCAATAAGAACCTTATGTTGGGCTAAGGAAGAACTCTTTCTTGAATGGCTTCTTTATTCAATTTGAATTTATCGGTGGAGCTCAGAAATCTAGTATTAGCCATGTTGAATAGGCACAAAACAAAGATTTAATTCGTTAGACTATCCCTCACCATACCCAAGAAACTCGTATAAGAATTAATCAATACTGAGAAGTGTAAACTTCACATCCTTCATAAAATGATAAATACGTTTTTCAGTATGAGTGAGCGAGACAAAAGTATATGTTATGTATCTGTCAACGTAAAATTGTAAATACCGTTAGATTATAATTTATCTCGCGAGATTGTTATCTGGCGACAGATTGTGAACCGTCAGATTATAATCTCGCTAGTTAGATTGTAATCTAAAGGTATTTACAATTTGACGGTGACATATCTAATGTAATTGTCAACAAAAGATAAATGTCATCTTTGACGTGAAAGCGTGAATTTAGCGATTTATATCTTTGGTCACACATGAAGTAAAGAAAATATATATTCTGAATGTATTCATAAAATATGCCTTATACTGATCTCTTAAGGTTGATAGTTCGATGTGCTTATGTGATTGATGTTAGTAACGAAAGGTTGTAATGTTTTTATTGATAGTCACTTCATAAATGTGTTCTATTAATTAGTTAATTTGTGAACATGTCGAAGTAATAATTATTGGTGTTAACTTGTATTATACTCGTGCTTTATTTTGCTAGATGGGAAGATATTCAACGGAAAGATCAAAATTATTCCTTAATTTTAAGTTTATATTAAGTGTTTGTTTTGGGGGCATTACTATACATGGGCACTAAATAAAATGACTATACAAATAATAACAAAACCAAAATTGCACTTGGGCGTCGAAGACATGTAAACGTGGCCAGAGTGTATGGTTATTTTTAATAATTGAACCATCAAATTAGTGTCATTAGAGCAACAAAAACGCGTTATTACAAGTTGAATATCTTCTAATAGCCACGACAAAGCATTGCTATATAATTGAACTTCACTTACTGGTAAGTTCATTTAAACATTAGTTAAAAGTTTGGAGAGAAATCCGCCTTTAAACTAAAATAATGTATGTTGCCTAGCTCATAAGTTCCTATATTGAAATGGTCATTGCATTTTGTTTATATCAATTTAAGAACATTTTACGTCATTCCAACTTTATTCAAAACTTTAAATAACACGGACACTGTGACTGCCTCGTTGGTCTAGTGGTAGCCAGCGCTACTGCTGAACATGAGGTCCTGGGTTTGATTCCCAGATTGGGCAAAGCTTTATTGGGTTTTCCCATCAAGAATTTCTCAGTAACAGCCCGGAGTCTGTATTTCTGCCCGGTTGATGGCAATAAGCTCGCCCCCTATTACATAGGACTTAAACATAACAGGCGCAATGTGGGTGTTACTATAGGTACACCTCTGCCCAACCCTTCGCAGAAACAAGGCGTTATGTTATGTTTAAATAACACTGACATGTAAAGCAACCAAACGTCTGTTATGTTATGGTTTTTGGAAATTCGTTACAAATATCTAAGTTCCACGAAAACTTTTTTTTCTTTTTCCTTTTATACTTCAACGATATCGACAATCTCGATCTCCCAACATGTGGGCATTCAATTTGATCCTGTATATCATGATGGTTCTAGATACCGTCAAGCCTTGTTGTTCAGTGTCCGATACATACAAGCCAGTCAACCAGTTGACCGCTGTCAACTGGTTGACTGGCTTAGCATTATCAAAGGTATGCCGGAAGCATCACATCCCCTGAAGGCTACTAATATACTCAAAAACATATTGGTGAAACAAAATAAATGACCATTATGCGAAAGCCTACTTAATTGGTCTCCTCCTTTGCTAATGCATTTGGGTACCCAATTAATATAGGCATAAATGAATTAGGATTTTATAAACTTGTCTTATTTCGTTTACAAATACAGCTTAGGCCTACTGATATTTTGATTTAGAAAAAATGTAAGTGTAATTCATACCGCACAAGAGGATCAAACCTTAAGTGTGTGATTTATACGATAATCTTTTTAACACTTACACGTCAAAAAGGACTCGTGAGGTTTGCGTTTCTAATCAGACTACTCGGAGAAGAATCACCACACAGGTGTCAAGTTCACTCATTCTCTATAGAAAAAGGAAGATTATCTGACCAAGATGGGTGTTGTGTTATTAATTAATTAAACATTAATGTAAATTCATAATGTAAACTCCGACCATCAAATTTCATTAATGTAAACTCCGACCCCGGTGCAAATGCTGTATCCACTAGCTGGAATAGCGCCACCAGAAATCCGCACAACAGTGGCAAGCTCAACTGAAAGAACCAAAATGGCTTCTGACACACGACACCCTATACACGACAACATCCTCGTGTCACAAAGGCTTAACAGCCGCAACAGCTTTCTTAAGTGTGTTCTCCCTCTTACTGGCGAACGGTCCAAGGAAAGACTAGGCCTGTGGCGACAAAGCGCTTCCCTACCAAACCCATTCGTTCCACCTGCTGAAAATCTCGCACCTGGACACGAGTTGCCTTGGCTTTCATGGAAGTCTTTAAATAGACTCCGGACTCAGGTAGGCCAGAGTAAAGAAAACCTGTACAGGTGGAGATTCATAGACGACTCAGCCCTGGAGTGTAAATGTGGTGCTGTCCCACAAACAATGAGGCACTTGATATCTTCTCCAGCATGTCCTGTTGTTTGCACGCCACAGAGTTGATGGACGCTACTGAAAATGCTAAGCTCGTAGCCAAATTCTGGGCTAACTCTATTTAGATTGCTATCGACACGATAAGAAGAAGAATGTAAACTCTGTTTGCTCGCTACAGGATTTTATATGACGTCAGTATGGTGCGTAGTTCTCATACGGGGATGTAGATGCCGCCACGCACCGGAACAAAAAAAGAGTTCAGTCTCTTTTAAAGTCCAGACATTGTCTTAGTAAAATCATGTGAGGAATTACAGACCTGTCCGTTAAGTGCACGAATGTGTCATAATCGTGTAGCTCAACAAAGGAGCTCAACGACTCGTTTGCCTGCTGTATTAGTTTACCAAATAAGACATGTAAAATTAAATTCACTGTAATGGATACTACGTAATTTAATGTACTACACAACGCGCCAGTATAGTTGTGTTCATATCGTCTTATGAAGTAGATAGGATAGTTATAAGTGCGTTTTATATCGTGTTCACTTGTTAATATGGTTTGGAGGGTAGTTGGCATGCACTGGAAAACTCACACAATAACAAACTGGAAGTTAGATAAAATAAAATACAAGAAAGGTAGATAATAATGAAAATTCGTTTTTCTTTTGCAAAAGAAAACTTACATCACATGTTATAAAAGAAAATCTACCCACCGCGTCCGTCTGTCCGGACGCGATTAACTCAAAAATGACCGAACGATTTTTCATACAGTTGTCACCAATGGACAGTCTACCAGTTTTCTATGTGACTTCGATACTCTCCAAGCCACCATAGTGTTAGTAATTGAGACACCAATTATGTAATCATTAATCAATTGTAAATAGTCTATTGTGTATGTAAATATATGTACAGGGTGGCAGAAACATCGACGCGGAACTTTATGCCTATTTGAATTCAGTTCATGACTCTAATTGAACCCCCCTGCGTTGAAATTTTTTCGCCGGTAATCTACATCTTCACTAATATTATAAACTCAAAAACTACTTAACTGATTTTAAAAAAAAACTTTCACCTTTGAAAAGCTACGTTATTCCAAAGTAACATGTAGTAACATACATTTCACGCGGACGAAATCGCGGACGAAGTGTCAGTCTATATATATAAAATTCAAAGTCCTGAGTGACTGACTGACTGATATATCAACGCACAGCCTAAACCGCTGGTCCTAAAGACATGACATTTGGAGGGTGTATTCTTTGTTAAGAGTCATTATCCACTAAGAAATGGTTTTTTGAAATTCCATTCCTAAGAGAGTGAAATGGGGGGTTGAAATGGTGAAATTTTCTATATCCACGCGGGTGAAGCCGCGGGCAGAAGCTAGTTTAAAATAATATAGCTGTACCATACATTTCGACCGCTAAAAAAATGCAGCTAACCGTTCATAGAAAATAAAACCAATGTAGCACTTTTCTATGAATCTAGCATAAAAAATTCTACGCTAAGGGGTGCTAATAATGTGCTAAAAAGATGGTTTAATTTTGTGCGTCGACGTTATGCCACTCTGTAATATCACTTAGATGTAAAGATGGGTATTATTGTAGACTAGCTGCCGAAATGTGGGCGTACTATTGTGATATACGACACTGCCATCCGTTCGGCTACAATTCAGGCGAAATATTCTGTTTGCCTTGACCCATCTCACTTGGGGTCGAGGATTAGCCCCATACGTTATTTCCTTCCATTCTCCCTGTGAACCGTCACGTTATCATTCACTCCTGTCTTTTTCAATTCCTCACACAATCCATCCATCTTTTCTTCGCCCCTCCTCTCCCTCTCCTTAATGTCTCCAAATAAATCAATAATTCAAATACTCTAAGATAGTTTGTTTATATTAATTATTATTTCATGTCTGTGTTGTGAACGAATAAGTTTTTTTTTTTAGGTAGTAATTTACATGTTTAAAATAGAGCGGCTATCTGAACATGTGTGCAACTATGATGATAAACATAATATACTAGAAAAATCAAGATATTATATTTAAGTTTCGTAATCGGAAAATTGGTTATTCGATCTAGTCAAATTGGTTCCCTATTAAAAGTATTACGGCTTAGTTGTTAAAGGAGTATTTACTAAGAAAGCTGTCTTAATTACGATGTTGTCAAATGGAAAACCAATAATGAGTTCGACTACACTAATAATAAAAAAAACGACACAAGATGACTCGGAATCACTCAAAATATTATGGTGTTCAATATGGTTGCAGTTAATAAGTGGTACTTCTTTAATAATACCTAATTAGAAAATAAAACAACGCCAATTCTGTCTTGTTCAGCCACAATAATGAATTTCAATCAATTATTGTAGGTAATGATTATTTTAATTTCCTTTTATAAGTTCTAAATAAATAGAAAATTACTTTTTGCATTTTATTTAAAATATATAAATCGGTACAATTGTATGTATTTTATACATGTGCGTTGATGTTCTTACCGTTAATAATTATTGTAAATAAAACTTAAACGGCTGATATAATGTAATTATAACAATGAAATAATCCAGTTTTGTAACCAATGGTTTTTTGCTAATCATCAGATACAAGTACCTATTACTTGTATCAATGAACCTGTCAAGATCTATCCACACGTATCAGGGCCGTGTCCGGGACGTGGACGGCCCGTGCTTCGTCAGGGTCTAAAAAAATATATCAGTGTGTCACGGGTCCATCACGTCCCGAGTACGGCCTTGATAAGATTAGATAGACCTTTAGAATAGTGCCAATTATCTATGTAACATTAGTTTTCGTTTACGCTAAACCTCTTTAAGGATTATTGTAGTCACCAAAAGAGAAAAGTAACCGGGTCGTCGTGTATAGTTGAAGTTTAGTAAGAAACCGATGGATAATAAATAATAAATATCTTAGGACAACCAACACACCGTTATCTGATCCCAAACTAGGCAGAGCCTGTACTATGGCAACCAAACAACTGATAAATAATACTCATATATGTATGTTTAAATACATAAATTACACCCAGACACAGAACAAATTATTGTGCTCATCACACAAACATTTGTCCTGGGTAGGAATCGAACCTACGACCTCAGTCTTAGCAGTCAGGGTCACTAACCACTAGACTAACAGGCCAGAATGTTTTCAAATAGAATCAAATTAACTTTCATTCCAACTTCTTTCGTTACTTATCTCTTTCGGTGACCTGTAGGAGCAACCCTCAGAACGCCAGAAAAAATCAGCATATATTTTGTTAATTTTTAACCGACTTCAAAAAAAGGAGGAGGTTATATGTTCGACTGTATGTATTTTTTTTTTTTTTTTTTTTTGTGAGAACAAATTTACTTACTGAACAGGTGACTTTTTTATCGCGATTTGAGGGTGGGTCCCATCTTAAAAGTGGTTCATAATTATCTCATAGACATGTAATGATCCAACATACAACTTCCCAGCAAGACTGTTTTGTAAATTTAGAAAATAAAACATGTATTTCCAATAGTTTCGTCTTTTAATTCCTTTACGACTCTGATTTAGAGTTATTGTAAAACGTCGTCACCATCCAAATTCCACCACACATTCGCCCACTTAAAATGGGCCTAAAAACTTATTATTACGAACGCGGACGGATTCAAAAACATAGACTATCAATGATCATCGATTCATTCCAAAACATTAATTCATTTCTTCAACAAAAAAAAAAAAACACGTTCGGTGGAGTACTCCGGATCCCGTTTTCTTCTACGCTTACGTCATGAACCTGACGCGCGACGTTCAGTCTCGGTCGCCAAAATGTACATCGAGTCTCAATAATCCTTGTCCAATAATATACCAAAAAATATGCTGTTTGGAACATTTTCACACAACTTGTCAATTGGCGAAGAATTGGTGCCGTATCTTCGACGTCATGGCAAGATGTTCATCACAGGAAAGCCTGTAAGATTTGGATTCAAGTTATGGTGCTTGTGTAGTTTAAATGGTTATGTGTGCCAGTTTATTCCATATGGCGAAAAGAATAGTAACGTCACTAGAAATTATTCAGGCCTGGGAGAAAATACTGTTCTGGACCTATTTCCTGTTATTGAAGACCCACGCAAACATCGCATTTTTTTTGGTAATTTTTCTTTACATAAATTGTTTTGCATTCTGAAAGAGAAAGGTTATTTTGCCACTGGTACCATTAGAAAAAATAGAACAATGAATAAAACGTTGATAAATACGAAAAGTCTTCAGAAAAAAGAAAGAGGGTAATTCGACTATAGCTTTGACCAAAAACTTTGTCCTATCGCAGGTATGCTGGAAGAGATTTCTTTACAAATAAGCATCACCTCTGTATCAATTTTTGTTTTTTCTTCTTGTCTGTTTATATATGTGTGCAAATTAACAGTTAAATAAATAAATAAAACCAATAATGTAAATGTCAACAACAATTGGGGCCCACGGCCACATTACAGTCCGTTCACAGTAATTTTAACCTTATTCTAATGAGAATAAAGATTACTGTGATATTGACAGACTTATTTGCTGCAGCAACCTTATTGTTATCAATACAAAGCTCGCTGTGATTTTGACAGTGACGGAAAACCAGCAGCCGTTACTGACATAGAAAGGAACATGCACATATAACGGGCATAACCTCTCCATGCACATCCCACGCAGCATTGGAATTGCTTCTTTATTGCTATTATATTCATTTCCTATTACCAACTGGGTCGGTATTTCAACTTGAGTTGCCTCGAGTTAAATGTAATTAGGATTCATGTAAATTAAAACAACAAGTATTTTATATCACAATAATTTATTTTTTACAAATGAGTTATTGATCACAACAGCTTTCAAAGGTAATGGATCTTCGAGTTTAGTTGAACGAAATGGTTAAAATGAATTCGAAATGGACGAAAAACAAAAGTATACAATATTATGAAAATATTTTCAGTATGGAGGATGAATTAACTAAACACTCGATGAAGTATCATCTAAGCACATTTACAAAGAAAATTAAGTCGCAAGATTTGAGCTCATGACAATCATAAACAATTTACCTACCTAAGCAACATCCCGTAAACGGTCACACACTGTGATAAAATTTGAATATCGTACAAGCAACAACTGCACCGATATGGAATCGTTTCTCCTACTTTATGAAATTTTGGTCCCAACACTCGAACATATCGGTAATATATAATATATACCGCTCGGCTAACATACAACGTACATCATCTATTAAACCATTTGAACACTTAGATACTACAATATAAAATGTGATCGACACATCAACAATTTAATTATCTAAGTAAGTAATAGCGGCGCGGCGCCGGCGTACTAATAAATATAACGGCGACGCGACGCGACCTATGTATGTAAGTTTGTATGTATGTATCTCTGTACAGACACACTGCTGCCGCTTGCACTCGCCGCATGCGCATGCCGCGACGCTCAAAACACAAGCGTCGGAACATGCCTCAAAACATTTCGTCGATGTTACGTTAGCACTGAGAATACACAAGTTCCTGGGTAGCAGCAGTCTCTGATACTTCAGATAAATTGTCTCTACACTTGTTATATTACAACGTGTCTTCTGCAACGCGAACGTGAACCAATACTGAACAGTATGAACTTCATATTTCTGTCGTCATGTCGGCGGTGCAAGCTCAGCGTTATGTACAACGCGTCCTCTTACACATTTACAAGCGCTAGCTGTGCGCGGGCGCATCATTATGCATTTTGTACCGTGGGAGCGCCGCGACCGTCGGCGAACGGGCAGTCCGCGCGGTCGGGGCTTCGCTAAGAAAATATACAACTGTCTGGCGACACTTAGTCTATATGTACAGGCGAGGAGTAGCGGCGCCACCGGCGCGTGCGCAGCCACACGCGGCGCTAGCACAGCACGGCGCGGTCGGGCGGCGCGCGGGCTGACCGTAAGGCGCGACACGTACACTCCAGGGAGCCGCACTCGCTATGGCCCACATGGCCCACGTGACCCACGTGTCCCACACTGTGGTGCAGCTTAGCCGGCTTCTCGTAGTCCGGCTGGAACTTCTTGCACAGCGCCAACACAGAAGGCGCGTGCGGGTGGGATTTGCGGGACACCTGTCACAAAAATTATATTAGTACCTTTCTCTTTTAATTTCCAACCTAACTACATCTCACGACTACGACTAGCGGTCACCGAAGCTTCACTCACATGCAAGCGTTTGTTGCAACTCACATAACACAACACGAGTTTTGTTTTCTAGCGTTTACAGAATAGTTTCAGGCGAGACAGAGTCCTGCGCAGCCCCGGACATTCGTGAAGCACAACTACGTTCACACTGTACATGTTACTTCTAACCTGACCGCCAGTGTATAGGCGAGTGTGTGGTGACGGTATCCTTAGGGCGCGCTCACACGGGCGCGTGGCCGCGTCTCACCTTAGGCGTGGAGGGTGCGTCGGGGAAGGGGGGAGACACGTCGCGCGCGTGCGCATGCTTCAGCGGCTTGTCGCGCTCCTCGCACTCGTGAGCCAGCGGTGAGGATGGACGGGACTCGGATGATTCTGGAAATATAGTTCATGATTCGTTTTTGCTGAGTTGTTCCGGTGAAGACAAGATCTTGCTTTGAAATATTAAATAGGTGATAGACTGTTTACGTGTAAATTGGTCTTGTTTGTGTTTTTCAATATTTTTTTTTTTCAATTTGACAAATAACACCCTTTCCCATTAACGTCGTTATGACATGACCAGCAAACGACAGTATCGTCTACGGGAAAATAAAGATTTCCATTCACCAAGCTCCAGGATTACGGCAATCTCTCCCCACAACCAATTAGTTAGTTTCAGTTAGTTATAAGAAAGTAAATGATTGTATGATACGATGTTGATGATAACGTACATTAACTCACCTTTTTCATCATCATGTGACCCGTTGGTCCCATTGCATCCGTTGACGCCATTGTGACCGTTAACTCCATTAACCCCGTTAAATCCATTAACCCCGTTAACTCCATTAACGCCATTCACTCCGTTAACTCCATTAACTCCGTTAGTTCCGTTGACGCCGTTAACGCTGTCGTCGGCGCCTTCGTCGTCGGCATCGGCATCAGCGTCGCTGGCAAGCTCGGTGGTGTCAAAACCGACACCGACAATCGCGCGCGGCAAGTCCGCCTCGTCTTTCAACCAGGGGTGCTCCAGGCACTCTTCCACTGTAAGACGACCCCTGAAAATACACAAGAATTAAATAAGTGACAGTTTCAGTTGCAACAAAATTAAATTTTCTTTCGAATTATTAAAAAACTTGTTTTTTAAATGATTTTGCACATTCTCTAAAGCGTTGAAGTCCAAAACATAGCGCTTTAAAGAATTTGAGATATATCCCTTGGACTCCAAGGGAATAAGTTATTCATTATTTTTTTCCAAGCTCTATGTGCTCTATGTACTCTTTGTTCCGAAATAAAATCATTATCATAATGGCTGTGTCAGGGCTCTCAGACAAAAAAAGTTACCACACGTGCCAAAATAGGTCCAACAATACTTACTTAGGATCAACAACAAGCGTCTCCTTGATGAACTGTATGGCCCTCTGCGAGACTCCTCGGAACAGGTCCTTGGGGAAGCTGAGCTGGCACTGCGCGATGTTGAGGTACGTCTCCTGTTTGGTCTCGCCCGCGAACGGCGAGTAGCCGCTGAGGAGGACGTAGGCAAGCACGCCGATCGACCAGATATCGGCCGCGAGGGATAGGGGCTCATATGATAGGATTTCTGGGGCTGTGGAAGAAAATGGTGACGTTTTAGTCCAAGTTTATAGTGTGTGATTTGCGAAAAAACTATACAAAAATGCTAAGTTCTGGCTGACAGAATACAATTATTTTTTATCCCGTTATAAATTTAGTTACGACGATTTTCCGTCTTGACACTGAGTAAGTAACGATGCAATTCAAAAACCCGTAAGCGGTTGTTTTTGTATATTTAAAATGAACAGATAGCTTATAGTGTCACCTTTGTACCTATTTCCGTTAAAGTTACTTTTACAACACTGCGAAAAACACTTATTTTCACTCCTATATGAGCTGTAAAAGTTGAATTTTATGGACTTTCTTAGCGTATTGACGAACCAATTTCGTTTGACCCACATTGAAGATGTAAAGCTACATTAACTTTAACTTTTCGATCACGAGGGTTTTCTAAAGGTATGCCGCGATAAAGACTTTCCCCAATTTATGGAACAAGTCGCTCCTTACTCATGAAATTTCGATGGCAGCTCTTTAAATGTTGTCGTAATGCGATTTCTAATTGAAGACCTGGACTTTCACTTAGGCATTGCAATTAGAATTCATTAATGCCTAGACAGTTGCTACTCTATGTCGTTTTCGCTATAAGGTGGAGTGGTTACCAAGGGAACCCAGAGCCGACATAATGCCAGTATCGTATGCAGAGAGATTAATTTCTGTTTTTCGCATCACTTGTTTGCTAGGCACAAGATTTCCCTCGCACTATGGCACAGGTAACTAAGTTATTAACAGTTTACACACTTTTTTACACCTTCGCCAACAAAGCCATCAAAAACACATTATAAAACACTCACCAACATAGTCCCTTGTGCCTAATATCTCCCGGACGTGTGCTCCGGGCTGTATGGCGCGACTTATACCGAAGTCACAAATAAGCAGCTCTTCACCACCAGCTGTGAGGAGTAGGTTCTGTGGCTTGAGGTCCAGGTGCGCCACCCTCCGCGCGTGCAGGTGCGCCAGTCCTTCCAGTACGTGGCGTAGGGCTCTTCGGGCTGCGCCCTCGGTTAAACGGTCTTCTTCGTCAAGGAGGCGCTGCAGTTCCCCGCCAGCGCATAATTCTAGGACAATCGCCACTTCTGAACGGGTTTCGTAAACCTGAAAAGTTTAGATGGATTTTTAGATTCGTGAAGACAAGGATTCGACAGTGATCAGATTTCCTTTTCTAATAGCCAAATCACTTTTGGTCTAATGTAAGTTTTCTAACATTTTGTACTTTACAAGTTTTTTATTCTGTTTCAACTTAAAACCAGCAAAAAAGTGATAGGTACAACTTCAAATTTCCGGTAGGAATGCGTCCTTACCTCGTGTAGACTGACGACGCGTGTGCACTCTGCGCACAGGTCGAGCACGGCCACTTCATGGAGGATCTCGCGCGTCGTGTCGGCCGCGCGTCTCCTCTTGCGTATGATCTTTGCCGCGTACTCTTCTCCGGAAACTAGGTGGCGAATCTTGCGGACTGATGCGAACTTCCCCCTGGAAGAAGAGAAAGGAAATAAATTAATATCGATGTTGAAAAAGAGGCGTTTCTGATGAGAACACGAAAAACTTGCACTATTTAAAAGCTCAAATGCAAAATGTTGTGGATAATTCTCACGGAGATATAAATAAGCTAATGACTACAATTGCCTCGTATATACAATATATTCCCAACATTTAGGCCAGTAGGAAGGGCTTAAACAAATTTATGTAATGTGCAAATCTAAAATTAGTTCCCAGTGCGATAGCAAAACGGAGGACATAAAATCAAATGCCAGCGCGAAAGCTATCGCAATAGAAAGTCTTACGGTCTACGAAATTGACTGAAACCCCTTAAATCAGGTTTGAAGGCAAATGTGATATTACCGTCATTGTAATCGGTTGATTTCATTAGACTGTCGCCGTGTAAGACGAAGTGTTGCTCGTAAAGACATCAGGGGCGGCCATTAGGCGGCATTAGTCGGAATAATTACCAGACGAGAGGAGCGGCGCACGCGCACAGCCGCGTAGAGCGTGAGGGGGATCCTTACAGGTGATCTTTGGAGACGCCGTACATCAAGGATTTATGGGAATTGGTTCCGAACTATTTTTATGAGACAGCTCAAATATATTGGAACGGCGGAAAAACGAAAATTGTAGAAAATGATTCAGGAAGGGAATCGAAACATATAAATATAACATGGTAGGTTCCTGATTGGAATCAGGAACTCAGAATATTGTGTACGTATCTACACTAGCATAACATAATTAGCCCAGGTCGTTATTTAGACTTTCTCTTTCGCGCATAACGAACCCATTTCCCAAAACTAGTTGCTGGAGCAAGCACTCAATTTCCTAGAATAGGGCTCATTAGGACCGAAACGATACTGTAATGTTGCGGAACAAAGGTTTATTTACATTATATACACATATTAAGTAATTTAGTTAAACCAACAATGAGTGGGAAAGCGAGGTGTTTAGGTTTGCGGCTAATTCTAAGTATCGCATAAATCTGTGGTTTGATTGCGCGCGCGCAGTTCGCAATTAGCTGCGTTGCGCGGGCGCCGGCGCCGACCACAGTACGACATGGCAACAGAAGGATCACTCCACGTAAGTGTGGATATGATTCACGGCCACTGACAGTGACATCGACAAGAAAATAACAAGAATGTTTACAAGCGTTCTTCTTATTTTCGTGTCGATGGTACTCTTCTTCTTTTTTTTTAAATAGTTCTAGCACTCCGCATCAGAGGCAAACTCTAGGTCATCCGAAGTGCAGGTGAAAGGGAGCTTGGGCAAGTTGTCCATGGTCTGATCAGAAGCACCGTTATCGCACTGGGTGTTGGCTGGGTCAGTGATTCCCCACTTCTATACCAGCGTTGCAAATAATGTTATGCAGGAGAAACTCTGGTGACAGTGTCTCTGTTGACTATTGTCTCCAAAAAACAAAAGTTGGCAACCTATATTAAAGCACCGAATTCACTTATCTATTTTCCATAATTTTCATGTATGTGAGTGCTAAAGCGCCATCAGCGAATTTTCCGCAGTGTAACTTTATGGTCGCCACCAACACGGTTCCCCGGAATGCAAGCATGTATGATACAAGATTTACTGCTGTCCAAACGAGAGATCGACTGTGCGAAATATTTCGCGGTATTCTGTTTGGGTGGGATGAGGATAGTATGTGAGCGAGTTTGTCATTCATATTTTGGCCAAAACCTGCATGGAATACTCAAATCCTGGTCAGATTACGTATAAGGATTAATTTGATAGATAGCTTAAACAGGATTGTACAGCATCAAAGTTTTTTTAAAAGGTTCTATGGCAGTGATCGGCAAGACTCTGAACATAGGGGAGGCCTCAACTCGTGTTAAAAATGTATTTCAACTGCTAAGCAATTTTTCTTCAGTCTATCCGGATGCAGCTGTATACTAGAATTTTACATAGCCAGACTGCCTGACCTCCAAAATCCAGTTATTGGATAACACGATACCCATTCCTTCGTATGACTGGTTGTCAGGCTTTTTTTTTTTTTTTGGATGGGAAATCATCAAATGACTTCTCCCGCTCTGGGCGGAGCGGGAGGGCGTGTCAGACTTTTACTGACTAAAACCCACCCGTGTTCCTTCAGTTGCCCATGTGCCAGGGTCACGGTATCTCTTTAGAACAATCACGTGACCCCGGCAGGCATCGGTCCTAGCAGACCCCTTCAGTACTGCTGACATCTCTTTGAGGCGCGCGTGGAACACTACGCGCCGTCGACCCGAGCTTGGTCCTTACCGGGCGGCGAGCTACCCATTGCTCGCCACCCGCAAGCTCGCGCCTACGGTGGCCGGGAGTCCGCAATCGACTCCCGGCGCCCGGGGCGTCTCCTCCTGCGGCGGCTAGGGACGTGAGGGCGCAGAGACTGCCACTCCCTCACGCGCCCCGCCTCCTCCTTCGCGAGCATTACTGCTTCGCAGAAGGAGGTGACGGCTTCCCATGCCCTCTCGCTCCGTACCATGGCTCGCACCAGGGCCGGACGCGAGAGGTCGCCGCCGCCGATCGCCTCCACGAGGACACGGCGGTGCTCCGCCCAGGCAGGGCACACTTCCACCGTATGCTCCACCGTGTCCTCTAGACGATCCTCACAATGGAAACACCCGGGCGTTTCCTCCCGCTTTATCCTGAACAGGAACCCACCGAAGCACCCATGCCCGGTGAGAACCTGTGTCAGGCGGAAGGTGAGGACGCCGTGGCGCCTCTCTATCCACTCCTCAAAGAGGGGACTTACCGCCGCAATTGTGGCGTGCCCTGTTGTCAGGCTTTAGGCAGTCCCACTATGTAACAACTGTGAAAAATATCCGTAAGACAACAAGGACCAACGGTATAAACGTGCTTTCTGAGGCACGGAGGCGTGCCGATATTTAAGTAATGAATAGTCAACTACAAGCAAAAGTAAATGTGAAGGTACTGTGTAGTGTTTGTATTCCAAAGTCTAAGGAATCTTATCAATTAACTATTGCGTTGCCGTCTGCATATAGCTAAACTGCTTCTTTACTGCTTATCCCAAGGTAAAGCTGAACATTGAATGTAGAATCAAGCATCTAAGATGGGCCTTGTTGAATGAACATACACTGGTGAATCAAAAGCTCGTTAAAATTCTGCGTAACCTGACTCACGAGATGAATCCTTCTTGATTCAACAATATTTGATTCAGAGTATTTCTCAACATTGTACAATCACCGAAAAGGGACACCCGTAATGATATTCAAACAATAAAACATACAAAAAATCCAAGTAAAGAGAATTTCCCACATATCTAGTTCAATGTCGCTACGTGGGTAAATGACTATATTATTATTCTATTAATTAACAAAAACATTACTAGCAAATTCATTGTATCATGAATTAATACCGTAGCGTACGCAAAACCATAGCGGGTTACGCAAACCGTACCGTAACGTAAACGTAAAACAATTGGGTATTGAGGCCAATGTCGGCACGTGGAGGACGTAGTGAGGGCAACAGAGGGCAACGGAGGGCATTGGAGGGCAATCGGGGGCGGCTAGAGGGCGTATCGCCACCCCGTGGCCGAGTGACCTCGCCCGGGTCATGGCTGGGGTGGCCGGCGAGACGGATATATTTAGGTCCTATTCGGAAATGGAAAACGGGAAGGTCAATTGAGATTTGCATATTGGTTCGGTTGAGTTACCTTTTGATAAGCGGTTCCTTGTTTCAGGTAATTTATGAACGTGATTAGATTAGAACGTATTTTTTTTATATATTAGCCTACACTGTCTCATTGCTGAGCAAAGGTCTCCCCAAAATCCCTCCAAGTATACTTTTCCCGGTCCACCTCGATCAAATCGAGGGAGTACGCGTCGAGATTATATTTTATTATAATTAAATTTGATTATATTTGTTCTCACTAATATTTGATTACTGTGGAAACAGTTCCATTACCTATGTATGTATTTAATTGTATAAATTAGAAATTAATTACATTACGCACTTATAACTTCGCATGCTCAAAATCAGCCCTAAGTCGATTATTTATTACGGTTTCTAATTCCACATTTCTACCTGACTACACCTATATTTTATAACAAAAAAAAAAAAAAATCTACCGATTCATCCCTTAACATTTTAAGTACATTAAACGTAACAGTAACCAACAATACAAACTCGGCTATCCAAGGGCGTGACGCAGAAGTTACGGATCGATTGACCATGCCTCCGTAACCCAAATAAAATAAGTGGGCCGTGAAAGGGGATGACGCTCATCTTTGCACAGCGCTCATCGCGTGTGAAATCGACATTAATTCAATGACACTTATCCTGATTTAGGATGGAAATAATAATATTGTAGAGGGGGATGGTTTGTTTATGTTTAGGGTTGTTCACCCCTACTTGGGGTGGTCACAAAATGGTGTAGCAGGTTGGGTTAGTTTGATTTTTCTTGTCTAAGTATCTTGGTGTATTTTGTAGGATTCTGTTTTATAGTTGGTAAGAAAATTATGGCCGCATGAAGCAGTGGTGGCCCAGTGGTAACTGCTAGCTGCGGCTTACGAGTAGTAAGAAGGTCATGAGTCCGAACCAAAGACTTGGTTTTATTCTCTTTGGTCCGAACCCAAGCAGGCGCTTAGCTTTGTGTAAATTATTTAATCACCACTGCTCTCAAAACGCTGAAGGAAAACATCATGAGGAAACAGGCATGTCTTAGAACCAAAAATTCGAAGACATGTGACATCTACCAACCCGCACTGGGCCCGCGTGGTGGATTATGGCCCACTCCCTCTCACCGAGAGGAGGCCTGTGTCCCAGCAGTGGGAACATTAAAGGTTGCTGATGATGAAGGCAATGATAAAAGGAGAAGCCGATAGTACGTCTGTTTCACATACTAAATGAATGCGTGACCCAAATGAGGCAAGAATGATGGTTAAAATTCAAATCTAGTAAGCAAACCGCCCCTTCACTCTTCTCAGTAAGATAGAAAGAGAAATATACACTTCTATGTTGCCTACGCAAGTTCTAAGAAGTTTATCTATCGAGTAAAACATAAGAAAACACTGTTGACACCGTGTCACTGTGTCAAGTCGCGCGTTGACCTGAGATGCGCGTGCGCATTCCACACTACTGTTGCGCAGTGCAACCGACTACGTAGATCTACTGAGAAATTATACCTAAACATACAAAGAGACCTAACAATTGATTATTTTATTGACTAGTGTACCTAGATATCGGAATCCATGTTTTATTTAGAGAAGGAATTTCATGCGCAAACTTGCGCATGAAATTGCGTATACCGCAAATGTTTAGTATTTTAGTTGGACTTGGGAGTCTCAACAAACCGTCACCAACATATACAAGGACCACCAACTTTACTTATTCCGATAAATTCGTGTAATAACAAATATGTCCTTTATTAGATACCTATTACAAATATGACCATTTGACGTCACTGGTAAATTCCCACCACAGTAAGTTATAAATAATTCCGCAGCACTTACTCACAGGATGCCCGAAATAGCATCAAATGTTTTTGCCCATTTAAAGTCGGCATTTATTTCAGTGATTACGTCTCTCGAACAAGAAGTCTGTGCAGGCGCAACGGACGCCGACGAAATTCGGCGAAAACGAACGCACCTGCCCGACGACAGCGACAGCTGCGCAGGAGTGGCAAAAACGCAACCCGCACCGAACGGACGCAGAGCTTGTTTTTTTAGGAAACTCTAATTTGAGACACGATAATAGTGTGAAAGAAAATACACACTTACTTGCGAAGCTGGTTGCCCGCCGTTGTAAATCAAATAAAACGTTGGTGTAATTAAAAAGCTTGTTTGTATTCAACTTTTGCAAAAAATATCATGAGAAACTAACTCTTTCAAATTGTAGCTACGATATTCAATTTTCGATACAGTATGAACGAGTCTTTCTAAAGATTACGAAATAAAGTTCATTCCCCTTGGAAATTCTATATCATCATCAAATAATAAAGTAAAATGCGAGTGCAATGGAAGATCGATGCTGAAGATAGTGTATTCGAAATGAACTACATTACCACTAGCATTTACTGCCCCTCCTATAAGATAGCTATGATGAATCGAACTACGATTGAGAACGATAATGTTTTAGATCACAAGATTACGAGTTTGATGCAGCCTCTCGCGTTTTATGGATCGAACAACGTCTTATTAAAAATGTCATAATCAGTTATAACGCAATCCGTGCATCGGATCTTTGTAATTTAGTTATTTATCGGTCCCTATCACAATGATAAAGCTGGTCTGCAACAAATATTTATGAGGGCGCGTCAACTTTATGAATATGCGAGCCGCGGGTACTGCACCGATAAAACACTCATTTTTTCATATAAAACGTCGCCGACAGTGTTGGTGCGACGTTATAAATCACAATCAGGTTGATACGGATCCGTTCATCATACTCGGCGTTCACTTTCCTCCGGGGTCCCGTAATAAATGCGGGCCGGGTGCAGCGCGGCGTGTCCATTTGTTCCGACTCACTTTCTGCATAATAAAGCGATTTGTGGGCGGGTTGCACCGCTTGGGCAACGCGTCATTAGTCGCGTGCACTTCTCACGGTGCGTGGCGCAACGGGCGCGCCGGGCGCGACGGGCCCGACAGCGAAACCCCCGTCGCGTTGCGCAACGCGCTGCGATCGATGACCGACTAAAAGCGAAAAGGCGTCCTTGGCAGTGAATCGAGTGCGTCCGCCGCCTCACCGGCCGGTAATTATTCATAAGCGTTGCACAACGACGCCCGCGTCGACTATCGATGCGCGCCCGATACCTCCGCGCCGATGGCTATCGATACGCTCCATCGATCGCGCTCAGCGTAACAGGACGCCTCCAGCACCATCCATCATCTCGATCGTATTTCTTAATCGCATCTTATAGATAATGCGTTAAATCGTACATCGGAGCGCGACTCGCCATCCGATTGAATCATGACTCAGCGGCCGCCAGTGTCATAAAAGTTTTAGATTCGCGCGCTGGTATGCTTGCTTTTATAAATAAGGCTCGGCGGACAGGTGCCCTCGCAGCGCCGGCGTCTAGTTGTTACTAAAAAGGTTCGATCTAGAAGCGGTTACGGTCAAACGTGGATGGACGAAACGGCACGGCGGCGGAGTGGACGGTCGCGAGCCCGATTTGGTTGTGATCAGTGGCCGCGGACGTCTAACTGTGTCCCAAGGAGAATTGCTGTCGCATAAATATGGAGAATGACAAAACGCGGCGACCTTGCGACTAATTAATTACTATAAGAAACACGAGATGTTAAGACAGCATCAGTGGGACGATTTTGCATGTGAAATTGGGATTTGTATCTCGGACGCTCGCGTGTGGAAAGACGAGCAAAGGGCCACAGCAGCCCGCGATCGACGGAAGTCGTAAAATTTTACAACAGTTGTCGCCGGGCCTCGATTAGATTTATAGAAAGCTTTACTGCTCCCTTGTGCTGGTACATGCAAATGGGCAGCAGTAGCCGGGGTCAACACACCAGTCAGCGTGACTCGCACACGAGCAGACAATGCGAGCGCAAGGGGTGCTCCGACGATGCAATCAAATTTTAAATTAGAAATGTGTACAATAGTATTGTACGTCAATCGAAATGAATTACACCCCTAGTTGGAGAGTTAATTAGTTTAGAAATCGAATTTTTCATTGTTAACTGTAACAAGGGTTTGTGGCAGTAATAGGCTATTCTTTATGGGGCTACAAATGAATGTCTTGATAATACACAATTTTCCTCTTCATGTTCTCGCTATACAATGAAGTAAGCTCAATTTCTGTTCAAAAATAACATGAGATGGTGAAATTCCAGACGCCTAGAGTTTTAAATCGGCATTTCTGCGATGGCTGCAATAATGTCGGTACACTTAAGAAATAGCCCCAATCAGAAGTATAATAAAGTGGATTGCAGTTATTATCTTTTTGCTAAGTGATGAGGTTTTATCTGGGCGGGGACGGCTGGCATTACGGACAGTTTGGGAGCACGGTTGCCTCACGCCGATGCCATCTAGTGTAGTTTGCGCAACCTTAGATTGATGGGGCTCGGTAACAATGAGTTGAGTACCTCGGTCTTATCGGGGCACCACGACATCGCTCTCGCAACGCTGATAGCGATGAGATAGATCGCAAGGAGTTTAATGTGTGTAATTTCATTGTTATTTAGAGGGTGTGGCTGCATAGCTTTAGAAACTATCAGAGCACTTTAAGAATCATGAAACAATAAATCATTCATACATCATTTTGTCATTTTGGATGTCGAAAGAATATTGTAATATAATTAGAAAGCCAATAGCCACAGATTTCTGATAGTTCTAATTTGACATTATATGATCCTTGCAGTGGCATGGAACCGCATTTAGACTATTATAAAACCGTAAAAATTAAGGCTTACACAAAAGCAAATCAACAAAGAGAACAACAATTTAAAAACAGAAATAAACAATAAACATTTTGCGTTCTAAATCGTGTCAGAACCAAAGCTGTTAAATGTCCATAAATACTTAATGGAGACGATGTCCTAACTATGTCCATATAAGACAAAAGTTACATATTGTGCAAAGAATAACATAATTATGTGAATGGCGATCGTTAAAATCGAATTGAATGAATAATAAAAGATTCTTGGTGAGCTTTTAGTATTGCGAAAAATATAAGTAAACTGTTAGTGAGAATATAAGTGGGGTTGAGCTATATCATAAAATACTTTAGACTTTCATTTGTTTGGGGCTACGAAATGAGCTGGAGAGGATGCCCATTCCTTTTCTTGTGCCCTTATATATGTATCTTTTAACAAACGAACAGTTCTGTGAATGACCAGAAATCGCCAGGATTCTTTGTTCTTATGCCTTCAAAATTCGTCTCAAGCTATTTTGGCAGGTGGTGGAGGATATCCTTCTAATCTTCAATTTCTTTTACCACTTTTTGGGTTCGTTGGATCTGATTTTTTAACTAGATTATTAGGTTTCCTACTTTAACATAGCACTTACGAAACCGGGACCCCATCTCGAAGATTTAATAAACAAAAGCATCTCTCCATGACAATTTCTCAGACGAAAGTGTTATTTAATCCTATTTCTTCAGCGCAAAAAATCTCTATTAAAATATCCAGTTACCCGCCGATTTCCGAGCCACATCATAAGTGGGATAACATCTAGTAGGTTATTAATGTTATTGGAGCGTCGTCGTGCGCCCGCGCCGATCTGCTAGTCGCGGGGGCGTGCCGCGCAAATAGAGACACGGGCTTACACGCTGCGCTATAAAATATAATTGTTACTAATAATATATTATAATTGTTATTTATTGCTTACTGAATAAGTTATTTGGTTTATGGGCGAATTTTTATATCATAAAAATGGTTGCCTCTAGTGCTTTAGATTGGTCCCAGGTAGCGCCACCGTAGCGACATTTGTGATAATTCTTTTGTTGATAGGATAGAATAGGAAATGCTTGTAAAAATTTACTGAACTTGACATGGACAGTCGACTTTAAAGGGAAGCAGGCTCCGCTCCAAAAATATCAGGTTTTAACGCCATACAACTGCTTGATATTTTTATTAACACTCATTTGGCTATTTCTTTAATTTTCACAGTAGAACTGACTGACTGATTTTTCAAGATTATCAAAGTTTTTGCGATGAGCATTGGCGCTTAAAAAAAAACAGGGTAATCAGTTAGGTTCCACTGAATTTGTTTCTCTTTTGTTCTTGCCCTGTTGAGTAAATATCTAAGTTTCTTTGTCCTAAACTGCAGAGCTGCGCCGGCGCCGCTGCAGTGTACGCTATGTTAGAAACAAAATGTAAATTTTATTGCGCGTCGGGCGTGTCGCGGCCAAACATGCAAATTAGATTAATTAAAATTCCCTGTATAAGCGCCAGGGCTGGCGCTTTGACCACAAAGGTACCTTCTGTAAGCTGCAGGTACCTTCATCTACGCCTTATCATTTAGGCAGAAAAAGTAGGCAGCTAGATCTCTGTGACAGTATTGTCTGTTTGGATTCCAATTTCCCATTCCTAGGATGGGACTAGGACACAGTAAAATTCCACTTAAAATATTGGTGTCCTTGTCTATTTGGTAAGCAATATAGTAGAAGTGCCGATGAAATAAATTCAGATGGAATTCCCGTATAACTAAAATAGATTGAATATTCATCATGACAACAAAAATGTGCCTAATTATTCGTTTCACATTGACGGTTCCAATACATCGAAGACAGCAACAATTTATTGCTGTTATCAAATTTCGTGGTATTGTCGCCACTTCGGTCATATTGTGGTGGGATGGTGGTGCCAAATATGTAACAATGCAGACAACTTTAATTTATTACCATGAATATTATTTTCTGATTCCTGAATTGATGATTTATTTTAGTCCTGTTCATGGAATATAAAATAAAGCCACCGTGTATGATTCCGTGTGGTGCCAGATGTAAAGAATAACACCACCCCATTTCTTCCCGTGGGATTCATAAGAGGCGAGTTAGGGCCTTACTAGAGACTGGGCAGCAGCGTTCTCTATGCATTTTACCACCATACTGCGATCACCAACCCGCCTGGCCAAGCGTGGCGATCATGGCAAACCCCCTCAAAAAATTCGGGGAGGTATATGTCCAGCAGTGGACATCTTTCAACTGAAATGATGATTATGTATGGAACCTTCGAACGCAATAAAGACTATTGGCACACGACAATGACACTTGCACACACGCACGATATAACTTATACAGAATAAGTTTTTATCCAGAGCGTAAATTGTAACCATGAATTCAGCATACCATTCTAGACCCCCTTACGCAAAAATTTTTCGTCGTTTTAAAAAAAAAATCTGCTGTTTCATAGAAAAATGCAATACCTACGGGGTCAAAATGTATGGAACAGCAGATTTTTTTTTGTATAACCGACGAAATTTTCTACGCTGGGGGGTCTAGAATGATATGCTGAATTCATGGTTACAGTTTGCGCACTGGATAAAACTGATCCTGTATAGAGCATTCTAAGCATGTGTATTTTATCATATCAATGTCGTATAGTGTCTAAATGTTATGACAGCAAAATGCCAATTGCGTAGTAGCCCTAACATGAAACAAGCGAGGGGAATGCGGGGAGGGCGGCGGGGCAATCGGTGCGCGAGCACCTGCCGGGCCGGCGCGGCGCGTGCGCAGCTGACGCTTGAAATATGGAAATTGGGAATTTATAGCAAGGGCACCTTATGAAACTTTGATTGTGGCGTCTGTTTTGTAAACCAGGTGCAGCTGGATTGTGGATTCTGTGAAATGAGGTGCAGAGGAATTTTGATTCGCTTTCCTTGTTACTTTGTCCCTCGTTGTTATTTTATTTAATGAGTTATTATATTAAGATCTATAGAACCACGTATTACAGCTACTTATTACTCTTTCTTGTTTCTCTCTTTGCTGACTGCAGATTTTCATTCATCATTCAGTTGCATATAACTTAAATAAGCATATTATCGAATTAAAACTAACTAAGTTATAGTTTCATCAAATAACCACATACACCGTGCCGTTGATAAAAGGCACTTCTCCATAATCCGACAACTGTTAAATGATTCATAAAGCAATTACATTTTTCTATACAAGAATAGAGCTGCCGCCGTGCAATCATATCGCCCACGAGCACATTGTATGATCAGAAACAATCACGGAAATGTGTTGCTGAGATACCGATAGCTACCCTAGACCCATCAATAACGCTTACAATGGCATATTAGCGTAACAGCTAATTAGAACTCAAGAAGTAGGTGACGCAGAGGTGAAGAAGCGTCTGCATTATTCAATTCAAACTTTATTGTGGATCATAGGTAGGTGCATAACACAGGTCTTAAATAATAATTAAATTAACATAACTCAACACAAAGGCATACTACTACATTATTGGAAGGGGGATCTGTCAATGTAGCCCGCGAAATTCGAATTCTTTTATGTTTTTTCAATTTGCTGGTCAATATAGGTGGTAATTGTGTGTTAGGAATTGTGTGTTAGTATATAAGTAATTGAATTATTTTATTTTAATTGTGTGTCTATGATATCGAAACAACTAACTTTTAGTTTTATTTGTATGCTCTCGGGTAAAATGTAGCGAACTCTGCATCTCTTATAACATCCTATTGTAATTTTTAACCTACATTTACAAATAAATGTTATTTGATTTGATTGATTTGATTTGATATAATTTCTTAAAATTGTATAAGCCAATTTTTAAAAGAGCAACTGTAGAGTTTCTTCTTCCCTGCTCTTCTGGCTGTGCTATTCCTGTGCAAGTCACAATAAATCTATCTATCTTCTCCTCCTTCTTCTTTTTCTTCTTTTCTGTTCCTCTATTTATCTATCTATCTTCTTTCTATCTAATCTAACTAGCCTGTATTGTCCCACTGCAGGGCAAAGACCTCCCTCTCCCTTTTCTACAGAATTCTGTCTTTTGCTAGTGCTGGCCAGGCCTTTCGGTACGAGTCAATTTCTTTCTGCGAATGCATATTGCAAGGAAAATTTTAGTTTTGTAGGCTATCAAGACTTTTTTGCTTTAACGACGACCGCATGTTAATATCAGATGAAGGCGACTTTATAATTGAATATAAGAATGTCATTCGTTAACAGAATTAAAATGATGGTTTAATTAATCAAGGTTTGCAGATAACGAACCTTCGTGCCAGATACTTCACTAATTTAAATATCGAGTTTGTGGAGTTTCCACTTAACATATTTTTGCAAAAATGAATTGCGAAACTGTTGCAGCTATAATGGTTTTGACCTAACAGTGTTATAGGAAATATAAAAGGAAATATCGACCTCCCCAACTGATATAGACAAAGTATATTTTCCTTATACAATGCGTAATTTACAATGTCTATTAAATTCGTCACTTCAAGTCTACGTAAACATATGAATATTATTTACCTTTCTATTGCATGACAATGAAATTTACGCAAAGCAGTGGTCGCTTATTCATCATTTACCTTTGTTTCGATTTAAAATAACGTTCTGATGGCTATATGAGGGCATAGTAACTATTGGAGCTGTCCTTGTCACCAGAACAGAGCTCCAAGGCGACTGAATGTAATCCAACATCACTTTATGACACAGAACTAGTGATCCGCGACTAATATAGTCATTAGCATCAACCAAGTCTCCTCAATAAGTCATTATCAGTGCTAAAACAGTCTCATAAGCGCGGGCGCCGCGGAAGCGTTGCGTCTTACAAACAATTATTAATAGGTGCGCCCACGCAACACCGCCCATCGCCTTTGATACACCGTCACCTGACGTTTTACGAGCAAATAATTGTATGGTTTTGAAGTTCAAGATTAAAAAGAGTAAACATCAAACAGGTCTTATTGATGTCAAGTGCGGTATTTACATGAAAAAACCGTCTGACTCTTTCACCATCGGGTTTTATGAGGTGTTATAATTGTGGGAACAGATATTTTTATTGTCAGCGTGCAAATGCATCTTTTATGGATGCTTGAACATAGGAGTCTAACCAGTCTTTCAATCGTGTCCAATTCATTGGACGCACGTATTGATTCGGATAAACACCGTCGAGAATTTGGCTTATGGAATAATGAAATCGTTTTTGCGAAGCATCTCACCTCACCAAACATTTCCCGTTTAAAAGTTCCAGACCCTTAAGATGTAACCAATCATTTCGATTCAGCCCGTCCCTTGCTGCCCCCAAAGCCGAGGTCCGAACCCCACGAGGGTGTCCTTAGCGAGTAATCGCTCTAGTTTTAAGTTTTTTAGGTCCTGGCTAGAGGCCTTCATTTATTAAGGTAGTCACAGGCCAGTCCGGTTAAGCAGCCGACAACCTCATTGGTTGCCTGTGAGATGTCATTCCAAAACAAAAGATGCAACGAAAATATTTGATTGTTACCAACTAAAAATAAAGAAAGGTCCCTTGATCAAACAAATTAATTCAATATTTTCCTTATTATAAATCATTTAATTCCAAGCCCTATATCCCGCAAGGTACAACCAAACCTAACAGTCTTTAAACACGCAATCCAGTCCCAGACTAAAGCTTCCTCGTGTAGATTGTTGAGCACGAGTAGGGTGACCATTTCTGAACTTAAAAACATACATAACATCACACCTGTAACCCCCAAAGAGTTAGACAGAGGCGTACCTGTAGGACAGCACATTTCAACAGTAATGTTTAAGGGGGGAGCCTATTACCATCAACTAAGCACAAATCCAGACTCCGAACTGCTACTGAGAAATTCCTGACGGAAAAACCCAATAACACTTTGACCGATCTGCGAATCGAATCTAGGTCCTCATGCTCACTGATGCTTGCGACCACAAGACCAACAAGGCAATTTTGAAAAAAGCCGGACATTAGCAAAAAAAAAATCTTTATACAGTTATTTCTTCAGTAGTCATTAACCTTTTATTATTTTTGAAATAGTACCCTAGTATCGGAAAGTCCGTACAGGGGTCAAAAAGCCGGACGTGTCCTGACCATTCCGGACAGATGCTAGCTCTGCGCACGAGTGTATCATTGTATTTGCATCGATAGGAACCGGTCTCCAGTCTAATTGACCGGTACATTGTCGCTCACTATTAAGATCACTTTGTTCCGATAAGATGGCGGCTGAGTATCGGTGAGCTGTGATAGATCGCTTCTGCGCAGGAGTGCTTGTAAGTGCAGTAATGTGAGCGGAGAGAGATGATATTGTGCACAATGATGATGGGAATAATGCTCAAGGATGAGAAAGTAATATTCTGTGTTTCAAATATTCTATGTATTGTATACGTTTTGGGATGGCGAATAATTTGCGAGTAAAAGAGATTTCCGATTAGAGAATGTTTTGGAAGACTTGGTCAATTCCAAAAATAATGTTACACAAAGATTTTTGTGGTTCGTGTGTTGCCGGTCGTGAAGAAAAGAACCATCCCATTTCTGCCCGTGGGTGTCGTAAAAGGCGACTAAGGGACTTACTAGAGAATGGGCAGCAGCGTTCTCTATGCATTTTACCACCATACTGCGATCGCCAACCCGCCTGCCAAGTGTGGCGATTATGACAAACCCTACCAAATTGGGGGAGGCCTATGTCCAGCAGTGAACGTCTTTCGGCGGAAATTATGGTGATGGTGATTGTCACTTGTAATAGTAGGTTCAATGGTGAAATTTTAAAACCAGTATTATCTGTAGCAGACAGCAGTAGATTTGGTTTCACTTTTGCGGATAAGAGTTACCGTACTATTGAAATTGGTTCTTCTGTCTTCTACTGCACTGAACTATCCTAGATTACGATCAGACAGTATTATGCTCTTGGCTGCATTAACATGTATATGAATATTAAAATAAATAAAAGTTATATATATTGCAGCTCTATGTACGTGCCATGTAATTCAATTACCTATAGTCTAGAAAACCGGTTCCGGGTCTAATAGACGATGTATTGTCACTGCTTGTTAGTAACTTAGATAACGATCTAATAATGAAATATTGTCGTGCATTTCAATTACAACTAGAAAACGAACATATCAGAATGAATAGGAATGTTGTACGTTCCAATTAAATGATTTTCGCCCTTGACTATATTAATAAATATGATTAAATATTGCACCATACAGGATATTTCATAAAACGGTCCACCATTAATTAGATGTTAAATCATCTACTCAATTAGTGAACTAATCATCATTAGGGCAATCGATTATGAAATTTATTCGGTAACGAAATCGATTTGATAAGTCCATTATGTACCACACATATCAATAATCGTTACCGTGATATAATTAATGCTTCATTTAAATTGTAATAAAATTATTCGATTACGAAACATCCGATGCTTTTGTATCCGAATGATTAGTCGATTATTCGAGCATCCTATAGTGAGGATCTCTAGAAAGTAAAGCGGAAATGTGGAAAGGTGATTGTAATTATCTAGACAAAGACTTTGCTAATTAAGTTATAGTTGCAGGCTCTTCCTGGTTGCACAATGTCTTGGTAAATGCACTTATGCGATCACAGATTGGTATCTGCTATGTAGACTTAAGAATTCATAAATCCTTGACTTGTAAAGTTACTTGAAACGGATGAAATTCGCGATGAAACAGCAGCATCGTTAATATACTGTTTATAAGCCCCGCCCTGCAGGTCTCGTGTGGTTTCAAGTGCGCCTGCTGAGCGTAGGTTCAAAGCGTTATTGGGTTTTCCATTAGGGATTTCTTAGTAACAACCCCGAGTTTAGAAGTTAGCGACTTGATACTCCGGTGCATCGGAAATCAAGTCAAGTCATTAGTCCTGCTGAAGGCGTTGCTAGCCTTCCTCGAGGAGCTGGGGTGGATCGAATAACTGATTTCCCACCCATCCGCAAAATACGCGCTCAGACGTAGAGTTGCGAACAGCAGCCCGTTCTACCTTAGTAACTTTTAGTCCTGCGCCTCATCTCTCTCCGGTCGTGTCGGATAGTATACTGGCCCATAGGACTATGAGAGTGAGAGAAGAAAGAGTGCACCTGTGTCGTACACACTTTTGCACTATAATATCTGCCGCGCCGAAGGCTAGTCTCCGTTGAGATTGGCCGCCATGGCCGAAATACGGTATATAGCGGTACATATGTTAAGCGATATCAGAGAAATTGTAGACACACCGCAAAGAAAAACAAGATGGAGTCTACTGTCACAATTTCAGATTAAAACACTTAACCACACAATATACATCGCTCTACATCCAACTAGGCAGTTCAAGAACTAGTCCGACAATACTTCGAACAAGATACCCCTTTACTTTAGAACTGGTGCCGCCTGCGCAGAAAGAAAGCGCCAAGTCTCAAGGCCGGGCCCACATATAGATCGCCCAGTTTAGCACATTGTGCCGACTTGCCGAGATACTAACTGCGCTAACAATGGCATGTGCTAGTGACAATGTTTCACTGTCTGTAGTGATAAAATAAGGATTTGGTAGTTAAATGGCAGAGAAATTCGATAGTAAAGTTGAAAGAGTAGTAATCGAAGTAATTTAACGAGAAGACCATTTCAAGTCACGGATGTCGGACATGACACCATAAAATTGATGGGAATAGAAAAGTGGAGAGTTGATAAAACTTCTCGCTAGTGTCTCGAAAAATCCATGGGAAAGTTGGAACAAAAATATAATATCACGCCTTACTTCCGCGAAGGGTGGAGCAGAGATCTTTATTTATTTATTTAAACTTTTTTTTTTAAATTTATTTATTTAAACACACAACTATCATCACAGGCTTACCCAATACAATAGTGTAGTTATAATAGCTTACAATGGTTCGACTTACAAGTTTGTGATCAAGGAAGAGTAATCTTAAAAAATGCGACCTGTGTGAATTCGCTCAGAGTACAATTGAAGCAGTCAATCTGTTGTGACACCATATTGAGTGTACGTAGGGCGCGGGTGTAGGGGGGATCTACCTCTAGTACACCCATAAATCGCGAGTTTCGTTTAAGTCCCATGTAATAAGAGGCAAGACTATTGCTGTCAGGCCAGCCTGTCATCATCCGGCAAAAATCCAGACTCCGGGCTGCTACTAATTCCAGATAGGAAAACCGAATAATACTTTACCAGACCTGCAAATCAAACCCAGGTCCTTCTGCACGGTTGTAGCTTTTGCGACCACTAAGACCAACGAGGCAGTCAAAGAAAGGCAACTGTTTTTTTTTACATTATACAACGAATTTAATAGCACCTTAAAATAAATGGGCTTGAAGAATGAAAAGTCTACGTCATGCGGTCTAAGTCCATCATTATTTATTCATGCTGAATTCCTAGACTGACCGATCGATATTGGTAATAGTAGAAGCCAAAGTAACCTTGAAAGTCAAGCCAAGTAACCAAGGTATTTCATAAATGTTAGACTAAATGTTGCCCTCGACATCGTCTGCGATACATGAAGACTGTCCTTCTTCAGGTCCCAGCCTACCTATAATTGTGTCTTCCATAACGACTGGCTCAGTGGTTTAAGTTAGTGAAAAGGTAGCAATGTGTGTAAAAGAGACTTTCTCTCGCATTTATAATATTAGTTTGGATAAGCCATACGAGGACAAATCAAAACGGGTACTTCTCTAAATATTCTCATTTGTTAACGTAGGTGGCTTTCAAATGAGTTTTTTTTTTTTTGTTTCATACTTTTTTAAGCGTGATTTTTCAGAAGTCGGTTTTTTGAACTTAGTTTTTTTTTTTTTTCAAATTATTTTGGGGTTAACTAACAACATTACATATTTCAAATCAAACAATCGTAGTTTGATTTTTTGTCCTGTAATCAATGGTCAAGACGTTTCCAACGATACCTCATTTGTCGAATTAATTATTTTAGAAATTATGAGAAACAGATGAACATACTTATATACCCATTTACATACCGGTCAAAATCATAACCCTCCTCTTTGCTTGCCGTAGTTTGGTAAAACCGGGTGCTTCTCTAGCCAAGTACAATTTAATAGTCTATTAATAAAATCAAAGATGGCCGCACCAATTCCATTGCACATGAATGCACGAATCACCAATAACCCGTCAATCCCGCCTGACGAGTTACCTCTGCACGCTAACATACAAAGAGATGCGTTGTTGCTACTCGTACTAAACTTTCTCCCGATAACCTTTCGGTTACTCTCGAACTGATCTTGTATCGGTTGACCTCACGACGAGTTCTTTGCTGTCCGTACGCGGCTGCTCGTTTTCTATACATACTGTTCTTCTACTCCAAATGCGTCGCGAACTTGCGATCTTGATAGCCGGGGCGTTTGTTTGTCGTGTCTGGTTTAGGGCTGCTGGTAAATTTGGTTCGAAAATGAAAGTTAATTTATGTATTGTGGCCTTAATTAGACGTTCCGGTGTTAGATTAAATCGCGTCTTTAGAAATGGCAATAACTTGCGTTCCTTTAGGAAGGGTAGTTGAAATGTCTGATATCTATGTATGTAATGAAGAATCTCTAATAATAGAGTTTAAAGAAAGAACAGCGCATTTGAACAATTTGCCTGCAGATCTCTTGTACACAGGAGTCATTTAACATTATCATTAAGAAAGTTACCAGCCCTACAAAGAACCTAAGAACAATCTATGCTGAACCCGATATAACCAAACAAGTATCACAGACACGACAAAAACACGAGACCGATGCATCGATACCATCTACCGAGTACCGAGGTATCGATCGATACCATACGATCGAAAAGAGCGCAAGGTCGCGCTTTGTGCGCGTGCGCAACCATTGTTGTATCAACACAGTTGGCTGTTATTGTTTTTTGCACGGTATTGATATTTAATTAGATATTATTTAGACTACATTTGGATCACTCATGTGGGTCATTGTCAGTTACATGTTACATCGAAGATGGCTATGTTAGAAATGTTGATTCAATCATATTTGAAACATTGATGTTATGTATTGCCAATACGTTTCACAACTTGAATCATTGTGGATGATTCTAATTATTCAGGTAAAACAAGCACTCTACATCTTGTCAGTAGCACTTAGCGCAAGATTTGTATACGTTTTTCTCCAAGCTAATAAGGGAAACGCTTTTCTTGACAGCGTGGGTTGGGCGCTAGCGGTTGAAAAGTTGCCTACAGGAGCAATTAGTGTGCGAACACACATCGCCACGCCCTCGTCTACACGTCTGATGCCTGCCTACCTTCGTGGAACAACACCACTTTCCCTGATACATAATGACAGTCGTTAAGGTTTCTTCACGCGATATCTGAACCCCGATACTAATGTCGGAGGACGAATTAATACTTCAGCTATTACCGTTCCTTGCTCCGTGTTCGACATTGTCGACGACCGATAGACGAACAACGCAATTAATGTTTTGTCAACAAGTAATTAAAGTCCCAAGCGGTCGCTGGGACTTACCAATTTACTACCTACATACAGACTTTATAAAAAATTACAAATACTTAACATTCAAGGTAAGATATGCTCATTTGTTCATTTAAAGAGTTTGTTAATTCACTTATGACAGACGGTGATTGATGTCGTACGTAGCATTTAATTGGTGACTGCGATTTGTAACTTACGCGCCGAGCTAATTGCTATATCGACACAAACATCGGGATCTCGATTAGGTATATAATGTCTAATGGCGACTGGTAATAAGATGTAATAAATCATCTCCGAGGTTGACGCACCGGGATGGAGGGCGAACGATATCGGCGGAAATGGATATTATGATAACGATGCGCCCGCGCAGCTCGCCGTGCGCTGCAGGGTTAGCGTGCCATTTGCTATAATGCGAGGGACGGTAATGTATGCTAAGGAGCCTCGATTGAGTCGTACATTTTAAATTCATTGACGCTTGTATAAACAAAGGCATGAACATTTCTGTACTGCCTCAAGTATAAAAGCCCTTACATGTTGAAATCATATTTCTGTCTTTGTTATTATAATATATCGTTCGATTCATTCCATTTATCCGGCGCAGTTGGACGACAACGACTGTCTTAGCATGTGACTGCATAAATATTGAAATTTTATTGATCGCTAGCCTATTACAGCTGCAGGCTAACTGGACCGAGTACATTTCGTAGTCGGTATCGGCTGCCAACTTCATTCCTTCTTTGGGAGGAGTGCGCGATAGCTGCGTCGAATGATAATATGACTGAAGGGGGGTATTATCAGCCGCACAACGGTGAACCTTTATTTCCGCATTGTGGTGCACTGCTAGACAAGGAACCTGCATTAGCCGAGCTTTGTCCACGGCGGCCGTGCGGCCACGCTAACTGTATGCGCACAATGGCTCAGAGCGCGACACTCAGTATTCCGGGCACGGCGAGCCGCCTCACATCAAAGGCGCAGTAAATTACATGCTTATCTGAACGCAGAGTAGCGGTGCATGTGTCGGCACATGCCACTCAATGGTGTTCAGCACCCGTCTATTACCAGTCTATCCCTGCCCGTGACCTACCTCAATATGGGTCATTGCCAGAGCGCCGTAGAATTTTACGATAATCGCTTGCGAAACTACCATTGGCAAAATTTCAAGATGCTGTAGTGGCGTCTGTAGTACGTCTGACGGGATCGTGGCTGAATCTGCGCGCACGCAGTGAATCATCACCGCCACATAGTACGCCGCGGAATGGAGTTGCGTCCATTGTGATGACGACTCCCGCTGAGATGCTTTTTTTCTTTTTGGTGGATGCGATTTTATTCTTAATTTCTCCAGCCGAGAGTTCACTTTCGGTTTCATGCGCGGTGAATCCGGTGCGTCTGGACGCTGTGTGTGATTTTAATTTTAGAATAACGGAAACCGCGGCGCGGCGCTCGTCGCGGCGGAGTTGCGTTTTCTCGTTTATTTTCCCCTCGGCCTTCGCATGAATGGGATGCCGCGCGTCGGGCACTCGGGCCGGCGGTCAACGTTCAGCCGCGGGCCGCTTTCATTTCAGGCGCGGACACTCAATAATATCGAATGGATTTATGGTTCATTAAGGTGGATGGATGATTATCTCAGATGCCATTTTGTCGCTAGATGGCGCTAGATCCACAATTTGGAACATTTTCAATTTTTACGCCTAACTTAGAAATCTTTAATAGATAACTTTATTATATGCGAAACCTAGGGCATTAACTTGATTTTTTTAGATAGTCACTGTGCTTGTTAACTGGTCTCATACAAAGATTTGTACATTCTAAAGATTTAGCCGCTTGACTTTACTCTTTACACACACATGCAAAGTAAATAGTAGTAACTTTCGACACCACTAGATGTCGTTTTATTCAAACAGTTTAAAATGAAATTAATATAGGTACACTGTCCCTATAAGTTGTAGTAATGTGACTGAACCTAAATTGTAATGTGTAAATAGTCATCATCTCAGCCGCAAGACGTCCACTGCTGGATATAGGCCTCCCCCTATTTGGGGGGCTTTGCCATAATCACCACGCTTGGCAAGCGGGTTGGCGATCGCAGTGTGATGGTAAAATGCATAGAGAACGCTGCTGCCCATTCTCTAGTAAATCCCTTAGTCGCCTTTTACGACACCCACGGGAAGAAATGTAAGGCAGAAGAAGGAATGGAAGTGTAAATAGTGACGTGTACTAAATAAATAAAAGACTATTTATTACATTGTAAAGCTTTTTATTGTACCCTACTATAAATTAATAATATTTATTTAGTAAAAAGGGGTTAATATTTTCATAAAAATAATGTTTTATTTACTCTCACTACATTTACTTAGATAGTTTCCGTTTGGATTCAAACCATCGAGTCATACCACCATACAAAGATAACATACTTTTTTAAATATTTTGATATTTACAATTATGATTTTGAATTTAGTATTAGAAAGAATTATGTATGTAGATTACAATATAAATAACATCATACGTAACTATATATAACGGCACATGTATCTTACATAACAACACAAAGGGGTTGCTAGCTAACCATAACATTTATTAATGTTTCAAGAATACCTACTTATGATACAATTTTGAACTGCAATAAATATTCTTTTACAATTGAATTGTTAGGCTGGTACCTAAATACATGAGTGAAACTTATCTACACAGAAAAATCTTATGAACTAACAAAATAACACAAACTATACATCGCTACGTGCAAAAATAGCTTATTAATTATTCTATAATGTTCCCACTGCTGAGACTCAGGCCTCCTCTGAACTGTGGTGATGAAATAATTTACACTCAGCAAAGTGCCGGCTTGGATTCGAACCATCGACTCGTACCACCATACAAAGATACTTATAAATATTATAATAAAATATCTTCTTTTCTACGCGCTACTTTTTGCAGTCGCCGCCGCCGCCGCGCCGTATCAGTCTTCTGCTTGTCACTTTTTACTTCCATTTATATAATTTCCGTGCGATCTGAATCAAATGCTGGAAGACGCAGTTTTCGCTGCAACAAATGAATTTACACAGTTTTGTTAGACTATTCTTACTGAACCCACACCTCAGAGACCTGCGGAATAAGTTAGGAAATGAGTAAGACTTATATTTTTATACCTTTTAATTCCTTGATGTCTAGACATTTAGCATTTTTCTCAACTCTTCTCAATATAATTTCTGGCAGTACACGTTTTAAAAAATGTTACCAACTTCGGCATCATAGCGTTGATAACTTCCTCATCCCGGTTAACTTCTATGACAGTCAATGGTTGGGTGACAGATATAAAGCAAATGAAGTAACATTTATTCATTTTGGTAATTCGCAATTGACCCTGGACCTAGAATCAAAATAATAATAGCTGTTAAAAAGAAACAATCCAAGAAATACATTATTTTTATACATACATACCAAGAAATAATGATATTTGTTACACTGAACATTGTGTAAAATATGTTGTACTTTGGTATTGTCAAACATAAACTTCATCACAACAAACAAGCAAAAGCGTACTAATGTAATGAACACAAAAATATGGTATCAAGTTGGGACTTACCATTCCAGATGAAGAATCAAAGTTGTGACCATATGACCTTCTTCAAGTCAACAATACGGTACCCTACCAAACCTGATAAGTTGTCACTTGATGTTCTTTCCACAGTTAGTTGATAAGCTTCAGTCTCTGAATCGGGTTGTGGCCAATCAAAATCAACAGTCTCTACTTGCTCTGTAACAGATTCAACTGTATTGAAGCTAGAGCTGCAGGCTATGGCTTCGTATCGAATTTCTGGTATACCACGCGAATAGGTTTAGGGCGTATCTTAAGCTGTCGAAAGGTTGGACAGCTGATGACGATCTTGAGTTGAATGTGGACTGAAATAAAAGATATGTTAAAAAAACAGTGTTGAGAGACAGAAAAATATTGATAGGTCTGTAGGTACCTAAATACAACAGGGCAAACCGCGGTTTCTTCCACTACCTTCTGTTTCTTGTTACGCCATGCTTGCATGCTTGTTGTTCCTTCGCTTGCTTTCGGCTGCAAGGAAAAATGGCTGTAAACGAAGACTACAACACGAACCAACGAGTATCAAATAACCTCCACTCACGTAAATCTGATTCGAAATCTTATGGGAATCTAATTTACTCACTATAGATCACTAAAAGAACTTCCATGATGTCTTTTCAATACAGCTTGCACTTTTTTCCGTGATTTTCGCGGTCCTGAATACACATGTCGTATACATTTATGCAAGTTTATTAGTCGGGTTCATCTTAGGCAGTTCAGTTGCAATTCAATCTGAAATCAAAAAGAATAATTACAAACAACAGCAAATGTATCTTATTTATGAAATGTTTCAAGAAACAGAAATAACACCACCATCAAGCTGTTGTTTTCAGAGAGAATATCTGAAATTTGTAGTATGTCATGTGACGACAATCAACGAGTGTTGCTAACGTTTGATTTTGTATTTCATCTTCTAAATCTTACACTTTTGTAAAGTTTTAAGGGTAATTAATTACCATTATAATAATACTCTATATCACCTTGAAAATCATTCATTGCACATAAAAATAACACTTACCGTCAATAAAACACAAAAACGCTTCACTTTTGAATAAAAACCAGGGCTTTGAATAACGTTAAAAATTTGGTATCGTTACTTTCATCGGACGAAGATAACGTTATTAGTAGAGGTCACGTAATGCTTGATAACGATACTTGGCATACGTTTTACCGGTAACTGAGTACCGTTAATTTTTTATTTATTTTCTTTCATCTCTTTCTTTCGTCTACATTATTGAAGTTGCATTTGCACCGTTTGATTGGCGATGTTGCCGTAGAGCGCCGCCGCCCATGGCGTGCCGCTTAGGTTGCGCAGGTTGACAACAACGCATTAGGTAACGATGTGATAAGAGAACGGTGTGGTGTAAAAGAAGATGTAGTGACAAAAATTGAAAAAAGTATGCTTAGATGGTTTGGTCATGTTGAGAGGATGAATGAAGGTCGGCTCACAAAAGGTATTTACAAGGCAGATGTGAGTGGAAACACCGGGAGGGGACGCCCTAGGAGGACATATAGGGACCTTATTAGTGATATTCTTCAGAAAGGTCAGGTGCGTAGTACTCGCAACCGGCGTGTGTGTATGACCAATTTTATGAACCTAAACGAGGCAAAAGAAGTGTGTAGAGATCGTAGCAGGTGGCGTTCCGTGGTTTCTGCCTACCCCCATGGGAAAAAGGCGTGATTCTATGTATGTATGTATGTAAAAGTATCGATACTAGTAACGTTAATTGGTAACGTTATTTTATAGATTCGATACCAAAGTATCGTTACCCGTTTTACCGTTAAAATATTAACTTTATGAAAATAACGTTACTTAACGATACTTATAGTGTGAATTTGGTAACGTTAACAAGCCCTGATGAAAACTGTTTCACGGATGGCACTCATTTGAATGGTTCTCAGTAGTAGGTAGCACAGTTTTTTTTAAGTAATAATAAACATGGTAAATATCTCGTTTTAAGTTCTAATGATACTGGTGTTTATTGTTTCGTGTGGATTTCATGACAAAGTCTCTTCCGAGCCCCTTTTCTTTAATAAAAAAACCTCGTCGTAAAGTTTAGTTGCTAAATTGGTGTCCAGATTCTTAAATATTATACCAAAATGTTAAATTTTGCGTTGAAGTTATAGTAACACCCACCACATTTGTTTACCATTTATTTTATTGAAATTTCAATGCGTACTATTTTTATTTTTGAATTCTTAGCAAAGTACGATCTTTTAAAATGTATGGTACGATCTTCTAAAAAATAAAGTTGGCAACCCTGCTTGACGCATTTTGTGTGTGCTAATAATACTAGTAAAATAAGCAATTATGAAAAATCAAAGTGGTTTGTCTGTGTATTCACTAATCTTGCTGGTTTCACATGAATTATAAAAGAATAGAAGAATAAATATGATTCAATCAATAGATGTACGTAGTACCTACGTTTCACCATTGTGTAGGTAGCTTCGCTGATCGCCTGATTTAGTTATAACTTACTTATACATCAAATTCTATTCTCTGATTTTATTCAACCCAAACCAATGGATTAGTACCTAAGCGTATCAGAATGTTATCAGTACCTACTTACATACATTAAAAAGATTTTTAAATCTGGAAAGTCGTGTACTAGTAACTACTTACTACATATTTAAACTAGATAATACAATAATTACATTAGTATTGTATCTGTGTGAACCAAGGGCAGATCGCAGAGATATTTTTTTCACTTTATGTAAAGCATTCTTTCTCATTCCATAATAAAAAACATTTTATCAATCATAAAATGTTAACTCCGCGGGCAAACCCGCGCGCCCGGCGCTAACTTGCTAGAAACACAATATTCTGGAAACGATTCGCAAGTTTTCAAGACTCAAGTAATCACGCATTGACGGTATGGCAACAACGCGGTGTGCGCGCGCTGCCTCTAGAATGGCAACGTCGCATTATCGAATTTAAAAGATAAATTCTTTTAAAATGTTCGAATATCGAACAGCGCCATCTATTATGAATGTTTACTAATCGTAAACTCGTAACACAACAGCAACCAACTTTCTCAGTGGTTCTATAAATTTCTGTCAGATGGCGCGATTCAGGTCACTCACACATGTAAAGATTTTTCGTTTTTTATTCGGTCTAATTCTCCTAGAAATACTGTTTTTTTTATAAAATTTGGGCTATACGCGAACATAATACATTATAAAGTCTCATTACAGTTGCTTTTATTCTGCAGAAACTGTTTATTTACCGAGATTTCCACACCTGAAAAATGTATGGCGAGGGCTATCTAGGCATTCACCTTAAGCCGTGTACGGTGGCGGTGCATTCCTGGCTGCGGCGCTGACGGCTCGCGATTTGTTAAATAAACATAATTTCGGTTCGTCGAACTGCGCCAGAATAAACACTACTGCGTGCTCCGTTCTAATATGGAGAGGGAAAGCGGCGGCGGGTAGTGAAGTGACAAATTCCTCGGCACGTGGCGCGTGTGACACCCGCGGTAACATGAGCGGAAGGAATGCGCCCCACAGGATTGGAAGCCCTTCAAACTATTCGTGTTAACATCACGAGGTTCCAACAAGGGATTAAATAAAATACTTTGAAATTTGTTGCTTCACAATTTCTTGCAGACCTTACTTGTAATGTATAGGGACTATATCTCAAAATCAAGCAATTTCTCTACAAAATGAAGTGTTCCGTAGAGCACAAGACAAAGAACCATTAATATTTTCAGTGATAGTACCGCGCAAGGAATATTTGCGGCAACCAGTCCGTGGCGGAGCATTAAAATAATGTATTTATTGTACAGTTGGCACATTAAGAAGTTAGCTAGAATGGAGCTCATTAAGTATTAGATTTTATTCTAATGCCGTAGTGAGCCGTTGTTGAGATTTTATCCGAGGAGTCATTACTTCGTGTGGCACGTAAAACGTTAACTTTTACGTTTGGAAACTCGGAAACGCACTTTACAAACGTCAGGATTCACAGTTTTATGTGCGAGGTCTTGGAAATGTTTTCATATAAATGCTTTTTGTGTGTTAAAAATGTTTTAAGAAAGCTAAGGCGATAATTTTGTTGGTCGCATGCTAATCTTGGCGCAGTCAGGTTTAGTACTTTCTAGGAAAACGGTTTAAATGGTAGTGTATGATTTATGGCTGGAAATATAAGTGGTTGTCACATGGGTAATAAACTACACCTAGTTACTTTTCTGGGATCTATAGAACAAAGAACGAAGTTCCATAGATTGGCTAGAAGACCCCAATTTCATGCGCCCTATAAATCCCATGAAAAATGAATTTAGGCAGCGGGACCCAAATATTTGCGAAAACCAAACACGTTTGATAGCCTTACCAAAAAATGTAGGTCCGTTTGTGTTTGCACAATGATATTATTTGGCAATATTTACGTTGGTATTTCAGTCCACGCGCCTCTGATATTTATAGGGAACCCACCGAAAAAAATATATTTATGGTGAGCTCCCGTTTGGTTCCGCGCAATCGAAATATATTTTCCATAAATAGGAGCGATATTTAAGTCACGTGTATTAAATAGTGTTTTGTAAATAACCTTATTAAAACGTACAGGTACAAGTTTATAAACTTACCATATTAAAATGTTAAATTTTCAAGTTAAAGTTTTTAATTATAGTTATGCTACAAACAATAATAAAAACACATTATTTTACTATATTATAGAATGTACAGAAATAGCCAAACACAATGAAAATCAAGGCAGGTTTTACTTTTAGCCCTAGAAGCGCGTGACAAGCGCGTGACATTCAAGCTGACTCATTCAACCGGGAGGCCAGCGCTGTTTAGGTAAAAAAGTAAACACGCAACACATACATACATACACAGGTCCATTGACACATGCAGACAGACATATGTAAGTAGAGTAGGTACATAACTACATACATTGTGGGAAAACTGGTTCGGTTTTATATAGCCTTTATGATGACTAGCCCAGTTCAGATTAGTTCTAGATCGGCGAAGAATCGCCAGAGGGTATTTAGACTAAATTATAGCTTGCTCCAAATACTGACATTAATGTTTGGTATAAATAATGAAGTTTAAGGAGTGGGTCGCGATATCTGACAGCTGGTAAGAGGAGTTGATCGTTAAATTATATTAGCTTAGCTTAAAAGCTCCGGGCAGATAATATTTGGGAAAATAATTTCGGAGAACTAAAATGTGGAGAGCGTCCTCCCACAGAATTATTGAGGTCGTATAAATAAAGAGGACACTTATGCAATTTTAAAGATTGATGTGAGAATAAAAGGACAACACACAAATATTTCAGCCGATAACAAATTCAAACATATTGAAGTAATCAATGGAGGTAGAAAAAGAGCAGCAAAATATAGGAGCTAGAGAAAAGATGGATGGATTGCGTGAGGAGTGATATGGAAGAAAATGGAGAGGATGTTAGCGTGACGGTTGACAGGGGAAAGTAGAAGAAGGAAACCTGTTTCGCCGCGTCCAGGTAACACAGAATATATGGGTACGGACAGGAAAATGAGGAAGATAATGACGAAGATGATGAGGGACAGAGCAGAAAAAGAAACAATCGGAAAAGAAAACCAGACCAAACAAAACGCGTCATTTCTTAAATAAGACCAAATGCAACCCAAACAAACCGCACTCAGCGCCATACTCGTAAATACGAAAATTAAAACATGTCAGACAATGGCATTTCCGCTGCGAACTGTTTACAATATTAATTAACACCGCACTTTGCATTGCTTCACCAATTAATTCTCTGTGGCGCTCAATTGAGCACGTGTTGTGCATCTACTTCTTTGTTGACCACGTTGTACATTAATGTATGGGTTCTCTCGTGTTAGCCGGGGTCTGGTCTATATGGTTTAGTGCCCATTTTATATGGGAGACTAGTTACAGAGGAGCTGTTTTGATTGTTTACTTAAAATTGAATTCACACCTTCGTACCCGGAACTGAAAGTAGGCAATATTGTGTTGTTTATTAATACTTGTGATTGTTCCTTGGCGATTTGAACGCCACATCCCAGAAACCTACGTTTCTTACTATGTAAACAAACCTTTATGTTGTTTTCATTACCAGAATCTTCAATAATAAAAACTCGTCTGTCTGTGACTCACCTGCAACAAGTAAAAAAACAAGAATTAGTTAAAGCAATAAACAAAATCTCCATGCCTGCGCAGGAGTCGCGAAATTGGACCTGTTATACGAGATTTTAACACACAAAAAGCGAGTGTGTAAATCAAAACGGTCGTGGGAAGGAATCGTTAAACGTTAGACCCGTTGCTAAAGCAATCATTGTTGTAACCTATATTTTCATAATTTATTGGTAGCTAAATAAAGAGCAACTGGCAACATTTGTAACTTTGTGACACATTGTCTGGCAATGATAATTAGAAGGATACGATATTTCTCAAGGAGTTGGTCAATAACGCTTTAATAAGAAATTCTTCTTGCCACATTAATGTCATACTTCACATGACGTTTATTAATACTTTGTAGTTTTAAAGCCCAGCAATTAAATAGGTATCTAAAGATATGCCAAGAATAATGAAAAGCACAGCAGTCGTATTGCTCAACTTAGTACACAAGAAGTGTAAATTACCAACCAAGATATCAAGACGATGTGAAGAAACTACCATATTGAAATAAAACTCAATCTCTTCCACAAAATAGAGAAATCAAGTTCACACATCATCATGATGGACCAGCGAGCGCAAACAACGTTGATGTGTTAATAAAAACGATCGTAGTGGTCAGCAGACGTGGCGCAACATACGGCGCGTGGGCCGGTGCAACGGCCACTACTCTGCGCCCACGCAGCTCTGAAGACATAGGTAACGCGCTAACTTCCACACTATTTGAAAACTTGTGAAATGTAGATTTTGAAGATGATGAGGTCATTGTAATGGATGATAATTGAAGGAAAGTGAATGTTGAATTGGAAACTTAGCGTCAATTGATCAGAAAATTGAGAGCTAGGCTAGAAAAATAAAAGTCTTGAGTAGAAAACATAATGATGGAAAGTTGGTATTTCAATAGAAAACATGGTCACGACTACAAAGCAAATATTAAGATGACAATTATTTAATTGAGTCTTTTTGTTGCCTTTAGTATGGGTAAAATAAATTAACACTTACAGGATTCTGAGATGACAGACACAAAGATTTACAGAAATGGAGGTTTATTACGAATTTTTGGACGGAGTTTACATTGTAAGTAATTACATAAACGCGGTAGTAGGGGTCACATTTCATCATCCGATTGGATGATGAAAGCGATGTTTACATTAAATTGAATTTAACAAGATGTAATGACGGCTGCGTAATTGAATTTGGCTGTCAACGACAAAGGTCGGCCATGTACGACAGATAGTAATTTAATAAATAATTTAACCAAGAAATTATGATATTTACATAAATGAGGTGTCCATTGAACGTTGAAATTCAAATAAACGCCGACGCTATTCCAAAGGTCGCTCATTGAATTCGTTCAATAGGAAATTCTTGATGTAAGATTGTATTGGATTTATCGTAATTGTTGAACATTTTTCGAATCGTACGTTAATGACTTGAAGGCTTTAATCAGATTTTATCTATTTTATTCAACGAGGCATGCCTTTATCTGGATTAACCTTGAAGGGACGATGACTGAATACCTATTATAGCTTAGCTTGACCCAGATTCTACCAAGAATACTACTATGATTCATTGGAAAGAAATGGAACTTCCAAAAATATAAACTTAATATTTTTCTCGCAATACAGTTTCGACATAACTTATGAAGGTTATCAACCTAAGGACCTGAGGGCCGTTTAAGCCTATTCATATTTAAATGAAATCACATTTCCTACCACATAATGTGGTCGTTTTTATGTATCTACAAATAGTACAAGCACATTTTTAAACGCGGTCCCATTGATAGTCGCTACTTTATTTACATAAATGTCCACTTCATTTAGTAGTAAGCGATCCTTGTGCCTGTTATCTAAGGGAGTGGGCACAATCAAGTCTGCCTCGTATTTTCCCTTTTTGACTGTTAAGATTTTGTTTTCGTTAATATCACAGATGGCTTGTTGAGTCAGGTTAACCAAATAAGTTTTTGAGGACTCTTTACCTCATGACTGACCAAGCAATACCAGAATCAACTATTATCATTTTTGGTAGAGTATCCAGTTTCCAACACCCACAATAACTCGTTTTATTCTCGTATGAATGCAAAATCTTGGAAGCTGTCCAGCACAATCCTTAAAAGAGCAAAATATTAAGTACAGTGTTGTGCCAAACTTTGAGCAATAAAGACGTCTGGCGCAGCTTCTATATCTGTGAACGGAACTTGCTAAGGAGCTTAGCAATGGAATCCTCGTTGAAAACTGCGTCCTGAATAACATTTACATGGCCTGAGTCTACAGTATTATCCATTAAACTTTTAGAGTGCTGTTGTGGACAGCGTTGCATTAAAACTTGGGAAATAATCCTTTAGTTGGGCACAATAGAGCTGTTTCCCCTTCAGATATTTCTTGACACAAAACTGAACCTTAATTTGCTGTTTTCGTAAGAACTAATATAAAATCTAGTGTGTCCGTATCCTAAGACCACACGGGTGTCTGTCTAGCCAAACCCAGCAGACGGGCAGCAATTTATTCGCGACTACGACCCCACAGCGTCGCATCTGCGTACGTTCATATTGATCTCGTTGACTCGCTGTTGAACCGATTCACGCACTATCATAATCGTATTATTTACTACTTGGTCGTGTGAGCGAAGATTGAGTCCTTTTGGTTCTGTAGATATAATACGTTCTATATTGGCTTTGGCAGCTCTAAATAGAAAAACAAGCACATTTGAGGGTTCTCTATCAAAATGCATATTTTCATCATCTGCAATTTTTTATCGTCCCAGAAGATCAGTGTTGTAGTACAAATAACGTGACTAAAGCGGATGAATCAAAGCAGCAATTAAGAATTTCATGCTTCCTCAAGAATTCGCAAACTTCAAAAGCTTAGTTCACAAGAATCTCGGAAACACTAATTGAATCAGTAAAATGATTTAACGATAAACAGAAATTACATGCTCCAGCCGTAACCAGTAACGATTTAATAACCTTTCTTCGTATCTTTCTTGCCTGTGAGTTTACCCATGCGTCCTGAATGCGTGTTCTTCAATTACAACATACGTGATGAGTAAGCTCAAATGCCATACAAAAAGCAAAGTCTTTGCAAAATTGTAATCGCAAGAAATAGTCTAGTGGGTGGTCTACACGCTTTTTGATGAGTTAACTAATTAAAAATTATCGTCATCTTGGAAGATAGCAGAATTTAAAAAAAAGATACAGTCTTGTTTGATTGGCGGTCTGTAACATTGATTCGCCTCTTAAGGAACCCACGATTGAAGTCCGTCCAGAGCATATGGCAAGAAGTGCTGTAGTTAACTGATTCGTACGGCTTGCGCAAGCGCACATCTTCTCAATTAGCCGCCATTGCGCGCTGATTGAGTCCATACTTCATAGTTAGCTTTATTAATGTTTTCTCCTCACAATTACAGTCCTATCGCAGAGGTGGGCTTTACATCTAGAGTAATGGTCGCAGCATGTTTAATCACAGTTTTGTTGTAGCTATTAATTATTGCGGGCCATGCCTGTGTAATCTCTTCATTCTGATTAATTTTCATAAATAATATAAGCTCTTGATCGAGGTGAGAGCTTATCGTGTGAGCAGGAAATAAAGTAACGGTTTCTAGGGCAGCTGTTATGGGTTTTCTGATTAAAATGGTGCACTTGGCAACGTCAGTAAGGCTTATTTTGTTTTCTTCAATCATATACCGATCAGATCAGGACTGGTGGTGGCCCAGTGGTAACAGCTACCACTTACGGGCTATAGATCGTATGTTCGATCGTTCCTCGGTTGTGTAAATTATTTCAGCACAACAGCTCACAAAACGGTAAACATGGTAAGGAAACCGATATGTCCTAGAATCAAAAATATCAAGACATGTGACATCCACCAAGTAGCACTGGGCCTGCGTGGTAGATTACGGCCCAGGCCTCTTTTCAGCTCTCTCTTCTCATCTCTCTCTCTTCTCTTCTCAAGAAGCCTGTATTCTAGCAGTGAGGCTAATTATACAGGGTGTCCCAAAAATCAACGTCAAGCCGAAAACGGTTGATAGGCCAGGTGGTGACAGTTATCACAAAAATAATAAAAAAAATCTAAGTTAAGTACTTTTCAAATTATTGTGACTACAAATCTTTACTTTTCATTTTTTTTTTGTGAGTGATGTTACCCTGAATAACCCTTCTGTAAACTATAGTCCAAAATTAAAACACAACTACCTAAGTTTTAAAGAAAACATCACTTTTTTGCTCCACCATGTACTAAAAATTATTAAATCGCCCAACTTTAAGTGACTGTACTGAAAAAAAAATGCTTAACTTAGATTTTTTTTATTTTTTGTCTGATAACTATCACCACCTGGCCTATCAACCGTTTTCGGCTTGACGTTGATTTTTGGGACACCCTGTATATATTTATGCAAATCATATTCCGAATTTATTATTCGCTTTCGAGTAAATAGTCTGTATCAATCAATATCATGTTTCCGAGACTTTCAGAGCTTAGGCATACGAAAATAATATTATTCAATTTTTATTATAAAGAATTCACGTCCGCTATTTTTACATTATAATCACATAAAGTGTCATTGTTATTCCGTCGCACTAAGCTTTTCTATATTCGGTATGCATATTTCTGAGCAGATATGGAAATTTAATTGCGGTGCGACCGCGCGGCGTCCCGACGCCAGCCGACCAATTAAATGTATTGATAGCAATAATACCTTTTATGGTAAGTTGTCATGTAACATCACACGTGACACCTATTATGGCTTGAATGTTAGTGAATGTGACACAACTTACTGTCAAAGTTATCATCATCTGCCTAGCGTTTTCCCAACTATATTGGGGTCGGCTTCCGGTCTAAGCGGATGACCCATGTCCTGTCATTTTACATGGAATTACTGGCTAACATGATATCCCTTGGTAAGACTGGTTGTCAGACTTTCGGGCTTCTGACGACCCAGAGCGACTGTCCAAGTTCTACGACTGACAGTCGGGACAAACGGCTTAACGTGCCTTCCAAGGCACGGAGGGGTGTGTAAAGATGGTCCCTAATCCACGGACCAACCGCGGCAAGTAAAGATTAACCTGATCGATCGAAACGTACGACTGTTGCCTACTACTTAGCCACAAGTCCACTTACAGTCTATGTATGCATAGATTTATTGACCGTATACGTAATAAAATTAAACATGGCGACGAAGTTACGATTAGTCAAGATGATTACATCTTAAATCGTGAACGAAAAAATCGGTCAATTCTATTCAAAATGTAGGCGGTAGTTAATGGCTGGCGTTATAGCATTTTCTTTTAAGTATAGGTTTGACATTTAAGAATAGATAAATGGCGGTCTAAATAAATACAAATTATCGTTTAAAATTGCTAATTTATTTTGCGTGAATGCGAAATTTTACGAATCCTGAACATTAACCTAATTTATTGTTTCCTGTCGACCGCTATATTACTCGTTTTTAAGAGACACACACGACAATGCGCCACCATTTTACCACTTAAAGAAATTCCATATGCACACTTAATCGTAACCTGGTCTATTTGACCTGGGGCGATCACAAATAACGTCCCTCTGTCCGCCGCCGTGAATGGCCCGGCCATTCATCGAGAGACGGTTAAAGACGCCCATTCAAGCGACCCACGCATGCCGTGTGTGACTCCCGTGACCTGGCCATAGTACCGGCTAAAAATACCAGTGGACGTGTTGCATCTACCTTTAGATAAATTTATAAGATAGAATGGTGAGCATTGCCAATAGAGAATGGGTTCATTGATGGAACTATCACTTTGAATGACGTAGATTTTAATAACTGACAGTAATTAGGTGGAATATATGAAACAGTGGTGAAGCTATAAGTGAGAATTATGAGAACTTAATGAAGTAAGAGCAATTTATATTCTTGTTAGCCCGTTGAAAGCAACGACTTGTTCAAAACTCAATAATATACCACACCAGCTGCGCTTTCACCCGTAAGTCTTGATCCCGTAGGAATATCGGAATAAAAACTATCCTATGTTAGAACATGTGCCAAGTTTCATCCAAATCCGTTCAGCTGTTTTAGGGTGAAAGCGTAACATTTTTTTTTTTATCATCACTCAGTATTATTTTATGCGACGAAAAATAACAAAGAAATTAACTACCAAACAAGAATGACGAATTAAAACCAAAATTTCACGAACTTAATAAGTAACAACAACACGATACATACGGCATACACCCGGAACTACTAAAACCCTTGGCACGCAAACCACACCATGACTCGAAAGAAAAATTGAAAGAAACTACCAATACAACATCATTGAACAATTTCCACTAAACTAGAACAACGGGTCATGGGAAAGCCAAACGCGGAAATCGACGAACAATGATAGCTGTTTACGAATCGCGGGAACTCAATACAATTACGCTGTAATTTCTATCACAAGTGTGTTACAATTGTAATTATACGCGATTTTGGACGATTATTACTTAACGACGTGAAATTGATTGGGTCAAGGGTACTGCTCAATCATAATGGGATTTCGGAAATTGCGTACTAAAGGCATGATTACTGTACATAAGTTTAAGTGTTTGTATAAAGGAATCGATGATGGATTATTTCAATTCAATTTAACGCTTTTGATAGAGAAGCGGTCACAATCATTGAGCAGTTTAGATGACAAGCTTCTTAATGAGCATCATAGAGACACGAATTCAGAAGAATTCGCGACGATCTCTTTTTAGAATGTCATAATAAACACTTCACAAGGGCATGAAACGAAACATTAAGATAAATATGATAATAGCCAATTTTCTTCGTCAGAAACAATTATCAAAACAAAACCTTGACAGTCCATTCAGAAGATTTAAGTGACAAACTCAAACATTGCTTCGGGGCAAACAAAATTACATTACATGTTCCAAGAACGACCTGACCTGTACTGAACCTCGTACCAGGAACACTACAGAACAAGTCACCCAGTGTCAAGCCTTGTTTACTTGCACCAGAATGTGCTGCATCATCGTCTCCGAGACAGCCTTGCAACCAATCCCCAGGGTCACTCACTGATTGATATTAATCATTAACATCGAGCACAATAGGAAGTGTTGTAATTGGACTGTCGAAAACCGCAAGAACAACAAAAGAATTTTATTTAAATAAATTGTTTTCATTAAACTTTGATTCAAGTACAGAATTTAATGATGGCATTGCTGTTCTTCCATTTCATTGTGTTGATGAAGGAGACTCATAGTCAGAGTTTGACGTCTATGAATTTATGAGTATAGAATAGTTAACTAGCTGATGTGAAATTAACACCTTCATATTTGGATGTAACGCCAAAGCTATTGTAGCAACCTTAAATATTTTGTGACTTTGTTTACATAACAAAGACTTTATTTACCTTAATATTGGCTACGAAAATTGTTACAAAAGAGTCATCATTGTGGTTTTCGGTCTGTCCAAACAGTTGCTAGTAGTTTTCACATCTTGCTTCACCAGTTTCTAATTTATAGTGACTTACTTAAAATCAATCCAAATAAAGTTTAAATAAAATACTTCATGCGCCTGTAATAAACATTATTACTGCAATTTCATTGGAAAACCGCAAGACCCCGTACGACGCCAGTGCAACGTCAACGCATCATACGATGTGACTTGACGCAAGTAGGCACGGAATAACCAAAACTAAAGGCTCGAACAGACTGGCCCAACGCGACTATAGTAGCTCAATGTCCATGCTTTCATAGAAATCGATCTATTAAAGTTCCTTCAAACAATAAAAGACTTGAACTCAGGGAGTCCGATGCATAGAAAACCTGCTCAGGTGGAGATTCACAGATGACCCGCCCTGGATTGTAAATGTGGTGCTCTTCCTACAAACAATGAGGCAGTTAATATCGTGCCCAGCGTGTCCTGTTGTCTGGTCGCAGCAGAAGTTGATGGACACTGCTGAAAGTGCTAAGTCGCCAAATTGTGCAAAAATCCTAATCCTGGCAAGACATCAGAACTAACATGGTGGTCGCAATGCGAAAGATGGCGTTGATGCATACAGTTGAACGATTCCTTGAAAAAAATGGCTATACTATTAAGGAGTTTTAAGATGACTCGCAGTAACAGCTGTCTTTAATACACCACATTCCAAAATACACATTTCCTATAGCTCATTCAGCCGTAAACATGTCCATGACTTTTGCCCCGAAAATATTCAAAGTTTCAGAGTAACGACTTCTCAGTAAGCACCGTCTATGACTAAATGACTAAATAGCTAGAGGTGGCAGTTTGTCGGGTCGGTAACCGGTCTAGGGTCAATTTGCCGTGTCTGCGGGGTCCGTTAACAGCCCGCTTCTCACGCCCATAGACAATGACTGCACAAATACATTGTGCGTCTTGGATTGTGGAGCTCTGCGGTCTGTGTTAAAACCTTTTGTTTAGATGTAGTTAAACAAATTGGTGTTCTCAGTGATATCTTCATATCTAACAGTCTCTAACTTTGTTATTTCTTATCGTTAGTCGTAAGACTGCTGTTACAACAAAGGATTTCAATCGATCTGCTTAGCATATTCCCAATTACGTTGATGACAGCTTTCAGTCTGACTGGATACAACATATCAGTATTTTATATGGAGCGATTAACTACCTATCTGACCTTGTTATTATTTTTTGAAAACATATTTTTTTTGTACCTGCAAAGATTATTCAAGTAATAAAGGTACAACAGGTTGTCCGATTGAATCACAACGGATAACCTCTCGTGTCAATCTCCAACAAAGAAGCAACATAACTTTTCTTTATTATATAAATATGCTAAGTTGTTAGTAACACGCGATAGCATAGCATAAATATCCCATAAATATCAGAAGGCAACATTTTTATCCGCGTACATCGCGCGGTTGGCGGCACAGATAATCAATTGCTGACTACATAGCTTCGTAATGAAGATAATGATAAGTCGTGACATATATATTATGTCAACGTTGACAGTGTGACAGACGGCGACGTGGTGAGACATTAGGGGTGTCAGATAGCCTAATATTTTATGTGACAAGTTGTCTCGTTGAGCTAAGGTGACAATGCGCTGGAATTCTAAATTGTTTCCTGCTTTGGAACCGGGAAGAAGCACTTTAATCAAAATTCTAAATTGTCACTAGATCCAGTTACGACTGAAAATTGTAATTCGACCAGACAATGGATTTCCTTGCTCCAATAGGTTTAGGTTTAAAGAAACTTTATTCTCAGTAAAAACATAACATGTCGCTTACTTGAGAACAATAACTATTACTTAATTAAATACTAATATTAGGTTCGACTACATCCCCAAACTAATTGAAACTACCCGAAACTCGACCCACACAACGCATTCATTTTTCAGGTAATGTCCGGTTTGCGATTAGATACAGGCTAACCTGAGTTTTGAATGCATTGAATGAGTGTAGGTTTCTTATGCGTGAGGGTGGGTTTCTTATGCGTGAGGGTGGGTATCTTATTGTATAGCTGTGCAAGTCCGTCTTGTATGATCATAATAGATTGTGAACAGTCATGAACAATGTTATACACAATCTACTCGCTCAATTACCGTCCTTAAGAGCACAAACAAACAATGCTATCTACCACCACATCCTTTTTGAGTTCCACTTGACTCGAGTGCCGTCAGCCCTGGAGAGGCGACGGCTGACAATAGTGAGCAGTAATTGCATCGATACATGGGGAATTATTGTCTATTTGTTTGCTCAAATCACAATAACTCATTACCTCATTGTTGCTATGTCATGTGCGAATATGTTATTTGCGTCGATAGGACTTTGTTGTGCGTAATTCAGTAGTATGGCTTTTTGTGGTGAATCATTAAAGTTATCTTGTTGTAAATCCGCTTCTGCATTTATATTATCTTCTTGGCATATTTGCCAGACAGTTTTTTCATGGCCTTCATTTATGAAGTAGTGACTCTTTTTAACCGACGGAAAAAAAACGGAGGAGGTTATCAATTCGACGCCTATATTTTTTTTAGTTTTTTTTTTTATGTATGGCCACGCATAACTTTTTACATAGAAGTCCGATTGTGATAATTCTTTTTATTGGAAAGGGTATACTCCGAGGGTGGTCCCACATAAATTTGGAAAACAAAATCGAACCCTAAGGGTCGGAAAACAGGGGATGATGGATTGTTCACTCATTGATTGTAATGTTTTCATTGTTCATTCTGCCGATTGCTTTCGACTGCATCCGAAACTGAAAATTGGTCTTCAATACTGTCTCTCTTAGGGAGACTCTCTACTACACTGAATAAATCTACAATATTTGTAGATTTAGTCAGCGAGTCCCCCAAAAGCGTTACAACCACTTTCCCTTTATCTTAGAGTGATCACATCTTGATTAGTTTTGATGTTTTGAAACCACATTTATGATCCCAAAGGCAATATTTTATCTCCCCTACAACCACTTGTTACTTTGATAATAATGGTTGCGGAAGATGAGGGGGGATATTTTAGGTAGGGTCTTTAACTTAAGTTATTATTTTGATATTGTAAGTTTTACTGCTTTTACAGATAAAGATGAAGCAATTTTAACAGCCTGAAGGTTTGATGATGTCGGAGGTGACAAATGGGTGAAGATTTTTAACTGCTGTCATAAATTGATTTAAAAAAAAATCTTTTGGATTATCTCTTTTGGTTCTCTATACAGTCAACTAAAGAGCATTGAGGTTTTTTACAACACTAGAATCGATCACTGTTGTTGTTTTTTGCTTCATTGAAACACGTCCACATCTCCGTACAGTTTCTATTCGACTCAAGAGTATCCGTAGTCGCTTTTGTCAGAACAAAAACCATATGTTAGAAGCGCAACACATATCAGTTTCTACGCTTGTCTAGACAATATTTTTTCCTCAGAGCAATAGGTTTTTAATTAGTTGATCGGTAACTAATAAGCGATGGTTGGTAGGGCATAAATATTGCATGAGTTGCGCAGGCGCCGGCGCGCGGCGCGACGACTTCGCCCGACGACGCCCGAACGCGTGGCGCGAACGATAAGATTGCGCGGATGACAAATAGATGCGAAACGGTGATAGATTTCGATAAGTTACTGATTAGCTTATCATCTGGTGGGTGCGCAATTTCCTGAAGGTGAGTAATTGACGCTACGGTAATCCAACGATATCCCATTGAAATATTAAACTTATGTGATGATAATAAGGTTTGATTTTCCCTGTGATGGCCACATTTTTTTGTTTAATTTTATTAAAATGATTTTTATTTCTGTATACTTACAGAAACCAACCAGGTTTGTACCAACACTTTATGCGTCAATGATATTTAAAAAACTAGATGAGGTCGATGTTTCCTGTTTGACTACTCTGAGAAGAAAATCAGAGGTGCAGTCCCCTCTACAGTACAGACATAATTTTGGGAAGATTTGCATTGTTAAATAATATTATTTTTTACGCAATTTAACACTAAATAATCCTTCCTGTTTCCCATACCACAATGCCTTCACCCCCTTGTATCCACAACAGTATTATATTTGGATAGTATGTAATACCTAGATAAGGTACGTATATGACATTCAATAATCCTATCAAACCCCCATATCTGTACACATGTACCAGTCATTAGTTACGATATACCCTATAATCTATATAATCAATTCGCGATCATCCAATCGCTTGTTCCATTGAAATCGTTCATCGGCGTACGCGCACGTGTACACACGGCTACAGGTCAAGCTATACATTTCCAGTTTTAGCTGAACTCGCATTGTTTTGGCTTTTCGTACAATGAGTTGTCAGCTTATACTGGAAATGTATAGTTTGATGAATACCTCCATCACTCCGCATGTGTCATTACGCTATTTGCAAAGCCGACAGACTATGTAATTTACGTTTTACCGTTTTGGTGCCCAATTTTTGGTGTAAAACGGACAATTTCAAGCGGTATTGAGTGCAGAAGATGAAGGTTTTTAACTGTCTCTCGAAGAGTTGCAGACAACCATAAAAGCTAGGATTTTTCTAATCGTTTTGTTACCCTGCTCGTCAGTTATTATTAGTTATATCACAATTATTTGAAGCACCATTGCTAGTCGACCCAAAACGTATTTCAACTGAAATCCGATAGTAAAGTAATAAATTAGTACGGAAGCCAATTCACGCGTCAACTTAACTGATATTGCCTTTTGTTTGATACTGGAACACGCACAATGAATATTTCAATCACATAGCGTTCGAAACAAGACGTAAATTAATCAGTAACTGTTGAAACGTCAAACAATCATACTGTATAGTGCTACTGTGGAGTTCCGAGACCTGATTATTATCCATAGCACTTTTTCTGAAGTGTTGGCAATAAGAATAGCTGATAGAAAACGCAGTGGAATGTGGTATGAAACTATTCAATCGAGTAGATACTTCAGTTGTACGTAGTGGATGTTTTTATGTGGTTGTACACCAATTCTCGGTATTCGGTCGATAACCTATTAACGAAATTGAACAATGTGTACCGAAAGATTGATGTGATTGTCAGTTTGCATGCTGATGAGCTAGAATTGATAAGTTTATTCAGACTAGACTGGAATGGAAAATCAACAATTTATTAAGTCCGTGCAAATCGTTATTTTTAGGTTGCACTGTATCCCGTGGGCACTGCTTCCAGTTTTGGTGGAATCTCTCCAGTTCATCCCACCATTTTCTATGTGACCAGGTGCCTCCTAAGAGCACCAGTTATATTTGCTATCTGACCCGGAGTTTGTTACAATCGAGCTTATTGCACGAAAAAGCCCCCCGTAAAAAGGTTATTTGCAAAAGGGCCTGAACTGAAAACACTAATCAACTGAATAAAAATCCAACTACCTTACAAACAACAGAGAATTTGGCCGACTGACCGTTTAATTGAATCACCCCACTTATTGCTCGCTTCCTCATCACACCGCAATCTCCCCTTCAAAACTTAATTGCGAGCAGACTCCCCTTCAAATTTTCATCAACGAGCTTGATTTTTTCGCGTCCAAATGTCGGTAACGGTCATGAACCCGCGAGGGTTCAACGGGCCGGTCAACGCACTCCGGTACGGAAACGATTTCAGAGCGAGAGGAAAAAAAACCATGTTGCGATGAAATTTCATACCGACAGCGATTCTGATGTCTATTGAGCGTGTAACTCGGCAAAGAGTAAACGGAACTTTTAAACGCACATGTTGAGTTGACTAACGTTTTACCGCTGCGATTGCGCGAATACAGGGTATTTACTTTTTTAACATAATTTTTTTTTTGGTTTTTGAAATTGGATCCGTGGGTGGGCTTCGAATGGAGTTTTGTTTTTAAATAAGGCATGACATAGGCATCAAATTAGAGATTAAAATGCTCTGTTATGGTAACTGGAATTAATTTCAAATCAAGATCGAAAACGGTGTTCAAGAACAATATTTCAGTGAGACAGAATCTCATGTATTTCAAGCTTGCAAACACAGTACATAACCAGTACATTATCCAGCATATAAATAATTACACAGCAAGCACAAGCATCTAGACAGCATTTTATAGGACAAGAAGCAAGTGAGATATAATTTAAAATAGATAAATATTTTCCATATAAAAACTAGGGCTAAGTCTATCGGACTGGATTGTAGAAAACTTGCTCTACATGAAGACTGGATAGATTATTTTTTTACACGTCAGGTCGAAAGCACAGGAATAGTCTCAATGGCTTTATGAACGAAGTTGCGTAATCCTTTTGCTTGATAGATTGACGAGCCGTGGTAGATAGTTTAAAAACTATGACCGTCGCATGCGCATCGAAGTGTATCATCGATAACTTCGAGCTTGTTGTAGAAATCTTAGATCGATACAAATATAGGGGAAAAGTATCAATAAAACTCTTTATTATTTTCAGAAGCTTGTAAAACAGATCGCAGATATAATTATGATTAGAGTTCTAGAATAGATTGGATATGACGAAATCAAATAATTTTGTGTGACAACATCGATCAATCAGCGGACAATCAGGAAGTAAAATGACTGGATGAGATTTATTAGACGTTAACTACACTTTGACCTTATATTTCTTTTGTGTCTAAAACACAACAATGGCAATTTAATAATGGCATAAAAACACTTCCTTGTCATTTATTACATTAAAACTGTCCGTGTTTTTTTTTTTTAAATAAACTGTGTGCATCATGCGGTATTCCAGCGGCTTACATCAAAGAGAAAAATAAATCATCATTATAATAAATAAATAAGAAAATGAATCACTTTATCAGTTAATTATAATTACATAAATAAATAGCGGTGTACATGAAAAAGGGTATGCGCACACCGGCTCGATCGTCGTATCACAAACAAAGCTCTGCGCGGGCGCAGCGTGCAAGTTCATTGCCGCGAGTTGCGCATGCGATGTGCGATAAGCCCAATTTGGATGCACCGTGACGAAAGCCGTACGTGCTTGCACATAACATTTTTTTTTAGAAAAAGTCAGTTGTGTCCTGCTTACTAATGTTTTGTCAGTTGTGACGAAAAACAGCGCACGCGCAGACTGCATAACGATGTGGTGATTATTTATAACTAATAACGTAGGTAATAACCAACTGAGCTGTTATGGAATCTGCCATGGTCGCGAGATTTGTTCGAAAAAGATACCGTAGCCCTGGCATATGGGCAACTGAAGAAGCACGTTTGGGTTTTAGTCAGTAAAAGTCTGACACGCCCTCCCGCTCCGCTCAGAGCGGGAGACGTCATTTGATGATTTCCCACCCAAAAAGAAAAGCTGTTTTGGAACCATTTCCTTTTTTGTTTACTTTAATTTCTATCTTATTAACTCTGGCTAACATAAAACGACTATAAATAAAACTGCCTTTGTAATTCTTCTCTACCACATGTAACGCGCATCAGCGATACGAAAAACGTGACACCGGCCCGCCAATTAAACAAATCACTATTTTGAATTAATTCTAATTAAGATCCGACGAACAACAAACAATGTGCATTAATTAAAATAACTTGTCATTTAATAAACAACAGGAAAAACGCTATATATAGTGTACAGGGAAATCCGATACCGGTGGAAGAATTCCTAACAAAATTTTATACCGACGTGCTAAGTACTAACAAGTCAATATTTGCATAGGTAGAACACGTAAAGGTTGAAATATTTCTCTTCATTTTCAACGGAAAACAATAAGGTGACTCACGCAACATTGCAATTAAAATGCAATTTTACATACCAGAGTCGCTCTGGTAGGAATTTACGTAAGTTATTTGTTAACTGTGCAAATTGTGGCTGCAGACTCGAACTAGGAAACCAACGGAGGAAATTGAGCAGACGTAACCCCGGTTACTGTAAGCCTCAACAAGTCGCCCATTAAATTCTGTTAAGTAGGTTGTGCTAAGACTATTTTCATGAGATTATATGAGTAATTCTATGCGATTATATGAACCTAGAGGGTCGAATTCTTGATTTTAAACTGATATTAATATACGTGAAGCAAAAACTTGAAAATTACGCGGATGAGGGGGAGTATGAAATTTTGCACAGTTAAAGTTTAGTATGAGCACAGTATAAAAACTTACAGTAGGACGACGCCTTTGATCTCCTTGTAAATGCCGACAACGTGCAGGCATTGTCGCAAGAGCTAGGGTTGTCTCAAGTAAACTTTTTTAAATTTATTTTAGATCAACATTATTGCCTAACCATAATTTGCATCTGAAATTTATAATACAGGAACTATTATATTAATGTGCTTCGTCTATGGTCTGACACGCAAAAATATACAATTCTAGATTGAGGTTGAGAAAAAACACATGTCACAATCCAAGATGGCGGATATTTCTCTAAATTAAATTTCATTTAGAGAAATATCTGCCATCTTGGATTTGAAAATTGATGTTATTTTCATAATCTTCACCCCAAGAAATCACAAAATTGACACGAATAACTATTTTTTTTTTTTCAAAAAATGTCCTCCATCCTGGGTCAGGTACACTTGCACGATAGACATTTCCGCGAAAGACACTTGACCTCATTTTTATTTGTAGGGATTTCGTAAATCTTGAAAATGACACCCTTGACGAAAAATTTGCAAATTTTCGTTGCGCCATCTTGGATTTTAATTTTGACCCCATAGTCGGTTTTAGCGACCTCTAAACCCATGAAAATGATACCCATGACGAAATATTTGCAAGTTTTCGTCGGCGCCATCTTGGCCGCCGCACAATAAATAAATATCGGCTACACGTCGCGCCGCCATGTTGGCTTTCTATTAAATAAACAATATTTTATTTATTTGTTTACCTTTCATCCATGCGCGGCAATTGATGAAATCGCAATTCTTTATTAATGTAAGATGACGACTTGCAATCCTTCACAGCACACGTCGTATGCACCATTTTAATAAAATTATTTTTAATTAATTAAAACAAAAATAAAGTGACACACGATAGCCCTGAAAGTTTTATCCCGAACTACTAACACGGTAGCGTATGCAGTTCGGGAGCGCCCTTCCCCCGTCTCGCCCCTCACACCCCGCACGATTGCCCTGTCTAGACGTCTTCGTCGGACGACTGTATGATTTTTAGACTGTGGTATGAGTGCAAAAAGCTAATATTTTTTATCATTGTTGACCAAAATTTAAACGGTGGATTTGTGGTGGGCTGTCCTCCCAATTCCCATAACAACCAATAGTGTAAAAGCCAATTATTTTTAAAGAGTAATCGTTGTATTTCTTGCCGGCTTTTCTCCATAGGAAACGACCAATTTAACCCAAGCACCTAGCTTCTGATGATTTACGTTAGAATGGATAACATTAAGTTTTATGCCTGTTATTTCTACCATTTCATCATCTATATACACTATAGTAAAAAAATAGTTTGTAAATTTGTTTGTATGTAGGGAGTAATCTTCTGCAACTACTTTGAATTTGAAAAAATATTTTTGCATTAGACCTTTGTGCCTTAGAGCCTTGATTCTTGAGAAAGATTTTGGGCTAATTAACATCTCGCTACTACCTTAACGAGACGAGAAAAAACCGGCCAAGTGCGAGTCGGACTCGCACACCGAGGGTTCCGTACAAACCTGCAGGTATTCACAGTTTATGCATAAGGTTTACGTTTATGAAATTAAATGTTTTTTTATTAATTTTTATATTTGAGTTGACTGAATGAAAGGTAAATTGTGGTTTACGATTTATGAAGTTTAAAAAAAACTACTTACTAGATCTCGTTCAAACCAATTTTCGGTGGAAGTTTACATGGTAATGTACATCATATATTTTTTTTAGTTTTATCATTCCCTTTTTTTATAAGTTACGGGGGGGGGGGGGGGGACACACATTTTACCACTTTGGAAGTGTCTCTCGCGCAAACTGTTCGGTTTAGAAAAAAATGATATTAGAAACCTCAATGTCATTTTTGAAGACCTATCCATAAATACCCCACACGTATGAGTTTGATGAAAATTTTTTTTTTGAGTTCCAGTTCTATGTATGGGGAACCCCAAATATTTTTTTTTCTTTTCTATTTTTGTGTGAAAATCTTAATGCGGTTCACATAATACATCTACTTACCAAGTTTCAACAGCATAGCTCTTATAGTTTCGGAAAAAAGTGGCTGTGACATACTCGGACAGACAGACAGACAGACATGACGAATCTATTAGGATTCCGTTTTTTGCCATTTGGCAACGGAACCCTAAAAAAATGCTAAGAGTACCGCGTGGGCTGGCGAATGGTATGCGACGAGGCAGGTCGGGGCCAAAGTTTCACGCAAACGAAGTCGCGGGCAATACCAATATCACTGTAAAAAGGCTTGAAAACGTGTAATTATTTATATTACTTCTGCAAAATCCCTACGTACTATTAACTTGCCACATCCTCTATCAATAGCAGGAAATTAAAATGGTTATTTTATTCAGAACCGTTGTTCCCGTTTTCCTATGAAACGATTCTCACACCAGCACTGCCGTCATCTTTGACACTGTTACCCACATTTATACGTAGTTCTGTAATATATGACACTGTGGGAGGATTATGGGCATTATGACCTATTGGTCTATTCATTTTTGGGGCGACATTTCAATTTATTACGTGGTATTAACGGGTCTCATACTGGTTTTCGGCGAAATACCATGGTCCCGTATTTGAGGTATATTTAGGTTTGATCGTAAAGATGACTGCTGTTGGGTTTTCTCATAAATTAGAAGATATGTTTTTATTTTTGTTTAACATTAAGTATTTGATAGTCGGAAATATTGTACAAACTTACATTTTAATAGAACATGACTACATGAGTTTTGTTTTTATGCATGATAAAAACATACTCTTGTTTTTCCCAATTCACTTTAGACATTGGAAGAATAAGTCAGCATCGGTTTTCATCATCTTCATAATCATTTCAGCCGTAAGACATCAACTGGACATAACCCTCCCCCACGGCCCTCCCCTAATTTGGGGAGTTTTGCCATAATCGCCACGCTTCCCAGGCGGGTTGGCGACCGCAGTTTGATGGTAAAATGTATAGAGAACGCTGCTGCCCATTCTCTAGTAAGTCCCACGACACCCACGGGAAGAAATGGGTTGGTGCTATTCTTTACTTCCGACACCACACGGATGAGGCATCTGTTTTGCTTACAATTTAATAAAAAATAGAATAGAAAGAACATGACAGCCGGATACGTATATTTTCTACTAATAAGGGTCCCCCATCAACAGTTAGTGAAGAACTGTCCACGGATATTATTTCTATTTAAACATAATTTTCTCTCTTTACACGTAGGGCTGTTTACTACCCAGTAACTTAGAACTCAGAAGAATAATGAAGAAATAAAGTCATTACCGACTTAGGTAAGAATCTTAATAGAATCCTAACACACTAACTCCTGAAATAAACCTTCATTACCCCATAAAATTGCGAAGCTATCTTAAAAGTCGTAATGGCCGTTAAAACTGTAGCTTTTTATATCAGTCGAAACGCATCTATATTAAAGTGTGGTTACTGGTACTTTGAATCTTAATCCAATCTCAGTAGCATTGCTCTGATGGACCGCATTGGTTATAAACGTTTTATAGGCATAGCCGCGGCAATGGATACTATAATTTAGAAGCTGTTATGTATTTTTAAAACAGCTACAATACATGTTTTACATTATTTTTCACACCAAAAAGGTACTATTTAAATTTTAATGAAATTCTTCTACAGCTTAACCTTGTTTTTAACCGACGAAAAAATACGGAGGAGGTTATCAATTCGACGCGTATATTTTTTTTTTTATGTATGACCACGCATAACTTTTTACATAGTGGTCCGATTGTGATCATTCTTTTTTTATTGGAAAGGGTATACTCAAAGGGTGGTCCCATATAAATTTGGAAAACAAAATCGAACCCTAAGGGTCGGAAAACAGGGGATGATTGATTGTTCACTCACTGATTGTAATGTTTAACCACGCATAACTTTATACAGAGTAGTCCGATTTTGATAATTCTTGGTTCATTGGATAGAATATACCTTGCCAAGTATTATGAGTACATTAAAGCCACAAAAAAAATATAAAATAAAAACTTTTTACCAAAAAATTTAACCGCCGAAAAAACTGAAAAGCAAAAAATAATAAACCTTAAAATTATGAGTCGGCGCTGAAAAATCAATGAACAAAGATCACTCAAAGCGCCGACTCATAATTTTAAGGTTTAATATTTTTTGCTTTTCAGTTTTTTCGGCGGTTAAATTTTTTGGTAAAAAGTTTTTTTTCGGCTGCATACATATTTCACTGATGTGACAGTCCCAAGTGTCATCATCATCTGCCTAGGTTTCTTTATTGGGCCGGCTTCTAGTTTAACAGGGTGCAGACGAGTACCAGTATTTTACATGAACCGACTGCCTATTTCACCAGCACGCGTAGCATGACCACCATAGAAAGAACTTTGTTTATTCTTAGTAGAATAGAGATAGAACTGTCATGCTACGCCAGCATAAAACGGTACAAATCTTTCTACAATCTTTAATTCTGTCTTTAATCTTTCTACAATCTGTAATTTTGTCTATTCTTCCGTCGACAAAACCCATTTCTACGGTGGTCATGCTACGCATGCTGGGTAATACGATTTCCAAGACTGGTTTCTCTGACGATCTTCGGAGTTCTGACAACCCGTAACAACTATCCAAGATTCACGAATGACAGCCGAGATAGAGAGAACGGCTTAGCGTGCTTTCCAAGGTTCGGAGGGGTCTTGGTATGTGAAGATGGTCACCCATCCACGGACCAACCGCGGCAAGCGTCGCTTAACCTGATTGATTGAACCGTGCAGCTGTTAGAACTTAGCCAAAAGCCCCTCTTAGCCACAACCCCCTCTTAGTCACAAGCTGTTACAGCATATATGGGACAAGTAAATATATATGATACTAGCTTCTGCCCGCGACTTTGTCCGCGTTAAATTTCTTGTTCCCCCGACCCTTCCCGTCGCGTCGCGTTTTTGCAACATTTTTCATTACTGCTCCGCTCTTCTTGGTTGTAGCGTGATGTTATATAGCCTATAGCCTTCCTCGATAAATAGGCTACCCAACACAAAAAGATTTTTTCAATTCGGAACAGTAGTTTCTGAGATTAGCGCGTTCAATCAAACAAACAAACAAACTCTTCAGCTTTATAATATTATAGTATAGATTGAAAACCAACACCGAAATACCGTTTCGGTTCGGTTGTTTCAAAGGTAAAACATACGTAAATTATGGCCGACTTATTAATTACCAAGAATCAATTTTAAGGATATATATATGGGTATAGCTTAACCTCCTGCTGTGCCTCCAATTGAGTAGTAATTCTCTAAATCGAACTTTAGTTGGAATCGTGTGAAAGATGGGATTCAAGTTCTCTTCTAAAAGAAATAAAATCTCGCATTGTTTACCCAAAGCGTTGGGTATTTTAAAATCCCATTTAATAAGTGAGCGAACTTTTACGCATTTGTGAGTCATACACGGATGCCCATGGGCTGAGGTACAATGCTAAAAAGAGTGAATTTATAATCTTCAAGGCCGGTACCAAATGTTACTCATCCGTACCTCCTGTCACTCTTAGCGGCATTCCTTTAAAAAGGGTGCAGCATTTCAAGTACTTGGGCCACTGGGTCTCTGACAACTTGGGGATCATTCAACAATTACGTGATCACCGAAGGGGGGGGGGGGTCGGGTGCTTGTATATACATCTGGATTATTTGGGGGGGGGGGGGAGAGAATCCATGATTACGTCATAATTTATATATCTAAATATTTACGTCCAATTTTGAAGTCTATACTGGTAACACTAACTATTAGATAGATGGAACGGGATTTCCCCTGCTATAGACAAACTGTGGAACAGTGTGACCAGATTCAGTATTTTTATACTTTTTCGGCATATTTTATCGACTTTTCCAAGCATCATACGATTCATACGTGTCAGTGCTAATAAAACAGCAAACATTAAGCACGGACGAAGATTACGTAATCAAGGCGAGGGGGGGGGGGTTAAAACAAAAGATTACGCTGTGATCACATAGGGGGGGGGGGGGGGGTTAAAAAAAACGGCCAAAAATGATCACGTAATTGTTGAACGATCCCTTGTGTGACAACCTGGACATCGAGAGGGAGCGCAGGGCACTGTCTGTCCGGTGTAATATGTTGGCTCGCAGGTTTGCACGATGTACAACACCTGTGAAGGTGACTTTATTTAAGGCATATTGTCAGTCATTTTACACGTGCAGCCTGTGGACCAACTTTACGCAGCGGGCGTACAGTGCACTGCGCGTGCAGTACAACAATGCCTTCAGGATACTGTTGGGGCTTCCGCGGTTCTGTAGCGCTTCGACCATGGTTACGGAGGCCCGGACCGATGATTTTTTCGCCATCATAAGAAAGAGGAGCGCTTCACTTCTAAATCGCTTGCGAAGCAGCTCAAACAGTCTCCTGAGGGTGTCGTCCGATCGGTGGGACCTGTCCCTGGTACAGAGGTGGATGCAGCTTTATGTTAGCGCTTCTCCTCGTATTATTTGACATGCGTTTGTAAATTTATTGTGTATGTCTAATTTTATAATTGATTGTTTTTTAATGTGTATTATTTTAATTTATATTTCTAATTTCAATTAATTTTATTGTAATTTTTATGTGTACCTGTAATTTTATTTCTTGGTGATTATTTTAATGTTATGTGTTTTATTGGATTTTATTTTTGTATTTGTAATGGATTTTAACTTATAATTATGGACTGTGGCGACTGTGTCTCACGTACTCATCCCTTGCATAGTTATTAATGTAATATTTTTCTATTGTAATTATTTTAGAAAGTTTAATTTTGTGTTTTCCCACGTTCCCACATCTGCAAAGCAATTTAAGTAATAGGTACTATTGTACTCTATAATTCTTTATAGTTATAGGTACTATTGTTTTTTGGAAGTCTTTATCTTTATTTAAGGTTCATTGTTCTGTTATTTTTAGTTATCGTTTATTGTACCCATTTGTATTTATATTTCCTGTGTCTTATTATACTTTTACGTAACAATCGTTTTGCCGCATCCTTTGTTTAGAAAACTGCAGATGTGGGAAAGATGTTCCGAGCTTTGGACGAGGCAGGCAGTCTGTCTCTAACTACGATCGTGCGAGGTCCTATTTCTGACCCCGATCATTACTCGCAAAAGCTCGCCGTGATCTTGTCTGTCTAGTTGTAACTTTTCATATAGCCTTATCTAATTTTACGTTTTAAGGCCAAGCTAGTTTTAGTTACTTGATATATTAATAAATTTAAGCGTTACAACTTATTTTTGTATATTACTCTTTCACTCGGTCGCGAACCCGCACAGGACTATGTCTGAAATAAATGAATTAATAATAAGCCAAGCGCGTCGCGTCGATTTGCGGGAACCTAAAAACACATAAGAGTCCCCCCCACATAAGAGTTACATGGGATCCTCCGCTGCTACAACTAAGACTGCTACTAAAACAAAATCTGTGGAAAACCCAAGAACATTTAGTCCGACGTGAGAATCAAACCCAGGACCTCATGCTCAGCAGAATCGATTGCAACCACTAGACCTACGACGCAGACTAGATTGATAAACATTTTGATTGATTAAATGGATGTAGGACTTCCTCCACCGTTCACCAAACTTAATTTATTCAAAGACACGTGGTCGAAATACAGCAGGCCACGGGAGAGGTAATGCTCATATATAAATACTGTTCAAGGCGCGAACCGAGAGAAAGTTTAGACATTGGAAATCGATTTACAAGTGAATAATAAATAATATAGTACCGACTGTTATTGACTGATGCTATAAATTAAGTATCGATAAACTGTTCGAACATATCGATTGTGAAATCGAATAGTTAACCTGAGATCATGGTAACGTTAGCTTAAAATTACGAGTTTAGAACCTTTTGAGGGTAGATAGAGTTATAGGGAGACGGAATTTGCACTGTCATCATACTTGACATGTGAACGTCATGTCAAATGAAATGAAATCCTTTAAGGACCAGACGAAACTAAGGTCTTTAAAAATGAAAAAACAATCTTTCATTTAGAATACAAAAAACCCTCCAGTTTCCTCCGATTGTTATTGAATTATGCTAAATGAAGTATCGATCAAGTGTTCTATTATATCCATTTGTACAGTCGAATAGTAAACCTAAGATCATGGTAACGTTAGTTAAAGGTTACGAGTTTAGTTGAAGTTTAGTTGAACTTTTTGAACAGAATTTGAAATGTCATTTCATTATACATGACATGTGAATGTCGTGATGACAGACGAAACAGATGTACTTAATCTATTTTAAGTCTACATGTAGGTACATAGAAATTTAAAAAAAAATTACATATCTGTTTGTAATGTCAAATTAAAGTCAAATATGGAACTCGATAACAAAAATAATGTCTGTATGTTAATTCCGGCTAATCTCCGATACGGCTTGATCGATTTAGATGGTACTTCACTGGCAGATAGCTGATGTTATAAGAAATACCTAACATATGCTATTATAGAAAAGAAAAGAAATAATTAATAATAATAATAATATGTTAGGACAACCAACACACCGTTATCTGATCCCAAACTAGGCAGAGCCTGTACTATGGTAACCAGACAACTGATAAATATACTTATATATTTCTAAATACATACATATTATAGATAAATTACACCCAGACACAGAACAAATGACTGTGCTCATCACACAACATTTGTCCTGGGTGGGAATCGAACTCACGACCTCAGTCTTAGCAGTCAGGGTCACTAACCACTAGACTAACAGGCCAGTCAATTGGAAAAGATACACATGATTATTTTGCGACATCCACACGAACGAAGTCACGGGCACAGCTAGTCAAAAATAATAACGAAATATGTAACACACAAGCAAAAAAACCCTCCAGTTTCGTCCCCTACCATTGTGTTAATTACTACAGACAGACGTACAAAAAACCCACTCGACTTTTAAATTACAAGCAACGGAAAACAATAAATAAAACAAATAAGACAATGGGTCCCTCGGGGCCGTGTATCTCGAGCGAAGGACTATTACCAATGGTAACATAATAAAAAGGTTCCCACCTACGTGGTGCACACAAAAAAGGGGGGTTGGTCGGGCGCGCACGCGCATATTTCAAGATGGCTGCGTTTGAGTGATGCACGGGGAGCGGATTGAATGTGACATGTTGAGGGTTGAGAGATGTTTTTATTTTTAAATGCTTCCAGCTAGGTTTTGTTTGACAGCTGTCACAATAAAACATTTTTTTTATTCTGACATCTAAACTAATATTAAGAGGAAAGAATTGTGTTTGTATCTTGGGGTAATCTCTCGAACTACCAGACGAATTTGAAAACATAATTTTGGATTTGGTAGCCCAATTCTGGAGCAGCCAAAAAAAATACCTAGAAGAAGTCAGAAATAACGCTACGAGAAAACGAAAACATCGCGAGCGGGCGATGCGAATGTTATAAGACATATTTTAGGTTAAAAAAACAAGAAATTTCACACGGACGAAGTCGCGGGTAGAAGCTAGTTGGTAATATAATAATAAACCTTACCACACTTTAATAATAATATTTTTTTTTATATATATATATATTTTGCTGCTATTTAGAGTACATTTTTTTTTTTAAAACGTTGGCATCTTTTGCCCGACACAGCCCGCTACCGCCTATAACTTAGATCCCCCCAATCCACCGAGCTGCGCTGACGCAGCATGTGTGACGCTCAGACAGACATTAGTCAAGAGGCAAGTCCTGCAGTCCTACAGTCCTACTTATGATAATATTTCGCCTCTATGTTTGAGGAGATAGTGGAACAAAGGAGCCGCTTATCTACATGATGGATACTGTTGTACCAGCTTGGGTTATGGTTATCTTTTGTCGACGATTAAAATCTTTTAGTGGAAGGTACTAATTGAGGTTTTGTGTTTTTTTTTGTAGTATGGAGGGTATCCCGAGAAGAAATGTCGTAAGTTTTTTTCAATTTACAGGTCAGTGTCAGCAGATCATCAAAAACATGAATAGGTACAACCTTCTCAGTTCATTTAATCCAATGTAATGACTATTTAATGAAAAGGTATTACATGTATTTAGAGGATTGTATTGATGATTTTAATTATTATAATTCTGTATAGTCAATTCGTTACGGTCGTGAATCATATTTTAATCATTACACAATCTGACACTGACCTGAGGGGTAATTGCGTACTACACTATCAGTAGGAATCGGTTTAATTTTGACAGTTCCACGACATTCATGGCGTTTTTACGTTGCTAAGCAAACAATTTTTTCGAACATATGAAAGAACGGATGACAAATATGCTTCAAAATGATTCAAATTCTGATTAATAGTGTGTTCCGCAATTAGGGTGCTGCAAATAGCAAATAACGTAAGAAAAAAATAATTTAGCTCATCCACGTGAAGCTACGCTATTGACATCATTAGATGCATAAATTAAGTATTTTAGTATCAACTAGCTTTTGCCAGCGGCTTCACCCGCATATTATACATATAGCCCTTCCTCTTGAATCATTCTATCTATTAAAAAAAAACACATCAAAATCCGTTGCGTAGTTTTAAAGATCTAAGCATACATAGGGACAGACAGCGGGAAGCGACTTTGTTTTATACTATGTAGTGATGAGCTCTATATATTTTACAGTTCTATGGCACTATAATATGGGATGTGAGATTACCAAATTTGTTTTACCAATTTCAAATAAAACACTCTTAAACAAACCATAAACATGTCCCCCCAATACACAGTCGTTAAAACCGTCGCGAACACAACTCCGGCGCAGTCACACCTATCAGAACTGCAGACAACGTAGTATTTTTCTCCGGAGCGACTTAATATGTGGAATAGCAACATAAACTTGGTACAATCAGCCTCAAAAACATGCATACATCGACATGAATCTACAATTTGTATTGCAAAATATTATTAGTTTCAATGTGTAGCTTTTCAATTAAGTACTAAATTTTTTGTGGCTATTCCTCATGGAACAAAAATTGAAGACAATTAAATTTACTTATTCTTGTAGATGTACAGACGCTAGCACATCAAGCTACCCGAAACTGTCAATTTTCCCAATCAATCTTGAACTTAATACTTTGGTGATAAAGTTGAAAATCTATCAAAGAAATTTGACAGATTGTAGTAGCTCTTTGTGCTGGTGTCTGTACATACATCCTCTTAAGGCTGACTGTACATAGGCCGGCCCTCAGTCTTGTACGAAAAGGAAAAAGGCGTGCGACATTCTTACGCGTTTCAGCGCAAACATTACGACTTAAAACCGGCATTAAAGTGACATACAAGCAATTAAACATGCGCCGGCGCAGCGGGATTGAGTTTACTTTGTTGTACCAACAGTTGGTAATATCTCGCGCGTGTTAACGTGTTTTTAATTTCGTTAAATAGCCCACGTAGATCATTCACTAAAATGTTTGCTTTGACGTTTATTCGTATGTTAAGTGACAGTTTTGACGTTTAAGCTGCACAGTTATTTTAAACACCATGTATAATTTGACCATAATTTTGTCCAGACAGTGAAGTAGGCGCGTGAGGTGCGTAAGTCATTTTGACGTCTCAGCATATGTTCCAATATCGTACCAAAATTCTTGTAAATTAAATGTTTTTACACTATTTTCGCATGTTATGTACGTCACATTTGAACTTAAATTAAGAATGCACTATAGGAACCCTACGTCTTTGGAGTAATTAAAAACGTAATTGTTGGTTAATAAAGTTCAAATTACAATGTGTTACAGACAATACTGTCAGTTGTTCTCTCGTGGTTTACTCACTCACTACCGTCACACGGATGCAACCAAGGACGTTTCGCTGTGTTGAGAGACAAAGAGAAAAAAAAAAAAACATTTTCTTGCATCATCCTGTCCTACTGGGAGTCAAACAAAATAAAATTTCGATTTATTTAAAATTATTAAAAGCTTATCTTTACGAAATTATCAATTTCAATTTAAATAATAATTAAAACAATGGTTTCCAAAATCGAATGCTACTCATTAAGTGTTCAGGGTTGTCAAAAATCGAATTGAGTTTTAACAATTAACAAAATCATACCTATTTGATTTTTGGCAATTCTAAAATTAAAGCTACTGACAGTTACCTCGCAATTTCGCATCTGTAGGCGAATTTAAACGGCAGTTGATTATTTTTAAATTTGTATAACACGGATTGATTGATAATAGCTGTGATTTTTAAAGCCAAGGAAATTAACCTGTCAAGCGCTCGCAGACTGAACGACGAAATGCAAACATGTTGAGTGTATCCCATCCACCCCGGTCGTCCCGCCCCGTTGACGGGGTGGTTGGGAAAAATTGTGCCATCGACCCCGGTAGTGCCAACCCGGTCGTTTAACGGGGTGGATGGCACAGATTTAGTCTCATCTACCCCGGTGTGTTTTTAATTAAGCGGACAGCACAGATTGTGTAGCATACGCCCCGGTAGTGTTTAAAGAGATTTTTCAGTTTCTTACACATTTTGTATGTCAGCTAGAAAACGCTTTATGTCTTTGAAGTACCAGGTAGTCATAACTCTGTAGGAGCTCACCTAACCCGTTGTGTCAGCTAGAACACGCCTTATGCCTTCGAAGTACCAGGTTGTTATAACTGGGTAGGAGCTTGCTAAACATAGGAGTGTCTGCTAAAAAACGCTGTATGCCTTCGAAGTACCAGGTAGTTATAACTTGGCTGGAGCTTATCAAACAAAGGAGTGTCAGCTAGAAAACGCTTTATACCTTCGACCTACCAGGTTATCATAACTTGGCAGGAGCTTACCAAACAAAGGAATGTCTGCTAGAAAACGCTTTATGCCTTCAAAGTTCAAGGTTGTCAAACTTGGTAGGTTCATTAGAACATTAATTGATTCTGAGGCGGTACGAATTTCGCTGGGTCAGATAGTTATTGGTAAAAAAATAAATATAAAGTGTAATTATAATATTTAATATTCTCGAAAATGTTATGTTACCATCTAAAATTAGAGACCAACATGTTCATTACTATTAAGCATCAAGAAACAAATACTGGAACATAAGTACTTTCTACTAATATTACACCTATAAATAATTCATTCATTTATTTTAATCACAGTTTCGTTACATAACTTCCATTTATTCTCCATTGATCAGTCTTCATTTGAAAATCAGTATTATTGAAAATAAAACGATACGTAGTAGTTCGATCATTAAGTAAAACCACAAATATCATAGTATTTCCAGGAAATGTAATATTGTTATTTGTCCATCCATACATTCTAATTTTTGTTGTATGGAGTTGTCCATAAGTAAAGATTTCTGTAAACGATTACACTGGGTTGATTCTGATAAGCTTTGAACTTGTTGCGATATAATTTCGTATTAAGAAGCGTCACCGCAGTGTATGCAGTGCCTTAAGAATATCCACAATGTTCGTCTTTTTAAAACTCTAGCATTGTCTGCGTCTCCGCGTGGATTTCGGTCTGATAATAACACATTTCGCGTTTTGTACTTTTTATTTATAAGACGTAATTTTTTGCTAAACACAATATTCCTATTCTCGCTCCTTTAAACAGTACCGGCGCATATGCTACTCAATCTGTGCTGTCCGCTTCGTTAGAAATACACCGGGGTAGTTGCGACTAGATCTGGGTCGGCTCAACCGGGGTCGATGGCACAGTTTTTCCCAACTGCCCCGTTAACGGGGCGGGACGACCGGGGTGGATGGGATGCACTCAACATGTTGAGGTTACGCTACTATACAAACTTCACACCTTTTAACAATGAGATGTTAAAGTTTTTTTTAAATATACATTTAGGATTTCACCTTCAAAGGTTGATAAATGATGACTGCAACAACAAGTAAAATTATGATTATTAATTTAATTATTGTTAAAAAAAACCAAGATGACATTTAAGAAAATCTTGAACTCATAAAGCTGTTTCACAAGCCGGAGTTTAATGACCATGCTAAAAACAAAGCAATAACGAAATGACACCACAAACAATATGTCATAGAGTAGGAAGTTAGTATGTTTTCGAAGAACATCTCGTGAGGCGGTAATTGGCGAGTGAAATTCGTAAATTAGAGGCTAGCGTGATTTCTGGCACTATATCTCAACCGGAGATAATATTTTACAAAGATACAGCGGTACTTAACTTTTCGGTTAATTAAACCAGAAACGTAAAATGATCGCTGCGAGGCTTCGAAGAAGCTTAAGAATATTTTCATAAAATATTTGTGATTCAAACATGTATCAGCTACATTAACTATTCGTAAATTTCCCAAGCAATTACACACATTAATTATAGTATTTATTTCAGATCGTTCATATTTATACCGTACTTATAAACTGCCTAGTTAACTAATTTTATGACATATCATTCAAGCAAGCATTCATTATCATTATTAAGAGAAAAATAATAATATTAAGTAGACTATCTCTTGAACAGCAAGTCTTGAACATTCGCCGATTAAGTCTGACTTGACAGGAATGTCGTCCAAGTAAATGCACTCGTATGGGAATACTGCAAATGAGGTCTTAATTAAGACATCTATCTGTATTGTACGCTGCTATAATATTTATAAAAGGAGGTTCTCTTTTATTTGTACGCAAGTTAATTGAGACATTGTAATAAAAAGTTGGAATATAATTGGGTTTGAGTATGTGAATGTGAACGGCATAGTGACAAACCTATGAATAGAGCTACTTCCCAAATAAGACCAGTGACTTGGTACTATTTAAAAATCGAACAATATTCAATACCTTTTAAATCAATAGACATTTTTTTACTTCCAAAATAACGAATACGGAAGAAATGAAAAGGGGCCCTTGCCTTATTTATAAACCACTAAAAGAATAGGAAAACTGAATAAGCTAAATGAAAAGCAATACTAGAACATTCTTGCTTATTTATGGCCCACAGGCTCAATTTAAAGACATGAAAGTTGACAAAACCATACAAACGTTGAGACCACGGTTGAGACAATGTTTTGTGTTGACATGTCAGTTCCGCATTCTTGTAACACGGACCACGTGACATAGTCATTGTGTGCCCACTTCTATGACAACAAACATACCTCCTTTGTACAAACGCCAGCACGTCGAGCTACTACAATCTGTCAAATTTCTTTAATAAATTTTCAACTTAATCGCTAAAGCATTAGGTTCAAGAATGATTTGGAAATTTTGACAGTTTCGGGTAGCTTGATGTGCTGGCGTCTGTACAACCGGCAGCCAATGTAATAGGTACCGCGAACATATTGTGATTTACGATGATAACTATCTAAGTTGCCGATGTCTCATTCATTTGCAATACTCACTTAATATATTGATTTATGATCGTTATAGTCTGTACAATATTTTGATGTCAAGTTGACAGCTGTCAAAATACAGGTTGATTATTTTGAAACGTCCTCAATCGCATGTTTATGAACATTATTTTCGTTTACTCTTTTTGAAGTGCACGCGGGTTGGCGGCACATGTCATCAAATTCTTGGTTCTAGGACATGCTGGTTTCCTCACAATGTATTCCTCCTTCACAGTTGTTTTAAGAGCACTAGTGATGAAATAAATTTAAACAAAGTAAAGCGATTATCTATCTGATTTCGAACCTAGGACTTACACTCTTTACAGTTACTGCAAGCCAAACTTTATATGGCGCGAGGATCTTTCTCAACAAAAAAGGAAATTTTTCCAATATAACCAGCGGTGATTACTATGCCTGTACTTCGTTGCCCGAGGCTCATCCCACGGTGTTCTTGCATAACAGGACTTTAGCACCGACCGTTCCGTGATTTAGCATCGCGTCTGCACAAATCAATCAACACACCGCACTATGACAATGATCAATTTGGCCGAAGTTTACCGACGCGACGTAAACGCACGATTCACCGTTTTCCGAAATCGTTCGGAACAACGGGAGTTTTGACGTTTAAATTTTCCCATGAAGAAATATGTTAAGAAAAATATGATTCTGTATCTGCGTCAAATAAATAACGTTTAATTACTGTGTAGTAATTAAGAATGTATTTGCAATAAAACTAGTGTTTGTATAAGCTGTATTCTGTAATAATTTTGTTGATTCCAGAGAACTTGAGTAAATTAATAACTGTTGCAGTGTTTGAGTAAATATTTTGTTTAGTAATTTATGTCATTATTGTACTCGCTATATCGTTAATGAAGGGTATATGCAGTTCTCTTTGTTTTACGAACAATGGCTTACATAATATTATTAACATTTGTTGGTTGTTTAGACTACACGATACAGGTGGTTTATACAAATTAGTCAAGTTGAACTTGTTACCGAGTTGCAAAACTCCATTGGGATTTTCATGTTTCAAGCAAAACTACATAAACTTACTTGAAAATGGAGTGCCTACAAAATGCGTGGTACAGATTTGTGAATCGCAACATGAAACACACATTGGAAAAAATTCGCCGAATTGTTGTCGTGTTCCATTTAATATTTGTTTGTATAAATTAGGACAGTTAATTTGTTTTACATTTCATTTTATAATACATGGATGCGCTACATTAGCCCGCGAAATTCAAATTATGTTTCGTGTTTTGCAATTTGCAGGTTTGTATGTTAACATAAGACTTTTGACTTTTTCATAAAGTAATCTTTCAATGCAATTAAATGAACTCATAAGATTGTATTGATGATTTTACTGATTATAGTTGGGAATGTATTTCGTGAATCATATTTAAATCAACAGCCACAAAACATGAATATTTCAGTCAAAGAAAATCTTCTCTTTAAAACGAGATACCAGGACCTCATAAAATCACAACAGTCTCCGCCTGTGTCAACTTGAGCCATCGCCTAACGATCTTCAACAGTAGTCGAGTCTCATAGTAACAGCGCGGACAAAGGCTTTCGCACGCAGATTCCGCACTTATTCACGCCTCGAACAAAAGAGGGTCGGCACTTGAGCCTGCCAATGGTATACGCGGCTAGTCTGAAGTATTCGCTACAGAATAGCGACGGAATTTTGATGAAGCTGTTGGAAACACGAGGAAATGAGATGAGAGGAATGGCATGAATTTAATTTAGAGCTTTGAGTTGTGACCTGACTATAGGGGGCGATGACCTGTGTGTATTTTTACAGAGGAGGACAATTGTTTATTTAGATCGTTATGAAAATAGAATAATTATTATGTCCTTCATCTGTCCCACTATTTATATTAAATACGATGAGGCTGTCATGCCACTGTGGATAAAAGCCTCGCACAAAACTTAAGAAAAAAAATTACAAAGAGGTAACATTTGTATGTAGGGTGTACTTTGGAACTATTCTGGATTAGAAAAGATATTAATGCATTTGATAGCTCAATTCTTGAGAAGGGTTAAAGGCTTTTTAAGATTACGCTACGACCCTAAAGAACCGAGTAAAAATAGTAAAAAACTTAAGAGAAAACGTAGTAACATCGCCGGTGCGGCGTTGCGATGCTCATCATCTGCCTAGCCTTTTCTCAACTATGTTGTGGTCGGCTTCCAGTCTAACCGGATGCAGCTGAGTACCAGTATTTTACGTGGAGCGATTGTCTATCTGACCTCCACAGCCCAGTTACTGGGTAATACAATACCCCTTGGTAAGATGCCGGCGATGCGGACGCTATAAGATAGTTTTTATGTTGAATCAAGAAATTTCAGGCGGACGAAGTTGCAGGCACGAGAAAGTGATAAATACATATAGTAGATATTTTTATGGCTATCCTCAATAGCAGATATTGATTATAGTTGACCTATTAAATAGCGCAGTCTATATCGAAAACAGCGTGTGTCACGTAATATCGCACGTTGTGTCAAGCCTATGTATAATAACAATTAATAAATAGCAACCACCTGTTAAAGGTTAGTAATGATATCATACTACCTAATGTTTTGAATGCATGCAAAATGAGTTGTTTTTAAATATAAAGTATTTTTTATTGAAATCTGATTTACACGCTAGTGGTAAGAATTTGTTCAATGAGTATTTAAATTGACTGCGATCACCTAAATTAATTTCTACTCTCTATAATGACTGCAAAATGATAATGATAAACACAAAATCAACCGTCATTATGAAATTATAGTCCCCTAAAATATCATTTCCAAATAGATTTCGGACGTATCTTTCACTAAAACCCGATTCCCCTGCACGACACAGTATACTTTACTTTACCAGTAGACTCACCCTGCCGGTCACAGTATATTTTTTAAACAGTAGGTAAACTTTTACACAACTACAATTGCACTTACATTTCGCACGAAAACCTATAAAATAATAAACATTAACCTTATACAAATACAAAGTAACTTATTACTTCATACCTCCATATTTAATGACCACAATAATTGTGAGATGACTGTCTCATTTCGGTAAACGATAATGTCTGTCATGTGAGAAATAATGAGATTATTACTTACTCTTTATTTTTATTAAGAACGTTTACGTCAACCTTTGGCAGTGTCCGAGCTGAAGGTAATGGATATGAGTAACTGAGTTTTAATGTGAAGGGAAAAAGGTAATTTTAAACCAATAAAACATTTCTCATTTTATTTTAAATATATAGTAGTTTTTAGAGTCAGAAGACGTAAATCAAAACTGCACCCTAATTGCGTAACATACTATTAAAATCAGAATCTGAATCACTTTCAAGGATATTGCTAATTCATAAAATCTGTTCAACCACGTAGATAACGCAATAAATGTTGTTGAAATGTCAAAATGAAAGCGACACCGACTGTTAGTGTTTCATCGGCTGGTAAAGTAAGACTGTGTCCTCCTATCCTGCCTTCTGTGTCCCAAAAAATGGAGTTAAAGTGACTTCGGCGCTGCCACCGAACAGACGATGAAGTCGCGAAAGTTTGAATCAAGAGAGAGGAAAAAGAGAAGAGTGACACGAAGGAGAGAATTTAAATATTTCGTTCACTTGTCATAGGTTGTGGATTGGAGTAGATTATTAGATGGCGGGAGCATCTCTAGCATGGTAAGAATAATTACATCAAGAATTTATGGTTATATTTCTTTTTTGTTTTTGGTTGTGTTTTTAAGGTTTGTTGTGTTTTTTTCTCTTCTTATTATAGCAAGTTATAATAAAATAAAAACGAACATAACAACTTGTTAAAATATTACACCATCTTATAGCCGGATACTGATAGTGATAATAACCGATTAAAATTACAAAGAACTAAATATAGGCCTAATAATCCGGCTTAGGTAATAACTGATTGCCTTCAGCAGCAGAACAATATATTTACATTCATTTAATATTTCCTTCACTTTTATATGCCAATGAGGCATCCTTTCCTGGTCTGCGACAATGTGACAAAACTTCCGATCAAAACACCATATGGCCAGTGACAGGTAAAGTGTCATTAAATTAATTAAGAACCATCTCCGATTAAAACAGATGTGAAATAAAAAGCAATAATTAAAAGCACTGATGGCTCAGTAATTAGTAATGTCGGAAAGGATGTAGTCGTTATTTCGCAGCCGGACTTGTTCTAATTTATTCTCAGCGGTGCTATTAATCATCAGGCTCAAAAGGGAAGGAATACAATACAATAAATGCTTGTCCGTAGTGACTTATTACTGGCTATGTTTCAACGCAGTTGAGCGGTGTCACTGAACTCCTAGTATCTCAATAGTTTCTATCGGATTGGAGTTATTTGTAGCAAGATTAACGATAAAGAGAATAGTATGTGTGGTAGTGCCATTATGACACAGGAGACAAACACCATCATACAGAGTAGCAGAGATATAGACGCGCAAACTGTAACCATGAATTTAGCATAAGACTATTAACCCCTATCCAAAAAAAAAAAACTGATGTTTCAAAGAATACCTACTGTAATACCTACGCGGTGAAAATGTATGGAAAACCGGATTTTATAATAATAAGCTACAAAAAAAAGAACGTTCTGAATGATGTACTGAATTCATGGTAACAAGTTGCGCATCTCTATCTCCTTACCACCATATATAAGGTTAACAAGTAGAAACGCATTATAATCTCTGACAATATATTCAAACAATTCTTAGTTAAAACTATGAGTACTATTGAAAATCATGCAGGTGGAAAGTAACGCAAAAATGCATTCATTTAAAAAGTTGGTTCTGTCTCCACTAAGCCTTATAAACAGCAACTCTTATCTTCGTATACAAAAGAGAAAACTTGTAAACAAGCCGAGTATATCTACAAGCCGGAGTTATGTTGTGTAAATAAAACTTAATTAAACAAGCGAGGTCGGCGCGGGCGCAACCTTTAACGGTGCAACAACATCTCCGGACAGAACAACTGCACAGTAGTCGAAAACTACTCATTAACTCGTACTGATTCGAGGAAATTGACTAGTTTAAAGAGCTACTTTAATTAATTAACAGAATCAGACATCATGTCGTCAACACTAGACATACAGACTCAGGGTCGCGAGATTTGTTTGAAAGAGTTACCGTGGCCCTGGCATATGGGCAACTGAAGGAACACGGGCGAGTTTTAGTCAGTAAAGGTCTGACACGCCCTCCCGCCAGGCCCAGTGCGGAAAACGTCATGTAATGATTTCCCACCTACAAAAAAAAAACCCTACAGATTCCGGACGAAGGTTCACTCAAAAGACGAAAACTTCTACAATTAGATAACTTTTGATGAGCTGTTTAACTAATAAGAGAGTTGCTCCTGATGAAAAATAACTCTTTCCTGCCAAATCTACGTCGTACCCATCGGCTCATCGTTTTGAAAACTGATTGCAATATGAGATAATACAAAAAAAATATGTTGGCTGAAGCAAGGAAAGCACAGGTGGAATAGAGAGATGACTCCACCCTGGAGTGTAAATTATGGTACTGGTCCACAAACAATGGGACATTAATATCCTTTCCTATGTGTTCTGCTGCCTGCATATTACAAGAACTAATGGACGCCGTTGAAGGCGCCAAACTTGAAGCCACATTCAGAGCGGACTCAATTTAGTTTGCCATCGACAGGATAAGAATAGGCTAGACATAGACTTAAGAAGATCTTATACAAATGGCCGTACAGGTTATAAAAACCACCAAGTTGATCCCAAATAACAGGAAACGACTAAGCTGCAAACCCAGAAAGAGATGTCGGGGTGAACTGAACTCCTTCTTAAAGTTTGGACCCCAATTGCAGTAGACCGAGAAAAGTGGAAGAGGTATTTGTCCTGCAGTGGAATATCATATTATTCATCATCATCATTTCAGCCGTAAGATGTCCACTGCTGGACTTAGGCCTCCCCCAATTTGGGGGGCTTTGCCATAATCGCCACGCTTGGCAGGCGGGTTGGCGATCGCAGCATGGTGGTAAAATGCATAGAGAACGCTGCTGCCCATTCTCTAGTAAGTCCCTTAGTCGCCTTTTACGACACCCACGGGAAGAAAGGAGGTGGTTTTATTCTTTACGTCCGGCACCACACGGTACCATATCACGGTATCATATTATTATACGTGTAAAATTAGGTACATTAATTATAATTGTGTCTAATTTTAAGTTTATTATTGTTCACCTCTCCTAACTCTTCATCCCGTTACGGAAAACAGTTATCTTATTAAATGTTACCTTTTTGTGCCATCTCAGTAAAGAGGTTTGCTTTCTGGCTTCACAACACAATATATCTAAATTACTACTATAAATCACTCCTCCTAATCCTCCCGGAACCTAATTTCAAACATAATGACAGCATTTTGCATAAAACAGTATACACCATTGAGCCGTCACTCCGACACATACAATGCGCACACGCACCGTTGCTAGTGACACCGGACGCGGCCCGTTATGCAGTCTATCGATCATGCGACGAACTTTGTTTATCCATGGCCTGACCCTAATGAGGAGTATACATGTCTGTACCTGGTGTAATGACTATATCATTTTTGTCAGTTGACTGATGTTGATGTTTTCTGTGACTTCTTACGTCAATTAGGGCAAGATAATCTCTATGCAACGAAAGTTTTCTAGTTGCAATTCTGCCTTATTTCAGTTTTTATTGACACAAAGGTACGTGCTATGGGAACTTGGACGGTAAATTACCTTATTTAAATGAACTTCGTATATCCGTGTCCTGATTGCCCCTGACCCTACTGAGGAGGACCTACACATTACCGATGCAATGTCTTTATTATTTTTTGTAATTTGACTGGTGTTAATGTTGCCAGGATTGTTCATGTTTGGAGATGTGTTGCTCCTGTTTATTAGGGCAAAAATAAAAACTCATTGCTACGAAATTTTCTAGATGCAATTCAGCCTTATTTTTTGCAGTTTTTACTTAGGCAGAGGTAAATGCTCTTAGAACTTACTGCTGTTAGGACGTTAAATTACGCCCTTAACTATAAACCCCAATTCTCTTCTTTGATTAAAGTGTCAATCTCTACCTTAGGTGCTGGGCTTTAGAATTATACCGTATAACAATTAATTAAATTGGTCTAATAAACCTTAATTCTTTAGTCGTTGCCGGTGTGCGTGCCGTCAAACAATACTTATCATGCTATTTAGTACTTAACCTCTAAAATGAATAGAGCTATTAATTTAAGCTCAATGAGACTAAAGGTTAAAGAGAATTAGTTTCAGGTTCATACTATAAATACAATTTATAATGACCATGAATGTTTGAAAGCAATTAGGATTCGTTATTAACATGCAATTTGTCACTGGTATGCAATGTCACGCAATTAATTTTGTTTTAAAATCTATGATTTGTAAATTTAACATTTTTGAAACCAAGGTTGATGTCTAACTTGGAGTAAAACACTTGTATTTCATGGTTTGCAAAAATAAAGCTACAATTACAAACGAAATAATTGGCATGCGCGTGCGGCGCGATGCGTGGGCGCCATCAATTGGACACAGCTTCACCGCGCATGACGTTTGCTCTACGCAACGAGCCATCAAAACTGACGCACAAATAAAACGGTGACAGATGGAAAATTGCAATCTGCACTCACGACATGAGGGATAAGCAGAGAGAATAATACTGCACTCCTCGTTATTGTCTCTGCCCGAGAGTGGCCATTAGTCGCGGAATTTTATCGCGTTTATTGCTTCGCTAACTTTTATGTCTGAAACGTACGTTTGTGGAATGTGGAGAAACAAACGAGCAGACATCATACATTTAATGTTTTAATGCGTAAATATGTTCCAATTAAAATGCCACACAAACTTTTTCTTCTGATCTAGACTCTAGAAACGAAAAAGCAATCCTACACTTATTAATTCTCCCAACAATCGACTAATCAAATAATTAATACTCGTGTATGAATGTAACATCATCGACTTAACGAAGTATTTGCCCAATACAAACATTAAAACTTTTCAATTACCCACGAATGGGCTGCCGACAAATTAATCGATATTATTTGTTAGGTAAAAAATACGTAGAGTAAACACACATAACGATGCTCGAATCGATTTTGTGTAATGGTTAGTCGATTTTAATCGAGAGGTAATGAAAGAACCCGACTCGTTCTTATAACGAGGTCAGTGGATTGAATGTAACTAGTTCGCAGACGAATAAAAATATTTGCTCGACACAGATGGGAATTTACGCGGTTGTAAATTGTGCAGTAACTATACCGATAGCCGGCCGCAAGCCCTATGGACCTCTTTGAAAGTTAAATAAACATTTCACCGACATAATACCAGATTGTTGGCATCCAGGATGTTGCATGTAGGTTGATAATAATGTCTTCACGTTTGACTTATGGATATTAAAGTGTTGTATCCGCCTGCTAATCACGATGAACTTTACAAAATAAAAACAAAACATACTTCCAAAAATGAAACACTATACTCCATTTGTTTAGGTAGTTAACTAAATGTAAACAATCTTAACATGTCTTTTATCTAAAAAACTGTCTAAAAATTGAATCTAAAAATATTTACAATTAGGTATTTACTTAAACCGATGTTAGGTAAGTAACTTAATTTAAATAATATTTGTTGGTCTTTTATACGATTTATTTTATATAAAAAGACATATCAAGATTGTTTACCTTTAGTTAACTACCTAAACAAATGGAGTATACCTACAAATAAGAGTAATTTCAGAAGTCAGTGATAAAGTTTTTTTTTTTTCATCTTTTAGTTGCGGTACCTACTCCAAACCATTTCGTATACCTTAACAACAGTGACAGGAAGTCATTATAATGATTAGAACATCATTAATATACACAAATCGGAAAAAATACGTACTACTGATACTAACTCAAAACTACTCATCATATGGGATATGGAACCACTCGACTAATACACCCTTTCAAACAAAAGACGACTTATTTAAATCGTACTATAAAATGAAGGTGTTCTGAGATAACCAACATAAAAAAAATTAAGAACCTCCTCCCTTTTTTGAAGTCTGTTAAAAATGACCGGAGAATATACTACCGTGTTATTAGTACTACTGCGAATGCTTATTTAGCACCTGACTAAAGTGCAGTGCTGCCCCAATTACAACAGGCACTGTAAATTATGCAATTAATTAGAAAGCATGAAAACGCTAAAGAGTTCGGCATTATGCAACACCTTTCGCGGGTTCTGGCAATTTTAGCAATTGTCACGATCGTTCAGAGGCGCCCAACGCATTCACACTTGGACGATTACAAAACATTTTTTGTAAGAGAAACCGACAAAAAATCGACGAACGCCGCTCATTTTTGCAAAGATCAAGTTACAATCTGCATATAAAAACTGTTAAATTAATTTCACTTCGACTCTTTTCAATCGTAATGTCTCCGAAACTAATTTACTTTATTGACAACCAAGTAAAATGACACGCATTTCTTTTTATTAGAGACTAAGAATAGAATTTAAACGACAGAACTCTGATCGAACACAATCATGTAAAGCATATCGATAGATTTCTCCAAAAATATTGAAGAACATTACAATAAATATGAAGGCATTTTGGATTTATATAACAAAACAACACACACATGGCAGTTAAAACCCACTGAACGCACGAACACGGCTCAACAGAGATGAAGACCCATCCACTTACATCATGCCTATTAGGAGTAATGGCGACGTTTTAAAAATCATTTCTGAATAGATTACTGGTTATACAACATTTTAACAATTACTGGACATCAAAGAGGATCCAGTGTTGTCTTAAGAACGTATTAGCATGAAGTTGGCAGCTCTCATAACATCTTAAATACTGCTTTGAGCTAGACTGGCATTTAACATAAGGTTATTTGAATGGAGCATTGTTTAGAACCTTGTATCTCAGTTGCATATCTTTGTTGCACGCAAACGTTACCTCATCCATTTTGGCCGATATCGGTCAACCAAACTTCGTGATACAAGAAGCAATTTGCATCAGATTAACAGTTGACTTATGGCCAAATTACGGTGTTACCGGACCGACCGATAATAACATATACAACCGGATTTATTTACGGGGACAATGTGAAAAAAATAACGGTACTCTTGATGGAAATGATAAAATATAGTCGAAATTTGAGGCTGTGTTATGACACCCATTAATTTTCAACATAATTGTTGGAAAAATTTGTGAGAGACCACACAAGCTGCAGCTGCAGCACTGACAGTTGCAGAGAAATGAAGGAGGCTTAAGTTTGCAAAACGAAAAAGAATCGTGGTGGTTTATATGTCAGTGGAATTTGACGAAGATAATCAAGTGCAATAACAATATGTTGCCAGATATAGCAAAAAAACTGAATACGGAAGAGAACTAAAGTATCCGTGAAGAATCGAAGACGCTGTAAACAAAGTCCAAAACAAAAACACAGATACTAAAACATGACAAAAAAGGTGTTGTTTTTTTAGAAACTGCTTGGTCGTGATTATGATTAATAACCATTAATTAACTGGCATCGTAAACTGCAGAAGATGTAAACTGGATTGCCTTTCTTTTTGGACAATGGTTGCCCAAAGTGGGGCACAGCCGTGAATGGGGACAGAATATGACGTGGAATGATCGAGGAGCGGCAGACTGCCCGTCGCTGGCTTTCACCATGATTGGTTACCAATTACCCGTACGATCTGACAGTTCGCTGGATATACGACCAGGAAATTCGGAAGACGCTGTAATTAGTCGCGACCTCACGGAATTTAAAATTTAAATTTTATTCGATGAATATATGGGCCATCTCTTATTACGCAGAATTTTTGCATAATCATTTCTCTGCAACCGCGTTACACTTATGTAAATATTTTAATAAAGCTGACCAGATTAAAAGACCAAAAACTTTTAAGCAGCGATTCACAAAACCTTGACGACTTTTAGATCCTGAGGACCAATTTCAATGAACCTAATTATTGAAGCGTTTCGAGACGAGGCCGCCTTTCGAATTCTTTTCGAAAAGTCAACAATTAAACCAAATCTTAAATTTTATACAATGGATGTATCAGATGCGCTGTATGGTGTTGGGCCGAATTAGAAGCTATTGTTCGGGCAGCGCCGGCATTAGGGCCTATTGTTTCATGTGTAAGCGCATGTCCGACTAGGAAGGATGCGAGACAGGTGTTAGAAGATCGGGTCAAGGATGATTCCAATGTTTTGAACCATTGTTACAGGTATCATAGATCCAAACGATAACTCAGATACAAATATCGTTAGTAAACAGAAAAATAATAAAGGTCAAAAGGTTAGCAATAAAAAAAGCGTTAGACATAATGCCATTATAAAATGGCTGGTTTCTGAAAAGTTTGTATGATGATTGGATTTGAATGATCACAAGCCACAAATAACCATTCAAAATGAAGGCCGATATTAACGAATGAAAATTAAACATACTTCCTAAATCAAATTCCGATAAAGATCAATATTACGACACACGTCCTTTTTCTTAGAACATAAATATATATCGGAAACATCAAAAGCATGATATAATTTATAATCGTATATTGTTGGAAGATATCAAACCAGTCCATTCAATTCAGATTTTTCTTAGAAATGGAGCAATGGATCTTATAGGCTTATTCATGTTGTATTATTTTGTTAAAGCAATGAACATCGGTACAAAAAGAGCATGTATAGCGACGGGGGCCTTTCTAAACATCAAACCTGTGTTAAATAGTTAATTTATTGACACCATGGTCCATACCTCCGCCCGGGGCTCGTTCGACAGGTGCCGTGTGTGGTTCAATAAAGTTCCTTACCTGTAAAAAACAGAATTTGTGTTTTACGACCAATTACTCAAGGACAAATTGTCGTACTAGATGTTAAGAAACTTGGACCGGTTACGATCAGAGTTTCACGTTTATTTATAGTGTCAGTTAACATATGGGGTTGAATAAACAAGTTTTAAGAACAATATTCAGTGTACAAACACGAGGAACGGCGCGTCCAAACGGTTGGATTTACGTCTTCGGAGTATAGACCACACAAGAGACAGGAGAGACGTCGATGGGATGTATGTAAACAGGTGATCTGGAGTAGGATGCAATGAACTTCCAGGGAACACTACGTGTGGTCCAGTTAAAAAGGGTCCTGGTTACATCGGTGTGTTTAGATAAAAACCAACAAAGTGTAACCGCGACAGCTCGCATACGTCGTAAAGCGGACGCCACGACGCCGCCGCTGGCCATATGGCGGAAGTGGTTCGCATTCTTAACGAACGCTGTTATACTAAAGATACGTCGAAAAACCTATTTGAAAAATGCGCGACACTAATAAACGAAACAACCGTAAAAATATCAATTGTAAAGCTTAAAATTTAATTCGTTTTTGTAGCAGTTTCTATCCGCGCAATAGGTCATATGATTAGGCAAAACTATAACAGTCTATTTTGTCCTTCACTATTTGTTGCTATGTCAAGCTCACAATGGTTGAGCGAAAATAAAGTTCAAGGTTTGTTATACGCTTAGTGTATTGTCAAAATGAATTTGCAGCAATGTTGCTCTTTCCGCGTTCTGAGACCACAGCGAATCGAACGATAGATATAGAGGAGTAATCAGCGATCCATTAAACGCCCATGCTGAAATTAGATACCACACACAATGGGAATAATTACACGGCGCTAAAGACGCGGAAGACCTTCAGAATACGACGCTAAAGATTACACGGTACACCAAATTGTAGGATTGTCCTACCATTTGTGGTGAACTGGCGAAGGCTTTTGGTGAAGGAAAAGGGTAACAACTCGTAAATTCCGAAGGATTGTATTCAAATTCAAGTAATACCGGTGAAGTCAACGGGCCAAACTCGACCCGTTTTTTGTGTGTGGACCCTCGAAGCGTTACTAATGTTATTCGCAAAGGGATCGCTCGGTTACGTCAGATAACAAGGTCAAAGTTTTTGCTGTCGTCTTTTATGCCTCGGTGGAAGAATTTACGACAGGCGGTTAACTTGGCCCGCACACCAAAAACGATGGGTTCGTTTCATGCAAATTGTTGTACGATAAGGGAGTTTTATTACCTTGTGAATTGACGTTGATTCACTTTGTCAAATGGTTTTAGAAGACCTACCATTATTTGGAATTGTAGTATTAGCAATTGGAAAATTTGCATCTTCGTACTCAGCTGGAATTACAGATTCATTGACAGCAATTTTGGACAAAGTTAACGAAGATAGTACAAAAGACGACGGTTCCAAAACTAGAGCAAGTATATCATTAACTTAATGATATAGTAGAAACACAAGAGTAAATTTAATTGTTTGTGAACTATCGCGTGTGGGAAAATTGCATATTATTTTTTCTAACAAGCTTTAATATAACATATGCGCATAATATATATTCACGTGTACATAGAATTAATATGTATAAATATGCTGCAAGTTACAACCTACACGGAGGTCACAGAATACATTAAGGGAATGATTCCGAAAACGTATTCTTAATTACCTCTTAATGTGCATGTTAAACACGATACACAATAACTACGTTATAAAATTACTGAGTATTAAAGAGAGCTAGGTACATTACATACATTATAATTAATAATTCAGCGAGATCCAAACAGTTCAAGTTATAATGGGTGCTATGCAGCTTGTAAGTGATACTGCGCAGAGTGGAGCTCTTAAATAATAAATACAATTGCATTCCGTTATAAAAAGTCATAATCTTTTATTACAAAAGACATACACAGAGTATCATAATCGTAACGTAGCTGGTCTTAGCAATAATTGTCACAGAGAAGCAGATAACAGTACAATATCATCACGGATACGTATTTAATTGTCCTTGTAATGACTCTCATACATATTTCACTTGGATTGCGACCATAATAATGGCTAACGAGATTTTATGTTATAATAGTTTAAGTACTCGCAATATGTTTCTTAGAATTTATCACATATAAATTTATTGATGTAGCACTAGAAAAAGAGTTCCGCATGCGAATTAGAATTGAAGACACAATGCAGTTCCATTATGAAATTCAATTAGATTATTTATTCGATATCATTAGTTGGAATTGAACAGATTTAAGTATGATTGTAACATTTATGTATTTGCAAACACAGGATCTAAATGTCAGTAATTCTGCAATGCTATATTAATGCCGATGTAAGGAAAGGCCAATCATCCTGTTCAAAAATATTAAGACTACGTTAAGGAAGACGGTGATTTAGGTGATAAAGTTATCTATAAGGAAAGAGAGCTCGTTGATGAAAAAGTAGCTAGAGCTAGCACAGGATTGGAAAACAAAAGAGATGAAGCAGAAGTGAAAAAAAAAAAACAAATGAATTAAAGCAACTGAATGCACAGCCTCAAGATAAACGTAAAGAGAATTGACAACACACGCCGCACCTAATTCCCACAACACACAAATAGCAACAAAAGCGGCAGATCTATATCGCAAATCTAAAAGGGAGCGGCGGACGAAGGCCGCGTTCTAGTCACGTTTAGAAAGACTCACAGATATCACACTGGTCTCTGGTCCAATACCCAGCACCCAAGGTTGGTCGTGACTTGAGCCAAAGGTCAAAGGTTACAGCGAAAACCGAACGCGTTCTGACAGCTTGACGTATGTCGTAGACAAAGGTTGATAAATGAAACGGTATCGTGCAATCGGATTTCGAAATGTTTATTGATATGATTTGGTTATTTGCGAAATGATTTCGGATTTTAGGCTACATTTCTAGCTGTTGCTGTGGATCGCGAAACATGGCAACGATCTCAAGTCGCCTTTTATCTCTCCACCAGTCCGTTACTAATCACGTACAATTACGCAAAATATTACGAATATTTTCTTTTGTTAAATTCTTCTCATCATTCTCTGAATCATCGCAGACCTTGAAATGTATTATCTAAACCGGAGGTCATTCATCACAGCTCGCAATATTTCCTCTGCTATGATGTTTTTTGTTACCATTATCGTAACGTAAATGAACTCTTCAGATGTTCGGTCAAGCATCTCGATGGCAAACGGACAAAAAGCACCAAGACTGCTGTGAGTCCAATCGATTATAACCACTTGAGACGTTCCAACCATCGGCTTTGTTTCCATTTATCGATTGCGCAACATCGATCATCGATTCCGATGTATAAACAATAATCTTTTTATTCATAAGACGCATTTAGTTTAGCTGCCATTTTCTCTCTACTACAGTTAATCCGAATACTTCGCTTTAGTACGATGGCGTGCGTCATAACTCAATAGAGTTGTTCAATCCGGCCACCATGTTTTACAATAATTAGAATTGTCAAAGTAATAGACCGTAACTATGGAAATTGATATTGTACAGAGCACGAACCTGTTACGGATAAGAATAATTTGCGTACTGTAATGCAAAATGGAAAGACGACAAAGGAATTGCAAATGAAATGGAGACATTCACGCAGAATATGGAGATTCTAGCTGAGTGCCAGCGTGATTGAGTCGCAGCGCCTCGAAAAAACTAAAATCGCACCTCGATTTTAAAACGTCCGTGTAAACGTGGTCTAAGTTAAAAATAATGAGAAATGGAGAGCATTTAATAGTATTCAAGTGAGTAGAACTGTAGAACATAAGTTGACGCTTGACAACGCCTATCTGTTAGGTGTTACGTGTAAGTAACAAACGTTGTTACGCTCGCGAGGCTCATTAGCGAGCCGGAAACGGGGCGAGGGGATGTCGCGAGCGAAAATAAATTTGAGCGAACATGCGCGGGCGCGTAATGAATGCTTAACGATCGCGCATTGTTCAATTTTGGCCTTGTTTCTCTGTGAATAGTTTCCAGGACATTTTCATGTAGAACTGATAGCATCCTGTCTTTTAATGCTAACTCTACCATGAGCAACGGTTCATGTTAAGGCTGATATAGCGGTATATTATCCTAGAAACACTCCTTTATTTTTAAATAAATACCAGCTCTCGAGGATTAAAAATATACAAGCAAAACTGGTTGCTCAGCATGTTTATTGAGGATAACCCCCAATAAAGAAGCTCCTGCGTATAATATTTTTAATATCTCCAAGATGTAAACAAGAAACTATGGCCACAATGTTGCGTTAATCCTAGTTTATCTATGCATTTTGGTCATTATTTTTTCTGTGAAGCTGTGTGCGTATTTCGCGGTAGATAACATAATCTGGCGGTAGCGTGCGACAGGTGGTTTAATTAAATTTATCGCTCGGCCCGTGCCGATCGGCCGATGTTATCGGCGATCGCGGTAAATGAGAGCAAAACAATGCGCCGGCGCAACTGCGGTAGGTACGTACACCCGATAATACTGCTGCACGCACTATTGTACATTATAAAACGGGACCGTGAAGCTTACAATGTTTTGGAATAGATGGCCACACAATGTATAAATTATGTGCCGACGGTATCAATGGCTTTAATTAACGCGATTGGATTTCAGATTGGTTAAGGTCGTGCATTGATTAAAATACCAACATTTATTACTTGGTTGGCCTTACCCAGCTTAGCACTAGTTAGTCTTTTTCAAAAGAGTCAAGCAGCTGGTTCAACGGTTTCTTTGAAGGCACTCATTAAAATTTTCATTAGTTCTTATCATAAAAACAAATCATGGCACCTAAATTCCTGAGGTTCCCTGGCACACACGTCGCCATTCACGCACATCTCTCACGCGCGTACGCATCTTTTCTAATTACCGCAAGCGGATTCGCCGCTTTTGTATTTCGAACGCGGACAAACGCTCGGCGCGGGCGCTTCGCAAACTGGAGCGTGTGAACGCCTCCGCCGCGCGCCGGCCGCTTATGGTAAACGCTGATGAGCAACGCGTTCGTGGCCCATCACTAATTACCATGCCTTAGGGCTAGCGTGCACTCCACAATGAGAGAAAATACAAGGCGTGTTGTTCAATAAACTATAGTCTTTAGCTGTCCAAAACAGTCACATAATGCAAGCTTTGTGGGAACGGAGAATGGCATGGGAGGAAGTAGAAAGTAATTGAATAAGTAATGACTCAAACTAGATATAGTATTCAGTTTAAGGGTGCGTCCATATCTGGCGAATGTGCCGCGAATGTGCAGCACGCGAGCCGATTGTGAGCTGCCCGCGAGCTACGCGCGTGCAGTCACTGCAATGGTTTGGTGCGCCTCTTTAGCGCAACTCATGCAAGGCTCGTATAGAGCGCGCGAGCGGCGCGCGATCTGCGCGCACTCAGTTCTCGCCCTTTCCGTTTACTGGCTCAGTACTATCGAAGATGTCAGACGACACTAGTGTTTTTAATTTAATAACTAGCGCGCCGCCCGCGCGCTGATCGCGTACGGCGCTTAGGTCGCGCGCGAACTGCGCGCGGGCGGCGCAGAAGCGGCGCACGAACAAAAATGCACGCGCGCAGCTCGCGGGCAGGACGCAAACGGCTCGCGAGCTGCACATTCGCGGCACATTCGCCAGATGTGGACGCACCCTAACAACAAACCTATACCAAAAATTGTATGATGTTTCCGTAATTTTCCAACCACAGTTTTGTCAGGCAAACCTACACCAAAAATTGCATGATGTTTCCGCAATTTTCCAACCACAGCTGTGTCAAACTGCAACGTCATTGCTTTCACCGTAGGACAAACCCAGTGAACGTGCATCCTTATTGGGCTCATACGTCGGATGTTGAACGGGAACATTCAGAACCGCTAATGATGACTCTTGAAACATTTCAACACGCGTAATAGACTTTCTGCTATTGTAATTATCGTTTAGTTTTACTGAGTTCTTCGTACACAATAATACAGTACTGATTAAAATATGATTTAACTGTTCCTGGACTGCTCGTTGGTCTTGTCGGTACAAGCGCTGCTGCTGAGCACGAGGTCCGATTCTAAGGTGAGAATTAGTTTTATTGGGTTTATCTATTTAGAACTTCTCAGCAGCAATCAGAAGTCTGTATTTGTGCCTGGTTGATGGCACTAGGCTCACCCCCTATTACATGTGACTTAAACATAACATAATTGGAAACAAGGTGTGATGTTTTGTTTTTGTTCATGTTCTAGTAAAATTCCAAGTCATTTTCTAAGCATGAACATTCTTTCCAATTTTTGCCATATCCGTTTTCATAGTTTAATAAAAGAATGTCGTTTGCACTGCTTCTGTTGTTCACCTCCGGCTAGTTTCAAAAGCAAAACGATGAAATGCACGGTTTTACAAGGTTATCTAAAACCACGTCCAATATATGTATTCATTCATTTTGGAGTAATCCACAAACATTTACGAAGCATATTTATTCAATAAATAAATGAAACTAGCGTCAACAACCTGCCCGAAGCCTGTAGCTACCATTAACCAAAAAAGAAGCTTCCTCATATAATGCAGATGGATTCATCAGATTTGTCCCGGCTCCGCGGTTTTTGTCCGCGATTCGTCTCGTCGTTCATTCGTTCTTCGTTCATTAAGACAATTGGAATGAAACCTGAATGGTCTGGTCACGTTTCGAGTGGAGGAAGCTCGTGTCATTAGGGACTATTATGGAGGCTCGTGTAATTGGTTGTTAAGCCGCGACAAGGTCGGTCGCCATACTTGTCATTTCTTTCTATAATTAGAGTGCTGTAAATAAAACCATTCATTAATTTTAATGTGGGGGCTAGTAAGCCCCAAGTTTGTACTGGCGACATTTATCCGTTGCATTTTTTTTTCGCGCACTAGTTTTTAACGGAAACAATTAACATAGATTAAACTGTTTGCCTGCCTTAGTTAAGGTAGTTAGTATTAGGATAATTTTTAATACAGAAATATACATACAATTCTATTCCAAAAGTTGAAATTCCAACAGTGTTATTTCGACGCACTAGGATACACACTGTTGAATTCTCAATAAGTACTCGGTTCGACACCAAGAAATTAGTTTAGGTGTTTATCTCGAATACCTCTTTTTCAGTCAAGTATTAGAATACAGCTTTAATTATAAATCTAGGACACTATGTTCATCGTACACTAATTGCCCAGTCCGAGTTACTTAATGGTCACGCAAAAAATAGCTCACCCGTGTAAACGACGACCAACTTCCTCAATTGATAAATGTCGAGACCTGTTTCAATTAATTGTTTGGTTTCGCTACTACTAGTTTTTTCCTAATCACGAGTTTACGCATTCCGGGTAGCAGACATCAATTTTGAACCTTACCATATCCACATACCTGCATACATACATACATCACGCTTATAAATAAAATAAAATAAAAATAAATAGTGTTTTATTTCAGGCATCGTACCCATATACAAAAATTACAATAAATAAAATCAAATCAAATCACAATCAATCAAAACTAAAATTTGAAATCAAAATTAAAAACATAATCTAGATTGCAATGAAAAATTCAAAATAAAAATGAATATCAAAATTAAAATCAAAAAACAAAATTAAAATCATAATCACAATCAAAATAAAATGCAAAATTATAATCGCCAAACAGTTCTGCAGCGGTATACTTAGTACACCCATGTTTCGCCAGTAAAGTTGAAGTCACATGTAATAAGGGGCGAGCCTATTGATATCAACCGGGGACAAATCGAGACTGCCCGTAGTCTACTAATAAATCTCAGATGGAAAACTCAATTTAATTTTAGAAACGAGAACCTCATGCTCATTATCATCATTTCAGCCGAGACGTCCACTGCTGGACTTTAGGCACCCCGTTCTGTGCTTCCTGCATCCAGCGGATTCCTGCGGCCTTCACAAGGTCTTCAGTCCACCTTATGGAAGGCCTTCCAACTCTATGTCTTCCGGTACGCGGTCGCTACTTCAGAACCTTTCGGCCCCATCGGCCATCGGCGTTCTACGAGCAATGTGCCCTGCCAACTGCCTCTTTAGTGTGGCAGTTCTTCGGGCTATGTTGGTTGCCTTGATTCTCCTGCGGATCTCTTCGTTCGTGATTTGATCACGCAGAGAAACTCCAAAGAACCTTGAACCATGGTCAACAGTAGCTACTGTGACTACTGGATCAGTGAAGCAGTACCACATAAATATCCAAACAGCTTTTTGTGCATCTACTTTTTTTGTTCAAAAAGTAATTGAAAACATCCCACCACCAGTTTGCCATATTTTGCTCAACAAAATTGGATGGCGATCAAATAATAATCTACTTGAAATTGATTTTTGAGTGTAACGAACTATGGGCATTGTTATAATGCTCAAAGAAGATGAATTCTTGCAATTAATTTTATGCTTGCAAATGGCGCTATTAAGGCGGTAATGGTGAATTTGACAAACGACGCGAAAAATTAATTGTGTCGCAACGAAACTTGGTAACGAGAATTTTTAAATTTCGATTTTTAAAAGACTGTGCTGACACTCTTATAAAATTATCTACTATCGATCGCTTCGTATTGAACACATCTTTTATCTGAGCAATTAAATTGACGACTGACAGTTTACTTGAGTACAGAAAAACTGCAAAAAAAATGTTTGGTCGAATTCTTCCATAACGTTCTAATTGAATCTGGCTTCTTTGCACATGAATAAGTCACGTTAAACAAAGCCAACCTGTTTCAACGTCTTTCATCTTCCGACGACGCCATTTTGAAATAGCAAATTCTGCCGTTAAGAAAAATATTAAACCTCTATTATGAGCCCCAGGCCCCCAGTACCATCCAACGCGTATGTCCGCGTCATAATGTTCCTAGGAACGCCGTGATAGGTTTACAACATTCCTAGGAACATTATGAAGTGAGAACATAGTACGTATTGTTTGTGTCGCGTTCCTCCACAATCCGGCTTGGTGTACCACTGACCTGGCATGCTACACACTTCAATTGTTTTTGCATTGCTTGTATGTTAGTATGGTTGTTATGGGGTAAGCAGAAGTGCCAGGAGGAGTGAATTTTGAGTTCGTAATGGGGCAAAAAGCAGTACCGGCAGAACTAAAAGATTCTAGCTAGACTTTTTTGGAGTTATATCCATCAAAGTCATGTCTTGTTCGCCCAAAGTGTTGGGCAGAGGTGTACCTTTAGTACATCAACATTCCACCGGTTATGATTAAAACCATGGTTAGCCACTTGACAATCCTTGGAAACCGTAGTTGGCAAAGTGAAACTACTCTCAGTAGTCCGGACTGTCCAGTGGATATAAGGGGCGAGCCAAATGCCACTGAAAAATTCCAGAGAGAAAAATCCAATAACATTTTGCCCGACCACCCGGGTATCAAACCCAGGATTGTAGAGGAATTAATAAAAGAGAGTGGACATGGATAAATGAAAAAAAAAGATTACCAAAGAAGAAAAATAAATATTAAAAATAAACCACATCCCTACCATCTACATGAAACCTGGTTGTACTTTAATTAAGCATCGTAGAAACATCATTCCGGGTGTGAGGATCTCATAAATAACGCCTTACAAGTGTTCATAAAAACTTCACACCTATAAACGATCCATAAATCCACCTGTCATTGTCATTTTGTAGTAATTAAAGCGAGACAACCATAGTTATAGAGCGCATTAATTATAGAACTCTTAAAGTAATGGTTACGACCACAAAGGGTAAGTTATTAATTATACAATTATATAGATGACGGGACAGCTATACACTATTTTAGAAAAACATATTTATAAAATTGCGCTAGACTAGAGTGTATGGCGCCTTCAGCTTGTCAAAAATCGCCATCATTTTCAATATGGCCATCATAACATGACGGCAAACGCTTTCTTAGGGAACCCAAACCTTAAATGTGGCTTATTAGTTAATTAGCAAGAGTTAACTCGCCCAAATCGGGCGAATTGCACTTTTAAATAATAAAATATTATCTTTAGGCGACTGGCATAACGTTAATATATTTTTAAGCGAATAGACAATTCCGTTACAGTTGACTAAAGGCGGAAACACACTTACGTATCGTGGCGTGTCGTGACGCGCCAGAAGCATTCAGTTTCATACATTCGACAGAACGTGTTGCGACACGACACGACATGCAAATATGTCCCTAAACATATTAAATGTATGAAACTGATATGCTTCTGGCGCGTCACGACACGCCACGACACGTAAGTATGTTTCTGCCTTTATACACAATTTAGGAATTGTCGATTCGCCCACAATAAGATTAATTTCATGCGGGTCGATTCGCCTGCAAAAAAACTAACTTCATGCGGGTCGCCTATAGAAAATATTTAATAATGTAATTCGCTCGATTCGAATAAATTCGTGTAAATCGACAAATAACTCCTTTCTTTCCTATCTTTTGTAACATCACTCTTCGCTGCCAAGAACATTCTACAGCACAAACTTAAACATGTCCACTTAAGTCTACCCAAGAAGCAAAACAAAAGCCTACACGCCCTCGGAGCATTAATGGACTTATAATAACAAAGACCATGAATAGTAAACGTTGTTCACATCGACGCTCCCGTAGATAATGTCCATAGTCATTAGCGAAACAGGAAGCGACATGGCGAATTATCGCGGCCACCTCCATGGGCTAATTGGAGAATCTGCTCCTCCTACCTAGATGCTTAAGGTATGGAAGGAGTGTTCACCTATTTGAGGTCAGCTGGTTTGAATACTCAGGCTTTGTAGTACAGGGTTTTGGCCTCAAGGTCCGATGATATAGTGGAAATGTGGATAGAGGATTGTGTTTTTGGAACTTATTAAACAAAGCGCCGTTTAGGACCAGGTTAATAATGAGAAAGGATCATCGCCTTTGCCTACTTTAAGATAAAAGCTACTTTATTCACTATCAGTCATCTCAATGCATCCTTACGGAAACAAAGTGCACGTAAATAATCTCCATTACAAGTAACACGAGTTTAAATGCCACTAAATACCAGCGAAGGGCCGCGAACAGCGCGCTGCGCACACGCCGCGAAAAAGTAATCTTTATTTTATTAAACGTTTTAATACATACCAATGCGGCAGCTAAATGGCCGACCTTTAGGGAACGGGTTGGACGCAAGTCAGTCAACGACTCTTGTCTATCGCGAATTATTGGAAAAAACTTAAATATGTGAGGAATGCGCGACAGCGGAAGAGGAATGCAGGGTATTAAGGCTTCCTTCAGAATGTCTTAAGCTTGTTAGCTTTTGAAGACATGCACACGACTGTAAGAATTGGAATAATGGACGTAAAGTGACGGCGGGCCTGAATACCAGCTGTGTCCCACGACGCCAGCGACGACCTCGCACACTTACCGCCTTCCCCACTTGCAGTCACTATGCTGAGAAGGAAGCTATCGTACTGGGGATAGGAAGACATTAAACTGGATGGTACTTCGTAGAACTAATAAAAGCTGGAGAACCTTTAGAGCCGGTAAATAGCTAAACAGATTAGACTACATATTAATAACCTGCCATGGCGCAACATTCTTTCACTTTATTACCATTATAAATATGTCTAATATAAACTGCAACTAGTTAGCTAGCTACTTTCGAGAGACCTCGATATTTCATATGTTGCAACTGGTTTCATTCAACACAAAATATCTCCACACATTTAGATGACATTTGGCCGGCGCGGATCGTGACTGCAAAATGACAAGTCGTGGCATTCTCAAAGTATTTTTCACCTTTGCGAAAGGAGTCGTGATCGGATCGGTAACAATCGTAGTTCCAGGCGGGCGATCTAATCGAAATAGGTCGTCCATACGTTCTGCGCAGGCGCACGGCACGCTTGCGCAACGCGAGCTAAGGGATTTACTGTTCGAAAGGTCGTATAGACAACAATAACAAGAATATTGCACGTGAATATCGCTCACGCTTTGCATTGAATAGAACATAGAGCAGGACTTTCAAGAAACCCAATTAGGATTATGGTACACAATTTATGCCTAAAGTTTCTAATCAGCTGCCAACTGATAACAATAAAGCCTGTACAGCATTAGCCTATATTTTTTCGATGGAAAGCTGCAGAGAATACTGTCGCCGTAAAGCACATGAATGATTCTCTTATCAGGAGTCAAGCTAGCAACGGTCACCGGGTGGTTGGACCTTACCCTGATCCGTCAGTCCCTGTCAGCAGCAATCCGGTTGTTCTTCATTAACATCGGCCACGGCTTATTTTTAGCTCGGCCGTCCGCTATCGTCCGACGTTTTTGCTCCGAGTCGGCCAACATGCCTCTGCCGTAATTTTATAGTTCCGGAGAAACGGTTAAGGGAAGCGACATACGCACTTAAACGCTGCTAATTATTTGTTAAATGCGCTCGATGGCGCCATTATGAAATATCTGCGAGGTTGGGAGCTGTTTGTGGGAAATTATGTTTGAGAGTAACGATGCTGAAAGACGTTTATTGAACATTAATTATTGTGCTTTATGGAGGCTCCGATCGAGGGCTGTATATCAAGACGGATGTTTGCAGAATGTTAGATGGGATATATACTTTAATGGCTTTGTTTAAAGGGGGTCGTATACTGGTTCTGTCTAATACATTAGCCATCGCAACGGTGTCTAGACTCAATATGCTAATGTGATCAATGGCTAACTGGTGTTCCACGAGGGTGTATGTGTAGTTCCATGTCGGAGACACAACAAAGGGCACAGTCAGTATGTTCTGGTTGCACAATGCAACAACAACAATACCGTGGCGCCGACGAAACCATGCGCGTGCGCCAGATTTATTGCCCTTTAAAAACAGCAAGAATTAAGATGCAGAAGGCCTATTGTGCTTAAAGCCTGACAGGATCACAGAACACTTAGATAAACGATGGTAAAGACTCGAGTATATGCAGACTCAGATTTGACTGTACTTTTGATCAATTAGCATCTATGCAGTTGGCACTATTTTCTTACAATTTAGTTGTGGATGCAGTGAACCTTCTAAGCCTTAAACCTTCACGGCGCCACAGTTGCGCACGCGCACTCAGCTTCACCGCTTCATTTGCGTACATCGACTCCATTAAGCGGATATTATGACACCGTTAATATTGTATACGATACATTCGTGAGGAAAATCAGATTAGCTCTGCTGTGTAAAATGTCAACCCGGCGATCCACTGTCGTTGAGAAACAATGGGTCGTGGCCCGTGGTATGCAGTAGGTATTAGTAATAGGTTAGCGGTTGGCAGTATGCCACGGAACGAGTGAGTCGAGTTATTCCCACGTATGTGTCTTAAAAGGGATAAAAATGTGTGTGATGTATGTATGTCCGTGTATGGCGGTGGGCGGGGCGGCGGCGAGGGTCTTTCGCATGAGTCAACCAGTAGTCGTAGCTATATGATTGAAAACGTTATTCTAACCCTAGCAACTGGCTAACCCTCTGCGAGGGGAGATACTAATCGGATATTGCCCGATAAGTCATAATTGACGGCAATAAAAACTGTCCACACGTTATATCTTCCGCAGAGATCAGGTGCACGAGAGAATTTGTAATGACATGAATTGTCCCTGTCATGAACGCATGATAGTGCACTGCGATACAATTTAAGTAAATTAGTGACCGAGATCTCGGTGGATCTTCACCTTTTGTCCGCAATTTTGTCGTCACCAACAAAGTAGTAAGTGGAGCATAGTTTACATATGCCCGACGTAATAAAGGGCCATTCAAAAGTAATAAAACATGGCTGAATTATATGAAAAAGTACAAAAGAGTCGTTATTAAAGGACAAAACAAACGGTAATGAGTAACTAATTGCGTTTAAACGACGTATTCAGACATTCCCACGCGTACGACAAAAAGTCACACACTTGAATGAAATACGGGGTAAATATGGGTAAGTGGGGGGTAAATATGGGTAATAATGATACGGTGCACCGAGCTAGACTGAGATTGCTTTTTCTAGAAAAGCATTGCCTACCGTGGTTAGCTATTGTGACATCTGCATTAAGAAAGCTGGGGCTATTTCACGAATGATGGGATTTGGACATAAAGGCGGATGGATAGAACCGCAAGTAACTTTGTTATGATACTGTTCAACAATATTTAGGATTGGTCTGTAATAGTCTGAAATTATTACTTAAACTTCAATAAAAAATTAAAAAAACATTTTTGCGTTTAGTTGGCTTATAACTCCATTCGCCCGAATTTACTCGACCGAATCGAATATAAAGACTTTTTTATATTATTTCCCATAGGTGACTCATACGAAGTTAATTTATTTGTGTGCAAATCGAAAACTCCAGAAATACATATTGGGCAATTGGTATATTTTGGAGTTTATGCACTTTATTGCGTGTACTTGCAATTACTTTTTATCATAACTTTATTGTTCGTGCGAATCGACTAATAAGGCGTAAATAATTTATTTATCAAGTATTTATCTTAATTGAATTATAACATTTTCTCAATACCAATGGTAAATCAAATCATTACCAGTGGAAGAATGTTGCTAGTATTTTATACCTTTACAAATGTTTTTTTAATAACTAGGTACACTAGTTTCAGCAAATATTTCATTCGATTTCTTAAATGATGATAGATCTCATTATAGTTCGTTGCCAAAACAAAGTTCAATGAAGCATAATATTTCAATTTGGCACTTGAAAAATCTTGATTATAAATTGAGAAGTTTTATGGTCGCTGAGATATTCAGTGTGATCGAGTTTCGTTTATGATTTTGCAACCACAATCATTGGTAGCTTAAAAAGCTTGAATAAAAGTTTCAGGAAACGCTTTAATATTTGCATTTAATTTTTAGGTTACTAGCTTTTGCCCGTGACTTCGTCCGCGTAAATGTCGGTTATCGCGGACGCAGAAGATGTCGCGGAAGAAAAAGTAGCCTATGTCCTTTCTTGGGGTTCAACTTACCCCGTACCAAATTTCATCAAAATCGGTTCAGTGGTTTAGTCGTGAAAGCGTAACAGAAAGACAGAGTTACTTTCGCGTTTATAATATAAGTATAGATTATGGGTCTTCCTTTATTACAATCAAAGTTTGAAAGCACATATTTCAAGGTAACAACATCTAATGTTTCACGGCGTCAGGTGACGGCAAAACAATAGGCGTCGCGGACGTCGCTGACTCAGCGGCCTTGCGCGCGCGCATCTCCCCCCCCCCCCCCCCCCCTCCGCACCGCGCGGCGCCGGCGCATCATTTCACGTCATTGTGTTTTATTCAATAAAAGCTCGTTAACCTGCCGTAATTCCTATTAAGTAGCCGTTACTGCGGCCTATTGTTGTTCCGGCGTCATTTTTATTTCGATGTCGGGGAAAAAGGTTAGATTCAGTGAACTCCGCTTTCGGGTTACTCGAGAAAAAGCTCAGATAGTAAAATTAGCGATGGTTTCGATAAACTCAGTAAGCAAGCAAAACATTTTATGATGAAGTTGAAGCGTAGACCAAAAGCGGCCAAACAGATTAACAGAATAGGCCAGTAGGTTGTGATATAATAAGAATAAGTCCTTCAGCATAAGGAAAGTACCCTTATCTACTGCCCCTTTTTAGCAGGAAAATCGGAAGCATATGTTTTTACTATGACATAGTGATTCCCGGTACAGCTGCGCTGGCGCCGATACGGCACGTCGTGTCGCGTCATGATTCCCATTCGCTGATAATGTGGCGTATGATAACATGATAAGACAGTCGTAACCCTTTGGATAATAAATGAGTAATAAAAGGTGTCGGTGGTATCATATTCAGACTTGAGACACTTTCACGTAGTAAGTGGGGAACGTATGACAGTAAAAATGTTTACGAGATCTTGGTAGACTGCCAAGTCTTGCTGGCCATTTTTATTTTCTCTGAACACAACATGAATTTTGGGCCAAAACAAGCGTTTTATTCCATATAGCATCGATCCCAAATTCGCGATACAAAATCCTTTCACTTTGAATTCCTGGTAGCCCTACTATTCTTTCTTGTCAAATAGTACCAAGACTTGCTGGCGAGCCATTTTTATTTACTCTGAGCACAACTTGAATATCAAACTAAAACAACCGTTTTATTCCATATTCAAAAATAATTATGTTCCATTTTACATTTGGAATCTTGAGCAAAAAAGGAACAGATCCCAAGTTCGTCATGTAAATCCTTCCAAATTTAAATTCCCTGCCGGCTCTACCATTATTTCTTGTCAAAAACTACGTACATAATACAGAAAAGCCACCACCATCAGCATCGTATTCGGATACAGTACAGTCACATTTGCTAAGAGACAAGCTTTTAGCCAAATGTGACGCTTTCACTCTAGAGCTCCGCGTACTGAGTGCGTTTCTGCCGTTCGCATTTTCGCATTAATCAACCCCCCGACCACATATGCATTCCACCCTCGTCATTACAACCCCAGACAGATGAGTTCTTTATTTACATGTTTGAAAAATTTCTTTGAGCGGACAGATTTTTAAATAAGGAATAATTATAGCAACACTAAACCCGACATTAGAGAGATTTTTTTTAAGAATTTGAACACACTTCTCAAGTTTTTCTTAAACTGTTTTATAATGATATAAAAACAGCAATTTCAGTTTTAATATCGCATCGAACTAAATATAAAAGTATACCGGATGTTCATTGCCTTAATATGACGTAATTTTACATTCCAATACACGCAGCTTACATCACAATCCTGCGGCAGAACTGTAAATGCAATCAACTTAAACAAGCGCACTATACAAAAAATCTACAACATACGATGATATCCTGACATCGTGACACAAACTAAATATTTAATACCAATAAATAAATATTAAAATATTTTTTAAGTCGTCTTCTGCCTAGCCTTTCCTCACTATGTTGGTGGTCGGCTTCTAGTCTAACCAGATGCAGTTGAATACCAGTATTTTACATGGAACTGCCTATCTAACCTCCACACCCCAGTTTTTGGGTAATACCTCTTGGTAAGACATGATGTCAGATTTTCGGCCTTCTGACGACCCGGACCCACTGTCAAAGATCCACAGCTTAACGAGCTTTCCGTGACACGAAGGGTTTCGGTATGAAAAGATGGTCACCCATCCGCGCATCAACCGCGGCAAACGTACCTTTAACCTGACCAAACGATCCGTACGGTTATTATGACTTGGCCAAAACCCTTCTCATTAAAATATTTTTAGTATTGGATAAAAATAAGTTACCTTTAAACCAAAGGTTTAATTTACGAGTATAAAAAGCCAATATTTAGCGTTGGAGGCGCCGAAACGACAGTAAAACGCGTCGCCTGTCTTCTCATTCGCACATTAAAAGCTTTTAATCATCACAAAAACACTTGACGACGTTTAATAAATGTCTTCCTTGATGGGAACTGAACACTCGTTTAAAAAGATTTATTTTAACACAAACGAATAACATCATCTAGGTATACAATTTACATAATATTGTAATTAAAATGATAAGTCGCCTTGTTGATTCGTGTTCAATGTAAACACAGGAAAATAATTAAGTGCATGAATTCGTTGTTCCGATACTTGCGAGAAATAACAATTGTTTATTACAAGTTCCAATTAAACATAATAATCTTCACATAGCCGAGACCAAAGACCTGCTTATACAAAACTTCCTGGTTCCTAACAACCTCTTCTTTCATCGGACGACTGATTTATGGCAGAATTCTATAATTTACGGACATTTGTTCGTTATAATTAAGACTTCTGTATCTTTACCAATAATAAAGCAAAGAACTTAATAGCTCTGCATAGTAGACCGTCCCATATGGAAGTGTATATATGTCCAGTTTGGCAATAGAAAATGAAACCATTGGTAACCTACCAATGGTTTACAGGAACCGAGAATCAGACGATGGACTTTCCACACCTATTCTAGTGACAATCATAAAGAAATGACTAAACATAAATACTTCAGAATCACAATAATTGCCATAGATCAAATACTCAGTAATCCACTCAACAAAGATTTCATACATAGATTGGTATAATACAAAGACGACGACAGACGAACCAGCTGTACATGAGAACAAATGGTGAACAAAAAATCTTAAGATAAACGATAATACCACTGAAATATTACAGGCGTGACTAGAAGATTAAAACTCAATAGCTGTTGACAATGTTGTTACAACTTCGTCATTCGCTCATGTGGGAGTTCGTCGTGGACTAAATTATGATAAGCTATTATAATAATCGAATTTTTTGCACGCTTAGTTTTAATAGCAGTTATTTGGTTTAACAAGGGTCAATGTATTTTTTGTTCTATTGCTTTTGGAGCAACAGGGCTTTGCCAATTTATCATTGTAATTCAGAGATGTGAGAAAATTAAATTGGTTATGTGGTTTGATTAGTGAAAAATGCGTGCACTGGACAGGTCCACTCAATCTGTGTGATTCTTTCTTCAACAGACCATTTGAGACACCAATCTACACGGTTTTTACATGATCTGACCAAGATTATGTCTGGACTTTAAAAGAGACTGACTTCTGTTTGTAGTGTCAGAGTTTGTTTCAGCGTATTTTTCTAAGAGTAATCGTTTAAACGCCGTCCTCATCTAGTTTTTAAAAATATGATTGACGTGTATTTGTATAAACCTACTTACAGAAATATAATCATTTATAATTTGGTTACTTAAGAAAAATCGTCACAGTAACTCTTCTTCACAGAGCCTAGCCAATTTATCAGTATAATTCACAGATGTGAGAAAATTCAATGGGTTACTTAAGAAAGATCGTCACAGTAAATCTTCTTGTAAATTAAGCATTAAATTCCAAAGTGTCTTGTTGGAAATGTTATTTTAAGTCGTAAGATAATTCCACATGACACAAAGGTATTCAATTTCCCAACAGTTGGTCCAACTGACATTGTAACACTAGACTTCATCCAAATGCCACACGACACATGTCACGCAAACGACCCGTCAAGAATGTTGAATAACTGCATTATAGGCACTAACAAACATCTCTCCGAATGCATCGGACACTCTCAAAAGCATGGCGCCAACGTCAACGAGGTCTTTACGCAACACAATACATAAAAAACTCTTTTAGAATAGGTGAATTGAATTTTTATAGTCGTTTTAGCTGAGTATCTATGTCGCGGCAGTAAACCGTGCGTCGGTACAGTTAGGAATCTGATACATGAATGTGGCATTCTAACGTGCGCCTACGCACCCATGATACGTCGCCGTCGTTTTTGTTGCGAGAAAAACTTAATGGCATCAAATTAAGCTGGTAATAATCTGTAATCTAGTTAACGATGTTCTGCTAAACACGAGGCAGAAATCGCAATAAAATGCTTAATTGAACACGGACTGGTCGGCATTGTTCACGAACGCTTCCGACAGAAGCTAAGTTATTCAACCGCCTACGCCAAATTAAACGGCGATCACTTTGCATTAGAATTAACACTATTGTCGCTGAGATTCAATTACGACAAACTCATAAATGTATGTCAGCTGTTTTAAACGTATGCAACACGTTAATTGCGCAATTTGATTTATGCGCCTTGTCACAAGCTCACGGCACCGAAGAGAACGCACGTGGTACATGTTAACGATATTGTCTGATCCAATGATATCGATTAATCGTCGTTTATGTGCCGTGTGGGTTGAGCCGACAACATATCCGATATTTTCTACATTATACGGTTACTTTGCAGCCGCCGCGAGCTCATTATGGTAAAACGACAAAGACCGTTACGCATAATATTAGTGTTATAGAATGTCAAAAGAATTTAGATAACCGTTACTTCGCTGCGATTCGGAAAACAATGACAAGTATTGACCCTGAATTGTGGGCTGTTTCAAGATTTGCATCCTAAGTAAACAGTGCAGTTGTTGGAATGAAGTTGTTTACCGTTTAAACAAGGGGGAATATTTTCGTATGGATTGGCAAACACGCGGGCATTTCGCGGGCGTGCATTAACGCTAAGTAATGTTCAAACAAACACGGTCCCACGTCGGGCGCCACTGGGGCGCCTCGGATTATGCACCCGGCACGTGATGCACTCTCCTGTTTACGCTTTAATACTTCCTTACTTATGTTTCTATGTTTATATTTCGCAGCTCAATAAACAAAAACCGTTCCCTCTGTTCATTGGCAGACCCTATATTTGCAATCCCCAGTAGAACACAATGCGAAATGCCGTTTGTAAATGTGTTGGCCACGTGTCCACAGACCGCCGTTAATAATTTCCGAGTGAGAAAGCTAACAGTATTGAAACTAATTGCGAATAAATCATTGTGATTGGGTTGGGTAAAGTGACGTGTGATTGTGACAATTCTAATGGAAATTTACCAAACAATGGCAACTCGGAACGCAAACAGTTGCATAGGCTGTTAGTTTCAAGTATGTTTCAATGCAAATCACAGTAGTTGATTAAGGAAATGCAATAATTGGATACTACATAATTCAAACAAAAAGTAAAAAAACACTGTAAGAAAACCAGTAGCACACAATGATATGTATCACACGCAAACATGTGCAGAAACTACAAATATTCGATAGGAATAGATTCTTATTAATTTAAAAGCTGACAAAAAAGTTTCCACTGATAAATTCAAATCTTCATTCAGACTATCAAGCCCAAATAGGGAGAAGGTACAAAAAAGAAAGCAGACACCATTTCACAATCAGAACCAAATCTCGGGTATCAATGCGCGGGCGAACCAGCGAAGCATCTTTCTACAAACAGGAACGGATCTGGAAATGCAAGTGCCATTGTAGCGCCTACGTCGACCGTTATAATGAGCCGACCTACTTGTATTGACAGGCAGTCCCTCATCAATGCAGCTTTATGAAGTTGGACAAGGCAAGGCAAGAAAACTGAGGTTTGAGCGGCAGACGGCACGTCAATGCTGAGATGTTGACAGATTCTAGCCAGGAAGAATAAAATTATTGAACGACTGAATAGAAAATGCAAATATTTAACTGATAAAAATAATACATATAGCAATAGAGTTTTAAACAACAACTATAGGACTCTATGTACATTTTACTATTGAAAGTTTAACGACGGTACGGGACATTAAAAACTGCATTCTAGCAAGTTGGGATTTTTGCGTTTTAAATTCCACGAAAAGCTTCAATAAAACGCCTACGAGTGTTGTTAAAAAGCCATATTTGGCAAATAAAAATAGTTCATTTGTATGTGGTGCGCGGGCGCATCGTACGCTGTGCATTATTGATGCGCATCGACTGTATCTTTACTCTGTACACTAATGGGCCACGTGTGCTGATATTGAATATCGACAAACCATTCGACACCATGAACATCAACTTTAAAGGAACATGGTTAAGAAACAGTTTCGTATGGCAATACTTTTCATTCAAGTCCATTATGATGATAAAACTATAACCTTCAGAGTAATATTGGTAAGTAACACTAATGCGTTTTTGTATGCAGCAGCCATAAATATGACATATCTGGAGATACGTGAGTCTTTAATGCCTTGTAGACAATTTCTTGGTAACATAATGGACGACAAAGATATTATTTATTGGAGATTTGTTATAAAAATATTGATTTCTTTTGAAACCGATCGCCATTCAAGTCTTTTAAAAGTTCACGGATATATGATATGGCAACATTGACAGCTGTCATAATTTACGCGCGAAATATAATATTAAGTCAGAGAACAGTCGCATTCGAATATGGAACACAATAAGATTCGAAATTGACAGTTGAACAAAATTTTATTTTAAAGTCGTCTGGAGTCCGAGACTGGCGGTCGATAAATCCTGTTCGACGTATACTTCAAGGGCGTGCGGCTATTTTTAGAGCGTCCCGGGCGAAGGCCACCGTTCCAGGCACCGGCACGAAGGACGCCGCGTCCGGACGAACGCGAACGTTCGGATCGGCGCGGCGCTCGAATTTTAAAATGTTTTTTTTTCTTCGAATCGCAACGCCAAAGAGTGCCGCCTTTGAGAGTTAGATGTGTGTAGCAACCCAAGCAGGCATTCCGACCGAAACGAATCTGTTATAGCAAGTGTTGGGAAATATAATTTACGAATCATTTTCAAATTAAAGGGATTTATGGCCAGCCCATCCTAAAAGCTTAATCGGAATCAAATGCGAAGTTAATGATACGGCTTGGGTAATACAAGCCACAGTGGGAGACTTACCTATAGAAACACCTGCCTTTCAGACAGTGCAACTAAAAAACTTGGGAGGATTTGTAATTAAATAGCTGCAATATATTTCCATTACGAAACACAACAGTAGAACGCCATACAAATAAATCTTGGCTTAGTAGTTAAGACATTCACATAGCCTGCGTCTGAGTTACATATCAACTCCCATTCAACACAATTAAGACAAAGTTGGCAATGTTACGAAACGTTGGTGGAAAGTTCCATTAGATTTTAATACGGAATATAATACGGGTATTTATTGTTATTATAACGTGGCGTTATAGTCTATTATCCGATATTATGACAACGGTGATGCAACAAGGAAAACCGACGACGATGGTTATAAACAAAGAAACGAGGAAGCTTTAGCGGGTCAATGCCGATTTGCAAATATGTTTGTAATTTATGAAGTAGGCATGGAATGTATCAGAATGAGGGAAAAAACGAAAGTATGAAAATAGATTTCTTAGGGCCCCAGGAAGATCACCTAAACCAAAGACAAACATAGAAACACAAAATAGAAAAGTATATTTTAAAAAAAACGAAGTCCCAGTACGAGTCAGGCAGAGGGTTCTGGTTCTAAAGTGATATATTAGAGTGGAAGACTGATACTCCATTCAATAGTTAGCCGCACATGAATCCAGGATGAATGAGAAAAGTAGTTTGGGAGTTCAAATCAAAAGCAATTAAAGTACCAATGAAAAGTAATATAAGACGAAAGAATGCAGTACGCACACTTCCAATCTTCGACATGGTTATTAGCAGCGACAGAACCATTAAGCTCGTAAGATGATATCTGTCAACGGAGTGAAGTTTCGCCGTCTGCGCATCTTGACGATCATCTAAATGTTAATGCTACATCCGGTTTTATACCATCAGTTTTTATTCTCCAACATTTGCCAACTTCCTAAGAATTTGAGTTGGCTTAAGCTTTCGACTCGGTTCAATCGATTACATTCGGTTTGAACAAAATTGCTAAAAATTATGAATTTTGTATTTATTTATCCTTGTTTTTATTGCGAATAGTGCTGCTTTATCACTCTGAACCTTAAGGGTTAATTGCCAAAATGTTATGTTTCGTAACTTGGTTAATTGAGTAACCCATTAATACATGAACTACTCACACAATCAATATGCCGTAAACCTTCGGTCAAAGGTGCAAATATTCTAAAAAATTTATTGAAACTAGAACTGAGGTCGAGATACCCAGTAACATATTTATGTGTTTCGCCATACCAGGTAGTGCGAATAAATTACACATATATTAGCAATTCCTCAATTCTTATTTCTCTTAACGTGCATTATGTAAGGATGACGACTCCTGCGCCGGCGGTCTCGTTAGCAACAGATTTGAACCAATCATTTGTTTATGTGGATGATCTCACCAATTGCATATAACTAAATAACATAATTATACATAGTTGAGTGTGAACGAGTTTAATAATGAATAATGGTCGTAGACGGATTGATTACCTTTTTCTTCTAAATAGCTTTTAAGATTACTCGGTAAGCTAAAGCAATGGATGACAGTTGTCGAGAATCAAACTGATTGGAAAGTCATGTCCAGCAGTGAACAGATGTAGGTTGATGACGATGACGATGATGATGAAGCTAAAGCGAAGGAAAATAAGGATAAGAGAAAGGACGTTGACGGTGCATCAGCCCCAAAGTTTTATAATAAAGGGATAAACCCAAGGCACAGCCCCAAAGTTTTATAATAAAGGGATAAACCCAAGGCAGAAGATCGACCTCCTTACATAACGCTGCATTAAGTTGATGTAACACAATGACGGGACAGACGTTGCGCAGGAGTTTGACACTGCATCACTTTCGTACAGTGAAAGTATGATTTATATTAAGGATACACTTCGAGGCTTTCAATTTATATCGATGACGACCTTTTATTGTATAATAAATAAATTCGAAGTATTGTAAGCCAGTGAATATTGAAGGAGAATTTGCATTGTGTCTGGAACTTTCTGAGCTTTTACAAACGTAACAGATATTTTGTGCTTCTAAGCAGTTTAAAAAGTAAGCCACAGAGTAATTGGCCTCTTACCAAAATTCAGGATTGGTTCAGGTAAGAGGCCTGAATACCACTGAACAGAAAAAATACAGTACAGGATGGAACAATGCCTTGCCAAATTCTACCCACTTCCACTCCCCCTAAAAACTACCATAAAACATTACTTATTTATTCAAAGACACATTGACCAATCACCTCTCGTTCGCTATTAAGGAACATTAAACACTTGCTCAATAAATCTCCTGGCCACTTTGCCGAGTTGCCAAAAACACGGAGTGTGCGGTATGTACCCAGGTGATTCAGTGTTCAAATATTGGACACTGATTTACGTGCACACTTTGAACGTGTTGCTGATGGTATCGTGAATTACAGGAAATGTATGGATGGGAATATCAAATGCCAAATGTTGGTAAAATTATTGAAATTGGAATTTTTTCAAGGGAGTCGCGAAATTTTTTAATTTTCAAACACAATGTGAATTGTTCGTGAAATAAAATTGAATTGAATTGAATTACGTAAGCGGGAATGTGCAGAAAATGAGAGCAGTGGTGGCTCAGTGGTAACAGCCCCGACTTACAACTAACAGGCCAAGGGATCGAAACCAGACACGCGGCGCTTTGGTTTGAGTAAATTATTTCATCACCACTGCTATCAAAACGGTGAAGGAAAACATCGTGAGAAAACCGGTATGTTCTAGAATCAAAAACTCGAAGACGTGACATCTTGGTAGATGTCACATGTCTTCGAGATTCCGTGAGGGTCCAGTGGGTTGGTACCCACACTGCACCCGCGTGGTATATAGTCTTCTCGAATAGAGAAGGCCTGTGTTGGAACATGAAAGCATTATGAAGACATTATAGGCTGATTATGGTATGAGAAGAAATTAAAAAGACCGGAGCATGCTCTAATGGTCCATGAAAAGGTTACTTACTAACTACTTGAAAGGGAATCAAGGAACTAAATACGACAAACGAAAGAACGATGGATAGGTAACATTTCACATGACATTTCCTCATGGTCTTGTAGTTCTACTGAACAGCAGTAACTATTAGACCACGTTCGTAAAAATATCGTGGCGAGATTGGCAATGGATTTTCAACTCTGAGTGTTGAGCTTAGCATTGAGAATTCAACAGAGCGCATCTCTTTGCAAAAACCTATTGTTCTATTTTCAACTCTCGGCGCCAAGTAGTGCGTAGAAGAGCCACTGCGCGAAGTACAGTAGACTTGAAGCACTTTCAGCACGCATAGCATGACCACCGTAGAAATGGGTTTTGTCTGTTCTTGGTAGAATAGAGATAGAATTGTCATGCTACGCCCACATAAAACGGTACAAATCTTTCTACAATCTTTAATTCTGTCTTTAATCTTTCTACAATCTGTAATTTTGTCCATTCTTCCGTCGACAAAACCCATTTCTACGGTGGTCATGCTACGCATGCAAGAGAATATAATTAGTCCATCATTCCCGGGTATATATCACGCAGTTTCTCTCAACGAAAGCGGAATGTTATTTCATGTAAAGCAGGACTTGTAAAACGAAAACATTTTCCATGACGTGCGTTGTGCAACGCATGAACACATGGCTATACATTACACGTTTACGAATAAATATGCTGAGAAACAAAGAAAAAAACAAGTGAACATGAGTGTTTATATGTTCGCAACTCATATCTGGTGGTAATTTATTGTGGCGCCATGTTGCGGTGGAACCGACGCGTGCGCAGCGCGAACCCACCTCAATCATTGTCTTAGACGAATACTAGAAATAAAAGTCAAAACATAAAGCATTTTGCGGATTGTATTCATAAAATTCCGAAGCTGTATCGTAAATAGGAATATTGTCATGTGTTAAGACTTAAGAGCTATGTACATGAATTGCAGTGTTTTACATGGTATAGTTTTAATTGCAATTTAAATATGACCAGCCCATTTTAGGTGATCATTTGATTTCCTTAAAAGATTAAGCACTAAACACTAGCGACTAACATAAAAGTCACGCACGTGTAACCATGCTACTACATAGTCTAACCAGTGGCGTAGCGTGCCCTGGCGGGGCCCCGTATAAAAATTTGTTTGGGGGCCCTTATGAAGGGTAACGATTTCTCACAATAGGAAAAAAAAAGTGTTTGCATAAAATTAAAAGAAATATTTATTCATCATAATTGTGTCTGTCTCTTTTTCCAAAACTTTTATTAACAATTCAAATTAAATAACTCTCCTTGCCTTTTTTTCGGCAAACTGGAGATAATACATAATTCTACTGTTATCCAATTTTAATAAGTTATTTTACCAAGTGTGTATATTTTTAAAACCGAGAAAACAAAAAATAACTTAAGCGTTTGATGCGTGAAATGAGCCGCCCAGTAATAGAGATTGACGCACCATAATCGATAAAAAAAGATCGGCTATTTTACGAGTGCGTCTGCTTCGAATGCTTTCCGTGTGTTTCTTATTGTGCAAGTTGTTTAAATTGAATGCTGTTAAATTGTCAAGTTTTTTTATCTGTGCAGCTGGACGACTTTACTAGAGCGGAGATGAGTTTATTATTGACTTAGGTGATTCGGATGACTGTTCGTCTTTGCCAATGCAATCTGACAACGAATTAGACTAAAATGATTTTTATGAATTGTTGTGTTTTTCTTTTTACATCCATAATCTTTATTAGAAATTATTTATAATTAACCATGATCTATTTAAAAAAATCGATTAATGTTCAATTGCAAAACTTCTCGATTTATGCTAATAGTCGCAAGGAGACCTCACTATTTAAGTCATTTGACCAAGTGTCACTGTACCCATCCTATGTGAAAAAGACCATAAACGGGGAAATCCCGCAGCCCGCGATAACCAATGTAGGGTGTTGCCAACTTTGGAACGCACGCTTTACGCGGGAAAAAGAAATTGATTTTGTGACTTTTGTCATTTCTGAAATAAAAAAAAAGGGAAATTTTTATGAATTTTTGCTTACGCACGTTGGGGGCCCCCGTAGCCCAGGGGCCCCGTATAATTGATACGGCAGATACGGCGGTAGCTACGCCCCTGAGTCTAACCCAAAATGGTATAATGATATAATTATGTACAGCCTAAGTATCTAATAGTTATTCTTTTTCTTCGCCTGCGTCCCTTGCACAGACTAAAAAACGTCCGATAGAATTTGCAATTCCTTGGCGTAAGTACGTCTATTTTATCGGTGGCCATAACTCGTCTGGACAGGTTCCGTAGGCGGGTTGGGTTGGGTTGCAATAAAAAGCGGGGTGGTTACCGAACGGAGCCGGGTCGTCGCCCCCGCGCGGCCTTCCCCCCCGCCCCGCGGCCGCGCCGCAAGGACGTCGCCCGCCGTTGCATAACCACTCGCACGCAAGTCGTTGATACCGTTCCGAGATGCGCTCGGTGTCGTCGTATAGGCTGCGCCAGCGCACCGGAATGAAAATAAAAGCTGAATGTACGCATAAAACCGTCTTATTGGTATTCATATAAACGTCAATTATTGAAGTTTTTACACGACGACTCGCTATATTGACTTAATCCATTGTAATTAGACGATTTTCACTTTCCACCAAGGTTACTTGCGTTTGTTGATTAATTGAGATTAATTTATGATAACATAATACGTTGCCGAGTTATGTTGTTTTGAATAGCATCATCGGTACTGATTGCGTTCGAATCCCAACATTCGCGGAAGCATAAATTCATTAGAAATGGTGTGTTTATCGTATCGACTAATAAGAACGTGATCTTGACAGAACTACATTGTGGCCTTTCGAGTTTCCTCGATACATAACAAGTAAGGAAAATTCTTAGCCCGGTTTTCTAGGTACAAGATTTTGCATTCCCAAGGACCTCATTAATATTCAGAGCGTATTTACATGCCTCCGTAGATAGAGACTAATGGTAGGGGGCCAATTGAGTCTCGGACGGGCGCCTATAATTGTAGGAACTGGCTGTAGGGCCGAGCGGAGCCGGGGGCGCAAATTATAATAGGCTCCAGTGCACCGGACATCTAATAATAATTGTGTTGTATTGATAAATGTCACAAACGATTTATCTTTGTGTAAATTTTGATTTTTATTCACCATGAACATGAAAAGGTGTTTTTAAGACGGGAACTTATCGTTCTTAATTGTGGGCTGTTTAATATTCGTAAAGCGAGGTCAGAAGTAGGTGACTTACTTGCATATATTATTTGAGCAGTAATTATAGTTTTAGTTGGCAAGGTTGAAGTTAGCACCGGATATAACAACTGACTATTAAAGGGCCAGAACAGTGGTAACTCAGTGGTAACGACTGCGACTTAAGACTCCCGCAGACAGTAACTGCGACATCAACTTCCATGAAGAGTTCATAGATATTGTTCTAGTAGAGTCGTGTCGCGCCTGTCTGCAGAAGCCTTTACGACTTGTAGCTCTTAGGTTCGAATCCAGACATACGCTTTACTTTTTGTAAATTATTTCATCAGCACTGCTCTTAAAATGGGGAAAGAAAACATCGTGAGGAAACCGGCATGTCCTGGAACCAAAAATTCGAAAACATGTGGCATATAGTACCAACCTCTCTCATCGTGAGGAGACCTGTGTCCTACCAGTGGGAACATTATAATTACAGAATTATTAACCAACAAAGATAAACGAATCTACCGTCTAATCAAACCCTTGGAAACATCCATCAAATACTACGAATGACCAAATCAGACAGCTTTACTCCTCAACATGAATCATCATCATCATCATTTCAGCCGTAAGACGTCCACTGCTGGACTTAGGCCTCCCCCAATTTGGGGGGCTTTGCCATAATCGCCACGCTTGGCAGGCGGGCTGGCGATCGCAGTATGGTGGTAAAATGCATAGAGAACGCTGCTGCCCATTCTCTAGGAAGTCCCTTAGTCGCCTTTTACGACACCCACGGGAAGAAATGGGGTGGTGTTATTCTTTACGTCCGGCACCACACGGTACGGTACGGTCAACATGAATATCACTACAAAAACCAGTGATTTCGAGTAGAACAGCAAAAAGCTATCTGCAATCCCCTCATCATTTGTTTTAATAACCACAGACCCTTCTCAAGAAACACACAGCTAAAGGGATTTGAAAGGTGTCTCAGCACGACTCACCGACTATCAATCACCGGAATCGCTTCACAATGGGGATCAGCAGTATTCGCAGAAACGTCGGTGTCGACACAACGGCTTACCTAGAACAAAGACAGATATGGTTAGCAAGTATACTTTATAAAGTGCGGCCATGGAAACTGTGGTGATAGTCCGGCTTGGAATATTCATAGGATTAGATTAGTTATGCTTAAATATAGATGAAGTTATGGCTTACATCAAAGCTTAACAGCCATAAGTTAGCTGGCTTTTGATGGTAAATCTGGGACTTAAAACTTCTGCAAAACACTTCAGCGAAAATAAGAAATAGGAATGTTTTAACTTCTAACTTGACACTTCAATAAGGTAAACATGAAGGCAATGTGGCAAAGGCTAAAGTCAAATCCAAGATGTCTTTCGGAAACGTTTTAGCTTGTACTTCATTCATGTATTCATACATTGCTCTCAGTCATAAGACACAAAATCTCGGATAATAGTTGTTAAGTCACATGAAGAATATGAATTTTACTTTTAACACTTACAATCACAGACAAAAACAGACTTACAATCTCGGAGAATCGGAATTTTACAATAAACACTTTATGACGTCAAATTCAGGCAGTTTAGCAAAGTCTAAAATCAAAACCAAGTGTTCTTTCGGAATCCTTTCAGTTTCTCCTCCATTTACGATTTCAAAACAAAAACGTTTCACAGCATCGCACCGCTGACATTTCATTTGTATTTTGACACTTTAGGAAGTCAAACACAAGCAGTTTAGCAAAAACAAAAACCAAGTGTTCTTCCGGAAACCTTTCAGTTTCTCCTTCATTCACGATTTCAAAACAAAAACTGTTCACGGTATCGTTTCGCTGACATTTCATTTGTCTAAACAAGTAAATACCAACCGGTCCCGCTCACTGCATGGCCCCAATCAATCTGGCCTCACATCCGAGCGGGCTAGGAACAAAGGATTAGCTAAGACTTCACCGTTTATATTCTAAATATCAACCGAGTTTCGCAAACGCCCTTCTGTTTACGGGTCTAATGCTATTTTCTGTGTGAAATCATGTATCGTGAATACTTATGGCTTTTATTTGAAAGTTTCAGAAGTCAGAGTTTAAGTGGTATGTTATTTAAACCAATCTATAGAAATAAATAAAATTGATGTGTCTGTTTTAATGTGGCTGGGAGTTGGGACAGACTGGATGCGGAAGGCGGAGGGCAGGATGTTGTGGCGCAGCATGGGAGAGGCCTATCCAGCAGTGGACTACGATAGGCTGAGTTGAGAGTTGAGTCTGTTTTAAGTCCAAAATAACAGCTTTTTACTAAATGCGTAGAAAATTATGTGGGGAACTTTTTTTTATACATTTTTGTCCAAGTTTTTGTTCAGGCTAATGTCTGAAACGGCTGTACCGATTTTGAAGGGACTTCCACTGGCAGACAACAAATTTTATAAGGAGTAACGTAGGCTTTTTGTTCCGGTAGCAAGTTGTTTTTGTCTCGTGGTATAATTTTCTAGATCCACGTGGACGATGCCGCGAGTAGCTTGTCCTAATATTATAAATGCAAAAGTGCATTTGTTTGTTTGTTACGCTTTCACACTAAAACGAATTGATTTAATTTGGCACATGGGTAGACCATGACCTGGATTAGGACAAAGAATGTTTTTTTTACCGATATTCTCACGGAATCGAGACGTATACGGGTGAGATCGCGGGGCACAGGTAGTAGTAGGACAAGAAATTTGGTCGCGAGCGTTGATTATTCAATAATGAGTATTCCCTGGTGCTACAATTTGGTCCAATGGCCAGAAGTTATGTAGATTTCACAAAATGAATGGAGCAGGTATTTATGTAGGTGAACTTACCAAAATTCTGATATAATTTTAAGCAAGGATATAGGAAGTAGGTGCAACTGAAATATGATAAAACTGACGTAATATATAACAGTATTGCGTAAATAAGAAAAACTGCTTACAAAATCTAAGCTTTTTATCAAGATAAATGAGAAAAGGCTGTTGAATAACCACGAGGTCAACAAGAAACTGCGTTATGGACTAAATGTATACAGAAGCTTATGCCATATCATTTATTTCTTATCAGTAATTACTAAAAACACGAACAGGAATTACGGCTTATTGGTCGATTCGCACGAACTTACTCTCCCGAAATGGGTTTATCAAAATTTTTAAGTAAAGTGTTATTTTCTGAAGGCGACTGTTATGTCATGCTCATGACCTTAATTTATTTATTATCGGGCGAATCGACACTTCCAAAATAACGTATGAAGCAATTGGCAAATTTTGATTAAACTTTAAGGTAACAACGGGCCACTTGCGTAATACGTGTTTCTGGTACCGTCGATTCGTCCACAAACAAATTCGTGCAAATCGCCTACAGAAAATAAAATATTTTTAAGTGTCGTTTCGTCAGTTTCGGGCGAATAAATTCGTGCGAATCGACACTTGCAGACTTTTTCTTAGAATTTACACCGGTCGAGCTTGTTGTTGAACAGCTGACACATTCATTTTATTTTTAAACCTGCCCAACACAAACTGAACGGCATTGTGTTGGAAACGAAACATATTTAATAACAAAACACGTCAGTGCCCCGCGCGCTATCAGCGCCATCTGAAGCGGAACACGGCCACAATGCGCAGCGCAGGCGCACATATCGATTACGATAACGCCCCTGACGCGTATCAACTGCGCCAGGGTTTATGAGGGCGAGTCCGCATAGCCAGATAAGAAATGCGAATATTTCAGTACTAATAAAATATGCCACAACTTGATGCTATTGCCGTGATATAAAGGTAGTAATATTTTATCACAAAATTTCAAGTCTCTTTATTGCTTTGCAATACAATTTATATAACTGTGAAGCAGAATAAAGGGTCAAATTTCATTAGCCGGCAACACTTTACCCGCATGTCGGGTATTGGTATAGAAAACTAATGGAACAAGAAAAACCGGCCAAGTGCGAGTCGGACTCGCGCACCGAGGGTTCCGTACAAACCTTCAGGTATTCACGGTTTATGCATAAGGTTTATGTTTATGAAATTAAATGTTTTTTTTTTAATTTTTATTTTTGAGTTGACTGAATGAAAGGTAAATTGTGGTTTACGATTTTTGATGTAATAAAAAAAACTACTTACTGGATCTCGTTCAAACCAATTTTCGGTGGAAGTTTACATAGTATTGTACATCATATATTTTTTTTAGTTTTATCATTCCCTTATTTTAGAAGTTACGGAGGGGGGGACACACATTTTACCACTTTGGAAGTGTCTCTCGCGCAAACTATTCAGTTTAGAAAAAAATGATATTAGAAACCTCAATATCATTTTTGAAGACCTATCCATAGATACCCCACACGTTTGGGTTTGATGAATTATTTTTTTTACTTTCAGTTCTATGTATGGGGAACCCCAAATATTATTGTTTTTTTTTTCTATTTTTGTGTAAAAATCTTAATGCGGTTTACAGAATACATCTACTTACAAAGTTTCAATAGCATAGCTCTTATAGTTTCAGAAAAAAGTGGCTGTGACATACTCGGACAGACAGACAGACATGACGAATCTATAAGGGTTCCGTTTTTTGCCATTTGGCAACGGAACCCTAAAACAGTCAATTTTACTTAAATCAATTTGCTTAGCCTTTTCCCAACTATGTTGCGGTCGACTTCAAGTCTAACCGGGTGCAGATGAAAACCAGTATTTGCAAGGAGCGACTGCCTGTCTGACCACCACATCCCAGTAACTGGGGTTAGACTGGTTATTCTGACGACCCGCGGGTCGGTCGACGACTGAAAAGGATAAAAGAAGTTGTTTTGTAAAAAATCCGCGACGTCTCACCATAATCAAGTCACACGGAACAAAAACACATAAATATAATAAATCCATTCACCGCCACAATACGTTCATTAAACCGCCCGGTGGCTTTACCTACACTCGTAATAAAAATCCATAATACAGCCTAGGAAAAATATTAATTCATGAATTGTGCTGAGTTTTTTGTGGTGCAGCGGTCATATATGGCGACCACACACGGGTACTGCAATGATACATTGTGGCCGAGTGAGACCACAGAGTAGATTTATTGCGAACAGCGCCGGCGTGTATGGCCAGTGTACCAGCGTCCGTACATGTGGATTTATTTTGTTTATGGTCAATAGGTGCATACTTGCATAGCTACAGCGAGGCACTGAATGTTACACGCATCGCGCGCTCAGGTGCGTGTGTGGTCCAAGTAATACGAGAAAATCGGGAATAGATTAGAGATCAGTTTTCATATAATTTTGGGGGCACAGATAAAAAATCTGACCATAGACTGTTAGTTTAATAAAACCAAATCCAACAAATCAACCAACCCAGAATTTAGTGCAAAAAAACAAGCTCCACATCAGCATCGTCATGTATCTATCAACTTATGCTGTCAATGCATCTTCATTTGTACGACGCAACTAATTGCTCATACATAATACACGATCGGCACGCATTAAAGGTTGAGGCAACTGCAGCCATCGACACGTCTACGGCTGCCGCCGAAAACGTGCTTATGAGAATATTGATAGGTCTCCTCGCTTTTGTTTGCATCCCTATTGAAGTCCATTTTGCGTGGCCTTGCAATGTCTACCTTTGTATCTCTGACAACAACGCCATCAAAGTTCAACCACCTCCCCAATCTCCCATCACTTACACCAAATCGAGTTAAACCGTGTAAAAGTCGAGCGTGCTCAATAAACGCGATAAACAACCGATATACTTAGAGCCGATAAGTCGCGCGACACCGCGATAAAACGCGCGACAACGCGATACTCGAGCGTTTGTATGTAAATATCGCCTGCTACAGATTCAGTATGGTTTTTGCCAAGTTTGGATAACACGTGCGAGCCTTGTTCACTCAGCTGACTCATGAGGTCTGTTGCTACGACTAATCTTAGTCATATCATAATATATGGTTTTTATGGTTGTATAAAGCTGTTAAGCATTATTGAGAGATTGAAATCGTTCTTCAATTAGTCAGCTCATGACAAAGGACAGCCATGTTTATCTGTTGAGTGAAAATCAAACAGTGTACAGTTAGTACAAAGATAAACGAGAACGATTAATTTAGCATGTTATTTCCATGTTTATAAATCATTTCTTAAGATTTAACTTAGGCTTTCAAGCATGTTGTCTGATGAGAAGTTAATTTAGAAAGAGTGACCCTAATTTTTGACAGGCGGCTTAAAATATAAATAATTTATGTGGGTACAAGACAATGCTTTTAAAGCAAGAACCACTACGGATTAGCAACATCGACGGGTCGATTCCGAGATTTTCGTAAATGGAACGTGAGATATCGCGTGCAAAATTATATACGTGATTAAATTTCGCGATTTCATATTCGGAATAGCGTTGCAACTGCCGCGTTTGTTTGCGCACGCGCGTTGCGCAAACGCAACCGTCGAATCGCCGCAAAGTGACAACCAACAATTTATCAAGCAAATAACTGCAACTGTTTGTACTTAAGTGAGGTTTCAGAATTCGACCTTCGGTTACCTTTCCCGTGAGAAAAGATGTAATATAAATTACGTTTTTCTTCTCTATGTGTACTTAATTTTCCAAAACCATTGTTCGTTACTATAAACAGATATAATAACCGCGAATAGGGTCAAGTATACCGGAAGCGCTGCCCGCTGCGCACGCGCTGCTTGCTCCTATTCAATCTTTATCGTGGAACACAATGGCCGTGCAATATTGCAGCTCTATCTGTTAATGTTGTACTGTTTCGTTTGTGCGTAAGTTTTACGCAACAGTTGGGAGTATCATAACGTACAAGTGACGCTGAAACAGCACTTATCAGACAATGTGCAATAGCAAGCACTATTATTCCGATTTTTCAATGACAATAATTCGGTGTGTTCGGTTTATTTTTCTGTGCCCGACAGGGTCCATATGATCTAATCATAAGTTTACCACCTAAGATCCATGTGGAATGCAATAAAAGTATTGAGTACAAATTATTTATGCAACATACCAAACTCCGAAACTAGCTCTCATGAATAAAAATCTGGTATATTTTGTAGGAACTCCTCGTTAAGGTCTACATCATCGAGGAGAGGCCAATTACATTAATTGGCGCGTTTAATATTCTTTTCACTGCGCAAACGAGTGTTGATAAAAATCCACGTTATCCACATTCCGCACATTTGCATTTGTCGGCAGCAACTGGTAAGGAACGCCAACTCTCTCGACTAGGGCTGTACCATTGAAAAAAATTAGAATGACTAACCTTTTTGCTGTTCTTGGTCTGAATAAGTCAGCAGAAACAATATTTTTTTTCAAACGCTTTGGTAACTGCTAAAGCGGTTCAGAGCGCTTATGCTACTGAAATCACTGGTATCTTCCATCCAAGAAACATCGTCTATGTATCTTGATTTGGGATCTCGGAAGTTATAACTTATAAATAAGGCCTCAACACTCGAATGAGGGGACATACATCATAATAACAAGCAGTGATAACTTCTCCGTTTTGTTTCATTTCCTACTTTTAGTTTGGGATGTGGTTACCTCAATAGCATCATGTTACCCAGTAACTGGGTGGTGGAGATCACATAGACAGTCGCGTCTTGTAACATACTGGTATTTAGCTTCATCCGCCGACCCCACCGTAATTGGAAAACGGCTAGGCAGATGATGATATGGGTACAACATTAATTGTGCAGCAGGCAGGCAACGTGAAAAACATGTACAACTCAAATCCTCATTAAAAATCTCGCAAGTTGGTTCAAAGCCCTCAAATGCACTTGCATATAAGTCTAAGGACCCACTTTAGTTCATCAGCTAGCCCTAATAGGCACCAGCCCTATTCCACGTAATACGCAATGTGATTAATGGCGATGTAATAGCTCTATTACGTGCCTCTGCCGGCACCGAGAGAAATGCCCGACCCCTTCCCGCAACAAGTGTATTAATTGACATTTGAGAAAGTTGATTTAATTGCGAACATTAACCAAAATGTTAAGGCGTCAGAAACGATTATCGCTCTTGACTTTTTAGGGCTCCACAAAAGGTTAATAAAAAGGTATTAAGTGTTACTGTGATAAATATCTTCATTGCAATGCATCGGGATGAAATGTGATCATAAATTCAGTGTACGGATTTATTGTTTTGTTTAATGTTAACTCTAAGTGTCAGGGGCAGTCCACCACATCTGCGCTGAACGATTAATAACTGTCAAAAGTATATTTCTGACTTATTTGCGGCTGTCAATTGCACGCACAAAAATATTTCTCACGCGTATTTCCATCTCGTGTTTACTAAACACCAGCAAAAGCAATTACATTTTTTTTAGGCTGCCGCATTTGATGCACTTGCTTCGGAAAATGTACAGCTTTTATGTGGAATGTCAAATCCTTGGTGTTTCCCCATGATCTAAAAGACCAAAAAACCAGCACAACCAAGGAACTCACCACAATTTTAAAGAACATTGTCAATCAACGCTACCTTCATCCATAATGAGGTCGTGAGCTAATAATATGCGCACACGCGATGCAGCATAACATTGCGAACATTACGCCGACGATTACAGCACACAACATAATTATACATAATAACAATTATAAGTTTTGTGAGAACGTTACATATGGCTGGCCACGACTGAAGTCAAGCTTGCTGTGTGAGCCAGTTTTTGTATTTTTTTTCTTGTCAGTTTGACGTCCAATTAGTCTTTGTCTCTTTAAGAATTCTCATTTTTATTTTCTCGCGTGTCCTGGCGTGTTTCCAGGTTCTGAATCTTCCGACATGCTTGAAATAAATTATCATTCAATGGGAATTATTTCTCTCGATCATAGTGGCTGGATCTCCTTCCTCTAGAATTCAGATATTAGCAGCACAAACAGGTAAACAGAATGATGACATCCTTGCAAAAGCTGGTGTTTAATAAAACAACTTAGAGTAGTTCGAAGTACGTAGTCGTAGTTGCAACAATCAGATGCCGGCGCAGATTGCTCATGCAATTTTTTCTTTGCTTTGAGCCGTAACAATAGACATCGTAACAGCCAGGGATGCACATCTGGGCAACTTGAATGTAACAAAGTAGAACTTGTATAGTGGATTTGTGGTGTAACATAACATGCACTGCACTGACGTTGTGTCCCACAAGCGTAACAGAACTCCTTCAGATGATGTAACCTAACGCAATCGTAAGAACCTAGCCGTATCCTGTTCTCTTGCCTTCTTGGGTTTGCATTAAATCAAGTTTGATGTACGAGTTGAGGTAATAGAACGGGGTATATTAAAGTACTGCTGAACATAGACTTATTGGCTTTTTGTTTAAGATAGTAGATGCTGCTGCTTGTGCAGCACAGCCTGTTAAGCAAGCGATTATTGATATCAGTATGATCCGCGATATTTTACCAAAACGGGGCAGCAAAACATGTGCCGCAGTTAAAGCTAAGCTGGACTGTGTATTTTAAGCTGTCTGCTTCCCGTCCACTTAAAATCGCAGTTCGAAAATATGACCAACATTGTGCTTCAGGAGTAATTGCGTCATTTCCTTCATAAAGCCCACCGATATCAGAAGCGCATTATGGTACAGATCGAGTACTTGCGACAAGAGGGCGCCACCGTCTTCTCGAAGATGCAAGATTTATGCGCCTGCGTCGTGCGCTTAATATTCTACATCCGGCAGCCACTTTCCAAACAAGCGTGTTTGAAAATTGCCGCATCTCCAGCGCAACACGGCACAATAAATGAGCAACGTTTTGTGGATTTGCGTTTTGGCATCATTAGATGCAATTTGTAGAGCGAAAACATGGTTTTGCTTTAAATTATATGTCTTGATGAGTGAGATGAGAGAGGCATACCCTCTTGTAAGGATATTCTTGGAATGGTTTGTGAGTGTCGCCATAATTACTGGCACAGTTAGTGAATGCGGGTCTGCTGGGGCAACGATACGGGAATTTTCTCCCTCCTATCACATTCAATAACATTTAATTCCATAACATGATTAACCTTTAGTAGCTACGGCTTGGTACAAAGGCATTAAATTTTCATTAACACCTCACCGGTTTACGTCTATTGTAATAAAGTCTTTGTGATAGCACCACTATAGTAATGGACTCATCCTCAATTTCACTCGACGTTTTCATTCATAACGATTTTACGATCCGAATAAACAAGCTGTGCCCATTTTTGTATCGCGGCATCGGAGCAATAAACTATTACAAAGTACACCTTCCCAGAAATGTGTTTTAGAGACAAAACGTGCACTATGGCACGGTTAAATTGCAAATTTTATGGGTTTGACTAAGCCGCCCCTGGTGCCTGCGGCCAGTTCAAAGGGCTACCCTCTGGCCCGCAAGACTGGGACACGATATCAATGCATCAACCACACAAAAATACACCTTAGCTTTTAATGTATAGAGTCTATGCTGCAATAGTGTTTGGAATTGCTATTGTCAAAAGCATAAGCATTACAAAGTGGCCGCATGTCACGGCAGCGCCAAAGAGCAAAGGTTCCGAATACTAAAAATGGGACTAAGCATTACTTTCGTTTCGAAACGAACAATGGCCGCCGCACGGTGGGTTTATGGGAGAAATCGCTCGCAAACTAGGAAGCAAGTAAATCGAACTACACTAATTTGTTTTGCCTTTTGCAGTAGACTGAGAAAGCAACGTTTATGGGTTAAGCAACCATGTATGTAATGGCATTCGAGTGGTTTTCAATTTCACATGAGCGAACGGAATCACATGAATTATCTGAAATAGCTGCCGAGCGTACATCTCTGTTTTATTGTACTTTCTTTGTACATTTCCATGTTCGAATGCTCTGCTGGAACCAGATTTCTTAATTGTCTTGTGCAGTGATTGAAAGTATTAGTAGTGTTTAATATTGATGGCGTTTAGAAAACTTGTTTAACAGCAGTTTAGTCAGTTCAGCTTTGCTGTTCTAATATTTAACGACAGCAGTTGCACGGCCATCATTCAGAAGCAACATCAAATAGGTAAGCAAAAATAAGCACTCCAACATGTGTATCGTTTAGAACATGAAGGTCTTTTACCGAAAAACATTGATTTCATCAAAAAACGTGCTCCTAGTCCTAACCTAGAAGATGTGGCGAAAAATACCGAACAAGGCCGATGAGTCTGCTCGTTATTGCGCCCGCGCAGATCCACAGATAGCAAACCAAGAGGAAAAATACTCGCGTAGGCAGGTGCACGTAACTTAAATTTAGTCTAATGAATGGATTTCAGACCAAAATGTAGCTCTGCACCGTTTTATCGGACCATCTTACTGAGAAATACACTATTCATAAATCCGATTAAAATCTTAGCATGCAATTTTAATTCAATGTAACTGATTATATCATTGAATTATTACTGGTTTTAGGATTCTATGAAAACGGCGAACTGGATTCCACATGAAATTCACGGAAATTATTCATGTTAGTTATCTCGAATTTTATGTGCGATATACATTTTTATGTACGTTATGTTTTGCTCTTGAAAGAGATCAAATGTTAAACGATGCCATGGGCAAATTTTTGGCTTAGTAATATTGAACTCAAATATGCTTGCTCTAAGTTTTTACTCAAAATTTTGCGGACACGTCGTCAGATTCAGTCAATCAGTTGAAAAAGAAATACAATCACTAATTACTTTCGTAGCAGCACGAAACGTAACTAATTGCGGTGTTGTTTATGTGAATTCCCCAACATTAATGTTTAATTAAGATCTCGATCGTGGTGGCGACTCGTCTGCTCTTATCTTAACTATCCATCAAATGTAGCGACATCTAGGCAGCCGAGATAATCTACGCGTCGACGTATGGCTGAGATTCAGGGTTCAGTGTTTTATTCAAAATAATTATGATTTGGTTATTAATGGAGAAAAAATCACTAACAATAATTGTCCTGTCAGCGACTTCTATATTCAAGTTTGCATTTTCTAAGTAGAATAACAAAGACTGGAAATGTAAGGAAGAGCATTGGGGGCTTAGTCGTATCGGCCCCGACTTACGAAGTTAAGTCGTGGCTGCAAACCCGGGAAGGTGTTTTTTTTAGTGTAAATAATTTCTTCACCACTGCTCTGAAAAAGCAATGAAGGAAAAGATCGGGAGAAAACGGGAAGGTCCTAGAACTAAAATTCAAAGCCATGCGACGTTTAGCAAACCGCACTGAGCTAGTGGTGGATTATGGCCTCGAGATCTCACAGAGAGAAGGCCTGTGTCCCAGCTGTGGGAACATTATAGGCTGATTGTGATGTGATGATGAAATAAAGAAAAGCAGAACGAAGCTTTATTAATTATAATGATGTGAAATGAACGCACATCTCTTTAGGTGCTCCTCTTGGCTTGCTGTCAGAAAATTATTCAGGTTAGGCAACTAGTCGTGGGATCGTTGGCAAACAAGCGGTCAGTTTCTTCATCTATGAGCTCAGAGTTGGCAGTTTAAACTGCATCTATCTCACCGACCCTTACGCAAACCAGCACGAGAAGAACGTCTTTATCAATGTTCATCCAGAAAACGGCGGTTCTAAAATCCATTGCAACAGTGATGACCCACCCGGAACAAACCATGTTGCAGCTAAAGTTAGTACGATAAAAATTAACCAGCCGTACTAACGAACTGATGCAAAGGCACAGTTCATTAATGGATCATCATCATCATCATCATCATTACAGCCGTAAGAAGTCCACTGCTGGACTTAGGCCTCCCCCAATTTGGGGGCTTTGCCATCATCGCCACGCTTGGCAGGCGGGTTGGCGATCGCAGTATGGTGGTAAAATGCATAGAGAACGCTGCTGCCCGTTCTCTAGTAAGTCCCATAGTCGCGTTTTACGACACCCACAGGAAGAAATGGGTGGTGTTATTCTTTACGTCCGGCACCACACGGTACCATTAATGGATATTCAGTGAAAAAAACAAAAATAAGGGAAAAAGCAAAGGAAGGCTACACCAATGGGAAAGAGGCGTTTCTTTATGTATGTGTATATACTCCAAAATAAGACGAACCTATAAAAATTAACTTCATTTTCTACAGAACCACAGTGTAGCCGGAGCCAACGGCGCCAAGACCAGTCTAATCCCAGTTGTCACAATATCCGAAGGTGTGAACAAGCTTTTATAATCCCTTGACCTATTATCCCCAGTAGGCCGATGGTCGGAAGAACAACAAGACATTCCTCAAACATTGCATCACATTACTTAATGTTCATCTGACGATGAGTAATTGGTTGTTAGGGCCTTAATTTGTTGGTGACGTATGGCTAATACATAATAGATGATGCTGGATATAATGGTGTAAAATTACAGGGTTCTTATTCAATAATCGATTTGGTGAGGACAGTGTCATAGACCTTTGCTAAATAATTAGTTCTACCAAGACCCGAAGTCGTTTATCGGTGAGGATATCGCAAGGAATTGCAATAGGCCCTGTATTTGGATTGCTGTATTCGTAATTGCAGACATTTCTGACTGTAAGATGCTTAAGGTGAATGCTCCAAACCAACCCGCGAAATTCAAAATTTCTTGCGTTTTTTGCAATTTGCAGGCCAGTGCTAGGTTGTATGTTGATTAAAGTATTATTCGCGCCTGTAAGACGTATGTAGTTACAGAATTATAATCATCAAAATCGCCAATACAACCCTCCAAGTTCATAAACGCCTAGGAACAAAAAAAACAGAAAAAGTAATTCCTACAGCCTACTATATATATAGTTACAGAATTATAATCATCAAAATCATCAATACAACGCTCTAAGTTCATAAAGCTGTAGGAATGACTTTTTCTGTTTTTTTTGTTCCTAGGCGTTTATGAACTTGGAGGGTTGTATTGGCGATTTTGATGATTATAATTCTGTAACTACATACGTCTTACAGGCGCGAATAATATTTTAATCAACATACAACCTAGCACTGGCCTGCAAATTGCAAAAAAAGTATGAAAATTTGAACTTCGCGGGCTGGTTGAAGCATTCACCTTAAGTAAATAAGATCTCAAGCCCTAATTGAGTACTCAGTAAACACGATTTGCAAAAAAGTAACACATCGGCATCATGTCACAAGAAAGCCGTCACACATCTCAAACCTTAATACCCAAGGTTGTTACCTTAATACCGATTCTCAGGAACACAATCAGTAGCAAAGATCATACAGATTCTTTCACCATTTGTACGGTGGAGAGGCAAAAACATCAAAAAGGCCGCGTCCACACACAATTAGCGCGGGTTCTAAGAGCAACCGACACTTTACCTCGGGCCATGCGGTGGAAAAAAATGACCAAGTGCAAGTCAGTCGTTAAGGGTTCCGTAGAATTGACACACATTGGCTAACAGATTGTAGAAGCCATTTAGGATATGCCATGGATTTCAGAAGAGGATTTGTTCATATTTAAGACACCTATATTGTATGAAAGCTTTTATTTTAAAATCCACGGTACCTGTTTTTGGTTGCAAACGGAAATATCTGGATCTTTTTTGGTCGCTGTAAAAAAAACAGGCAGGTGTTTTGACCAATAGCTGTTTTGTAAACTGAAAAACATACCGTAAAACTATGAAAATTACTAACTTTTCAATGGTTTTATGTCCAATACATTCCGCATTGGAAACTAAATTACCATATACTCATTTCGACTTTCAATAATCAATTAATTCTAATGCTGGCCCTATCAGAATACCAGCGCTGCGGTAGTTGTATTTTTTTACAAATATCGCAGCATTATGCTGAGATAGGAGCCTTTTTGGCCTCGCACAGGTCTTACTCTTTTATATTTTATATCTTTTAGAAATACTTTGTTATCTGTGTATGTTAAATGTAAATGTTTCTATGTTCTTTTTTATTGTTTTATGTCCTGTGTGTGTCCCAAATAAAATATTTTTCTTTCTTTCTTTCTTCTAATTCTAAGAAACTTTACTCTCTTCCCTCAGAGACATCAAATGCAACAAAACAGCCTACGGAACCCAAGTCACCATCAAGTGGATGTCGGACTCGTCTCGTGACCGGGTCACGGCACGGAACCGCACCGGCTCTCGTACCGTGCTCCTACATAAGGGACAACACCTGACTAAATATTTATGAGGTGCCGTGTGATCCTCCAATTAATTTGAAGATATGTCGAATGCATCAGCACTTTGACTTTGACGACCTAAAGGCGATGCGTCCGCTTTCTGGACTCGATTTACGAAGAGACACGAATGTACGACCTGGAGATTTTCAATTAGTGTCAATTTCCCAGGTGGTGTTAGGGGCTGAAACTTGTATTAAAAATAGGTGGGTAGTGGGACAAGACCATTTCTTGCACTGAAATACTGATTCGTTTTCGTAGATTTTTGAAGCTTTTACCACTTCAAGAAAAACTAGAGGTATGCTTATAATCACTAGCGTAATTGAAGCTCATGCAGGCGCGACGGGACTCTACCCGATCCTTCGATCCTCTTCCTCGCTGCTAGTTTTGCTGTACCCGGCAGGGTACTTATTGATATTTTATATGTATTATTGATATTTTATATGTAATACTATCTTTTGAATACGTATGAAATGCCACAAATAATTAAGTATTGTGTATCAATTTCTATGAATTTTGCATAGGAATTGTTCTGTTAGAGTCGCATAACGCTGTTACGTCGCGTCTGTTGGAGGAAGCATTTATGCTCAACCCATAATGGTAATAAACAGATCCCGATTACATGAGACGATCGAAAAATTCCTCCATTTGAAAGAATTTCCGTCGTATCAAGAGAGAGATGCAGAATGCACATACTGAAAAGACGTTAACACTTGCTGGAACTTGAAAGGAAACAAAATAACAAATATTGGGTACTATTCTACGAAGCGTGTGCTGCCACAATGGATCGGGAACAAAGAATTCAGACTGTCATTCGGTCCCATTGAGTCTATCGAAGCCTCGAAGGTCGGAACTCTATAGTTGGACTGGAAGTGACAAGCATTGTTGCAGTGCGAAATAGACACATTGGTTTTTGCTTACACAAGGATATTTTTTGCAAGTTTTGTTTGATAATATTACAGTATTTTTTTTCAGCGGTAAGCAAATATTTCTTTACTGGTCATTCCAACATAGTAACTATGTTTTCAAAATTAGATTATCTTAATTTTATGATCGACTGTCTGTCTGTCTTTGGTTGACGGATTTGTTCTAGAGATTTCAATCTAAACGACATTGAACTGTCAGGGTTTATAATAATACAAGTATTTTACATTCAATTCAAACAATTATGTCACCAGACTATTATTTACCTGCGCAGGCGCACCCAGGGCGCGCTACGACATTGTCTCGAGTTCATAAAAAATATGTACGAATTGTATCGACCTTGTGTACATTTTAACATTTCCTTATATCGCTGCCTAGTATTTATTTATATAACCTTATTTTTATTAAGTCCTTATATTTTTTGCTGATTAAGTATTTGGCTCGAGTTACTGCTCGTTCTTATTCTTAGTCATTGAGGTTATTTTAGAATTGCAGTACAACTAAAAAGGTTAGTATTAATTCTTTTGCTTTTAGTTCATAGGCGAGTGGAAGTGAAAATTTTGAAATTATTGGAATTCCGATCTTTGTTTTCTTCACGATTAAGAGTTACTTATTTTAATCGAAGTCATCATAACAGAATACTGAATTAGCAGTTTTACCCCTAATACCGAAATGATTTAATACATACACTTTAAACAATAACAGCACACGCTTAATGTCTATATTTACAGCTACGTTCATTAACAATCATATTTCCAAGTGTCCTAATAACTTTAAACGCTACAATTAGGTTTTATGCTAAACTCTTAAAATAAACTGAAATGGGAGTACTAAACCGTGTTTTCAATAGCAATTTAGTTCTACAAGCGAACACAAGCGGTGAACGTAAGGTCAACATGGATACTATACAAAGCGACAGTTCATTTATTAGCATACCCCCGGCTGGTCTACTATTACTATTGTCAGCTGTAATACGATTATGTCCAACTAATTGCCGCCGATCTTAATCTGCCAACATTAACTACCCTCCCGCCCATATATCGTTCACTTTGACATATCGCGGTAAGCACTTGACTTTGACATTTATAATTACTCGAATATTGAATGTTATTGTTTCTTTGTTCGGTATGAGGTTTAGTGTACCAACATCCTTGACCTGTCGGTAAAGCGATTGCAATTATAACTACTAAGCGGCGCCTACGCACCTCGTACTCTCGTTTACGTGGGCACGAAATTCACATAGAGATTTTAATATAAATTAATTCCAGCATCGTTGGAAGTGCTAATTATACAGGGAGGTGCAGTTCTGACAAGGGATAATTGTTGCTCAACTCAACATCATTCTATAAGCTATTATTAGATAACAACCAACAACACGCATTTAGCTAGAAATATCGCTCCGAGAAACGCACGACGCCCTCTGAAATAATTAACAGTTATAAAATGTTATGCTGTGGTGTTATTTCCCGGAAATGACACCTAAGTGGCTGGAGACCCTGAGCTGAGTTTAACAGGTGAATTTTTCAAAGCTTGTTTACATTTGGCTCGGCCTCTGGCGGTGATTTTATGTTGGGTCACAGGAGGGCGCGGGCTCACAGCGCGACTAATTGCGCTTGCGCACGCTTGCAAATATTACTTCGCAGACTTCCGAATGTCGCACGAGGTGCACCCCGGGGAGCGCCGTTTATTTACGATCGAAGCCGCGATTTTCCTCATCACCAGTTTTTAAATAAGCGACTTAAAGCACGCGCCTCTCCGGCGCCGCACAATGCTACAAGCCGGCACAAAGTAAACAAACACGAGTGAACGCATCAACGACTTCCTTTCTTTCCGCTTCGACGAAGTTCACTTCTCCGAAACTAAACAAATGGACGTTAGGCGTATATTAAGGCCGAACGGCTTGTTGCAATCGAAATCTGAGTATCGTAACGGTTTAGGAACAATGCAACACAGCGTCTGGTTGCAACTGTGAGTCTGTGATGGTGCGTATCGCAACATTAGTCCATCGGGCGTAGGTTCCCGCGGTCACTGTCTCGTTGCACAACGGTCGCGGCGAGGTATTCACGAGTTGTTTACAGAAGTAATTAAGCTGTCGGAGCCGCGCCGCCCACTGTGAAGACGCGGACGTTTCAATTAGTCGCAACTAATCCCAGCTCTCGTGGAATGGTGTCGCAACCGTTTGCACAATCGGCGCGTTATCACGACGCGAGGTGATAAGCGGCGTCTCTCGTGAGAGTCGTGCAAACATTGCAACACAGCCGCTGCAAGTAAATGTGGAGCGCGCGCGCATGACACTAACACAGCCAATTATTGTGCCTCTCAGCATGAATCCAATCTCACGTGATCCCAGTAATGAGCTGCGAAATCCGTATGACATCGATTGGGACGCGATGCCCTCAAATATGTTTTCAGCGAATGTTTTGCGTGTTTGCGTAACTGCCGTCGGTAGGCGTTAGCAGCGTGTCGCGAATCGTCGCTCTAGATGCGCGGAGACAATACGTTGCGCCAGCGCGTGGCACGACACCGGTTTGCGCAAGCACACAGCACTTAAACAACATGAAACTCTTGTATCTCTCGATTTACGGATCACGGAAATCTTTGGGGTAATTTAAACGGGGTATTAAGTAAAGCTGCCCACGATTAAAGCTTATAGCCATTCTAAGTTCGTGATATAAGGCGCGAGAATTACTTTACCGCGCGGTCATAAATAAGGCTGAACAGGATCCCAATTGAATCTCGAGTATACGATTGAAAGTCGCCCGCCTTAATGTTGTGTGTAATTTGCATGTGATCGTATCGACGGACTATCAAAGATGTCGAAAGAACTGAATAGCCCTCGAGTCCCCCGGATCGCCCACTCGCTCTCACGGCGTTGGCGTGCTCCAAATTAATATTATATTGTGTTACAATTACGGCAACGCACACAGATTTATCTGACGTCGCAATAGCCAGCCGTATCGGCTTGTATATCGCTCTTATTTGGGTCGCACCAAATTGCTTCTCTTATCGTATTTTCGCAAATCAGTGGGCGATTGGCGATAGCTAACCGAAATGTCAAATCTTTCTTTCAGTGTCTGCTCATCACAGTTTACTATCAAGAAGAGTCTCTAGACTTGGCAAACGTATAATGTACGTAGAACACAATAGTCTCCAGGTGTGATCGAGTCTCGACCGGCAACCTGACCGCCGTGGGAACAGCCGGCGACAAATATGCGACAATAACCTTTTGTTGGGTCGTGCGTGCCTCGCACTTCTGCAAAATATGCCGTATTTAGAATTTAGACTACACTCGGGATCCTCGTTACGAGGTGCAATAAAAATACTTCGACGCCATTGTGTCTAACATAGACACGCTAAAAATTCTCACATGTTGGTTAAAGAGGGAAAAGTATGCAAATGAGTGTGTCTCAATGAGTCAGAGAAAAAGTTAGCAGCCGGTCAGTTATCACCTCGGAGCGCTAACTGTTGTATCGATACAGCTTTTTTGTAAGGTCGTACGGTATCTGTCGATAGGATGGACATGTTAATGCATGTGTTTATCACTGACATTCTAAGAAAGTAATTATAACAGACACTTCCGACGCTCGAGTATGTGTAACAGGCAGCCTGTATATATGAACTATGTTTTTAGCTGTGGAATCTTGTTATCGATAGGAGAGACAATGAAAACGCGTACAACTGTGTAAACACGCCGGAGGATCATGTACGCCGAGTTAGCAACGGCGAGTGCATTCCTCGTATTGTTGGCTCCAAAACCAAGTTTTCTTTAGTAATTCATAGTCAAATACAACGGTCGTTTGTGTTTTGCGTTTAGTGTTTGCTAAAATGTGACCGGATCGTCAGAGAGCCACGCCCGGTAGGTACAGTAACCTCGGTGACTCATGGAGCTGCCTCGCCGTGGAATCATAACGAGGAACCGTTGAAAAATTATCAAATTCGCATTCAAGCGTGTTGTGGGCAGTGGCTAGCTTGTTTGACAATCCGGAGCGTCTGTTATTGTCATAAATAACAAGACGGAATTTTTCGAGCTGTGAATTTTTAAAGCCATGCAGAATGGTATGTCCTAAACAAGATTGACGGGATATTTCTTTTATATTCCAAAATTCTCTGAGTTAGACCACATTCATTCAGCCTGTATTGTCTCATTGCAGGGCAAGGGCCTCCCTTTCATTTTCCAAGTACATTTTCATTCCCATTCACCCAGCAGCGCCTATGAGTTCGTTTTCGCTTGGCGATCTTTTTGACTTTTTCATTTTTGTTCGGCTCCTAAGGGTTGTAACATAATGTTATTTCATTTGAAAGTCAAATAACAATACTTCTGCTTATTGAGTATGTAAGCTGTGTTACTTATTACAACCTAAACACATACCACGAAGGTCTAATATTAAACATGCAAATTTCGAATCTAGGACATGTGGCAACCCGCTGCTTATCGCAACTGAGTCTCAAATCATTAAAGCACACAATAACTCATATTAACTGTAATACTACAGTTAATGTTGGCTCCATTTGCAATAAAAAAAAACTAATAACCATCCGCAATTAAATTGTTGTTCTTGACCTGTAACAATTTTATTTATAGCTGATACTGATTACATCGTGAAATTGATTCATGGTTCTCTGCTAATGAAACCACTACCTGACAATTATTAGAATTAACCCAAAAATAACAGCCACATTTTTTAAAGTCCCTCGGCCCCTAGCTACTGCGTTGCATCGCATCACCCTCCGGCGCTATTACTTCGTTTCACTAAGGGTACTTTCAGACGTTTTTCTTTTTGCTCGGTTCCCTTAAGGTTGTATGTAGCATATTGTTAATTTATCGTTATCGCATTAAAAACTTTTTCAGCATTGGGCTAACGACTGCAAAAACATTTTCCAAATTCGTTCCCTAGATTAGCACGTTAACACAAAAAACAAATCTCTTCAGCTTAATTGTATTAGAATATAGAAGATACTAGCTTTTGCCAGCGGCTTCGCCCGCGTGGAGGTCGGAAATTATCCCGCGGGACAAGCGGCGGCGCGGGAGGAAGTACCCTATGTGTTATTCCCGGTTATAAACTAACTGTGTTCCAAATTTCATCCAAATCTGTTCAGTAGTTTTTGAGTGAAAGAGGAACAAACATCCATACATCTATACATCCATACATACAAACTTTCGCGTTTATTTCGCGTTTATAATATTAGTAGGATGTACAGATATATCTTAACTAACTTGTAACTTAGTGAATTAGAGCTCACACTGCTATCAGTGTAAGCTCAATTCACTAAGTTTAAAGTGTAGATAATTTTAAAGAAAAAAGATATACCAACTGCTCCTGCTTAGTCCGTTTAAGGATCAACCCCGACATTACCTGATAACGTACTACGTACGATCTTCATACCAGTTCTCGCTAAGCCCATTCTGTACATGCTTTCAAAACATAAGTTCGCTGTTACACTCAAACATTTAGGTCAAGGCATCCATATCAAGTCCTTTAGCATCGTGAGTGAGGCAGAAATATCTAATACCTCAGACCTCCTAGCGTAAGGCATTTCCTTATTGAGTGGAGACGGTCCTGAAGCTAGATCTCAACTATTGGAACTCCAAGATTATATCAGTGGAAGGAACTGAGAAATGGAACTAGTTATTGCTTGTGACAACTATAAAACGTTATTTATTAGTGTTTGTGAGCTTAGAGCTCGTGATGAATTTGTACTGATTTGTATCGTTTTAATAATTTATTGTTGCAAATATACGATGCGAATGCAAATCGTAGAAAGCTATTAGAACTGTCCCCAATAGTTAAGTAACATGTAAAATTCGAAGGTGATTTATGCAGAATTTGGCAACATTTGGATGCGGGTCATTTGCAAAATGTTTGGGTGCGCAAGAGCATGATCTTGACACCGACTGGCTAGCTAGGAGACAGATAGATACATGTCAGTGGGACGGACCGATACGTGAGCCTTATTTACATTTTACGACGCTGCGTTGTGCAAAAACACGGCGATGTCTAGCTGTAAACTAGCAGCTTCATGTACCAGCAACTAGATACACAGAGATTAAGATGAGGTTTCTTTGACATTTGATCAAAATGCTGTGATAAAGCGGCCTTTAAGGGACTTAATGAGCTCTTTGAACTTTCCGATGCACGCTTGAATTAAAGGTGGATCAGATTTTGATACTTGAGCAACTAAAATCTTGTTTTTAGGATCTAATGTGGGATTCTTATAAACGTTTAGTTGATAATTGAATTTGTATGCAAAATCGTTTCCAAGCAACTAAGACAGCACTTCATAAAGTATGAATTCATAATGACGACCACCCGCACACGACCAGTTATCTTTGTCATTTAAACCTCATATTACATTTCAATTGTCATTTAAGAGTCCTTTAGACAAAGCCCGCCAGCCCAGGGTCCAGGCTCATTAAATATTAATCATGTCCTGGCATCGAGCAAAAACCAGATAGATCTGATAGACATGGCCGACGTATGTCCTCCTATTGATGCCCACACAATCGTCTATTGACATTGACACGCCTAATTACAAGACATGCGCATATCGACCGCGAATACATCGACCATCGGTCACCGGCACTCGACTCATTCAGATGTCAATCCCACTAATAGTGTATAACCCGGTAACGTTGTGAAAGCTCATAGATGATGATGAGATACGAAGAAGGCAAGGTATATGGTATTTGGCAGTGTTATATGCAGTACGAATTAGAGTAGTGCGACCTTGTTATTGTATTCTAATAACGAGTCAAATATTCTATTGTGCGCTTGGGTTGGGTTGGGCACGCGCACCTTCACTGAGCTGAGGACAGCTGCACTTAGGTGTGGTGACATTATGGCTAGATTTTTACATGTCAATAAACTCCTATAAGATAAAGCCTTTTGGCGTTGGCTTGGAATTCTGAATTGTTGAATGGTTAGAGATTTCAGTCAGCTAAACATTTCTATAACATATTTCAACTGTGAATATTTTGTATCTGATCCCTGTAACCCGCCGCGGTCGCCATCTTTGTGTTGTATTTCTTTTTTTTTTTGTCCTTCAAAGGCCTTGAAGTGTAACAGCCGAAATAATAATTTCTGCAGCTGTCCGTATAATAATCAGGTTTATTGTCAGGATTAATTTTGCGCTCAGCTCCTTAATATTTTTGGAGGCATCTCTTTTGTTAATTCGGCGATTCTTTGGAGTTTCTAAAGGCGTACTCCTCTCCCCTAAATATTTGGAGTTAGCGAACTGTTTAACATCTTTTTGTATCTGTTGTATTTGATATTCGCAGATATCTTCCGTGACCGTTGGTAGTGAGTCAGCTTATGCCTACGTGTTTTGATTTCTAAAATGCGTTCATTGGTTTGACATGTTGAAGTGAAGGACCTAAATAAAATATTGGTTCAAGTTTATAGGGCTTCATAATAGCTTTTATGTCAGCAGTTTTCTTAAGCAGTGTATCGTTCCTTATGGTAGGTACAGGGTGTAAAGAACAGCACCATCCCATTTCTTCCCGTGGGTATCGTAAAAGGCAACTAAGGAACTTACTAGAGAATGGGCAGCAGCGTTCTCTATGCAAATTACCACCACACTGCGAATGCCAACCCTACTGCCAAGCGTGGCAATTATGGCAAATTCCCCTTGAAGGAGGTTTACGTCCAGCAGTGGACGTCTTGGGGTTGAAATGATGGTGATGATGATGAGTTTCCTTAAGATAACAGGAACATTTTTATTCTGATGGATATCAGATAGGATACCAGGACCAGGCTCCTAATTATAGCCTTGCCAATTCTGTTGTTTTATTATCTTTATTAATGAAACGTCAAATGGTTATTTTTTTATTTCAGTATGGTTGATCGTTTCATTGGTGCGCGGGCGCCGGAGGATGCGGCTCATTAAGACAATTAGAAGCTGATCTATTGCAACAAGCGCGCATGCGCGACGCGCTGCAATAACCGCTCACTCAGATAAGCGCCAGATAAACGGGTAATACGGTTGCTAATACATTGTGAAGTTTGTTTGTGGTAGAGACGCCAGCACATCATGCTACCCGAAACTGTCAAAATTTCCCAATAAATCTTGAACTTAATACTGTAGTGATAAAGTTGAAAATCTATTAAAGAAATTTGATAGATTGTAGTAGCTTTTTGTGCTGGCGTCTGTACGATTTATTAGTAAATTTTTGATTACCTTTAAAATAGACACTTTCAGTGTGTTCAAGTGTTCAACTACGTCAAATGGAGAAATCAAGCTGTAGGTATGCCTGTCAGGGTCGCGAGATTCATTCGAAAGAGTTACCGTGGCCCTGGCATATGGGCAACTGAAGGAACACGGGTGGGTTTTAGTCAGTAAAAGTCTGACACGTCCTTCCGGTTCACCCTAGAGAGGGAGACGTCATTTGATGATTACCCACCCAAAAAAAGAGGAGATTGTAGGTATGTTAAAATTCTATACATAATCAGCCTATACCGTTCCTCTGCTGGGATACAGGCCTCCTCTCGGTGAGATTGAGTGGGCCCAGTGCGGGTTGGTAGATGTTAGATGTCTAAGAATTTTTGGTTCTAGAACATGCTAGTTTCCTCACGATGTTTTCCTTCACCGTTCTGAGAGCAGAGGTGATGGAATTCGAACCCACGACATAAAACTCGTAAGTTTGGGCCGATACCACTGGGCCAACACTGCTCGTTGTATGAGATCTCCAAAAACAATACAGTTGTGACAAATATGATGCCAATTATTTCTTCTTATTACACTGTCTGCCTTATTAACTCAGCCACATTGTTACCGACTGGTTTAATATATTCAGACTTCCAGACTTGGCAAATTGGTCACACTCCACATGTGCAACTTAAAAAAGGCATTGCATACTGCATTTACACAAAAGTTTTCACTCTCATTACTGTTATTTAAATCTGCTGTTGAACTTTTTGTAAAGACTTAATCCTTGGACACACACTGATTGTTCATTCTTCTCGAATTATTCACTAATAAGTGCTTTTGTGTCCCTATTATCATAACAATATGCACAGCCTTGTTAAAATCAGGATTTATTTACATAGTCATTTTTTTTTTGTCCGCCATTGTACTGAATATTTTTTTCTTCTTCAGTTATTTTACTTAGACCACGTAGTTTTTTTTTCCTAGCCTGCACTGTCCCTCTTCTGGGCAAAGGCCTCCCTCCACTTCTTCCAACTATCTCGAAGCCGCGCGTCCAGCTGCCAGTTTTGACGGAACCTATCCAGCTCGTCCCGCCATCTCCTACGTGGTCTGCCGCGACCCCGCCTCACTGTCTCAGGACACCAGTTCTACTTGGCCCCACAGTTTGGCCGCCATGCGGTAAGCATGTCCTGCCCAGTCCCATGTAAGTTGGGCAGCCTTTTGTGCCACGTCAGCTATCTTTGTTTTGGAGTGCAGTATTGCGATCCGTTAATTTAACGCCGAGTATACTGCGCTCCATTGCTCGTTGGCAGATCTTGAGTTTGGACTTCTGAATGTTAGTCAAAGACCAAGTCTATGCACCATAGGTTAAGACGGGAAGAATACACATGTCCATGAGCCTGCGTTTCAGTCTCATAGGCAACTCACCCTTCAATAGTTCTTTCATGGACCAGTAGCTCTTCCAAGCGTTTTCAGTTCGTCTGATGATTTCTTTATCTTGCCTCGCCTGGAAAGACTACTTGACCTAAGTAAAGGTATTCTTGGATATGTTGTATTGTCTCTCCGTCTACTTTTATGATTCCAGGTGTAACGTTACACATAACTTAGGTGTTCGACATATTCATCTTCAGTCCCACTACGCAGTACGGACGTTAAAATATCGCTCACTGGATTTTGAACTCTATGTGTACAGGACATTGAGAACCCAATAGAGTGCATCCCAACGCGTCGAAAAAAAACTGTTCGATTTTCAACTCTCCGCGGTAAGCAGTGTGTTGAAGATCCAGTGCGCGAACATGCGAACGTGGTCTTATGGCTCCCACATACAGGCATGACGCGATGGTGCAGAACGATTCTGGTAGGAGAACTTTCAAGAAGTTTTCATAGTAATTGCCCTAATAAAGTCGCGTCGCGCCTGTCTGTGGATGCCTTATGTTCGTAAAGGATACTTCTAGAAATTTCATAGTATGAGTAGCTAATAAATTAGCAGTAATTTATTGTTCAATTAAGCCGAAAAGCTACTAGTGCGGAACGGCTTATTTTCCTATCAATAAAACAAATTGATGATTTTAAAGTGCTGGTTTGGTTTAGGGGGGAATGGGGGCAATAAATAGTTTTTATCTGCAGTTGATCCCCATTCGTCAGCGGGGCAGGCACTTAGTGAATTGGGGCACGGTGCGCGTGCGCGACCGCGGGAGGAACACGCAGATCACGACGACGCCCGCCTTTCACCTCGTTCTTGTGTTGGCAGTGGTAGCGAGAGGCGATTTCGTAAGCGTTTTTATGTCCTTAAAATATGTAATACTAAAAATATGCACAAAGCTTTAAGATCTTGAATCGTTTTATTTATTTTTTTTAAGACGTAGTGTGGCAAACAAAAAGCCTTTCCATTAATGTTGATAAACTTTTTGTGGGTGGGAAATTGTCAAACGATGTCTCCCGCTCTGGGAGGAGCGGGAGGGCGTGTCAGACTTTTACTGACTAAAAACCCACCCGTGTTCCTTCAGTTACCTATATGCCAGGGCCACGGTAACTCTTTCGAACAAATCTCGCGTCCCTGGCAGAGATGTTGATAACCTGATAATTTAATTTCTTCAAAAGTGCTCGTGTGCTAAAATTCAATTCCCCCTTTACATGAACAGTTACCACCCACAAATCATGCAGGGTCACGTATCGCCCATTCAAGTGTCTTTAGTAGGCGCATGCGCATTATTTTATTAAACGCTAGTAAATTATGTGTGAGCCGAATGGAAACGCATCATTACGGACTACACAAATGTATGCCACGCGTTCGTAACAAACATAATTAGTTAATGAAAGCAAGCGCTTTATTGCTGTACCAATTCCATTCAGTCTATCTCGACGTAGTACCGAAGAATATAAAATAGACTCACCTACACAAAAGAACTAACTTACGTACAGAAAACATGATCAAAACAAGTATGCAAAATTTCAAGATAGTGGCAAAATATTCTCGTACTTTTAAACGCTTCCAACATTATCTACAAGAATTTAAAAGTCCATCATAAAAATTACAGGCAGATACATCAGCCGCCTTGTAACTCTTGTACAGACGCCAGCACATCAAACTACCCGAAACTGTGAAATTTTCCCAATCAATTTTGAACCTTATACCATAGCGATAAAGTTTGAAAACTTATTAAAGAAATTTGACAGATTGTAGTAGCTTTTTGTGCTGGCGTCTGTACAATCAAGATAAAAACTCTTAATGATGAAAAATAAAAGTGTTATCTGACAACGCGCTTCGATTTTGTGCAGTTCGTGTAAAGAGCGATGTAGTGAATTGAAGCGCATGGCGTGATCAAAGGAGAGCGCGCGAGCCGATCACGAGTGCCATTGCTGTAATAGAATAATTAATGGGCCCCGGACCGCCACTCGAGGGTCACTGGCAGGCTCGCTTCCACGCCTTCCACAGGCGCGCGACTGTGTGAGGGGGAAATGAGAATGTGTTCAAGGCATTTGAGGGTGTGCGTCTAACCGAATTCGTGCATCCGCTGCACCATGGACGTTTTACATCCATTCACGTCTATCTATAAAATATCTATTCTATTGCAAGGTGCTGTTATCCTACTACATTATTACATGTATTCGTGAAATTTTGTATGTTTGGCACACATATACTTTATAACCTGGATTAACACATAGGATAGTTTTAACCACGGTGGACGTTCCCGTGGGATCAAATCCGACCTACACGCAGGCTAAGCCGCTGGCAAAAGCTAGTCAGTACTAAATTAAAAACAAAACCGATTGCCATTAATCTTGACGTAATTGATCGCTCCTAAAAACAACATTCGCAAACAAATCGAAACATAACTTCTGCCAATATGGTACCGCTAACTGAACGCCAAAACCTCCGCTTTGAAGTTTCAAATTTGGCTGATTTGACATGAATACTTTGTGGCGGTGTGGCGCGGAACCACCCAAAAAACCTTTAAGTAATTCGTCGAGTTTCTAAAGTCCGTTCCACTTACGAAAGCGGCTGAAGGCTCACTTATTATCAGCCATTCAAACGGTGGTGAACAATGCCCTCGGTTAGGGGGTCGGACAGACAAACTCATGCAAATATCCGACACTTAAAGTAATCACCGGTTGGCCGCTACTATTGTTTTCGGTGAAAAGATTCTGGTGACGCAAGCCTCGGCCAACGGAACTCATTGACGCCTTTTGATTTTTGCACAGTTTTGTGGTCTTGTTATCTCGAAAATATTTGTTGAGCTAAACCTCGTCAGGTTTCACATGTGTATTATACAATAACAAGTGGTTCAGGGACTTCGCACACGATTTCGACAGTCGAGCTCGAGATAAACAAGAAATACAACTGATTAATATTTGTTTGCCATTTCTAACATTCATCTCATAACTGATCAGGTTATGTATCAATTAATTGATGGATGATAAAACAAAACTATAAATCGAAATTGGCCAGCAAAAAAAGGATATGAGCTGCATAATGAAGCAGCCTTCTTTCCATCTGTCATTCTGACGTTGCGTCGGAAAAAACATTGATTGGTAAGATGTGGTCTGATTGGTGTTTATATCATCTGATTTCTTATAAATGGCCGACGTCAGTCACGCACAGCGATTGACGATGCTTTAGAAAGAGCACACGATAAATGGCCGTTCAGTTCTCAAAGTATGGTAGTTGATCCCTGTCGGGGTGGTCGGCGTGGCCTAATGTAATGCAAGCAAGCAGCAAGCGCGCTCGGGGCGCTCCCGACTTGAAATATCACGGAATCTTGCGGTAACCCAGATGAATATATGTATTTCTATATTGAAACTAGATATGGAACGTTTCCAATGAACTCAAAGTTAAGTATGCCGATGCCGGTGGCTTACTTGTATGATTAATTCGAATTATCAAGAAAGGCGGCGCACGCCTTTGATAGTGGAAAACTACGCAACATCTTGGTTGAGAATGTTTAAGGAAAACAGTAGTTTGTTTACCATCTAATACACTGATATCAAATGTTAGTTTGAAGGATGATATTAACAAAAACAAATGCAAAATTCCAACGACCTCCTCGGATATGGCAAAGATCATTATCACGGCCTTCAACGTGACATCCGTTGTTTTCCAACGAAAACTTGGCAACGAGGTGGTCACCCACGACAAAGACGTGTCTCGTTAGCCGATTTTATTGCGAATCAAGCCATAAATGGGGAAGCATGGGCCACGCACAAACAACTTAATGGCAGGGCGAAAAATCGAGGGCAAATCGACATGCTCGGCAAAGGACACTTTTGGTCATTACGATATTCGTGGCTTGAACTGAGTTACGTCATGACCCGTATGATGCAATGTTCAGGAATTCGGATTCAATTTAGGGTAAACACATAACGCTCGTGCCCATTCTTCGAGCGTAAACCGCAAATTTACACGTTGTGTCGCGGTTGTTGGCGTGAAGAATTGAGGATGTTTGTTCACAGGTTAAAAATAAACATAAAATCATGCCTTGTTTCCCAGAAGGGTTGGTGGTGGTGCAAAAAGGAGTACCGGCAGAACCAAAATTAGCTAGATTTTTGGAGTTATACCCGTCCGAGTCATGTCTTGTTTCCTCGAAGGGTTGGGCAGAGGTGTGAGGTTCTTCTAACTGGACAGACAGCTATGCTGCTGGGGAGTTTGTTGGCCACTTCTTCTTCCCAGCTAAAGCACTAGGAAGTGCGCGACGGGTGGGCGTTTTGGGGGACTGTCTTTTGTAATTTTGACGTTCGAAAAGTGCTGATCCTCAGCCTAATTTGAATAAATGACTTTTGATTTTTTTTGATTTTGGTGCGCCTATACCACACCCTAATTTCGCCAGTTATGGTTAAGTCCCACGTGATAGATGGCGAGCCTATCGCCATCAACAAATCTAGACTCCACGTTGCTACTGAAAAATTCCAGATAGGAAAACCCAATAACACTTTTCCCGACGCGGACTACTAGACCAACGTGGCAGTGAAAAGTAAATGTTAGTATTCCTTTTTGGCGAATTCATTTACGGCATAATCAAGCCGTAGATATATCTGAAGTAGTGTTTGTGAATAACCGAGAGAGGCCACGTACCTCGGAAGTTACATACGGACGTGTCGGAGGTCCAAGAGCACGATAGCGATCTGCGGAAGCTGCACTTACGGGAGCCAACTCTCGCTCCTATTGTGAGAAGCCGCCGCCGTAACGGCGTTTGCCCTCTGAACTACAATGCGACCGAATGGCAGCACACGCGCCTACGAGCACAATAGAAACAAAACTCCGGCGCGGACTCTCCGGGACACACTAGGAAACGTTCCGCTCTGCATTTCTATCTGTGCGGTAAAAGGAGAGAGTTGCTCGGAACACTGTATCGAGTGTCGAGTGTCTGTTTCAAATGTGAACGACAAGCGCGGATGTGTAACGTGAATATCGCTGGAAAACACCGTTGTCTCGGGGCTCGCGCGCCGTGACAAAGTGTGAAGGGATCGGTGGCGCGATCACCGCAAACCACGGTCTTTGTCGACGACTAATAACATCGAGGAAATGCCGCAATCGCGCGACCCACTTGCGAGCTTGCCCTGCGGTGGGACCGCTACGCCATCTCAATTTCGCGTCGGCTCTCGCGGGCCGTTTTTCACCGATATATGTCCGATGCTCGCGCGAGATAAAGACGTGGTAAGCATAATGATGGAAATGGGAGCCGGCCTGATGCTGGGCATATCCGCCATGCCATCGGAGCCTTGGATGCTATCATTCCAAGCACGCGTTTAATGTAGACAAAATTGCAGAGCGTAATCGCACCTTGACATTTACAATTCCTGTAACAAAAGTAAGCTGGTTTCAAGCGGCTATTGTTTGCGTACGTGTAGTGCGCGGCCAATGGAAGGCTGGCTGCGCAAGAGTGCGACACAATGGCGAGCGCTCGTCGTAAAAGATGGCAGGAACTAAATGGTTCCCGTCGTCATTTGACCGATCGGCCATAAAGCTCGCGGCACCGACGATGGTTTTGTCCCGTTCTGACGACGATTGAACGCGCTCCACATGATGTATGTTACCATACGCTGGAGTTTATTATCATCCGTGCACGCTATTTATTGTGCTGCGATAAGCGTTCAGAATAGACAGTGTATGTCTATAATTCATATTACAATGCGCTCAATACGACTTGACCTCAAATATTAAATGGTTTGACGGAATCTGAGAAATGTTGATACAAATATATCAATCTTAGTGGAGAAGGCATAAATTGATGCATGTTCAATCAATCGGACACGACCGCTGCTCACGAATTATCTAACACGTGACGCTGTAGTTAAAAGTAAAGACAATCAAATGGAAATATGTAATCATAGATTCTTAATTTGTATATACAATTTTACTACTATCTTTTCTTGCTTTTGTAAAATAAAGCTACGATTGCGATATCAACAATTTGAACAATGACCACAATTCGTCTTACATAAATATGAAGTCACTCAGCATTATCCTCGGAGATGCCATCCTCGAGATTACGACAGCTATGCAAGCGGAAATGTATAATTATAATAATTTAATTTCGTGGTGCGCGTGCGACACCGAAATCGTGACGTCACGTGAACAAGTCGACTACGAAGAAAATGGTGTGATTCATTCGTCAAATCGTGTCCGTGAGGTGCGCGGGCACATATTGATGCGGGCACGAACCGCGCGCCCTCCGTGCATGCCTAACGAGCGACCATGTTTTACTGACACTCATAACGGCTGCTACATACCGAGTAGACGCACGCCCCGCACTTCCACAACACCACGCTTACCTGGAAAAAGAAATTAAATCATTAAGTTCAATGTTACAGAACCACTGGAGTGAATAGAGCCATTAAACAACGAAAACATTGCAACACATTGGTGGCCTAACATCCGATACTATCAGAATGATAAATGTTTTCATACAATCATAAATTACAAAGTAATCAAAACGTGGTTTTATTGTGAGCGAGGTGAACGCAACAGTTGCTCAAAAACAAACAGTCTGCAGAGACAGATCACAGTTTGCGCAAACACAGAGAGTGGAGACGTGCAAGAGTTTCATTAGAGACTATGACTTTTACATATGTTTCTGTAATTGAATTAGGTATGAAACGAATCGGTAGCACGCAGCTAACAAAGAGGCAGAGTGATGCAACAATTGGCCGGGAAACGGCATAAACAGTTCAAGGTGGTTTTTTTAAACGAAGATCGATTCTATCTATCAATCCGTAATATTCGGTGTTGCAACCACTCTAGTTTGTTTCTAAATGCGTATCACGTTTTCGTGATTAGAAGTTACGTTGTCAGTACTAATTGAAAAATTGTTTCGCACCTTCTATACATATACAGCAATAGAACGTTGTATTCCAATGAAGCAATTTCTCCTTTTACTAGCAAGGGTTCAATGATTATAATGCATTTGCATGTTACGTTGCCAACCTTTATTTGCTAGTCACTTCAAACTCGCTACGACTCGTTTAAGTGCGAATGCGGAATGCGACTTTTAATACATTGTGTGCATCGTCTCGGCTATGGTGTTCAAGTAATACATTTCTAAAGACAATTTAGCACTCATCGTGCGCTTTAACAATACGTGTGAAATGGCGCTGGCATGCGACTATGCGAGTCCACTCAATGGTCCGCTAACGAACTTCACACTCGCCAGTCGCCACATCAATAGGAGACTTCCAATTGATGCGTGTCGAGCAAAAAGCCGTTTGGAATTCTGCTCGTAACTCAACAATGGTCGTGTTTCGCTGTCGTCGTTTACACCAAGCCGCGAAGGTCCAGGTCAAACGAATATAGTCTTCGTCTCGAGTTTTCACTTGCGAAATGTCGAGAATGAATGCGCGCTGACGAGAGAGGTAAGAGAACCCGTAACTACGCCCGACACTGAGGTCACGTTATTAATATTGTACACAAACCATTATAAACGTTTCATATTCTAATAATTCTCATTAAACCTGAGGTTAAATAAAGCAAGCCACTAACCAGATTATTTATTAGTAAAGGCACCGCAAGAAAACACACAAAACATAATGTGTCATCGGAGCGTGGTAACTGATATTACGTCAACAATCGTGACGGGGATGTCGTAAACGATTCGTGCAACCTATGACAAAAATAACAATGTCGAGACGTTACTATCCGAAACCGATACAGATCGTAGTGAGTGCCTAGTGCACGAGGCATGTGAAGCGAACGCAACAAAAGGCTGGTTGCATAACGCGGGAAAACTTCAGATCACGACACGACCGCCCCGCAGCGATTATCGAACGAAGAATACCTAATGTTGATGGTAAACATGGCAAACACACAATTAACTCTTCAGCCGGAGCTTATAATTTAGCTGAACGTCGCCTCGCTCCGGCGAAAGCTATGTGCGCTGTCGAAGCGCGTGCTTATACTCGCGATGCCCTCAGCGGACCAATAATTCCTTGCTGCGGCTAGATCGTTAATTAAAAAATGTTAACTCATTAATCAGGCGCCTGGCCGCACTCCGATCGCGATCGGCAACACCGATTTATTACGCTCCAGATAAGAGCTAGTTCTCGAGCCGATCAATGCACAGATTTTCAATTATTTTATTGGTCACAAACGAGAGTTTCCCATAACGAGACATTATTAGGAGAGCAGCACGACAAGATAATACCGCCGCGGCACTAAATAACATCTGAAAGAATAATTCGATACCGAAATGGCGGATAACAGTTTCACCGAGGCTGCGGGGAACAATAAATCGATAGTAGTGATTTATCAGGCTGGATTACGCAAGGGGTAATATTTTAAAGAGAATAATGAATAATTGCGCAAGTCTGGTCAGACGCGGTCGTGGCGCGCCCGGAGTCGCGCAATGATTTGCATAGCTAAGTACACACGCGGGCCATTAGACGAGGTGTCGCCGGGATCGTTAACGACTTCATGGAAGACGCCGAGCAATGGTTACTCCTCTATCTGGTTATGAGAAGACGAGATTCTTGCTAGCCGCCCTCACTTAAGAAGGTCCGACCGCTCCGCAGCCCGCAATTTTTATGAGTTCGATCACACGGTGTGCAGGGTCCGCTCGTTCTAAGAACTATGGCGTTGCACGTCGTATGTTCGGCCGGTGTTCGCTGATTCATGTTCCCATAATAATGTTGTATCGACGTCGGTTCCCGGTGGCGGCGGGTGGTCGCGATAACGCGCCGTGTGCTCGCGCATCTCAGCGGGCGCATTGTCTAACTATACACTGATAAGATAATTAAGGTACCCCACGCCTAATTTATTGTTCGTGCTATCACCTCACCTTAATTAGGCCAGACGACAGTATTGCATTATACGGCTGCCTACTTATCGTGCACGGTGCATCGTGTAAACAATAAGTTCCATTTCATCGCTGAGTTGCATTATAAAAGTGAAAATCAACAGTTAGTATGACGTGGCCGTCGTATCCGGTGGTGGTCGGGGTTCCTAGCACCAAATAGGACACTACGCTTTCTAGGAAAAGCCTGGCGAAATGACGAACGACACTGCACGACCAGAATACAAACAAATCATTAAGCCACACAGTTCATATTACATCCTTGATTAATCATCGCCTCGTTGAAATGAATAACAACACTCCTCAGCTTTTATTTGTGTCGAGCGCATCTGCGTGCACGATTCGGTTGATGCAAAGTGTTAATTATTGTGAAGGGGAGACCTAAAATGAGTGCACATTTCAAAGGACGCTTAAAGAGCAAGAGTCTGTACAAGCATCTGAACTTCTAAGGTGTATTGGGCCAAGGCGATACTTTCAAAGGTTTAAAACATGTTATGTTTAGTGTTGAAATAAGGCCCGATGAGCTGCTAACAATGGAGACAGATTATTTTACGGGTTGCGGTTTAGTTAAAATGGATCGGTTCGGTGCGTCGCTCGCTGCTAGCCGGTGTAAACGACCTACGGCGGCAATGCTCACCTCACCCGGACTAATGGAATTCATCTCACACCACGCGCGCTGCACCCGGGCCGTTCCGTTACAAACAATGACCCCCTCACAATTACACGCCGATTCGGTTGCACAACCTGGCATTACGCACCGAGACAAAATAATCGAAAAACGGTACGAAGAAATTCAATCACAAGAGGCAAACGATGTAACGGGACCGTTAAATCGCGTCAAGCGAAACGAGAGCGTTTGGCTGTCACATGATTACTTAACAGTCGTTCTATTTGGTAAGTGTGTGGAACTTTCTGCGTAGAAAAAGGCGCGAGCGCAGGAGCCGGTGGACCTCCGAGCCGCCCACCGGTACCCGAACTGGGTCACTGCCAATTTGCGAATCGGGCATCATTGTAATCGCATTACGCCACGAGCGCGACCGGCTGACGCGCCGAAATTGACGCCGTCCGCGGCCGGGGTCAGGCGTCAACACGACATTGTTATCTGAACTTGGGTGCCGTGACCCTCACCTGTGACACGCGTTATTCCAAATCAAGTTATTTACGCAACGATGGATGCATGTCAGAACTTCTGCTACTATTTTAGTCATGCCTCTGAGGTGGCCCGAGAATAATGCTTCAATCAGCCAATCCGTCTAGCCTTCTCCCAACTTTGTTGGAATCGGCTTCCAGTCTAACTGGACGCAGACGAGTACAAGTATTTTACATGGAGCGACTGCCTATCTGACCTCCACAACCCAGTTACTGGATAATACTACTCCTTGGTAAGACTGGCTGTCGTACTTTTGGGCTTCAGACGACCCGTAACAACTGTGACGATCTACGAATGACAGCCGGGACGGCTTAACGTGCTTTCATGAGACACAGAGGGTCCTGAAATGTAAATATGGTCACCCATCCTCGCACAAACCACGGCAAGGGCAGCTAAACCTCATGAAACGACCCGAGCAGCTGTTATTACTTAGTCAACATTATGGAAATCTAAATGTTAGTCGTTCGAGCTTACACAAAGTGGCAACTGAGAACCTCAAGCGGTCGATATCTGATGTCCATGGGCCAATCGACGGGTAAATAACTTCATCCCGTCGCATAAAAGATTATTACCCATGTACAGAGGAAGCGCGGTTGTATCAGATATGAGTGTCTCGTCGTCGGCGAGATAGTCTCGCCCGTAAGATGGGAGATTACACGCGCTCGCACCATCACATACGGCGTTATGTTTGAACGCTGCGAGCCGCGATGGGAACTCCAAACAACCTTAGAATAACCAGTCATAAATACGTCTCCTGCACCGATATGAAGCGTGTTTCCGTTCAGATTAACTCACAGTAATGCCCGTAATTTTATTGGTGTGCTCAATTTAGGAAGTTGTAAATAGCGCCATTTATATCACTGCAGGAACCTTTTACCCAACTAAGGGTGATACATGGCTATAATTAATAGTTATCATGAAAACGTTTCCTACAAATGAATCTGTGCAAAATCAAATAAAAAACTTATCACGTCCGTGAAGAATTGCCACGTTTGATTCGATGAAGCATAGCGCAGTGTCGTGATTTGCGACTTCGTTGCGCGCAATTATATCGCCCGGAGCGCGTTGCATATTTTAATTTAAACGACATTAAAATAGCCCGGAACTGAACGTTCAAGGGCGCACTACAACAATATTTCACGCGAAATTCCAAAATATTTAAGCTAACACCTTTATACCCAAGACATAAGAATCAAAATCCTTTCCGAGCCGAAAACCGTGTCGAGACGCATAATGCGTGCGTTGAACTTAAAAGGTTGTGACAGGGGTATTACGGTAATTACCTTAATTTGTAAACACAAAAAACGGCCGTCGCTGCGTCGTATGTTAACTGAGCGAAAAATTGAATAACTGAGATGGCGGCGAACGAGAGAGTCCGCGGGCAACTATAAATTCGCTTAGAATGCGGATTGCGCACCAATTAACGCATCGTGCGCCCGTTCGTGAGAACATTATCAATTTTCCGTAGAAATGTATAATTGCGCAATATTTTTACGGAAACGTATTCATTCGAGCCAGCTATTCCCGAGAACGTTTTTATAAATGGGAACACATTTGTTGGTGGCAAGAGGCGTTCTGTAGAGGTGGTAGTCGGCGCGCTAACATCGCGAAAAAATCGGCTGAGGCTCGGCGTGAGGGCGTGCTCCTAACGGCGGGCTTTGCATATCGCTTGCATGAATCTTCCCGGTGACGAGCACCAAAGGAATGCGTCGGGAAACTGCGAAGCCGGTCGTTGACTGATTGCCCAAACAAAGCTCCGCCCGCAGCCGCCCGCATATGGCCACATCTATTGTATAAAAAACAAAACAACAAAATTATTGGTGATTCAGCGGGCGACGCCTTTTGCGTAAGGTCACGGTTTAACACCTCATTGGCCAAGGATGCCCACGATGCGTAAATCAAATCGTTTAACGAGGAAATCGACTCTGAGACGTCGACAGAGCTAGGTTTAATTAACCATCTCCTTAAACGGTTGACCTTCGATGGTGACAGGCAAGATTCATTCGCAAATGCGTATCTTTTGATCGATTTGGATTAAAGACAAGGATATGACATCGTGAGGAAACCGGCATGTTTTAGAACCAAAAATTCGAAGACATGTGACAGCGTGGTGGATTATGGCCCACTCCCTCTCTCCGAGAGGAGGCCTGTGTCCCAGCAGTGGGAACATTATAGGCTGCTGATGACCAGGATATGAGTACTGACGAAATCGAATCAAACTTTTTGAACTCTACGATAAGTAAGCCTCCATGAGATTGCAAAGCCGTATCAGGTAAGTCAAGTTTTTTGGTGCAGGCCCTCAGTGACATTCCGTTCTGTCAACACTGTCGACTACATTTCCTTAACAAACTGATCTGAAGTTAAGATCAGGATGTGTGTGGAACTATCTAAGGTCTGAAAAGGGTAAGCCTGGACATGGAAAGTGTCGTTTGGTCCTCAGTAATTGGACCCCACATAGACGATGCACCGAAAATGGTATGCGCGTGACCATCCGAGATATAATCGGAGATATCTGGTGTATCGATAGTGATTTAGTATGGTCATTAGCATACATGGAACAGGTGTATGGTAGGTGATAATTGCGTCTTCTAACTGTGTAAACGATCGACGCGTTTAGATAACGACGTAGGCCATTTGCGTGTGCGCAGTACCAAGTACGCTCTTTATTGCTTATCTGTTTGTTTGAGCCTTTTGTGGTAGAAAACGGTTGCTGGCAAGTTGTGTGTTTTTCCAATACTTATAATACTATTGCATGTGAGTACACAGCTTTATCATGTAGGGCGAGGTTTTTTAAAGCATTGTTAAACAGTGATACAGCTTATAGCAAAGAAACCTTGAGTTTATGACCAAAAAGAATTCAAGTACAAATCTTTTCTCTGAGTCTAAACTATACCTATATACCTTACTAGTACTTCGCCCGCGTGACCCACAGTAACTGTGCATATTTTTGGGATAAAAACTAGCTTATATTACTTAGTAATAATATATCTTTCCATAGGTGAAAGAATTTTTTAAATCGGTTCAGGAGTTTTCAAGTTCCATTACGTCCATTGCAAACATGCATACCTTAATAATCTTTCCTCTTTATAATATTACTTTGGTTATTTAATGAGCAACCAACACGATACTTCCAGCACGTAATAAAAGACACATTGGTTACTCCTTGGCGGCTTCGAGTCCCGTTGGAAAGTCCCAGGGCGCCGGGGGCGACGGAAGCCGGTCTTCCGGCACGAGCCCGGCAAGCCGCCGTGCATATTCAATGCAGCTAATTAATGCTGCTGCTAACTACGACGCTGGCATGAAAGTAAATGTTACCTCTTTTGTCCTTTAACGGATAGTCCTTGGGGTTATGAGAAAGTATTTTGTATATTTGTTTATTCAAGAACGAGCTACGTTATTCGAAAATGTTCAAATTTTCAAAGCAGTGCGTTGAAGAAATCCCGAGACGACTTTATTACGTCTTTAGTAACGTGGGCTAATATTATGTTTTTCAATTACTTATGGATAATGTGATAAAAAGTGCAAGTGCAGAGTCTCCTATCACACCATGGTTAAAAGGAGACTTCAAATCATATAATGTCATCATAATCACCCTATGACGTTCCCACTGGCCTTCTTTCGGTGTGAAGGAGTGGGCCATAATTCACTACGCGGGCTCAGTGCGGGTTGATAGATGTCAATGTCTTTTTTTTTTTTTTTTTGGATGGGAAATCATCAAATGACTTCTCCCGCTCTGGGCGGAGCGGGAGGGCGTGTCAGACTTTTACTGACTAAAACCCACCCGTGTTCCTTCAGTTGCCCATGTGCCAGGGTCACGGTATCTCTTTTGAACAATCACGCGACCCCGGCAGACATCGGTCCTAGCAGACCCCTTCAGTGTGACTGACATCTCTTTGAGGCGCGCGTGGAACACTACGCGCCGTCGACCCGAGCTTGGTCCTTACCGGGCGGCGAGCTACCCATTGCTCGCCACCCGCAAGCTCGCGCCTACGGTGGCCGGGAGTCCGCAATCGACTCCCGGCGCCCGGGGCGTCTCCTCCTGCGGCGGCTAGGGACGTGAGGGCGCAGAGACTGCCACTCCCTCACGCGCCCCGCCTCCTCCTTCGCGAGCATTACTGCTTCGCAGAAGGAGGTGACGGCTTCCCATGCCCTCTCGCTCCGTACCATGGCTCGCACCAGGGCCGGACGCGAGAGATCGCCGCCGCCGATCGCCTCCACGAGGACACGGCGGTGCTCCGCCCAGGCAGGGCACACTTCCACCGTATGCTCCACCGTGTCCTCTAGACGATCCTCACAATGGAAACACCCGGGCGTTTCCTCCCGCTTTATCCTGAACAGGAACCCACCGAAGCACCCATGCCCGGTGAGAACCTGCGTCAGGCGGAAGGTGAGGACGCCGTGGCGCCTCTCTATCCACTCCTCAAAGAGGGGACTTACCGCCGCAATTGTGGCGTGCCCTGCGCTGGGTTGCGACAATCGTACCCGCCATGTCGCCATGAGATCCTGCCGGAGCTCTGTCCGCCGTGCCGCGATTTGTCGCGGCAGCGGAGTTTCGCCCCGGCGTTTCGCATCCTCGCGCCACTCCCACATGTGGGCGAGGACCTTTGCCTCCAGATCCCATGGCGGCAGATGTCAATGTCTTCGAATTGGTTCTAAGACATGCCGTTTGTTCACGATTTTTCCTTCACCGTTTTGAGCAGTGTTGAAGAAATCATTTACACAGAACAAAGTGCCTGCTTGGGTTCGAACACACGACCTAAAACTCGGTAAGTCGCGGCCGTTATCACTGAGCCACAACTGATCTCATCATATAATGTAACGCAAACATTTTAATCAAAATATATATTTTCTTATTGGTATTATTCAGGAAAATACTTTTTTGGTAGAAAACTTTTGTCAGGCATGACAATTTTTTTTAACGGAATACAGAGGAGGGCTTTGACCAACTTTGGAAATACAAGCAGACACGACAAGTATGAATAAGTTAAGACACAAACTTCGTGTAGAATTTTAAACGAAAATATACAAGTCAGGTACGCACAGCCACAGGTACTATACTATACATTCCCAGTATAAGGTGACATCTCATTGTACGAAAAGCCTATACAATGCGAGGTCAGCTAAAACTGGAAATGTATAGCCTGACCTGTACCCGTGTGTACTAAGTTACATTGTTTATTCAACCTTTGCTCCCAGAGCTTAGTCGTTCATAACGTTATCAGCTGATAGTGTGTAAAACGTTTCCAGACCTGCCTAAAGTAAATAACACGTTAATTACATGATCTACTCGCACGTGACACTGTTTATAGTACTTATCTATTAGTTGCTACTATGTGCTAATTATTATGATGGCAAGGAGACATGTAGTCTATGTATTGCAAAACATTTACAGACGCCAGCACAAAAAGCTACTACAATCTCTCAAATTTCTTCAATAGGTTTTCAACTTTATTTCTTAAGAATAAGGTTCAAGACTGATTGGAAAAAATTGACAGTTTCGGATAGCTTGATGTGACTGTACTTTGAAAAACGTTTTGTAATTCAATAAACAGAGCGGCAGGACATCGACGTGCAAACTATGACCACTAATTCAGCACTTGATTCTAGGACACAGCATAGAATTTTCTGTCGTTAGCAAAAAAAAAAAAAATCTGTTGCATAAATTTTAACCGCCTAGGTATTATTGCATTTTTCTATGAAACGGCAATTTTTTTAAGTTTCAATTCTTGTGCCTACCGCACATGCTGAATATTTAAACGTTTTTTTTAAATAATTCTAATACATAGATCATCATGAACTGAATCCCTAGTAACGGATTGCGCGTCAATGTATTATTGTTTATTGTACCTGTATTATTGTTTTAGGTCACAGAACCGAACTGATAACAATATTATTATTTTATTACTTATAGCTAAACGGCTATATTTTAGCAAGACTTTCCTGTTCAAAGACATGTCATTGAATTTAAAAAAGTCTTTTAAGTTTTATAAGCTGCGCAAGCGCATGCATTTGGAAAAAGCTGTAGAAGCACTTACTTGTTGTAACTTTATAAAAATTACTGATAACATAATTATGATATGATTGACGTGTAAATAAGACAAGTATACAGTAAGTATAGTGTATAGTAGTACTTAAGATATTAGCAGAGTATTTAAATACCTTAGACATTCAATGATACTCAGAAAAAGGTTTTATGATAAGAGACTTGAGTACTGGATATGTAAAGAATATACGTAAATATAGTATATAAAAAACTTTAGAGGTGTCAAGGGACACCCGGATGGAACGAAGTTCCTTTCCAGGATTCATAATAGTTATAATTTTTTAATTATTTATTATGTACAAAAAACCTGATACACTCAACAAAAATATTCTCTCTCTCTCCCTATCTCCTTCTCTCTCCCTCTCTCTACCTCTCTCTCTCTCCCTCAACCCCCCCTCTCCCCCTCTCTCCCTCTCTAATCACAAAAATATATATACGGTCGAATCGAGAAACCTCGTCCTTTTTTTGAAGTCGGTTAAAGCATGTCGTGACAACTTTTCGTAAGATTTTTTTCCGTCTAGCCCCCTTTCACAACGCGCGATAAGGAACTTCGTTCCAATAAATGATAAGTAAATGATTTTATTTCTGTAAGGAGGTTTGTAAAAACACTTTTACACGTCAATTATATTTTTTAAACCAAATGATGTAGGTGTTTCCTATATGACTCCTCTGAACAGGAAGGCCGAAACGAACTCAGAGGTCCTGACATAATCTGGTCTAATCATGTGAAGACCATGTGGATTCGTAGACACGACACACCATTTCAGACGAAATGGTCTTTTATGGAAAGAACCACACAGACTGAGTGGAGCTGTCGAGTCAGTGCACGTATTTATCAGTAATCAAGCAGCTCAACTTAAGGACTGAGAACCTAAGGAGTTAGATAACATATCATTGTACAATATCATATTTATCATTTCTACCAATAAGGAACGGTGCCAATATTTTAGGTACCTGCCGCTATTGTTTTTTTTTTCTATTTTTGTGTGAAAATCTTAATGCGGTTCACAGAATACATCTACTTACCAAGTTTCAACAGCATAGCTCTTATAATTTCGGAAAAAGTGGCTGTGACATACACGGACAGACAGACAGACAGACATGACGAATCTAGGGTCCGTTTTTTGCCATTTGGCAACGGAACCCTAAAAATGAATTCATTAAAGCCGAGACCTTTAAGTCTATGAAGGAGGTTGCGCTAAGGTAGCCCATGAAATTGAAATTTTGTTACGCTTTGGAGGTCAGTGTCAGGTTGTTATTGATTAAAAAATGATTCGTATTATATTTTAATCATAAAAATCATCAATTGATGATTTTTATGATTAAAATTCTGTAAAGCCTTTTGGTTACGATAACGAATACAACACTTTAACTACAAGTAACCCAATTTTTTACCTTAATGTAATTTATTTGAATTACTATTTCAATCAAAAGTCAGCCTAACACTAACCTGAATATTGCAAAAGACGTAAAAAAAAATGATTTTCATGGCGCTTTCCCGTAATGAAGTCAGAAAACCAAAACGAATCGTCAAACTATTGCCTTTCCAAAACCAATACCACGAATAAACAGAGAAAACTAAACTCCTTATCATCATAAATCCTGACAATGACAGCCATAGTCATAACCATGAGCATAGTGGAGTACAACCACAAGATTGAACATCAACAAGACAATGGGAACATAAAGGAGGGCAATCCATCAGAACAGGACCTGGATTTAAGCCCGTACACAATAACTTAGTGGCAAGTAGAAAGGGATTTACGTTGGATTGGAGTGACTGACAACAATGTGTTGTACAATGAAAGTTCAAAGAATGAAGTTACATCAGGTCTGTAGGTAGGAAGGTATCTGTTGTACCAACAATTCGCCAGTTATGTATAGCGGGCTAGCCTACCGCCATCAACCGGGCTGTTGCTACTGAGAAACTCCATATGCAAGAATTTAACTACACTGCCTGACCCGGGACTTCATCCCAGGACAGTAGTAGCATTTGCGAAGACTAGACTAACGAGCCAGTCGAAATTCAATGAATAGTGGCATATGTATAATTCTAGATACAATTTAGATATAAGTATACAGGATAGTAGAAATTACAGTTGCTATTATAATGCTTGATGATTTACCTGTTATAAGGAAAAATAAACAATATGAATTCACAAGTATAATTAGCTATCTATTGTTACTCGTGGAAACAATTAAAACTACGCAATATGTATTATTATTTTTTGTAATTTAACTACGCTATGTATAAATCATTGTAATTAGAATATATTGTATTTATCCTACCCATCCCACATAATTGTATAGAAATATTAAATTCTAAACCGTAACGGAGCGGAACAGAGAAAAACTCAAGAATTTCTATGGATTTTTTCCTGTGCGAAGCAGTTTCATAAAGATAGTATCGATAATGGAAACATAAACATTAAACGTAACGATATTCTCACGAGCCTGCGTACGCGCACGCCCTTAGCCGAGGTTCCACGCCAGCAGTTCGACACGGTCCCTAGTCGCCCTAATGGCTCCAGATGCTCCCCTACACTTCTGAATACGTTGCCCTTGGCATTTCACGGTTAATGAGTTCCAATTGTACAATGAAACATCTGACAAAATTCTTGAGGAACGTTCTGTTAACATTACTTTGTTTTTCCCGCAGTTAAATACAATGTTTTTTAAACAGATGATCATGTTTTGGATCAGAATCAAAAGCGTTGTTTATCAAGTCATTTTAATATTCACATTACACATGTGTTCTTTATGAACGCCTTTTAAAATAACCAAGACCGTAGAAGTACTAATCCGTCGTTTTACGTCATAGCTTCCATTGAAGGTAACCACTGTAATTTTATTGATCATAAACACGATCAATTTACTCATGCGCAGAGGAATTCATAAGCATAATGTAAGCCATTTTTCAATAACATTAATTCAGAATCACGGAGTAGCGAAAGCATTTGGCAAATGAAAAAGGAAAGTGGTGTACGGCAGGTGCGCGCGCATCACGAGGTGAGCCCTTCCAGGGCGAGGGAATGGAATGCGACTATTATTAGAGGAGTCGGCGCCGGCGCACGCCACCGACCTCATGATACAGGGTGCTATGGGAATTCTTAGAATTGTTTGAGAAAAATTTGAATTTTAAAACGTTCGAGCATTTTGCCGCGAGACACATTTTTAGCTTTTGCGATCAGAATCTTTAAAGAATTCATTTAGATAAGGGATTGTTGTTTATTCTAACAACAAAGCAATTTGATGTAAAATCAACTTGACAGAGAATTACCAAATGATTGGTTCATTTAATTTGCGTCAAAATTGACTAAATAAGAGAAGTAGCTTTTGTTCTAAAAGTCGAAAGCAAGTTTTAGTTCAATGAAACAATGCTTTTAAGAAAGTCTAATATGTTGTATTCTGACATATTCAATCCGTTACACACAAATTCCGTCCAATAACGTTTCAAATTTTTTAGAAATTTTCCAACCAACCATCCTGTATCCCGTAGACTAGAGGAGTGCACGTTATCGGTGGATGCTGTGGGCATCGCTGCGCCGGCGCCGCGGCTCCGCCATTGTTGAGCCCCCACCATGCTAATGTTCCACCCAGCCGTAATGTCCGATACTCGCGCTCAGATACAATAACAATAAAATAGCTGATATTGGCCAATACGAATTATGTTTTAATTTTAGATCTAACCAAAGCGCTTTGTGTCTTGTCCAGTATCAACATGAATTGTTTGCCGATAACATTGCAAAGGAGTAAAATGCAAAGTTTACATAATTTATAATATAAATAGAAAAGATATTATCTAAGCTTTAACGGCCTCACCATGTCTAAAATGAGACATCCAAACTTTGCCAAGATTGTTCTACTTAATAGCTCAACGTTAATGGTGTCTGTTAATCCTGAAACGAACTTCCACATTCCGATCGGGTAGCAACCAGACGAAAGCGAGCGACTGGTGTTAAACGACTAGATCAGGAAAGGCAAACGGTTCCAGGTACTAATAATAAGCGAATTTCTCAGGAACGGCTTGTAAGTTCACACCTCGGAGATCACGTTACTGGTGTTTGGTCGTTAGCGCCGCCATTACCCGCACGGGCAAAGAAGAACATCCACGGTACGGGGAATATGTCGGAGTAATTGGAATTTATAAACATATCAGTTGATGCTTCAGAAGGAACTGTGGAATTTTTGGAAACTGATGAATGATAAAAAACTTGCAAAGAACTCGAGTAGTTTTGAATTCAATGATGATTCGGACAAATCTAGAGAACAAAATACTTGAACCAATTACCCTTGAGAGTCATTGGATACCAAAACAGCCAATACATCACAATCAACGCATTCTCGTCTAGAAGTTTTTACTTGTGAACCACAACACGGAAGCGTTCGTGGGTCGAATATTACACACAGGAATTTTGACGAGGGCCCAGTGTTGACGACGAATAGCGTGTCGCCGTGATTTAAACGAAATGCGTACTGTGAACAGGGCTCTTAACTTACGTGTAGGCGAATAAATCTGGGGAACGGGCCGTTAAGGGGCAATTGTGCGTCGCCGAAATGGCGTCCGTCGGCAATTTGTCGCCCGACTACCGCCAGCAGCAAGTAGGAAACGACAGAAATGGCTGTTGCGGATAGGGCTGGGTTGGAGAACATTCTTGGGGTCTTAGACTAGGTTTGGGGGAAGAGCTGATGAGGGCTGAGCTGAGAGATGATAAATGGCAAGAGAATGAAGAATGTGACGACATAGATCGTTGAAGCAGTCAGTGAAATTAAAAACCTCAGATATAATATTGTTAGTTTAACTCGAAAAGAAACAAGGACTTGGAAGAATTCTCTTTACAGAGAAAGTCGTTTCAACTTCTTTCCTCCTTGCAGTCTTTATCTCGCAGTGTTTACTGTTTACATTGGAAGATAATTAGATAAAGACTCGCAGTTACAGACAGTATTTTCCTTTATCTTTTAAGATTGGAAAATTACATTGTGGTTGGCATCCTTAGGATGGTAAAACCAACCAGGACTATAAGGATTAGTTATAGGACGCGTACAAACAGTCCTACTTCACGCTGCTTAAATTACTGGGCGTTAACACTCTGCAAACGACCCGGCTATAGTTAAACAGAGAATAAAATTTGGTACTTCAGAGTCTTCAGACAGCCCTAGGAATAACGGTCAGGCGACGACCACATAGGCCGCCGACGCACGCAATTTTCATACTACAATTTGTTGACAGGACGGGTGTTGGCACCACGTTAAGCTGTGTAACATGTTACATAACGAGAACGTTAACGTGCCACTGTAACACGCAGCAATTAGTGGCCACCGAACCGCGAACAATATCGTGAATCAATAAAACTTGCCACTATTTCATGTCAAGAGCCAAGGAAAATGAGTAATGATAAGTGGATTATGTGCGTTCACGGCAACTGGTAAGTAGCTACTGCGTAATATGCCATTAAACGGAGACGTTCCACGATACTGTAAGAAGGTATCAATTTGTGGCATCAGACTGTATGTAAATACGGTGTTAAATATGAGCCCGTTTGTTATCCATGCAATTTTGCACGTAATGCATTATTTATTTATGCTCCAAGTTCCTTCTCTACAGTACAAGGCATTTCAACGACATCAGAATCACAATTACAAAACTAATAGGAACCAATTAGGTGTCCAAATAGCGTGGCTGGTGTTCAATTGTACGTTACCAAAACTGTTGCCAAACCTACTATTACCGATAATGAGTGCAAGCCAAATGACTATATTCTCCCAAGTGTATGATTAAAAAGGTGCACATTACCAGTGTTACCATCCGAACCGGCTATTAAGTGTTGCTTAAGAGTTTTTTGTAGTAATAAAAGCAACATTACTGTTGATTTGCGAGTGTACGTTATTTAACTACTCAATCATGTAATAATATTGGACCAGTCGACAACATTATCTTTTTAGACCGCAGCAGTAATTAGGGTCACATGCCAATTCGAACGGTCTTGTTAAGGTACAATACTGTTGACATTCAAAATTTTATTTTTGGTGTCTTTCTAGGGAACGGGTCAATTTATTTCTGGTTTTGATTAAGGCTTTTGATTCACTCAATTTTAATCTTACGCACAATTAGTCAAAAGGGATAGAATTAAGCTGCGAAAGAATGAGTGAATGCTTTAATTTTTTTGATTTTTAGAAGTGGAAGGCATTTAAGATGTGGTAAAAACTATCAAATGATATATTGTGTTACGCAACTGAAATGCTTATTTAAGAAGCCTATTCTAAAATAAGCATTTCAAATTCTATCAATTCAATAAATTACTTTTAAAATTTAAGATGTTAGCCATTTGCTGATTAATTGGAGATCAGAGCCTTCGTTATTTGTCAATATTACGCCAACAATATAATTTGAGATTCAAGTAAATTGATCAACATGCCATACCATATTTCACATTGAGTCAACATTCAGTGGGTTGTTTTACAATAAATAAATAATTTTATTTAAAACCGCAAATAACATCGTCCATGTAATGATGAATAAATGTCTGCTCAATTGAAGGCACTAATGGAACTTGAAGATGTTTTACTTCTTTAATTGACTTAACAAGTCCATGAATCAGAAAACGAATTATACTGTGTAAATATTTCAGACTAAAATAAGGACAATAAAATGATGTGAAAGACCTCATAAAACTGAATAAAATTTATGATCTCTAAATGGTTGGCTTGTCCTTTGGCACTGTCGCCAGCACTTAATATTTATGCATTATAATTGTGTGGGCAAGTGGCGCATGCGCCAATTAAGCAAATCGATCTATCATAATCATATCTAACGTATTAATAGAGAGCGGTGAGCGGTTGCGCCCGCGCCATGCAAATGCTCTGCGAAACGTGTCAGGGAGACTCAAGTGTCGCGCTGCTTTGCTTTACGATTGTCGCAAGCACTTATTTTGACCTCAAGCTATAGATAATTATCTCCCTTTTATCATAAAGTGAGAATGGAAATGAATACCATTTAAATTATAAGTTACAGTACGGGTACGTATTTGAATATCGAAGATTAAAATACCTACGCTTAAAATACCAATGTTCAAAACATCGAAAATTTAAATATCGATTATATCAAAATGTCGAAAATTGTTATACCTAAGCTTAAAACGTCGAAGATTGAAATGCCGAGTGATTAAAATTTCGAATGATTCAAAATATCGAATGACATTATGCCTAAGTTCAAAATATCAACATTTCATACATCTAAATTCATAATATCTACGTTAAAAATACCTACTAGTTGAAATACCGAAAAAAAATTATATAGGCAGTATGAGTGTATTTTTGTTTAATATTTTGTATTATTGTCACTGATTATATTGTACATTTGCGTACAAATGTGTTTTATTTTGGGTTTTTATTATGTAAAAATAGGAAAGGAGGTTTTCCTTGTTTTTTTTGTAACCCACCTAGTAACTGATTACCATCTAGCAGCAAACAAGCATGCAGCAATCATGCAACATGCAAGCAAGCATGGTTTCTGTCACGGCTCCGGCGCTGCAGGGCTCCGGCAGTCCCACGCGAGCTTAACGTCGCAGATGGTCTAAACGCTCACCACCGCAGCTTCGGCTTGTTGGCCGAAGCAACCTCAGCTGCGGCGGCGGGTGTTAAAACCACCTGCTCCTCAGCTCGCGGGCTGCCTCGCCCCTCCGCGCCTACGCGATTCTAAATTACACTCTAGGGGTAGGGCAGACAAGACTACGTGGAGTCGGTTTTGCAGCGATATGTTTCTGTCACTAACTTTAGTAGCACAACATATTGACTTTCAAGAAAATATTTTAATTTAAAGACCTAAATAATACCTTCACGATTGACCTATGCTTGTACACTAGACACTGATTTTCATGGATAAAATAGGTCAAAATTGTTCCAAAACCGAATTGGGGCACCCCGAATTTACGTAGTCTTTTGGCTGTTACCCCTAGAGTGTATATAAAAATCCGGAGGCGCGAAGGGAGGACAACCCCCGCCCGCTGTAACAAAGCATAGGCACCCGTGGGAGCCGTAGCGGCTGAGGCTGGTCGCCGGAGGCGACCAGCAAGCCGAAGCTGCGGAGGTGAAGATGGGTGCCTATTCTTTGTTACGCAAGGGCGAAGGGGTTGCACTTCCCGTAGTGCCGGAGACGTTGCAGAAGCAACCTTTTTCCACTCATACTACTTACATCAATTTTTTTTCGATATTTTAACTTGTAGGTACGTATTTTTAGGGTGAATTAATGAATGTATTGAATGTTGAAAATTAACCCATTTTTACACGTAGGTATATTCATTTTCGATGTTCTATGTACCCATCGATATTTAGGACGTTCGATAGTTTGTACTTCGATATTTAGGACATTCGATAATCTGTATTTCGATATTTGGATCTTTCGATGTAACTTTTGTAGATATTTAGATTTTAGATATATTGGACGTAGGATATTTAACCATTCGATACTATAAACTTTCGTTATTTTAATTTTCGGTTTTATGGTCGTTCGATTTTTCCATTTTCGATGTTATGAACATCGATATTTTAACAGTAGGTATTTTAATCTTCGATATTCAAATACGTACCCTACAGTACCCGTTACGTTTGGTACAACACAAACAGCTTTAACCGGAGCTTTCCCTTTCAACAACGGCGCGAGTACAATGTTCAGAACTCGCCTAAAACCCATAACTAATAATGACAACATAAACTAGTTCAATAGTTTCAAAGTGCGCCATAGCAATTTCCTTCCTTTGTTGCTGTTCTCTTGGGTTCCCAACGAAATTTTCCTCAGCTCCATTATAAGTATGACACCAGAGCAAATTGCAGGGCTAAGAGAAAATAATTACGTCGTGTGAATGATAAACACCACCGTGATCGTAGAAATACTTTCCATGTTACACAACATTTTTTTAGACCGAAGGGCTCACGTACCTTTTATGTAAGCAAAATTGTGTATGGAAAGCGAAGGAGCGGGCATTGTACTTCAGGCTTCGAGAGCGGTATCTTTGTCAGACCATCTTGAGACGATGATGCGACTATAAAGATAAAATCTGTGATGACGTTTGACAATAAATTTTATATTGCTGTCCAAATTGAAAATATTATTGAGTTACGACCAGCTTAGGTCTAAGCTCAAGCGCACTTAATGTCGTCAAATCGCAACGGGTCGTATAAATTGGATTGGTGCACAGCGGTCAATAATGGCGAAGATAATTTTAATTGCTGTTGTAATAGACACGATTATAACGAAACAAACAAAGCAGATTTGAGTGGGTTTCAGTACATAAAGCGTGTAGTGGCATGTGTTAATGTAGTGGACACTTCGTATTCAAGAGTGGAGAACGTGTTTCGTGTGCATGTCATCGTGAATAGGCGACGTAACATTTATATTCCGATTGTACAAAGACTCCAGCCAGATGTGTTAATTACAAATTATGAGATAACTAGCTGAACTGACCGACGTTGTCATGACCATATTTCAATAATTCAAACTAAAGTTAACGGAGAAAATGCACTTTCAGTTTTTCTATTCCAATTTTTCTTTCTATATTTAATCATTTAATTCGTAATAGAATGAACATTTTAACACAAATACATAATATCGCAAATCGGCTCTTAAGTGATGCACAGACTACCGAACAGCATTTCATTTTTATTTATATAGATTTGTTTGGTCATAGCAAGACTCGTGCTGGATTTTCTGGAGTGACTAGAAACAAAGTTTTTCAATTATATTTGTAATGTTTTACTCCGTAGAACAGCTATATTTTGATTCAAGCCTACTTTAGCTCAGAACAATACAAACAGCCCACTTCAATCGGTTCTTTCCCATGGATCCCGATTCACCGATTACCATTACGCAATAACTATAACTCGGCAATTTTACATAGACAAGATCATGTGTTAGAACTATTCCATATCGGAGCTTATTCATCGCTGCCGGTTTGCAATTCTAACTGAACGACGTTGCCTTCTATCGTGTTGGTGCACTTATATGAAATACTGTTTATTTTATATGCTTCTGCACGTTATTATAGGTTTTGGTCCCGTTTTAATAAATCGATTTCGTTTTTGTCCATGATGTTTATCAGCCTACACAGCAGTCTTTTTATGGTGAGTGGTGTCTGATCTTGTTGATGTTATATTATAATTTGATCTTTTTCATCTATAACTTAGATACTCTTAACTTATTCTGTGCATAGATTAGTGTAAAAAAATGTTTCCAACATTCAGAAACGAAGAGAAAACCGCAGGATTTTATTACCTTCCAATCCCCGATTCCCAAGAAATATTTCAATCCATCTGTAAGTAATATCGTGTCCATACGAATGCTGTATCAAAATCGATAAATAGCTGGTTGCTTTTTGCGCAGTACTCTCCTCGTCACGTATCAGACGTGACCTGATTTTCAATGGCAGTACCACTTACACCTCGCATTCTGATCATGCTTTGAACAACACTTCTTTTCTTGCTGAAAATCATTCAATTTTTATATCATCCAGAACGAGTTACGAGTACAAGAATAATTATGCTTTCCTTCTATTCTTCTGTTATAGACCATGCCTAGGTAAATGGTTGAGTCAGTCAACAAATTGCAGCAGGGTTAACTGCCCAGAGTCTAATAGATCTACCGTGGATGGATATTGAACATTTTCAAAAAGTCATCCGGAACAAAATATTTAATTGAACTAATTCAAAATTTTGCATCGTGCCTACTCTAGGATGCATACCCGGTACGGCTCGCAATCCTTCTCTATACTAAGGGCACGTCTTTCCTACCATTACGGCACCCCTGGTCTACTTCTTGATATGCAATGGTCTTTGGGTTGGTAAATCTTGGGGTTCTTTCGATTAATCAAGTTTGGTCAAACCACGCAGGTGTCGGTGCCATTTACGTTTTGCATTATGATAAAGAAAAGCGTTATAAGAATAGTATTTCAACAGTCTCATAGAATTAGCGAATTAATGCGAATAGTCTTAGATGGGTCGCAACAGGTAAGGTATGACACTTCTCTAATTGAAACGATGTCGAAATGAGAATACATATTGCAATTGTAAAAGAGTATTTCTTTTATGTACCGTACTATATCAGAGGGGGTTATTGTTCTCAAAGGTATTTTGTATTGAAAATAGAATTTGTTTTGTGTATCAACGTTTTCAGTCTAAATAAAGCCACATTTCATAAATAGAAAAGCTCTCAATTTTGAAAGCTATTGAAACCCAGATTTTCATAACAGCAGGTTTTCAATATCAAATTCTGACCAATGCAATGTTCCTGAAAATGCTCAAAGATTTCACTTGCCCTTCGATTTTCCTAAGTCTAGGCAGCTTAATATGGCAGCATGATATAATTCCACTTACCACAGTCAAGATAACACGTAAATTATAATTAAAAGCGAGCGTTAATTTCTCTCTGAGGAGTTAGAGCCTCGCAAATGTTTCAATGTCAGAGAAAGTGGTCCCGTACGCGATGTGCAACTGCAATTTTCTAATCCGCACTTCCGATGCGAACGTTAAAAGCTCGTTTGTAGACCAACAATGTAATATCCTGTGAGCGAATACTTATGTAAGGGAAATTACAGTGTTATAGTGTTACGCCTCTACATGCGCCGGCGCCGGTGCAATGTAAGTTGACCTGAATTGACGTTTTGTTTGATTACCCACATTTCGCTACGGCTGTAAAGATGTTCTCTTGACTATTGACTACCAAATTAGGGTAATATGATTCTTCGTAGCTACTTGAGCTGTCAACGAATAATAAAATTTTGACTGACAGGTTTTTTCTATGAAGTGTGAGTTAAAAAGCATAATCAACTCGTTTATTTACATAAAAGAGTTTCACTAATGAATTCAATATCTATCGATTTGTGGGTCCATTAGAGCGTAAACAAATCTTGACATTCACCTTTCATTGGCGATCGTTTATGGCGAATTTCCGGTTGGTGAACGCGAAAGCTGTCGTGACGAATCGACGCTCGAGATCGGATCGGATCACAAACACCCGAATACAGGTTCAAGATCACGATACTTTCGTTAAAGAAATCGTCAGTGGGGGTTTCGTAACCGACGACTTATGACCCCAGTCGTTATAAAACAGCAACGTAATCAAAACATGTCGAAAGTTTGCTAAATCGTTGAATCCAAACGACCGATTATAGTAACTTCATCGCGTTTTAGAAACTACGCGTGTGTGTAGCGAAGCGTTTTAATATTTTATGGGTTTTAAATAGACTGAGTGAAACATTCTTTCAATTTTTATCCATAAATTATTCATTTGATGAAGATTGGCTCTATAAATTAAATAAATTATATCCGTCTAGTTTGTGGCTAAGTATTATTGTTACAGCAGGTCGGGCCGATCGATCACGTTGAGGTAGTCTTGCCGTGGTTACCAGTCGGAGATCGCGGAAGACATATTGGTTCCCGTGGTCCCCGGCGTAGGTGTGGGACGGAACACCGGGGTGGTTTTAGTCAGTAAGAGTCTGACAGACCCCTCCGCCCACCCCAGGGCGGAGGACATCCATGAGGATTTCCACCTCGTGATCAAAAAAAAAAAAAGTCTTGCCGTGGTTGGCCTGTGGACGGTTAACCATCTTGACCTACCAAGATCCTTCCTCGCCTCGGAATCTTTAACAGTCGTTACGGGTTGTCAGACGCCCGAAAATCTGACAAAGCTGTTTTATCAAAGTTGTTTTATTACCCAGTAACTGGGTTGTGGAGGTCAGATAGGCAGTCGTTCCATGTAAAATACTGAGGTACATCCAGTGAGACTGGAAACTGACCCCAACATAATTGGCAAATGCTAGGCAGACTGGTTATATCGGTCTAGAACAAGAGCGAATTATGAATCGGATGTGAAAATTCCACGTTCAACATATCGATGCCTGCTGTTCAAACACCGGTGTGTTTTACGTCCTGTGTTAGTTTTCTGCATGTGTAGACCACTGAGTCACCACGCATAACGATTGCCGTCTGTATTCAAGTTTATTTTTGACACATTAAAACCTCTTTATGACAGCGATCAAATAAAACACGGGATATTTATGGTTAACACATTCTCGTCTATGGTTAAGATCAAAACGTTACTGTAGTACTGGCGATCGTAAAGGGAAAACCTTGTTTATGGTTTGTAAACACACGTGTAAAAGTTTCAACTTTCGAGTCTACTGAGTCCTGATCGCATAAATCTTGCACAAGTAGGCAGGTGGAGCGGCGCCGGCGCACCACGCCACCCACTTGTCGAGACTGAATCTGTTATGAGTTCGGATACTAAATACTGCTTCATTTTAGTACTAATGTTACTTGACTACAACTTCACTTGTTGCTGCAGCTATAAATTCCTTTGGACGTAAATTGTTATTCACTGTCTGCGCAGAAATTGAACAGCTGTTGGTAGGTTGATAAACAACCAACAGTCTATTACAGTTCATTGCTAAACATAGGACTCTCCCAGGCTGAGCCACAACACTCTGCACACCGTCTTTCGCATCCAGTCTGTTGCAGCCACTGCCTTGCCGATACGCGGTCTCCACTCCAGGACTCGTCTTGTCCACCGGCCATCGGTCTTTCGACAAACATAGCTAGCCCCCACTGCCACTTCAGCTTGCTTACTCTGCGAGCAACGTCAGTAACTCCGGTTATTTTCCGGATAATTTAATTTCCGATTTTATCCTTCAAAGAAACTCCGAGCATAGCCCGCTCCATAGCGCTGAGCGACCTTGAAGTTGGTAAATGATAATGTAGAAATAAAAGATGGGAAGAACGAGACTGCTAACAAAGCCTTAGACACAATTTCAGGTCAGATTTTCATAGATAACAAAACAAATAACAATAATGATTAGCCCAGTTCAACGACCGAACATTTAACAAATAAATAAAGAAAGAAAAACCTGAAACATCTGTTCAGAGATATAAATGCTGGTTTTGTATATTTATGTAAACCGTCAGTTAAACTGGGTTTGTTTGGAAACTAGAACACAGACATTCCAGGCGATTCGCGGCGCTAGCAATTTGTTAAATGGATCAACAGGTTTATTAGATGCGGTGACGTCACGGAACAATGGCGCCGGAACACTGACCGACTGCTTTTGCTGGTAAATGCAAAAATGTATTAGTAGTGATCTGACCTCAATGAACGGAAATGCTAATAACTTAATTTAAATAACTAAGGTCCTGTGACAAAATGAATCTTGATATCAAAGCCTTAGTCAAAATTTGTCCATATTTCAGGTATTTAGTGGAAAACTAAATTGTGCTCTGTCAATCAGCAAGATTATAGTAATATTAGTACCTTATGTTGTCACCATCTAGCAAAATGGCTAGTCGTTTAGTTACGCTGACATACCGTTGCATACATTTCGATAACTTGGAAATAACGGAGTTCAAAATTGTGACTTAATTTCGTTTTCAAGTTAAACGTAGTTTATTCACATGAAATCCATATTTCCAGGATTTCTTGGTAAAGGCTCCCGCAGTCAGGCGTGACTCTATGGACACCTAATGAAAGAATAATTTGTATGAAAAATTAATGGAAATTAAGTCACGTCACGCTAATCTGCGGGAGCCTTAAATATAAAGGAAAGAGGGAAGAATATGAATGCTAAAGAAACAGAGAGAATAACGTACTTTGTAGCCAGCATTGATTATGTATTAAAGTGTAAACTAGCCATATTCTGCATTCCCATTCTATTATTTCAGTACTATTTACAATTCAATATTCCATTGTGTTTAGTATCAACCAGATATCTACAAGTATAACTACGTACTTCGCGTGTTTACACCATCCTAAGGTTAACACCCTTGAGCTGGTCACGATAAAGAAGGAAACAAACGTATTTATCTTTAAATACATAGAACATCAATCATTACATGTAACCCAATTTTTATGTACTTTTGATAGTATGTAATGTCACCTTTTGATAATAGCACCTACGTCATAGGGACTTAAATTTTATGAATCGTTGATACCGATTACATGTCTAATCTATAGCCTGCGCATGCGCATAACCTTTCAAATTAAGGAAAATGGATTATATTGCGCACTAGAAGAAATGTCGACATTTTAACACGGTTTTATTAGCTTCTTTCGGATGTCAGTATGTAACGGAAACTTTGAACATGATTTTGACCCCTTCAAATCGTCGGATTAACTCAAAATTTCGCATACTTATCAAGGACCGATGACAATACAATAATTTTATAAAATTGTGCCATTATCCTTTGCCGGGGTTAACAGGATACCAGGTTACCAGGATAGCAAAAAATTGTCTTCGAAAACTACGCTGACATACGTCACAAACTACGCTGACATACGACACAAACTACGCTTACAAACGTCTCAAAATTCGAAACATACTAAAAAATTGAAAATAAATAATAGTTAAAATTTTTAGCACGGGGTGCTTGATATCAACCAAAAAATACCTCGAAAACCACCCCACGCTTTTTTCTCTTATTTTCTACATTTTAGTTTGGTTTTCTCGATCGCAGCAGGATTTCTTCATGTTCGTGCATTGGATTGTCAACGCACTGCTTAGCGCCGAGAGTTGAAAATCGTACAGTAATACACATTGTTGCATTTTCGACGCGGTGTAATAATGCACTCTATTGGATTCTCAATACTTAGTTAAACACCGAGAAATAAAAATCTAGTGCGCGACAAAATCCCACCGCGATTTTGTTACAGCCTGACATTAGCATTGATATTTTTATCATGGAGAAGAATAGCCGTAAATCTACATTTCAAGAAACTTTTAGTATTCTAATTTAATCTCTAGCCAAACACAATAAGGTATCAGTCCATAATCCTAATTCTATTCCGCGGAAAAACCCGATCGCTAGTTCAGAATATGTTCCAACCACCGTTAGATAACATCGATATATTTATCGATATTTTTATAACTTTATCGATTATAAATTAACGACGACCACGCGAAGTAATACCAGTTAATTGCTACGATAAGATTATTGTATGATCGTAAAATATTATCGTAATTTGTTAGTGTAGTGATCAACGCTGGTCTTATGCAATGGATGTAGCACCTTGGGCTATGCACTAGGATATTTTATCGTTGTATTCAATGGCGATTTCTCCTGGCCAAGTACTTTGTTTTGATATTACATTATCGAGTTGAATATTTCAAAACATTTCTCATTTTTATGCTTATGTGTAGGTTCTTGCCGGCTCTTCTCCGTAGGAAACGACCAATTGAAACTATGCATTCAACTTCTGACGTCTGTTATAGTGGCCATGTAGATTTATTTGAATTAAAATATTTTGAATTTGTATTCCGAACTACACAGTTACATTTGAGACCGAGTCTGTTAAGGCGCGGTAAGAAACAACTTTTTAAGTATTTGATGATAGCCTATCGCGGCACCCAATAAGGTGCAAATCAGCGATGAGTTTGATTTTGGTTGAATCGCATGACCACAAAAATAAAAGTAATTTTTCAATTTTAATATAATTAATAAATCACGGCTCAGTGGAATATTTTTAGTTATTTCTTTAGTTAATTGTATCCCCTTATTATCATTAAATAAAATATCATAGTTTATGCTCAAAATTAAGATAACTATGCGACGAAACAGTAATTTTGAGCTCTATTTTACTATTGTTTTGTATCTGACTACTTTTATGGATATTTGCTATTTTATTTTTGTGAAATATTTGAGTTAATCTTTTCTTTGAACCTTTGAATATACACTCAATTTTTTTTTGTCTGTGATAAGTACCAGTACGCCTTACTGTGCGACAAAAAACCATGCGTTTGACGGTGTCCTACGTTTAGGCAGAGCCTTAAACGGAAACGAATAGTTTCTTGTAAGAAACCTCTGTATTTGACGTTAACAAATACAGCAGTGATATCCAACCTCTGTATTTATACTAAGCCCAATACCAGTCTTACGTCACCCAGGTAACTTCATGACATAATGTAGTCACTTCAATAATACGTGTGCAATTTGTTATGACTAAAACATTCGGAAGGTCGTCGGCACAAGGTCGAGTATCTTCGCTATTTATAAATTAATCAGTGAACTGTTGACTTGACATGTTCGCGTCATTCTTTAAAATATCTTGGCTGATTGTTACAATCAGAGTTTTGCTTTAACCCTGTATAGGACGGCTCATACAAAGTTGCCAGTAAACTGGAGTCACTTCAAGGACTTTGAAGTGGACGGAAAAAATTAAGTTATCGTTAACCCTTTATAGGACGGCTCTTAGAAAGTGGCCAGTAAGTTGAACAGTGAAGAGTGAAGAAGTGACCGTCCACTTCAAGGTCCTAGGTACCTTGAAGTGACTGTTCAGTTTACTGGCCACTTTGTATGAGCCGTCCTGTTCTTCAATCAATCTGAATAGCCTTTTCCCAACTATGTTCGGGTCTGTCGGAAGCTGCTGCATACCAGCTTACATGGCGGCGACTGCCTATCTGCCCTCCACAACCCGGTTATTGGGTAACACGATACCCTTTGGTAAGACTGGTTATCAGATTTTCGGGCTTCTAACGATCCACAATGACTGTCAAAGATTCATGAATGGACGACGGAAAACGCCAGGATCAACGGTTTTAACGGGTTTTCTGAGACACGGAGGTGTATTGGCTAGTAAAGAGGGTCACCCTCACCCATCCACTGACCAACCGCGTCATATGTAGCTTAACCTGATCAAATCAAATCAAATCATTTATTTGCATAATACAGGTAGGTATAAATAGATGTTACAAAGAAATATTAAGTATGTACTCTGTATTATTACCTAGTAAGGTGTGCCTGATCGACCGTGGAGTTTCTTGCCGGCTCTTCTCCATAAGAATCAACCATTTGGAACCGTGCACCTAGCTTCTGACGTTTCATAAGTGCCCTTGTAGGTTTATGTGAAATAAAAATATTTTGATTTGATTTGATCGGCCAGTCCGGCTGTTGTTTCTTACATAAAAGGCAAGACAAGTCATCCAACCGAACTCAAATAAATTGGGATGACGGCATGATCCGTAACTCAGTCTCTCATCTCCTCCATTTCCATCACAGGCAGGATTCAGATACTCCTCAATCTACTCCCAATTAACATTAAAGTCTCCAACAAATTAAAACCACCACATAATCTAATTACGCCAACATTCCCGAACCCTTCACGACCTGAGCCATTTAATCATACAGTCTATCAGTGCCTTAATTACCCCCTCTAATCGGATAAGCCCATTGATAAATGAAGCATAGGGATATGTGTGTCAAGTGATAATTAACTGACATAGGTAATTAAAGAGGTATTGCGACATTTAGGCGGCATGTCAACAACCTTGGTCTATTATGAAGACAGTTTGACGTTACTGTGTCTGGTGGAATGGAATTTTAGAGAGTAACTGCTTTAAGTTTTAGTATCGCTAATGAGGGTAGTAAAACTGCTACAATTACCGCATAGACAAATATTGGAGTAAGTATTGTTTGTTTAAAAGTATCGGATGAAAATGTTTGTAAATGAGGTCGAGTCTGGTCAAATCACGCTGTGGTCGGTGTTTTTTCATTCATTCAGAAAATGTTATGTCGATGCCAATTTGTAGTGCTTCCTATAAATTTAGTGTTTTGATTTGATTATTTGAAATTCTAATTTTAAATCAGCTGAATGAAAGCTGATTCTTATTTGATTCTTTGAGGTTAATTTTATATTCTTAGCTGCCGACGATTATATTTCAATTAAAAGTCAATAATGTTATTCAAACAATATTTTTTGGTAGAAGTGGTGAGATACAAAGATGAAACCTTTTGAATACAGATAATTTAGTAATTCTCTATAGTGGGCAATCAAATAAGAATTTAACCTAAACGGGTTTTTTTTTACACTTCTATGACATAATTTTGAAACACTAAAAATAATTACAGAAAAATCTAAAATTATAAATTCCAAAAAGCTTACCTACCTTATTGAATGTTGAAGAAAAAGTATTAGAGAGAAACCTCTTCACTATGAGCAATTTCAGCCAAATTATTGTGATAATTACCTGAAACAATATCAAACATTTTATTAGTTAATTTCAAAACATAAACAGGTATAACTACATAATTCAATTTAATCTAAGATTATTAGATTATTACAGTTTACCAAAATAAAGTTTATTTAAAACACGTTAGCGCAACAGGCAAACTAAAATTGATATTCAATCCCATCGATCGGTTATCCGATAAATATTCTGTTAGGAAAATACCGAATGGGCGTTGAGCTAGTGATGCGATAAATCGATTGTGTGTCGCGACGTGTCGCGCATCTGTAATCGATTTAATCGCCGGATCGAATCATTGGGGGCTACGTCATCGCGATGTTTCCAATGAACCCGGGATGTTTACTAAAGGGAATATTACTGAAAAACTGCTGTATTTCAAAACCTAAGAATGTTGCTTATGCAGTTAGTTTTAAATTACATGAAGTTTGTATGCTTTTAGATAGTAAGTAACTAGAAGTAGTATGACACACGTTGGCTACATCTCTGTTTATCTTCTCTCCTATCTCAGGTATGCTGGAGATTTCTGTAGAAATAAGCATCACATTCTAACGTTTTTTATTGTTAGTTTTCATAGTTTGTTTATATGTGTGTAAGTTAAAGATACGGACCATTTCCCACAAAAACCGTAAAATTCCTGATCGATACGACTTATACCCAGCCCAGAAAGCCATTCCGCAAGCACATGAAAAATGCGATCATACGATAAACCGTGATCACATCACAATTTTAATTAACGACATTATCTCGTCACAAAGAAACGGAACAATCACGATTACAAGAAAACAACGTACTACCACAGTATAAAAATTTACAGTAGGACGACGCCTTTGATCTCCTTGTAAATGCCGACAACGTGTAGGCATTGTCGCAAGAGCTAGGGTTGTCTCAAGTAAACTTTTTTAAATTTATTTTAGGTCAACATTATTATTGCCTAACCATAATTTGCATCTGAAATTTATAATACAGGAACTATTATATTAATGTGCTTCGTCTATGGTCTGACACGCAAAAATATACAATTCTAGATTGAGGTTGAGAAAAAACACATGTCACAATCCAAGATGGCGGATATTTCTCTAAATTAAATTTCATTTAGAGAAATATCTGCCATCTTGGATTTGAAAATTGATGTTATTTTCATAATCTTCACCCCAAGAAATCACAAAATTGACACGAATAACTATTATTTTTTTTCAAAAAATGTCCTTCATCCTGGGTCAGGTACACTTGCACGATAGACATTTCCGCGAAAGACACTTGACCTCATTTTTATTTGTAGGGATTTCGTAAATCTTGAAAATGACACCCATGACGAAAAATTTGCAAATTTTCGTTGCGCCATCTTGGATTTTAATTTTGACCCCATAGTCGGTTTTAGCGACCTCTAAACCCATGAAAATGATACCCATGACGAAAAATTTGCAAGTTTTTGTCGGCGCCATCTTGGCCGCCGCACAATAAATAAATATCGGCTACACGTCGCGCCGCCATGTTGGCTTTCTATTAAATAAACAATATTTTATTTATTTGTTTACCTTTCATCCATGCGCGGCAATTGATGAAATCGCAATTCTTTATTAATGTAAGATGACGACTTGCAATCCTTCACAGCACACGTCGTATGCACCATTTTAATAAAATTATTTTTAATTAATTAAAACAAAAATAAAGTGACACACGATAGCCCTGAAAGTTTTATCCCGAACTACTAACACGGTAGCGTATGCAGTTCGGGAGCGCCCTTCCCCCGTCTCGCCCCTCACACCCCGCACGATTGCCCTGTCTAGACGTCTTCGTCGGACGACTGTATGATTTTTAGACTGTGGTACTACGTTTAATTGTAGTCATAGCAATTGTAGATACAAAACAAATGAATAATCAAGTATCAGTGGCAAATAGTTGAACAGAAATTGTTGAGTCTAACAATTGGCGTGACGGGCTGACCCGGGAGACAATCACGGCTAATAAACACAAATTAACTACTGATCAAACAGATGGACAGACTGCTTCTGACATGTATGGAATAAATAGGCCAACTGGCCAACCGTTGGAGACTCAGATTCCGTTTGTTATTCTTCCTAATTGGTCTACAAAACGTGTCTAGCTTGTTTGACAACGTGTTTTAAGAATTATCTAAATCTGATTGAATTGAAATAAATATGCTAGATATTGTATGAACCTAAACGAGTCAAAAGGAGTGTGTAGAGATAGTAGCAGATGTTTCGTAAACAGGTCGTTTCGTTCCGTGGTTTCTGCTTACCCCCATGGGAAAAAGGCGTGATTGTACGTATGTATGCGTATGATACGTAATAAAACTAAATTAATCAATCGGAAGTCGTATAACTTTATTTGAGCTTTCCATGTAAATAAAATCTGTCGAATAATTTTATTGTTCACGAGTGTCTAGTACCTAAACATCGTCATCTAAGTTGTCCTTAACTACATAATCAGCCTAAAATTATCCCACTGCTGGGAATCAGGCCGCCTCTCCGTAAAAGGGGAGTCTGTCATGTAATGACGATGGTTCTCGGACTATGCCGGTTTCCTCACGTTTTCCTTCACCGTTTTGAGAGCAGTGGTGATGAAATTTTTACACAAAATAAAGAGTCTGTCCAACTCGTGAGTCGCGTCCGTTACCACTAGGCCAACACCGCCCGTCCTTGAGTACGCCCAGTCACAATAGACTCATGATAATAATTACTTACCATTCATCATCGTCAACGCAGGGCTCTTGGGCTCCATAGTTTCGCAATAAGACAGATCGATTGACTCGGGAGGAGCCAAGTGGGCCGAATCGATTTTGATTCGATTCGACACTGCATCGGCCAGCGATTGCACAACAATTTAGGTTAATACCGTTCAAGGACTCCATCCGGCATATTGAACCGATTCGATTCTATATTGTCATGGTACTCGATTAATAACAAATGATTTAATAGCGCTCATTGTGCACTGTCAACTGGCTACTCTAAGTTCACGGCTGCATTGAATCGAGTGCTCGATACGGTCGATTTCATAACGATATTAATGCGAGTGAATTGGATCGTGTGTAGGAATATTCATCATGATTGTTGACAGGCGTTGCGTTAGAATGGAGTGCGAATGATTGATCGGACACGCACTGCAACACAGACAGTGTGTTACGTCGCATTTTTTATTAAAATCACGCCAATAGAACTACATATTCAAAGAATTTGCAAGGTCAGTTGGACATCAATCAAAGCGTCACAAAGAAAAGTAGACGTGCACTTTCTTTTTATTAACACACTGCATCGTCGCAAAAGGATTTCTACATGGATGAAAAAAAAAACAACAAATCTACTCTTCACTTTACTCTAAACCGCTTATCATTATGCAGCCTCATGAATAAGACAAGACACGAAACAGCCTTTTATGCGTGAATCGATTCAAATTTAATTCATCGGGGGGCGTTGTCGTTGATCTTTTCCCATCACTCAAACAATCAAGAATTCAGAAATCGATTATAATAACATCGATGTTAAGGACGAAACTGAAAAGTATCGACATTAATAACTAGATTGGTGTCCCTTATCGATACTATTTATCGCGAAGTGAAACCGCAACATTTCGTCACATTGAGAGGTTTGTATCGAATTAATTGGGACATAGACTTTAATTATAGACTTCGAAGATATGATATTGCATCTTAATTGTATAGTAGTGGTCTTGAGTATTTCAATTAGGTTGTATTGACGTGAAATTAGTATTAACCTTGGAACTTTCATCGGTTAGTTATATTTTAATTGCACAATGAGTTGAGTGCACAAGTCGTGCGCAGGAGTCGATAGGTGTTCGTGACCGCCGCGTCACATGTCGACGTGAACTCCTCGCCCTTGGAGCCAGCTAATACTATTCAACGACAAATATCAAGGGTCTATTTATTTTGTAACCGATCACTGCTGACGTTTAAATTACTTTGTAATCGTGTCAATGTTACTTATATTATGTGACAATTAAGCAATCTATAAGATTCCGAACAAGTAAATGTGTTATTCAGATGGAAGACTGTTTTGGTTAATAATTCACCTTACATGGTTAGAACGATCGTGTTTTACCTATTTCAGGCACAAAAATCTAAGTAACACTTTTACAGATGCTTAGTTTTAGTCACGTTCAAGCCGCAGTCAATCGATGTTATTAAGCAATTTGTAAAGCTCGAACTGCGCATGAGTACAAAAACAAACAACCCATTTGGCTCGACAAAGTTGAGTTATAGAACCTAAATGGTTCCAAGAAGTGGCGCAGTGGCGTGCAGTCCATATAGGCAAAAAGACACTGCAGACCCTAGGGTCTAGACCCTAGATAAGGACTAGTTACTAATATTTCAAAAATAAAAGAATTATACTAACAGTAAGTAATAAAACCATTCAAAAAGTTTAAACGCCTAATGTAAATATAATAGCAACGTTCATACCGTTCTTTTTACTACGGCAACGCATTCATAAAGATCGAAACGTAAGCAGGCAGCGAACGATCGTGTCTTTATTTCATTCATAAATGTACACATGTAGTGGTAATTTCTTCTACATTTTCGTGTCTATACATTGCACACATAAAGCGAAGTCCTGCCGCAGGATAACCAATCACAGGCGTCTCTGCGCCATTCAATATTGGCGCATGGACGCCTGTGATTGGTGAGTATTATCACAGCGCGCTGTGAGTATTATGCGATCAAGTTGAATATGTACGTAGCCTCAGCAACATTACGATTCGCAATGATGCAATTTTATTTGTCAACGTTTTAGTTATCAAAATTTAGAAATTGTTTGTTTACGAAAGGATCCATATTGATTTCGTACATGTGAAGCGCGCTGTTTTATGTTTTTATTTTGATTGAGTTTTCTTGTGATTAATTCATTTACAAACGTTAATATTAGGTAGATTTGTTGCTTATTTCAATTAGTTTTTTGAATTGTTTTATTTTTTACTTACTACGCTGTTTGTTTGTTTTTTCAAAATGTTGTTCGATTGTGAGGTTTGTGTTGAAAATGTGTGTTTGTTAAAAAGTGTATCTAAATGGAAATGTGTACCTGAGTAACGAGAATTATAACCCAGCAAAGAGGTAATGCAACTCGTAAGTTTCATAGTAATAATTAAGCAACTAAAACCGGCTATGTTGTTGTTTACACACATTAAAATATTTTTTTTCCTTGCTAGTTTAGTAGTTCGAGTACAGTGTGGAATTGTTCGGGATTTGCAGATTTACATGATTACTATCCCACGGCTTGCTCAAAGATTTTGGTAATTATCGTATTGAGAGAAGTATTACGAAGAAGTTTTTCATTAAAACGGATTCTTACGTACCTATTTAACAAACACACAAAGTCAACAACAAGTACCTACACATCTTTCTGTGCTTTCGACGGAAAAAGAATTATTGGTCGAATGAAGACGCATACCAACTTTTTATGACGATGGTTCAAAATCATATTTAAAAAAAGGTAGGCGCGTTTATGTCATTTATAAATGAGTTTGTTTACTTTATTATTTTTGCTGTTACCCGTACTAAATTTACCTATTAAATATATTTACATATACGAATCACATGAAGGGCCTTTTTCAACTATCACTCACCTGGATCAGATATTTGAGGTGGCCGAAATCATTTATTAGCATTATCAGGAAATCGCCATTTCAAACTTTTAAACCACCTAGTGAGTTTTTCTTCACTAACTTGAGCAATTACAAAAGACGTTTTTTTTTTTTGAACTGCCTACCCGATCATAAAACCCTGTGCACGCCACTGAAGTGGCGCGCTAGATAAACAAACCAAACAACGTTTCCTTTATTCCCATCCAACGCGGAAACTAACAAACAGATGCATAAAACATTCAAGATTGAATTGTTAATTGTTAAAACATATGTAATGAGCAAATGCACAGCGGCGTCGCGACGCCTGCGCCACCACTCAAAGAATTAGGTCGGTGGCGTGCGCCGGCGCCGCGCACTTCGTGCGTGCACTGTTTACCTAAGCTCAGATATATGCTCACGTTCCTTGCTTGCTCCTGAACGGTTGAAAGCATGACTAATTAATTGACGAGCATTGAGTGGGCGGACGCTCACACCTAACGCGATGAGGTGTTTTAATTGTATATGAAATAGAAAGTGATGTGGAAAGTGCTGCCAAATAATATAGACACTGTCGACCGTCTCACATTTACGCAGTTAGAGAACCGAAACAGATACTTGACCGACAATAAAAGGATAAAAACGCGGATATGAAATGTCATACGATCCTGAAGGACGTAGGTACACACAATAAAAACGAAACAAAGAGTGTCGCAAAAGGGCCATTTAGCAAAACAGATGACAAAGATAACACTTTAAACGTGCACAAACAGGTAGAGGAGGCAGAGTCTACTTCCGCAATTATGCGCCGACGCCGGAGGGTTACATCTGTTCTTACTAAAAGGTTAACGAGAGACATTAAGCACATTTTTGTCTGCACAAACGGCAAAAAGGTTGATGGGTAGCGAGCGGGGAAACTGAACATCTCACTGCCATAAGACATCACTGTCAAGACATGGGATTTACGTAACGCTGAGATTGTTCTAAAGGTGATTATGGCAGTGAAGGTTAGGTATGTGGTGTGATTTCTCCGCGAGATACTTCTGAATTCTCTTTGAATGGAAATGGAGAAATAACTCACTTAATTGAAGTACAATTTGATAAATAACTCCACATCTGTCACATTCCCCTCCTCATTCGCACTGCCTTTCAATTAGGGACAACCAACAAATCTAATTGAAAACTAGACTCCACGTATCGTCACAAAACAGGGTCGCTGTTGAACTTAGCGTGCGTGCTGAGCGTGTGTTCCATGCTTTATAGAGCGATATGTAAGAGGAGATCAAGTTTACCGTAAGGCCCGATTACGTCGGTTATAAATCGAATCCGGACCGGACAGACGACACGTTGCGAATTAACGGTAACGTGCCGAATTCGGTCGCGTGCGATCTGTTGATTGGTGACTGAAGTTCAGCTTTTATAAAGACGGTCCGGCTGCTCGTAAATATCGGATGAACTGAATGATTTTAATTAGGTTCTCAATAAGGTCACCTGATCGAGGATCTCGTTATTTATCGGGAGTGTAAAAGATCCGACGAAGGCAACAGTTTTAACATCTTGCAACAGTTTCACAAATGTAGCGTATCCAGTTTTGCGGTCTGCGTGAGACATCTAGCAATTTAAAATAAAAATTAAGACAGAAACAGTTATGTCAATTAGCATGCGGTGTAACGGTGAAGCACATCACAAATCTGTCACGAGACTTACGAGCCAACAACAATATTATATCAACTTTATTAAAGCTGCGAGATCTTACTACAGTCACAGCAACGCTATGAGAAGCTATTGTAGGCTATATTTAGGAGCGTACCGAAGGATTTGCTTGAAATAAATAATTGCATTCGTCTGATCTCTTGTTGCATCGATATTACCTTTAGTTATTCAATTAATACGTAAAATATTTAAGAGTTCACTCTTTATAGAGTGAACTTTAGAAACACAATAACTTGTAGTTTCGTCGATAGGAAAAAAAAACCAAAGCAATCTCTTAAAAAACGAAATAAAACAAATACTTCATTTTTCTACAGGTTTTCTATAACGTATACATTTCACATTGTCAAAATGTGTATTTATTTAATCATAATTATGACGGAAATGCCTAAATTATCCCCCGACAAGCCCATTCCAGACAGACCCGCTACGCTTCAGTTAGCATCATAAGTTCAGCGCGCCGTTAAGCAAAAAGATACAAGCCTTCAACTGAAGAAGTTCCCTGATTGTGGTAAGATTGTAGAAGGGGCGAGAAATGAAGATGTATATCCTAAGTTCTCACTGTAAATCATATTGCATATAATATTGGTCCAGGGCCTCAGAATTAGAACAATATTAGAAGAAGACGGATGACATTGCATTAGCAATGTTCACTTTCGACTTTGTCCGTATCTTTGGGAGAAAAATCGGAAAAAAAAACATCTAAAGCAGACAAGAAATATTTCCGTGGCATTTTATTTTAGCTTTTCATAGCTTTAGCTTCGCTTTTCCCATGTGTTAGTATACCAACACGACCACAAACTAACGGGGCACCATTTTACATTTCATGAGCACAAACAGCCTCGTGGGAAACGTCAACTTAGCCACCGTGTGCCTCCACCAGCGTAGGAGTTTGTTTATTTGTCTATGCCTTTTTTACCTCCTTGTTAAACGACCAAGAAGTTTCTACTACCAATGTTTAAACGGTGACTGTTAAAATTATGATGAAATTGAATTTAATTCTGTTTATAGTGACGTACGGGTGCACACTGGGCGGAAAATTAAAATTAATTACAGAAATAGATACACAATGGTAAAGGGAAATTTTATTAATAAATCATTGTTGATGATTGTCATTATTAGTATTAAAACTGCGTGTTTGGAAAATCCCTTAACCAAATATAGACAGAAAGATCTAGATACCAACCGGATACCCATCTACATGATCTGATCAAGATTATGCCTGCACCCTAATTGCGAAACGCACAATTTATTAGAATTAGAATGGGATTGAAGATTATTTCTAAACCATTGCGTCATTTGTTCGAATAAATTGTCGGCTCAGCAACGTAAATAACGCAATGAATGTTGTTTAACTATGAATATTAAACCAATTCCTACCGATAAAAAGTTCCGCAATTACCCGTCTGGGCTTTAAAAGAGACTGTGAACTCTGAGTTTGTTTCGGCCTTCCCTCTCAGAGTCGTCAGAACGGAAACGCCAACCTCATTTTTTTTTTTTTTTTTTTTTTTGGATGGGAAATCATCAAATGACTTCTCCCGCTCTGGGCGGAGTGGGAGGGCGTGTCAGACTTTTACTGACTAAAACCCACCCGTGTTCCTTCAGTTGCCCATGTGCCAGAGTCACGGTATCTCTTTCGAACAATCTCGTGACCCTGGCAGGCATCGGTCCTAGCAGACCCCTACATTGCTGCTGACATCTCTTTGAGGCGCGCGTGGAACACTACGCGCCGTCGACCCGAGCCTGATCCTTACCGGGCGGCGAGCTACCCATTGCTCGCCACCCGCAAGCTCGCGCCTACGGTGGCCGGGAGTCCGCTATCGACTCCCGACGCCCGGGGCGTCTCCTCCTGAACGCCAACCTCATCAGTTTCAAAATTATGTTTGACGTGTAGTGTTTGTACAAAAACCTACTTACAGAAATAAAATCAATTATCAGCTATAATTTGGTTTTTCTGGGTGGAACTGTACCACTAATTCTTCATCCTCACAAGTTACCAACCGCTCCTAAAACGCCACGTTTTCCCGACCCGTTACGGCCATTTAGTTTCTTTTATAACAGTATTTATCTTTAATTGTTCACTGACATTACACGTGAGGAACCGTTTAATTGCTATGACAGTGAATAGCAATTAAAACATTAAGATATTGGAACCGCAACTAATAACTTTATGTCACAGATGAGAAACGGTGCAGTAGCGCACACTATGTTTTACTACATGCTTACTTTATTGAGATGGTTGGTTGACTGGGGTCTTTAGGACGCGCCATTTTAATTATTTGAGTCTTGTACTATTACGGGATTCAAATATTTAGATAATTATTGTACTGATTTGAAGTTAAGGTGGAAGCTGGCCAGAGGGGTAATTGCGGAACTTTTTATCGGTAGGAATTGGTTTAATATTCATAGTTAAACAACATTCATTGCGTTATTTACGTTGCTGAGCCGACAATTTATTCAAACAAATGACGCAATGGTTTAGAAATAATCTTCAATCCCATTCAAATTCTGATAAATTGTGCGTTTCGCAATTAGGGTGCAGGGTGGCCCGAAAAATTGAAATTTTCTTAGGTTTTTTGCAATTTACAGGTCAGTGCCAGTGTGTATGTAGATTAAAATGTGATTTCCCAGTAGCAGCCCGGAGTCTGGAGTTGGTTCCGGTTAGTGGCGATAGGGTCGCCCCCTATTACATGGGACTTAAAACATAACTGGCGAAATGTAGGTGTACTATACGTATGCCTCTGTCCAACCCTTCGAGAAAACACGGCGTGATGTTATGCTTCTATACTAATATTATAAAACTGAAGAGTTTGTTTGTTTGATTGAACGCGCTAATCGCAGGAACTACTGGTCCGAATTGAAAAAATATTTTTGTGTTGGGTAGCCTATTTCTCTGTCTATCGAGAAAGGCTATATAACATCACGCTACAACTAAGAGGAGCGGAGCAGCGAAGTCGCGGGCAGAAGCTAGTTGTAAAATATGATTAGCGACCGTAACACGAATGTATTTATAGAATTATAATCATTAAAATCATCAATACAATTACAACCCTCTAAGTTCATTGAATCCCGTTGAATGACTTTTCTTTAAATAGTGAAAACTAAATACAAATTGCAAAAATCGTAAGTAAATCTGAATTACGCGGGCTTCTTTGGAGTTTTCGCCATAATATAATTTTCTCCGAACAAAAATTCACAATGATTTTTAACCATTCCCTGTGTAATTGTACGCATCCGTCGATGTGGAATGGAACAGCGAGGTAATTCCGTAACACACTAATATAGTAAGAATGGAATTCATTTTGGCAGTTCAACAACATCCATTGAGTTATTTACGTTGTTGAGCAGACAAATTTTACGAGCATATAGAGCAATGGATTTGTGATATCCTTCAAAATTATTCAAATTCGGATTATACTGTTACGAAATTAGAATGCAATTGGTGTCCAATCCAAAGTATCAAAAGGTAGCCAAAAGGTGCATAGTTAATGAATATCAAGTAAAGTCTAGATCCAACAAAGTAACCAATTATATTTCTGTGAACTGCTATATTTTCATTAACTTCCCATGAATACATCTGGCGTATAAGAGGAGTATTTATAGTCTACTACATTACACGAAAAAATAAAACCCATCCTCTTTAAGTGCTCATAAAAGTATTTATTAAAAAATACTTACATAGTAAAAATGGAGTATAAATGGTATTTTAATACATTATTTATCTTGTAACGGCCACCGCACATGAGGACAACCACAGACACCCGAAGAACGTTTTACGACATCATTTATTTAAGTGATAGTAAAGATTTCATCAATATTCATTAATATCATAAAACCACAGGAAACATTACGAAATTATGACGCGATTCGAATTTCGTGGTCACATACCAATATGATAAAATATGATGATACTGTAAGAAAATCGTCAATATACAAGGTGTAACAGAATATGTACGCATGATCTGAAATTAGTTTGTTCTTAACTGACTACTGAATCGATTTAAGTAACTATTAATAAGGGCATTTGAAAAAAGAACGTATTTGGCAATACACATTTAGCATATTATATTGAGCAAAAAGATAAAGATAATTTTATTTTGCAAAAAAATATATGAGTTCAGCCATATTTCACCACGTAGGCATGCAAAAGATTTAAAACATTGATCTTATAACTAAATAATTAAATACAATTTCAAAAACTAAACATTACACTAACTTAAAAATACTTTCTCAACTAGGAAGTCCTTAATATTATAATATCCTTTAGCCACTAAAAAGCTTCAGAGCCTCTTCTTAAATAATGAAAGGGGAAGCTCTTTCCATGTCTTAGGCAATTTGTTATAAATAACATGCGCCATGCAGAAGACACTTTTCCGCATAAGTGCTGTCTTGGCTGTTTCCAGACATAGCACGCTATTGTCGCGTCTATTGCGGGGTCAAAAAAAAAGGAAACTTATAACAAGGCAATAAGACTTTTTTTTAAGTTTTGGTTTCTGTATTATGCTTTTAACTCAATGCTCTAATTGGGATGTGGTCTTGCGTTAATTATGTTACACGTTGTATAATACATTGGGAATAACTGTGTCATCATCTGCCTAGCGTTTTCCCAACTACGTTAGGGTCGGCTTCCAGTCTAACCGCATGGAGCTGAAAACCAGTACTTATACATGGAGTGACTGCCTGTCTGTCGTCCACAACCTAGTAACTGGGTAAAACGATACCCCTTGGTATGACTGGTTGTCAGACTTTCGGGCTTCTGACGACCCTTAACGACTTTCAAAGATCCGGAGAGCCGGGACTAACGACTTAACGTGCTTTCCGAGGCACGGAGGGGTCTTGGTATGTAAAGATGGTCACCCATCCACGGACCAACCGCGGTAAGCGTAGCTAAACCTGGTCGATCGAACTGTGCGGCTGTTATTACTTAGCCACAATCCATAACTATGTACTGTGAGATTATTAAGTGTTTTTGTTTTGTATTGAGTTATATTGTGTACGAAAGAATGATCAAACCATGCAAGTGCTAAAACTCTGTTATTATAGACTTAATACCTATGTTAAATTCTGCAAAATAGTCAAAATAACGAAGCGTAATTACCAGACACGACACGACTTCCAGCTTTTGGGGCAAACGAACGTATTATCCACGTCCCATTTCACTTGAAAGAATCCGTACAAAATACAGGGGATTAAAACTATGTATTTAACATTTCCGTCAGCTTGATTGCGGAGCGTGCCTCATCCATAATATTCGATTATAAAGCAATGACAGTAAAAATGTTAATAGCATACTGTAACATGACCAAAAAGTCATCTGAGCACTGTGCAGGGACATCAATCTCATGCAAATTACTGTACTCACTCATCCAACATGGAGTTTTGGCTATTTTATTAATGAATGCGTTATTAAGAATCAATTTGAGTTTCGAATCCTCCATTTCCATTTTTCATACATTGTTGCTATTTTTATGAGGAACGGAGTTTCATTTATCCTTCCGTGATTAATTTTATTTTACACCACGAATAATTCCACGGCGATAAAATACAACATTGTTTCCATTCCATTAAATGGTAATATTTTAAAACATGCACTCGCAACGTTTTAACTTCAACATAAAGTTTGCAATTTATATTACAATGTGAATGCATTGTTTAATAAAAACAGAGGTAAGTTACTTTTGGATAAAATTTTAACTACAATCGAACGAATGCATTTATAAATTGTTTAATTATTTAAATAACAAAGGCCGGTCAGGCAAGTTGATAGGTGATAAAATAAAATTGCGATGCATCCCATTTATCAAAACATAATTAAAACAAGGTGAACACAATATTACGGACAATGATATCCTGTTTGTCAGTTTTGCGGTGTAGACGTGACCTAACACCTCGAAATAAATTTATCCTGTTACAGTGAACACTGCAGTTGAATCTCGAAAAAACAAACACAAAAGAGCCGCCATATTGAACACATCAACTAACGATGGGAACCCGACACCGAGACACAGCCGTAACTAGACACGCTCATTTCTTTAACAATGCACAACCAAAATAGGAAAACCAAGCTCGTCAAGAAATCCGCACCTGCCGATGACCTCCAGTCTAACGGGCATCCCTCCGGACGACCAGCCACTCGGAAGCTATCAGACGTGTGGCACACTCCACTAGGTGTTGGTAAACCAGGGATCTACATTGACTGGTGAATTTATCCAGCACTTTGAATAAAGGTCGTGAGGTCGAGAGCACTACAACGGCTAGTTTGCAGCGTCAAAAGTCTTAGGTTATGTGTGCCGAATAACTGTACAAATAAACATTGGCGAGTATCGTCAAATTAAAGTTACACGTGAATCATGGTTTAGCGATCTCGCCGATAACCTTGCGTTGTCATCTGAGAGTAACATTAAACGATCGGTTGCTAACTAGTTTGTTCAACCGTTTACTGATTCAGATACCTTTGGCTTGACTAAAGTGTTGCAACTTTGCCTGTTCAGCTATTACTCATTAGGTTAGAAACATACCGTTTTATACGTATAATGAGCTGAGTTTTCCCACGGTGAATACCCATAAATGACTAAATAACTGTCTGTACCGCAACACATAATGTAAGCATTGTTTCGTCTTACAATATGGTGGCTTTTATCCAAAATATTAAGAAACGTTATCCAATGAATGTGTTTATGAAGATCTCGTTGGGCTATTTAAATAACAATCGACTTCTGTAATTGAAACTGACTTCTTTGAGGATATAACATAAAATCACGTTTTTAATCCACGAACGGTTGGGCAGAGACGTAGTTTCAGTCCTCTCAAATTTATAGCGTAAGTTCTACCTAATAGGGGCGAGCTTATTGCACACCAACCGAGCACAAACCCAGACTCAGGGCTGCTACTAAAAAAAATCATGAAGGAAAATCCCATTAACACTGGCCGAACTGGGAAGAGAACCCAGAACCTCATTCTCAGTAGTAGCATTTGCGACCACTAGACCAACGAGGCAGTCCTTTAAGGAGTTGGGATAATGTTCCTTGCATATCGACACAAACATTAATCAGTCATCTATTTACTAACCTCACAAGAAGGCAGCCAAAAAACTTCAACGAACATTAATAAATCTATTTCAGACGTTCGAAAATTCGCCTCCCTAACCTCGCCAAAGAAGCTGTCAGGCTCACGATCATAAGTTCGGTGGCAGCCCATCCTCCTGCCACTTCGGATTCCAAACTAACATACCAAAGAGATCGCAAAACAGATCGACAGACGAGACAAAGAAACAAAACAATTCCGCAACGCAGCAGGATCAATTAATATTGAAATAGGCAGACACCCACCTGCCCTGCCATGGTGGAGATAAAACGCGGCCGCCAGACAATATTATGATAAATGGCACGTAGGATATGGACGCTATAATTTATGACTTATATGCAACGATAGAAACGCTTCCTTACACTACACAGGGCCTCCATTAGATTATCAATTAACCTCTTAGCATGGTGTTTTCTATTACAATTATAAATGAGCTTTCGTAATGGCTTGAAGTTGCATTGAACCTTTTTGAAATTAGCGTAAACAGCAAAGAAAATTTGTGATTAATTGTTTTTAATTGGACTCGGAAGTGAATCTGGGATGCTGAAGGTTCTATTCTAAGTGTTTTTGATAAAGTAACTACGCAGTGAGTGAATCCGCCGTATCCAATTTGTTTCAAAGCCGCCGCCACATTGTTTCTGGCAATAAATTTCCCACTACCCGTGTTGAAACGAACGTTGATTTATTGAAATGTTGTTGGTACAGGATCCTCGAGAACGTGTTAAGCTGTCGGTTAACGTAACCAGCCTCCTAGTTGATCTTAGTTAGTGGGGCTTAGCTTTAATATAACAAGACCTTAATTACGGAATTACTGAGCGACACCGACAAAAAATCAAGGCCATTTTGGTGACAAGAAAAAATCCACGGTGAACCTTGACAAAGGCCTGTAGAAAACTACGACGAAAATGACAAATGGACATAAAAATGACAGACACAAATGGGGTGCCCAAATAGTGTTCCAGAAGGTAAAACATGGCGCCGAGCAATGACACCCGTGGCTGACACACCCAGACATAATCCGTGTTATTGGACGTAATCTTATCAACAGTACGTATTCAACAAAGAACCAGGCGGAAGAAAATAATATTAAAATAAACATTCTGTAAATGGCGAAAAACGATTTAGCCGAGTGCGTACGTTCCAGCAGAAACAAAATAGCACTATTGAGATAAAATTAAGTTACAAAGAAGCCTGGCCGGAGGTCACACTTGTCGCCCCATTAATTCCGTGTTAAACGGCTATAACTTTGCCGTTTTACGAGTCGAATATCTACTGAAATTAATTAACAATACGAGCTTCCGTAGTTGATGCTGTGCGAATAATCGAAATGTTTATTTAAACCGTCAGAGGTTAAATTTAATTTCAAGATGAACAATGATTATTGGTTAACACAATTTCACGCACTCGGCCATATAATATTTTATACCATATTTGGGACAGAAGACGAAATAATTTTATGCACTTACATAAATTGTTGGGGAGTGTTTGTCGAAGTTACAACCTGATCAACGAATTTTATTTTCAAAATATAGACAGTTGAGATTTCGTTACATAACGTCTTTGACTCGGTTTGATGACTCAGAAAGAACGAAGATAACATTTCTGTTGCGAAAAGATTTTGCATACTTGACTAGTTTTTAAATCACTTTCAACGGCTATATCAATTTCATAGCGGAAATGACCGGTCCGACCAGCACCGTATTCAATATTAGCTTTATTAGAAAAGGTAATAACAGCTAAATTCGTTTGGGTACCAATACCCGACAACCTTCCGGGAGGATTACTGAAATCCCCTATTAGTTAAAGCTGACGCTATCGACCCGTGAAATCTCTAGGCAACGGTTTGATCAATATGCGGTAATATGAGCTGTCAACAGTACAAGGAAAACGTTCAAGTATGTGTTGACACAGGCGTTAATAATGAAATAGCAGTAGATAAAACACGACTCATTGCCGCAGAACAGATATCGTACGAAGATACTTAGTTAGAAGTTGCTGCTACAAAATACAGTTTCAATTCAAGGCGTCTTGCACATCGGGGAGTCACAGACTTCACTCCTTTGGTAATACTGGAATGTTAAACTTTAATAACCTTACACTCAGTAAAAACCTTGCCGGTGCCTCTCGCGTCTATTTCTATGTTAAATCTTATCATATCAGTAACCTTCACAGAAGATAGGAATTCGTTTACGCAAGATGGATCGCTGAACATACCACAGTTAACTAATCGCTCATGCTTATGTAATGGACCCCGTGACCGGGTATCTATGAAGCATCATAAATCTCTTCTATGTAACACGGACGACAGATCAGGCGCACAATGAATTTTGGCCAAAGAACATATTGATCGATGAATGTGAGCAGGATCCGAAGTGCGAGCGCGATTGATGGTTTGCCTACAAATTATATTTGCGTCACCGACGGAAAATTTTGCGTACGTTATACGAACCCTTGAAATAAGAGAACTGTTCCAAGTTATGCTATTATTGGTACGGTCGCTAATCGATCATTGTCTGTCTGTGTTGTGTGTATTGTAGTAGTTGTCAAATAGTAAAGATTGCAACCCAACTTTTTATTGGATTTGTAAACTTTTAAACATTATAGACAATTGTTGACTCATGATTTTTTTTTAAAGTCTGCTAATCTGCTAACAGTTTGTCGGTAGATGTTCTCATCAACAATAGAAGGATTTTTTTTTTCATTCATTTGCTTGTGATTAATATTTAACTTTAATAAGTAAAGAAAAACTTACATTATACAACTAGGCATTTTCGCCAACGTGAGGTTTTTACAAACTTTATCTATGGACACATTGAGAGGCAATGTTTTAAGATGTTTCTTAGATTGGACATGCAAGATAATTTTTCGGGGCAGCTCATTGACTAACGTTAGTTCCTCTACCTTCTTGTGCGCCTACCAAAGTAGGTTCTTCAATATTAAGAAGGTTTAAGCTTATCTCATTCCAATCGATAAACCACAAACTGATATCGAATTATCAGAACTGCGTTGTTTTAATTAAACAAAACATGGCACCAGGACTTTTCTAGAAGTTTCAGCGAACTCGAATGAAATCATTCAACTGAGAAAAACAATGAGAAAAACAAGTTGTACTTTGCATTAATCATTTCTCATCAGACATATTTGTCACGCATTGCGATTAAAACTCATCTCACTAGATCTTACTACGCAGGAGGTCTGAATCATCAGAATAAATTTGGAAGGCGAAAAAACGCTCCTGTAAGTGCCAGTACCAAATTCTACCACCCACATGGCGTTCAAATTGGTTCTCACCAAAACAATTTTGTGCTAAAACATATGTGTCTGAATTATACGGAAGTTTGTACTGTACAAGTAGTTTGAGTAGCAAACAGTCATTTAGATAAGCGAGTCATACCACCAGGCCGTTTTTTCGCCCTGGTCATAAGAAACTCGTAAACCTGGCCGCTTAAAACAGTAAAAAGTAAACAGCTTCTCGGTAAAATCTGTAATTTCGTTGTCCTTAATTTCCCATGAGCTGACATAGTTGAACGTTGTTCTGAATTTGAACGCTGTTCTGAATTTGAACTTTTCTTTTTTTATTCGCCTGCGCAATACGTCCAGTATTTATGCATAGAGTATCGTGTTTTTTTTACTCGTTCCATATGGATTACTGATTGGCTATGATATAGAGTCGATGAAGCTGGCTTACAAACAGATACACATGTAGAATTATGCAAATCCCTTGCAAATCTTTCCTTGTAACGAATATGGTAGCCATGTCGATTTCGCATAAGGAGCTTACAACAAACATTGGTTATATTATGTACAGGGATTATTTATTCATGGTCAAGTTTATGATCAATAGGCTGCACTGTTATTGCATTATCCTTCATCATAAAGGACACTTTGATTCTAGATATTTATAGAAGTAGACTTTGAATTATACAATAGCTGTTTAAAAACCAGTCCAGAATCTTTACTTACATCTTCAGCATCAGAAATATTAAGAGCTCTACATCGTACGTTATCGTATGAAATAGTTTCTTTTGTTCTAAAATGTATTCAGGGAGTATATCTAGTACGAGAATGGAACAAACTGAATCATATCACCATTTCTATGCAGAACAGTCTAGTGACACGGCTCTGGCATAGAATGTCTCTGCGATCGAAGTTGGCGGCGTTCCCAACCACCTAATAAGAATCAACCAATAAATCAACCAGTAATTTAATACTTCACAGTGTTGTTATTCCTTCCCTTTTTTCTTTAATGTGTTTTGAAAACACTGACCTTACTTTTCCTTTTTCTTGTCTGATGAATATTCATGATATTCTTATTTGTTTATTTAAATGACAACCAATCATTCGTTACCATTTACAGGCTGTTTTAATTAATGTCATGTCCAATGTCTATTATGGTCTAATGAAGATATTTTCCAGATTAACGATACATTTGATATATTAAACGATTTAGCACGTGAATATTGCGGAAAGGTCGTGGACGCCACACGTCTCTATAATTTATTGATCTCTTTGTGCGTAGGCGCAGCCCACATGCCATTAACTTAAATAACGACGGACGATCGTTCTGTTACTAATTCGTTTTCGCATACCTAATCTAGACGTAATAAATGTGGCAGTGAACCATTTCATATTTTATTGACATGTAGCAAAAAAATTAGTTGAAAAAAACTTGGGAGTAATAAAGATTTACAATTATACAGATAAAATCTAGTCTTGAGTATGAGTCAACTAATTCGTATTCAAATATCGGAATAGAATTTGTCTAAATTGATGTTCCTACACAAAACTTAAAAAGTAAAAAAAAAACTTGCAACACCAAACGAATGCAACTTTAGCAAAGCTACAGTAATAAACCCAAACATAACTTAAGCCATGCTATAAAGTCAGTTAAAACTAAGAAAAAATAATAGATTCAGCCGTTACAACTTGCTGAACGCTAGTAGAAGGTATCTACAACCTTTCCCTCAATCAACAAGCACGAAGCGCGGGAAAACAAGCAATTGAAAAATTCTTCACTAATGTTTTTCTTACCAGAGCGGGAGTATAAAATAAGCCAGGTAAAACGCAAGACATCAAAGCACTGGGGGCCATAACATTAAATAACACGTTACACTAATAGGGGCAATTAGCAGGAATGTTTACACGAATTAATCACGATGCGAACATCCCATCCATCCAGCCGAACGGATGAACACATGCAATTAATAACAGATAATGTTGAACATACAGTATTTCTAATAAAACCAGCAATCGTAAAATCTTGGCCGTCGATGTGAGAACTTGTCTGCTAATGAACACAGGAACCAGAATACATGTCATAAGCAGCGGTTTCTTCATAGCAAGGCAACATAAGATAGGACTATAAATACTTTAGCTGCTAGGCATCGCAAAGAATACGATTCCCCCTGGCTTTAACAAGAACGATCAGATAAACATAGACATATTGCCTGCTTAGAATGTTGACTAAATTCGAATAGTTACAAACATTTCTGAATTCTGTACAAGTTACGAGCTCAAGGAACCTCTAAATCTTGGTGTTCAATAAGCTTACGTTACATACGAGGCGGAAGAGATGCTTTATCGATGCGAGCCTGGACAAAATGCCGCATACCAATTATGGGGTCCCAGCACCGGCGTGAAATATGGCCGCGCGGCCGCAGATACCGGTAAGATTTGCCCTAGGAGTAACAAACTACGCGGTGTTGAATTACATGATTTACACCCTTCAATACCTACATAAGAAATATTTGATACAGACATAAAACAAAACGTCTACAATAAAGATTAACAATAGAGATATATGTTTGTGGAAACCGGTACGGATCCCGGATACAATACAACACTAAACTAAGGATGTCAAGTACTGGAACACAATAAAAACTCGTACAGATAAAAGCTTGAAAGAGCGGACAACTGCTTTTAAACAAAGCAGAGCAATAGGCCGGGAAATTGTAAGGATGAAGTCGAAAGATAAAAGTAATGATCGCAGCACCGGCCGACCTTGAGACGAGAAAACACTTAAACAAAGAGTGATCACAGACAAGAGCATTGTCTACTGTGCAAGTGTATGTGACAAGCCGCGACACTTGCCACACCGGCCATGATGTGCGAACGCATTCCTGATTCGATACAGAGAACGCTGCGCCAGCGACGGTGCAAGTGTACAAACACATTCACACACGCGCAAATGAATATTTACACGAACGCTTGCACAGATAACGAACACATTTTGAAAGTACTGTCGAAGCAAATAAAAATTCCCCCACAATAAACACAGAACCAATTAGCAACACAAAAATGAGTAAAAAAGAGAAATCGGTTCCATTATTGGCCGTTCACGGATCCGTACAAAAAATCAGCTGCTGTTACAGTTTACGGTGGCAATAAACGTTCTGTGCGCTGTTGTCAAGTTCTGTCTTCAGTTTATTTTCGTGTAATGACCGTGACCTCTTCACCGGGAGATATCAGCGAGTGACCAGCCGCGCTCGCCCCTCTATCGCTTTCTTCTGACCCGCTTTTCATAAACAATACTTCGACAACGGCGCACCGCTCGCTCGGACGCGAGAAAGTAGCCGATAACATGCAAGAGGCGATGATTGTATCGATTTAACCAATAGCCATAACATGGGCCTGCTGAACAACGCCGCATGCATGTTGCAATGAGAATCCGAATTCCCAATTGGTTACAGAAAGGCAGGATCCGATGGCGACGGCAGTTTGATTTACCGTGTGAACTATTGCGATACACAATGCGTATAAACTGTTATAGATTTCCAAAACAACGTAGTACTAGGTGAAAAACAAAACCGTTACAAAAACCACAAGCACACAGTCGTGTTTTGATGCGACACCCTACCCTAATTGAGACAGATTATTATCTACTCAGAGTGTCATGCGTACTGTGCCGTTAGACTGGGGGAATAGCCGAGCAGATGCTACCCTTATTGGATTAACAATGACGTTGGTAGTTTCCAAATCATTGCAGATTTTTTAACATAGTGTTGTTTTAATATTGTTTAAGAGCAAGAATAACTGCATAAACGTACGGGCGGAAAAGCGTATTACGTCTTGTTTTTAAGTGGTTAACCAGCCAGCGTTTAATTGAATGAGGATGCAGAGTAAGAGATCTCGACCACAAAACAATGAAGGTCATAAATCACAGTTTCCTCCGTGTAACAGTTGCATCCTACGGCAGAAGCTTCGCGGCGGCAATCCGGCGCACTATCTAAATTGATGGTTTCCGGCGCACATTAGAGCAGAGTCTATCGCGCAGCTGTCTGCGTACGCGACACACTTCATTTGCCGCTGCGCGTGCGCCCCGTAGAAAGTGACGCTTTGTGATCGTCCACACTCGCCCAAAATCGAACAAACTGACGATAGAAAGAGACAAACAAATGCAGACCAATGCAAGGTGAAGCGAGAGGGTCGTTCATTGTGTGAGAACATTGAAGTTGCACATTTGGCGTGTTGGCATCCGCGCACACCGTTTCACGGGTTGTTTGATCTCGCACATCGGTAGGATTCCGCGTCGACAGCATTATCCGGACGCCATCTGAACACCTATTTATCGGAGCGTACGATGCTGGTTTCTCAACGAGCAGATAGCAATCGAGGCATCTCGTTGCGGTCACCATCTATGTTTACCATAATAATCGGTCACCGAACCGTGCAAGTACATAATTGAATGTAATTTCCGGTGATTTAATCATTACAATTCCATCAACTAACACAGTTACAGATCAAATAAAATATATTAGCAGTGGAGATCCATCTTGGCTTGAATAGCATTTTCGTTTTAAATTGGATTGACAGTAATTATTTTGATTGGGTTTATTTCCCGCGGTGTATTTTTTGCTTGGCCACAATTGATTTATATTTATTCGACATCATTAAATTCTTGTTATTACAAGCGTCCGTGTTTGACCCGCGCGTAGGTGTATATCAGCGTTTGAATTGATTTATTCATGTGGGACGATCGGTAGGAGAGACCGAAAACACACTAGATCGGGTTACGGTCGTTAATCAAAGCAGCCGACTAGGAAGAAGATAACTAGTCGTCTTTGGCGACAAAAAACCGAGAGTTGAGTGACGACATGCAGCCGACGGCGACGGCCCTCACTCCTCCTAATGGCCTTTTTAGACACGTTAACAACGTTCCACGAGGCTTTTCAGTTCATCACTCCTAGAACATTGAACTCGATGATACACAACAAGAAAATGTCTTTATTTCAATAAAATATTAGTTCGTTGGGTGACGTTTCGCCAGTCGACCGACAGTCTTGAAGAGATGCAAATACACATTCTCGTTTTATTAGTCATCAGAAAAAGGTTAATTAAAACCGAATATTTCGAATCTCCCACAGGTTTGTAGCACACTCGGATGAGTCAGCGTCAGCGGTCGGAAGGACAATCGTTTAGATCGGTCATCGATTACGTAAGCGTCGTAGTAAACACGCATTTTTTGTTCCAAGAGCTGGAGTAAACAAAGTAGATGGTTGAAGGATATCCACGTGATAAAAAGTAAGTTCAAAAACTTATAACCCGACTATTGATAAATCACGATTTAAAAATGTTGAAACAAGAAAATATTCTCGTCTGGAAGTCGTAATCGTATGCCACTTCGCCTTTGTATTGTTTTTTTAGGGTTCATGGGATACTTCCACGGCTTTCAGATAAAAATATTTTCATAGGGCGCCATTTCACTTCAAGTGACGGCACATAGCCTTTAACCAGTGGTCGATCAGCCTTCCGACGATACCTCATGTGTCAAATTATGATAAGTAGTATAGAAGTTATGAGGGAACAGATGAACAAACATACATACCGGTCAAAATCATAAGCCCTCCCTTTTGCTGCTGAACTCGATTATGGTCAGACAAAAAAAAACTGAACAAACTTACTGTTGTATGCTAATATTCACTCACCTGGAACAAAATAAGGCAACATTAGATAAGTTCTACAGAGCGTAGGGCTAGCCAAGAACAATGGGCGTAGGGAAAGGCCAAAATAAAGGTCAGGGCTGCGGCGAGTGTCCCATTAAATATTCATGGGTGTATTCGCGTATTGTATGACAAAGAAAATATTTTTAATGCGGTTGGTGCAATGAGAGAGGACAATAACGCTTCACCAGTGAACTCGCATCATGAAATGGTACACGGTGACATTGAGAATACGTGATTTGACTGGACTGCGGGCAGTGGCTCTCAGGCTTTTAGCTTTGCAGAATGACATTTCCTTGTACTCTGATTTTAAGTACGTTCAATATTTGCAGAATCATACGCCGGCTTTTAGAAATGATTTAGGAAGACATCTTGATTTGTTTGCTTTCTTTTATTCTGTTTGCCTTATCAACTTAAGCTTCTTTTCTGAGATTTACAGAGCTGCATTAATTATATCAGCGTCTTTGGTCGTTTTTAGACGAATCTTGGAAAACGATGGGGTGATCCTGTTCGTGTCTCGCACCCCTCAGCAATTATTTTATTTAAAGCTTTACTTTTAAAATTATTGCGTCTTTCTTAGAATTTAAAAGAAACCCCTCGGTTATTTCCCCACTTGCACCACGTGCATCGTGGCTGTGCCGGGGGGCGGCGCACGAGCACGGTTTATGCTAATGCTCAGCTGCGCCTGCGCAGGCCCGGGCATGACCACCCCGCAAGCACTCGCAACCAACATCTACGTAAGTAACTAAACAGTGTTGTCTAACTTACACAGAATATATCAATTATTCGAGCGTCTAATATCTACTCGGAGGAATAGGGATATCATCAGTAGTTATTAGTCCTCCTACGTAAAAATCTTCCCCAAAACCCGATCCCATGTATCCGCCGGTAGCGGACCCAAGGCGTATATTTGTTTATAACATTATGTTAAATAATATCATTGATCCTTCATTCAAAAACAAACTTAAAATTAATGATTGACCTTAAAACGTTACCTAATAATTATTCAAACGTTATGAAATGAATGAATCACCCATATAGCATTTAAACATATTAATCAATTCCACGTTAAATTTATTTTAAAAAAAAAATTGTTTATACTATTTTTCAATTATAGTCCAGCATGGTAGTGATATTTTATCGTGTGCGTTTAGTGCAATGTGTGCGGAGTCGGCGCGGCTGGCGACGGCTCCAATTACCCGCCCCGCTGCGCACGCGCCGCCGACGACGCTGCCCTTGGACTAGCTGCTTACTTCACACACGATATAACCGAAACAAAATATCTACCATCCAAGTTATGCGTACGGAATGGAATGCCGGCTCGATTTAAGTTAGAATAAGCATAAATTAATCCAGTGTTCAAGCTTCGGCGGTGGTTCCTGGCTTCTCGTCTATCCGTCTACGCAAATAGGCGGAGTGCAGCTCGTAATCCTGGCTGATTGTAACGTATGGGGGATAGATCCGCGCGCCCGACGGACTAATTCACGCGCGGTCCTCACCGTCGCGATTAGCATGACATTCCATTTCTTCGCCGGATTGAGCCGTCAGAGGCTGTAGGAGATTTACGGCAGCGATAGCGAGCGCCCTTCCGCCGTGCTGATAAATAGCCTCTCTAATTATATTTACGCAGCGCCGGTCGACGCGCTATAAATCCTCACGGCGGTATGTTGGAATAACACCGCCGTTTACAGCCGATACGAGCCGAACTCGTAGGATCCATCACCGCTGACGCGAGTATTAGCCCGAAATTAGTAAACTAGCGATAAAATGTAATACATTTCAACATTACAGTCAGCATCACTTACAGAAGTTTATTTCACGGCGCGCTCCACAAATCACGCCGTATAAATAGAACGCATTCTTGGGCAGGATGCACGTGAACGTGACGCCCGATACCGTAGGTCCCGACTGGATGGAAATACTCCGGAAGTGTACAATTAAAGACAAGCGAGATGCGTATGACGGACGAGTCACTGAACTCGGCCCAAGGTTATGGAAGGGAGTGTAAACAGACTCAACGGCGAACCGCATCCATCAAGCGTGCAAACAGAGTAACCGAGACACGTCAATATTAGCCCCAGACCTCTGCACAGAAATATACCAGCTTATTGCATTTGCAACCGTAGATAAAAACGATAAGGGTACTCGTATTTACAAGCAATGCGAAGTGGATGACGCACGAGAAATGATCCATTTTTGATATAGGAAAATTTGCGAGCTGATATTGTATTAACTAATTGATGTCAACATAATTACACGGTGACTTGATATATGATAATAAAACACTCGCATATGTAAATTAAAGTAACATTTTCATTTTTTATAAATTGCAATATTATTAATGTGACACATTTGAAGACGTGTCCGAATTTCTTGGCTTGGGAAAGTCCACACATTACATCACTAAATCTCATAACTTTGTGATTCATAGAATTTATACTAACATGGCTGATTCAGACGAGGCAATCGAGCTCACTGGGCCATCTATCTAGTCTAACACTAACACATAACGCCCACACGAACTATAAACCAAGTTTATTAGTTTTTTCAGTTTCAATAAACACAATATCTGAGTTTTAAGAAGACTGTTTACTACACAAGGCAATAAAAACGTGGAGTATAGTAATAGGAAAGTAAGGAGAGATATAATAAAAAGAAAGAGTACTTCCACAACATTCCACTATATCTTATTCTAAAATTAGCGAATGACACACGGCTGATAAAGTGATGCCATCTCGACAGTGCATACCCAAGATTGTTATTACTGAAAATATTGTCAACGATAGACAGGGCAGCGCCGTCGCCGAGCCGATCATATCTCGGGAATATCTAGGCATGCGATCCATCCAACTATTTCGAGACTCGATCTTCTCGCCAGCTCTAACACAGACACAGAATAAGCGACTTTCGTGATGAAGCAATAAGACCACGCTAATTATTGCAACGAGTGCAGATCACGTAACTAAACGCGATAAGGAAGACCCAACGACCAGCGTATCATAATCAGTCAATATTTAATTCATACAACTTGTCACCGAGCAGTTTCTTAGTCGATTCGTAATTAGGTATACCGAGAACTGAGGTACTTATTACTGCCCATATCTAGACGCCGAAGGTCGGCCAGACTTTCGCTACGTAGCGGCGCTGCGCTGCCACATTATGCCAAGTGGCCCAACCCGAGTGTCGGAAAATCTAGTCGCCTACACGAATGCGCGGCTAATACGCGATGCAGACACCGCGCGCTGCGGCGATCTCATTACCATACAGACAATCTAAAAGTCAATACAGGAGCCGTGATGACATTGGCCCACCGTTACTGTTGGTTTTGTAACGATATCAAAAGCCCGCATTCCAGCGGGCTTGTTGTTGAATGAGAGGCTCGATTGTTCTCGAGGCAGGCGATCGCCCACGTGCGCCGAGGTGTCGCGCTGATTGCACAACCGGCGGTCGGCACACGCTCGCCTGTGATCCCGGCGCAGGTGAACATTTGTCCAACGGCCTTGCGAATGAAGGGCAAGACCGCCGACCACAGAGCAACCGGGACGTTTGCGAAGCGTGACGACTGCGAGCACCACCACCTCCCCATCAACTTGTATTTTGATACCCAAGAACCTGCGGGCCCGGATACATCGTATACTAGTACCTCCTTACACGCAAGAGAGGTGCAGCGAATCGGCTCGCGGGTAAAGAAAAATAGTCGTTTGGCCCAACGGTAGATAAGGTATGGAATATGTGCGGCGGACGCGCTGGCCTCGCTCGCGTGCCGCTGCATACGGATCGGGTTTCGTTCCGCAAACTCGAGATAACTGCAGCACGCCGAGACTCACTGCATACTAGGAGCCGACTTTGAAACGTAGCTCTAGCCTTATTGTATGCTCTTTTAGCTACCGTTGTCTTATTTGAATAAGAAATGCGAGGTTACGCTTATAGTAAAATAATTCATTAAGTTTCCTGAGCGTTTTACGGGTTAGTCATGATGCCAGAGCGTTCCGAATGTCTAACGGGTCGCTACGGCTAAAAACAGCGTTCTAATAATCGACACTCGATCTAAAATAGCCGCGTGACAAACGAAACCGAAAGTGATGCGTGATGCAACGGACCCGAATTTAGCTGGTGCGGCCCAGGGCGGTGCATCGGCCGCGAGGGAACGCTGAGGCCGGCGCCGCGGGTGCCAAACGGCTGGCATTTCGCACTAATGACACGAATAAGATATTAGCACGGATAGCTCGCCAGTCGGCGCCGGCATCCAACTCAGGTATTCGGGCCGCTTGTAGAATCAAAATTAACCCGCGACCGATAATCTATTTATCTATAGGTAAGTGATGCGTTAGCCTAGCGATACCAAATGTCGGAATCGGGACTGGTTTCCCTGCAGGCGGCGATCGTATGCGAGAGAACCGTTATAGCCGCCACACGAAAGTTATTCAATAATCCAACTGTATAATACGATTGGCTTGGAGGCTTCGTTGATATGCAAAGCGTGTTGAGCATGATCGGCAGCGTGCATGTGCATACGCTTGTTCAGCGAGCCGTAAGGGCGCGTGTGGGGGAAGGCTAGGCAGCGGTGACACGCCGGCCGCGGGTCGGAGGTCCGGCCGCATTCCGCCGCCGCATGAAAGTGAAACCGCTTCGGCGACCAACCGCTCAGCTGTAGAAAGTCCACGATTACATCTCGCCAGCGCCGGCGTCGCCGGACGAGCAAAAACTGCTATCGCGCCGAGTCGCGCCGGGCTCCCGGGAAACGAGGCGCCCCGGGCGACGTCGCGCGGAGAAATTGCCAATAACCGCTGGCGGGCGCTAAACGATTCCTTTCATTTACTCAAACGCCAGCCGGCCATGGCTTGTTGAAATGTTAAATTTCACTTAAACTAACCGTAGCCGAGTGACCGGGGGCTATTTCCGATACTTGACTTTTGTAATATACAAAATTAATCACTTCAACGGTGTAATCGTAAAAATTATCTAACGTTACTTTTATGTATCGTCATTACTGTGAAAATATTAGAAAGAACTTGCATATCCGGTTTGAGTTTACTCCATCTTTTTACTTGGAACAGGTTTATTCCAAGTCTGTTTTCAGCAAGTACGATTACTGCGACGGAGCAAGATTATCCTCTGACATTAACGGCAACTAAAATGTCTGTCAAATCAAAATATCAGAGCCATTGAAGTGTTTGAAGCCAAATAAGAGGCAAGCCTAGAAATAAAAACGGATCGTGATTTAGCTAAAATGCGAGGTGATCTAGATAGGCAAGACCCGTTATCGACTGCAGCTAATCCGTTAAATCATTCGAGTTTCATAGCAATATTCCATAATATAGCAATCGGTAGTCAAAAGCGTTTGTCGTAATCGTCTTGAATGGTGTGTGAGTTGGCTTCCTCGGACTGGTTTGAGAGCTAGCCCAAGTTTGTTGCCACTAATACCCATTTGTGGAATCATATGATGACCACTCCTTTATTGGTGTAGTAGTTTAGTAGTCGTTCTGTTTGCAACGGAAACCTACTGAGTAAATACGTGAATCTAATGAACAATACTAAACGATGAGTTTATGAATGGTAATTAACTTCACTTCTTCGTACTAATTTTATATGGGTTCTAATAAAGACGGAGCATTCCTAGGAATAATTACACCTTGTAAGTTATGTGAGGTTCAAAGAACGAAAACGTTCATTGAGCGAAAACTTCCACATTGACTTCTGTATGTGTTGGGAGTTCTCGAGTAGAATTATTTAGGGAAGCTGGCTGTCGCTTCAACCCTGGGTGATTGTTGAACTAGGCTGTTTAACATAAAGCATTGGTAACTCAAGCTTACATTCATGATTTCATGCTGTATTGATTGAAATTCAATGTCGATAATTGCTCACGTGGGATGCTAGGTAAGAGTTCTAATCCAAGACAGGGATTGTCAGCTGCGCCAAGCTGGTTGCTACAATATCCTCCTTTGTTATAAAACTGTAACACATATCTGAAGCTACGCATTACATATTCCACGACCATCCTTCCGAGATCAGTAAAATCTCAGCCGCACGTTTTGCAGCATTTCACCTACATTGATTATTTTGAACTACTTTTTGTGCCCAGGCTTAACATCTGCAACCAGAGGTTGTAAACACATCGACATCTGCGGAAATCTTAGATAAAAACTGTCGTATAACACATGGTGAGGGGAAATGTAATCGTTTCGCCGACCAGTGTAACTCGTTGTGAGCCGGTATATGCAGAGAGGGGAATAGTAGGGGAGAATAGTAATCATTTGACAAAAACGACAATTAACTGGAGTTTGCAGCTAAGTGGGACCGGTAGTAACGAACGGTATTACCTGTCGCGAGTCACGATTCGAAGTATAGTCCTAATTGTTTTAGGGCTGGTAAATAAGGCTTATTAGTCGATTCGAACGAATTCACTAACTCGATTCGGGTGAATCGTCATGTTTAAGTAATATAATATTTTCTATAGGCGACTACAAGAACGAAGTTCATTTATTTGTGGGCGAATCGATAATTCCAGAAACACGCATACGGAAAGTGGCGTCTCTGTGTGAGGGGGTATGAACCATATCGTTGATGGATGTCATATGTCTGTCTTCGAAGTTCTGGTTCGAAATGCTCGAAATGCCGGTTCCAAGTGCCAGTTTCCTCACAATGTTTGTCAGTTCCTTCACCATTTTAAGACCAGTGGTGATGAAATTGAATACAGCAAGTCCCTGTCTGGGTGCCAACTTACAACCTACAAACTGTTTAAATCGGAGCCAATATTAATATTTATTGGTGCTTTGAATGTATTTCTATCATCGTCATCATCCCCTTGTTGCAAGTTATCTAAGTTTATTTGTGGTCTACGTAGCAAATTATTTTCTTCCATTCCACATAATATACAGGTTGGGTTAAGCGCAATTTGTTACAAAGGAAGTACATGATTCTGAACCCTCGTTGATATTTTTCGTCGTTTATTAGCCAACCACTCTGTTTATTCCATCTTCACAATGATTTGATGCGCGGATTTCTTCCACAAAAATAGAAATTTATTTACAAACACCATATAACCTATATTGACTGTCCATTATTTGTTGAAAACAAAAAAATGCAGAATAGAAGTAAACTATAGTTATTGTCTATATCTAAACTAATATTAAAGAGAGAAAAAATATTTGTATGTTTGTTTGTTGCTATTTTTCGCTAAATCGGCAGAACGGATTTGGATGAAATTTGGCACATGGGTAGACCAGTAGAGTTTTTATCCTGATATTCCGACGGGATCGAGACTTATGCGGGTAAACTGCGCAGCTATTTTAAAAGAAGCAGTTCCCATTTTTAGCTAAATTCTGGTATCCAGCATCATCCGGTAAGACTGGAAGCCGACCTAGGCAACGGTAGGTAGATTGTTTGATTTTTAGCTACACATAGCTAAAAATCATCGTAACACATAAACAATAGATTCTATCATTGTAATAGTCCATTACAACAAACGTTACGTCTCTCTGTCTGTACGTGCTCTATCCATAGTGTAGTATTATTTGCGTGGGTAAGGTGGAGCTACTAACGTATTCGTAACTCGACACGCCCGATGCGAAACAACCGTATGATGAGTTCCACGTCATAAACACATCATAATTTTAACTATTATTGCGGCTGACGTTACAATGGACCTTGTTAATGATATTCAAACTATTACCGAATGTGTTTTAATTATCATCGCACTTTACATTTATTTTATTAAGGTGAATAGGTACGCTAAAGTAGCCCACGAAGTTCAATTTTTATAAATGCTGTATGTTGCCAAAATAATTATCTACACCCATAAGAATACCCTCTAATCCCATGAAGGGGACTTCTCTGAAATAGTCATGCAATGGGATATTTTTTTATATTTTTTATAGGACTCATATACAAACAGATAAGTACACAAAAAGATACAGAAGGGGTTACAAGCACAGACAAAAACAAAGAGACGTTACTATTTCTAGTGGAATGAGACGAGAGTAACTGCTTTAGGTTTAGTATTTCGTCAATGAGGGCGAAACGGCAGCCCTCGTAATTTAAAATTTGCAGGTCAGTTTCAGGCTGTTTGTTGACCCAAATATGCCCGTCATACGGTCACAAATCGCACCCTGAGGGCTACCCTGGTCCTTGCACTTGAAAAGAAGAATAGGGACAGTACGGGCCACACGTCAGTTGTAGCAAAACTAGTATAGGTAAACTGGCCTCGTATTCCATTGAAATCCGGACTAGCTCAAGGTCAAAGCGTTACCAATGAGTGGTCGACAGTACGTGTCATTTCTGAGTATTTACTAATCTATGATCAGGAAGAATAGAAATGGGTAATTCTTACTTAATTTGCATAAGTTTATGTGGGTAATTAAGAGAGACACGTCATTCTTTTACATGCCTGTCGGCATTATAGTTGTTTTTGTATGTTAGTATAAAATGCCCATTACCCTTTGCTAATCTTACGAGAATGAGAGTTCTAGGAATAATTAGTCACACGTTTTTAAATTGGCATAATCAGTTAAAACACAAGGACGCTAATAATCAATAAAATAAATGATTACACACAATCAGCTGATTATTTCACTCGACGTTGTTCCGACCTACATAATAAAAACTTTTTACAAAAAAAAAACAACCGACTTCCTTAAAAACACTACAAAGTGAAAAATAACTTTAATTTCGGAAGTCGGTGTCTTAGGATCTGTATTTATGGTTTTTTTGCCACCGACTTCCGAAATTAAAGTTATTTTTCACTTTGTAGTGTTTTTAAGGAAGTCGGTTGTTTTTTTTTTTGTAAAAAGTTTTTATTTTTAAATTTTTAGTTGTGGTATTCACCCTGCACTAATTCCAAACAAACAATGCATATTTATGCGATAGCAGAAATCGCGGTTGATTTGCTGTCATTTTTTAAAGAGTTCCGGTGTCTGTCTCCCGAACTCATCATCAGATCTATATGAAAATTATATGGGACCATTTCGGAATAAACCCCTTTCGAACAAAAAAAGAATTTTGCCAATCCGTCTATATATGACGGAGTTATGGCCGAACATACATAAAAAAAAAAAAAAAAAAAAAAAACATATAAACATCCGAATTGAGAACCTCCTCCTTTTTGAAGTCGGTTAAAAAATACTCTTTATTGCATTACTTGTATGTTTTTAATAATCATGCTGGACAATGGCGGTAGATTTGTCATACAATAATTATGTTGTCAAAGTATCAAGTCTAATAATTCCGCCTTCTAATTTAATTAATTCATGAAACTAGGTCGGTTAATAAACTTGTTAACAACAATATAGTGTAATATGATTATTAATAACATAATTAATAAGTCGATTTAAACCAGTAACATCTAATGACGTGCATTATTGTTATAACGTTATCTACCTAAACCACTATTTCACTACACTATATTTAGGGCCCGAAATTCAGGTTCCGTACCCAAAGGGTGCCAAGGGAACTATTACTAACCCTTCACTGTCCGTTCGTCCGTCTGTCTGTCAGCGGGCTGTATCTCATGAATCGTAATAAGTAGACAGTTGATATTTACACAGATAGTGTGTTTTTATTGCCGCTATAACAAAAAAGAATAAAAATAAAACAAAGTCGACATTTAAAAAAACAACAACACACTTTTTGTATGACCCCAAACAAAAAGCGTGTTGAATTTTTTTCATCTAGTTTTAAATATTGTAAGTACCTTGATACGGAATCCGAAAGCATACGAGTCTGTCTTACACATGGTCTTTTTATATTCCTTTCACCATCCCGATTTAGGGAAAGGGTCCCGGAATATCGCGTGGTGTAATAATGCTATTAAGGCGAGGTTGCAGTACTTTTTAACTTTTTTAAACCTCTGTAAATCTTGCAAAATGAAAATATTCCGAAAAAAATAAAAAAGTATTTTAGGAAAATTGAACATACTCTCAAGCGCTGTGTGAAGATAGAAACGTGAATTAAAACAGTTGGCTCGATAAAAAATAATCATAAAGTTGACACTAAATCGCCATTTAAAACGTGTACTTTGAAGAGATACCAAAAGATAGGTTTTATTGTTTTTTAGGGCATGCTGAGATTTTTTTTTATAATTTCCTTATCATTTTGTCTCCACGAAACAATTATACACAAAATCTAGCAGCTCAAGCGCTCGCAACGACCGGACAGTGTTCGTCGAAACGTCTTCAACTACAAGAGGGCCTTAACCTTAGCTGATTAGAGGGAAACAAACACAGTTTTACGAAGTGCTGATAAATAGGTGCTAATTAGGGAAATAATGCAATTCGTGTTACAATACCCTGTCAGTACTTAACTAAGCTAGAACTTACAACTACCTGACACTGATAAGATAGTCCGGTACTTTTCGAAATCTTAATCTGTTTAGAGTGTAAAAATAACACCTTTCTTTACCCCAAAATTTGTTATTTTTAGTGGTATTTATTTACGACCAGCACCCTTATTACGTAACACAGTATCAGAATATTGAAGGATACTGCTTATCCATTACCTCATATGTTTGAAAATTGTATGTGCTCAATTAAATAAATAACGTAATGAATTCCTATTGTTAGTGTGTTAGACTATTACCACGCACGCCTTCCCTGCGGTCTAGCACCCCCGAAGGATTAAATTTTAATGAAATCTTTACAATTCGTGTTACTAAGTTTTCATGTAAAGTAATTCAGCGCAAAAAATGTAATCAATAACGTAATTTTCGGAACATGCAAACTGAACCGTTGTGAATTTTTGTAATAATTCAAGACCGTGAAAACTCGATTTTTACACGCGTTTCAAAATTCAATTCTGTAATTGAGAATCGACCTCTAAAATGGGACAGTACTATGCAATAATGCGCCAAGAAAATTATATATTTCGTTGTAACTACTAGGCAGGTAGGATTTTGGGAGTTTAAGATCTTCTGGGGAAGGCCTATTATTAACCGACTTCAAAAAAGGAGGAGGTAATCAATTCGTCTGTATTTTTTTTTAAATGTTTGTTACCTCATAACTTTTGACTGGGTGAACCGATTTTGATGATTCTTTTTTATTTGAAAGCTGGTGCTTCCCGAATGGTCCCATTTAATAATTTGGTTTCATTCGAACAATGGGATCCATGTGAAAACCATATAGGTAAGTCTTAAATTTGCATTTAGTATTTGCGCGACAAATTAACGAATAACGCGGTTAGATTGCGGGGAATCTATCATAATTAAAAAGTCAAAAATAAAAACTTTTTACAAAAAAATAACAACCGACTTCCTTATAAAAACACTACAAAGTCAAAATTAACTTTAATTTCGGAAGTCGGTGTCAAAAAAAGCTTAAATACAGATCCTAAGACACCGACTTCCAAAATTAAAGTTATTTTTGACTTTGTAGTGTTTTTTTTTTTTAAGGAAGTCAGTTGTTATTTTTCGGAAAGCAAAACACACAAACAACAACATCATCAAACTTATCTATATAATATATACCTATATAAATCGATTCTCTAACTCCGCAAACAGTTTACGAAGAATAGGGCTAAGCTGCGTCAGCGCAGACAGCCCCGAAAGATGGTGGTGATGGCAGGCATCGTCAGGAAAAGTTGTCGAACATGCAGCATCGTCTACGTTCCTCTACATTTGACTATAATGCCGATACTTGCGCATGCGACGCGCATACGACTGATGCTGTTTGATTGGCTAATTATGTCACGTTCGGCGACACGGCGGCTGTTTACGGTTTAGTGGGAAGCTGATGTCATGTGTAGGCTGAGTTTTGCAAGGTTAAGGCAAACAGTTCATTTTAATTATGCATTTTAATGCATTTAAAAAACTTAAAATATTATTTGATGACAGTAAGTCATGGTAAGTTTTCATTCAATAATGGTCTATTTTTGTCCAATGTATTTTTCTATATTAAAGTTTGAAAAAAATAAAGGCACTAAAAAGAGTTTGTGAGACTGAACTTCAGAACGAATTATGACACTAAACATGATTGTATAATCAGTGTTTGAAAGTAGGTTGAAAAGCTGTCTTCTGAACTAATAATCTACTTCTTTGTCTTTATCTACTGTATTTAAAAATAATCATACAATAACTCAATTTAATCTCAAAATAATTTGAAAAAAAAAAAAAGAAAGCTTAATGTCTCTAATGGTTTTTTAATTCCTGTCCATAGACCATCCATAGACATATTTATTTACTTTTAGGTTGACCGTTTATAGGTTTTTAGTTGTTGTATGATTGTTTTTATATTTAATTATTATATTTAATAACAATGTTTCATTTATTTACTTCACTATACAACTAACGGTTATTAGAAATTCCACTAAGTACATAACTATTGAATGTATTTATCCTGCCAGGTAGTTGTTACCATTCCAATACTAAACTGTATTCTCATTATTCAAGTTTTGTATAAATGAATTGTTTAATTAATGACCACCTTCAAGTATGTAATCACAAAAGCCAGGATTGATAACAAATTATATGTATTTACTTATAATTTATTAAAGTCATGCTGAATACTTGAATTAATGTGTTATCAAAGTCCTTAAACAAGCAATTGTTATTGCATCAACTAAAACTTCTAGAAAACAGAAATAAAAGTGTACAGAAAGATAAAAGAATGTTTGGTAAAAGATTTATAAAAAAAATTAACAACGTGTGTGACGACATGTTTTATTGTTTGCATTAAAAACTTTTGTTTCAATTCTTCCTGAACAGCAAAAATAACACTTGTTATCACAGTTATCTTGCTCCTTCACACTCATCAGTCATCTTTATCAAGAATTCCAAGATAAACTCTATAAGTTGGCCATTTTGTAACTACAATGATAACAATATAAATTGCACCAAGCACAGGTATCTTCAATTCTGCCAAGTTACATCTATTGTATTACTCTATGACACGCAGTAATGATAAATATAAGATTACTGCCAGCCAGACAGTTTATGTTATCAATAATATCCATGAAATATCGCATTTTATAGCACATTTATACACTTTGAATATATCTAAAATCCATAGATACTTTAAAATTGATGCCCTTGATCTCATTCTCTAATTAAGACTTGATAAGTTTAGAACAGAAGAAGTTAGTAAATAGTTTTACCAACTTTGACAGCTGTGTGTGTGGGTTGTTTATAGTGTGGGACCAATCTATCAAGACCAAGTATGCAAACAAAAAATACAACGTGGTTTTTGCTAGCAGTTCCTTTGCTCGAGTCCTTGGCTACATTTACGTGTAAAAAAACTTATTGTTCGTTGTCTACTACAGGCAGGTAGGCAGTTTGAAAGTTTGAAACTTTTGAAAGTAAGTTTACCTTGCAAAGGGTGTCTGTTCGACGTGGTACACGGAGGTGATGGGCTCCGTGCGCATGAGGCTGCGGAGCCGCTCCTCAGGCAGTTCCAGCAGTCCATCACTTGCTGTTTTGAAGTCAGCCTTACTCAAACCACTTAAAACACTCATTTTTAAAACGTGTAGACGACTACCGACCGAGTCGAAACGACGGTTACAACTTCAAAGCGTCACTAAACGATTCACAATAGTCCTTAAAATCAACGTATACACTTATTTATATTAAAAATGGCATCAATTAGACCACATGAAACATTTTAATGCCTCCGGTTTCTCAAAAGGCAACTGAGTGCTCTCCCTTGTCATTGCGAGAAGCGGTTACGGATTCATTCAAAACGCTCCACTTTGAATCGACACGATAATTAAACAAACTTAAGTTTCACTTCATAATAATTTGTAATGAAAAGTAATAATTTGTTTATTTACACACGCGTTCCGGAAAAACTAAAAATTGACAAGAGCGGCGGGACAGCTGCGCATCGACGAGTCGATCGCACTTCGCCGTACACGTTTCTGTCGGTCGGTTGAGACTCGAGCCGAGCCTGCCCATACCATTCAAATTCCGATTCCAGCGAATGTCGTTGTTCCAACGTTCTAAGTTCGAAAGTTGCAAAGCAAGGTCAATGCGTAAATAACTTAGAAGTTTTCCTTTAAACTAATAGATGGCGCTTCTTCGAGTTTTAATGAAACTGAAAAGATCAATTCGTAACAGATGTCACTACATAGTAAACATGATAATTTTCTTCTAACTTCGACGCCTAAGTGTCTTTTGGTTTTTTTTTATTTGTTTGTATAGTTAGTTATTTATTTTATTTTTAATGTTATTAATGTATAGTTATTTAATTAATTAAAGTATTTATTTCTAAATGATAATTTAGGTTATATTTTATTAATTAACTATTGATGATATCAGTTCTTTTTTGATTTTAAAATAACGATGTGTTGGGCGAAACATAATTTATTAAGAAAGATAATTTAAAACTTTAAAGTTAGGATTGCGTATAGCGGGATCTATTGACTAAACTTTAAAACATGATCATTTAAGTTTGACAGTAATTTGAAAGATGGCGCTGTCATGACGGTACGATTATCACAACCACTGCGCGTTTATCAGCTTTGTGTTGTATTTTTACCGACTGTATAGGAGGTTTATATTTTTATTCCTTGTATAAGAACATGTACGATCATCATTCCGATCCAGCCCGTCCTTTGCTACCCTCTTCCAGTGACTCCGTAAGCCGAGGTCCATACCCCACAGGGCGTAGCGTGCAGTCGCTTAAATTAGATTTTAAGCCTTGGCTGGGAGCCTTCATTTATGTTTCAGGCATGTTCGGTTAACCAGCCGACGACCTCATAGGTTGACCTGCATGATTAACGAAACACAGAAACCGAATGAAGTTAGATTTGCTATATTCAATTCTCACAGTTCGTGCTGGTTTAAAAAGCGAAGGAAAATGCTGCAAAAACTATATACCTATTGCCCAATAGCGTAGCCATTAACCAATATTAACCAATTTTTTCGTACTTATCAAAAATAAACTAATATAAAAAAGGGGTTGTTTTATTTTCAAATAATATTTAGGTATTATTTGTCTGGCATAATATGTCAGTGGTTTTCTGGTGGTTTGAGGGATCGTCAAATTTAGTGATTTTCTGGTGGGTTATGATACCACAATTTGTGGTTTCGTTAAAATAAAGTTGGCAACACTGGCCGCCACCGTTATGCGTCTAGTAGATGTGACGTATGTTTCCCTTAGATTTTTTACACGCTTTATTCTTTTATTTTGTTTGGTCTTTCTTTGTGTCATGTTTACCTCAAGTAAACATATTTTCTTTTTAGATGTGATTACATAAAAAAAAACATGTTCTGTAAATAAACACTCAGGGTACTGTTGGGGCTGCCATGGCGGTGCAGTGCGTCAGGGATGTTTACTGAGGCGCGAGTTGATGGCTTTGCCGCTATCATCAGAAAAAGATGCGCCTCCCTACTCACTCGCGTTCGTGGCAGTACCAACACTATACTGAGTGTTTTTACTGATAGGTGGGAGTCCCCCATGCTGCAAAGGTGGGTGCGACTTCATGTCGTTATTTAATTTTGTTACTTAATACTAACATTAGGTTTTTAAGAATATTGTTACTAACATACTATGGACTTTGTCTGAAATAAATGTTTATAATAATAATAATAATAAGATCTTGTATTGCATAGAGTTGCAACTAGTTAGCCGTGCATGCCGTGACGTGCTAAGTGCTTTATTTCAGGTTAGGATTATGCTCGGCATAGATTGGTTGTACGTAACATAAAAGTAACGGATTATTCCAAACATTCTGTTTGAGCAACTAGGCCTAGGTGGAATCTCAGACATGTATATCCAGGTGGATAAATGAAACATCGCGTGACATGGCTAAAATCATGCCTGGCTTTGCAGCGCCTATTGACCAGAATACTGTTCGCGTCGTTGAGTGGCTGGTTTAACGGTTTTGGATCTCAGCTTTTAAGTTGAGCGTGTGGCTTTGTTATTTGTTTCCTGTAATAATAATATTTAAATGTGGCAACGCTACCTGCGTTGCCACATCTAAATACTTTTATTTTTCCCTTAATGAGGCAGAATTTGGTGTCGTAAAACATATCACTCTATCTGTGTGATTATTGACTAAAACAATTTTATGCATACAATTGCTATGAGTTTTTTGCTAGCCGAACATTTAACTATAATAATCATACCTATGCTTTTAATTTTCGGTACTTACGTTGCTTGTTAGGGTTAAAATATTTGTTTCTTTTTTTTTCAAGTCTTCATAACTTAGTTATATATTGACACTTATACTGACAACTTAGTATATATTGCCCACTAATAGAAAGTAGAAGGTGGTGTTCTCGTGGAAATACTGAAGGGGCTGCGTTCAGTTAGAATAATTCCGCGTTCATTTATCACACAAACATTGACCAGATCCTAGTACAGTTGCCCAGCTCAGCCCAAGGTAAGTTTCATCATTTCTGTATTATGTCGAATATTTTGATTTATTTGAAACACATCTTGAGGACATCCACTAATTTACCAGAGTTCGACTGGGTTGCTAGCATAGACAGAATTTCAATACAACCAACCTGCTCCTTATGTGAACTACTTGCTTTATAACATAGACTCTCGTATTCAAATTGACATTATGCAGGAAAATTTGATAACCAGTACGCATTTTTTTTTTGGTTGTTCTCTATTAGTAACAGAACACATTAAAATTATTTTTTCAATACTTTTTTCTTAATTTTTATCCGACCGTAAATCAGTAAAATGTGTTGTCCCTACATACCTATTTCGTAATACGATATCGACAATTAAATACTGCGTGGCACAACGTGACTCACGCGGCGGTGTTGTAGCAACAGTCTGCGCACGCATGCACTGTCGAGACCACGGAATAAAGAAAACGAGAGACGTCGCCGTCGTATCTAACATTTTCCCGCGCAGCGCCGCGCAAGCGCCGCCGCGCCGCCGCGCCGCCCGCGCCGAATGTATCGTAACTCGTAGGTCGCGATGTCAGACTATCCCAACCGTTCAGTCAGTTTTTATGAGATAGTGCGAGTGTGCTTATTTAAGTGGTGAAAATTTACGTGCAGGGCGCAGGATGTATGTTAGGGAGAGTAGACCTCGTATGCGAGCTCATGGGATCCGTAGCCCCAACGTCCCTAATGGAAGGACCATTTTAGCAGCCACATTCAATTTCAACGAAACGGTTCATCGCTTCGGTGTGAGTCAGCACGCAATAAGATCAAATACAACATTTAAAAAATACAGTGATTCGTGAAATGTAGGGGTAAGCAATTCGTTTTTAACGATCAGGTTATTTTTGATTGAACGTAATGTTCAATCAAAAATAACCTGTAATATTAATTAAATTAAATTGATCATAATGATTTATTTTCTGCATTTCATGGCGCTCATGAAAGTGTGAAGGAAAAATTATTATTACTCTTCAAATAACTTCAGGTCACGGCCTTAACTTAAAAACAAATCTAGTTCGAACCTGATAAGAGGTCGGTAACCGCGCGCGAATGGGTCGCCGGGGTAGGTAAGTATTGTACTTCAAACTTCTTAGAATTTTGAGCGAGCTATGTGTACTCGCAAGTTCATTCACCTACGCCACCGCGCGCGAGGTACTTACTATAAGACCAGTTTCAAAATAAACATCTTTCGTTAACGATAACTTAGTTTTTTTGTACTAAGATATATCAAAATAAAAATTGCATGGATATTATAACTCGTTGAAATTTAATTTGGTAAAATTTGCCCACTGGTAAAAAGAATATCCTGTATACTCTGATTCCCGGAAGGCTTTTGACAAGGTTGACCATCAGGTTCTTTTAAATAAGATTGCATTCAATAGCATACATACGTGGTGATCTTCTGAGATGGTTCTCTTTTTACGTTTCTAATGGGCCTCAGAGAGATGATATAAATTATTTCATTTCCTGCACCTTGTGTTACTTCTGGAGTGTATCAGGGCTCTGTTTTAGGACCCCTTTTATTAATTATATTATTAATGACATCAATCAATCAATCAAATCAGCCTATCGCAGTCCACTGCTGGACATAGGCCTCTCCCATGCTGCGCCACAACACCCTATCCTCCGCCTTCCGCATCCAGTCTGTCCCAGCCACCTTTTTGAGGTCGTCGGTCCATCTAGCTGGGGGGCGTCCCACACTACGCTTGCTTGCTAAATCAATAAGTACAAAAAAAATCTGAAATTATTGCCATGTGTAGACGACCTAAATTTTTTAGACCTATTAAGAAATTGAAGGTTTCTCTTGCAAGATAACCTAGACAAGTTTTCTGCAAACTGCCCAGTTACAAAACTACAACTTAGAATATCTAAATTTTGCTGTATGAATTTGATCAAAAACAAAATTAAAATGACGGTTAATTTGTGATACGTTTCAGAAGCCTGTACCCGGCTTTAGCCGTAGTGTCCTAAACTCACCAAAGAATAATGTAGTTGAGAAATCTTAGGAAAAAATAATAAATAACGTTATTTTTTTTGTTATTTATTTATTATTATTGTTTCTTATTTTTCTGCCAGGCCGCTTGAGCAACTTCTCCGAGGATTTTACAACCAGGAATGAGGATTTTCTTGACTGAAGGGTGTTCTTCTATTATAGCCAGCCACGCAGCGGTACGGGGGAATCTGAAATAAAGGGACAACGTTAGAGTTCAACATTAAAAGCAGCCAGCTTCACAGATAGACTATAAATACGGTTTAAAAACTGAAAAAAAAAAATTGTACATACTCTGATCTAAATAATTGTAAGGTCAAGCTCAACACAACTTTGATTTTGCTTTTTTCGAGCAAAAATTAGAATAGACAAATTCTATGCACCACATTGTAATGTGACAATATGTGCAACCAACAAAACCAAATAAATGTTTATTTTCGATGTACTGTACAGTTTGACCTTCTCCCACAAAACATAGTAAATACTAACTTGGCAGCATCCAGTTTATAATACATTTGCTTAAAGGATATAGCGGTAGCTGCGACGCTAAAGTCAGCGATAGTCAGGTGGTCAGCGGCGATGTACTTGTTCTTCGTGAGGTACGCCTCCACAATGCCGAACGCCTCTTCAATGTCCGCCTTGTGTTTCTCTGTGGGGCCGTCGAGGTCTCCGAATAAAGCTGGCAGCTGTTAAATAATATGATATTATTAATACTATAGGCCGTACCAGAAGAATCTGATAAAAATCAAAACAATCAGGATCAGAAAACGTAACTGTCAATATCCATTTGTAGTTACTACCACGTGCCATTTCATAAGCTGTTAAATAATGACAGTTGTGATTTGAATATACGGACAATTTCATTCGGTAGTCCATTTGCTTGATAATTAATTTCAATGATAAGTCATGTAATTAACAAGGACAACACTTTCTTGTAATACTCACAACAATAACTTTGAGCCTGATGAAGAATACGCCAACGTTGAAGAACATGGCCTGGTCAACGAGAGCGCGCGTGCGCACGTCGCTCGGGTACAAAGACTCGCTCTTGTCGCCTCCGTACACCGACAACAAGTACTTCGCTGTAGCATGACTGTAAAAATCAATGGAAATGTCTCTAAAACTTATACGGTATTCATGAAAGCAAGGATTTAGAACAAAGTTTTGATCATAAAGCCAGTTTTGAATTTCGCAATTTATTCCGACCAATTTACCCGACTCGAAGTTGTCAATTTCGTATTAAGAATTGAAACTCATTAGAATAAAAGTTCGAAATAGGATATCAGTCTCGAAGAGGCAGCGCTTAAATTGGAACCGTTTATTTTATGTTTCTACCAAAAATATTCTAGATAAAGGTTTAAATCAAAAACTCAGTTATCAACTGCCCACAATTGATAGTAGGAACCTGGATATTTTTCATGTAAGTATCATTAATACCCCAGAGGGGTAATTGCGGAACTTTTTATCGGTAGGAATTGGTTTAATATTCATAGTTAAACAACATTCATTGCGTTATTTGCGTTGCTGAGCCGACAATTTATTCGAACAAATGACGCAATGGTTTAGAAATAATCTTCAATCCCATTCAGATTCTGATAAATTGTGCGTTTCGCAATTAGGGTGCAGTTATCGATAAGGGCAAGCGGCCTACCCACAGTGCCATTGCAAATCTACCAGTCGCATTTGATAGCCCAATTTAAGGAAAGATTGTCGCATTAATTTATTTATTTACCACAGAACATTCAAATAGTAAATCATTGGGTAATATTCTGATATATATATATGCCAATTATAGATGGCTATAAGAGTAGAGGGAGACCAAAGAAACGGTGCATGGACTGTGTGAATTATGATATGGATAGAAAGGGGGTGACTACTGTTATGACGACTAATAGAGAAGTTTGGAAGAAAAAGATATGTTGCGCCTACCCCAAATAAATTGGGATAAGGGCAAGAGAATGATGATATGCCAATTATAGGTCAACACTCAATCGCATTCCAACCTTTGGTGGTCACCACAAATTGGTTTAAAGAGAGAATAAAACAAGAAATCGTACCTTTCTGAGATGACGAAGTCACCATCCACCAACGTTGGTACTGTACCCATAGGATTCCGCTGTAGAGTAGAATATATCGATTATTATGTTATACTAAGTAACTTTATTTGCATTATATGTACTTGTATATAAAATGCTACATTATAAGTCATATTCAAAAGTATCATAAAAACACGGCTTTCGGGCTTCTGACTTACAGGTAGTCTTACCCTGTCAAAGATCTAAAAATGGGCAGCCAGGACCAACAGCTAACGTGCTTTCCGAAGCATGGAGGTCTCGGTAAGCGTTGCTTAACCTTGAAGATCGACCCGTGCTGTTTTTATGTAGCCAGGGTTTCTGGCATCTAGTTCTAAGCTCCCATTTAGTTTTAGGCATTTTCATTTTACTATGTTCATTAAAGAATAACTTGATAGCCTGAGAATAAATCTTAATAAGCAGATATTAATAAATTGTTATACTTTGAGGTGTTGAGGAGACTTGTGTTCCATACTGCTGAAGTCAAGGTCTTTGAGCTCCAGTTCCAGCCCGATGATATCGGCGACTATCCTTAACAGGTTCGCCGGCGGGCTAGCGTCTATTTTGTACAATATCGGTGCCATTTTGTTATCTGCATAGAAAGAATAAATGTTTTCCATTATACAGGGTAGCTGATAAATGTGTAAAAAGAAACCATAATTCAACAAATGATTTCATTTTTTCACGCTAATTTTTCAAATTGTAATTTGGTGTTGTTTTAATCATGAATAAAAGCATAATTGTTTGATGTTTATACTATACTAGTTTTTGCCAGTGGCTTCACTTGCGTAATATATAATACATAAAACCTTTCTCTTGAAAATCTGGGGAGTTTGTTGCGCCACTTTTTTCCAGCTGAAGCATTAGGAAGTGGTGAAGGGCCTTTTGAGGGACTGTCATAAGTAACTATAACTTTTGATTTTGAATCACTCTGTCTATTGACTAAAACTGCATTAAAATCCGTTGCGTAGTTTAGAAGATCTTAGTGTATACAAACACGAATTGTGACTTTGTATTTATACTATGTAAGGAAGATGCTACCTGTTATTTGTACGCCATTAAGGCAAAACAAGACTGACATAATTTAAGTATCATCACATACACGGTCGTGTTTATACAAGCATGATCTTGAACGAATCTTTAATTAATTAATTCATAAATATCCATATGGACCGACGGCGACTATCAAAGTCAAAGTCAAAGCATTTATTTCAATTAGGCCCAAAAAAGGCACTTTTGAACGTCAACTGTTACATGAAAAAAAGAATAAAATTGATTCTAGTTGCCCCTTCCAAAAAGTAGATTCGTATGGAGAAGAATGGGCAAGAAACTCCACCGTTACTCTTTTAAAATAGTTTTCAGTATTTATATACAATATTTATACAATTATATAAAATATAATATATATATATATTTTTTTTATTATTTTTTATTATATATATATTTTATTATATGTGAAGACGATGCACCTACAGTAAAAATTACCATACCACAGCAGGTAAAAGAACTGATAATGAAGCAATGAGAGACAAATTGATTATATGATAGATACATGGTGCTCACATATTTACAAAAACATTGTAAAGGCAATAATACGAATTTCCTAATATATTTACAAGTGTATGAGTTACAGTAATTACAAAATGTAAAACAGTGTCAAAGAAGAAAAAAATTAATAATATCTATACAATTAAGTTATCAACCAGCAGCCTAATTGCGGAACACATTTAATTTCTGAAAGCAATTCTGAATTTAAACAAACTCCAGTCGATTTCCGTGTCCTTAATCGGAATTGTGTAACTAAAATTAAACAAATTCTGCCAAATTGTATAGGGAGGGTACCAAAATCTTACCCAATCGTTTTCATATATGCGTTTTGTTTCATCAATATGAACTATTTGCTTGCGAATAATTTTACAATAATATGACATTGTTTTAATGACAACTGATGGTCTACTACTGCTTATAAATGAAAAAGTACAATGATTTCTTAAAAATTTAAAAACCAATTTATAAAACACTTTCTACCAAAAACTACCATAATTGAAAAACACAACGAAACGTTATTATCTTCACGTTTTAGTTATCTGTGGCCAGTGGAAAAATAGTAGAAAAGCAGGGTTGTCAACTTATTGAGATTTCCACTAATCCCGGGTTGGTCGGTATGGACACCGCAACTGGCGGACTATTTCAACTATTTGTTTGTAGCTGGTGGTTTTGTTTTGGTTAGTCTAATTTGACTTTGGCTTTGACTCGAGAAAATATTATATTAACACGATACTGGCAAGTGGTTTTATTATTTTCAAGAAGCCTGTGGCACTTATGATTATTTTTAAATGCCGAAACCACATTGGATACAACGTTGATTTGGAAAGATAGTTTAGCATGACAAATATAGTGAATAGCGCCAGTGTTAATATCGAAAAACGTGATTTTGAAAAAATATGCCATTCGAGCCTACTTTCGGCATAGTAAAATTAACCATTATTCCATTATTGTGTAGCTAAAAATCAAACAAATAGTTTCACTTACTTTTCCAGTAATTGTCGTGTTATATTATCTATAGTAATTATGTTATAACAAAGACTATAATTATAACATGATAAGTTTTATTTCATCCTCAAAACGACGACCGAATGACAGTAATACGAATAAATAATATAAAATTTGCGAATATAGTTTATTTTAGAAGAACCACCATCAGTGAGAAAAACATTGACTCGGGAGAAAAATTGGCAACACTGAGTAAAAAAAAACCACTATTATTTTGTTGAAAGTTGTTATGTTTTGCATTATATTTATTATTTACTATTCGCATACAGATACATGGGCTTGGGCCATTGAAAAGCAGTTTTGGAAAATTTCTAGTAGCACAACATTTAACTAAATATTCCAATTTGGTTTGGAAGATCTTTGGCAAGGAATAGGGCTCTGTCTTCGTTTTGTACTGGCTGCATTACGACTTACGCTGTTTTGCTCCAAAACGAAAAGGACAAGTCAATATCACCACTGCAAGTAAGTACACCAATGTAAATAGGAATTACGCGTGTAGAATTGATTATTGTAGCTGTAGGTACATTATTGACCAAACGGACAACCATTATTTTACTGTGTAGACTTCTGCAACTTATTTCTAGTTAAATTAATGATTATGTATGTCAGCCTCACATTCTAACAAATGAGATATATTGTTATTTGATATTTTTTTATGTATGTAGATGCTGATGCAAACTAAAATAACCACTAAGTAACCAAGTAACAACAATACATTAATCATATTTTCGCAGAAGGTGCTACAGCTGAATCTACATGAATGGAACACTTCCCTACCAACATCAAGCTAGTTGACATACAGGGGATTTTCCTACAAAGAATTTGCTGGCAAGGCTGGACATAGAAATACAATCTTCTGTATCAATCATTGGAGGTGAGCCTTTTGTCACAGTTAAGAACAAGAGTTAAGTATGCTTTGATGGTTTGGTCTGGAGTGGATGAATGATAGGCGGCTAACAACAAGTATTTACAAGGCAGATGTGACTGGACACGCCAGAACACTGGGACACCCTAGGAGGACATACCTTTTTGGTGCTGTTCAGAAAGGTCAGGTGCATAGTACTGGTAACCGGCGTGTGTGTATGACCAGATGTATGAACGTGAACAAAGCAAAAACAGTGTGCAAGGATCGTAGGTGGCATTCTGTACTTTCTGCCTACCCCATGGGAAAAAAGCGTGAGTTTATGTATGGATGCTAAGAATCAATCGGCAACTCATAATTATGAATATATTTATTTAGGCAAATTAAATAAATCACATCATATATTTTGTGTATAAGTATTGTTTGTCATTCTAATTTAGTGTTATGTTCAATAAAAATAGCTGATCAATAAAAATTGGTGAAACAACTGCCAGCAATGACTAGGCCTAGAGCTTTTGCCCAGCCGTGGCTTGATGAAAGTCTAGTTAATGAGCCTAGTTTGCTGCATTATTTATTAAGCACTATAACTGAGCAGAAAATAATTTGATTTTGTTTTAAATCTGCAGGAGAGTCCTCGAGCGTTTCACCTATGAAGATTTGAAAGCAGCATGAATGATGCTTTTGCTATTTCCTTTGACCACTGCTGAGATCTACTTCTGACTGCACTGTTACTGCTGCTCTGCAACCACTTCAGTTTTTAAGCTTCTCAAGGGCAGAAATAGAAACCGAATATTGTTAAAGATAATAAATGTGTTTAGAAAACCATTCAATGTTATTTGAACAGCGATATAAACATAATTATGTACTTACTGTGTTGATTAAAAACAGTGTTAACTTTAATAGTGTTTCATTTATGAACTATATACCTAGGTACAAATAAAAATAACTTGTTATGAAATATTTACATAAGCATTAAGTTTTAAAAAAGAAATAAAGACTAGTTATGGACTATTAAAGTGATACTGTTTATAAAATAATGGTGTGTAACTTAATTAACTGGCATTCATTATCACCTTGAGGTAAACAGAAACAAATATATTATGGTTATCAAAAACAATCATTTTTATTGAATATAATTTACATTCAGACAATAGTATTTGTAAATTCTTCCTCTCCTCTTGCAGTATTTTCTTGTGGAAATCATTATTTATAATTTAAATACAGCTTAGTAATGTTTGCTGTAAGGGCACAAGAGAAAGTTTACAATTCTCCTGTTTAGTGTAGTTGACCTACCTGAAAGATAAAAAAGAATTTAAGTACATCCGCATCCTCCAACTGGATGATTAATGGATGATGGAATATCCATCATTATAATTTAAAGTCTGGTATTAGATAAAAAGATTGATGGATATAACTACATAGGTACATTGCTTAGCTTTATATGAAGCAAAACCTATTAAATGCGAAAAACTATTCTGAAGGGCGCCTCATAATAAACAGAAATAAATAAGTATTATGATGCTCTACAGTAACATTGAAATTCAATCTTTAGAAAACAATTTTGAAGACTACCATAGTCTGATGACATGAACTACAATGCTGATTATGTTCATATCCACCGAATGAAAAGAATAATACTGTTTGATTGAATTGATTTGCAACATGTGCAATAAACTTGACAGGGATTAGCATAATCTGCCTATATAGTTCCCACTGCTGAGACACGGGCCTCCTCTGTGAGACGGAGTGGGCTGTAATCCATGGACAAACAATTATTGACTTTGATATTCTTAAGTAACTATTATTTAACAATAATGAGAAAAACATTTAAGGTACATACAATATTTAGGTAGATAGGTAGGTACCTATAGTGAGCATATTCAATGATAAACACTTTTAAAGAAAATAATATTGAAAATTAAGTACCTTAAAACAAACATGTTGTGGAAATAAGTCTAAATAGGGTGTGTGTGCACCTATCTTTATTGAAGTCCTATAGAGGTAGGTAATCATTGACATTTACTGCTTCTTTTTTCTATTGTTGTTCCTCTTTGCCTTGATCGCTTATTGCTTTTCCAAATAAGTAACAGCTCAACTGGCTTGCTCAGCTTGCCATAGGTTAAGCTTATTACGATACGAGTTACGAATTTTTCTTTCGTAAATATGCCACAAATTTATCTCGTTTCTTAAATATCATGTAGATGATGTAGAATAACTTGCGGTCGCCTTGTAAGCACTTGTCACAGAAGAAAACTTAAAATTTTCCTTATAAAATCACCTCGCTCTTTCGATATTCATAATACCATTAATAGTGATTTATTATTGGAGTTTTACACAAAATCACATCCACAATTTATCAGGAAGACTATCACTTACATTTTTTCGCTATAATTTAGCAGATTTTACGTTTAAATCCTAAAATATGTGGAACGAAAAACGAAAGCGACAACTAACTTGCCTTCTGCTTCAATACAACTAGCCGTTGATTTCATGACAACGATTGAAGCAAATTGTCGCTTGTCAAATATGTTACGCAATTCCAAAAATAGACGTTTGCCCATTTTTTCTTGACATATCGTTCACTCTTTATCGTCCAAACCGACTAGCCGTTGGTTTCACACTTTATGGGAGTAACGCAATACCAAATTCGTAATTTTAAACAAACTGCGATAAAAACGAAACAAATTAGTCTCAATCATTTGCCAATAATGTGTTCCGCAATTAGGCCGCAGTTTGATAAACTCTAAGACAAAAACATTGCAAAGGCAAGAATACGAATTTCCTAATGTTTTTACAAGTTACAAGTCAGTGTATGAGTTACAGTAATCACAGAATGTAAATCAATGTCATAGAAGAAAAAATAAATATTATCTACACAATTAAGTTAGCAACCAGTTTGATAAACTCTAAGACTGTCCTATGGAGCGAGACCAGCATGTTTCCAAGCGTTCTTATCTTGAATGTAGTCCTCTAATTTGTAATAAGCTCGTTTACAAAGTGTACTTTTAATATGACTTTTAAACCTCCTTTCATTTAATTGCAATATATCAGAAGGTATTTTGTTGTAACATTTAACACAGTACCCCATAAAAGATGTATGTACTTTTGCTAATCTGAAAAATGGTTGATCTATCTTGTCTTTATTTCTAAATTATGTCCATCGCTTATTTTATTAAAAAGATGTACCTAGATTTTTTCTTACATACATAATATTTTCGTAAATGAATTGTAATGATTCAAGGTACCGTCATAATATTAATTCTTTTAAATAGTTCCCTGAGGGATCCGCGGCGACTAAGATTATAAATGGCTGTGACAGCTCGCTTTTGCAAAATAAAAATGGATTCAATATCAGCAGCCCTACCCCAGGCTACCCCACAGTAAAATGCTGTGGAAACGACATATGCTGTGGAAGTAGCTAAAATAGACCAAACGCGCGGTTTCTACATCTGTTAACTGTCTTATCTTACTACTATGGTTTGCCAAACCCACCGAACTACTCAAAATATATTAAAATATCGCGGCGAGATTTAATCGGCCTCAGGATTTTCCACGCAATGTGCTATTGACTTTAATGATTAGCCTTGAACGCTTTTAGTGATTAGCAGTCTAAGCGGACCTTACACAGTACTTAAGGAGGATGAACCAGGGAAGCCTGCCAAATTAAAATTTTCTTATGTTTTTTTGCACAGCAGTGTCAGGTTGTATGTTTAACTATAATATGATTCGCATCCGTAACAAGTATGTATTTACATAATTAAAATCGTCAATACTACCCACAAAATTCATTTCATTATCATCATCATTTCAGCCTAAATGTCCACTGCTGGACATAGGCCTCTCCCAATTTAGGGGGCTTTGCCATAATCGCCACGCTTGGCAAGCGGGTTGGCGATCGCATTATGGTGGTCAAGTTTATAGAGAACGCTTCTGCCCATTCTCTAGTAAGTTAGTCACCTCTTACGACACCCACGGGAAGAAATGCGATGGTGCTATTCTTCACATCCGGCATCCCACGGAACACATATTCATTCAATGGGATTCAATTCATATTTTAGAAAAAATTAACTTAGCGGTCTAACTTAGCACTTTTACCTTAATCCATAAATGCATGAATACTTGAGTCTATTAAAAATGTGAATTTAAATATGACACCATTTGATGAATACACTAAACGTATGTAGGTAGTATCTGTACACTGTTCATTCTGTTTGTATTTCGTATTATGTAACACTTGTTTTTTAAGCAGGTATTACCTAAATCTGTTTGATAATGACTTCGTGATATCAACTATTAACGTGACTAGCAATATTTGGCAACGTAACTTATCTAAATGATTATGCGTAATAATCCCAAAAGTATTATCTTTTAATCTGATTAATACTTTCAATTACAAACTGTTTGAATAGGTACCAAAAAAAAACACGGTACCTATAAATGCACATTTTATCTAGAAATTACATGGTTAGTTGACTATCTATTAAGTAATTTCGATGTTATGTATAAATTACGAAAATTACGTGGACGGAGAAACGGTACGGTACTATGAAATTTGAAACAATTAAAGTTTATATGGCGAAGGAGTGCATTCAGTTAACATTTTGATATTATAATGCATTAGAAATACATACTTCCATTAAGTTTTAAACGAATTATGGTCGAATTTCGACAACAGGGCAACCACTAGCTTAAATAAATATTTAAATTATACAGGGTGGCAGATGGACATCGACACACAGACTGTAACCATGAATTCGGCACAAAATTCTGGACCACCTGGCATAGAAAATGTTCGTCGTTTATTAGACAAAAAATCACTAAAAGTGCAATAGCTACGCAGTTAAAATGTATGGAACAGCAACATAACAAAATAAATAAAAAAATCGACGAAATATTTCAAAGCAAGGATTCCAGAATCATGTACTGAATCCTTGGTAACGAGTTGCGCAATAAGGTTTTTGGCAACATATCGCACCTCAGCTCCGGTGCAACAACGTCACTTAAGCAAAAGATGTAATATTTGAGGAGAAAATTCCACATCCTATTATAATGTACTGAATAAAGAAATTAAATGGTAATATTTAAACTACAACTTTGAACTTCATATTAAAGTTAAAACAAACATTTAATAAGGGTACATTAGCTACTTTTTCTCATACTCATTGTCAGATAAATTTTGACAAAATTTGCATAAGTGACGTTGTTGCACCGGAGCTGCGATATGCAAAGTATATATTTACGTTGCAAATATGAAACCGAACTTTTCTAAATATAGTCAATAAAAAAATACTACAATAACATGATATAACAAACCTGTTATTCACGACTTAACACAAATTATTCACGACTTGACGCAAACTATTCACGCCATAAAAAATTAAAAATAAATTTAAATTAATGCAAACAACAAACTTACCTACCGTCTGTTCTCAACGAAGTAATGATAAACACTAGCTGTTAGGTACATATATACCTAAAAATATATACGTATAATCTCAAGTGGATCGATAAAGATGGTCTTATATGTGGCTGTGTGATTTGTATAAAATACGATGATAACGCAAAAAGTTGTGTTATCATATCAATGATGACACCATTAACCCACCATTGAGAGTGAGTTGTGAATTTACGATATTTGTGTTTAATTGTTGACATTAGGTTAGGTACCTATTACATGACAGATATTTTGTGAGACCGGGCAGTAAGTCAAACTTCACATGAACATAAAAATTTCAACTCTCGGTGTTGAACTGAGTTCAACAGAGTGTAGCGCGAGTGAGTCTCAGCATGTCGAAAAAACTAACAGATCGATTTTCAACTTGAGAGTTCAACAGAGTGTAGCGCAAGTGAGTCTCAGCGCGTTGAAAAAACTAACAGATCGATTTTCAACTCTCGGTGTTAACCTGAGGGGTAATTGCGGAACTTTTTATCGCTAGGAATTGGTTTAATAATAATAATAATATAATTTATGTAGCAGATAATAGAATCCAATTTTGTTAGTACTTACAAACCTACACACCTTAAACACTAGTGTTAGTACACACATTTTAACATTTGGAAAATTATATATAATTATTATTAATAATGTCAAAACAATTAATAGTGATGTCAAAATAATTAATAGCAATGTCAAAATTATTCATAATAATCTCAAAATGATTCATAATAATGTCAAAATTATTCATAACAATGTCAAAATTACCATTAAAAACGTCAATACCACCATTAACTATGTCAAAATCATTAATAATCAAATAGAGACCAGACAAAAATGCAAACAGTACAGACAAGGACAACAACATTATTTCAAGGCACGGTTGAAGGAAATACTTGTGTTCTGGTCCAGTGTTCGAGCATTCGACCTTCTGCCCTATCAGCCACTGTGACCAAGAGGATGTTGGGGCTGCCCCGCACCCGCCGCATCAGAGAGGCGACACGCTTTCGCATGATTGCGTAAAAGTCGTCTATTCGCGCTTCTGCAAACATCCCTGATACGCTGCAGTGTCTAGGCAACCCCAGCGGCGCCCTGTATGCGTTATTGTACTGGACACGAAGGCTGTAAGCCCTCTGCGTATAGTCGACCCATAGACTGCAGGTGTAAAAAGATTGGCAGTATGCCCTAAACAGAGTAATTTTTACACCCCTAGAGCACTTTGCAAACCTACGGATCAATATATTGCTCCTGAGTCCTCCTGACTGACAGCGCCCTACGCTCCCTCTCCATGTCAACACTATCCGTCTGCGATGCCGTCACCCAGTGCCCCAGATATTGAAATAATTTTACCCACTCTAACGCAGTCCCAGCGAGTGTGACTGGCGGTACTTCACGGTAGCATTTAGTGCCTGCCTGAAACAATAGACACTCGCTCTTTTTCGAATTATATCTAAGGCCCTGGGCTTCCGCATATCGCTCACAAACAGAAATTAGTTTCCTGAGGACGCTGATCGATGGGGCCAGCAGCACCATGTCATCTGCGTAACTTATGTTATTAACGAGTGTTCCGTCAAAGGAACAGCCTACCATAGTCCCGCTGAGCTCACGAATCAGCCGATCTACGTACAAACAGAAGAGTTTCGGCGAAGTCAGACCTCCCTGTCTGACCCCGCACTCCAGCCTGTACGGATCGGATAGCGAGCCTGCCCACCTCACCATATTAGACTGATGGGCGTACAAATACCTAAACAACTCAATCCTCTCACTCGGAAGTGTTGTCTCTTCGTACAGCTTCTTCCATAAACACCATAGGACACCACATCGAAGGCTTTTGACATATCAAGAAAACACGCGTACACAGGGGTTTTTCTGTCCCTGTAGTATCTAACAGTGTGCTTGAGACAAAGAACAGCGTGTTCTGTTGAAAGACCTGCTCTGAAGCCAAATTGGGCGTCGTGAAGCGACAGATGTTTATTTAACTGCTTGTCAAGCACACTGTCCAAAACTTTGGCAATAATCGTAGCCAACGATATGGGCCTATATTATTTATGTCAGACGCGTCTCCAGTCCGATTTTTTATAATCGGCACAACTACGGTTTTCATTAAGCCACCAGGCAGGTACGTATGTGAGAAGCAGAAGTTGAAAAACATTGCAAGCACTCTGGGCATGTGAACACCAGCATTTTGTAAATGCTCTATGCTGAGAGAATCGGGCCCAGATGATTTACCGCGCTTCATGTTTTTCAACACTGCAGCTATTTCTTTAGCCGTTACCAATTCCATTGTTTCCGTTGTTGGTTCCCTTACCGGCAATGACTCTCCCATTAACCCTTTTTTTTTTTTTTTTTTTTGGATGGGAAATCATCAAATGACTTCTCCCGCTCTGGCAGACTTTTACTGACTAAAACCCACCCGTGTTCCTTCAGTTGCCCATGTGCCAGGGTCACGGTATCTCTTTCGAACAATCGCGCGACCCCGGCAGGCATCGGTCCTAGCAGACCCCTTCAGTGTTGCTGACATGTCTTTGAGGCGCGCGTGGAACACTACGCGCCGTCGACCCGAGCCTGGTCCTTACCGGGCGGCGAGCTACCCATTGCTCGCCACCCGCAAGCTCGCGCCTACGGTGGCCGGGAGTCTGCTATCGACTCCCGACGCCCGGGGCGTCTCCTCCTGCGGCGGCTAGGGACGTGAGGGCGTAGAGACTGCCACTCCCTCACGCGCCCCGCCTCCGCCTTCGCGAGCATTACTGCTTCGCAGAAGGAGGTGACGGCTTCCCATGCCCACTCGCTCCCAACCATGGCTCGCACCAGGGCCGGACGCGAGAGGTCGCCGCCGCCGATCGCCTCCACGAGGACACGGCGGTGCTCCGCCCAAGCAGGGCACACCTCCACCGTATGCTCCACCGTGTCCTCCTCCCATTAACCCTAAAGGGGCCTTCATTGAAAAATGAGTCTGAAAGAGATTGGCTATGGAGGCAGACTCACTAACACCCTCCACGCTCGCAGGAAGGCTCGACTTAAAATTCATAGTTAAACAACATTCATTGCGTTATTTACGTTGCTGAGCCGACAATTTATTCGAACAAATGACGCAATGGTTTAGAAATAATCTTCAATCCCATTCAGATTCTGATAAATGGTGCGTTTCGCAATTAGGTTGCAAGTTCTTTCGTCTTTGTTTTATAGATTTGGGTTAGTAACAACGCTGAAGAACGTCGCACAATCTACTCGAGTCGTTCTACAGTCGTTTCTCCAAGACACATCGCGATTAGGCCATGTGATTGCATTTAAGTATTTAATTTTAATCAGTTTACAGTGGGTTCATAATAACTGACAATAATACTAATTGTTCATGCGTGTCGCATTTGTGCGTCAGGCAATAGGGCTAGTCAAGGAAAAAATAGAAAAAATACAATGCGTTTCTGTCTGAATATCTGTTTCGCTATTTCATTTGAATAACTTCCCGAAACAGTAGTATTGTTTAGACACTATGCTAGCTTTGAAATCCTTATAAAAATAATCAATAGAATTAGCATAAGAATATTAGGTATTTAAATCTCGATTATGATTGTAAATATGATACTTGAACATCCCTAGCATCAGGTGGATTGACATTGATAGCTCACTACACGCTCACTTCACCCGGTGAGATGGTTACAGAATAGCACTGCAGATCGAATGTCAATTCTCGGTACTGGGTGCTTACTCTCGAATATAATTCCAATACATCGACATTGGAATTGTCAGTCAAACGTCAGTGATTGGCTGGACTCACTGAGTCTAGCCAATCCCTGACGTTTAACTCAACCAACTGACGTTTGACCAATGTTGATCTATTGGAATTATATTCGAGAGTAAGCACCCTGAGCAGTGCGTTGTAGATCCTGTGCGTGAAATAATCCTGCTGCGATATCTCTGTGTGAACGTCGACTAAAAACTACACACACACGTTCTTATGTGATTTTCCTTATGGATCATTGCCAACTGCATTTTGGAATAAATAATGGTACAACCAGCTAGAAAAACGTAAATTCTTGTCTAGTCTTACGATTTTCATTGCAATTTCGCTTTTTTCGAAAACAGAATTATACTGACGGTTAATTTTTGTTATAAAACCCTGGATGACTGCTGGCCTGGTTAGATGCCTACGTAATCGTGACAAAATGCACCGACAGGTCAGTAAGTCCCCTAACAATCTAATATTAAGGACGTCATATACGCGATATCGCAACTTCTGTAATTCCCTACTAAAAAAACTAAAGCGAGCCTATGAGAAAGCAGAATTTCTTAAAGCTAATAATAATCCGAAAGCTACATGGAAAGTTATTAAATCTATTACACATAGTAACCAACAAAAACACTATCCTTATGCTCTACTAAAATCATCCGTTGACCCTATCTTATCAGTAAATAATGTCAATAAATATTTTGTAAACATTGGTACGAACCTTGCATCAAAATTTGATTCTACCAGACCGTCCATTTACTCATCTTCGTCCCGGTCTCCAATTAACTCTCTAGTGATTCCGTTAGTTGATGAAGCACTTGTGATAAGTACAATCCAAAACTTACGCAGTGATTGTGCTATTGGATGGGACAACATCCCAGCAATCATAATAAAGCAATCTAGCTCCATTCTGGCTCCTTCCATTGCCCATATATGTAACTGTGCCATCAATTCGGGGGTTTTCCCAAAAGCTTTCAAGCGTGCAGTTATTCATCCAGTGTACAAAGGCAAAGCTAAAGACGATGTGTCTAATTATCGTCCAATTTCAGTGCTTAGCTCCTTGTCTAAGATACTCGAACGAATCCTCAACACTAACCTTACAAAATTCCTATCAAAAAATAAACTAATCGCAGACAACCAGTACGGGTTTCGTTCGGGTATCTCCACAGAGGATGCTGTCTCTGATTTTGCCAACACACTGATTGATAAACTGGATACTCGCCTTAAATGCTATGGTGTCTTCCTAGATCTAACGAAGGCCTTTGACACAGTTTCTATTCCCAGACTTGTGGCCAAAATGGAGCATATAGGAATACGTGGTGTGGCCCTAAATCTTTACACAGATTACCTCAGGGAGCGTAGTCAATGTGTTAAAATTGACTCCGTTATTAGTGACGAAGAATTTATCAATTACGGTATACCTCAGGGAAGTATCTTGGGTCCCACACTATTTCTGATATATATAAATGACCTTTGTAATTACCCCTCATTAACTGTGACATTTTTACCTACGCAGACGACACAGCACTTCTAATATATGACGAGACTTGGGACAAAGCTAAACATAGAACTGAACTCACCTTGCGATCGGTCATGGAGTGGCTTTCCACTAATCTCCTGACGCTCAATGTTTCGAAGACCAAAGTAATACAGTTTCTTCCACCAAATTCACCTACACCGCCAACGGATTCAACCAATATAACAGCGCATATTTGTCATGATTCCTCACCATGCAATTGCCATAGCCTTGATATAGTTACGAATATTAAATATTTAGGCATTCATATCGATAAGAGGCTAGATTGGCGTGTTCATACGGATACTCTTTGCGCCCGGCTTCGTAAACTTATTTATTTATTCAAAGAGCTCAGACATTCGGCCGACATTGAAACAGCTTCACTTGTATACCGTTCCCTTTGTGAGTCGATAATTACCTACTGCATTCCAGTGTGGGGGGGGACTTTCAAAACCGTGATGCTTAGGGTGGAACGAGCTCAGCGGGCTGTCCTCAAAGTCATGTATTTCCGCAAAAGGGACTACCCAACTGCCCAGTTGTACTCTGAAGCCCAAGTACTCACGGCAAGAAAACTCTATGTCCTCCGCACCATCTTACGTCGACATTCCACGATGCCGCTTGATACAAATCTATCCAACCGGCGGACTGGTTTTCCTGTCTGTGGATATGTTCAGTGTCGTTCTGCGCTTGCCCGACGGCACTATCGTGTCCAAAGCTCGCAAATTTATAACAAAATCAACGGAAAACTATCAATCTATAAACTTACAATGCATAAGGTCAAGCAGAGTCTTAAGCCATGGTTACTTTCCCTCAACTACGACGAAACAGAGCAAATTCTCACGTCTGTTTCTTAATACCAATTGTCACCCTATGAGTAATGAGAGACACGTACACACGCACACCCACACCCACACACCTTCACACCTTCACACACACACACACACACACACACAAAACACACACACACATACACGCGCGCACACATACAATCACCAGGCATTTTTAATTATTAATTATTTATTATTATTTTCTTTTTTTTTTCCTTTGCAATATTGTCTTATTTTGGTCTTTTGTTGTTTTGTATTTCTAGTCTATTTATTATTGCATAAGATTTTCAATAGTGTTTCCTCCCGGGAGAGGGCACTGGCACTTGTAACACAGGTTAATCACCTAGCACAAGTGTCAGGGACTTCACATAATTGTAACAATCCTTTTCTTATGTAATAAAGATTATTATTATTATTATTAATAATGTAGTTAGGAAATGTTAGGGAAAAATAATAAATAAAGTTATTTTTTTTTTGTTATTTATTCAATATCATTGTTTCTTATTTCTCTGCCAGGCCGCTTGAGCAACTTCTCCGAGGATTTTACAACCAGGAATGAGGATTTTCTTAACTGAAGGGTGTTCTTCTATAATAGCCAGCCACGCAGCGGTACGGGGGAATCTGAAATAAAGGGACAACGTTATAGTTCAACATTAAGGTCAACCTCAACACAACTTTGATTTTGCTTTTTTCGAGCAAAAATTTGACTAGACAAATTCTGTGCACCACATCGTGGTGTGACAATATGTGCAACCAACAGAACCAAATAATTGTTTATGTTACATACTGTACAATTTGACTTTCTCACATAAAGCATAGTAAATACTAACTTGGCAGCATCTAGTTTATAAAACATGTCCTTGAAGGATATAGCGGTAGCTGCGACGCTAAAGTCAGCGATGGTCAGGTGGTCAGCGGCGATGTACTTGTTCTTCGTGAGGTACGCCTCCACAATGCCGAACGCCTCTTCAATGTCCGCCTTGTGCTTCTCTTTGGGGCCATCGAAGTCTCCGAATAAAGCTGGTAGCTGTTAAATAATATGATATTATTCATACTATAGGCCGTCCCAAAAGAATCTGATAATAATCAAAACAAATGGATCAGAAAACGTAACTGTCAATGTCAATTTGTAGTTACTACGGGTGGGCCAAAGTTCACCTAAATTTTCAACTCCGATAATTGGAAATCGGAAGGAATTTTATTAAATGCACTTTCATGTAATACTCACAACAATAACTTTGAGCCTGATGAAGAACACGCCAACGTTGAAGAACATGGCCTGGTCGACGAGAGCGCGTGTGCGCACGTCGCTCGGATACAAAGACTCGCTCTTGTTACCTCCGTACACCGCCAACAAGTACTTCGTTGCAGCGTGACTGGAAAAAACAATAGATATGTCTCTAAAATCTATAGGTATTTCTCAAAACAAGGCTTTAGAACAAGGTTTTGAATTTAGTACTTAATTTCTTATTAAGAATTTAAACTTATTAAAATAAAGTTCAAAATAGAATATCAGACCACCATCCAATGCTACTTTACCAGTCGCATTTGATACCTCAATTATTCTAAAGATTGTCACATTTATTGATTCATTTACCACAGCACGTACATATACTTACAAATAGTAAACCATACGGTAATATTCTAATATACATGCCAATTATAGGTAAACACTCAATCGCATTCAAACCTCTGGTAGTTTTTGGGTGTACCTTTCAAATAAATAAATAAACAAACAAAATCTTCCGCTTTATTATTAAGTAGTGTAGATTTTATCGGGCGCGAACGGTCTCTTTCTTTCTTAGCATGTATGGTTTAAAGAAGGAAAATTACAAGAAATCTTACCTTTCTGAGATGACGAAGTCACCATCCACCAACGTTGGTACTGTGCCCATAGGATTCAGCTGTAGAGTAAAAATGATCTATTATTAAGTTATATTAAGGAACGTTATTTGCATAAAATTGGTTAATACATATATAGGATGCTACACGATTATTCATACTGAAAAGTAAAAACACACTGTTTCTCAAATCGTCACAATTTAAAGATTTTTTGCCGTCTTCCACAAAGAGGTTCTTCTTTATTCTACCCATAAGTGTGTATCTGTCACCGTCAAATTGTAAATACCGTTAGATTACAATCTAACGCATAATGCGTTCTCACGTACATGACGTTCAACCAATCAGCGCACGAGGTGCGTTTCGTCGCATGCCATTTCACAATTTGACAGTTGACGGTGTCATATACAGGGTGTCCAGTAAATAGCACGACATACTGCAGGGGGTGATAGCTTGGGTCACTACCTATCAATACAACACAATATATGTTCAGCAAAATTTTACTTAATTTTTTTCACCACGTGATAAGAAAATAGTTCTGTGCAAATTTAAACAAAAAATATTATTTCTTGAAAACATTCTTGTCTTTGATAGAAAAAAGACTTATCAATGAGTAAAGTAACTATTCACGTATAATTTGATGTAAAAAAAAGTACTAGAAAAGGATTTTTTCATTACGAGATGCTTAAAAATCTGTTTCAAGGTAGAGATTTTTCGGTATTTCGGAAAATTTTGTAAAACTGTAAATCCGTAAGATTTTGCTGAACATATATTGTGTTGTATTGATAGGTAGTGACCCAAGCTATCACCCCCTGCAGTATGTCGTGCTATTTACTGGACACCCTGTATATATTCTCAAAGTTTGTGGACCAATTTTCAAAATTAGGTTAAGGCATCGACTGGGCTATAATTAAAAAGAAATGACCATTCAGTCATCCAGTCTTAATAAGCATATATTAATGAATAGTCATACGTTGAGGTGTCGAGGAGACTTGTGTTCCATATTGCTTAAGTCGACGTCTTTGAGCTCCAGTTCCAGCCCAATGATATCTGCGACTACCCTCACCAGGTTCGCTGGCGGGCTAGAGTCTACTTTGTACAATATCGGCGCCATTTTGTTATCTGGATAGAAAGAGAAAGAGAGAGAGTTTAAAAGAAATGTTTTCCATTATACAGGATGGCAGAGAAACGTGTAAAAATAAACCGTGATTTAGCACATGATTTAATTTTTTCGATACATTCATTCATTCATCGTCATTTCAGCCAAAAGATGCCCACTACTGGACATAGGCCTCCCCAATTTGGGGGAGTTTGCCATAATCGCCACGCTTGGCAGGCGGGTTGGCGAGCGCAGTTTGATGGTAAAATGCATAGAGAATGATGCTGCCCATTCTCTAGTAATTCCCTCTCTTGCGACACCCACGGGAAGAAATGGGATGGTGACGTCCGGCATCACACGGGACACATATTCATTCAATGGGATTCATTTCATATTTAAGAAAATTTCAACTTTTCGGTCTAACTTAGCACCTCTACATTAATCCATTAATGCATGCATACATGAGTAATTATTGTAATTAAGTATATTAAAAATGTGAATTTAAATATGACATCATTTGGTGAATAAGCAAAACGTACACTATTTATTCTGTTTGTATTTCGTATTACATAACACTTGTTTTTTGAATAAGTATTCTGTTTGATATTTACTCCGTGATATCAACTATTATCGTGACTAGTAATATTTGGCAACGGTAACTTATCATTATCAGTGCATTGTGGCGTTCCGCGCATAAAGGTACCAAATGTCGGCATTTAGTTTCCGAGTTATTTGAGTTTTTGTAAAATCGGGTGAAAATATGGCATTTTGTGATTTTTATTGTTCTACAACAAAGATACAATTAACATCTACAGACAACATTTCTAAGCACATTTTTTTTAAAAGGAAATGTTTAGTAAAAATGTACTAGATGTCGGTAGGTCTTATAAAATGTCGATATTTTCATAATTATTATGTTGAGTTTTTGAATTTTAATACTATTTGTATATTGGCAGTACGGTTATGTTAGTGATACATTGATGCATATTGTTAGGCGTTAGCCAGGAATTGCCGAGAGTAGAATATTTTTTTTTTGTAACCTTTACTTTTAAACTCCATTTTCTCGAAACTGGTTTTTTTTTTCAGAATTTCAAGTTTGGATGTCAGTTACTAAGCAAGTAGTAGGAAAATTATTTTTTTGTCGTCTGCATAATAAAGGGACTCTTCTAGATTCTACATCCGGCTTTAACTCAATACTTCCCTACTGGTATGTACCTTTATGCGCGGAACGCCACAATTATTTATAAACGGTTTTAATACAAAATAGAAAACACAGTAGGTACCTTTAAATGAATAGTTGATCGGGAAATGTAACATTATATAGATAATTTTAACTGTTGACTAGGTATATCGTAAGTATTTTCAATGTTATTGTGACCTAGTTTTAAATGTAGGATAGCAAAAACATTGTACCCCTTTTTACTAAAATTACGCGGGCGGAGGAGTATGAAATTCGGCACATCAAAAATTTGAATAAAGAAGGATTGCAGAAAGCTAAAATTTTTCATATTATATATATACATTAGAAATACATTCCGTTTTAAATGAATTAAATGAATTATCGGTCGAATCTCGAAGACTGGGCATTACTAGCTTCTGTAAATGATTGAATTATACAGGGAGGTACGTGGATATTGATCGTGATTTCAGCACAAAATTCTAGACCCCCAAGCGTAGAAAATTTTCGTCGGTTATCAAATAAAAAATCAGCTGTTTCATAGAAAAGTGAAATTTACGCAGCTAAAATTAACGGAACAGCATTTTTTTTAAATGTATGATTAAATATTTCTGAATCCATGGTTACGGGTAGCGTAATGAAGTATCTGGAACCATATATAACTATGTACTTACGTTGCAAATATGAAAATCGAACTTTCCTAAATAAAGTCAATAAAAAAAATACGATTCACGAATTAATACAAATTATTTACGCCATAAATATTTAAAAAAAAATTTAATTAATGCAAAACAGAAAACTTACCGTTTGTTCACAACGAAGTAATGATAATCACTAGTTGTTAGGTACATATATATCTAAACATATATACGTATAATCTCAAGTAGAATGATAAAGATGGCCTTAAGGCTGTGTGATTTGTTTAAATTACGATGATGGCGCAAAAAGTTGTGTTATCAATGATGATTCTATTATTAACCCTCCATCGAGAGTGAGTTGTGAATTTGGATTTTTGTGTTTAATTGTTAACGTTAGGTTAGGTATTACCTACACGGCAGATATTTTGTGAGACCGGGCAGTACGTCGAACTACACATGAACATAAAAATATACATTGGATTTTCAACTCTCGGTGTTGAACCAAGCACTGAGAATTCAACGCGTACCTACCTGAATCACAAGATCTGTCTCTTACACGGTTTGTCCACGGTCCATCCGCTACCGTCAACGAGACACGAGACTATTGGAACCGAGATGGACGTCCCGGTGACGGTGGACACGCGGCCATGGTCAATGTATGGATCACTACTTCGGATCGTCTTTTCGTTCTCGACGACGTGCCGTTGCCGTTGACGTAGCGGTGGACAAACGGCTTTACTATCTCGTCTCAAAAATCTGGGTTGTGTATATAGGATAGACTCTGCATATTATCATCATTAAATGGACATAGGTCTTTCCCAATGGGATTGTCATAATCGCCACGCTTGGCAGGCGGGTTCGGGATTGCAGTATGGTGGTAAAATGCTTATAATCCAGTCAAAATAGACATTTGACTTAGCCAAAATTCGCATAGAGCTGAAAATTGCCAGAGACGTTAAATACATCATTATAAATGAAATATCAAAAATCCCCTTCGATCCTACTTCTGCAAAAATTTTTATTCAAGGTCAAAAGTATAAAATTAAGGTTTTTTCCATTTTTCTCGAAAACAGTAAGTATTATCGTGAAAATAGGTCGGACAAAAGTTATAGATCATACAATTCTCTACAAAAATGGTCAAGTCACTTTTTCTCTTACGACTCACCATTCGTAAGATATCGCGGTTTTAATCATTAGAAAATTCATATTTTACATAATATGCACTAAAATGCAGCTTGTATACGTCACCGGACGTTCAATATAAATGAAAATAAGAAACTATTCGTTTGTGTTACTTACACAATAAAACTTGTATAAATTAAATGAGGATTTTAAAATATAAGACTATACTGTCAGTCCCTAATTCCCTTCGTCGGTAACCTTGAGTAACATCTGCTAGCTACGTCATTGTTCGAGTGTGGAGGGTCGCATACCTGCTTATTTTTGAAGAAAGTAAATGAAATGACTCAGTATATACTGTTAGTTTTGAAAATTCCTGTGCAGTGAGCAGACGTGCATATTGGTAATATTTTCAATTTTAATTTGTGCTGTTAAATAATTTAAACAAAATGTCAGAAGTTTGTTTCATTTGTGATAAACCTTTGAAAGAAAGTGAAGTTGTTGTTGTTGATCGTGGAATGAAGACTTTGATTGATGCAAGTGTTGAAAGAAATGATAATTTTTTTGAATACTTAAAAGACAAGCAATCTGTGACAGTCCACGTGCAGTGTCGTAAAATGTATACTCGAAAGAGTAGTATTGTTGCAGCTAAAAGACAGCGTGAGACAGAACAAGGTAGTACATCCACGATAAGTCCACCTCATACTAGAGCACGAGTAAGTGAGCCAGACTTCAACTTCAAAAAATATTGTTTATTTTGCGGCGATGAAGCAAATGAAGAAGCTGAAAAGAAGAAAGCGCAAAATGCTCGTCGTAAAATTTATAACGTATCTACACTTGAATTTAAAGATTCCATTTTAAAGGTAGCTCGGACTCGTTCTGATGACGCAGCAAAAGCTGTTATTGCCCGCATTGAGTATGAATTTGACTTAGTTGCTGCTGAAGCTAAGTACCACAATAACTGTTATAATATCTTTCTGAGGCCTACTACAGGATATAAAGTTGGTCGTCCCGAAGATGATTCAGTAAACTTGGCGATGGAGGAAATATTTCAGTACATTGAAAATAATGATGATTGCCAATTTTCATTACAAGAATTAAAAGATATCGGCAAAAATCCAACTATAGATAATAAAACAATTAAAAGAAGATTAAAGTTAAAGTATGGTGATAAAATTATTATAACTGAGAAGAAAGGAAGTTTAACAATTATCTGTTTTATTGATAATCAGTACGATATTCTTAATAAAGCTTGGTATGAAAATAAAAAACAAAATACAAACGAAGAACGATTCAGAATATTGAAAGCTGCTGCAGCAATTATTCGAGAGGATATTCAATCTGTAGTGATTGATAATGATAATTATCCCCCGCCGAGTCAAATGTTTGAAAATATCAACAGCGATATTCCGGAGTCCTTGACTTATTTTTTGGAGCAAGTAATTTTAAAAAATCGACGATTTAAATTAGATCATTTGAAATTAATATGTACAACTATCAGCCACTGTATAATGACTGCTGTTCGGCCTAGGTCTTTCAAATCAAGATTGCAATTGGGTTTATCAGTTTTTTTTCATCGACGATTTGGATCAAAACGTCTTATACAGATTTTTTCGTCTTTCGGATTGTGTGCATCATATAATGATACTATAATGTATGAGGCAGCAGCAGTTCTGCATCGTCCACCGCATATTTTGCCACCAAAAACTGGCACATTTATTCAGTATGTTGCAGACAATGCTGATATAAATGTACATACTTTAGACGGTCATAATACGCTTCACATCATGGGGATCATTAAAATTATTACTCCAAAAAGTTCAGTTATAGCAGAAGAGCCTATATTACGAAGTCAAGCCAAGTACATTACCTCATAGGTGGTGCGGAAATGTGTGCTATTATGTAAAATATGAATTTTCTAATGATTAAAACCGCGATATCTTACGAATGGTGAGTCGTAAGAGAAAAAGTGACTAGACCATTTTTGTAGAGAATTGTATGATCTATAACTTTTGTCTGACCTATTTTCACGATAATACTTACTGTTTTCGAGAAAAATGGAAAAAACCTTAATTTTATACTTTTGACCTTGAATAATTTTTTTTGCAGAAGTAGGATCGAAGGGGATTTTTGATATTTCATTTATAATGATGTATTTAACGTCTCTGGCAATTTTCAGCTCTATGCGAATTTTGGCTAAGTTATGACTTATTTTTGTCTATTTTGACTGGACTATTAGGCGCTGTCCTATTGCCATCGCTCGCGCGATTGTGCGATGCGATTTCATTGTGCGATGAAAACGATCGCGCGATGAGAAAACGTATGTCCTATTGCCATCACTCGTGTGATGATGTGACTTCATCGTGCGATGAAACCGATCGCGACGAGTTTTGTCCTCTGCGAACACTCTCGAAATGGCTTTTAGCAAAGATGCATTAGCGTTTCTGCTGTCGAGCAATATTTCTTTAAGTGTAAATAATATTAAAAAAAGAAAGCGTAGACCACATAATATACTGTATAAAAACAGAAATCGGCGCGGTGTATTTCACAACCAGTATTTCGACATACGGAAAAATGAAGAAGATTTTTACGAATATTTACCCCCTCCCTTGCCTCCTCTCTGCTTGGTCGCGCGAGCCGGCGATCGCCATTCGGACATTTAGTACTGATCAGTATGTTTGATCGGACGATCGTACGATCAATACGATCCGTCAATGATCGCGCGACGAAAATCAAACGATTTGGTCGCATCGCATGATCGCACAACCATCAATAGGACATTCACTAGATATCGGTATGTTTGAACGCACGGTCGCACGATCATTTTCATCGGACGGATGCATGATCGCGCGAGCGATGGCAATAGGACAGAACGGTACTGCTCATTCTCTAGTACGTCCCTTATTCACCGTCTACGACACGCACGGGCAGAAAACGTATGGTGCTATTCTTTACACCCGGCACACCTACATAAAATCTGCTGCTGCATATTATGTCATGTCTGTATTGGTTGCCTGCTTGAATCGAATTAGCGATCGAAGCGCGTAGTCAAGTAAGCAACCACTGCGCCAATAAACCCGCATATTACTTTGTAAGTTTTGTTTCCTGTCACTTGTTAGTAAGGGGCTGTTAAAACCGGACTAGCAGCGTTTAAGAAATTATTTTTACTATAAAATATTAAATGGAAGAAACAAATTGATAAGCAATTTCAAGTTACTCTCACTTTAAAAATCCACGATACGTGATTTCGATCGAACTGACCGCAATGTACACACTGATTTATAAAGAATATAGATTTAACATCTCGTTCAAGGCCAGTATGATCACTACTAGACTTCTAATTAGTACACAAGTCGCGTGTTATATTTAATATTACCTACATTAACCGATTTTCCTCCACCGAGTATCCTGGAATTTGTACTAATTCTATAAAAAAAAAGTTTTTTTTAAAATTAGTCTACTTGCCCCACTTCTGAGCAAAGTCCTCCCATCAAATCCCTCCAGGCATCCTTTTCCAGGGCCACCTCGACCCAACCCTTGCAATACGCTTCCAGGTCGTGTCGCCACCTCTTCCTGGGCCGGCCTCGGCAGCGGCGCCTTCCATCCTCAGGCACCCACTGTGTGGAGACTATTGCCCAGTCGTCAATCTGCATGCAGCTGGCGTGACCTGCCCAGTCTCATTTTAGCCTGGCAGTTACGCTGCCTGTGGCTTACGTTTAGAACTCCCATTTTGGAGCATAGTGTGGTGTTTCGTATTTCGTTGGTTCGTGTATTGCATAAAATGTTGCGTTTCATGGCAAAAACCAAAGCCGAAATTTAGCGAGTCGGTGAGCGACAAGGTCTGAGCACCCTAGGTTAGGATGGGCAGGATACACATATCGATGAGTTTTCACTTCAGGGAAACCGGTAGATCACCATTCATTAGCGTCTTTACGGACCAGTAGCTTTTCCAAGCATTTTTGATGCGGCGATCAATTTCCTTAAAAAGTTATAGGACGTTTGGAAGGTGGCTCCTCAAAACTCGATATTACTGAAAATTTGGGTAGGTTTGGTAGTATCAAAAATAAAATGAAAAAGCCATATAGCTACTAAAATCCTTGATGACACGGATAAAAATGTAGAAAGTTCCTCTAAACATTGGTGTGATCCAACATACTATAAGTAGGTGTGTATATTCAGTAATTCCAAATATAGTAACGATTTAACATTCCTTATCACTTTAGGGTGTAGGGTGACCATAATTAATTCAAACTATAATCACAAACAGACTTTTATTTACACACGAATCTTTCTTCACCATTCAGTAGGTACTTAAATAATTTTACTAAATTCAAAGAATAAAAAAATAAAAATAAACTAAAAGGGTAAAACTATCTATAATCAATTATTCACTTATCATGTCAAATATCTAATAGGTTCTCTAATTTGTATCCATTATTTTCTCTAATCTCTTCTCTTTTTTACACGCTTTATATTAGCTTCACTTGTATGTTTGTATATTTGTATGTTTGTATATTTGTTTGTAACCGACTCCTTATAGCGCGATTTTGACCCACTTTAAACGACCAGATTTCATTCAAACTTTGCACACCTGTCAATGACCGATGACAATGCAATAATTTCATAAATTTGTGTCATTATCCTTGCCAGGGTTACCAGGACAGCAAAAAAACTGTCTTCAAAAACTACGCTAACATACGTCACAAACTAATTTGTGCCATTATCCTTGCCAGGGTTACCAGGACAGCAAAAAAAACTGTCTTCGAAAACTACGCTGATATACGTCACAAACTACGCTGACATACGTCTCAAAATTCGAAACACCCTGTGGAAACAGCCAAAAAATAGAAAATAAATAATAGTTTAAAAAACTTAAAAACACGCTTCCATTGAAAACCAAACTAAAAAGTACAAAATAATGGAAATAAATAATAGTTTAAAAAAACTAAAAAACACGCTTCCATGGAAAACCAAACTAAAAAGTACAAAATAATGGAAAAAAAGCGTGGGGTGCTTTTAAGGTATTTTTTTATTGATATCAGGCACCCCACGCTTTTTTTCCATTATTAATCCATAATATTTTCGTCGCTTATTGTCTTTCTGAGTGACCAAGTTGTTCCAATATAATTCGCAACGGATTTTGATGTCGCACAAGAGAAGACAGTGGCCCCGCAGTGGGTAAAGTCGAACTGTGGATGATGCTGGATTGAGGTCGGAGGAAAGAGACACTAAAACCAACTTAGAGATCACACATTATTTTGGTCAGCTTCTGTGAGGACCATGCAGATTAGTGTTCGACATGGTCTTGTAGGAGAAATTTACATTCTGTAAATAGGGCTTTCTCAATCTCTTTCTTACCCAAACTGTAGTCACATGTTTATTATTAGAATCTGACATGAGGAAAAAACAAAATTGCCAGTCATTAAATTATCAATACTACACACTATTTATAAAAAGGCCACTTTTTGTTTGATAATGAAATGATTAGCGATAATAAAATAATTAATGAAAGGATAAGAATGATCATATCTTTTACCCTATTCATACTACTGTTACAAAAGTGTGTGCGTGTGTCTGTTATCTTTTCACGTCATATTTTGATAAAATTTGGCACACGGATTGACAATGTCAAGTCATTGTCTGTCCGTGTGCCACATAGGATTTTATCTCGGTAGTATATAACACAGTGATATCATTTCAGATTGCAATTATATTACTGTATAATAGAGACTAACTAAACTAATACTAGAAATTTTGCGGACGCCGAGGCCTCCCATACGAATGGGAAGACAGTGGCCGAAAGAGTAGCTTGTGCCCAAGCTCGGTCGTCCATAGCCACATTTAAAATCGAGGTTAATGTATGCCGGATAATTTGGTCCATTCTGTCTAACAGGTGAGTGTGATTCCATAAATGGGAAGCGCGAAGGAAGTAAGTTAATTTGGGGCCGAACCAGCAATACCGAATTAAGGTGATGGCCGAATGCATGTTAATTTGGAACAATCTTTCCGAAACGTCATTGAAATTTTGGATTTTTTCGTCAATAAAAACGGAAAAGGAATTCTCGAAGATTGGAGACCCAAGAAGACGAAACAAACTTTTTTCAATAATTTGAATATCAGGAGCTATTGCATTAAATTTGGGAAGTGTCAGATGTCTGTCAGTATTGTCCGCTAAGTAAAGTTCACATTTCGAAAGGTTGAGATCAAGGCGAATGGAATGAAGTTCAAGTTTTAAGAATTTAAGATCATTTAAAACAGTCTCTACATCGCCTCCCAAGGTTCCGTCATCAAGATATCAAACATCAAATTTGGAATTTAGCTTTCGAATAATTGGATGATAATTATAATGATAATAATAATTTCTAAAAACCAGTCAAACATAGAATCTGGTTTTTACGTAAATTATTATTTTGGTACACGACCTATCCCAAGCGATTTCAATCGATTAATGGAGGGGTACGCAAAAAATTAACACTAAGCAAAATCGTGGGTCAACAAAATGTATTTTTTAAAAGGGTTAATTAACTTTAAGAAAATAACATTTACATTTCTATTTTTACGTTTAGTAAATATAAAAATAGAAACGTACATTATTGCACTTGCAAATTGATATCCCTCAGTCTATGAAAGTCTCGACGAAAACGTCGCACGCCATGCGGGTAAATAAAATGGGTGCTGAGTACTGAGTAGAAAGACGGCAGTTCTCCGTAGGGTCTTCTAAGTGATCACACCAAAACTGGGTAGGCGTGGGTCACAGGCTTACCAAGTTACCATGTCGTTTCTAACACATCGGCAGACCCAGTATTCGGGTTGCATCAAACAGTAGACAATAAATAGAATGTTCACACGAAAGATACAAGGAGAATCTATACTAATATTATAAAGCTGAAGAGTTTGTTTGTATGTTTGTTTGTTTGGTTGAACGCGCTAATCTCAGTAAATACTGGTCCGAATTAAAAAAAAAAATTGTGTTGGGTAGCCTATTTATTGAGGAAGGCTATATGCTATATAACATCACGCTATGATCAAAAGGAGCGGAGCAGCAACGAAAAATGGACGAAAACTGACAGGCAATTTCAAGCGACGGGAAGGGTCACACAGGAGTAAAAATTTGACGCGGACGAAGTCGCGGGCAGAAGCTGGTCTTTGATAAAGGGATCGAGAATCAACAGTACTATCAGAGGGTCTATTCAAGTAATTTCAAAAACGTTCACAAAGTCTTAATGTGTCAAAAATAGCTCGAGTTTCCATACCAAGTTTGACAAGTTTTTGACATTTGGCTGTCGCGGAGGTGAGACTGCGACTAGATTTTGAATTGATTCAGATTTAAACGATAAAGAGAAAATCTGACGAAAGAAGTACCAATTTTCATGGAAGAAAATTCTTAACATAGTTTTCTATTTCTATTGCGGAGACAGCTTTCTATAGCTAGGATATATTATTGAAATGCTTCCGATACCTAAATAACAAAACAAAATGTTGGTGTAGTAGTTCAAAATAAAATTCTGCCACGATGCGTGGCTTCCAAATCTGCAGCCCGGAAATATGTCAGAAAACTATTTGATATAATTTGGGAATCGAAGTTAAAATTCGACTAAAAATGTAGGTGAGTTTCCTGAAAAAGTTTGAAATAGAATTCAAAAGGGTTTAACCGTAGCAGATTAATGCTCCAATTAAGCATATATTAAGTATACCTATTCAAAACTATAAATATGACCTTTGTTAAAATTCAGTTATTAGGATTTGTATGTTATTTACATAGATATGGAAGAGGGAGGTCTTCTGTTAAATATATGTCCATACGTGAAAGAAGGTGAATAAAACTAATTTTTAAAAGGATTTTGAAAATGAACTCAATATTATTATAATAAAGCAATAGGTTCCTTCGATTTTTTGGTGCATCCACATAATTTATTTGACCAAAGGGTTCGTTTTCTCTGGCAGATTTTCTAAAATCCCACCATTTCCAGTATTTCAAATAATCACAGTAGAACCTAGCACATTTAGGTGAAACAGGCTACCTATATGGTTTAAAATAACACGCCTTCTTCGTACACAAAGTTTGGGAGTACAGCCCTGGGAGCAATTGTGCGTGAGTCAATGAAAACAACTGGAATGTTCGTGTGCGATGTTTCTTTTTCTCCACTGGCTACGGCTAAAAAAACACCGTTGAAAAATTAATTGAACTAGTTATTCGTCCAAAATTTCACACATAATTCCATTGCAACATCATTACATAAATTAGGACGGTTAATTTTAGACTTTAAGTTTGATTAGACTGTATCCCAGTCCAGGGCTCCTACACTCACAAAAGTTATCATATTCTTAGATAAAATAAATAAAAATCTTTTATTTTTCGTTATTTATTCAATTTTATTGTTTCTTATTCTTTTGCCAGGCATCCTGAGCAAGTTTTCCAAGGACTTTGCAACCAGGAATAAGCACTTTCTTGATTGCTGGGTGTTCTTCTAATCTAGCTAGCCACGCAGCGGTGCGGGGCAATCTGAAATAAAGGGACAACGTTACAGTTCAACAATCAAAGAAGGCCATAAGTGAAAAAGAAATACTGTGACAGTAAAAGTATTATCCAAACAAATATTTGTAGTGCAAGTCTCGCTACGCAACGTTGATTTCGCTTTTATAAAGCGAAAATCAGAGCAGAAAATTTTCACCACGTCGTGGTGTGCCAATAATATGTGCAACCAACAAAACCAACTAGGAGTTTATATTACATACTGCAAACCCCTCACATAAAGTTAAGTAAATACTAACTTGGTAGGATCCACTTTATAGAACATGTACTGGTAAGATATGGCGGTGGCTGCGACGCTAAGGTCAGCGATGGTCAGGTGGTCAGCGGCGATGTACTTGTTCTTCGTGAGGTACGCCTCCACAATGCCGAACGCCTCGTCGATGTCCGCCTTGTGCTTCTCTGTGGGGCCATCGAGGTCTCCGAATAAAGCTGGCAGCTGTTAAATAATATCGTATTATTAATACTATAGTGTGTCCCAAAAGAATCTGATGAGAATGAAAACAAATGAATTAGTAAACGTAACCGTGGATGCTATTTCATACAACTACCAAAGAATGACAGTTCTGATTTGAATATACGGACAATTTCAGTGTGTAGTCAAGTCACGAAAGTGGGAATTCTAGAGCCAGCTTAATACGTCACTTTACGGAAGTCCTGCCGGAATTCAGTCATCATGAAATCGAGGCGGCTCTTAAGCACCATAAAAATGGAAAAGTACCTAGTCTGTCCTGTTATGTCGGAAAACTCCAGAAGCAGGTGAAGGAGCGTGATAGTTATTTTCTTTTAAAAGGGGGAAAACCCCTTTAAAAGAACTACAGACCCAGTTCGCTTTTAGACCACGTATATAATAAGTTGTTTTCAAGAGTCGTCACGATTCGTCTAGCACGAAGACTCGACGAGTTTCAGCCACCGCAGCAGGCCGGGTTTCGAGGAAGACCATAGACCACACCTAGACGGTGCGGGAAATTTTACAGAAGTCCGAAGAGTATGATCGGCCGCCTCGATTTGCGTTTGTGGAGTATGAGAAGGCTCTTATCGAGAATTGATCTGAGTCTTTGCAGCGATGTAATTCAACTAGCGATAAATCCAACTGCTGAGATGCCTTTATAAAAATGCGACAATATTTAGTTATCTGTGCCTGCGTCGAGGAGTGAGACAAGGGGACTTAATTTTCCCAGTTTAGCTTCTAGAACACATCCGTTCTAGACGCTAAACTGGGGAGGACGCGGTTTTAACGTCAATGGCGAGTACATCTCACACTTGATAATTGCAGACGACATCGTCATAAGGTGATCCGATAGAGAACCAAAGTTGTCGACATAGCTCACAGAATTAGCAAGCTAAAGTTGCAATGGGCCGGCCACATATACCGTAGAACCGATGTCCGTTGGGGTATACGTATTCTTGAGTGGAGACTGCGAATCTGTAAACCTAAGGTAGGATGAGCTAGGTGGAGCGACGAATAATCACAGGGTGGCTGATAACAGCTGGGCATGCAATGGGAGAGGCCTATGTCCAGCAGTGGACTGTAGGCTGACTGTTGATGATGACTTCAAGTGATTTGTTTACAGCTACTTTCACGTAATACTTACAATAATAACTTTGAGCCTGATGAAGAACACGCCAACGTTGAAGAACATGGCCTGGTCGACGAGAGCGCGCGTGCGCACGTCGCTCGGGTACAACGACTCGCTCTTGTCGCCTCCGTACACCGACAACAAGTATACCATTGTAGCGTGACTGGAAAAAACAATGGCAATGTTTCTAAAAATATTTTCTACAAGCAAGTTGCACTAAGTTAATTTATTTGTGGGAGAATCGACAAGTCCAGAAACACGTAAGTATTAGGCAAGATAATTGCGTGCGAGTCGACTAATAAGACAGTTTTTAACAAAAAGTCATTTTTGAATTTCGAACTTGATTCCGACAAAGTTAAATTCTAACTTCTAATAACAAAAACTGACGTTTACTCGTGTTATGGTTGTCAATTTTGTTTAAAGAACTTTATGAATCGGAATAAAGTTCAAAATACGTAAATACGTACGTTAAAATACTTTAAACAAATATATAAAAAGAAGTTAAGCGTCCTAGGGTATATTCGGAAACTAACCCCTAACTGGTTTAACAGGGTTGACTATGTTGATAGAGTCGTATTTTACTACGAAGTCGAAACATGGAAAACATGGTTTAAAATATTATTTCGTCAAATATTGAAACATACGATGCAGGATTTTTCAAAACTCACAACAGAAAAACTATCTGGCACAGGATAAATGAAAAACATTGCCTCTTCAAAATGTTTATTTTACGGGCTCCAACAGCCAGGCTTTCTTTCTTAGCAGTTTTGGTTCAAGGAAGGATACATGAAGAATAGTTACCTTTCTGAGATGACGAAGTCACCATCCACCAACGTCGGTACGGTGCCCATAGGATTCAGCTGTAGAGAAAAATACATCAATTTATAATAATTATCAATAACTAGGTAAGTAAGTCTATATTTGCATAAAAATTCGTGTGCCATCTTTGAGAATCCGCCATATTGGATTATAGCATGATGTCTCATAGGCAACCGTGCAATCCAATTTATAGGAAAGTAAAACTGTTACTGTATACAATTCAGTAGCAAGATTTGACCCTGCCATACTAACTAACAAGGCCAAATATAAATAAATTATTGTAAAAATGTGGGAAAGGACTCTTGAAACTTATTACATTATAATTCGAATCTGGGACACTTGCGTGAAAGACATTTTCGCGAATGGACTTTTGCGCGAAAGTACACTTGCGATATAAGACATTTCTGAGAATGGACTTTTGCGCGAAGACACGTGCGCGAAAGCACAGTTGTGCGGAAAAATTGAGAAAATGAGATTTCTTCGTAATTCACGATTAGTGTCGGTGCTATTCTCAAAAATTTCTGGGCAATTTAAAAAATTAGGACCTAGACATGATTGACCTATAATTAGACGACCAATTCGTACAGTCTATTGCTATCAAGTTCGACTCGTGCTGTTAGGCATTTCAATTTTAAACCATTATTTATTGAATAATTTTACAGTATTTTTTTACCTATGGAGAGATTAAATCTTTATATTATTTTATGGTCATACCTTAAGGTGTTTAGGAGACTTGTGTTCCATACTGTCAAAGTCGACGTCTCTGAGCTCCAGTTCCAGACCGATGATTTCTGCGAGAGTCCTCAACGCGTTCCCCGGCGTGCTACATTCAATCTTGTACAGTATCGGCGCCATTTTGTTATCTGGAGAAAGGAGTACGTAATAAATACTTAATAGTAAAATTGAAAACCATTTAAAGTAAAAAATCAAAGGGTGGTCCCCTTAAATTTTTTACATACAAGAATGGTGTTTAAAGAATATGTGGTGTTAAATGTTATATGGTGGTACGCTGCAAATTCGATTCGCAAATATTTTTGTTTACTATAAACCTGATAGATATTTACTTCGTGATATCAATTGCCTAGCAATATTTGGCAACGGCATGATATCAATGCGCGTAATTACACATATTAATCGGATATTTTTCTATATATTTTAATCTGAATCATTTTATTTTGAACTGCTTAAAAACCAAAATATATATTATTATATGTGAAAAGTTGATATGTAAATGTGACGTTATATTTTTACTGAATTATTAGGTTATATACACCAACTTGTATGCAAAATCTCATCTCAATTGGTTAGGATAACTAACATAAACTCAGTTGCAACATTTGAACCCTCCATACTAGCTAACTAACAAGAAAAGTTATAAAAGCTTGTAAAAATGTGGTAAATATAAAGGAGTCTTGGAAGTCACTACATTATAATTCATGTTAAAAAACACATCATCATCATTCATCATTTCAGCCGTAAGACGTCCACTGCTGGACTTAGGCCTCCCCCAATTTGGGAGGCTTTGCACTAATCGCCACGCTTGGCAGGCAGGTTGGCGAGCGCAGTATGGTGGTAAAATGCATAGAGAACACTGCTGCCCATTCTCTAGTAAGAAAGTAGTAGTCTAGTAAAAACACGCTGTACCTCAAAATAAAGATTATATAAACAGATCGTATGTATTACATACACACTTGGTGTCGTTAATAGGGTATTTTCCACTTTTTTAAAAACTATTTAATTTTGAAGACTGTGAAGGAATATTTAACAGAAAAATATTTTTTTTGTAATTAATCTCCATTTTCTGCATTAGAAGTGATTAAAATCTAATTTATTTTCAATGGTTTTAAATTTACCGCCAAAACGCTCCGTACGATAACGTGACGTCATCTTTGTGTAAACACGATGTAAACAGTAGGTATTTCGATCAAGTAATTTCGTATCTCAAATGGATAGAAAATGTTATTACTGGTGTGTGGTGCCTCTGTGTACAAATACTTTTAAAAATGCGCCACATAAACTATTTATACCTACTCCGTAGCACAAAAATCGGGGTTGTTTGCAAAGAAATTTCCAACTATAAAAACATCTACTGTGGGCAGATTTGCACTATCGGCTTTTATAAAACCAGCTTCCATTGTATTTCCATTAATCCATTCCAAAAATCCTAAATATATCCTAAATCCACTCCGAGATTTACAGATCGAGCACAGACCACATACCTAAGGCAAAATTCAATACACACAAAAGTGACGTCACACGGTAAACGTCAGCGCACCGAGCGTTTTGGCGGTAAATTCAAAACCATTAAAACAAATTAGATTTTTTTCACTTCTAACGCGTAAAATGGACATTGATAAGATAAATTTTATTTTTCTGTTGAATATTTCTTCCCAGTCTTCAAAAAGAAACTGTTTTTAAAAAAACGGAAAATACCCTATTAAAAGTCAACAATTAGTTACGTACTATGTAACGAATTGTTGACTTAAAGTTAGCAAAAGTCCTGCCAGGGTTGCGAGATTCGATTGAAAGAGATACCGTGGCCCTGGCACATGGGCAACTGAAGGAACACGGGTGGGTTTTACGCCCTTCCGCTCCACCCAGAGCGGGAGACGTCATTTGAGGATAAGCCATAAAAAAAAGAAAAAAAAAAGTTAGCAACAGTAACATGCACTCATATGGGTCATATTTTTTGTAATAAAATATGTAGCCTAGTGATTTCAATGTTATGGATGAAAAGTTTTAAAATGTTTATATCTAATTAGTAATTACTTACTTCAAGACAGTCTACTCTAGACTAAGTTCTACTTACTAACACCTACTGTGGATCAAAAAGCTGTCTTTAAGACATACGTTACAAAAAAAGTAAATTGTAAACCGTTTCTTAAATATCAATCAAAGTCAACGATTATTTATGCTATGACTAAACACAAAATATTGAAGCCATAAATATTTAACGATAAATTTAAATTCGTGCAAACAGCAAACTTACCGTCTGGTCTCAACGAAGTGATGATAAACACTAGTTATTTCATATATATATCTAAAAATATATAGGTATGGAGATAAAGATGGCCTTATTTATATGCGGTTGTGTGATTTGTATAATACGATAATAACGCAGAAAGTTGTGTCATCGATGCTGATTAATAATAATAATAATAATAATAATAATTACTTTATTTCCAATTACACAATTTACATACAGGCGATAGGTTAATACTATAACACAACTGTTTTCAAATTGCATAAATCACTAAGTATCTCCACTGGCACCCAAGCTAAGATTAAACTTGTGTTATGGATGCCAGGGCTCTCTCTATCAATACGCTTTCCAATTTATACAAACTTGTGCGGAGTTATATTGGGTAAGTATAAGTACATATCGTTAAGTACAAAAGAGAATAAAGTTAAAATTAATAAAATAAAGAAACAAAAACATACTTTTGATTGATGAATAATAAAACAAAAAACAAAATAAAGAAGTATTAAAAATAAAATAATAGCCTCTCTCGGTGTAAGTTTAGTATGTGTATGTATTATGTGTGTCTGTAGTGTGTCTGTGTGGTGTGTGTGTATGTGGTGTGTGGATGTGTGTGTGCCATATGTTTGAGTTGTCTGAATGAGAGGAACTATTAAAAAAGCTTTCCTAGTAACTTTTCAGTCTCCTCGTAGGTAAGAGTCATAATCCATTGATTAATTTTCTTTTTACAATCGAATTTATTTAAACCATAAATATTGCATTGTTTGTTAATTGCATTATAAATTCGACTACCCAATACTCGAAAGTGTCTTTCAGCCAATTTAGTTCTATAACGTTCTAAAGGACAGACATATTTTGACCTAGTATTTGCCAGACGACCAGTATTGTGCTTGACAGAACCATGTCTGCGCAAGATGGTATTAAGCACAAAGAGCTGTCTAACGGTCATAACTTTGCAGTCTTGGTACAATTGTGCGGTGCTATAGCGGTAATGTTTGAAAGTCATAACTTTAAGAACAGCTCGTTGCGCTCTTTCCAGCTTTAGTATATACGTTTTTGGAGCACCTCCCCAAGTCGTTATCCCAAATGAGAGCACTGATTGACAGAGTGAGAAATATACCATTCGAAGTGTACTTAAGTCAGTACTATGGCGCAGAGTTTTGAAAATCGCGATTAGTTTCCTCACTCTGCCTGTCATGCCATCAATTTGCACCTTCCATGACATCAAGTTATCTATCATGATACCGAGGTACCTGACTTGTGTTGATCTGACCAGGGGAGGGCAGAGGCATTGGTCTAACTGTTCGTTGCAAGTGTGGGCTCTAATAACAAAAGAGTCATCCGGTCGTGTACAAGATTTAATTGAAAACGGAATATATTTTGTTTTATCGATATTTAATGTAAGGCCATTATCTCCTAACCATGACACAACGATGCCCAGCGCAAACTCCGCTCTCTCCTGGACTTCTCTCCAGTCTAGACCATGCACGAGCAAAGCTGTATCGTCCGCATATGTATATATGCTACAGTAAGGAATGGATAAGTTACAGAGGCTGTTTACGTATATCAAGAAAAGGGTAGGTCCCAAGATTGAGCCTTGGGGAACTCCAAATGACAGGAAGTGTTCATCACTGACGTATGAGCCAATTTTGACACATTGGGTCCTTTCATAGAGATAGCTCTCAAAGATTGCTAGCGCTTGACCTCTCACTCCTATCCTCTCTAATTTAGACAACAGGATAGGGACAGAGACAGTGTCAAATGCCTTAGATAAGTCTAAGAAAACACCTAGGCATTTAGACCTTATATCAAGTACCTTTACAGCACTATCAACAAAGGCGGCAACAGCGTCCTCACAGGATTTGTTTCTGCGAAAGCCGTATTGATTAGCTGACAAAATACTATGTCTTTCCATGAAGTTGACAAGACGACTGTTAAGGGCCTTTTCCAAAATCTTTGACAGCGCTGGAAGAACCGATATTGGTCTGTAATTATTGACACTGCCTCTGTCTCCACCCTTGTGAATAGGATGCACTATCGCTTTCTTTAAGGACCTCGGAAATACTCCCTTTGAGAAACATAAGTTACATATATGTGTGATAGGGGGCACGAGGAAGTGGCGGCTCATCTTTATCATTTTGGTTGAAATGCCATCCCATCCTGCAGCAGAATCAGTACGAAGACTCATTATGATTCTCTCAACTTCGTCGAAATCCGTGGTAAGAAGCGCGAGAGAGTTAGGCTGTACATCATCCCGGAGAAATGGAACATGCTTATCGCTTGTATTTATATGTCTGTCCGCAAGATTTTTTCCAACACTTGCGAAGAAATTATTGACCTCATTTATTGAGGATTTTTCATCCAGACCGGAAAGGGTCAATAGGTCTGTAGGGGGAGGTCTAGAAACTTGTTTATTTAGACTGTCATTGATTACCTTCCAGGTAGCTTTGGGATTATTTTTTGCTTTCATAAATTGATTTTTCTCATAATTTCTTTTTAGTCGGTTTAATAATTTGTTGCAGAAATTACGATACCGGACGTATGTGATTTTCAAAGTGTAATTTTCTGGTGATTTTTTATGTTTTCTATGCAAATTATCCCTGTTCCGAATGCATCTGAGTAGCCCCTGTGTAATCCAGGGCTTAATTATTTGCATCCGAGAGGGCATAATACTGATTTTAGTATATTTTTGTATAATGGAGGTGAGTATATTTATGAGAAGATCAGTAGCTTCATTCGGATCATTCTTTAATATGACAGGAGTGAAATCGGTATTGGATATTTCTTTGGCCACATTACCATGATCGATTTTGGTGACTAATTTGGGACGTTTTTGTGGATTCTGGTTATTTTTCAAGCATACTAATACCGGTGCGTGGTCGGTAATGTGAGTATCCAATATAAATGTGACTATTGAACTTTTTACTTTTATCATAGTATGATCCAAACAGTTGTTTACCCTAGTGGCATCTGTGTACGCCGGTAGCAGTCCATGTGATGCAGTCAAATTCATATAATCATTGTAATGTGGATCATTATTATTTGGGCTTATATTAATGTTTATGTCTCCCACCAAAATGATGTTGTTATACGCAGACACCGAAGCTAAAATGTTATTTAGGCTATTTAAAAATTTGTCTATATGTCTAAAGGATGGTGGCCGGTACACTGCTACAATGACTGTATCGGAATTAAGTTTGCAAACAAGACAGTTTGCTTCCATAAATTGGGGCTCCGTGACATTATGTTGCAAATCCGACCGTAAGTAGATCACTAAGCCATCATTCTGGTTAATAGTTTTATTTGTAAAATAAACCGAATATCCTTCAAGTTGCGGAATAGACAAAGTTTTACTTAACCAACACTCTGAGAAAATTATAACATCACACCTAATTTGCAATGTGGATAATAATACTAGGACGTTACTAAAATTTTTATTAATGCTGCGTATATTAAAATGTAGTAAATTAATTAGTGCTTTTTGATTACCTAATAGTAGAGAGCATTTGTCTGGTGGGCAGTTATAAGATTTGTTCGGCCCGTACGAATCCAGCTGATTCGTGATTTCAGGAATATCATTCATTTTTATTAATTAATGAAAGCACCATATTAAGCATTACATTTGAAAATTTTACATGATTACAGTCTATTTGACATCTAAGACAAAGAAAAATACAGCTTTTCCAGTCTACTAACATTACATTGTTTAAAAGAGGAGTTGTAACCGGGTGTGTTGTTTGTTTGTGAGGTGATGTGTATGTTGTATGATTGATGTGTTGGAAGAGGACATACAGCCTATTACGCTTGTAACTATCGATTTTAAAATTAATGAGAGAAAAATACAATAAAACCAAAACTATAAAACTAAACATTATTAAAGCAAAATGATTACTCTTGAGCATGCAATTTATCGAGAAAACATTTTTCAGACTGGATACGAATCGGCTTTTCGCCTTCTTTTTTTCGGATAAAGATTTTCCCATCAGCCGACCAACAGTATTGAAAGTCCCGAGATTTGGCAAATTTTCGAGCTTCATAAAAAAGTTGCCTTGTCCTCGCTGGAAGACGATCAGCAATATAGATAGGCAGGCGCTCACCTGTCAAACCAATGTGTCCACTGTTTAGTTTCTCCGTGGCCTGCTTTCCCTTATTAAAGTTGCGCGTGGCTTGAAGAATGTTATTTTTCATCGTAACTGAATGAAATTCCGCGACTATTTGTTTAGAGGGGCCTTGTTTACCCTGTACTCTGTAAATGTCACGTATCTGAGTCGGTTCTACAGTTATTTGTAAGGGTTTACAGACATCAATTACCGTTTTGACCAGGTCGTTTCCATTCTCTTGTTCCCTGGAAGGAATATTTCGCAGCTCTATAACGGCAGATCGTCTGTGTTCCTGCATATCCTGTATTTGTTTCTCCAGATTATCTATGTGTGTTCGCTGTTCCGACCTTTCACGTTCCAACTTGGTCATCCTGGCCTTGATTTCCTCATATTTTTCATTAATAAGTCCAGCTGATTCCTCGATTTCTGATCTAATATTTTGTAACTTTTCATTTTGCAATCTTAATTCGGCCAGTTCCATTGTTATTTTGTTCGTAAAATTCTTTAAGTTGGCTTCTTGATCAGCGTTCCACTTAGTGAGCATTGCTCGTATTTCCTCTTTAAAGTCTCGAAGTTCGTTTGTAGGGCTGGACTCGGAACGAGGCCGTTTTGAGCGTTGGGATGAATTAACAAACTCGGCATCCATCGGAGTAACAGCAATGTCAGGGTTAGATATAGCTTGCTGCAATTCTATTCTTGGAGTTGACGGCGGTGTACGATTAATTTTAGGCATTATTATAATAAACAAGAATGTGCAGTGTGAATAGCAAAGTCCTACTTAGGTGAATGCTCGGCGTAGCAGATCATCAATAATAAAAATGGCAAGCAGTCGGGTATGCGCGTAGCAAAAGCTCGTCGTCTACCTACATACTCCTTACAATCGCGGAGCCAACTCGCTGTGACGTATTTCGTAGTTCGTAGGTGCGTAAGCAGGGCCGAATTTAAGGCGCCAACGCCTATGTTGATTTGACGTGGCGGACAGCGTGGTCGACTTGAGTGCACGACGCCTATGGTTCAAATCCAAGTCAAACAACGAGCGACTTTTCGTGATTTCAATTATTCTTGACTCACCGTTTGCAATCCCCTCCCGGCTACAATTCACTCAAGAGCGAGACTTCCGACACAAACAAATATGGCTGCCGCGTCTTATACGAAAAGCCTCAAGATGAAACAAGAGGATCCGAGTTTCGGAGATATTTAAAAAATGATTTAATAATATAATAAAAATGTGGAATTAAAATTTAGTTGTACAACTTAAAACACGTCTGCTCCGCACGGGCACAAGAGAGAGATTAAAAATCAACCCACAATCGAGAGTGAGTAGGTGAATTTGGATTTATGTATTTCATTGCCTGACGTTAGGTTAGGTTTTTTTAAGACGTAAAGACTACAGGCAAATGTCCTTTCCTACAGGAAAATGAGACTTTCCCTAACTTTTGAATCATTGCCAACTGCATTTTGGAATAATTATTGTACAGTCAGCTAGAAAAACCGAAATTATCACGTTTTATCACTTCACGGATTAAAATACCATTCTGGACCAATTGAGGTCAGAGTACTAGAAAAACCACAAATGGCAAAAACTTTCCTGTACCTATGTCAGTTACGCGATACTGCCCAGGTTACACGATTTGTCCACGGTGCACCCGCTACCGTCAACGGCACGTCAATAAGAAACGAGAAAATTGGAACGTAACGGGACGTCATTAAGAGACGAGAAAATGGACACGTAACGTGACGTCCCGGTGACGGTGGACACGCGGCCGTAGGAAATGTACGGATCACTACTTCAGCGCCGATACCTCGTTCTCGTTTCCGTAACGTTGATGGGCGGTGAACAAACAGCTTCACTGTCTCGTCACAAAAATCTACGTTGTCCTTGTTACACTATGTAAGTAAATATATTTAATGTGGTTTACACGTAATATGGTTGCCTGCTTGAATCGAACCTGCGGGCGAAGCGCATATAGTCAATGAAAAGCTTGCTTTGTATGCTTTCTGTCTTGTTATAAGGGTCACTTAAAACCGAACCAGCGGGTGACACATTGCGAATACCTTGCTTTTTCTTTTAAGTGTACCTTTCTTACCATATGATAGCCGAACTTAATATTTAAGTGTATGATTTTTGACTATATGATCTAGTATCCTGTAAAAGGAATACACGATACGATAAAATTTTCTCGATACAAAAAAATCGCAAAGTTCTATCCATGTTTATGATTTTTTTAGCCTCAAGGCGCAATGCGTTAGATTTATTAAACATAGTTTACTTTAAAACATTGATAATAATCTTATCTAAGTTTTTGTAAAACAGTTTTCGTTTTAATAATACTTTTCATTCATAAAATACGGCAATTCGTTTTGGCACATACGTTATTTTATTCCAAGCGCATACACATTATCGCCATCTCTTTTTTTGCGTATAATAAGTAGTGTCATCACTCTCGTTCGTTCATAAATCAGTCGCCCAGTAGGGCTCATCGACGACGGATCTATGTCACTTTTTTACAAATCGGTGCGATCAAAATTACGTTTTTTATTTATTTATGTCCACAGAAAAAGGTAGCAGTGAAGTATTTTGCTGTAATTATTTAATATAATAAGTGTTGGCTTTCCAAAAACTTTATATTTAGACTATATATGTGTCTATTTTTGTGACTGTGAATAATATAACATTCTTTTTCTATTACTATTTACTGACGACCTAAATTATGTATGAAAATGGGAAGAACCATAAACCAAAATTGAACAGTACCTTCAAGGTTAGAAGTACCTGCACAGGGCAATTAATACATTCATTTTGCAGGAATTCAATACCAATAATATGATGATAACAGTAAGAGGAATTCACCACCTTCACTAAAGCATTTCAGCAACAATCTATTCTCACTTTGTAAAGTAATATTGAGTTAACACCCTATTTTCTAGAGAAGAACGTCTGTTTTATCCCAAAAACTTATAATAATCGTTCATTTAGAAATAATTAAAATAAGTGATTCGTTTTTACGTTTGAAGTACGTCAACAATATATCTATATGTCAAGTACTGACACTTTAAATACAAGAGCACAACGAAGGAATGGAGTCGCATTACAAGTGTGTAAAAGGTGAGGTTTTATACCTGACTGTGGCCCAAAGGAGAGTAATGATTTTGCCAAGAAAATGTATGATGATCGGTGAAACGAAGTTGGAGTTTATCAATCTCTTATATGCCAACATCCTTTTTATTTATATACCTCTAGATGATTAGTTCGTTATTTTTAATTTCATATCGTAAATAACAAAGGTATGCAAAATGTACCTTTTTGGAAATTACAAATAAAACTACTACTTACACATTTAGATTTTCATGACGATTAGCACTAACCTGATTAGATCTGTGGCGACAAGGCGCTTACCTACCAAACCCATTCGTTCCACCCGCTGAAAATCTCGCAACTGAACACGAATTGCCTTGGCTTTCATGGAATTCTTTAAATAGACTCTGGACTGGGGTAGGCCGGAGTAAAGAAAACCTGTACAGGAGGAGATTCATAGACGAATCAGCCCTGGAGTGTAAATGTGGTGCTGTCCCCACAAATGATGAGGCACTTGATATCTTGTCCAGCATGTCCTGTTGTTTGCACGCCACAGGATTTGATGGACGCTACTGAAAATGCCAAGCTCGTAGCCAAATTCTAGGCTAACTCTATTTAGATTGCTATCGACACGCTAAGAAGAAGAAGCACTCACCTGACTCACAAAACAAACTGTTATAAATCCTTGTAATACCTTATTCGCTTGTCACTGAAGCTTCTTTGTCATATTTGACATTAAACATTTTCATTAGCCCGTTTATATCTTTACAGTAAAACTGAATCACCGTCTTGAGCAAAAATTGGGACAAACGGTTTTTCTCTATATGAATACTATGGAAAAGTAGTGCCCGTAGCAAATTTATTTTTTCTTTGAGTCGAGATCCTAAAAGTTCTGCTGCAATTTTAGAAAGATCTAATTTACGCACCAAGTTGTTTAATTCTGGTTGTGCAAATAGCTGTGGCTCGGTTTTGTCGATAGAGAGATCAATCAGTCGACAGTCAATCACATTTACTAGATATTTTTAATAACTACCAGCAAGTAAAATGACAGTCGAAAATAATAATTGTTCATCATCTGCCTAGCCTTTTCCCAACTATTTTGAGGTCAGCTTCCAGTCTCACCGGAGATGCAGCTGAGTACCAGTATTTTACATGGAGCGACTGCCTATCTAACCTCCAGTACCCGGTTACTGGGTAATACGATACCCCTTGGTAAGACTGGTTGTCAGACTTTTGGGCTTCTGACGACCCGTAACGACTGTCTAAGATCTACGAAAGACAGCCGGGACCGACGGCTTTTTTTTTTGGATGGTATATCATCAAATTACGTCTCCCGCTCTGGGTGGAGCAGAAGGGCGTGTCAGACTTTTAATGACTAAAACCCACCCGTGTTCCTTCAGTTGCCCATATGCCAGGACCACGGTACCTCTTTCGAACTAATCTCGCGACCATGGCAGGGGGACCAACGGCTTAACGTGCTTTCCGAGGCACGGAAGGGTTTGTAAAGATGGTCAACCATCCACGGACAAACCGCGGCAAGCGTAGCTTAACCTGAATGACCGACCCGTGCAGCTGTTGTAACTTAGCCACAAGCCCTTCCGAAAATAATAATTGTTATCATATCATATTATTGTACTATGGTAGCATTTATGAAGATTGTTACAAAAACTTACGTGGTCGAATTTTTTCTTTATTTTGCCGTTAATCAGGAATTCAAATTCTGTAACAAACTATTATTCGATTTGAATTAATTTTATTTTTTTTACCCATGCATACCATTAATCAAAATTTAAGTTTAAGGTTTTTAAATATTTTGTATTAGTTGTCTACTCCATAGTTTACTATGCGCAAAAATTTCAAAGACCGAGACAAATTAACGTCACTTGGCATGCACATTTTTCTTAAATATGTTGCCGTCTTTATCTTGCACTTCTATTTTAACAGTAGTGCGACGGTGACACGAATAATGCTTAGCGAAAGGCCATGCTAAGTAACGTTTTTAAATTTCGGTCAGTGATAATTCCTTTGTTCCACTTTTGGCCATTGGTAAAATAAGTCAATAAAGTTTGTGGCGATGACGTGTCGGCCGACCACTGAAGATAGATCCGCCACTCCCCGCGTGCGGGGGAAACAATCCAACTATCATCTATTTTCAAGGTAGGGTCTTAAGTGTTCTCACTTAGAAAACACACGATACGTGATTACGATCTATACTATGAGGATAAAGACTGACCGCAATGTGTACACTGTTTTATGTAGAACGTCGTCTTAGAGCAAAACATGTTGTTCAAGGCCAGTATGATCACTAAAATTCCGCTAATAGACAAGCCGCGTGGAGCGGAGCGATGAGCGAGAGTTACACCTGCCGGCTTAGCCACACTCCTAAAAGGGACTCCAGATAGTCGCATGAGCACCCATTGGGACGACAATTTATTTGGTGTATTTTAGGAAGAGGCTCTTTCTTTATAAAACAAGAAAATGGAATTATAACAAGTTAAAACTTAAGGTATTAGGAAGCTATTAGGAAACGATAGTGAGATTGGCACAGTCTGCTAAAAAAACAGGTAACAGAAAACCTGTATTCAGGCAATTAAATCCTGGCGGCAAGATGTTACCAGCCACCACCTGTTGAGAGAGTTCAAAGACATCCCAAACGTCATCAGCTTATACGACATTAGGATGAATCTGAAGTAGCTCAAAAACACCAAGGCGCGGCCGGGTGATAACGGAATTACGGCTGAACTCATAAAGGCGGGAAACCCGTTCCCAAAGCTGTTTGATTCCGTCATACTCGAGGGCAAAACGCCATAGACATGAAATAGGTGAGGTGAAACTTTTATTAAGAAGGGCGACAAATGCCCTTACTTCTAAAGAATTACAGGCCCATTTCACTTATCAATCACGTCTACGTTCACGGGTCATGAGGACCGTCTCGCGACATGGTCTCGATTCGATCAAGACATGGGCTATACTGCGGTCTTTTCAACGTTGCCAGATTACCATCGTGGTTCTGAAATGTCTGTTCAAAAACGCCACTATGTCAGTCCGACTCAAGGACCGGAACTCGAAACCTTTTCTTCTGCAGCGAGGTGTGAGACACAGGGAGACGTTATTTCTCCGCGAAATTGTTCACCTCTGCATTGAAGTAAATCTTCAAGTTTTTGGACTGGAAAGGGGGTGGGCATCATCATCAATGGCGAGAACATCGTTCGCAATAGCAATGGGTAGCTCGCTGCCCGGGATAACGACATTGTGGCCGTCGCGTGCAAAGCCCTGATGAAGCTGTCACAGGAGCGTGGGGATTGGCACTAGAGAAGAGAGGCCTTTGCTCAGTAGTGAGCGACGTCGGGCTATGAATGATGCTAGAATGATAAGGAAACACTGACTACTCTGGGAAGAATCACCGAAACCAACTCAGAGGTTACAGTCTCTTGTAAAGTCCAAGAATTATCTTGGTCAGATCACAGGGTGGTCTCTTTTTTTTTTGGATTGGAAATCTTCAAATGTCGTCTCCCGCTCTTGGGCGGAGTGGGAGGGCGTGTCAGACTTTTACTAACTAAAACCCACCCGTGTTCCTTCAGTTGCCCATTTGCCAGGGTCATGGTATCTAATTCGAACAATCTCGCGACCCTGGCAGAGCGTGGTCTCTTTAGGCGAAATATGCGTTGCGTAAATGGCGTTTTATTCCAATACTTACTAAACAAACAGTAGTCGCATACTGTAATATCATATGAACGAAAAACTAAATTGCCAGTCACTTATCAATAATACTAATTATAAACAAGCCACTGTTTGTTGGGTAATGTAGGTAATGATGAACCGTAATGAGTAACATGAAGATAATTTTTTGCCACATTGTGATATGACAGTAATCTGTCTGTCTATCTTTTACCATTTTTACGCCTAAACGGCTGAACAGATTTGCGACGGCGACGGCGAAACTGCGGGCAAAACCTAGCATGGCGCGATGGCGTGGTTGTGGAGAGAAATGTGCGTGTTACGGATTTAGATTAAATGTGATAGGCAGTACCCTAACATGATGTTAGCGCCAAGTTATCTATCTATACCTATTAATTATAAAACTGATAAGTTTATTTGTTGTTATATTTGAGCACTGCTGCCAGCTTCAAATTCGGGAACCATTTTGTTTGTTGTTTTTTTGGGGACGATAAATATTTTATTTTGGAATCTGTACCACTTTGGACTTTGCTTTAATATCAATAAATTTAAATCTGAGAGAATTGTCTAACTTAGAAAAGAAAGCTCATTTTCATGCATGCAGGGTTCAATTTTTTTTGCATTAGTCTTTACTGTTTAGTTACTTTTTTATCACAACCAGCCAGCACCACTTCAAAACCAACAAAAGCGCCTAATATAATGAAGGTGTGTGGTGGCCAGCACGCTCGCCCGACTTAATCCCCATAGAGCGTGCATGGGATAATTCTATACGACAAATTAAGAAAAGAAATGCTGCCCCCGCTAATTTAAGAGATCTCACAAGCGTATAAAAGGAAGAAATGGAACGCAATTTTTCAATATTTTATTAATAACTTGATTAGGAGTATGGCAAGGAGACTGGAAGCAGTTCGAAGACCTAGAGGGGGCAACACTAAGTAGGCACTAATTATAGCCCAAGTTATAGCCTTACAAATATTTATGAAAAAATAAATATAAAATATTAAGTACAAAAATGTATCCTTCCTGTATTTCTTCCTAATTTGGAAATTTTTTGTCATGAGATCGTTGGTTGTTTCGACTTTTGCAATTTCAAATGAACGAATAATCGGTAAAATACAAATACTACTACACTACTTCAAATATCTATGTTAATTTGTTTAATACAAACTTTTTTTATTTGTATTGTGCCTTTTAAGTTTAATAAAAAGTTGTGGGCAATATTTTGATAAAACCATTGTCTCGTCGACAGACGGTCAATGAAAACGCCAAACAGACGAAGCCCAGCAATAATGAATATAACTATGCTAAGCAAGGATAACATTTTACAAGCCACAGGGGGTGGTCATGATCTCCATGACCTTTGTGCGCTCTATCAAAATCAAAAACCCAAAATCAAAAGTCATTTATTCAAACTAGGCTGAGAGTCAGCACTTTTTGTACGTCAAAGTTACATAAGACAGTCCCCCCAAAACACCCGCCCTTCGACACTTCCTAGTGCTTTAGCTGGGAAGAAGAAGTGGCGCAACTATGTGGGCGGATCCAGGGATATCCCTGAATTTGCCCTTGGTATTCATAGAATTCATCTTAGTTCCCCCTGCCGTGCCAATCACTAGTTATAAGAATAGGATAAGGTAGATACGCGGAAACACATGTCCGAGAATCCCTCTTATGACTAGTTGGATGAACTGAATTTATGGGTGTAATTTAAGGTGGATTCTCGGACATGCTTTTTAACTTTTTCGAAATGTAACACATGATGAAACAAGTAAAAGTTATTATTCATTTCATGTTATAATGAAAAAATTTGTACGATTACATGGTGTTTACGTATCAATAGTCTGGACCGGATTGTCCTACAATCACAAAAAGAATACGAAAAGACGCAGAACTGTCAAGAAAATTTTTAATCAACTTTCAGCTGCCGTATACCGTAGGGTAAAGCCCTTGGAAGGCTTATGTATTCTTAGGAAAAACAGTTTAATTTTTCGTGACTTATTTATTTTCAACGTTTCTTATTTTTCTGCCAGGCCGTCTGAGTAACTTCTCCGAGGACTTTGCAACCGGGAATGAGGACTTTCTTAATGGCGGGGTGTTCTTCTAATCTAGCTAACCACGCAGCGGTACGGGGCAATCTGAAACAAAACGGACAATCAACATTAAAAGAAGACACAGACAGCTGTAAATATTTGAAAACAAAATAAAATGTTTTAATCTGGAACTAGTTTTATCAAACCAAATATTATTTTGTAGTGCAAGTCTGGCATACTAATTCTATGGACCACATTGTGGTGTGACAATATGTGCAACCAAACAAAATGTATATTCGTTACTGTAAAATTTGACCATCTCGTATAAAGTATAGTAAATACTAACTTGGCAGGATCCACTTTATAAAACATGTTCTGATATGTTATGGCGGTAGCGGCGACGCTGAGGTCAGCGATGGTCAGGTGGTCAGCGGCGATGAATTTATTCTTCGTGAGGTACGCCTCAACAATGCCGAACGCCTCGTCGATGTCCGCCTTGTGCTTCTCTGTGGGGCCGTCGAGGTCTCCGAAAAAAGCTGGTAGCTGTTGAATAATATCGTATTATTAATACTATAGTCTGTCTGTCCCAAAAGAATATGATGAAAATGAATGTTTTGGCCGAAGGGTTTCGTGTAGATATCGGCGATTCCGCGGAAGGCTACGCGACACCACGCAGCGCAAGCGCAACATGACGACGCCGTCACTTCGTGTGCAATAGTTTTACATGGTTTTTATTTGCATGTATGATAGTCTGTAAGGTATTTATGAGATGGGTCTTTGATACCCGAAATAAATGATTTGATTTAAAAGCAAATGTATTAGAAAACGTAACTGCGGATGCCATTTCATTCATCAGTCAAATAACGACAGTTCTCATTTGAATATACGGACAATTTCAGTATGTAGTCAAGTCACGAAAGTGGAAATTCTAGAGCCAGCTTAATCAATCCGCCTCTGCACGGAAAACCTGCCAGATGTCAGCGAAAATGAAACGGTTCTTAGGCACCATAAAAATGGAAAAGCACCTGGTGACAAATCAGTGGACGCTTTTTGCTGAAATGATGAGCCGAATGGCGTGCAATTGGAGAGGTCTCTGTTCAGCAATCGACTGCTGTAACCTGACAATGTCTTCAAGTATCTTATACTCACAACAATAACTTTGAGCCTGATGTAGAACACGCCAACGTTGAAAAACATGGCCTGGTCGACGAGAGCGCGCGTGCGCACGTCGCTCGGGTACAACGACTCGCTCTTGTCGCCTCCGTACACCGACAACAAGTACTTCATTGTAGCGTGACTGGAAAAACAATGAAAATTTCTCTAAAATCAAAATATATACAATGGCTTTAGAACCAGGTTATGTGACTTATTGCTCGACTCGCATAAATTTTCTATAGAGGGCTCGCTCAAAGTTAATTTATTTGTGGGCGAATCGACAATTCTAAAAATACTTATTAGGCAACTGGCACAAAATTAAGGAAAGTGTTCACTAACTTTATTACAAAAATATAAAAAGTGTCAGTTGCCTTAAATGTGTTTCTAAATTATCGATTCGCCCACGAATAGAAAAAATAGGAACCTGTGATGCAGGATTTCTCAAAAGCCATACCAATTAACTATCTTGCCCAAGATAAAAGAAAAAGAGTCCTCTCCATAATGTTTATTTAACGGGCTCCTACAGTCAGACTTTCTTCATTAGTATTTAATGATTCAAAGAAGGAAAAAACACAAGAGTTCTTACCTTTCTGAGATGACGAAGTCACCATCCACCAACGTTGGTACTGTGCCCATAGGATTCAGCTGTAGAGTAAAATAGATCGATTATTGTTTAACAGTAAGTAAGTAATAAAATGACTATTTATCAGAAAAAAAAAAAAAAAACTTGAATCAATTTCAGTTGTATCACAATTAATTGGTCCGCCATCTTTGGGAGTCTCTCATATTGGATACTAGCTTTTGCCCGCGGCTTCGCCCGCGTGGATGTCGGCAATTAACGCAGGAGGATGTACTACCGCGGTAAGATGTGTTAATTCAGGTTATATTATAGGGTGGGTTACCCGCGACTTCGTCCGCGTGGTATTGAACAAAAAGTTTTTCATAAAAACTGTCTTTAAAAACTACGCTGACATACGTCACAAACTACGCTGACATACGTCTCAAAATCCAGCGTGTTTTTAGGTTTTTTTTTAACTTTATTTATTTTTTCTAAAATAAAAGTAGCCTAAGTTACTCCTTGTTACATCAGCTATCTGCCAGTGGAAGTTCCGTCAAAATCGGTCCAGCCATTTCAGAGATTAGCCGGAACAAACAGACAGACAGACAGACAAAAATTGTAAAAACTGTTGTTTTGGTATATGTACCGTGTATACATTCATATACACTAAGTAAAAAGTGGTTATCTTAATATTACAAACAGACACTCCAATTTTTATTTTTTATTTTTTTTATTTATTTATTAATTTTAATTTATTTGCTTTTTGGTAATGTGCCTAGCTCTTTACCAACTATGTTGGGGTCGAATTACAGCTGAAAACCAGTATTTAACATTTAACGAATGTCTATCTGACCATCAGAATCAAGTAACTGGGTAACCTAGGATACCCCTTACCCTTAGTAAGACCGGTTGTCAGCTTTCGAACTGCTGTAAAAATGGCGGCCGGGACCACCGTCTAACGTGCTTCCCAAAGCACGTACGAGTCTCGGTATGTTTTGGATGGTCACCCATCCACGGACTCAACTCGGTAAGCATTGCTTGTCCTTGAATATCGAGTCATGCTGTTATTATTTAGCCACGAACCCCGGCCATTTAGTTTTAAGCATTTTAATGTCAAATAGGTACTACTTATTAATTATTGAATAACTTGAAGTCTGAGATTAATATTTTAATATTAATATATGTATATAGTCCTCCAGACCGAATTTCAGCCACGGCGGCCAATCTCAACGGAGACTAGCCATCGGCGCGGGAGATATTACAGTGCTCAAGTGTATGCGCAGACACAGGAGCACTCACTCTTCCCTCAGTCTCATAGTCCGATGGGACGGCAATCCGACACGACCGGAGAGAGATCAGGCGTAGGACCAACGGCTTTACGTGCTTTCCGAGGCACGGGGGTATCACACCGCCAACTTCCAAACTCCGGGCTGCTACTAAGAAGTTCCTAATGGAAAAACCCAGTAACACTTTGCCCGACCCGAGAATCGAACCCAGAACCCCACGCTCAGCGGTCTCACGAGACCAACGGGGCAGTTAAAGCTTAATATTAAAACTTAATATTAATATTATTGTATTGTCATACCTTTTTTTTTGTGGGTGGGAAATCATAATATGACGTCTCCCGCTCTTGGGTGGAGCGGGAGGGCGTGTCAGTTTTTTACTGACTAAACCCCCCCCGTGTTCCTTCGGTTGCCTATGTGCCAGGGTCTCGGTATCTCTTTCGAACAAATCTCGTGACCCTGGCAGTATTGTCATACCTTAAGGTATTTAGGAGACTTGTGTTCCATACTGTCAAAGTCGATGTCTCTGAGCTCCAGTTCCAGACCGATGATTTCTGTAAGAGTCCTCAACGCGTTCCCCGGCGTGCTACATTCAATCTTGTACAGTATCGGCGCCATTTTGTCATCTGGATAGAGGAGCACTTTATAATACAATTATACATATTTTAGTGGTGGCAGAAACATCGACGTGCAAACTTTTTGTAGCGCAAGGGAATTAATACAGTATCTAATATACAGGTTAAGTTTTTATCCAGTGCGTAAATTGTAACCATGGATTCAGCATAATGATTCTAGACCCCCTTGCGCTGAAATTTTTCGTCAGTTTTACAAAAAAAAATCAGCTGTTTCATAGAAAAATGCAATACCTACGGGGTCAAAATGTATGGAATGTATAATCAGTATGAATTATACAGGGTGGCAGGGACATCGACCTCACCACACGATGGATTCAAAAAAATAATAATACAAAAGTCATAAGTCATTTATTCAAACTAGGCTGAGAGTCAGCACTTTTTGAACGTCAAAGTTACATAAGACAGTCCTCCCAAAACGCCCGCCCTTCACTTCATTCAGTTCATCTCCTACGTTGAAAATTTTCGTCGGTTATTTAAGAAATAACATTTTGATCGCGTAGGTATTGCACTTTCCAAAGAAAGGGTCTAAAATCGTGTGCTGAATTCATGGTTTCAGTTTTCGCCTCGATGAACCTGTATATTATGTAGGTACGTAGCAAAAAGTATAATGGAAACCGAACGTTTTAAATATTTAAATAATAGTCGATAAGAATACGACAATAACATAATATAAAACATAACTTTCACGACTTAACACAAAATATTCAAGACATAACACAAAAAATTCGAGACACAACACAAAATATTTATAAATTAACAATCAATTTAAATGCTTGCAAATAGCAAACTTACAGTCTGTTGCCAACGAAGTAATGATAAACACTAGGTGTTACATATATCTATTTATATGTAAAAATATGTATATAGGTATAATCTCAAGTAAAAAGATAACGCTGGCCTGAAATGGTTACGGCTAGGCGGGCTGTGAGATTTGTTTATAATACGATGATAACGCAAAAAGTTTTGCCATCGATGATGATTAAATATCAGTCGAGGGTGAGTAGTGATTTTGGGTTAGTGTATATCATTGCTTGACGTTTAGTTAGGTAGGTATTACTCAGGGATTTTGTATAGACGGGGCAGTCCGCGGTACTAAAGGAAAACGTCCTAAAGACACTTTCGATAGCTTTTTGAGTAACTGTAAACTGCATTTTGCAATAATAGTGTAGTTAGCTAGATTTATTTTTACGATGCTGATCGTTGTGGTTTCGTTTAAGGATTAAAAGAAAGGAAGAAAAAGTATTTATTGGAACACGCACAGAAACTATACAAAAAACAATCTATATCTATCTATACTTATAATAAAACTGTAGAGAGGTCAATTCTGTACATTGAAGGGTCAAAAGTGGCTCCAAATGGTTCGTGTAATATTACACACGGTACTGCTCGCCAGTTCTGTTACTTGAACTTGGCTTGACACGCTACCGCATGTCTAGATATATTCAAAATTAATATTGGAGGATGAATGGTGATCGATACTGATGCCAAAAATGCAATCAGTAAATTTTTTGTCTGTCTGTATATGCACGCATGGGTCAAAAACTACTGAAGGGATTTTAACCAAACTTGGTACGATTGTAGTCCATACTCCTGGGCAGGTTATAGGCTATATAACATAACGGTAAGACACATAGGAGCTGAGTAGTGACGATAAATTTGAAGCAAGTCGGATGAAAATGCGGTTGCAAACTCTTATCCTCGCATATGTTGATCATACACAAAAAGTATGTATTACTAAGATGATGGTTTTCAAAAGATCTACAAAAAAGTCCTCAATAGATCTATCTTTTATAAATTACCGACAATAACGTGTTTAATCTTTAGGCATTTCTTCAAAGTGTATTAAATACATAAATAAATTGTATTTCACATAGATATACCTTTATCAAACTCCCATATTAAAAATTATATTTTTTTTAAATAGAATTCGGTTTATAAACACAAGATATAGATGAAATAAAACTTTCAAATCTCGCCGCGTCAATATGGGTACGGCTATACATCCTATCCTACTTCCTACTAATATTATAATCCTACTATCCTGCTTCCTCCTAATATTATAAACGCGAAAGTTTGTATGTATGGATGTTTATAACTCTTTCACGCAAAAACTACTGAACGGATTTAAATGAAATTTGGAACACAGTTAGTTTATAACCTGGATTAACACATAGGGTACTTTTTATCCCGGTACTATATTCCCGCGAGATATTTTCGCGCTCCTTTAGTCACCTACGATGAATCTGAAGGCCTTCCTGCCTTCTATTCTAGAGATTCTACACAACACACCATATGAAGGTCGAGACGGTAAAAAATGTCATCCGGTATACCATAACTAAAAAGTTAAAAATAAAAACTTTTTACAAAAAAATAACAACCGACTTCCTAAAAAAAACACTACAAAGTCAAAAATAACTTTAATTTCGGAAGTCGATGGCATATCATAAACCTTAATTACAGATCCTAAGACACCGACTTCCGAAATTAAAGTTATTTTTGACTTTGAACTGTTTTTTTTTTGGAAGTCGGTTGTTATTTTTTTGTAAAAAGTTTTTTGTATTCAGCGGTTCACACAGTTATTTTTAACATTTGATGTTACCACAGCTGGGACACAGGCCACCTCTCTGTGTGAGGTGTGGCCATAGTCCACCACACGGGCCCAGTGCGGGTTGACGGATGTCAAATGTCTTCGAATTTTTGGTTCTAAAACATGCAGATTTCCTCACGATTTCTTTCACCGTTTTTGAGAGCAGTGGTGATGAAATAATTTATACTAAATAAAGTGCCTGCTCAGGTTCGAATCCAAGATCTACAAATAATAAGTCGCGGTGGAATATAGTAAAAGGTATAATAAAAACCAAAATCTAACGTTAATCGTAATATTTATTGTGCATTGTTCTTTTTCCAGTAGTACTGCATGGCGACGTTGAACTTAGCGATGCCGGGCGTGGCGATGCTCTTGAAGAACGGCAGCTCTTGCATCAGGGCCTGCCATTTAGCGGTGAGGGAGAACCTGGGAAGACGAAAGACATAGCCAATTTGAATGATGGCATACAAATATTCTAAAATAGATTCCTGCATGCGTAGCATGACCACCGTAGAAAGGGGTTTTGTCGACGGAAGAATAGACAAAATTACAGATTGTAGAAAGATTAAAGACAGAATTAAAGATTGTAGAAAGATTTGTACCGTTTTATGCTGGCGTAGTATGACAGTTCTACCTCTATTCTACTAAGAATAGACAAAGTTTTTTCTATAGTGGTCATGCTGCGCGTGCTGGGCTCGGTTCCCAGGTCAGACAAAGAGCTTTTGGGTTTTTCTATCCGGAATTTTTCAGTAGGTAGCAGTTCGGAATCTATATTTGTGCCCGGTTGATGGCAAGAGGCTCGCTATGCTCCTCTGCGGGAGTCTGCGGAGAATTCAGGCGTAATTGCGGCATATCAACTTCGATGAACCGACGACCTGTTAGTCTAGTGGTTAGTGACCCTGACTACTAAGACGATTCCCACCCAGGACAAATATTTGTGTGATTATCTGTAATATGTATGTATTTAGAAATATATAAGTATGTTTATCAGTTGTCTGGTGGCCATAGTACAGGCTCTGCCTAGTTTGGGATCAGATAACGTTGTGTTGGTTGTCCTAAGATATATTATATTATATATATTATGACCTTAAGAAAGTGGCTGGGACGGATACGGGTAGGCAGAGGCCCAGGTCTGATACCAATGTATCGTGTTTCCTAGAAACTGGGTTGTAGAACTCAGACAGACAGTCAGTCCATGAAAAATACTGGTATTATATAGTTCTCCTTATCGATTTCGAAAAATGCCACTTTTGTAGTTTATTATTTCCTGGTGCCCTAATGACTCGCCAGACCGAATCTATACTTAATATTATAAAGCTGAAGAGTTTGTTTTTTGATTGAACGCGCTAATCACAGGAACTGCTGGTCCGAATTGAAAAATTATTTGTGTTGGGTAGCCTATTTATCGAGGAAGGCTTTAAGCTATATAAAATCACGCTACAACTAAGAGGAACGGAGCAGTAATGAAAAATGTTGCAAAAACGGGGAAAATCGCACGGGTAGGCGATTCGACGCGACGGGAAGGCTCGGGGAACAAGAAATTTAACGCGGACGACGTCACGGGCAGAAGCTAGTTTTGTTATAAATGCCCAGTACCTCACAAAATCACCACATTGCTGTCAATTACATTTTAGTCTGTGTGTATTATCTTTATCATACCTACCTAACAGAAAAAGAACCTTCATACAAAGACGCGCGGTGCATGGCAGAAAGCAGTCGCCCGGCGGCCTACTATTCACAACTAACGCAATAGAGTTGGCCGGCAGAGTTAAAGGAATAGATATAGGCCCAAGTCCTCACGGTCAGAAAGCTATATATCCTCCGTTCTATAAATGATAAATGATTTTATTTCTGTAAGTAGGTTTGTACAAACACTTTTACATGTCAATGATATTTTTTTTTTAAACTAGATGAGTTCGGCGTTTCCTAACTGACTACCTACTCTGAGAAGAAAGGCCGAAACAAACTCAGAGGTCACAGTCTCTTTTAAAAGTCCAGACATAATATTGGTCACAACATGTGAAGACCATGTAGATTGGTGACTGAAATGGTCTTTTGAGGAAAGAACCACACAGATTGAGTGGACCCGTCCAGTCAGTGCAAGCATTTATCACTAATCGTTTAGCTCAACTCGGAACATAAGGAGCCCAACGCTGTGACGAACAATACCAAAGAAAGGACATTCGGGTAGGCCACATAAAATACTCAAACTGCCAGATCATGATTGCTGAGAAAGAAAGAAAGCAAAATAAAAAAAAGACCCACATAGTCTTCTCATTCACAATAATTAAAACAATATGATACTTTACAAAGTAAATATTCATGTCATTGTATATATAAAAATGATCAATGTCAATGTGTATATAAAAAAAAAAAGAAACGGATATAATTTTGTTGGTCACAACATGTGAAGACCATGTAGATTGGTGACTGAAATGGTCTTTTGAGGAAAGAACCACACAGATTGAGTGGACCTGTCCAGTCAGTGCAAGCATTTGTCACTAATCGTTTAGCTCAACTCGGAACATAAGGAGCCCAACGCTGTGACGAACAATACCAAAGAAAGGACATTCGGGTAGGCCACATAAATTACTCAAACTGCCAGATCATGATTACTGAGAAAGAAAGAAAACAAAAAAAAAAAAGACCCACATAGACTTCACATTCACAATAATTAAAACAATATGATACTTAACAAAGTAAATATTCATGTCATTGTATATGTATATAAAAATTATCAATGTCAATGTGTATATAAAAAAAAAAGAAAAGGATATAATTTTGTTGGTCACAACATGTGAAGACCATGTAGATTGGTGACTGAAATGGTCTTTTCAGGAAAGAACCACACAGATTGAGTGGACCTGTCCAGTCAGTGCAGGCATTTGTCACTAATCGTTTAGATCAACACGGAACATAAATTACTCAAACTGCCAGATCATGATTACTGAGAAAGAAAGAAAACAAAATAAGAAAAAGACCCACATAGTCTTCACATTCACAATAATTAAAGCAATATGATACTTTACAAAGTAAATATTCATGTCATTGTATATATGAAAAATTATCACTGTCAATATGTACATAAAAAAAAGAAAAAAAGAGAAACGGATACAATTTTGTTGGTCAGATCATTTGATGACCATGTAGATCGGTGTCTGAAATGGTCTTTTGTGGAAAGAACCACACAGATTTGAGTGGACCTGTCCAGTCAGTGCACGCATTTGTCAATTATCGTAAAACTCAACTCAGAACTTAAGGAGCTCAACGATTCGACGAACAATACCAAAGGACATTTGGGAAGGCCGCACAAACTACTCAAACTGCCAGACCATAATTAAAAGTGATACAATGACCCTCATAGTCCTCGAATTCTCAATAATCAAAGTAATATTCATATAATTAATATTCATGTCATGTAAAATAAAATATAAAAAAAAATAAAAAAGAGTACAATAGCAAAATAATAATAAAAAAAAACAACATTCAGTGTAGATTTATTGGAGCAGCTCAATCCCAGGCCGTTTTATCCTCAATATAGTCTTTTACAGTATAGTAGGCTTTCTGACATAATTTACGCTTTATAAAAGATTTGAATTTATTTAGGCTTAGTTCTTGAATGAGGCTAGGAAGTTTTAAACGAGCCACCTATTTTCTTGAGCCTGGTTGTAGGAATAACAAATTTTTGTTTGTTTCTAGTATTTACATTATGGATATCACTGTATCTTTTAAAGAGATTAATATTTTTATGTGCATACAGCAGATTTTCATAAATATACTGAGAAGGCACAGTCATTATATTAATCTCTTTATATTTGTCTCTGAGGGAGTATCTAGGACTTAATTTATAAATCGAACGAATTGCCCTTTTTTGTAAAACAAATATTGTCTGAATATCCGCGGCATTTCCCCACAGCAGAATACCGTATGACATCACGCTATGAAAATAACTAAAGTAAACTAAACGGGCTGTCTCTAAATCAGTTAAATCACGAATTTTTCTAACAGCGTATGCTGCAGAGCTAAGCTTTTTTGACAATTTATCTATATGGGGGCCCCATTGAAGCTTGGCATCTAGAGTTATGCCTAAGAATACTGTTGAATCTTCGGGTTTCAACTCTTCACCCTTTATGAGGACACTAGTTTCGACTTGTCTAACATGAGGTATCGTAAACTTAATACATTTAGTTTTTTTCTCGTTAAGGAGTAGGTTATTAACATTAAACCAGTTAACTACATTAGAAAGGGCTCTATTTACATTGTCAGTAACCAGCTGCTGACGTCTGAGTTTGAATAAAAGTGAAGTGTCGTCTGCAAACAACACTATATCATGTTTATCCTTTATGAGGTAAGGCAAGTCATTTATATAAATAAGAAATAAAAATGGGCCTAAAATTGACCCCTGGGGGACCCCCATTCTAACTATAGATCCAGGTGATCTTTTTCCGTTGACGTCAACTCTCTGAATCCTATCACTTAGGTATGAAGTAAGAAGATCCAGGGAGGCGTTCCGGATTCCGTAGTGGTGTAGTTTCCTGATCAATGTTTCATGAAGAACACAATCGAATGCCTTGGACAAATCGCAAAAAATACCCAAAGCATCGCATTTGTCCTCCCATGCATTATATACATGACCTAAAAGTTCAACTCCGGCATCGGTAGTCGAACGACCCTTTGTAAAACCAAACTGTTTGTTGTGTAATAAATTATGTTTATTAAAAAATCGTTGCAATTGATTTAGAATAAGTTTTTCAAAAATTTTACTAAAGGTAGGTAGCACTGAAATTGGTCTATAGTTAGTAGGGTCTGATGTACTACCCGATTTAAACAACGGTATTATTTTACTGTTTTTCATTAGATCAGGAAACTCGCCACGGTCTATACAATTATTAAAAATAACAGCTAAAGTTGGTGCTACAATGTTTATGATCGACTTAGTCGTATCCACAGAATTACCCCATAAATCGGCGGTCTTTTTAACATTCAAAGAGCGAAAAGTTTTAATGATATCGTTACAGGTTACATATTGGAAATGAAATTCACTATCACAAAAAGGTACGTTTTCTTTAAGTAAAGACTCTGCAGCAGTGGGTGAAGAGTTCAAAGACTTGGTAGTAGATACGGGAATCTCTGCAAAGAAATTTTCAAAGGCTGCGGCGACTTGAGAATCTGATTTAATTATTTTGTCATCAATAGCAAGACTGTAGTCACTACTTCGGTTGCATGACCTTCCTGTTTCGCTATTAATGATAGTCCAAGTCGTTTTAATTACATTACTGCTATTTTTAATTTTCGAACTTAAATAACGTGACTTGGCTATGCTACAAACTTTTTTAAATAATTTAGAATAATTTTTAACATACAAATTAAATTCAGCAGTGTTTATACAAGTCCGTTCATCATATAATTCATAAAGTCGTTTTCTACTTTTATGTATACCAATGGTGGCCCAATCACTAAAAGAAGCGTTATTACTAACCGAAAAAGTCTTTGGAATGAATATGTTATCAAATTGTCTGCAATACATTTAAAAAAAATCATTATATTGTTCATTAGGGTCATCATTTGGTAACACAAGTGGTAGATTACTTGAAAGTTTAGTTTTAAACAATTCTAAGCGATTAACAGTTTTTGGGTTAACAGTGATATCTTTTGTAGATTTTTTATTGTTTACATTTGGAATAGTGATCAATTGTCCACAATGATCTGAGTCTAATAAATTAATAATTTCCTTGTGGATTGCTTTAACATCTGTATAAATGTTATCTAAGCAAGTGGCACAAGTGGGAGTTATTCTAGTGGGCTCCAAAAATTGGTTAGCAAGATTGTATGACTGAAACAAACTTATAATTTTAGTACTAAACCCAGAATTTTCTAACAAGTTAACATTAAAATCACCGCAAGAGATGATAAACTTATTTGAATTTGAAATTTTGTGCAACACTTCATCCATTACCTTTTCAAAACAATCATACAACCCTGAAGGAGGCCTGTACACACTTAATATAATGAACTGCTCCAATTCAATACAGGCTATTTCAATTATCCGCTCAACAGAGAGGCTCACAATATCCTTACGGTCTTTAAATTTCAGCTGGTTATTTACTAAAATTAGTGAGCCACCATGTATGGCTTTTTCTCTGCTGAACGAACTACCAACCTGGTGGTTACTAAAGTTGAACATGAACTGGTGGCTTTTAAGCCAATGTTCTGTTACACAAAGAATATCTATATTATTACAGTTCAGGAAAAATTCTACTTCTAAATCTTTGTTCAAAAACCCTTGAATATTTTGATGCACCAGGTTGATATGATTTAATTCTTTTACACTTTCATTTGATTTATTATTTGCCATTCTAACATTTATGCTAGAGATTGCCTCTATTGTCTTAATTTCTAATTTAAATGAAAATCAAAATCCACCAATGCTGCCAAATTATTGGCAGAATAGTTTAAAATGTCATTGCGTTGCTCAAAAGAAGCAAGTTGTTTAGCCAAATTCTTGGCTGTAATAGAAATAAAATATGTTAGCGATGCTGCTATCTGTCTTCTGTGATAGTTTGAGAGATAGTACATAATATTATTATGTCTATCTTTTGTCAAATACAAATCATTACCAACATAATTGTTGGTATCCACTAGGTGAAATAAATCATTATGAAATGTCAAATTATGCAATGTCATATTAATTTCAAATCTTAACCTATTTTCTTCCTGTGGCAAACTGTTACTATAAGGGAATGTAAACAATACAATTTTTCTTAACCTAAGATTACATAATGTTCTATAGTAATGGAGCAATTCTCCTTTCTTCAAATTTCCCCTATTACCCATAAATATTATTAATGTGGTGTCCTGGTGAAAATTACATTTAATGATTTCTTTCATAATATTAAATAGGGAACAACCCGGCATACAATTATTTATTATGGAGAGCCCCGGATATTCATCTGTTAACAAGTAACCAAACTCTTTTCCAATGTCATCGCAAAATAACACTATATCATTTTTTACAATTTGTTCACACTGTTTATTGGGACAAATAATAGTAGGAAATGTTAAATCGACACAGGGCTGCGGTATGGTGGTATTGCATGTTGTCAATGAATGTTCCGGTGAAGGTATATAGGATGGTGTTTGACACTTCTCACAGTTGTTTGTTTTTGAGTTTACCAGCACATTCATTGCCAACACATATTCCCTCATGAGATCTTCTGAGGTATTATATTTAATGGTCATTGAACTAAGTTTCTCCTGTAAATAGTCTAGTTCAGATTGCAAGAACTCTGTGTCAATCTTGTACTTCCTAGTACTTTGTTCCAAATTATAAGAATACATGTCCAATTGTTTTAGTAAATTAAGTCTTTCTCTATTAAGTTTAACATTTTTTATAAAGAACTTATGTTTTTTAACCAGCTTCTTTGTTTTGACAATGTATTTATTCATTTTTATGTATTTTTTAAGTTTATTATTACTGGTGACTACCCTCAGTGAGTTACATGACTTAGAATTATTATGACCTGTCAAATCTACAGTGTAGGAGGGATTAATGGCAGAAACCATTGAGGGGGCAACAGGCATCAACTCATCGAACAGACTCTGATTCAGCGAGGCGGTGATATTAGAGTTTATGGTCTGAAGTTCTGAAATTTGACTTTGTGCCTCATGTAGCTGTTGTTGCAATAAATGTTTGTGATTAAGAGCTTGTTCATACTCTATGCTACACTGGCTGAATCCGTCCACAACAAGCTGAAGTCTGTCGCGTTCTTCTATGGCATCAGTGTATTGAGTGTATATCTGAGCCATTTCAATTTTTAACTTTCTATTATTATCATGGGCATCGAAGAGCACCTTCTCATTGTCATCCATTTCCTTATTTAGTTGGTCACAGAGCTCCTTTGACGCCTGTAATTCGCTCAAAGCCTGTTTGAGTTTGGACTCTTCGAGGCGAGCACGGACGCTGCGAGTCATAATCATGATTATAAAGAATAAGGAACCGACAAGAAGTTGAAAGAGAGAAGATAGTGGTACCAGTGGTGGTGTTAGTTTAAGTGAAAAATGAAATTTAGATGTAAAGAAGGAGTTCTGTCACCATACCAAAGTAAGGTTATGTTTACGTACAAAGGTCACAGGCATTAATAGCCGTATTAAAAGTGAACAATGGAACAGTTGGTAAACAAGGGTACGCAAACAAACTAATAGCATGTAAAATACAAAGTATTGTACCTGATATCAAGATGACAATGCAAAAGTTCCTTTGTGCCGGCAACTGTCACCGATTCACTATGAAATCTTTACTTATTTTGCACTTGGTATGTGAATCTAACACAAAATACACTTTAGTATCCTATTAACTTGATGAGTTATTGGAAAGAGGCCATACAAACATAGAAATATAATTATTAACATTAAAATAACGAGGACAAATTTAAATCAGCTGTTAGCTGTAGTGTTGCCACAGGAATAAAAGATATACTGCGAAGACACTCCTCCCTTCCTTTAGACCAAAATCTTCTCCAAAGACGCCAAGGTTTTCCGGTTGCAAAACTGTTCCTTACCGATATGCATTTGCAAGTCGACAGTTCATGGCACAAAGCTCACGAATTTATAATAAAAATTAATAAAAGTATTCAAATCTATAGACTCACAACTCATGCAATTAAAAGTAAATAAAAAAACTGGCTATTACCTCTAACTTACGACGAGACAGAAAATATACTAACGATCCAATCATAGACGTAATCACCTTGAATGAATGATAAGCACTCACCCTTACTCACACATTCACACTCTCCACGTACACCTCAATCGCACCTCACCTTATAGACACTCAACCTCAAACACTCACTTCACCTGCTACTGACTTGTGTACCTCCATGCTTTGTGAATAATTGTGTAAAATTGTGTAACTGAAATGTCATGGTTGCATTGTATCATATAAAATGGAAGCCGAAAAATGTCCGACTCCTAAGATACAGGTCTGCGTACCTAGTTTAGGGGCCGGAAATCTGCCAATAATGTTAGACTCGATTGTACAACCTACTGTCTATATGTGTTATATGCCTTGTATCTTATGTATAAATAAATTATCTTATAGGAGGGCCTAGATTTCTCTTTAGGCATGTAACGTTTTCCGGTTCGGTCGGTCGGTCTTTCAGTCTTTAGGAGTTTACTGAAATCCAACACAGTTGGGAAAACGTTACGGAGATTTGACTTACTTGTCTTTATTCAACGGAAGTATGGCCTCAGCGGCCGCGAGTGTGGTCGCAACGGAGAGGTCAGCGATGGTCAGATGTTCCGCCGCGATGTACTTGTTACGAGACAAGTACGCCTCTATCATGCCGTAGGCCTCCTCGAGGTCACGAAGGTGCTTCTCTGTAGGGGCCTTCATACCCTCCATTATGGTTGGTAGCTGGAATTGGGTTTTGTTAAAGTTAAGACATTTTAGATCAAATTATGCGATTTAAGTGTGTGCGAATTTTGATGTGTTCAACTATCGAGATAAAATTACCTACATTTATGGTTAGCAAAAGATTTTCAAGGAAAACTAAAAACTACTAAACTGCTAAGGGGCCATCCATAAATTACGTCACACGTTATGGGGTGGGGAGGGGTCGACGAATTGTGACATTGTGTGACAAGGCGGTAAGGGCCCTACATTTTGTGACGTCACATTTCAAAATTGAATATACATATTTAAAGTACTATTAAAACACGAAATATGAACTATGAAAAAAAATTTTAAAAAAAATTCAACGTCTATACTCCATTTGCAATAAGATTAGACATTTAAATAAACCTTTTTTACAGTCCGTTCAACGGATTTTGACTTCTATTGTGTTTGTGGAAAGAAAAATGGCAGCTGCAGTAAACAGTTGTTATTGTAACCACTTTTTTTGGTTTTACTGTCATCCTTATGCCTACGGTATGGAAGTCAAAATCGGTTGAACGGACTGTAAAAAAGGTTTGTTCAAATGTCTAATCTTATTTCAAATGGAGTATAGATGTAAAATTGCAAAATATGTGACGTCACACTAGGGACAAGGACGGGGACACAAAAAATCATGAAATTTGTTTGACGTCATTCCTAGTATTCCTGTTACATACAAATCTCACGTCTTTTTAATAAAAAAAAAAATCAAAATATTTATTTGCAAGAAATACATAAGATTTACAAAGGAAGATCTAACAGCCTTAAAGTTACTGTATTCTGCCTGCAAGCAAGCGTGCAAATTATTTATGTTTAAATGTCAGACCTGATTTTATCATGCAGATTATATTATTAGTACATTATTATTACATTTTTATTATTAATTATTACATTAATTTTATTTCATTATTTTCACACATTATTATTACATACAAGTGACATTAAATAATTCACAAAAAAATATACATTAATACTCCAATCAAATATTTTTAAATTCTAAAAATTCCTTGATACTATAGAAACACTTTTTCTGTAACCACTCTGTCAATTTTGTTTTAAAAGGGTTCCCATAAGGGCAGGCAGAAATGACAAAATACCACCTGCTACGACCCTTTTATCGTTACATAATTCTTTCGCCTCGTTAGCGTCCATACATATGCATAGCTATTGACAACCATTTGATAAGCTTCTGTATCGAATCGAACATCAATCAATGTTATTGTAGGAAATTAAATTAAACGTTTGTTTATGTAAGTAAATCTCATAAGACACTTTTACACGTCAACATGTTGTTGGTCAATATTTTAAAACTAGATAGCGCCGGCATTCAAAATCAAAATCAAAATCAAAAGTCATTTATTCAAACTAGGCTGAAAGTCAGCACTTTTTGAACGTCAAAGTCACATAAGACAGTCCCCCCAAAACGCCCGCCCTTCGACACTTCCTAGTGCTTTGGCTGGGAAGAAGAAGTGGCGGAACAAACTCCCCAGCAGCACTGCTGTCTGTTAAGTTAGAAGAACTTGATTCTATACAATATTGTATAAGTTATTAATATAATAAAACAAAACATACATTATTCGCCATATGTCAGCTAGCACACGCCATTATACCAACAAAACATTGAAAACTAAACTCAAGTTGAAATGAATAATGAAACAAAATCGTAAACAGAACTTAAAACCTTACTAAAGCCTCCAGGCATAAAGGGCGTGCCCGCTTACATATACAACGATGCAAATGATATAATTATATACACAACAAATGAAATTAAAAGAAAATAAAAATAAATTAACAAAAGCAGTAAAAACCCTCAACAGTTTCTTTTCTATTAATGTACAAGTTGTATGTGATGCAACGTTATACATTCGTGATATAGATGCTCGTTGCATTACAGTACCGTCTATTATAACTCATTCCTACGAGTGCGACTCGATAATAATGAGATAGAGGGTCACCTCATGGGAGACAGTGCTTATCCTTGTAGAAAGTTCATGATGACACTATTCTTAAATCCAGCTACAAATGCGGTAAAACGTTACAATGCAGTACAAATAAAGACCAGAAACACAGTTGAAAGAACATTTGGTGAGTGGAAAAGAAGATTTCAATGCCTCTCTAAAATTACGGTTAAAATAAGATCACACATTAGCTGTAATTGTTGCAACAGTTGTGTTACATAATTAATATAGCTCTAAAGCAAAATGATTCACTGATAATTGATTCTGCTTCTGAACAAGGAATCGTAATAGACTCTGTTGATCAACCCCTTTCCTCTGAAGGAAACCATTTCCGTCGGCTATTGTTGGAGCAATATTTTAGGTTGCTAACTTTCTCTTTTATAAATATTTCGAACTGGAAAATTGTCATATTGTACAATTATGTAGGTATAATGGGGACACAAATAAAATAAAAAAAACATATGAACTTGGCTATTTCAAGTTAAATATGCACTTCGATATTTTTATCGATGTGCATATTTAACTTGAAATAGCCAAGTTTGCATCTTCTCTCTTTCAGTATGTTTACTACGTTTTCCAGATTCCATTATGTTATTATATAAAAGAATGGAAGCGCAAACGATTCGAAAGACATGTATTGTAACCGACAGCGAAGTAAAATTAATATCAGGAATCATAAACAATGAACACTGAGTACTGACAATAGAAAAGAAGGTTTTACCCATAAATATAAAATAACGACTTTACATATTTTTAACTAAAATAATATTAGGCCAGTTATTTACCCTTGAAAAAAAATCTTTTGTTTATTAAACGCGTTTTAAAGACCATTTAAATAATAAAAATCAATTTTAGATGCAATCTCATAAACAGACCCATCTAGCGGCATCTAAAAAACTAGTTGACAGTTTCATAGTTATTGAATGGTTTGTTTTTTATTCAGAAACGCAGTGACAGTTAGCCGACGTTTATCTTATGCATAACTTTATTGAATGAATAGTTGTTGAGAGTTTATCTTGGAACTTCAGAAACCGGGCATAAATCAAGCAGACGATCGTTATTCTTCCGATAGCTGTTTGCTGTTGGTTATAGCCATCTTCAAATCTAATGTTTGTATATCCAGCAGGATCCTACGTTTAATCCGACTGAAAGTTAAATGTTAACGTGCATAGTATTTAGTACCTTCCGAATCGTATAAGTAAAAAATTGGAACATTAATTGTTACAGCGTAATCTTCAATTATATTCCAGCAGGACCCTCCGTTGTTTGAAGGTCTATAGACGAATATTATAGTCCCGTTTGGCGTTTAGGTGTGGTGGTGTTAATCAAAGAAAGAAAGTATAATTATGTACATCATTTATTATTATTTCTAATTTTTTACCGATGTTAAATACACAGATGATATCATAACAGTTTTTTATTAAATGATGTACATACACTTTCTTTCTTTATCCTTTCTTTCTTTCTTTGATTAACGCCACAATACGTACTAAAAGCTGTGAAAGCTCATACATCGACCAAACGAAACGTTGGTCCGCTGAAAAAGTACAAAAAGTTTTATAAAACAAATTTTCGGCTAAAATACAAACTTTTTGAATTAAACCTAAGTTTATTTGAAAAGTACTAATAAAATGCTTATAAGAAATATGACTGTCTGGAATGAAAGCCTCAAAACAAAATAGGGTCCTGCTGGCTTGAAAAAAGTTTTGCAGGTGCATTCCTCATTAAATAATCGTGATTTTTAAATTAAACTAAGGTATTTTTAAGGTAACTAATACACCGCTAAACAGGACTATATAATATTTGTCTATAGACCATCACACAGCGGAGGGTCCTGCTGGAATATAATTGAAGATTACGCTGTAACAATTAAGATACTATTTCTTTACTTATACGATTCGGAAGGTACTAAATACTACGCACGTTAACATTTAACTTTCAATCGGATTAAACGTAGGGTCCTGCTGGGTATACAGACATTCAAATCTAAACTACAAATCTTATCAATAACATCATAACAAGATTATTGCACCTAGGATTTTGTAATATCTTGATTTTTAACCGACTTCAAAAAGAACTTTTTTTTGTAAAAAACTTTTTTACAAAAAAAAAAAACAACCGACTTCCTTAAAAACACTACAAAGTGAAAAATAACTTTAATTTCGGAAGTCGGTGGCAAAAAAACCATAAATACAGATCCTAAGGCACCGACTTCCGAAATTAAAGTTATTTTTCACTTTGTAGTGTTTTTAAGGAAGTCGGTTGTTTTTTTTTTTGTAAAAAAGTTTTTTAAAGAGACTTCTTGAGGTTTCTTATCCATTTTTGTCCATAGTGATCTTTGTTTTTGAATGGGCAACTAGTTTTACCTTACTGCCTCACTCTGCCCACCCTCTTATTACAAAACAAGGCCTGTTAGTCTAGTGGTTAGTGACCCTGACTGCTAAGACTGAGGTCGTGGGTTCGATTCCCACCCAGGACAAATCTTTGTGTGATGAGCACGATCATTTGTTCTGTGTCTGGGTGTAATTTATCTATAATATGTATGTATTTAGAAATATATAAGTATGTTTATCAGTTGTCTGGTTGCCATAGTACAGGCTCCGCCTAGTTTTGGATCAGATAACTTTGTGTTGGTTGTCCTAATATATTTATTTATTTATTTAAGGTTTTTATTTGGATCAGGTTTACACAGGATAAAGGACCCAATAAGTGTATAAGTGCAATTCTTTATACAAATCTAACAACTTAGTCTGTTGCTAAGCTGTAATTTTTGTATTAAAAACTTTACCTGTATCGAAATCGTAAGATAATCTTTTTATAATGAGACGGTTAAAATATCAGTTTGAATGTTCTACAGTATTTTGTTTCCAGGTACGTCTTAGTGTAACCCGTCAAGTTAAGAACTCAAACATAGCAAACTCACAAGCAGTCAACTACAAGCGAGACTAGTAATTCTGATTATAGTTTCTGATTTCTGCATTGTGACTATTTGATTAAACAGTGTTTTTAGTATAATTGGTTTAAATTTATTTATCCCGAACCCTAGCTCGTAACAATAAAATAAAAAATGGCAGGCAAGACAAGAGTCTAGACTACAATTTAGACTCTTGTTTTGTCTGTCACAAGAGACAGAAGAGTCGAGACTCTTGTGTCTTTCAGTGTCCTTCAACCAATTAATTTAAGTCTGAAATCACCAATCGTGTTTGAGCAAGCATTGTGTTCAATAATATAATAATAATAAAAGTTTATTTATTTCTCTCACAATGGTTTGTAGCATAACAGTTTTGACTACAGATAATAATTCACATTGTGAGAGCTGGTGCCTGATGTAGGTTTCAGAAAAACCTGTATTACAGGTCACCAGATCCCATTTTGTGGCATGATACTAATAGACAGGTGGGTAAGATGTGTTTCTTACTATACTATTATTAGGTAAAAATGCAAGTAAAACAAAAAAAAAAAAACTAGCACAATTAAAACAAAAATAAAAATTAACACCCTGCCCTCCTATACAGAGAGAAGAGGCGTTCGGTTGGTAGTAATATTTTTAACACGCTTTTATTAGCCTCATACGTTTGTTTGTATGTTAAAAACAGCGACCATATAACCAATAGACGCCTAATGCTTGATCTAATGCACCAAAAAATTCTGTCAACTAGCTGAGGTATGAGGAAGCGGGGTACTGCATTCTGATTGGCCCTACCAAGGTCATTACGTATCACTAGAGATGGGACAGGTTTAAATAAAACACGAAGGTATCGATGTTTGTGTTAAAATTGTATTGTAAATAGTAAAACGTTTATTAATACCTATATTGAATTGGCTTTCTAACTTCCTATTTCTTAATATTATTTTTTTATATTTCTTAACATATTACACTATGTGTTGATGGGAACCAGTTCTCTCGCTTGGTTGCAATAACCTATTTATTTTTTACATCAGGATCTTGTGGGTACCTAAAATCAATCATAGTTTCACAATTAATTTAATGTCTATTGTAATTAGTGATTCAAAAGATCTTCGTATAAATAGTATGTATAGGATTTTGCTTTATCGAACAATTTTATTTGTGTCATAAGATTTGGTGCATCACTAGTTATGTCTACCAAATAATAGAGGAAAAGAGATAGCTAAAAAAATACATTCAGAAGAAAGAGACGCAACCATAAAAGACATCAACGAGAGTCCTTGCACCTTTTTTCACCTACAAGTTTGACCAGTATAAGATGAACTCCGATAAATAATAGGAAAATAATAATTGTAATTATGATTATGTAACTATTGACTTACCGATGAAATGTTATGCCATCCTTACGGAAACTCGAAGTTTGGCTATTCTTACCACACCAACGTATTGTGCAAGGGGCCATTATAATATTTATTTTCACCAAGTTTAGTTTACTAACGCGGAAGTGTTTACGGCTCACAGAAGTGGTCAATACTGAAACGAAATTGTTGAGTGGTATCCTGTATCAGATCTATAAGTCTGATGTGTTGACAGACATCGGTCGCCTGTTATTAGGCGTCTATGGGTTATATGGTCGCTGGTTAAAAACATACTAACAAACACACATACACACAAAAATAACGAAAAAAAAACGCGGGGTCCTTGATATCAATTAAAAAATACCCCCAAAAGCACCCCACGCTTCTTTCCATTATTTTCTACTTCTTAGTCTGGTTTTCTTTGGAATTGTGTTTTATAGTTTTTTACACGCTTTATATTAGCTTCACTTGTATGTATGTTTGTTTGTAACCGACTGCTTATAGCGCGATTTTGACCCACTTTAAACGACCAGATTTCATTTAAACTCTGTAGACTTATCGAGGACCGATGACAATACTATAATTTCATAAATTTGTGCCATTATCCTTGCCAGGGTTAAAAAACTGTCTTCGAAAACTACGCTGACATACGTCACAAACAACGCTGACATACGTCTCAAAAGTCGAAACACCCTAAAAAATAGAAAATAAATAAGAGTTTTTAAAAAAACTAAAAAACACGCTTCCATAGAAAACCAAACTAAAAAGTAGAAAATAATGGAGAAAAAGCTTTTGTTTAAACTATTATTTTCCATACTTACAGCGACAACTTTAATCCTGACAAACAGTATGCCAGTATCGAAGAACATGACCTGGTTGACAGTGGCGCGCGTGCGCATGTCGCTCGGGTACAACGACTCGCCCTTGTCGCCGCCGTACTTTGATAGCAAGTAGATCATTATGGCGTGACTGTGGAGAGAAAGGCGAATGTTACGTATTAAGATTGAAATGAGATTGTCCATCTATATCTATACAGGGTGTCCCAAAAATCAACGTCAAGTCGAAAACGGTTGATAGGCCAGGTGGTGACAGTTATCAGAAAAATAATTTAAAAAATCTAAGTTAAGCATTTTTTTTTTCAGTACAGTCAGTTAAAGTTGGGCGATGTAATAATTTTTAGTACATGGTGGAGCAAAAAAGTGATGTTTTCTTTAAAACTGAGGTAGTTGTGTTTTAATTTTGGACTGTAGTTTACAGAAGGGTTATTCAGGGTTACATCACTCACAAAAAAAAAAAAAAAATAATGTCTATAATTTGAAAAGTACTTAACTTAGATTTTTTTTATTATTTTTCTGATAACTGTCACCACCTGGCCTATCAACCGTTTTCGGCTTGACGTTGATTTTTGGGACATCCTGTATACTAATAATAAAGCTTATGAATTTGTTTGTTTGAACGTGCTTATTCCTGGAACTACCAGCCTTATTTGAAAAAAAATAAAAAATGTTTCGCATATGATAGCGTATTTCTTGAGGAATATTATATGCGATTTAACATCTCGATACGACCCTTGGGAACCAAGAAAAAATAAAAACAGTCGGAAATAATCAACGTCCCACATCAAGCGTTGGGCAGTAGCCCACCTCCCTTTTGTATAGAAGATGAGTGAATTTTACACCCTGTTCCGTTATACCTCAATTTTTTTTTTTTTTATTGCTCCTTTGTTAATGCTTGTATTTCCTCCGTATCCCAAATAAAATATTTTACTTCTTTTCTTCATCATTTCAGCCGTAAGACGTCCACTGCTGGACTTAGGCCTCCCCCAATTTGGGGGGCTTTGCTTTAATCGCCACGCTTGGCAGGCGGGCTGGCGATCGCAGTATCGTGGTAAAATGCATAGAGAACGCTGCTGCCCATTCTCTAGTAAGTCCCTTAGTCGCTTTTTACGACACCCACAGGAAGAAATGGGGTGGTGTTATTCTTTACGTCCGGCACCACACGGTAAAAGCCACGTAACATCATACCTGAATTCTGGAAGGAATAGGCTACGTTTTTAATTTCTATTTCATAAAAGGCGACGTATTTATTGTTCTAACCATGTTTTAACACTAGTATTAATGATAATATTTACCTGTCAGATAGAACAAAGTCGTCATCTACGAGTACCGGTATGGTTCCCAGCGGATTTAACTGTAACACAAAAGTAATGATTAATATTATTCATCTTGAATATCAGAGGGGTAATTCCCGTGGTTTTAAGAAAGTTGTCATTCTAATCTCAATCTGTGAAAAAAAGTTCTAAAACTGGAAAAAATCACCACCTAAAAGTCAGTAACAAGAAAATAATGCGGATGCCACTTTGCCCTAAAACGAATATTCGCTTATCCTATTACTTTGCCCGACGTGGGAATAAAGCCCAGCGCGCGTAGCATGACCACCATAGAAACAAATTTTGTCGACGGAAGAATAGACAAAATGGCAGAATGTAGAAAGATTTCTATCGTCTTAAGCACGGCGATGTTAAAACTGAAGAGAGGAAATATTTATATTATTCAGTCGACAAAATTCTACGATGTCGAGCATGGCGAATAATTTTTCTTTACTTTTGAGTTTGAGTTTCAGTTGGGGGTACATTTTTTTTACAGAATTATATTAATTATAATCATCAATACAATACTCTAAGATCGTTTATTCCCACTGTAGGACTATTCAATGAGAAAGTCCTTGATGATCCTTGAATGATTGCTATAATCGCCACGCTTGGCAGGCGGGTTGGCGATCGCAGTATGGTGGTAAAATGCATAGAGAACGCTGCTGCCCATTCTCTAGTAAGTCCCTTAGTCGCGTCTTACGACACCCACGGGAAGAAATGTGATACGCAGTAATTGCGTAACACACACTTCCCCATTGCTTCATATGTTAGACTAGCTTCTGCCCGCGATTTCGTCCGCGTTAAATTTCGTGTTCCCCCGACCCTTCCCGTCGCGTCGATTCGCCTACCCGTGCGATTTTCCCCGTTTTTGCAACATTATTCATTACTGCTCCGCTCCTCTTGGTTGTAGCGTGATTTATTTCTTTAATTAAAACGGTTTACAACCAATTACAGAAATTAAAGACACGTGCACAAAAATAAGACAAAATAATATTTAAAAAATGTATATAAAGATAAGGTTAACAACGCTTTCATACATCCCTCTCGCAGTACTTCTGACATGCCAATAAAATCTTCGTCTATTCGTCTGCAAACAGATCGTTTGTTGGGTTAGTGTCCAAGAGATCATTAAGCGCGGACAGAGTACGTGATACTGGCAACTTAGCACGCGCAACGGTGCGACATGGAGGCATAGCGAATAGCCCGTGCTTTCTACCGCGGCACTCATTGTCTGGGACCAAAAAGCGAGCCAGCACAGCATGCAGATCAGGCGCGTCAATAGTGTCACGAAGCGTCTTACAGGCTATAGTGAGCTGGAGGCCTACCACGAGCTCTTAACGCGATCCAGTTTAGGACCTAAACTGAATTGTTCTTCTAATTCGTACCATGACCTCAGTTTAACGATTCAATTTAGATCATGCCATCTGACAGCGAGTGTTCCAAACTGAGTCGCAAGTTTTGGGTTCATTCATTCAATTTTGTACTTGTTTGGTACCATGACGTCTATAGGCAGCTCAACTGAAACGCTCAACTGTCAAAATAAGCGATTCATTAAAAGTTAATATTTCTCTAACATAAACTGAATCGTTTGGTGAATTATTGAAGAAAACAAAGTTATTTAGTGCTATTTTTGTGGAATTTTACAAAAACCAGTGTAAGTGTACGTAGTGTAGTGGTGTTAATCTTTCCTATAAAGTCTAAAATGCCTATTTTACATGCCTTTTTAAATCGCATTTGAAAAAAAAAAGCACTTGAGATGCTTGTCACAAAAACTTAAGTGGCTTCTCGACGCATGATACGTTTACTCCCTTTCAATAATAGATTTACCTATAGACTTCTCGAAGGAATTGTTTAGTTTCAGTACCTATACAAATTATACAATGTTTAAATACATACGGCATTCCTTGAAATAATTGTGTACTATCAAACGTTTTCAAAACTACCTAACTACACTTCACTTAAACTTTCCCACCGTAATCACAACTCAGCACTTCCGCAGACTACCTAGTCAACAGTGTTGCCAGGTCTGGTTTTCACTTTACCCCAGGTTTAGTCTCAATTTACTCGAGATACAGAAAAAATACCCTAAATTAATTCCATCAGTTTTTCTTCCTTTATAAATAAAACAACAGCTAGATATTTTTTTCATTTTATATATTATTTGCAAATCACAATAAACGTTTCCTTCATAAATCCAAAAGTTCTTTGGTCATTCTGTACGTCATGCCTGTATTTTCGGATTGGATACACACTAGGTACATTCCGAAATAATATACTAAAACAATGAATACCCCAAAAATTAACATGCTGTATTAGTTTTACTCTAATTCTAGGGTAAATTACCCTAAGTTGGCAGCACTGAGTCAATCAGTCAAACTGACACTGACAGACACAACTCACACATTACTTTTTTTACTCTGGTACGTTCGAAACAGAAACATAATAAACGTGCCGTTTTATTACGACGAAATAAAAAAAAAGTATAATAAATAGCAAAAGGTATGCAAATATAAACTTAGACATTTTAACAATAGTTACCGTATTAACATGGAATCTTGAAAACAACAGTTGAGTGTCTTTTTTACTTTCAAGTAATGATACTAAGTTGAGAACAAATCAAATGTTACTTGCTTCTGAACGTATCTGACACTCCAATGTGCGCGAAACAAACATAGACGATACTAATAGCGTTGTCTCTTTCTCACCAAAAGGTTTCAAACGCGGTTCAGCTACAAATTGCGATCTTTCATTCACTTTTGACGATCCAAATGCCGCTGAGCGTATTTGACGTCATGGTACGAATTTGAAGCGTTGCAGTTTAGGAACCTAAATTGAAATGTCTTGCTTTTGAATCGTTTTTAATGAGGTCATGGTAGGACTCCTGGTCTTTAGATCGCCTTACCTCTAACGAGTTATATCCAAGGTATTCCAGTAGATATTTAGTCGGATAGAGGTAAGGATAATAACCATGTTTATGCTTGTAGAGAAACCGAAGGAAAGCCTTTTGTACCTTCTCTAATAAAAGAGCATAGGTACTTTCGTGTGGGTTCCATATGCAGGAGCTAGACTCCAGTTTGCTACGTATGAGTGCATTAAATAATAATTTGATTTTTGTTAGATAGCCTGTTACTCGCAGATAATGTAGCTTTCTAATGGTGAAAGAATTTTTAAAATCGGTCCAGTAGTTTTTGAGTTTATCCATTACAAACAAACAAACAAAAATACAAATTTTTCCTCTTTATAATATTAATGTAGAAAAGTTGAACTTTACCTGCAAATATCCTTGAGACTTGTGCTCCATCTGGCTAATATCTGGGTCTTTAAACTCCAACTGCAGGCCGATAATGTCCGCGACCATTCGCACCGCGCACGCCGGCGGGCTCGCGTCCAGTTTGTATAGGAGTGGCGCCATCTTTGATCCTGGAACATCATTCATAAAAACGTTATAATATTTTAAACTGGCCTGTTAGTCTAGTGGTTAGTGACCCTGACTGCTAAGACTGAGGTCGTGGGTTCGATTCCCACCCAGACCAAATCGTTGTGTGATGAGCACAATCATTTGTTCTGTGTCTGGGTGTTATTTATCTATAAATAAGTATGCATTTAGAAATATATAAGTATACATATTTATCAGTTATCCGGTTGCCATAGTACAGGCTCTGCCTAGTTTGGGATCAGATAATAGTGTGTTGGTTGTCCAAAGATATTTATTTATTTATTTAAACACCCACACTGATCAATCGCTCAGGTCAAGCTACGCTTGCCGCGGTCGGGCCGTGGATGGGTGGCTATCTATACATACCGAGACTCAACGGCATAACGTTGGTCCTAACTATCTTTCGTGGATGTTTTGACAGACGTTACGGGTTGTCAGAAGCCCGAAAGTCTAAAAACCAGTCTTAACCAAGGGGTATCGCAGATAGGCAATAGCTCCACGTAAAATACCGGTATTCAGCGGCATCTTGTTTACATTATTTATCCTTAAATATTCAATAATATTAATAACCTTAATTATTCCTCACTCAAAACTAGACATTCTGAATAACTTTAAATCAACAATCAATTTCGGAACGCTGTCAAAACTATAACAGACAGGCTTGTACCCGCCAGTTCTTCTACGCCTATTTTGTATTTCATCGTTAAATATCCAGGAAGAACAGTCACCTGTGTTCTTTTAGAAGCTCCAGGCTATAGGTAGCCTGTCAAATTTTATAACAATGGGTTCAACTATGGGACCCACAGCATAATACTAATTTTCAGTGGTCACCCTAAAAGGACGTACGAAGTCAGAATTTTTCAGAGTAGACAAAGCAATTAATAAAGTCAAATTAAATATTATATACGCCGTTAAGACGAAATGGGTCTCAAAGAAGATGTTTTGACGCATTTCGGATGCACGCAAAATCAATTTTTTTCCTCTAAAACTACAAATGTGCGGTCTTTTTTTCATGATTATTAAAATTGAAGATATTTTTTAGTGAATTATGAGGGCCAATACACGATTGACATAATTTGGCTCGATACAAAAAAATCGCAAAGTTTCCTCAAAATTAGCGTTTTTATTAGAAAAAAACGGTTTTATTCGATTGTAATTAAAGCAATTTCAATAATTTTTCGTCTATACGTGCACCATTAAAGACATTAGGGGATTATGGATTTATTTTAATGTAACAGAGCAAATAGAATTAAAAAAAGCAATATTTATAAAAAACGTGCAATGATATTGCACATCCCTCCGCTCCCGCACCTTGTCAGTCGGCCGCAGCGCGGCTTAGAGAGCACCCGTGTACAACTTTATTACGCCCGTTGTCGCCGACTACTCAAGCAAACATTGAAGTGTAAACTAATACTTTAGTCACAAAAATGGTGAATAAACGCAATAAAATAAAAAAAATATGCAAGACTGAGGCTCAAGAAGCTGAAATTTATGAATTTGAATATTTATTTGTTTACAAAAAACACCAAGTTTGACATTTGACACTGACGTAGTAACTCGTATTTATTGTATAAGCACACAACTTTCGTTTTGTAATAGAGATAGATATTATGGTCTAAAACTTCCGTGTAGGGTACATGGAATACCTACATACAGGAATTTTTTTTTACCAGTGCGCAAATTTTTTTGGTGGTTCAGTATAAGTAATAGAACACATTGGCATTTTTTTTTTTCATAATTTTTTTTTTTGTTATCCGACTTTATATCAGTATAGCATGTTCGCAAAATACCTATCTACCTACAATGTATCGTAATACAAATCATGAAAGCGAGCGGCGGCGGCCGACGCATGCGGCGATATATTGCATTTTCGGGATATGGGGAGGAGAAGATGAAAAAATGGAAATTGTATACATCCAAAAAAGTTACGTCTTTTGGAAAAATAAAATGGTGCCAAAACTTGTCAACTTGTATCACAAACACATTCTTCCAGAGTTGGTAGATTCCCGCCGAAACCGTGGTATGCCTTTGAGAGGCTCTGAAAAAGAATTTAGAGCCGATAGTGGACCCGTTATAGAACCCCGCTAGCATTATGAATGATTTTATTTTATTACTAGCTTTTGCCCGCGGCTTCGCCCGCGTGGATGTCGGAAATTAACGCAAGAGGACGTACTACCGCGATAAGAATGTGTTATTCCAGGTTATATAGGTAATATAGACTCTGTGTGCTATTTTCGATCCAGATCCATTCAGCCATTTTTGCGTGATTGAGAAACAAACACCCAATCCTACATTTTTTCACATTTATAATATTAGTAGTAGTAGGATTATAATTCATATTACTTAGGATTCATAGTTTATGAGAACATCATGTGTGTTGGTGTTTTTAAAATAAAAGTAATAGTATTCAGAGTAAGAAGACTGCGACATAGGGCTTGGTTTAGTTGAATATAAGTCTTCCTGGTTTTTCTTAACGCTCCTATTTTACCTATACAGACACTCAATCATTTACCAGACACCGAACATAATTATAGGAATAGTACTTTTGCCAGTAGCTTGGCCCGTAAAGCTGTCAGAAAATATCACCCGGGAACCTACTACCGGGATAAAGTAGGTATCCTATCTCTTACGTATCCATGATATATCTTTGTGCCAAATTCGATCTAAATCCGTTTGGCCGTCTTTGCATCATTGAGAAACAAACATCCAAAATCTAAACATCTAAGCCATTTCGCGGTTTCTTACTTGGAATAATACTATTAGGTTTATTTTGAGTATAATGAACACACATGATATTCGCAATTACTATGAAGCCAAAGTAATATGAATTACAATCCTACTTATCCTGTACTACCCGGCCGCTGCCAACGGATGGACGGGACGGACGTACAACCCCTCAGCTGCTCTGCGCCCGCTTTTTAAATCTCTAATATTTTCTAAGATATTCATTTAAATTACATGCTGTAAAGGGCCATATTGATCTATATTAAATGTACAATGTATTTAAGGTACTTAATTGGATAAGGATTAATGCTGTATTGCTTAAAATCGCTTCGTTAATAAGCCCTTATTTCTCGTAAAAAGTAAAAGATATAAAATGGTTATTGTGGGTTGTCCCTAAGAGATACACATATACTACTGCGGACATACTTGTAGACATTTTTAAGGTGTATAATACTGTAGTACATTATTTTGATCTAATTCGTAGGATTCAGCCAGGGTTTTTCGAATTTTGAAACATAAATGTCAGCGTAGTTTTTGAAGATAGTTATTTTTTTCTAAAATAAAAGAATCTTTCTAAAATAAAAGTAGCCTACGTTACTCCTTGTTACATCAGCTATCTGCCAGTGAAAGTCCCGTCAAAATCGGTCCAGCCATTTCAGAGATTAGCCGGAACAAACAGACAGACAGACAAAAATTGTAAAAAAAAATTGTTTTTGTATATGTACCGTGTATACATCCATGTACACTTAGTAAAAAGTGGTTATCTTAATATTAAAAACAGACACTCCAATTTTATTTATTTGTATAGATATATTAGCTTTTGCCAGCGGCTTCCCCCGCGTGGAGGTCGGAAATTATCCCGCGGGAACATATATATACATAAAAAGTACCCTATGTGTTATTCCAGGTTATAAAATATCTGTGTGCCAAATTTCATCTAAATCAGGTCAGTAGTTTTTGCGTGAAAGAGGAACAAATATCCATACATACAAACTTTCGCGTTTATAATATTAGTAGGATAAAAGTTGTTTTAATTAGTTGTTTTTATTTCTACAGGGCAATTTTTTATCAATACCCAAATTTTCATAGGTTGTTCTACCCATGAATGAAATCTGCTAATTCATACATTTTGGTCGAGTATGTATTGAACTTTTGTTAAAAACAGCAGATTTTTTCCGTGATTTCAGAGTTGGTCCCATAGTAAAAGTTGTTCATATTCATGGATAGAGCACCCTATGAAAATTTTGGTAGTGATAAAAAAATATCCTGTGTAAAGAACCGATTTTTGGAAAAACCAGTTTGGATTCATCTTTAATACGAGTACCCATTCAAACAACAAACGAATTGGAATTATTATAGGAACTCATAAGTAGGCCAGTATTCGTATGTAAATAGATATAATAATAAAAACACTAGTGTATGCGCCTAATTAAAATATTATTTTACATTTATTTACTGCACCATATTATGTACTCATTACATACTTTGTGAAAATAAATATATTTCTATAAACTGCGCAACTAGTATCACGTAAATCTACAACTTGCCACGACAGTCCGATTGCCGTATGCGCGATCCTCTGCAGAAATATTTTGGTTCACGAGAGAGGGTCACGCTTACAGCGGTCGGACTATAGCTTGCTGGCCGAGTGCGGCAGAGAGCGGGGCCCCGCGTGCCACTTATCCGCCCGCGTCTGCTTCACCCCCTCGAAACATACGTGACCACGATACCATTTCGTCTTAATAAAAAATTAAAAAATGTATGAATCAGCATTTTCTTTTTTTAATTGACCCACGAAAATTTTCACCGCATGTGTGTTTAAAATCATGAAATGAATTCATAGTAACAAATGCGCGTCGATATCCCTGCCACCGTGTATTAATTGCTAAAAAAAAAATAACTGTGTTGGAATTTTTATAAAACATGACATTATTGTCAATGTTTGTTAAAACCCATATTTTGTCTAAATAAAGTTAAGCACACTAACGGGCAGACGAAGATGCGAAGCGTTTAATAACATGAAAAAATGTGGAAACCATACCAAACAGCGTTATGTAGAAATTGTGAAAAAAACACTTATTTATATTATGAAATATTTTTACCAATAGTCTTCTATTATAACACCACACACCAAAACTGAATGATAACATAATCAAACATTTGATAACCAACATATTATATCAGTTATAATAAAGATTACAAATAATTAGAGACAGCGGGTTCAAGGTCCAACATTTTGTTAAAATTGAATCACTTTGGATAGCAGCCTTACTTTCTCTGATATCCCTTTATGCAATATTCATTATCTAATTATGAGTATGTTATAATAAGATAAAGATAAGTAACAGTCTATCATATTTTCATTAATTGAAGTGATATAATACCAAATTTCGACTCGTTCAGACCTGTGGCAGATACTCAAATCCCTTTATCAACCAGAAAAGACTATATGGCACACGGGAGTGCCTTTACGTCTTTTCAGCATAGCATAATCCAAATGTAGCGTATATGATGCGTACTTAATCTAAAGACAAAATACTTTAAATGTAAAAAAAAAACAAAGCTGGCTTGCTTACCTCTTCCACAACAAGGGTCTTATCAGGGGTCATTATTGAAAATCATTTTTAAAGCACTTTGGTATTTACAATAAATATTAGTTTATTTCTTATTAATTTGAGCCTTATTGCGCTCCCACAACATGTTCATAACTTTAGAGAAGTAGACGACTCCCGGGGCCATTATGGTCTTGAAGACATGCTCCTCTTCCAAACGGGCCACCCAATCAGCACAGTACGGAAACCTGGAATTGATTAAAACACTCCAATTACTAACGGGGAGAGCAGTGGTGGCGAGCCTCGATTTACGAGTTGTAAGGTCGCGGGTTCGAACCCAGGCAGTTTACTTTGTGTAAATACTTTCATCACCACGACACTCGAAATGGTGTAGGAAAACATCATGAGGAACCGACCAAGAACCAAAAATTCGAAGACATCAGTGTCATCTACCGACCCGCACTGGGCCCGCGTGGTAGAGTCTCTCTCACCGAGAGGAGACCCGTATCCCAACAGTGGGAACAATATAGGCTGATTACAAATTAAATAATATAAAAATAAAATAATTCTAACTTTTCAAGCCTTATTTGATCCTAGCGCACCTTTATACGGTGGTTTTATACAACGTGTAAAATAATTTACTCAAGACCTCAAAAAATCCAATTAGAATAATGAGTTAAAATCATAATCTAAGGACAGAAAGTTATTTTTGTTAAAGTTCACTGTTACTATTAAAAAATCGCGTTAACCCCACCATTAATATATGCTTTTAAAATTGAGTCTTAATGCCTTGTAATAAATTAATTGATTTTCTTTGCCTCAATCTGCAGTAGTTATGGCAAAATACATTATTAAAAAAAAAAAGATACGTCCATTTAAAATGACTGAAATCGATTCTGTAGTCAATTATGAACAAATTATCTTTAGGGCTTGCGTCTATTATATTACACCATGTATTACTCTATCCATGTTATTATAATACGCGATTTGACTTTGGTTCTAGCCCGAAGCTCTGAGCCAGTTTTTGTATTTACAACTTTGTTTCGACTAGTGTAAAGTTCTTAATACAAAAATGACAACTTAGTACCGGATTAAGTTTTGACTTTTGTAAACAGAGCTGCAATTTTATAAACATTGGATTCTTAATTCAAAAACTGACTCGGTGTTTTAAACCTGATCTAGAGATAATAATTTTTTTTTGTAATAAGCGGAATAAATATTTGTGGTATAGGGTCGGTCTAAGCTCTCATACACTAAAACAAGATCATCATTTCAACCGCAAGACGTCCACTGCTTGATGTCCAGCAGTGGACGTCTTGCGCCCAAAAGGAGGGCGATTATGGGATTATGGGATTTCCCATAATCACCACGTTTAGCAGGCGGATTGGCGATCGCAGTATGGTTGTAAAATGCTTTGAGAACGCTGCTGCTCATTCTCTAGTAAGTCCCTTAGTCGCATATTACGACACCCACGGGAAGAAAGGGGAAAACAAGATAAAAAGTACAAAATAATGGAAAAAAAGCGTGGGGTGCTTTTTAAGGTATTTTTTTATTGATATCAGGCACCCCACGCTTTTTTACACGCTTTACATTAGCTTCACTTGTATGTTAGTATATTTGTATGTTTGTTTGTAACCGACTCCTTATAGCGCGATATTGATCCACTTTAAACGACCAGATTTCATTCAAACTTTGCACACCTGTCAAGGACCGATGACAATGCAATAATTTCATAAATTTGTGCCATCATTCTTGCCAGAGTTACCAGGACAGCAAAAAAAAATGTCAGCGTAGTTTGTGACGTATGTCAGCCTAGTTTTCGAAGACAGTTTTTTTATGATTTAATGAAATCTGGTCGTTTAAAGTGGGTCGAAATCGAGCGATAAGGAGTCGGTTACAAACATACAAACAAACATACAAGTGAAGCTAATATAAAGCGTGTAAAAAGAGAAAATACGTACTTAACAGCATCCAATTTATGGAACACCTGTATCGCAGTGGCCGTGGAGCCGGCAGCCAAGTCGGCGATCGTCAGTCGGTCGGTCGCGATGTAGGGCCGGTCTCGCACGTACGCGTCAACTACTGAGAATGCATTCTCGATCTCCTTGATGTGCTCGCTGCCCGGCTGTGTGATGCCGCCTGTGAACGTGGCTTGCTGTTGATATAAAGGAGATTATTGACGATAACATAATGTAGGTCCCATCAGGGTTTCCGCTAGTTTTTCGACTTATTTAATGTCGCTTCGGAAATACTGTATTGGATATAAAACTTTGCTAACCCATCTCGTATCTCTGAATGACCATTTTATGTCACCATCATGTTTCAAGTCTTAGACTGTAGATTTGTAGATCATTTTCTATTTTATTAAGTACCTTGCACTTGTCGACAGGCCTACACTGCCCTCCCATACCTATAAACACTGTAATTTTAAACAATTGTAATAACCAATTATTTTTAAAAGAGTAACCGTAGAGTTTCTTGCCGGCTCTTCTCCATAGGAATCAACAATTTGGAACCGTGTACCTAGCTTCTGACGTTTCATAACTGCGCATGTAGGTTTATGTGAAATAAAAATATTTTGATTTGATTTGATGCAAAACCGTGTTTGTTAGTTTGTCCTTTCTTCACGCAGAAACGAAGCAACAGATTGACTTGATTTTTTGCATTGATACAGGGTGGCCAATAACAGAAACTGTTCTGATTGTTCATAACAGGACATGGATAGGATTGTTCATTCTAAGGACTGATTTTTTTAATGCGACACGGGCAGAAAATGTATAATTACATTTGAAGTCAGATGAGAATTTCCAAAACAACTTTGTCTCCAAAACAATTAAAATCGCCGAACATAAACAGGGGTGTTTTGATTTTCTTTTGGGTGTCTGTTCATGGGCCACCCTGTATACATTACAGGATGGAGAGTGACAAATGCATGTCACGAAGAATTCACCGTCCTGTGGGTAATAGACATAGACCATGGTAGAAAAGTAAAACTGAAATCATCAAACGACTTCTCCCACTCTGGGCGGAGCGGGAGGGCATGTCAGACTTTTACTGACTAAAACCCACCCGTGTTCCTTCAGTTGCCCATGTGCCAGGGTCACGGTATCTCTTTCGAACAATCTCGCGACCCTGGCAGGCATCGGTCCTAGCAGACCCCTTCAGTTTTGCTGACATCTCTTTGAGGCGCGCGTGGAACACTACGCGCCGTCGACCCGAGCCTGACTTACCGGGCGGCGAGCTACCCATTGCTCACCACCCGCAAGCTCGCGCCATAATCGCCACGCTTGGCAGGCGGATTGACAATAGCAGTATGATGGTAAAATGCAAAGAGAACGCTGCTGCCGATTCTTTAGTAAGTTCCTTAGTCGTCTTTTACGACAACCACGGGACGTCCAGTGCTATTTTTTACGTCCGATACCACACGGGTCAAAAGATTCAGGTAACAGCTAATATAGAAACATACCCCAACATTTCCCAGCGCCCTGAAGAACACGCCAGCGTTGAAGAACATGGCCTGGTCAGCGAGCGCGCGCGTGCGCACGTCGCTCGGGTACAACGACTCGCTCTTGTCACCTCCGTATACCGCCAACAAGTATTTCATTATAGCGTGACTGAAAATATTAACAACACACTTAAGATACAGTTTCGTAGCGTGTGCGAAATATTGTATCTACTTAATAAAATACTTAAATCATTCACTCATTGACAGGCAGGGCTCAACATAAAACTGCTGGGTCTAGAAACTTGAATGTTTTAATAAGATTTCCTTAAATAGGGAAAGTGAGCACTAAGAAAAGATATTTAACAGATTTTCAAAAAAACCGGCCAAGTGCGAGTCGGACTCGCGCACCGAGGGTTCCGTACAAACCTGCAGGTATTCACGGTTTATGCATAAGGTTTATGTTTATGAAATTAACACACATTTTACCACTTTGGAAGTGTCTGTCGCGCAAACTATTCAGTTTAGAAAAAAATGATTATAGACACCTCAATATCATTTTTGAAGACCTATCCATAGATACCCCACACGTATGGGTTTGATGAAAAATTTTTCTATGTATGGGGAACCCCAAATATTACCTATTGTTTTTTTTTTAATATTTTTGTGTGAAAATCTTAATGCGGTTCACAGAATACATTAATTACCAAGTTTCAACAGCATAGCTCTTATAGTTTCGGAAAAAAGTGGCTGTGACATACACGGACAAACAGACAGACAGACAGACCGACAGACAGACAGACATGACGAATCTATAAGGGTTCCGTTTTTTGCCATTTGGCAACGTAACCCTAAAAAGGAGGTTCTATCCCTTATATTTCTCTTTATCATTCATACGGATCGAGTACTCGAAAGAGGTATCGTGGCCCTGGCATATGGGCAACTGAAGGAACACGAGGGGTGTTTTAGTCAGTAAAATGACACGCCCTCCCGCTCCGCCCAGATCGAGAGACGTCGTTTGATAATATCACACACACAGAAAAAAAAAGGGTCGAATATAGAATTCATTTATCTTATCTTTATTCTATGTATTTTTCACACCATTCTATAGCATAACATCATGCCCATACGGTTTTTGGGAGGTAAAAAGATGTGACCCTCATTTTTTAGTTGTGGCACCAACATTCCCACATACAAAGGCCTGCCAAAAAAAAATATACAAAATGAAAACGAAACTAATTTTGGAAGTCGAGGGCAAAAACCAAAAACCACCGACTTCCGATATCAAAGTATTTTATTTTAATTTTGTAGTGTTTTGTTTGGCAGTCGATTGTTTTTTTTGTTTTTAATTCTTTTCTATATACTTCTAATGGTTCTTCTAATGGTCTGAAATCGAGGATGAAAGTTTGTAAAGAAATTATTAGCTAGTTTACCTTTCTGACAAAACGAATTCGCCATCTTGTAGCACCGGTATCGTACCCATTGGGTTTAACTGCATTAGGAAAACGATTATGTATTAGTTGTGCTGCTTGGGAGTCTTGCGCTACTTCTTCCCAGGGACAACCAAAAAGCTGCTGATTCTCAGCCTAATTTGATTTTGAACAGAGAAATAGGGTTACTTTCGCATTTATAGTACATACTAGCTGACCCGACAGACGTTGTCCTGTCTCTTTGATGATATTTGAGCACGCATTCTGTCAATTCTATGTCAAATGTCATAATGTTACTTTAAAAAAGTTTACATTGTCCTATTATATGGTTGTTAAGTATTCTTAAATAAGAGTTCTTAAATTTTCTAATTTTCCGCGATTTTTTTTTATTTTTTTCTTTCATAACAACCTTCTCCTGACAATTACAAACACAGCAAAACAAAAAATAGTGAAATCGGTCCAGCCGTTCACGCGCGATGGCGTGACCAAGGGAAATAGGGATTCATTTTTATATATATAGATTAGTGTCTTCTTCTGAATGATGGCAAAAAGTTGGCCCAAGATTCAGCTGCGGGAATTTCGCTCTCTGACGCAGTCTAAGATCATCAAATGCACAGGTGACAGGGCATGCAGCGCAGGATGTAAGGTGGGCCCATTGCCCGTTGGAAGGTGTCGCAAGCGCACTTGACATCGGTGCCGTTCGCGAGTCATCTTTACTCCGGCAGACTTGGGTTTGGAGTCTATTTAGAGATTTCCAAATCAGCCACGGTAATGCGTGCCCAAGCAGAAGGCTCTCAGATGGTTGGATAAAATTGTCAGGGGTTTATACAGCTCCTGCCAAAGATTACATCTCTTTACAATATTAGTATGGATTCACCGGTGATACTGGTATACCTTCTTAAACTCCGGCGACTTGTGCTCTCCCTGCAGTAGCTTGACATCGTTGAACTGCACCGGCAGTCCCAGGATATCGCTCAGCATCATGACGGCGCGCGCCGGCGGACTGCCCAGCACCCGGTGGAGAATGAGACGAGACATCTCTATATGAGTAGCTTAATAGTCCGCTGGAAAATGTTAAAGGCAATATTAAATGCTTGAAAAAACGTATAGAAAAATGTTTTACCTCATCTGCTCAAATAAGACATGAATAGAGTAAATAATAATTGAACATGACAACATCACGTCTCTATTTTCCAAAGAGGAGGAGGGTACACCCACAGAATACGTTATAATATACTTAGTATATACCCACAGTTCGCTAGTTATTAGTCCTGCAGCGGCTAGACTAGTTATTTTTTGTTCCGCGGCGACGTGGTGATGCGACCTATTTGGTTTTTTTTAAAGGGCGGCCCCCTTTGCCCTATTATAAGATTACTGACTCTGTTAGTTTTTACCAAAATATTCCAAAAAAGCCTATTTCTCTGCCTTCCTCTTCAAAAACACAAGCGTTATATATAGAATGCGCACTAAGGAGTCCTAAACGGTTAGGTAATGCAGTTCGTACCGATAGAAACAATGATACAGCAAAAACTACAGATTTGAAAAAGCTAGCAACATTACTCGCGCAAAAGTTAAAAATAACCTACCATAATGTTATAACATTCCATTCATAACCTATCGTGACATGCACGTAATAAAAAAAAATAACTTACGTATTCGATACTCACACACAATGGAACGAATGCGTCTTTCTTAACTCACTTTTACGTATGATCGTTTAACAATAAACTCAAGTTTTGATAAGAATGATAAACACAGCAACGTGATTATAACCTCGAAAGGCGGGTTAGCAACCGGCGCGGGCGGCCTTGATCTTAGATACGCATGATAAATACCTGTTGCGCGCACGCATGTAGAAGAGCCAAAACAAAACATATCGAGTTAACCTATATTATGCAGGAAAAAACGCACGCTTCTGATGTAACTACTATTGATGTTAATTTCATATTTCTGTACAGCTTTCATGTAAGTATATTAAAAGCAAAACCATTTTTTAAAATATAAGTACTTGGTTACACAGGGTTTTTTTGTATATCAACTTTTAACTTTTTATTTTTTTATTTTGTGAAATTCTTTTTGTATTAATATAAAAATAGTTCTTTTTACATAATTTGTGTACTTAAACCCCAATCACAAATTAAGGCTTTAAGGCCCGGCGCTCCCCGTAAGTATTTTAAGGTATAATTTAGCAAGGACTGGAATACTGAAGTTGTTTTTAAACAACCATTAACTCGAATGCATCTAATAAATAAAATACTTAAGCAGAAGAGAAGCAAGCTTCAAATATATTTATTTATTTACTTACATACCTTGATGCGGCACCATGATGTTTTACAAAATAGAGTTTACATGGAGTAGTCGTTCACAGTGCTTAGGCACTAACAGTTCAATATTTTGTCTAATCAAAACCAATTTTGATTTTAGCTATTGATGTTTAAAACTTCTTCAAGACACATAAATGCAAGTTAAAAAAGAACAGTACATTAGCACTAAAATTATTTACATGAAATAAACGGTTAAATTAACAATAGGTTCTGTGTGTGTGTGTGTGTGTCATGATGAGGGTTCACTTGGTGGAAGAAATTCATTAACCAGCTCAATAACTGTACGGACCTCATCTTCTGATAAACGCTCCTCACTTTCTTGCACAATCTGTAAATTGAAAGGTCATTAAAGCCATTTTGTAAATAACGATTGCTATAAATATTATATAATGTGGAGGTGACATTTAATAAATTAAACTGCATAAATATCTGATGGCATTACCAGTCTGCATACAAAAATCAATTAAATATAACCAGGAGTTAAGTATTTATAGCCCAGTCAGTATTTATAGTAAAGTCCTTAGCGGATCCGCCTTAATTACATTAGTTACCACTCTCTTGCTATGGAAAGAATAACTGTCTTTGTCTTCATAGAAACCTGAGTCTACGAGTCGCCCCGTACTCGGTCCGGAGAGATGTCGAGTTGAACAGAAAGAACTTTGTCTATTCTTGGTAGTATAGAGATAGACCCAACTGTGAACCACTACGTGCATTTATATGTGTCATCAATCACGAGGATACTAGATCCCACGACACAGGGTATCCTAGTGTGGGGTCTAGGGTTACTCCATTGCACACAAATTACTCTCACGATCCAATCTTTGTGTCTTAATTTCATTCTGTGCTTATCGTGTCTGTTAACTTGTTCTTAATAAATTTACTTTACTTTTACTTTACTTTAGAAGTGGTCATGCTATGCCTGCAGCTAAGTATATAGAGCTAGTCAAACTTTGGCAAAACCCATAGTCTACAGTTATTGCAAGCAATTTCATTTATAGTTGTCTACACATTACAACCGTACCGTGTGGCATGTACCGTGTGGTGTCGGACTAAAAGAATAGCACCACCCCATTTCTTCCCGTGGGTGTCGTAAGAGGCGATTAAGGGATATACTAGAGAATGAGCAGCAGCGTTCTCTATGCATTGCAGACTATCATACTGCGATCGCCAACCCGCCTGCCAAGTGTGGCGATTATGGCAACCCCCCCCCCCCCCCCATTTTGGGGGAGGCCTATGTCCAGCAGTGGACGTCTTTCGGCTGTGATGATGATGATGTCTACACATAGTCATCATCTGCCTCGCCTTTTCCCCTATGTTGGCATCGGCTTCCAGTCTAACCGAATGCAGCTGAGTAAATTGATGTCTACACATAGTAAATATTAAAATTTATTGTTATATTTTTGCTGTTTTTGTATTTATATATCTCTACTTTACTTTTTAGGATGAGTCAAACCACAGTTGGTGTAAGTCATTAAAAGAGATAAGTAGCCAGACTACTTATCTCTTTTAATGACTACATAAATTCAGCATGGTTAGGCTCCACACAATATTAAAAGAAACCATTCATGAGAATCTTGGCTATACATATATGAAGCGAGGGGGTTAGGCCTATGACAAATTATGACTATGACTACATAGTATAAAACAAAGTCGCTTCCCTCTGTCTGTCCCTATGTATGCTTAGATCTTTAAAACTACGCAACGGATTTTGATGCGTTTTTTTATTAGATAGGGATTCAAGAGGCAGATTTATACATACAGGATAAGTTTTTATCCAGTGCGCAAATTTTAACAAATTAAACTGAAACGACTTATAATAACCATGCAATTTTTATGTATCTTAGTATTAAAAAAAATTAAGTTATCATTAACGAAAGATGTTTATTTTGAAACTGGTTTTTATGGCGCCGCACGCAAGCTACGTGCGGCGCCGGCGAAGGTGAAAGACCGACCATTCGATCGGTCAAAATTCTAAAAAGTTCGAAGTACCTACGCCGACGCGCGGTCAGTGACCTATTACTATTGTCAATATCATATTACGAAATATGTAGGGTGTCCACAGTTTACTGATTTAAGGTCGGATAAAAATAAAAAAATAAAGTATTGAAAAAAATAATTGAAATGTGTTCTATTACTGATACTGAACCACCAGAAAAAATTTGTGCACTGGTTAAAATTTTTTCCTGTATAGTATGCAGGCAAAGCCCCCGGAAAAAGCTAATAATGTAATATAATAAATCGCTCACCAGCTGAATCTCTAGCTCCGTCCGTGGAGGTGTGTTTACCATCATAAGTTTCTCAGTCTTTGTCAGTTTGAACTTCTTCATAGCTTCTAGAAACTTCTGTATTGATTGTGTATTTTGTTTCTTACACTCTGTATCTTGCAGATAATGGACTGTCTGAAAGAGGTTTTAACATTGTATTGCTAAAAGTTAACTATGCAAAAAATAGTTAACTATCCATGGTTTATTGCTTTAGTTATTTATACTTGGAAGTATAGATTCTTGTTACGGGTCGTTAGAAGCCCGAAAGTCTGGCAACCAGTCTTACCAAGGGGTATTGTATTACCCCGTAACTGGGTTGTGGAGGTCAGATTGGCAGTCATGATACTGGTACTCAGTTGCATCCGGTTAGACTGGAAGCCGACCCCAACATAGTAGGGAAAAGGCTAGGCAGATGAGGATAACTTGGTGGTGTTTAAAGTGGACCTCACTCTACTAGCAAGGCCATCCCTGTCATTCTACTATTGTTTAATACAGTATGTGTACTATTGTGTCCTAAACTATTTAATTGTTAACCTGTCACTTCTGTTTTGTTGTAGAATTTAAACTTGTGTGTGGGTATATATGCTTGTGTGAGATGGTGTGTGTATGACTGTCTGCGCACGGGTACACTTACAACCTTGTTACTATGGAATATGCTAAAATTAAATTGATCTCTCAGTGCACAGATAAACGGCCAACATTGTTTTTATGTGACAGGACCTGTACTAAGAAACTTTTGGCACCTGCATGTCGATCGAAAAGGTGCATGGAGTGAGCTGTCAGTGTCATCCCAGTGATGCTAAGGTTTGACCAAACATAACATTTACAATAATAATCGAGATTTTGATAATATATTTTACGCTAATTCGAAGAATCATTTTATGAGGATTTCAAATCTAGTAAAGTATCTTAACATACACACATACTGTGTCGGGAAGTTTTTCTAATAAATAGCAAACCAGAAATTCAGACAGAAACTTTTGTTCATGCGTGTCGCACTTGTGCGTCAGGCAATAAAGGGCTAGTTGAGGAAAAAGTAGAAAAAAAAACCACAATGCATTTCTCACTGAATTTCTGTTTCGCTTTGAATTCCTTATAAAAATTATCAATAGAATTAGCATAAAAATATTATCAAAATCTCAATTATGATTGTAAAAGTGGAACAGGGGGTGGTAGGGGTGTCCAGGTGGAATGACACTGATAGCTCCACACTCACTTCACCCGGTGAGATGGTTACAGAATAGCACTGCTGACCTCATATGTGACGGTTGCTAATGATCCTTCCCGTTTGTGCTTTTTCTGCGTACTGTCCTTAAGCTGCTGTAAGATCTGCATCACCTCATAATTACAAAGGAAAGCTGCATTTGCTTTAGTGCTAAAAAATAATGGAACAACTTAAAATCGAATCTTTTCTTTTTCTTTCTTTTTTCTTTCTTTCAAAAAACGTTGCACGTACAACACCTACTTTAATTTGGTACTTATCATTGCTGATAATGTTTTTTTTTTAATTCGTTAGTAGCAGAAATGGGTTAGTGGCTAGGTAAAAACAGCCGCATGGAACAATCAAAAAGTTTAAACAACGCTTTTTTGTATACTATTGAGGGGTTAAGAGTTCACTATAATTTTACAGGTGACAACGGGCGATCATACGCTAAAAGCGATCGACTGAGTCTATTTAGTCTATTCTACTCTGATTCTGTTAATATGATACATACGTCTCCATCCGGACGGCCTTTCGAAATGCTCAGCTTTAAGCGGGCTAGTTTAACATGCCGTCAGAATTTTACTAGCTCTTTGTTAACATAATATTTTCTACTAGCTCTTTACCAAATCACCATAATTATCGTGGGCTTTATTATTGAGTTCCAGAAAATTGTAAACAAAGAAAATGAATGAACGTCACACAAACCGGCAAGGTCACAAAAATTGTGACAATCTTTTGTCTTTACTTAATTTGACATTGACAGTGGACGTGCAATTTTCAAAATCAAAGACTGTAGAGGTTTAAGTTATGGATATGAGCCTTTTTACATGAGCTCACGAATTAATCATAGTAGGTTTCTAATCTACATAGATAGACATATGAGAATCTATTTTAGACAACTTATTTATTTATTTGCAGGTCAAGGGGAGAAACGTCAGCGTTACTTGCGAAACTTAAGTTTTCTTAGGTGAATCATATATTTGGATAAAATCCAAATGGCAGGTCTATTCGGTTACTATGTTGAACAAAATATGATTGACGATTGTAACTAGCACGTGCTAATAGAATTATGATCAATAAACTAATCAATACAACTCGTGTTTGATTTGTTTTTCCGATCCTATGTAGCTCAAGCATTTCGGGAAAAACTATATTCTGAGAGTAAGTGAGTCAATCGGTAGATGATCGAGCTATATCGCCTCACTAGAAATTCTCATGGCTAGCTAGTTTTACTTAAAAAATGTCACGGCCTACCGAGATCTATATAATTTTTCTTTTGATTGTATAATATTGAAATCATTTTGACAACTAATATTAGTTTTATAAATATAATAATTCAAATATTTGTATGTAACAATGTTTTGCAAAACATTATCGTCGAAATTTTTAGTGACAAGCAGCGTAATGTGTAAAGTATTTTCAATGATTCCCAGAGTTGAAATACGAAAATTTAGCCAAGAAAACTTTACATCTGGTTTATCAAAAAATGATTCACCTTTGAATGCATACTTTTACCATTTCACAAATTTAAAATTACCACAAAATAAGATTTTTGCCACTTACGTATGGATTGATGGCAGTGGTATTAACTTGCGTTGCAAAGATCGACTTTTAGACAAAGTGCCTACTAACATAAATATGGTCCCGAAATGGGCGTTTGACGGAAGTTCAACTGGACAAGCAAAAACTGATGACTCAGACACTATATTATTACCAGTTGCCTTATATAGAGATCCAATTCGCAAAAGCCCCCACGTCATTGTGCTATGCGAAACGTATTATGGCAATGGAACCCCTACTCCTTCAAATCATCGGGCTCATTGTGCAAACGTACTGAGCAAAATATCAGACCAAGAGCCATGGTTTGGTATAGAACAAGAATATACAATGTTTGATTCGGATCTGTGGCCATTGGGATGGCCGAAAGTTCGTGGATATCCCGTAATTAAGTCTAAGTTCTCATACTGCGGCATGGGCGAACATGTTGCAGGGCGGGATTTAGTTGAATGTCATGCCAGAGCGTGCGTTTATTCTGGCTTAGATTATGGCGGTTCTAATGCAGAAGTCATGAAAGGGTCCTGGGAGTATCAAGTTGGAACAACGATGGGGATCAAAGCTGCAGACGACTTATGGGTTGGACGATATTTGCTGGGAAGAATTTCCGAAAACTTTGGGATTATCATAAGCTATCACCCAAAACCTGTGGGGAAGAACCAGCCAGGAATAGGGTGCCACCATAACTTTAGCACAAAAAAAATGCGTGAAGAAGGAGGAATTACAGAAATTGAAAGGGTATGTAAAGACTTATGTGCCAAGCATGATCATTACATGAAAAATTACGGACTCGGAGACGGTCAAGAAAACCGAAAAAGGTTAACTGGGAAATTCGAAACTGCTTCATTTAAAGAATGTAGGTGGGGAGTGGCCGATCGTAGTGCCTCGATAAGATTACAAAGAAGTGTCAAGGTAGAAAAGAAAGGCTTTTTAGAAGACCGTAGACCTGCAGGTGACTGTGATCCATACAGAGTTTGCGCTCTTCTAGCAGAAACATGTCTTCGATAGCGAAAGAATGAAATAATGTTGTTTTTACTTTAAAATTGAGGAAACGGTGGAAAGTCAGTACTTACTTAGTGTTTCTAAAAATTTCATACAACCCGTGCGCATTAACATGGCATCTGACTCGATTATTATTATCTTAATAAATGGGAAAGTTTGGATGGATGTACTCCGAAACACAAACGGAAGTATACGTGCAACGGTAACAGTAATGATGATGCTAACGCTACTAGTCTCGCAAGACGCGAGCAGGGCCCCGCGTGGGGAAGCGGGAGGAGGGTTGTTTTCGAGCCAGGTGCCATGTTAATGCGCACGGGTTGTAAATATATATTTAAAAAAAAACTTGAGAGGTGTCGAGAACAACCAGATGGAATGAAGTTCCTTTCTAGGATTCATTATTTTTTTATTATTTATTATGTACAAAAACCTGCATACACTCAACAAAATTACTATCTCTCTCTCTCTCTACTCACAACAAAAAAAAAACAACAACATACAAAACAAATACAAACAACAAAATATATACGGTCAAATTGAGAAACCTCCTCCTTTTTTTTAAGTCGGTTAAAAAGTGTCGTTACAACTTTTTCTCTTAATTTCCGTCTAGCCCCCTTTCGCAACGCGTCATAAGGAACTTCGTTCCAATTAAATTAAAAGTTTTCATTACTGAGTGTACAAGTCACTCCCTGCTATTTTACATGTGTAAACTTATATTAACTTACATTGATCAGGGAGGGGCCATAGAACTGCTTGATGATTTAACGAAAAACTAAGTGGGCACTCGGACCTTATGGCCTGAGTGTTTTTACCCCAAATAGCTTGAACTAAGTCCCAAAAAGATTAGAAATTGATTGCGCTGTTTGAGGTGAGTTTAACCTGTGGGTTGCCTGACACGTTTGGGGACATTTTGTTCCCTAATGTATTCGCGACTTCATTGAATTGTATTAAAAAAGAAGTAACTGGCAGTTAAATATTGCTTTTTAATATTCTAGACTAATTTGAAATATCAAAGAAGTGTGATGACATAAATTTAGAATCATTCAAAATTTTATGTGAAATCAAGAAGCCGAAAAATTACAAAATTCTGAGTAAAATAATTTAGCAATTATTTAAAAAAACAATTAAGTTTGATAAAAATGACAGTCATCCTAAAGACTTGTGTTTCGTTATTCCAAAAACCTAAAAAATGCCCAGTTATAACTTTAGCCAAAAGGACTTTATTGGCACATAATATAAATCATATCTTGAACAAAAAAATAATGGATCGTTATATTAGACTTCCATTGCCTTGTAATAAAATAATAGCTACTTACGTGTGGATTGACGGTTCCGGTATTAATATGAGAGGCAAAGATCGTATCCTGGATTGTGTTCCATATAGCCCAGACGCTGCACCAGCGTGGGCTTTTGATGGCAGTTCCACGGGACAAGCAGTTACGGATAATTCTGATACAATTTTAAAACCGGCTGCCATCTATAGAGACCCGTTCCGAGCTGATCCTCACGTCATAGTTTTATGCGAAGTATATTTAGGTGACAGCTCAAAACCAGCTGCAACAAATCACAGAATCTACTGTAATGATCTGTGTGAGATACATAAAGCCGAAGAGCCATGGTTCGGTTTGGAACAAGAGTATACTATGTTGGACAACGACGGATGGGGCCTGGGTTGGCCTAAAGGAGGAGGATTTCCTGCAGTGAAATATGAGTTCTCATATTGCGGGGTAGGAGCAAAATATATAGCAGGAAGAGAGGTAACCGAAGCTCACTGTAAAGCATGTCTATTTGCTGGAGTTGATTTTGAAGGTACTAACGCAGAAGTGATGTTTGCTTGTTGGGAGTGGCAAGTAGGCACTACTCTTGGCATTAAAGCTGCAGATGATATGTGGATGTCACGTTACATAATGAATCGTGTCGGCGAAGAATACGGAGTAGACATCACGTACCATCCTAAGCCATTCGGTCATTTACATCCAGGTATTGGCATGCATCATAACTTCAGTACGAAGAGGATGCGTTCAGATGGAGGATATGCTTTCATAGAAGAGTGCATAAAGAGGTTAGAGAAGAACCACATGAAACACATGAAACAATACAGTATTGATGAAGCTGGAAACAGATTGCGACTGTCAGGAAAATTTGAAACTGCACCATTTGATAAATTCTCATGGGGTATCGCTAACAGGAAAGCATCGATCCGTCTTCAAAGACACATTAAAAAGAAGGGTAAAGGTTTCATGGAGGATCGAAGACCTGGTGGAGACTGTGACCCTTACCTCGTTTGTGGACTATTACTGGAAACTTGCCTGGGGAAAAGCGCTGCAGACACTGGTGGTAAGAGGAAGTGTTAGTGAAGATGTTGCGGTTTGGAAAGATTTTGTTGATTTAAGTTCTATTTATATTTTATCAGTTGTTCTGTGGTGCTTAAACTTGAAGTAAATTTTTATTTGATATTTTTTGTAATTATTATTAAATATGTTATTGGATATCTTTATGGGTCTATATAGGCTTCATACGCACTACCGATTAACTCGAAGGCAGTTAAGCGGACGGCTAGCCCCTTTTTCAATTTAATATGCAACCGCTGATGATTGTACGCAGACACAATACCTACCGCGGGCGGTTGAATGGACGGCCGCTGCATAACTCTGTGCGATGCGGATACAAGGGGGCTTGCTGCACAAAATTTGCATTGCACTGAGTTTTGCCGCGGCTCTCCATTTTCTATGGTTCGGTGACCAATCAAAAGCAAAAGTTTAATGTTACTACTTTAAAGTATATAATCATTTAATTTTCCTGTACAACAAATGTGGCTGTACAAATACACTGGACATTACAATTACAACGACATAAAATAAAAACGACATCGCTACTGAGAGTCGCGGAGGATCGCTGTGTTGCGTAGATATATTATTTTCCTCTATGGTTACGTCTGTTATCCTAGGCGATCGGGGCTCTCTCCTCCTACCACCTCCTACCGTCTCCTGTGCCGTCTCCCGCATCACTTCGCCTGCGCTAGCAGTGGGTTGGCAGAGGAGGGGCGCGCGGTATGGCACTGCGTAGCAACAACATCGTACTTACCATGACCATAGAAAACCTGTGCTATAAAAGTCATTTATTCAAATTAGGCTGAGACTCAGCCTCAGCACTTTTTGAACGTGCTTCACGTATTAATGTAGAGTTTCGCTCATGGGTACTATTTTTGCCGAAAGGTTTGAAGAGCTTTCAATTTTATCAAATCGAATCATTTATTTCTGGTAACAGATACCCATATCAAAAATACCTGACAGACTATCATACATATAAATAAAAAACCATTTAAACATAAAACTATTGTACACGTAGATACTTCGTCATGTTGCGCTGCGTGGTATTGCGTAGCCGTCCGCGGAATTGCCGATACACGACACCCTTCGGCCAAAACGCTTCCTTGAGGAAGGTCCCGATATGATGAGCATATGATATGAACTCCACCACGAATGACTTGTTTGTGTGTTATGGCGCGGCTCAAACTTCTCAACCCTCAAGGTCCAGCTGATTATCACTCGTACATACTCCACGATCCACTCAACCTTTGCGGTGTGATGCAGCCGGGACACATAGATCTGCGTCGTTGGTATAGACGGGATGCAGCAGCATATCGGGTCCTGCCAGCGCTGTCCCGCACTGGTTCCGACTAGAAGGATTCCTCCTCTTCTTCCTCTCCACCTACACGAAGCCATCGTTGTCACATATGCCTGAAGCCGGGCCTAGCTGTTTCGAACCCCTGTTGGTAGGTTCATAACAGCTCTTCACATCCCCCTTCCTGGGTCTGCGGCACAGGTTTTTGCGGGGCGACGATAGCAGTGTAGGGCATTTTTAGGGGTCAGCCTACCTACACTAGTCACTACCTCGACCGGTGTCCAGTCAGCGACGGCGGCAGCGCATGTAGCAACGCGTGCAATATCAGCAGCAGGTGACGCAGTGGAGCTCACCGACTCAAAACTGCCGATGCTAGTTTTTCGCTCCGCGACGTGTGTCCACGTTGGAGGCAACAGGCGACTTATTTACCTTAATAGAGTTACGTAACAACTCTACTTCGGCACGTGGTTCACCAATGGTGTTATTCGACACCTCGAATGTTGACTGTACATCGGCCAGGCCTGCCGAGTTGTAATGTCCTTCAGCAACTTGGTGACCTCGACGTGGTCAAACGTGACTGGGAACAACTTAGATAGCTCCTTAGCCACAAAAGCGGAAACGTCGTCCAAGTCGGTGCTCGTCAACATCGTGATGATGTTTTGCACATACCTCTGGCCACCATCCCTCCGGAGGTGCAGTCCCGCCTGTGTCTGCACGACTTTGCCGAGTGATTGAAACAGCAGCAGCTTGGCACTACTGATCTCCTCCTCCTTAAAACTGGACTTGCAGATTTGCAAGATGCTGACTTCATCGATATAGTCGATGGCATTATTGATAAATGCCGAGACCTCGTTGGCTATGAGCGGTTGTGAACTCATATCGATGCTAACCGGACAACGGCTAAAGCCACGCGACACACGGATATAATATTCGTATCGAGCAGAGCAAACACGTCCGTACTCGACCGTGCATTGCGCCCCACCATTATCCTACTAATTCCTACTATCCTACTAATATTATAAACGCGAAAGTTTGTGGGTATGTATGTATGGATGTTTGTTACTGTTTCACGCAAAACCTACTAAACAGATTTAGATGAAATTTAGAATACAGATAGTTTATTACCTGAATTAACATATAGGATACTTTTTATCCCGGTAGTACGTTCCCGTGGGACAATTTCGACCTCGACGCGGGCGAAGCCGCTGGCAAAAGCTAGTACTACAATATGTCGATTGTTTATAATCACATTAACAATCGTAGAAGAGAAAAATTACTATTAGGTATGGCTCTGGAAAAAAAAAGCGTTACTATCAGGTAAATAGTATGTGTTCTATCTTAAATAATGGTTCATTTACAGTTTGGCAAAAAAGAGACTGGAAAAAATGAGGGCGCCTGTTTAGCAGGTATGACCACTCTGTATACTAGGACTAAAAGTGATAAGATACTTGTTGTTTTAATCAACAAACACGAGGTTCTGAAAATTCTCAACAGTCAAGATTTCAAGACTTGATAGGCACACAGGATTTTACTTTCATTGTTTTTAGTAGATTGCATATTATTTCGCTAGATTATCCTTTTATCTAAGAGATGCGAGTGCCATCATAATAACATGATGAAAACTTATTCAGAATAAAAGATAAATTAAATTACACTACAATGAAAATGAAATAACACGCTAAAAAGGTTTTATTTAAAAAGAAAAACGTGAGATAACATCATTCGTGTATTCCTTTTCGGTGCTATGATAGATTTTTCCATTACCACTGATGTGTCAGTTTTACATTTCTTATTTATGAAATCTAAATAGTGTAAAAACCGTTCTTAGACGTTTACGGCTCCCATTATAACCCAAGTCTCCGCAAACTATAGGTATTACTTATTAAATTACTTAGAATAGGCACCTGAAAAAGAATAAATGTAAATTATACTTTTTTTACTGTGGTATGTGGTATGCGATAATAGCATTAATAAAAAATACTTGCCTATTTCTTTAGTGTTGAACTTTTTGTCTAATTGCACACAGATCAAAATTGTCTAATTCTTTCTTCCGCCAACTGTTTTGGTGTTTCTCCAGGTGTAGAAAAAAAACCTTAATTTTTTTCACCTTCATTAACAACTTCTCTATTTGAACTGGGAGATTTACCTTGAAAAAAATATAAAGACAATCATATTAATTCCATGTACATTTTTCAATTTCAAGTATCAACCATTAAGAGTCAACGTACACGCAATCTGTCAAACTACAAAACATAACCTCAATAATCTATTAGTAAATTTAACAATAAAATGGCTTGAAACTTATAATACCGATAAAACTTAGTATTAGAATGGAAAAACAATGACTGACTTTGACTGCAAGATACATTTCTTGGATAAATACCTGTCATGTCGGCAATTCTTTCGAAAACATTGTCAATCGGAGACAAAATTTGTTCCGCTACGGATTCCGCCAAATATATTACGAAAACTTGGTATATCACAGCTCACACCACTACTCCTTATTGTTTTATTCATTTTTTATATGTACAAAAGCATTAATAATTGGTAGTTAATTAGAAATAAGTGTAATACAACTCAAAATACAACTTGAAACATAACACATTGACAGAGAAACTACTTGTTGTTGCTAAACAACAAGTAGCTTCTCTGCCAATTATCACCACGACATGAGAGACTCTTTTTTGCCTAGCTGTAACTGTGCACAAAAAATGCAAAAAAAAAATACATTTTTTTAAATTTACGTATCGGGAATGACTAGTCCTATCACCTGTCTTCGTTTTCGGAAGCGTTCCCATTACACCCTTTATATTAATAGAAAGGGCAAACTATATTCGCCGAAACAAGCAGTAATTTTAGTGTTCATAAATTAAACCCGCTACAAAAAACAGTTGCTCAAAGTGGTAAAATTTCGTAAACATCAACTGATTGACTGTCGGAACAGTTCGGTGGTTGGCATTGGCATGCCAATCTCGGTTCACTCCGTACCAAATTCGCGCGTGTGTACCGTTGGATTGAACAACCCACCTTACAGAACAAAGTGGTTTTAAGTTGTCTTACTTAGACAAGTTTCCCCTATCATCATCATCAGAATCACTATTCGTCTTTCCGGCCGAAAGACATCAATTGCTGGATATAAGCCTTCTCCAAAGAGGGGGTTTGCCATAATCGCCACGCTTTGCAGGCGGTTTGGAGCTTTGCAGTATGGTGGTAAAATGCGATTATTCCGAGCCTGACCCGTAATCCTAACCCGATCGCGGATTAGGTTCATCATCATCATCATAATTTCAACCGTAAGACGTCCACAGCTGGACTTAGGCCTCCCCCAATTTGGAGGGCTTTGCCATAATCACCACGCTTGGCAGGCGGGTTGGCGATCGCAGTATGGTAGTAAAAAAAAAGTATGGCGGGTTAGGTTAGGAAATTGAAAAAGAAAAATTGTTACGAACCTAACCCTGTTCCTAACCTGACGCGATGTGTCGTTCTTATCATAACTCGAACTGATTAACAAAAGGATGAAAAAAAAAGCATTAAATGTAAAAATCACCTTAACATTTCCAAACAGTGCCCTACAGTAATTTTTCCTTTCTTAACTTTACCAACAACGTCGACGACAAACTGAACGCCGACAAGACTTTACTTCGACGGGACTCTTCGTCAACAGGACACTTCACCGTCAGGGCTCATTAACATACTCATACTGTATTAACATAAAGTTAAATTATCTGAGTTAATCATACTTATTTTTGGAAATCTTCGTACTGGGATTACGATGCCGCAATAGCAATCGTAAAATTCACGCGCTAGAAAAAAATCGGAGGCGTAATGTTCTTATTTCACTGTGTGCGCATACAGGTTGACTGTCAGATCTGAATCTGACCCTACATTTTCACAATCGTGTTCGCCATTCGAGTCGTCACTCGACGAACATTCGACGACACATTTGTAAACGAGTGCCGTCCCGAACTACTGTTCATACATTCGCAGTGTGAATTATTTTGTCATTCGTACACGAATATGGAGGACGTCTTGTTTAGTCTGGGGCTAGCTTGTCAACTGAATGCAGGCGAATGTGTAAACATTAAGTTCGTGTTCGCCATTCGTGCCCTTTGATTCGCATCCGAAAAACCGCTCCCAACGCGAACGCTCGAATCGCGAAGCGAAGTACGAGGTGAATAGCGAGCGCACTGTTTGCATATACGTTATTCGCTTCGCGATTTGCACGTATGTGTAAATGTAGCATGATGGTCTTGGCCCTCAGATTTGGTTCGCCCGATTGTGTTCACTGTCCGGTCGTAGCAAGTTCAGCAAGTTTGATCATTTTTAACACTACATCATAGAATGTCAGTGATACTATTGTCTCTGGTTATAAAATAGAGCTCTAAAAACCAGCGACAATAATTTAAAAAGAAAACTGTGCCGCCATTTTCATTCTTTTCTCTATTCCTTTTCGTCATATGGCGTATTAGGTGCGTTCGCTTACGTCCGCCATATTAAATGAAATCAATAAAATAAGACAAAATGTCGCCTTACTAAAGTGCGTGAAAATAATCCACCAACATCCAGTTATTGTGTGATTAAATCATCAAGAGGATCACAATGGAGAATTCCTACGGTGTGGGGGTTGTTAACAGATACGCTCTTTTCTTGGACGATGAGTCCGATCCTCTTGATGCGTTAAAAGCGCGAGAGCAAGCGAAGGAGCTCAAAAAGAAGACCAAAGAAGCCGAAAAGGAGAACAAGGGCAAACCTGAGACCAAACCTAAAGGTGGCGCTCCCGCTATCAGGAAGGGAATCAAGGAAACCCAAAATGTAAAGTCTCAAGAAAACAGGAGCGGTGAGCAACAGAAGCCTAAGGGTCCTCCCAAGCCCACTGACCGTAACACCGAACGTCCTCCTCCGCGCCGCCGCGAGGATCGGCCGCAGAATGGCGCCGTCGAGAACAAGGAAGGAGCCCCTCGACCACCCCGGCGTGAGTTTGGTGACCGCAGGCCCAACTTTGAGCGACGCAATTTCAGCGACAATCCTGAGGGAGCTGAGCGCCGCGGGCCGAGGCCGCCGCGTGAACCTCGCGAGCCTCGTGAGGCACGCGACAGTCGCGATAGTCGTGACGGACCGCGCGGGCCGCGTCCGTTCGACAGCAGAGGCAAGCGCGAGTTTGACAGGAGATCCGGCTCCGACAAGACTGGTGTTAAGCCGGTGGACAAGCGTGAGGGTGCCGGTCCTCATAACTGGGGCACGCTTAAGGATGAGATTGACGAGCTCAACAAGACCGGTTCCGAAGGTGAAGTGGCTGAAGAGAAAGCGGCCGATGCGGCTGGCGCTGGCGACGGACAGCAGCCCGAGGCAGAGCGCGCCGCCGTTCCCACCGAAGAGGAGCCGCGTGAACTCACACTCGACGAGTACAAGGCCCTCCGAAATGCTCAACGCACTCAGCCGCAATACAACCTGCGTAAGGCCGGTGAGGGCGAGGACCTCAGCCAATGGAAGAACCTGGTGTTGCTCGAGAAGAAAAAGGAAGGCGAACGAGGTGAGGATGATGAGGACTATGATGAGTACGATATGGCAGACTACCCGCAGCGCGTGGGGCGCCAGAAGCGCGTGTTGGGCATCGAGTTCACGTTCAACGACACGGCGCGGCGCGGCGGCGGCGGGCCGCGAGGCCGCGGGCGCGGGCGCGGGCGCGGCCGGGGGCCGGCTCGCGAGCCCGAGCCGCTGGAGGAGCGCCCGCCGCTGCGTGCGCCGGCCGCACCGCCTAAGGTTGATGACAGCAAGGATTTTCCCTCTCTTGGCTAGACTCACAGTGAGCCTTCGCTCTTCTCCCTTTCGATAGAGTTACAAATTAAAAATATTGTATGTACCGTTATTTTTGAAGTAAATATACAAAATATTTACACGAGCGTGTATTATATTACATAAAAATTTAGTTGATTTCTTCGGAAACCACCTTTCAATTTACTAATTGACTTGATCGGGTTCAATTTGAAAGTTATTGTTATGGGGGTTGACTAGTCTTGCTCGCGAATCACATAGGATGTTAGAGGGGGAGGATTATTTTTAAGAGTTTTAATTTTGGATTCACATAGCTACAGTATGCATACGGAACTATAATAACAGTAGCTTTTATCATATTGTAATCACAGCTTATGATTTAACTATGAGTTTTATGGAATAAGGATTTTAAAACTTACTGACTGTGACAAGCTATGAATTAACTCCGTCACAATTTAGAGTAGAACATGCAAAGTAACCCTTGTTGCATTTTTTATCATGAGTTTGTGTTGACAAATGCAGACGTTGGGAACTGTAAATAGTTGATATATGTTAAAAGATAAGGTCTTAAAAATAACAAGGTTGATTTTTGTTGTTACACAACTTCAGAAAAATAAACATTTTGTATGTGTGATATTTTTCTTCATTATTTTCCTATTTTTCTGTATTCCTCCCCCCTAGCCTTCTATCAAGTAGCATAAAATTAATATTTTGTAGAGTTAATATCTTCACATGTACCTGTATAGCTAGCTACAAGTCAATGGGCAAATAAAAGCAATATTTTTCAAGTAATGTTGTATATTGACACATTTTATCACTTTCACGCAAAAACAATTTACTTAAAATTTAGATATAATAAACAATACACATTTTGAGTTAAATATTCAACATAATAGAATTATTACTTACAAAAATAAACATCAATGACACAGAAGTGTACAGTTCATAAGCACAATAAATAATATATTTACATTACATAGGAGACATTCAATACTGTTCTATATCTGCATGTTGAGACAGGCGACAACCATTTGTCATGAACTGCAGGATTACTAACTATACAACTGTTCTAATTTATAATATAATAAAGGAACATAAATAATTGTTAAATGAACTCGATATAACATGCACAATCATGACTCCATAATATAATTTTTATAGTAATAATGGTACATCTATAAATTACAGAACAGGATAGCTAGGACCGCGATAAAGCGGAAATACTTAAAATATACTATTTGATGTAGTTCAAACAAAATGATTGATAATAATAATAAAATTGTAGCTGACTAGTATTGCTTGTAATTGGAGATTTAGAAACTTAATTGATAAAAAGAAACTTAAATTATTATAACTTGCGAATGTTACATATTTAGTTTTAATAATATTTTTTTTAATATGCAGCAATAATACATAGTGTTCGCAATAATTTTAAATTCAACTGTTGTTATCAAGGGTGACAAAGGTTACATTTATAATATTATAAATTAGTGACGTAAAAGCGTAATTACTAAACACAGGACTTGAGTCCCATTTCACAGCCACAATATACGTTCACTTATAATAAAAGCGATAATAAAGTACAAACCTCGTAGAATACGCGGCCGGTTATTATAATAATAAATACCTAGGCACATCTACACATGTTTATTTATTAAACTGCTAAAATACCCCTATCTTTGTTTGTCCATTAGACTATCAATTGACTATTATTTACATTGACCACAATACTTGTAATTAGTCACAATTATTTACAACTGCAAATGTATTTTCAATACTTAATACAGTATACACTCAAACTTAGCGGTCAGGTCGAAGTAACTTAATTACAAATTATGTTAATTTCACATTTTTGATGTATATAAATTTACTTTATATTTATTACCTCAGATAGCAAATATAAATGCGGCTTCGAATGGAGGTCAATCATGGGTATCGTCTCATATCGGGCCAGATTACATTTGTAGATACCAAAAACAACATGCTTACAACATGGCCATTATGTCGTTGTCGGGCAGAATATTAACATCGTCCAGGATTTTGTAAAGCATACGCTACTACAGTGCTCTAGTCAATGCTCGTTAAGACAAAATGCTACATTTCTGAGAAATAGAGCGTCATCCGTAAAGCTTTATAAAAGTGGTGCATCAGTCGAGCTGATGTGTTCATTCTATGCCGAAGGTGTTGGTTTCTTCGACGGCTAGCAGCAGCTTCTCGTACAGTAGGTGCGGCGAGGGGTAGGGCGGCAGGTCCAGGCGGTTGAAGCACGTGTGCGCGCGCGGCAGGGACTCCACGCGGCCCCAGCGCTCGATGCAGAAGCGGCGCGGGCCCGTGGAGCCGCGCAGCGCAGAGAAGCCCTCGTACGGGATGGACGACGTGCCTGTCACGAACTGTACTAGGCGCAGGCGCTGCTCGTTCGTGAACCTGCCGGGGACGAGCACAACTTTATTTATTTATGTAAGCATAAAACACTTAGAGAAAATACATAAAGATATAAGAGCATAAAGATATTGTTTATTGCAATAAAAACTACTTTCAGCGGATGTGCTACAGGAGAGTCTGATGAGAGACGTAAAGACAGTGTATCAAACAGTACAGGAAAACAAATTAGACTAGCAACCTAAACAGACGTCTATACCTACCAAGAAATAGAATTATAGCGTCTGTTTTTTCATGCCAAAATAACAGCTCCTAAATGCAAGTATTACAGTAACTATAAAAAAAAAAATTTGTCTGTTTGTTTCGGCTACTCCTGAAACGGCTGCACCGATTTTAATGAGATTTTTACAGGCAGGTAGCTGATGTTTTAAGGAACAATAAGTACTATTAGTCCCGGTAACACGTTCTCGTGCGACAAATACCGACATCAACGCGCTCATGTCCTAGAACCAAAAATTCGAAGTCCTGTGACATCTACAAACCCGCCCTGCCATTACGGCCCACTCCCTTTCATCGAGAGAATCCCTGTATCCCAGAAGTGGGAAGGCTGATTATGAGTGTGTGTGGTGACGCGGCCACAGTCAGTTATTTATGAATATATCGTTTTAAACTAAAAATAACATGTACTAATTAATTTCACAGTTTGAGGCTGACACTTCCGCATTTTGTCATAATATAAGAAAGTGTGGATGATATGATAGCCCGAGGTTGTGTGATTGCGACGTTTTCAGTCGCTTTCAGATAGCTGATGTAGTAAGTATATAAATGTATAAATTTTACATAGGGTGACACAATAGGCTGTCTTATTACTGAGAGTGATATTTTAAAGACAACTTTTAAATTGATTCAAAAGTGAGGAGATGGATCGACTGTGTCAAAGATGACATGGGTAGAAAAACTACACAGATGACGACTACTAGAGAACGGAACGGTTTTCCGTGCTTCGACCGTTGGTCTCAGCTGCCACTCGTGGATCTTTGACGGTCTTGCCGTCAGAATTTTGAAAATTTGTCAATCACATTTATCGAGAGGCACTGTTCTATTCAATATTCGGGTTATGGAAGTAAGATAAGCCGTCGCTCCGTGTAAGACACTGGTATTCCGCTCAATCCGGTTAGTCTGGAATCCGACTCCAACTCAGTCGAGAAATTGTTAGGCAGTTGATGACGATGACAAATAGAGAATTACGGAAAAAGATCCAAATAAATTTGTATCAGGGCCGCTTGCCCTTATAACAAACTGGCTGTGCCTGCGGCTTTCTCCCGCGTGGTGTTCGGAAAATATCACACGGATATGCTACTCAGACAAAAAGCCTATGTTACTCCTTATAACATCAGCTATCTGCTAGTGAAAGTCCCGTCAGTCAATCGGTCCAGCCGTTTCAGAGATTAGCCGTAACAGACAAAAATTTAAAAAAATGTTTTTTTTAAAAATGTAAGTACTGTATATACTTTCATATGCATTTAGTGAAAATCTGTTAATTTAAAATTACGAACAGACACTTCAATTTTATTTAGTTGTATAGATTGAATCAAAATCAAAAGTCATTTATTAAAATTAGGCTGAGGATCAGCACTTTCCGAACGTCAAAATTATATAAGACAGTCCTCCAAAATGCTCACCCTTCAACACTTCCTAGTGCGTTAGCTGAATTCATGATTCATGATTCATTTTCTGAAACAATGAGGATTGACCGTGCGGCAAGTAATAAAGCGCTGGTACCTGTCGATGGCCTGCCAGAACCACAGGATGACGGGGTGCGCGTCGTGGTAGCCGCCGCGGTACTCCGTGTGCGCGCGCCAGTCCGCCACGTCCAGCTCGGGCGCGCCCGCTATCACCAGCTCCAGCTCGCGCGCGTCGAACGCCGCCACCAGCCGCGGGTCTACCACCTGCACCCACCACACAGTTAGGCAATGCAACATTTGCCAGGGTCGCCACATTTGTCCGAAAGAGATACCGTGGCCCTGGCATATGGGCAACTGAAGGAACACGGGTGGGTTTTAGTCAGTAAAATTCTTACACGCCCTTCCGCTCCACTTAGAGCGGGAGACGTCATTTGATGATTTCCCACCCACAAAAAAAAAGCAATGCAACATGGCGATGTCATTCAAAAATGGAACATACGCCTTGTTTCAAATGGGAAAAGCAAGTCATCTTTTTAGCCGTTGAGAAATCTTTCTATCAATCATAGAAGCTTAGGCGCACTCGACGATTTATCAGAATAAATGCTACGCATGCGGCGCGAACACAGCCTACTGTGATAGGCTTGTATCACACTTTTATCACAGTGTGGGAGCAAAAATCTTGATAAAATGCGTGACTCAAGGCTACCATAGAACCCGTGCACGCCTCGCTGGATGCAGTGGCATGCCACGTGCGACTCCCAATAAATAGTTTTTAACACGTTTTTATTAGCTTCACCTGCATGTTTGTAACTGACTCCTTTGGACTTTATTTTGACCCACATCAAACGGTCAGATTTCATTTAAACTTTGTAGACTTATCGAGGACCGATGACAATACAATAATTTCATAAATTTGTGCCATTATCCTTGCCAGGCTTACCAAGATAGCAAAGAAAAGAACTAAAAATAGAAAATAAATAATAGTTTAAAAAGCACGCTTCCATAGAAAAACAAACTAAAAAGTTGAAAATAATTGAAAAAAAAAGCGTTTTAGTTTGGTTTTCTATGTAAGCGTGTTTTTTATTTTATTAAACTGTTATTTATTCTTTCTCTCTTGTAATAAGTAACGTCGTTCACCTCATGGAAGCCGCGCACGAGCCACTCGGTCTGCTCGGCCACGCCGCGCTCGACGCGCCAGCGCACGACGCGCTCGAGGTACTCCTTCTTGTTGCGCTCCGTGACGGGCACGTCGCGCCCGCCCGGCTTCAGCTCGCGCTCCAGCACGCGCCCGTCCGCCAGGCGCTCCGACACCGCGAACGTTAGCTCCAGGGATGACACGCTACGTGCTGACTGGAATAGCGAGAGAGACCATTCAGGATTAATACTTTGCGGGACACTAAATACCCCCAGACATATTAACAGTAAAACTTCTATCGTGTCTCGTTCAGTGTCTTTCAATAGGTCAAGTATAAGCCTTGTGCGGCGGCGATAGGATTTCCGATCAGCAAAATGGCCAACTTTAACACATTCTGTCAACTATTTTAACAAATTCACAGGATGAATTTTCAAAAGAACCTTCTTTGGTTATCACCTTCGTTACAAAAAGGACCTCGTGTGCAAAATATCACAACAGCTGTTTAGGCTGTCCGTTGCTCTGTCAGTAGATTTATAAAAACTTTATGCAGAAGGAAAGAAAGTAACAGGCGGACGTAATGCGTGAGGCGTTTTCTACAAGTCAACTTTTAGGTGATGGAGAGACAAAACATGGCAGATGCAACATAAGGGATCGATAGCTCAAAAAATGTTATTAAATACAATAATGAATACTTATACACATTACTATCTATATAAATATATTGACAGTCTTATGTCACTATACAAGATTGGGGCTCAATGGTCAGTGGTTATTGGTCAGATATCTCACCTGTAGCCACCGCAGCGATGCGGCGAACTGTGCGTCAAGCGCGTCAACATCTTCAAGCGCGGGCGGCAGGCGCAGCAAGGCGCGGTACAGCGCGCGCGTGAACCAGGCCTCCAGCAGGTAGCCGTGCACCAGCGCCAGGCCCAGCACGCGACCCGAGAAACGGAACCTGCAGACAAACATAAAGACCGTCAGTATATTGGTTATGTTCTAAGTTTTCCTTGGACATCTATACTAATTTTATGAAGCTAAAGAGTTTGTATGTTTGTTTGTTTGTTTGGTTGAATGCGCTAATCTCAGGAACGACTGGTCCGAATTGAAAAATTGTTTTTGTGTTAGGTAGCCTATATATTGAGGAAGGCTATATAACATTATGCTACGATCAAAAAGAGCGGAGCAGCGACGAAAAATAGTCGAAAACTGGCAGGCAATTCGATGCGACGGGAAGGGTCAACGAAGTCGCGGGCAGAAGCTATTGTAGTTACTGATAAAGATATCGGTGAAGGAAAAGATCATACGGTAACCTGGACTTATAGTTAATACTAGTTTCTTCCCGAGACTTCCTTTAAAATTCTTGTTACCTCGTCATACCGCATCGCTCTCCTGCTATTACTTCCTTTTCGCGTTCTTTCTGACTTTTTCTTTTTGTTCTGTCCCTAAAGGTCTTAGCGTGATGTAATATAGTCTTCCTCAAGAATTGAGCTATCAGATGCAATAACAATAACCAAATCTGACTAGTAGTTCCAGAGATTAGCGCGTTTAAACAAACAAAACTCTTCACCTTTATTATTAGTGCTAACTTTTACCAGCGGTTTTGAGTTGAGAACCTACTACCGGGATAAAAACTCCCTATGTATTAATCCAAGTTATAAACTATCTATGTGACAAATTTCATTCTAATCCGATCAGTAGTTTTCGCGTGAAAGAGCTCGAGTATGGATGTTTGTTAAGGGCTCGAATCATATTTTAATCCAGATACAATCTGACACTTACCTCCAAGTTGCAAAAAACGTAAGAAAACTTGAATTTTGCGGGCTACTTTCTAAACTTTATTACCTTGTGGTATTTTATACCAAACGTTAAAGATAAATACCACGTACCAAAACAATGACTAATACTCGAGTAAGTATACAACACTAAACATATGTATGTGTATTTACATAGTAACTTTGTATTTACAGATTCCTGAACAACTCAGTCTGCCTAAAATTAACACATGACCTATATAATGTTGTCTGAAATATGTTGGAATTGTCTCCAACTACGCTTAAAGTATTACAGAGCCAAAGCAACGGTGCGTAGAACTCGTAACACATCAGTTCTTTCGAAACGTGATATTATTAAATAGTTACCTTAGAACGTGCACAAAAACTTTGTAAATCTGTCTGTTTGTTTGTAACCAAATACATGGTGTTTGTGTAATTCGAGACGCGAACGGTTCGGGTGCGCTTGCGCTGAACGGCGCTGAGTAAAAATAAACACAGAGGGCGCACGCGGCGGTGTAAAAATAAATCATAATAACGGAAATATCTGTTGCGCTTGTTACATATTCGCATAGCACCTAAACCGCTGACAAGCGTTCACCCAGTTTCCCCAAATTGCATCAGCCGCGCACACGAGGCGCCGACGCAGCACAACGTGATGCAGCCCGGCACCGGACATCGCGGCCTCCGTGAACTCGTCACTTTTAACACAGAATCGGTTAACTGTCGACCATTGTAGTATTTAGTAAATTGTAATTTCTTATTAAATAAATTGTATTAATTAAATCTTGCATTTTTTTCGATCCTCCGGCTACAGCCTTCGTAATTGGCGCAGTCGGTAGGATACTCGCGGGCCGGTTCGCGAGATTAAATTGCTTAAGTCGCGAGTCACCCGGGTGGCCGTCGGGCACCGTACGAGTATCCAGAACCTACGAGAGCTGCAGTCCAGGGGAGTATCCAGACATCGATACGGAAGAGGTACAGGATTGTTTCAAGTAAGTACTTTAGAATCGCGCTAGAGTCGCTTCCTTTTATCCTTAAGTGTTTCCCTTAATTATCCAAGATTTTCCATCCACGGCAATCTCGGTTATCTAGGTTAGATAGTAGTAATAGTAGAATTAGTAATCTAGACGCTAATAGAAGTTTGGAAATAGAACAAGAGGATAGTAATAGTTTAATTGTATCGAATATGGCTGACTCAGTCGATCAAGTTTATAAGGCCCTACGATTGGTTCCAGAGTTCGATGGAAACTCGAACGTATTAACTCGATTTATAAAGCTATGTGATCAGTTAGTACAGCAGTTTATAAGAAATGGACCGGAATTTCAGTTAAGTAATTTGGCATTATTAAATGGAATTTTAAATAAGATTGTGGGACCCGCATCGCGCACGATCAATTCAAACGGTATCCCAGAAACTTGGGAGGGAATTAGGAACGCCCTAGTTAATAATTTCGCCGATCAACGTGACGAGACGTCACTGTATAATGACTTAGCGCTCCTAACACAAGGGTCTGCAACCCCGCAGGAATTTTATGAACGGTGTCAGAATTTATTTAGTACTATTATGACCTACATCAGCTTACATGAAACGATAGCGAGTACCATTGAATCTAAACGAACCTTGTACAAAAAACTCACTTTGCAGTCGTACTTACGTGGTTTACGCGACCCGTTGGGTTCTCGCATTCGGTGCATGAGGCCTGATACAATAGAGAAGGCTTTAGAATTCGTGCATGAGGAGATGAATACATTGTATTTACAGCAGCGTAACGACCATGGACCTGACAAGAAGCAGCAGCCTCAGCATCAGGTTAGTCCTAGACCTTCTTATGATTTTAAGGCGCCTGCCTTCGCTACGCCGCGTTCGTTTATGTTACCATCTCCTAGGTCTTTTAACATGCCAGGACCGTCGCGACCGTTTATGCCTCAAGCGCAGCAGTCTGCTCCAATGTGGAGAAATCAGCCCCCTCAATATCGCGGCCCCACACGTACACAGCAGATGTTTAGTGCACCGCCGACCGATCATAGACCCCAGGGTCAAGCTTTTAGGATGCCTAGTCCCAGACCAGCTGCTAGTAGCACTCCGCAACCTATGAGTGGCGTAAGTCATTACGTGGCAAAACCATTCGCCCCACGTGCACCCCATGACTGGTCTACAGCTGGTAATCCACCACCCTCGAACTATTTTAGAGCACGGGAATTTAACTTTAACGACCTAAATGATCAATTGCAGTATAATTATTATACCGGTTATTTTAATAGCAACGATTACTACCCCCAGGAATATTTAGAGTTTGACAACTACGGTTATCCGATTGAATATGTGTATGAGCAACCGAAATGTACGGAAACTTGTGTCATAGATGAAATAAAAGACACTCCGAATGCTAAAGAGGAGGATTTTCAGGAAGTTACCAAATCAGACAAGTTAAAATAGAGATCAATTTACAAACACAAAGGCAACTACCATACATTCAGATTTCAAACCCTCCGCTTAAACTATTAATTGATACAGGTGCAAATATGTCCTTTATTAGCCCCGCAGTTGTTCAAAAGTTTTTATCTCACATACCATGTAATTATGATCCTTTCGAAGTAACAAACATTCATGCCACCACTAGAAGTGATTACTCTATTACATTACCATATTTCCAGGAATTTAATGAGTCAGGTGATATGACCCTTTACGTTTATACGTTTCATAACTTTTTCGACGGTTTGATTGGATATGACCTGTTAGAAAAATTGGAATCTAAAATAGACCTCAAAAATAGACTGTTGGTTACTCGAAACTCTAGTAATCCTTTGTTAATGTACGACTCTCGCAATAGTAATTTATACGAGGACATAATACCGGCTAATTCATCTAAACTAATTAAAGTTCCTATAAACTCTGAGGACGGTGACGTTTTAATTCCTAAACAGTGTCTGTCAAATTGTTTAATAGGTGATTGTGTAACAACTGTTAGTAATAGTAGAGGTATAATTGAAGTAACGAATGTGTCATGTCATGACGTAGTTTTTTCCATGGATCGCCCCGTTAGCGCTGAGTTGTTTAATATTCAGTGCATGCGCACTGAACAACAGTCCGATCGTGTTACAAATGTCTTATCTCGCCTACGTACAGACCACTTGAACCCTGAAGAAAAAGCTAATTTAGAAGTATTATGCACTCGATACGCCGATGTATTCTATATTGACGGCGAGTCATTATCTTTCACAAACCAAATTAAACATTCAATTCGAACCACAGATGATGTACCAATTTATACAAAAAGTTACCGATATCCGTTCATACACAAACAGGAAGTTCAAGATCAAATCTATAAAATGTTGGAACAAAATATTATACGACCCTCACAGTCTGCGTGGAGCTCCCCCATCTGGGTAGTTCCCAAGAAAGCTGACGCCAGCGGGAAAACTAAATGGCGTTTGGTCATAGACTTTAGGAAAGTAAATGAGAAAACCATTGATGACCGTTACCCTATACCCAACATTTCGGACGTACTTGACAAGTTAGGTAACTGCCATTATTTCACCACATTGGACCTTGCGAGTGGCTTCTTTCAAGTCGAGATGAACCCAGACGACATTCATAAAACCGCGTTTACTGTCGAGCATGGGCACTTCGAATTTCTTCGCATGCCGATGGGTTTAAAGAACTCTCCTTCAACCTTTCAACGGGTGATGGACAATGTCTTACGGGACCTCCAGAATGTTGTGTGTTTAGTGTACCTTGATGATATCATCGTTTTCTCAGTATCCCTTCAGGAACATATGATAAATCTGGAAAAGGTATTTCAGAGACTCAGGGAATCCAATTTTAAAATCCAAATGGATAAATCCGAATTTTTAAAATTAGAGACTGCGTATTTGGGACACATTATAAGTAAAGACGGTATAAAACCTAACCCGGATAAAATCATTGCCATTCAGAAATTTCCATTGCCGAAAACTTCAACAGAAATTAAACGTTTCCTAGGTTTGTTAGGGTATTACAGGAAATTCATTCCTGACTTCGCCCGAATAACAAAACCTATGACGCAATGTCTGAAGAAAAATTCAAAAATTGCTATATCCGATCCAAATTATATTAGTTGTTTTGAGAAGTGCAAAACTCTTTTAATCAATGATCCAATTTTGCAATACCCAGACTTTACTAAAGACTTCATACTAACTACTGACGCTTCTAATCTCGCCATTGGTGCCGTTCTCTCACAAGGTCAGATAGGTAGCGATAAACCTGTAGCATTTGCCTCACGCACATTAAATACCAGCGAAATTAACTACAGTACAATTGAAAAGGAACTGTTAGCCATCGTATGGGCAACCAAATATTTCCGCCCCTACTTATTTGGCAGGAAATTCAAAATTGTCACGGACCACAGGCCCCTACAATGGGTCATGAATCTAAAGGAACCCAATTCACGCCTTACCCGCTGGAGATTAAAGTTAAGCGAGTATAATTTCACTACAGTATACAGGGTTATTTGTAAAACACCGGCAACCTCTCAGGTCTATGTTACTAACATCATAATCAACAACTTTTGTTCTATGACTTTAAAAAATTCATCATATTTTAGTGCATCAGATTTTCATACAAAAATCGGCTGCCTGTAAATAGGTCAAGTTCAAGCGCCCCTGCCGCCCTAACCCCACTCCCCTTGCTATATACTATCGCTTTCTTTTGCTTCGCATAGACTCCGTAACATTTAGAGCGTTCAATTTAAATATTTTTATTTTTTTTTGAAAATCTGATGAACTAAAATGTGATGAATTTTTAAAAGTCACAGAACAAAAGTTGTTGATTATGATGTTAGTAACATAGACCTGAGAGGTTGCCGGTGTTTTACAAATAACCCTGTATAAACCGGGTAAATTGAACACTAACGCAGACGCCCTTTCCCGCATTGAAATCAATAATGAAGATGCAAATTCCATAGCAGTTAATACATCTGAAAAACCACCTTCAATGACAGGCTCTACAACGGCAACAGCTCACACTAGTGCTGAAAATCCCATATTAGAAGTACCAATATCTGATGAACCCTTAAATAAATTTCACCGCCAGATATCTTTCACAGTCGTAGGAGACATCAAAAAACGCCCAACCGCATCTAAACCGTTTGAAACCCACACTAAAACTACAATACAACTATCAGAGTCTAATCTTGAAGAGGATGTAATTAACGCTATAAAGGAATACGTGAATCCCAAAGTAAAAACAGGAATTCTTATCCACCCTCCTCTAGCAATGTATAAAATAATTCCGATAATCCAAGATAAGTTTAAAAGTTCCGCCTTGAATATGGTCCTAACGAAAAAAGAAGTAGAGAACGTTAAGGATTACTTAAGACAACAGGAAATCATTCGAAATTACCATGAAGGAAAAACCAATCATCGTGGTATAACTGAATGTTTCCTTGCTTTATCACACCGTTACTATTGGCCTAAAATGAAAGAAAGTGTATCGAAATACATTAATGAATGTAGTATTTGCGGACAAGCAAAATACGACCGAAACCCGATAAGACAAAAGTTTTCCATAGTCCCACCTTCAACTAAACCCTTTGAAACTGTACATCTGGATCTTTTCACAGCTCAAAATGAGAAATTTCTTACCTTAGTTGACGCCTTCTCGAAATATGCGCAGGCATATCATCTCAGAGATGGTACAGCGTTAAGCGTCGTTCAAGCTCTTCTAACGTTTTGCACCCACCATGGCGTTCCCTATACTATAATAACAGACCAAGGACCCGAATTCACTAATGCACTATTCTCAGAATTTACTCGTCTTCATAAAATACAACATCACAAGATACTCGCACACACCCCTAACGATAACGGTATAGTCGAACGTTTCCACTCTACCATTCTCGAACATCTTAGAATCCTGAAATTAGAAAAACATAATGAACCTGCCATAAATCTTATGCCTTACGCAATTCTAGGCTATAATAGCTCCATACACAGCTTCACTAAATGTAGACCTATAGACTTAATCACAGGACATTTTGATCCTCGTGATTCCTTAGACTTAAACTTATCCGAGCACTTATTACAACAATATCTACAGGATCATAAAAAACGACTAACTCAAGTCTATGAAATAATAAATGAAACTTCCCTTCATCATAGGACTGAACTAACTGAAAATAGGAATAAAGATCGCGAGCCCGAGAAAGAATATAGCCCGGACCAACAAGTATTCGTCCGTAACCCTCTTGCTAACAGACAAAAACTAGCTTCGCGTTTTACGCAAGACATAGTATTAGCCGATCTACCCATTCACATCTACACTAGAAAGAAACGTGGTCCTGTCGCAAAGTCTCGTCTGAAACGAAGCCCTAAACATCCTGCGTTGTTACAGGATGCTACTGCTGCTACTACTCCGAATGACGCAAGGACAAGAAGTAATGATTGATCCCTTGGGAAATGGCCCTGGTATACTTCCGTTTAACTTAGGAACGACGCGTATCATTTCCCATTACCATTCCTTCCTTAATTACGTTAATCTCGATAGCATACAATCTCAAATAGACATAGTCAACAAACAATTGTCCGACATTAGACCTAAACTAAATAATAAAACGTCCCTATTATTTGAACCACATATGAATTACTTAACATCTAAGTTAACTAAAATATTTACACAACTAGAATCATTTAAACATACTCGTCATAAAAGAGGACTTATCGATGGACTCGGTTCCGTTATTAAGAGCATATCCGGTAATTTAGATCAGACGGATGCAGTCAAGTATAATAATGCCATAAAAATCCTTCAGGAAAATGAACACAAGATGGAGTTTCAAATTAATCAGCACGTCAGTCTATCGCAAGCTTGGGTTCTACGTAATGCCAACTTACTAACTAACATAACTAAAAATCAGGAAAAGATAGGAAATGTCTTAAATCGTATAATCAATAGTACAGCTGACTTCGATTTTATTCACTACGCCCATATGGCTCAGCATTTAATTATTCTAAGTGATTACATAGACAACTTATTCGAGGAACTCCATAGACTAGAGTATACTCTAGCGTTTATACGTGCATTAAGCACACCGCATACGGTAGTTAGTTTAAAGGAGATTAGATATATGTTAGATAAACTAAGGATTTTATATTCCAATCATGAAATCCTTAACATAGAATTAAGAAACTATTATGATATAATTAAGTTAGGATACTTTTACGTAGGTGATCAGATAGTTTTAGTCTTTAAGGTACCGATTGCCTTTCCTTCAATCTATAACCTCTATAAACTGTCCCTTGTCCCTAACAAGTATAACAAAATCCTTTTACCTACCTCTCCTTTTATCGCGATTTCTGGACAAGATTCCAGGTACATGGAGGCTGAATGCCCGAAGGTAGATTCCCTGTACCTCTGCGAAGAAAAATTAAAATACAATACTCAAGATGACTCAGATTGTATCCAGCATCTTATCACCAAGCAAGAACTTCTATCAACTTGCAAACTATCATCAGTCGCCTTGAAGAAAGAAGCTGTAGAAACACTCGACGAGAAACATTACACTATGAGCTTTCCACGTCCGACTAAAGTAAAGATATCATGCAAACAGGAAACATACAAAACCCTTGAAGGAAGTTATTTAGCTATCATTCCATACAACTGCTACATTAAGACGCCCGAATTTACTATAGCGAACTCCAATAATCACATCAAGGGATTTGCTTTAGAAATTATGCAATTGCCTACATATTCCGAAGTTTTAGAAGTACCAAATGAGACACCAATCATCTTAAACTCTGCTGACCTAGGAAGCCTGCACTCTGTAAACACGAAGATCATGCTACAAACTCCAGTCAAACTGGAAGAAACAATTGATACAAGTCTCTACCATACCACGATTCCAATCTACTTACTGTTATCCGGTGCAAGTGCACTTATTATCGCCGTGATGTACCGACGACGACGAGCAATACGTCTTAATGTAAATCAATCAAACGAAACAGATGACGTCACACCATCAGGAAACTATGCTGAAATTCAGGAGTCTAATAAGAACAGTCCTAACAGGATAAAAATTGAGCACAGCAATATTTCATCATCTCTCTCACACATGATTTCGAAATAGTTGCTGATCTTTGGGGGGAGGTGTTACATATTCGCATAGCACCTAAACCGCTGACAAGCGTTCACCCAGTTTCCCCAAATTGCATCAGCCGCGCACACGAGGCGCCGACGCAGCACAACGTGATGCAGCCCGGCACCGGACATCGCGGCCTCCGTGAACTCGTCACTTTTAACACAGAATCGGTTAACTGTCGACCATTGTAGTATTTAGTAAATTGTAATTTCTTATTAAATAAATTGTATTAATTAAATCTTGCATTTTTTTCGATCCTCCGGCTACAGCCTTCGTAATTCGCTTTGTGGAAGTGAAGCGATGTTTATTATTTTAGTAGGAAGAGTGTCTTTAGTCCCCGTAAATGGGTCAGATTTTAACACAAACCATATTACCTACTTAGATTAAAATTGGTGCAGCAATGCATCCGCCATGCGTGGTGTTTTCGGTAAGTCTGTCTAATATAACTATTTTGGGACACCTCACTCCTAAACCGTTATTGAAATACGGATCCTTAACATTAGGTACCTTGCAAAAGGTTGATGAATGTTCTTCACATCTTACTTTTTAGGGTTCCGTTGCCAAATGGCAAAAAACGGAACCCTTATAGATTCGTCATGTCTGTCTGTCTGTCTGTCCGTGTATGTCACAGCCACTTTTTCCGAAACTATAAGAGCTATGCTGTTGAAACTTGGTAAGTAGATGTATTCTGTGAACCGCATTAAGATTTTCACACAAAAATATAAAAAAAACAATAATATTTGGGGTTCCCCATACATAGAACTGAAACTCAAAAAAAATAAAAAATCATCAAACCCATACGTGTGGGGTACCTATGGATAGGTCTTCAACAATGATATTGAGGTTTCTAATAACATTTTTTTCTAAACTTAATAGTTTGCGCGAGAGACACTTCCAAAGTGGTAAAATGTGTGTCTCCGCCCCGTAACTTCTAAAATAAGGGAATTATAAAACTAAAAAAAAATATATGATGTACATTACCATGTAGACTTCCACCGAAAATTGGTTTGAACGAGATCTAGTAAGTAGTTTTTTTTTTAATACGTCATAAATCGTGAAGCACAATTTACCTTGCATTCAGTCAACTCAAATATAAAAATTAAAAAAAAAAACCATTTAATTTCATAAACATAAACCTTATGCATAAACCGTGAATACCTGCAGGTTTGTACGGAACCCTCGGTGCGCGAGTCCGAGTCGCACTTGGCCGGTTTTATATTTTCTTAACCTTTCACCTATGTCCCCAAAGATACTTAGAACGTCTATCCTTCAATCTTAACAAAATAAAAGAGATAGGGTCCCTGCGTGCACCCTAATTGCGCAACACACTACGTACCTATCTCAACCTGAATAATTTTTAAGGTTGCTAATGCATTGCTTTATGTGTTCGAAAACATAGTCTGCTCAACAATATAAATAAATCAATGAAAGTTGTTGAACTCTCGAAATGAAAGCGATTCCTCGCAGGAGGAGACGCCCCGGGCGTCGGGAGTCGATAGCGGACTCCCGGCCACCGGGCCGCGCGAGCTTGCGGGTGGCGAGCAATGGGTAGCTCGCCGCCCGGTAAGGATCAGGCTCGGGTCGACGGCGCGTAGTGTTCCACGCGCGCCTCAAAGAGATGTCAGCAGCAATGTAGGGGTCTGCTAGGACCGATGCCTGCCAGGGTCGCGAGATTGTTCGAAAGAGATACCGTGACTCTGGCACATGGGCAACTGAAGGAACATGGGTGGGTTTTAGTCAGTAAAAGTCTGACACGCCCTCCCACTCCGCCCAGAGCGGGAGAAGTCATTTGATGAATTTCCCATCCAAAAAAAAAAAAAGCGATTCCTACTGAAGGTGTGTTACGCAGTTACCATGCTTTTTTATTTTTGAGTGGGAAATCATCAAATGACGTCTCCCGCTCTGGGTGGAGCAAAAGGGCGTGCCAGACTTTTACTGACTAAAATCCACCCGTGTTCTATTATGCCAGGGCAACGGTCACTCATTCGAACAAATCTCGCGACCCTGGCTGGACGCAGTTACCACGCTGGTCTCGTAAGATGGCCCTTGGTTGTAGTATTAGACTGGCCTAGTTAGTCTAGTGGTTAGTGACCCTGACTGCTAAGACTGAGGTCGTGGGTTCGATTCCCACCCAGGACAAATCTTTGTGTGATGAGCACGATCATTTGTTCTGTGTCTGAGTGTAATTTATCTATAATATGTATGTATTTAGAAATATATAAGTATGTTTATCAGTTATCTGGTTGTCATAGTACAGGCTCTGCCTAGTTTGGGATCAGATAACGGTGTGTTTGTTGTCCTAAGATATTTATTGTTATTTAGTATTACAGGTATTCTGTAATTTGCTAGCCAATCACAAAATGCTTTGAGAATGGAGGAATAATCACATACAAAATAACATGATAATATCAGATATTTTCATTACACTCGTATATTTGTTTATCGTTTAACTAACTTGTTAAATAATAGGTATGTGTACGGTATTCAACTCACTCAATGATGTAATTCCATCAAAGTAATATTGTCTTTCTTATCTATTTCCTATTCTAGGTATTAAATAAGTAGTACCTGCATGAGTGGTTATGGCTACTCACTAGACACTACATTGTGCTATAAAAGCAGTTGATTCCAGATAAGTATAATGAATAGAAACACACCCTAATTGCGTAACACGCTATCAATTACATCAGATTTCATGAAAAGTCATAAAAAGTGACGATTATAATGCATAATAAAATATTAATTACAGCAGGAAGAACATCGAAATGGGTCAAATTTGGGACGCCCGCACTTCTAGTTAAGTATGGTCTAGACACTTTTGTGAGCTTAGATTCTTACTGTCGCTATCGTCATTATTATCGTGATTACTTGGCAGAGTACATTATTATACCATACTTGCCATGTTGTGCGATTACGCTTTAGGTCATAATCAGAGGGGTAGTTGTGTAACACACAAACAGTAACAATTGGCTGTCATTTTGACAGTACAATAACATACATTGCGTTATTCACGTTGTTGAGCAGACAAATTTTTCGAACATATGAAGCAATATTCTTCAAAATTATTCAGAGGGGTAATTGCGTAACTTGCTATCAATAGTAATCGGTTTCATTTTCATAGTTAAACAACATTCACTGCGTTATTTACGTTGTTGAGCCGACAATTTATTCGAACAAATGGTGCAATGAATCTATACTAATATAATATACTAATATAATAATACAGCTGAATAGTTTGTTTGTTTGGTTGAACGCTCTAATCTCAGGAACTACCGGTCAGAATTGAAAAATTCTTTTTGTGTTGGGTATTTATTGAGGAAGGCTATAGGCTATATAAAATCACGCTACGATCAAAAGGAGCGGAGCAGAAACGAAAAATGGACGAAAACTGGCAGGCAATTCGATGCGACGGGAAGGGTCAGGGGAGCAAAATTTGACGCGTACAAAGTCGCGGGCAGAAGCTAGTTACAAATAATCTTCAATACGATTCAGATTCTGAATGATAGTGCGTTCCACAATAAGGGAGCAGATTCTAATTTATAGTGTGTTACCTAATTAGGTAGGCTGGTCGAAAGCTATAATGTAAACCTAGTGTGATTGTTACCTTTTTAATTGCCTTGTGAATTAACAAATAATAAAAGTTTTGTAAATTAACGACGCTCTGTTTCTTAATTACCTGCCTACTTGTTTGCAAAAAAAAAGTCATGTTAATTAATATTTTATTATAAAAAGATTTTTGTGTTTGTTTGTTACTCTTTCACGGTAAGACGGCTGAACGGATTTGGATGAAATTTGCCACAAAAATAGATCATGACCTGGATGAGGATATGGGATACTTTTATCCAGACATTCTCACGGGATCGAAACTTATGCGAGCGAAACCGCGGGGCGCAGCTTGTTTTAATTATAATAAATCTTTATCTTGATATTAGGTAGATACAGAATTAAATATTTTATTCTGACTTCTTTTGTCTCCGCAAGTTCTTAACAATAAAATAAAATACTTCCCACCATCTCACAAACATTATAATACAGGGTATATTAAATAATAATCTTGTAACCCAATTACATACATATTTTTCAGTTGCTAAGAAGATTAGTTTTAACTTTTTTTTATTTAAAGTAGTGGTGAATGAGTATCTACTACAATAACTGCGTCGTTAATCCAGTGGTCGCACTAGCAAGCTCTACTACAAAGCATAAGGTCTAGACCCAGGTTGATTATCGGGTCGGGCAGTTTTCCAGCAGAAACTTCTCAATCACAGCCCTGAGTACTTTAAAGACGGTTTGCGCCTGGTTAATGCCCGCTCCCAATATCGCCCATATTGCCAATTTTACATAGGACTTTGAAGATATGAGGAATAGGGTGTAAAGTTCATTCGACCTCCGTAGAAAAGGAAGGATTCTTCGACCAGACTGGTGTAGTGTCTGTTAGGGAACTACCCGACGTTGTACACAAAGTGTCCCAAAATTCAACGTCAAGCCGAAAACGGTTGATAGGCTAGGCGGTGACAGTTATCAGAAAAATAATAAAAAATAATCTAAGTTAAGTACTTTTCAAATTATTGACATTAAAAAAAAAATTGAGAAAATTGCCACCCTGTGATGATCTTTTAAGTACTGTGACTACAAATCTTTACTGAGTGGTGTAACCCTGAATAATCCTTCTGTAAACTACAGTCCAAAATTAAAACACAACTGCCTCCGTTTTAAGGAAAACATCACTTTTTTGCTCCACCATGTACTAAAAATTATTACATCGCCCAACTTTAACTGATTGTACTGAAAAAAAAAATGCTTAACTTTTTTTTTATTATTTTTCTGATAACTGTCACCACCTGGCCTATCAACCGTTTTCGGCTTGACGTTGATTTTCGGGACACCCTGTATATGCTAGTTGCGCGGTAAACTTCTGCATGACGTCAGTGTGACGCGTAGTTCGCATGTAGTTAATGTAGATGCCGCTACAGGACTTTGCTTGGATCCAAAACTGCATCAATACTAATATTATAAAGCTGAAGAGTTTGTTTGTATGTTTGGTCGAACGCGCTAATCTCAGGAACGACTGGTCCGAATCGAAAAATTCTTTTTGTGTTGGGTAGCCTATTTATTGAGAAAGGCTATATGCTATATAACATTACGCTACGATCAAAAGGAGCGGAGCAGCAACGAAAAATTGACGAAACTGGCAGGCAATTCGATGCGACGGGAAGGGTCAGGGGGGCAAAAATTTAACGCGGACGAAGTCGCGGGCAGAAGCTAGTCGCTAATACAATTTCAGGACAGTTTGTTGTGCGAGTTCTTGACTATAACTAGACATTTGAAGGGCTATTATTAACTAATCAATATGAAGGTGTATACTAATCCGCCACATTCAGCCTTCGGTCTTGAACAGTCGCACTTTTTAAGCCTTTTTTTGTGGGTGGGAAATCATCTGATGACGTCACCCGCTCTGGGTGGAGAGGAAGGGCGTGTCAGACTTTTACTGACTAAAACCCACCCGTGTTCCTTCAGTTACCTCTGCCAGGGCCACGGTAACTCTTTCGACCAAATATCGCGACCCTGGCAGGGCATTTATTACGTCTGACAACATGTCACTGTCTTGCAATGGTAATTACTGGTATATCCTAATTGTGTATAGCAAATACATAATGTTATGTATTATTGATTGGCTTAATAGTATGATAATAGTTATCGTTTGACGCCAGGAAGCATGCATTTCATAAAGTACTTAATCATTATAATTGGAATTGATTGTATGCAATTTAGTGCTTAATGTTTATTTATATACAACGTGTAACAAAATTAACGCAAAACTGAGAGGTGTAGTATTGAGTTAAAAGCATAATACAATGACCAAAACTATCTAACTGTTTTTATTCAGGAAATCGTGGTGACCCTAGCATTACACTATGCGTTTAAAATTGAGTCTTATAACCTTGAAATAAAATTGAATTTTCTTTGGCTCAATCGGTGGCAGGGATGGCAAAAATACATATTTCGAACCAAAAATTACCAATATTATAAATGACAAACAGATTCAGTAATCAATTATGACCAAAGTACTTTTAGGACTTCTGTCTATTCTGTTACACCTTGGTTAGATACACTAGCAAGCCGCCTCTACCCAGCATAGTTTTATGAAACAGGGAGATTCCTTTATAATATATGTTAGTTTCATATTATTGTTCTAGCTACTGCTCGCGGCTTCACCCGCGTGGATGCCTCCTTATAATATCAGCTATCTGCCAATAAAAGTCCTGTCAAAATCTGGCCAGCCGTTACGGAGGTTAGCCGGAACAAACAGACGGAAAGTCTATTATGCATACTTTTGTATGCTCTTAATATAAAGCTGTTATTTTGAAATTATAAACACCTCTATTTTATTTATTTTTAGTATAGATGTATAGTTTATGCACATAATTATGCCGTCAGAAGTAAATCCAAATAAAATGTTTTACGCTCCATGTAATAGGGGCGAGCATATATTGCCAACCGTACACAAAACCAGACCCTCACTGTGTCTGAGAAATTACAGATAGAGAACCCAATAACACTTCAGCCGACCTGGGAATCAAACCCAGAACTTGATGCTCAGCGGTACCGCTTGCGACCACCAAACCAACGAGGTAGTCCCAGCTTGAGATCGTGAAGATTATCACACTCATTTGCAATTCAATGTTTGCCAAAATTTAAAACAAAAGCATGTCATGGGATATTTCTTTAACTATCATTTATAATGGCCGTCTGTGTGAGTCAAGATAATGAAGCTAATTAAATTTATGATCGTTTAAAAGCTTTGTTTGTTACGTTTTTGTATGGGAAACCTACAGCCAATCTACAACTGCAATCAAAAGCAGACACATTGACATTCCATGGCCGAAGCAGACATGTCTCTTGAGCTCGTGATATGGGATATCTCTTTCTCTCTTGATTCTTCTAACTGCTCAATTCAATTCATTTATTTATTGTAAAACATAGGTACATTATTAGTTCTTATTTGGTAAACATTGAGGGCGCTATGTTTTGCCTCTAGGGCGTACAAAAGTGCTTCTGAACATTAGATAATTCAGCCTAGGCCCTAGGTCTCCTCCTGTAATCTATGTAGTCCGGAACCACTACCACTTCACACCACAGTTTAGAATCATTGTAACTACCATAAACTGTTTTCTTTTTTTTTCAATCAATCAATCAACTCAGCCGCACGTACATCGTCCACTGTTGGACGATGGATGTGCTGGACCTCTCCTAACACTTTATCTTGCGCCTTCCACATCCAGACTGTGTCAGCCACTTTCTTAAAACGGAACAGTTTTCAATGAGTAAAAATTCGCTTGGTGGGGGACCAAGATAATTAGTAAGTGTGGTCAGTGTTGGAAAAAAGTGAACGCTGTCAATATTACTTTAAGGTTCAATTTTTGAAGGGGTCTGCTAGGACCGACGCCTGCCAGGGTCGCGAGATTGTTCGAAAGAGATACCGTGACCCTGGCACATGGGCAACTGAAGGAACACGGGTGGGTTTTAGTCAGTAAAAGTCTGACACGCCCTCCAGCTCCGCCCAGAGCGGAAGAAGTCATTTGATGATTGGATCCAGAAAAAAAAAAAACAAAAAGGTTCAATTTTAAAAGGCAAAATATGTGACGTCACACCAGTAGAGCGGGGATCACAAAAATACGAACACCTGTGACAAGGACGGTGGTGGGAGGTCCAAAAATCATGTCATTTGTGTTACGTTTTGAATGTCCGTTACTATTTTACAAGCAATAAAAGTAAACCAACTCACCATTCATGATGGTTATCGACAAACGCCGACATGGGTGACACGTGAACAGTGTACGTATCGTTCGCTGAATACTCGAAGAGACCGTAGTAGGGGTTGAAGAGTTCCCTCGAGAGGAGGAAGAAGAACTCTCTGCTGGGCCCGCCGTAGTCCAGGCCTTCTTCTCCGTCCCACAGCACGCACAGTTTGCCTTTCTGTAGCTCCTTCTTGCCGCATGTCATAATTCTTCTGAACGCGTCTTCCAGAAGCTGTTCGCGTCGGATGTGCAGTCTGAAAAAGAGGTTGGTTTGAGGTTAGAATTGAATTTGGAAGTGTGTAATGGATATTGTGAAATCACTTATTTGGTTAACACGACATCGTAATTGGCCCTAGGGCCAGTCCAGACCAGCTAAACGATGTCTCTTGCTGGATCTCTGCTAATGCTCACACGATTGAATCGTTCTAAGGTGTACCTCTTTTATTGCTGCCGATTTTAGGAATATGTAAAAACAGGTAGCTTTTTGAAGCGAACAACAAGAATTCGTATAGGTAGGTTTTTCTTTCCGTGATATTTTTATCATTTGGACTGAAAATTTTAGGGTATTCTGTAAAGTTTTATACTACAAGCTGCCCTGCACGCTGGTGCAAAAATTCAGATTCTGGTTGTGTTACACAATCAGGGTGCTGACCCTGATTGTGTAACACAACCAGAATCTGAATTTTTTTTGAAAGATAGATAACGCAATTAATGTTGTTGAACTGTCAAAATGAAAGCCATTCCCATTGATAGTGTGTTATGCTGTACACGTGGGAACCTAATAAGCGCGTCGGAAAGTGGTGTTTGCGTTGCTGACTAGCCCAATAATAAAAGTTTACTTCTTTAAAAAAATATATATCGAAACGCTAAAAGAAGACTACAAGAGAATACTCACTTTAACTTGCCAGGTCCTTGTCCATATCCTTTGCTCTCGAGCTTCCTGTAGAAGGCTCGTAACTTGGCCTCGAAGTCCCGCCGTTGCGGCGCGGGCGCCCGGGTGCTTCGCGCGGCGGCCGGCGACGCGGCGGGTGAAGGCGAAGCGCCCGCCGACGCCGCCGCTATGGAGCACCCGCCTGCGGGCACGTAGCTCATGATCTCCTGCTCGAAGAGGCTGTGGAAGATAGAAAAGGTTTGGTTAGAATAAGGTATAGAAGGGAAATATTTCATGGATCCTTTAGTTACTTATTGACCAAGTAATTTTTTTTTTTTTTTAAATCCTTTAAACCTTTTGCCCATCTAAGGATGTACGCTTTTTGTAAAAACAAATGTGCCTCTTTAATTTTTTACTCCAAAAAAAAGTTTTTATGGTCTTGCGATTAAGATTCGTTTAGGATAAATGGTGTCAGACCAGAAACAGGAACAGAGAAAATGGTGTTGTGTGCTTCGCTGATCTAGTAATAGCAAGCGCTATTGCTGAGCATGAGGTTAAAGGTAAAGTTTCCCGGTCGGGTAAGATGTTATTTGATTTTTTATCAGGAATATCTCATTAACGATATGTAGGTGAACTAAAGGTTAACCTCAGAGTAGGTCCAACCTGCCAGAGTCGCGAGATTTTTCGAAAGAGATACTGTGACCCTGGCACATGATCAACTGAAGGAACACGGGTGGGTTTTAGTCAGTAAAAGTCTGACACGCCCTGCTTTACTGGTGTGACGTCACATATTTTGCCTTTTAAAATTGAACCTTTTTTGTTTTTTTTTTTTTTCCCGGATGGGAAATCATCAAATGACTTCTCCCGCTCTGGGCGGAGCGGGAGAAGTCATTTGATGATTTCCCATCCAGAAAAAAAAGAAGAAAAGAGTGGGTCCAATGTAAGTACCTCAGCACCTTAAACAGAATCTAGGTCGTAACAGAATGCAAATGTTGTTAAAGAAGTTACTAATTATGTTGGTTTTAGCAACAAGACTGCCAAAAATGGAAATGCCTGGAAATGATAGTCTTGTTGCAACAAGGCAGTGCCACGATTTCATGAAATAATCATTCAACATAGGGTAATATGAACTTAGAGAGTTGTATTGATAATTGTTATCATTTTAATTCCATAAATAAATATTTAACCCGGCCGTGTCTCCTATTTAGAGTCCTAATACTGACCTGCACATTTTAAAAACCGTTAGAAAATTTGAATATCCTGGGTAACCCTAACTTCCGCCTGGTAGACGGTAGACCTAACTTGTTAACTTAACCACGAAATTAGCCGCTACATAGTAACCGCTTAGCAGGCGTCTGGCCGCAATATGTGGCCGCAGCTGCCTCTTCAGGCAATGGGCTGAAATACCTACGTGTGTGGTTTACCGCGAAATGCTTAGTGGGAATTTCAAGTTAAGCTTAGGCCAACTGCGGCACTAAAGGTACACCTCTGCTTAACCTTTTTGGAAAAACATGTAATATGTTATGTTTTAGCTACAGTTTAAGTTAATTCTTATTTATTGAAAGCCCTTTAGGAGGTGACGAAAATCAATTACATGGACATAATTCAAAACGATCCTCAATGCATTTATATCAATTAGAGCATTTACGAGTACTCTTGAATTGTCAAGAAGTCGGTCAAATGAAATGAAATCAAAATAATTTATTTCAAATTTAAAACCTACATGGGCACTTATGAAACGTCAGAAGCTACGTACGGTTCCAATCGGCTGATTCCTATGGAGAAGAGACGGCAAGAAACTCTACGCTCAGTCAGAAATAAGAACCCATACAAACACCTAGATCCTGGATCTCAAGAGATATTTGTGTTCATTGTTAACTTTTTTATGTACATGTAAATGACTTCCTAAATAAGTTAAATTAAAAAGTATACACCTCCATAAATGCATACAACAAAACAATTTCAGCAATAATAAAACGTTTGGTTAGATCAAACAGCGAGATAAATAATGAAAAATTATCAAATTATATTATGTTTTTATTTGCAAACTGTATATTATTAACCTCAAATTAGTAATTTCCTTTATTAACACATGAGGAAACAAATTGTACGAAGTAGATTTATACTTGTATTTCTAAAACGCAATGTAGGTCGTGTTCAAGGCTCTGTAATTGCAAATTATTATAGCGGAATAACAATGGTAAGGTATAGATCCTTACTAAAATGATGAAGGCTCCCGCAGACGCGCGACGTGATTTTTGTAGAACAATTTAAAAAAAATGGAAATTGTTCTAATTGAATCGCGCTGCACGTTGCGCCTGTTTGCGGGAGCCTTAATGCGATTTTTTTATGGACGCCATTTTAATGTGGATCGAAAGAAGAAATAAAATGTAAGAACGAGTAGAGACAGACAACAGAGCGGTGTGATGTGTCACTATAATGATAAATGCATACAGTCGACCTATCGCACATGAAATCTCTTCAAAGGTCGAACATAACAATTTGATGAGTTCATTTTCAACGTTGTTACATGCAAAAAGATTTAACAATAAACACTATACTATATGTAAAGGTAATTACGTCCCTCTATAAAGTATAAAGTAAACGACACAGTCGACACAGATATAGTAAAGTCCCATATTCGCCAACTATATCTAGCCCAGTCTCGTAACATCAATTAAAAGTAGGCCTCAACATGTGAAAGTGAGACTCCTTCGTTATTTACCAGAGCGTAGACTATTAAAAGTATAATAATATAGGCGAGCGGTGTGAAACTACCTGACGCTCATCCATAACGCAGCCGGCCAGCACCTGACGCTAATGTGGGAGGTTTGGGACACGACTGTCTTCTAAAACAATTTACAGCACCAACCATTATTAAAAACTTCATTAAACAAACGAGATAAGAGCATCTAGAGAACATCTCGCAGTCCGTCTCCGTACTCTCGCACTGGTCGGCCAAACTGGCCAAGTGGCCACTAGGAGCAATGAACCGTGATAGATTATGACCAAAAAGACGAGAGCAAGGCCGGCCCACATAAGACAGAGACAAAACGCCGGGCTCTAGGGCCGTAATACCCGTAATCGATTTAGGAGAGCGGGAGATTTAGAACCGCAACGCCCCCCGCTCGTGATCGAGATTCGGTAATTAGTATAATAATTTCATTTGGGCATTGGGCCCGGAGAATTATACGTGAAGACACGCCGCGCGCGCACGCACACCTCCCAGCGCTGCCTAGATCATTAGATATAGCTCTGTGTGCTTAGAATTGTAATCGATATTTTTTATTGTTAGGCCGGACGCCGAACAAAATGGGTAGACAAAACAAAAGTGGAGAATTTTCGATGTAATTCGATGTTGAAACAATGAGTTCGCCGAAACGTAGATCGTTCAAAATCACGTACGCGTCGGCCATATGAACCTATCGAGCCCTTTTACAGAGGAACCTTCGGCTAATGTTTAGCTGATCTATTAAAGCGGACGTGTGAGAGGCACTTTATGTAAGACACGTGCGTTAATATTTTGTATTGATCGGTTGCAGCATTGTTTGTTGGCTCGAGTCGCGCGACAATGGTGAAGGTAATTGAGGAAACTTTAAACCAGCGTCTGTAGCGTAGCACCAGCGTGCGCCCATCGCAAGGCCGTCTCCCGACCGACCGCGACGCTCGTTTTGATGGGAATGACCTAAAATTACCCGCAACGATACACATAACATTATCTGTTAGATGTGTGTACGTGTAGATTGTACGGTTTGTTATAAGATCGGTGAGAAAATAGTTTCGGGCACGCAATGCGAGAGCAAATTAGAATCGCATTTTTGTTTTCTAAAAGTCAACAAAGGGTATTAAGGCAGTTTCGTGGAGAGTTTGGTGTGTTCGTGATCGCATGATGGGGCAGTCATTACACAAGCATCCGGCACCGTCGACATATATCATCGAATGCCACCAATCCCCGAAAGTTAATGAGTATCGGAGGCATTCCCCCGAAGCCCCGGAGGAGGGGCGGCGCACGCGCCCGAGGCAGCGCGCGCGCCGGTCACGTCCCGCGTCGGCCGACAGGTGCGCGAGGAGTGTCTCGACCACCGCTTATTGTACACACACAATTGTGATAGCTAAGCAGATAACGCGGACGCTACCCGTGCTTGACGTCTACATTCTGTGTCAGGGCTGAATCGAAGATGACGCTGCGAGATCCCAATCTCGTGTCTGTAGTAGTTATTTAATTAACAGTGACCGTGTCCAGACGATGGTTGATAAGCCTCGTCAAAGTTGAAGAGGGACAGCTTAGAGACTCATACGAGGTATGCTACGAAACTGGGATGGTATAGTTAAAAAAGGAAGCTGCCGTGCTGCGTGCACGTGTGTAGCTTAGAGGCGTACTTTCACCGCAACATGCGCCGGCGCTGCCCTCGGTCGTAACTCATCGCCGAACAGCTGCCATTGATGATTCCTAAGAACACTTGCAAGTCGTTTGGTAACAATACATTTGCCTCCTGACGGTTTAAAATAACATATTGACAATTGTCTGTAACAAATAAACTTCGGAAAGTTTGCGCAGCACATGTCACGACATATGCTGCATGTTGCGTGTTTTTTAAAGACTTGGAAAAGAGTGGTATTTATTTTTTACTTCAACCATATAAAAGTCACTTACTTTGATGTTAACTTGAGATTCAAAATTATGATATAAACCTTCACATTAGGCACGGGGCTTGTAATTAAGGTCCCCTAAAGATAATCACCTATGATGAGCTCTCTTCGCCGCCGGGCCTCGATGGCAACGCGTTAGAATGCCTCGCTGGGGGAAAGGCAAGCTGATTGCTGGCCCCACAGGCCCCTGGTCACTTAGGTACGTACTCTATGTCATTTATCTGAAGCGTCAAGAAAACTTATAGGAAGAATTCAACGGAGATATGTGAGGATTGCTGTAGGCAAACGCTGCGTCTGTCTGTTTCACCCGTCACTAATTCATAATCGTCACACGGTAGGCAAACGATTTGGAACAGCGTCCCCTTAATTCGTTGTCATAACAATACACGCGGCGAGTCATTATCTTCATCGTAAACTACGTGTGCAGTTAAAGACCACTAACAACTTTGAATGCCCATTTGAAAGCAAAAAACACCTGTAAAACTTTCAGACTTCGTATACTTACATATCTGGTGTTATTTTACTATTTGAGTGGTACTGGGTAGTCGAAATATATCAAATTACTTCCGAGAACAAAATCTAATATTGACACGTAGATCCGAATCGAATTGCTTCGTAACAATAGGCGTCTTGTTTAAATGTTTAGTCCCAAATGATTTCTAGAAGGCAAAACGGAATTATGAAATGGTCGACATTGGCGCGACCTCAGTGGAATTAGAAGCAGATACGTGTCTAATAATTTTGCTAAATTACTTCCTATGATGAATGAGTAGCGTCAACAAACTAAAGCTGAGCTTTGTTTGTGTTGTAATAAACTAGTGTTTTTGTCCTCAGTACAGGACCACGAGAAACCTTATTATTGAAGCGTGGTCGTGTGATGACCTAATATTCCGGCGATAAACCGCTAATTAAATGGAATAGGCATTTCATACAATATTTGCTATTTATTATTTACAAACATTTACCATATATTTCCTAAAGTTTTTCCCTATGAACTTGATCGGGAGGACGGAACGGTCCTGTGGTTTACTGATAAAAGTAATGATATGCTTTAATGTGAATAAATTCATTTACAGTTGAATAAATACAATACAAATTTAGTTAGACAAACGACAAAATCATTTATGAACTTGAAAACTTGACACTTCTATAGCGTCCCAGCGGACCAAAGGACCAATATCTCTTGTTGCTTATAAATTAGGTTTTTGTTCTAAATATGCACATTTGGAGGGGCCGGACTTGTCGGACGGCCAGTACGGCTTCCGCAAGGGGCGCTCTACGGTGGACGCCATCATGCGCGTGCGAGCCCTTACGACGGGGGAAGCAGTGGCCCGGGGTGGGGTCGTCTTGGCGGTGTCTCTAGACATCGCCAATGCCTTCAACACCCTGCCCTGGAGTTGCATCAGGGAGGCACTCCGGTATCACCGGGTGCCGACCTACCTCTGTCGCGTGGTCGAGGCTTACCTGACGGATAGGGCCGTCATCTACCCCGGTCATCAGGGAGAGTGGAACCGGCGAGAGATGTCGTGCGGTGTCCCACAGGGATCGGTTCTGGGGCCGCATCTGTGGGACATCGGATACGACTGGGTGCTGCGCGCCGACCTCCCTAACGGCGTCAGCGTGGTTTGCTACGCTGACGACACGCTGGTCCTGGCGCAGGGGAGGTCGTACGAGGCGGCGGCCGACTTAATGACACGCGGGGTTGCGACAATCGTCGAAAGAATCCGGCAATTGGGACTCGAGGTGGCTCTGCACAAGTCCGAGGCCATGGGTTTTCATGGTCCTCGGAACGCGCCACCTTCGGGTTCCCAACTCACGGTGGGAGGGGTTCACATCGGCGTCGAGTCGACGATGAAGTACCTAGGACTTGTCCTCGACAGCCGGTGGAACTTCGTTGAGCATTTCCGACGTTTGGCTCCCAGACTGGAGCGGGCGGGGGCTGCCTTAAAGCGGCTCCTGCCCAATCTGGGGGGACCAAACGCCTCCTGCCGGAGGCTCTACACGGGGGTCGTGCGGTCCATGGCCCTATACGGGGCACCGGTGTGGGCGCCCTCATTGAGGCTGCGCCCAGCGCGCCAGTTGAGTGCGGCCCAAAGGGTCATGGCCATCCGGTTAATCCGGGGATACCGCACGGTCTCCTGCGAGGCGGCGAGCCTCCTTGCCGGAGTGCCGCCATGGGATCTGGAGGCAAAGGTCCTCGCCCACATGTGGGAGTGGCGCGAGGACGCGAAACGCCGGGGCGAAACTCCGCTGCCGCGACAAATCGCGGCACGGCGGACAGAGCTCCGGCAGGATCTCATGGCGACATGGCGGGTACGATTGTCGCAACCCAGCGCAGGGCACGCCACAATTGCGGCGGTAAGTCCCCTCTTTGAGGAGTGGATAGAGAGGCGCCATGGCGTCCTCACCTTCCGCCTGACGCAGGTTCTCACCGGGCATGGGTGCTTCGGTGGGTTCCTGTTCAGGATAAAGCGGGAGGAAACGCCCGGGTGTTTCCATTGTGATGATCGTCTGGAGGACACGGTGGAGCATACGGTGGAGGTGTGCCCTGCCTGGGCGGAGCACCGCCGTGTCCTCGTAGAGGCGATCGGCGGCGGCGACCTCTCGCGTCCGGCCCTGGTGCGAGCCATGGTACGGAGCGAGAGGGCATGGGAAGCCGTCACCTCCTTCTGCGAAGCAGTAATGCTCGTGAAGGAGGAGGCGGAGCGCGTGAGGGAGTGGCAGTCTCTGCGCCCTCACGTCCCTAGCCGCCGCAGGAGGAGACGCCCCGGGCGTCGGGAGTCGATTGCGGACTCCCGGCCACCGTAGGCGCGAGCTTGCGGGCGTCGAGCAATGGGTAGCTCGCCGCCCGGTAAGGACCAAGCTCGGGTCGACGGCGCGTATTGTTCCACGCGCGCCTCAAAGAGATGTCAGCAGCAGTGAAGGGGTCTGCTAGGACCGGTGCCTGCCGGGGTCGCGTGATTGTTCAAAAGAGATACCGTGGCCCCGGCACTGGGCAACTGAAGGAACACGGGTGGGTTTTAGTCAGTAAAAGTCTGACACGCCCTCCCGCTCCGCCCAGAGCGGGAGAAGTCATTTGATGATTTCCCATCCAAAAAAAAAAAAAAAAAAAAAATATGCACATTTCAAATTAATGCTTTATATTATGCAGGTAACTTAACATTTTTTTATTTCATTCATAAATCATAGCGATCCCCGTCTCACCTACAAATTAAGTTTCCAAGAAATTTTTATAAATTGAAAAATCCTCTGATATTAAAGCATTATGAATGAGATAATAGGGGTGCTGCATAAAAATTAAATTTGCGTTTAATTAAGTCTTTTATGGAGTATATTAATACATTAATGCTCTTGTTTTAGTTTTTTTTTTGAATGGAGGTGTGCTAAGGCTTCACGAATAATCGATTAGTCGACTTTAAAAGCTCTCTAATAGTCGATTACAACACCGACATTGATTTATGTCACATTACGTTATTAAAACATAAAAGACTAGAAAGAGATTTAAATTGTTTACAAATCAACTACCATTTAATGACAAAGCTGTTGACATCCCAAAACGATTCAAATAAATCCTCTCAACAAGTTCCACGTAATTGATAAATAAATATGAGTACAGTTATATTATCACTATAATACTACCAAAAGTGAACCAAGCTGCAATAGAAAAACGTCTTTAATTCCCTTGAAATGTAATTATCATGGTCCTGAAACTTGTATGGCTATGTATGGCCGCCACGTCACGCCAATTAGGATATTATGAAGGACTTCCGTTGCTGGCGCCTGCTATGGCAACATACGGACACACAAATCATTATCAATGCAATAATTACATAAACACCCCTGTTATTTGCCTAATATCCCTATTTGTGGGGTTTCTGACTAATAACAACCGCACGGGGGTAAGCTACGTTTGCCGCGGTCCATCCATAGACGTGTGATTTTCTTTATATATAACTAGCCTTTGCCAGCGACTTCGCCCGCGTATTATACGTATAAACCTTCCTCTTGAATCACTCTATCTATTAAAAAAAAACCGCATCAAAATCCGTTGCGTAGTTTTAAAGATCTAAGCATACATAGGGACAGACAGAGGGAAGCGACTTTGTTGTACACTATGTTGTAAGTGATAGTGAAGAATTCCCCTCCGCGCCTCGGAAAACACGTTAGGCCGTTTTCCTGGCTGTAATTTGTGGATCGTTGATAGTCGTAATGAATCGTCAGAAGCCCGAAAGTCTGAAAATCAGTCTTACCAAGGAGTAAAGTGTTAGCCAGTTACCAGGTTGTGGAGGTCAGATAGGCAGTCGCTCTATGTAAAATATTGTTATTCAGCTGCATGCGGTTAGACTGGAAGTCGACCCCAAGAGAATTGGAAAAAGGCTAGACAGATGATGATCCTTATTTTATTACCGGCAGACAGAAACATTTTGTAGATTTTGTGTTTGTTTTTAGAAAACGACTGTCGATTGACTTAATGATTTATTTATTCTTCATTATAACATAATTCAGTTAATTGTGTACTTATTAGTTGTTTGTGTGGTTAAGATTAACGTATCTACTTATCGTAGCATTTGCGTCTGTGATACTAGTATTCGGTAATGAATTAAAGCCTGGTATCGTAGCAAGAGCAAGGGTACATCGGACTTTATGTTCTGATAGACATTACTTATCTATTGTATAGAATCAAGTTCATCCTGATAGCTGTGCTGCTGGGAAGTTGGTGGAGTCTTCTTCTCATTTAAGGCACTAGGAAGTGGTAAAGAGCGGGCGTCATGGCGCCGCTGGACGACAAGAACCGACCCCAGATAGAACTGGGATTAAGGCATGGATGATGATGGCGGTGGGGACTCCTTTTTCCGCACTTAAGACTTTTATTAGGTCCGTTATTACGTGAGAGGCTAACAAAGCCAACCTAGCTCCGCCCAAAAGCACAGAAGCTTCCTAGGAGCTTCACAGGCTTGCGGAGCGACCTCATTGTTCCGAGGATTTCTTCACACTGAGAAGCCAGCACCACCTGCTAAGATCCTTACACTATTACATCCTATTGCATAATATACAAAAATATCGTATCAAAATGTAAATATTTGACTAAAACTAACAATATCAATGAACTTGTCATATCAAAAGGCAACTAAAACCTGCGTTAGTTAATACAACATTGATACCGTTTTAATTAAAGCCAGAAACAGAAACATCATTATTTACGTTAAATTACTTATGTAAACGTATACAACAACATGTCCACTTGATAAGGTATTCACCCTTAATTTCTTTGTAATTAATGTACATTTTTATGCGACCCTTCCGGAAGTCGACACAATGGCGTGTAGGGGGGAAACAATGGCTGACATCAGACATGGGACTTTGTTAAACTCTGACCTCCCAATCGCTATGGGCACAGCTCAATTATCAAAGAGTTAGAGAGTACTGACATCTACCTACCCGCACTGGGCTCGCATGGGCTACTGCCTCTCGCCTGGCCTGTGTCCCAACAGTGGGAATGGTATAGGCTGATTGTGGTACTCATATAATATTCTAAAATAAGTCATTATACAGAGTGGTAGCTATATCAAAGTACAAACTATAACCATGGTTTAAATACAAGCTTTTGGACGGAATCGATTCTGGGTTGAAAGTTTTCGACAGTTTTAGAAAATAATTTAAAAAATTGCTGTTCCACACATTTTAAACTCGTTGGTATCCCACTTTTGTAGTAAATAGCAGTATTTTTTAAACCGACAAAAAATTCCAACTTTGTGTTGTCCAGAATCATGCACTAAATCAATGTTATGCTTCGATGTCCTTGTCCGTGTATTCTTTATTGAGTATGATGCGAGGGTTGATTAGTCTATCAGTCATAATTCGCTTATTTCCTTTAATCACCATACTTGCTAAAACTGACTGGTTATCACTGAAATTGATACAAAATGTCACTATTCAATTAATGCAAGCCACTAATCTGATAATTTAGACACAAGACTATTTTGTTTCACTTTCGCAAAGTTTTACTTTCTGTAACATGACTTTCGCAAAAAAAAGAAACAATTATGAGAAAAAAACTGCGAAACTAGAGCACTTTACACATGTGTTAGCTAGAACAGTTTTTACGGTACGTGAATTTTCTGTCAAAACTTAATTTCGTCTAGGCCAAAAACTAAAGTAAGTCGTATAAAGCCCTATTTATTTTTATGTTTACAACTGTTGGCATAAAAGCCAAAGGGTGTTAGAAGATACAAAAGTGTTTACGATACGTGAATTTACTGTCAAAAACCGTAATTTTGTCCCGGGATACCAAAAACTAAGAACAAGTGACGTAAGTCATCAAAGAATTTTTAAAGCCCTATTCCTTATTATTACTCAAGTTCAGTATGTTTATGTTTACAACTGTTGATATAAGAAACCAAACGGAACGATCTATAAACGAAATGTGGGTAACTCGTGCAATGAGTAATGTTTTAATGACAGGAAACGCAAGGACAATGACCGATTGGCGGGAACACTCCTGCGCACCGGCTGAAGCGCTGCCTTCGCTTTGTTTCTTTCTAATGTAAGCTTGAGTACACAACGTAGTAATCGGATTGTTAAATATTTGTTATTTGACAGTAGATAGCAGGAAAAAGCAATGCCAATAGCGTTGCTAAAAAAAATCTGCTCATATAAATCAACTTTGATGATTCACGCTGTGACATTTATTTGTTTTTAATCACTAATAATAAATATTCAGCATATCTACAACCAACCATTCTGTCATCTCTCTCTTCCCTCTCCCTCATCTCCTTTTTAAATGGAGTTCAAGGTGTTACGAAAACGTCAAAAAAACTGATATAATAATAATAATAATAATAATATTCCACAACTATCACACAACGCCATCTAGTCCCAAGCTAAGCAGAGCTTGTGTTATGGGTACTAGACAACTGATAAACATACTTATATATTTCTAAATACATACATATTATAGATAAATTACACCCAGACACAGAACAAATGATCGTGCTCATCACACAAACATTTGTCCTGGGTGGGAATCGAACCCACGACCTCAACAATATGACAAGATGATATGACAAGTCTATTGTAGGCTGTCAGCAATCCAGTCCTTGGGCATGTGAGTGGACACACCAGTTAGACTTGTCCTACAATGCCATTCCAGCCGACTGCTCCTAGTGTCCAACTAAGCCCAGTCACGCACTTTGCGCTTGCGCAGAAAAAACGCCTTGGTAACAGTAGACGATACTTTTTGTTGCGTAAATAAAAAAGGGCCATGTATTGGCTTAATGAAAATATTTGTCGTTGAATTGAAAGAAAAGGGTCATATTAAATTACGGTTAGTATTGTTTTACTAACCTTGGTTTCGGAACAATCATTCAAACAAAAAATCGGGAATCACTTACTATTTGTAACCTCTTTTTAAATAGTGTACGCATATTAACAAATTTTATTTTTGGAACACTTATAAAGATGAACCGAAAAATAATAGGAAATTGTGTTATAAAAACAATGAGCATATGAAACGAAGATTCTCCACACACGTTATAATCTATAGCGCGCTGTTTGCCCAAACGCGAGAACCGACGCTAACGCGGCCAAAATTCTTGAAACGCCAAGAGAATATGCACCTAGAAAAACACTATTTCAAAAGAAATAAAGTCAAAATCCGCGTAGACAATGTGCCCAGATGAAATTGTTTATCTGTATCGCATCGGGTCCATCTAAGAGAATGATAGTTCCCATATCGAGTGGATTACGACCGAAACCATTACGCTTTACGACGATTTGATTGGTACCCCGCAACAAACGATATAGGAGCACGCCAACACCGTATAAAGTATAGTACCGACACGTAAAAAGCCCACAATTTACGACTTCTCGTAAAACTTGTGTCCTATTGTTAATTTAAAAGCGATGAACGGCGATAACTCACATTAACAACGTTTGTTTTAGGCATCGATAACGGCGCGGGCGTACGGGTATATTATTTTACGATTTGTTAGTTTTACGAAATACTTGATATTTCTTATCGATTTCATACAATGCGAGGTGTTTGCTCGTTTAATTATTTTTGACGATAAAGGGAAACTAAATATCATGCCTGAAAGACGTTAGATAAAAAATCCTTAAAACTTTCAACGTATCTCCATCTAAATCCATACTCCTTTTGTTATGCCTCATAATTATCAGATAATAAAAAAACTACAGACTAGAAAGAATATCTGATCATTACTGAACGACACTGAGTTGAAACCATTCATCAAATGTAATAAAAGCAGATAACAAAATTGGAGCAACAAAAGAAAATGAATGACAATGCTTGAAAATATGAATTAGTAATGAACAGAACGATGGAAATAGTACCAAGAATAAAGGTTTCTGAAATGTCTACTGACGTCAATATAATATTGATCTAGATATGTTAGTGTTATCACACGTGAAAATCATACAAAGGTATTTCCTGAATACGAGTCTTATGCAGAGTTTGGCAGATGTCCCAATTTCACGGAATTAAGACATTTTTAGCCCTTCTTGACGTATAGATTCTCGAACAAAATACTTGAATGTACTGGCGCTGAGTTGCGATAAATTAATGTCACGTTACTATATGAAGTTTCCTATCCTTTATTTTCATTTCAAGATTAAAGACACTAAAGCCAGCGAAAATAAAAAGGTTGGGATAGGTCTGTCTTAAAAAAAGGTTATCCGCTGCCAGCAAACGTTCAATTGAATATCTAAGAGCGTTTCTTTGACAATCACCGCTGTTCCCGAAATGTTGGGAGCACAAAGAACAGCATACAATTGTGCACCTTTCTAGGGCACCTCGACAAAGGAACAGATTATATTGCAAATATCTTTGTGGTGTTTACCGAGGCTGTATATTGCGAAGCATCGGCATTGGTTGAAGATGGAAACATAGAACGTTTGAGTATGTTTGGGATAAAGATTAAGATTGTGGAACAGATCCCTAACCCTTCGTTTTTGGAAGCTTTTATTACTTTAATATTTCCGTTTGAGACAAGAATTTATAGTACGCCTTATTTTATCCACAAAGAGTGAACTATTAAATTGTTTGCTTGCATTTTCAAATAATATTACTGATAGTGCTGATACCGACCATTTGTGCGTTAACTATTCCTTCGCATTTAATACCCTTACTTAGACGTTAACCCGTGATTTATTAAGTATCCAATACTGCATTTAATTTACGGTAATTTTCGCTTCCACTATTGTAGTTGAATTTCAACAGCGGCTATTAACTTCATTATATCTATTCAAGTGTCCGTAGAGCGATCAATGATCATTACTCACTTTTATTTATCTTATATATATTTGACGCTATAAAAAGGACGTAGACGAAAACTCCAAATTAAGCATTCTCACGACCATTAACATTAGAACAGGATATATATTTCTGGAGAAGTTTAGAAAGGAAGCTGTGTGTCATACGAATTATGGTGAGATAGTTAAGATCAAAGGTAAAACTAGTTAAAGGCAATAATCCAACCATGTAACAGATTTTTTAGAAATTGAAGATTCATTCGTATAAATTATTTTGATATGAACTCTGTTTCAAAAGTAAAAAAAAACCGGCTAAGTGCGAGTCGGACTCGCGCACCGAGGGTTCCGTACAAACCTGCAGGTCATCATCATCATCATTCGTCATCATCGTTTATGAAATTAAATGTTTTTTTTTTTAATTTTTATATTTGTGTTGACTGAATGAAAGGTAAATTGTGGTTTACGATTTATGACGTATTAAAAAAAAACTACTAACTAGATCTCGTTCAAACCAATTTTCGTTGGTAGTTTTCATGGTAATGTACATCATATATTTTTTTTAGTTTTATCATTCCCTTATTTTAGAAGTTACGGGGGGGGGGACACACATTTTACCACTTTGGAAGTGTCTCTCGCGCAAACTATTCAGTTTAGAAAAAAATGATATTAGAAACCTCAATTTCATTTTTGAAGACCTATCCATAGATACCCCACACGTAAGGGTTTGATGATTTTTTTTTTTTGTGTTTCAGTTCTATGTATGGGGAACCCCAAATATTATTGTTTTAAAAAAAAATGATATTAGAAACCTCAATATCATTTTTGAAGACCTATCCATAGATACCCCACACGTAAGGGTTTGATGAAAAAAAAAATTTTGAGTTTCAGTTCTATGTATGGGGAACCCCAAATATTATTGTTTTTTTTCTATTTTTGTGTGAAAATCTTAATGCGGTTCACTGAATACATCTACTTACCAAGTTTCAATAGCACAGCTCTTATAGTTTCGGAGAAAAGTGGCTGCGACATACTCGGACAGACAGACAGACAGACAGACAGACAGACAGACATGGCGAATCTATAAGGGTTCCGTTTTTTGCCATTTGGCAACGGAACCCTAAAAAGACCAAGCTCCATAAAGTTACTAAATTATTGAAGCGCCGGAAACAAGGCGAGGTATGTTGATATCCGGGCGAGCCAAATAAAGCGAAACCTCGAGTTTACATTTAGATGCGCGTTGTTACGACTATTACCATTCCTTGAGCTTCGTCAAGCTTTTCGTTCCTCTCAATTGTTAAGACATTGTTGTTTCGTACATTTAGCAGATAATAATTAATAAGAAAATTAATGTAGATCAATCTTAAACATTAAGGTCGATCGATGTTATTATGGGCGGACGTTGCCACATTTACGGAACTTTGCCCTATTAATTTTAGATAGGGTCCGATAGCAGCAGCCGGGCACCGGTGTTGGCCAATGCCTTGTGACGTCATTATAATTGGCTATCCCGCGAAATTACACGGTGCACCACTTATTCGCAACTCGGCGATCGGAATCGTGATTTGTAACGACGTACTATGATCAATGTCAGTATCCAGTCACTGTTCCGTGATATAAATTGTAAAATGGGCTTTGTGGACTCCCTTGTTTATGCGAGTAAATAGGTCGTCCGGAAACACGAATGACCTCTACTTTATTGTCCATGGGTTCGAGGGCTGACAGACGCATTTTGTAGAATTACATTGTTTAGTCCTAATTTATTACTTTCTGGTCCTTTTGGAATTAAATTATTATTGGGAAGGACAATATTACAAATGATTTTGGTAAGTATTTATGAACGCCCGTCGAAGTAGGCCACAGCGAAGATGGTATGATGATCTAAGGTTTGCAGGACCAACATAGCCAGAAAACGCACAAGATGAAGAATTTTTGAAGAAAAAAAGGAAGGTTTTACCCTGTAAAGGGACACAATATAGAACGAAGATGTTTAATTAGCGACCTAAGAACGGTATAAGAAGCTGACTCGAGTCATTCAAAGACTAAAGAAATGTCTTTTGACAGATAAATATTTTGCCATACTTATATGGTTTACAATCCATTCTCAACACCGGTAGTTCGTAACTGACACCTAGATTCTTTACGACTACCTTCACCTAAATAAGCTTTAGAACAGTTTCACTTGGAACAATAAAGCTATTACGTAAAGTAAAGGTATACATAACACATAATCTTCAAAAAAACATGCGTGCTAATCTCATTCGAGTTGTACATTCATCAAAAATTATGACGACTAAATTGCCCAAATTATATTTAAGGGTCATCTTAGATAGCATGCCGTGACGGTAATGCTTCTAACGCCATGTAATCCACACTTAATCATTTTGTTGTAATCAACTCTATTTTTGAATCCTACGAACAGCCTTCACCAAGGCTATTGCAGAGGACATTAAGGGGCGATTTCATGCCTCCAATCGATATTGACAATGATAATGACTGTTGGAAAATTCATGAACTGGTGACTTATAAGGACACATAATGGGAACCTTTTATAGATTGTAAAAAGTGACTACAAGTACTACATTCAAATTACTTGGACGGCTGGCAGTTGTTATTTGTATGAACGTGATAAACGTATTATGTTAATTTACCGGTAGGTATATATGTTAGGAACGTTAATTAAAACAGCAGCTTGAGGGGAAAGTCCAGACTTTAATCTGTGAGAATAGTCGTTTACAATTAACAATGATGAATGGCACGAGAGTGGATGGCAGCACAAAAATGTGGCGTAATTTTTGCATAACCTATTGGAGGTTTTTACTTCGTGAGACAACGGAAAACAACAGTTTGGGATGAATGAACACATTAATAAAAACGGTTTGTTACGCATGCAGCTGAAAGCGCACGCATCTTTACGATACGACGAACGTGCGAATAGGAACACTTGCGCAAGCGCATAGAGTGACGGACGACTCGCCGCTTCACTGTCTAGTTATGGGGCTTTTATTGCCACTATTTGTCTACTCTAGTTGCGTCCTATGATAAATTGTCATGATAAACAGAATTTTCAGATGTCACTTTCTCCTCTCGGACGAGTAAAATGATAATGGGAGAAAATTTTTAGAACGGTTACATTTTTGGTGGTTGATCTAGTTTAACTCAATGCAAATTCTAATAACTTACAGGCTGAAGACAACGCCAAAGGTTTTAGAGATGACCCCCATGGTCTTCTTCCAACCCTTGATGAATTGGCGGCGGCGCGCCCCCCGGGGCGGCACCGCGCGCGCCCCGAGCTCCGTGTAAGAATTAATTTTGCCGGCCTTCGGAGTTGGAGCCAGTAACCAAACTCCTCATCACTGGGTCAGTCACTTCACTGATCGAACTTAGTACCGCACTGCATAAACTCCATAACTCATCAAAGAAACTGTATGTCCAAATTTTAGAAGGGTCCCACCCTGGCCTGTCGTCGTATGGCCCTCCTCATTACAATACAATCCACTCCTGACGACTTATTTCGATTGTCCAATTTGAATATCAAATCGGTGCACAGTCACGGAAGGTTCGATTCACATCGCACTCGTAGAGATGAGTGTGCGGACGATGCGTGCGCTCGGCGTGGTGGCGCGGACTACACTGACTGACGTTACGATACTGTGATTGTATCGTAGTCCGTAGAGCCGGCTGTCGGGGACGCTCTACGCCCGCTACGGGGGTGTTGTTAGACTTCGTAAGCTCGCCTGACTCACGCTGCAATTGCGTCGTTCTACGGCGTTATGTTTGTCCAGGCGGCTGCATAGCATTACGTTTGATGCAGTTTCAATTTACCAGAAAATCTCTACGCGGAAGACACCTCCGGGCACGTTGCCGGATTTAGCACGCGACAATTACGCACGATTCAAAAACGGTGCTCGCTTTCATGTAACTCATTGAACGCCTAGAGGTGTTTCTTGCGTGAACGTCTGGCCCTTAGACCGCTGTCAGAATGCTGGATAGATCGCAGGTAGAGTGAAGTGACGTAATAAATTGTAGAGTAATCGCCTACGCATGTTTGAAATCTGCAAGGATGTTGGAGTGCAATCTTTTCATGCACTGACAATTTGTTGATGTCAGAGTGAGCTCAGACTCCTGACTCATTGTTGTGCAGCCATAAGACCTTATATTATAATCCAGATATAGAAGTTACTTAAAATTTCATTGTTATTCATCGATGAAGTAATATGAATAAAGCTTTAAACTTTATGGATGACTTGTTCAAATCATGAGTAGGTTGCATTTAAAATATCAGCGAGGCAGCTGTAATTTAAAACAGATCACTAAAATACCACCAACATGCTATTTGAAAGGAAACAAGATATTTAAACGTTTAAGGATAAAAGCAAAATATGGATTATTAGTGGTAAAATAATATATATTTCAAAATTTCGCACCTAGTCGTTTCTAGCTGAGTATAACTAGAACAGCATCTACCCTGGCATTAAGTCATTCCTTTACATCCTCGGCTGAACGAATGTGCGCAAAACAAGTGTCCATCAGCACGCAACTCCACTTACGATCTCATGCTCAACCGGTAACATTATTACTAGTATTTATAGCCTATTTATAAACGCAATCCTGACTTGAGACACGTTAAGGAGCGAACATGGAGGAATTCTTTGACAATTTATTGAACTGCATACTATTTGAATTCATGCCTGTTAAAACCGCTCCATCTATGACATGACTTAGTCTATTTTAAAATCTGATGGATGTTTATTGCTCTTTCAGCATCCTTTAGGCGTATCTGCGTATCGTATATTCTACTGAATTCAGGATTTAAATTCGTGATACGATGAGGTTATTAGATGTTTAATTGCTAACACTCATTAAAGAAAACAATCCAGGTCTGCGTATCGTATATTCTACTGAATTCAGGATTTAAATTCGTGATACGATGAGGTTATTAGATGTTTAATTGCTAACACTCATTAAAGAAAACAATCCAGGACGAATTGCTTCTGATTCTAGGTAGAAAAAAAAAACGTTTTTTTTCTAAACTTAAGTTGCAAGAGGTCGCATAGTGGAATTAAAGATGTTTCTGCTCTAAGCAGTAGAACGTTCTCATCATCAATAACTAAGTCAAATTTTGCATGTGTAAGTTAAAACCGCACGTGTGTAACATATCACTGACCTAAATTTGCGGCAGTATGTTCATCCCATTCTTTTCTCTGCACCCGTATGTCACGACCTGCTTTGTAACTCCTGTTTATTTTGCATAAAAGATGTTTATCGGAGGGGGCTCGGAAACTCGTGTTAGGAATAAATTACATTACAATAATCTAGATAACATTTAATGTATCTCTTCACAATTGTGAACGAAAGGACCAAAATAGTTCCACGGCCAGCAGGACCAGAAACGTGAACAGTTTCAGCCCATTTTCGTTGTCGTTAATGAAACTTTCAGAAACACACTTTTAATTTTGTTAATGAAATGTATAATTTCTCCGACTGGCTTTGTTATTAATGAAGTAAACAGTTTTTAAACAGTATCCCTGACATATTTATTATTATTAGACTTTTGTCCTTCGATATGTCCTCGAGGGCCTGATGGGTCATGCGATAGATATATTATGACGTCAAGGCAGGCACAAGGGTTCAGTAATATAGTTTATCTTCCGTCAATATTGCTAATACGTCCCTGTTGACAATTAATTACCCTTATTTACAGGTTGAGCCCCTCAAACTTGAGTTATTTAGCTGATGACCCATTTTCGGAGAACAGAATCAAATGGCTGGTCTATTAACATTAGAAATATCCAACATTTTTGACAAATGCAAGTCTAGTCTGCTATAAATTTTTTGTTATACAAGAAAAGCTAAGTGTGTTAGAGACTCTTCTCGCTGAGAGCGTTATGATCCTGCATGAAAAAGATCTCATTCAGGTAAAAACCCCTTCTTTGCATTAAATTTAATTCGGTTTTGGCTTTACTAGGTTAACGCCCTGAATTTTACCAGTTTTTGTTTAGTTTACATTAGTTGCGGCCGTATACATTTCCATAAGAACGAAGCTGTCGTGTAACCAAAAATTATCTTGGTCAATGGTTGTCAAATTAAATATTAGCAAAATAATGCTACATTGAATCGCGTGTCAAAACGAATTAGCGACTTTAAAATGTGGTCCTTTTGAAATTTGGTCCGCGGTCATATGGCCTACTAGAATTAGCATAATACAATGTTGTGTTATGGTCATACTGTGGCCTTAAAAAGCGACAAAGTATCTGCCAGAGTAAATGCTCTTGTCATAAACGTGTAACAACAGTATTAAAAAAATTTACCGCGTCGTAATATCTAATATCTTTGATTTTAGACAAATACATATTTAAAATTGTTTTCAGATAATTGCATAACATTGGAATAAAACATTTCGGCTTGAAACTTATGATCTCATATTGACATGGCTTTAATAAGTCTCAAAACATTTTCAATTTGATAAAAAATACGCACCAATGTTGGGACATCATAAATTCATAACCTAATGGAAACTATAATGACTCTTCAAAGAAACCAGTCAAAACCTGACCATCACACCCACAGCATACACATAATAGGAAAACAAATAACGTTCGACTATACGTATTAGATCTTCCCTTTACCTAATGCAACGCAAATGCAGTTACTGTTGTAAAAAGTAGTATAACACAGATTGAGAAGTAACTTAGACACTATATCTACGTCATACTAAATACGTGAAGGGTTATTATACCTTATACACAAATAACTATAAATAGACGTACTGTCTAGGCAAGTTGACACATTGGCATTACATTTAATTGTGTAATCGATTAATATGCTTGTATATGCAAGTATGTTTCTTTGTAAATATTTATCGTTAACGTTTTTTCCAATCCTAGGCCCATTCTTGTGTTTGAGATGTATAATATTTTAAATATTTTTGTAGTTCTAGTTTGATCTAGGTCATACCCTTTTCCCGTGAATAAGTATATGATGAAGTATTGGACAGTCATGCGTGGACTGGGTATCCTTCGCAACTAATTGTGGCATGAATTCCCCCAGGATCTATCGATATAGCGATCTGCGGGGGAGGTCATATTTATTAAGTATTCATCTGAGACCAAATGAATATATTCTGATCTAAGATTATGAATATAATTTATACGTTACACCAACCAAGTTGGAGCGGTGACCTAAGTTTCAAAATTAATTTTCATCGTAGCTTAATCACGTCTTACGTAAAATGATATATTAAGTTCTCTGTCAGTTTTAGATCCTGAGATTACTCTGAAAACAATGCAAGAATCTACATTTAAATATTTAAATTCATTATAATTCTAACACGCTGTTTCCCATTATCTAGAATAATGACGTTTGAATTTGAGAAAATTCGTTAATATTTATTTAATTGCTTTGTCCTTGGCTTCGTTATAACTAATTAATTAAGATGAGACGATTTTTACAAGTATTTATTTAGTACCAAGTGTCACAAAATCATCAATCGCAAATAACTAGAGTTGACCCTAATTAGTTTTACAAAAAAGTATAGAAGGACTTGGTAGATTCAAAACAATTTAGTACGAGGAAAGAGCTACTCGTAATAATTTATATCCAATTTCAACGCTTAATATATGGCGCTCTATATAATATTATCTGAAGGTAAATATGTGTTAGTTAGTTGTTTAGCTATTCTTAGTTAATGTTGTTTAATTACAGGACAAAGGCCTCACGATATTTTTCCTCGAAACTCTATTCAACACCAGTGTTTACGTCTCTGCATAGATCTCTCTCTCTCTCTGCAGCATATAAATGTGTAAAAATTATTATAATGACCCTCCAATTATCCACGTAACCAACCGGAAGATACTGATATGTTGTGTTTTCTTTAATTGCCACGATAATGAAGAACATGCTAGTTTTTCATGTTACATTTTTTAACAGATGTTATCCTGTAAATAGTTGTTACTGAGGAAACGTACTAGGAAGGCAGTATTTAGATATTTCAACTAAAATGTTTTGAATCGTCCTCGTTATTAAATGACGGGTTCATTTGTTCAATAATTTTCCGCAGTCCAGTGATTTATTTTAAATTTCCTCTCATGTCTATTTTCACTAACACTTACAGGCGTTAGCATCAGTGTTGCAACTCTCAGCTCTATACTTCTTGAAGATATTGGTCCTAAGATAACCTTTCCTAAGTCAATTCGATTTTCTATGAACTCAACGATACTTTGGGTAGATCTCATATATCTCTGTCGCCCCGAAGAAGTGGATGGGCCATCGCGCACGAGGAATGGCCTGACAGGCCCGTTTGCTCCCGTGCGCGTGCCCCACGCACGTCATGTTCTATGCTGTCAAACGTCGTGGTATAGTGTAACATTGTGCGGCACTGTTTGGCACTGGTGCAGTCTACACGATCAGCAATGGGTAGGCTAAGTTGTATATTGTAGCAATCGTACCAGTAATTTCAGTGTTGATAGTATTCAAATCATCTGGATGCTGCCGATATTCTTAATTATTTAAAAAAAAATCTAACAAATTAAAAACAGGGACGATTGCAGTTAAAATTTATACTAACGTACTCATTTTTCTCGGTATTATAAATAATAATATATAAATATTAATATAAGGTGTAAGGGGAAACCTTTTTTTGTACGTTTTGATTAATCGCAATGTTTCCCAAACTCACGATAAACTGCTCTATTGAAAACAAGAAATGGTCCTGAGAGACGGACCGCTCATAAGCGCGTGCGCAACACACGGCATCTTACGTCCGATGGTAAACTATGGTGGTGTAACATGATATTGAGGGGAGCTACATCGCTTCCAATCATTATTTAAGATGTGAATGTGTTTATTTGAAACAAGATACTACCCAGCTAGGAGACGACAAAGACCAGCTTTGCGTCCACTAACCGCATTATAAGATGCACCGTGGTAATTTTTTTTCGCCATGTTTTTTTTCTTATTTCGCTTCTCCTTTTACCAGAAGCAGTAAGCAAGCCGTAAAACGAGCTTGTATGATAAATAAATAGCCAAAACAGTCGTAACTCGTAGGAGTCGTAACGTTACTTAAGCCTACAGTTAAAACCAAAATACCAAACCATTGAGGACATTTTTAGAAATGATTTCCTTATTTTTATCGTCTCGCATTTTAAAGTTTTCAGAGGTGCCATAAAATGGGCGCCGTTCATTACACGTAGGTACGTACTTTTACTTTCACCGCCTGTGTAACAAAGAGACAAGGGCGCGGGACTCTATACAAACGCTCAATGTAACGTTACTTTGTCTGTCATCTAATTACTACGCCATTAGGTTGTTGAGAAAAGGATTTTTGTTACATTTGTTATTGTTAGTGACACGCGTCCTTCCAAAGCTCCGCCTACGACCAACCGAGGCCTTACAACAATTGAATGTTGTTATACCTAACTAATTTGTGTAAATGTTTGAATGAGTCATGCTATGGCAAATACTGAAAACTAAAGTAGGTTTATTTTGCCTAAAATGGAAAATAGCAGAAGCTGTTTGACTTTACAGCATACTAAATAATTTATGTGTCTGTTATACTTACAAAAATGACATCATTCCAACGCGTAGCAGTTGCAATTTTTTGATATATACAATTGTTAGACCCGACATAACTTACCTACTAATCTCATTTTTCTTACTGATCCAAATATTCAAGATTTATACACAATAGGAGCAAACAAACAGATGTATCAAACAAAACACATTGCAGCACAAAGTATCTACTTACATCGCCGATAATTATAGCCCGAGCTCAGGAAAGTTCAAAGAAATGGTAAATCAAAGAATTGAATCCCCAGAAACGGGCGGGTGCGCAGGCGCATCTACCTGCGTCAGGGTACTACTGCGTACCGTTAGATGAAAAAAACGCCATTGTGGCCCCAGGCTGTTGCCGGGGAAGCAAAGGGTGCAGCGATTAGTGGGCTGACCTTATAGGCAATTATTTTCACGGAATAATATGTTCAAGAAAGTTTTATGTAGAGGCAGTGGGTTCTTTCGGTAGGTAATTAGCTTCGGGTAATTGAACCAGGAAATACATAATATTCATCAAGTACTGAAAAAACGGAAGGCTTTGATAATAATATCAACAAATTATAATCACACTCCACATAAACAAGGTTATTTTTTTCAGGAAACAGCACATTATCCTTTGTTTAATCACAAAGCTATGTCCAACTTATTGCTCGCTCCATTTATAGAGTTAGCAAGGATGGCAAATGGACGTATACTTTCTGCCAAAGGAACCCCAAGAAGAGCCACACAAATCCGTGAAATTACGACAGCTGCGCGATACATTCGTGACATGTGAAAGCATCTTTAAAACTTTTTTTAGAACAACAATGTAAAGCGGATAATTTGACGGATATAAACTAAACAGTCGAGTAACGGGAACATTTAAAGTCAACAGTAAAGCAATCTGTGTTTTGGAATAGTAGATAGTGTAAATTCGTATATGGCAACGGCGACCTAATTGAATGAAGTAGATTACAGCACTAAAAGAAAACTAAAACAGACTGTCATCAAATGCTTGTGTAAACTTAGAACTATAAAGACGGAATAGTGCTACGGAACCCCCTTAAAAGGCAATAAAACAGAAGATGTGTTTACGAATGGTTAAAAAGAAGCTATAAATGGCAAAGGGGTTTTTACAACGCGACTTTTTTCGGCTTCCCTTTCTTTTTTGCCGTTCCACTCTTTTTGAGTTGGCGTCTTTTTAGAAAACTTTCACCTTTCGCAACTGAAGCATTTGAAAAATTTCAGGGAAAAACGTTTAAATTAAAAAATACAACAAATCTCAGTATATCCATACTAATATTATAAATGGGAAAGTGTGTGTGTCTGTTTCTCCGTCTTTCACGGCAAAACGCAGCGACGAATTGACGTGAATTTTTAAGTGGAGATAGTTGAAGAGATGGAGAGTGACATAGGCTACTTTTTATTCCGCGACTTCGTTTGCGCCCGCGATAACCGACATTTAGCAAAAGCTAGTTCATTTTACAAACCCGTCAAGATACTGATTATTTATCCTCGTCAACATCAACACCTGACATATTCGCGAACCTATAATTTGGAACTCAACACAAGAGCCGGTACGAAAAAAATTCTTCGCTCCTCCATCAGATCCTGACAGCATTCCGTTACCAGACTCCCGAAAGGATCGACAATACAAGATTCCTGCACAATTGCTGCGCATTGTCGCGTGTACACCTGCGCGCACGCATCTTACGGTTAGATATTCTTGGCGAATCTTTTATTTACGTCGTGGGAACTGTGTAGTGTTTTGAATGGCGGATTTTTTTAGTTTATTATCTACTTTATTCCACCTTTGAAGAAAATCTGAATAAACTTTATAGCAGTTAGGAGTTTATTTAAAAAAATTAATATAAGTTATTTTCAGACTAGACTAGAGATAAAAACAAAATTATATTTATTGTTCGTAGAATTCCCGCTTGAATTTAGAATGTTGATGGAATAAGAAGCTACATTTTTGATTCCATACTGAAACGATGGATGGACTTTGTGAATTATGATATGGATAGAAAGGGGGTGATTACTAAGATGACGACTAATAGAGAAGTGTGGAAGAAAAAGATATGTTGCGCCGACCACAAATAAATTGGATAAAGGCAGGAGAGTGATGATTTTTGATTCCAAACTATTTTATTTTTATAAATGAAATAGTGTCTTTGATAAGTTTACGGTTAAATCGCTGAACCAATTTAGATAGAACTTGATAGGACAAAGAGAACTTTAGCAACAAAGTATAAATTGAAACCTTCAAAGAAAAACAAACCCTATATATGCGAAAAGGGATGTTGAAGTTTGTATGGCAAAATCAGAACATGTCCATCTTTTATAAGAACATAAGATAGAAGGGTTTTGCACTTCAATTAAGTTGCTCCCAGCAATTAAACTCCAGATTCTTTAGACAACTTTATTTATTTTTAAACCTGAGAACCTAGCATCAAAACCGGAGCCCTAATTACCTTCAAGCTCACCAACATGAAGGGCTTATCTATATCAGATTGTCCAGCGAATCCATCGCAGATGTTATCTTCCACCAGGCGTCCATTGTTTGCGCAACTAATCATACCTAATGCCTTTGCCAAGTGGATGCCGATGGTACTGTTGACATGCGATTAAAATTTCAGGTCAGTATCTAGGACAAGGCTATTTTTGAGGCTCCGTTTGTGTTTTGGATCACATAATGAGTGAAGATTATGCGTGAAGTTTACTTAGGCATATTTTTTTGGTATTCTAATTTTATGTTGAAACTGTGAAACAAATGTCAACTTTTCATGAAGGCATATGCATGTTTTGTTTCATGAAATGAATACAAAAGCTTCATTTTTCCCAGAGTTGGGCAAACCAAAAAGGAGGGTTTTGATTTTGACCGGTAGGTATGTGCTTGTGCATATATGGGTATATGTACTTATCACAGTTTGACAAACGACGAAACGCTTTGATCGTTCGCTGGTTATAGTCTATGTGACTTCACATTAAATAAGGCGCCATAAAGAAAAGAAACAAATATATATTTTATAAATTACACTTTTTGGGTATCAAATGAAATCTACCTTAACCAATTAATAGATACTAATAGTAGTAAGCGATCATTAGCTTTAAGGCAAAGTGGCATACGAACATTTGGCTTTCAGATAAGAATATTTTCTGTTTCATACTTCTTGAGTCGTAATTTTTCAGTAGTCCTGTATGTATTACTTAGAGACGTAAGTATAATAGCCAACATATCAGAGAGCATATTCACTGTAATTCCTCTCCCCACTTTTAATGCATTTGTTCACAAGTAATCTATGGGTCAACTATACCGAAAGATCGCTTAAATATTTTAGAGTATTTTATTTGATCATTTGATCATTTCAATTTTATTTTCTCTGGCTTGTAATAAGTATAAGAATACGACTAACAGTGCCACAAAAACTGAGTGTTTTATTACGGAGTCCGACGTTTGCGCAGTGCCTTAATGTTGAGATTTCAATATTCTTTTCAACCTGAAACCTCCAATAAGTTCATGCAAGAATATTGAATTCATCGCCATTTTAAATATAGAACGTTTCTCTGATATACATTTGCGTCTCAACCATTGGCATTTAGAAAATGTCACCCAGATCATTGTTATTTGATCCGCCTTATATTTGTCTTACCCACCCAATATTTTATTAAGAACATGACCTTAATAAAAGCGATCACATTCCTTTTATATAACAAAATGTTTTTAATGAAATGACGCAAAAGGTACGCGAGGTAATAAAGATAATGTATTCAGAATTGTCACATAGACATGTAACCAGGGTGTAACTTTCAGAGAGATAGGCATACAGAGCTGCATAACGGACCCATAATTGGTCTGTGGTAGTGCGACTCACGTAGAACAATTTTTCAAATTCATGGAAATTGTTCTACAAGAATTGCGTCGCTCTGAGGAAGCCTTTACTCTATAGTTCCAATAAGTGTACAAATGCACCCTATTTGCGTTACACTATCAACTAGAATCTGAATCATTTTGTTAGAAAAAAATATCTGCTCAACATCATAAATAACGCAATGAATATTATTGCCCATTCCTACTGATAGTATGTTTTGCAACTACCCCGCTTTACGATGATAATTAACTATTTTGGTCCTTCGATTCGCTGAACCAAAATAACTTATTTACTATTTGATATTACGAATCCCTTTGATACAAATTAATTCCCCAACCAGTAGAGCTGTAATAACAAGTAACATTAACGCTTCGTTTCACGTGCTCGCGTGCAGAGCCTCAGATAAAAGCTATTTCCATAGCCCGTGCGCCTGTGTATAATTAACTAGATGGGTTGAAGGGTTTCTACGTCACGTGACCACAAACACCGTGTCACGTGAACTGGAAGCCTGTCGTGTACGCCCACGTCACCAACCCTATTAAAGTATCAACAATTTTCCCTCCACAAGCAATTTCTTGACAATGTACTCACTTGCTTGTTTACAGATGAATTTCGGGAGAACCCTTACCTGAAACAACAACAACATGTTTTTAATATAAATTGGGAATATTTCGCGAACCTCCTCAACGTTATGAAAATAATTATGGTAAGGATATATTTGTTTGTTTTGTGCGATCTTGCGAAGGATCACTGAACGGAATGAAAATAGTCGATGCGGGCGATGCGCGCGCGCCAAAATAGCGCCCCACGCGGCGAGCGCACGCGCTTCTTTGTGAAACCCTATATTCGCGCAGTTTTCCAGCATGCAACTGATTACCTACTCTGAAAATATAAACAAGATGGCGAACAGTAAAAACGGTGCTCGAAGTACCTAAGTATTGTATTTAAAACGAGAAGAATCGATGTTAAATAATGGATGAGATGAGTATTTAAGTTACAAGGTCCCAGAAGCCGTTAAGAAGCACTCGGGCTTCTGAGTAATCGATACAAGAAACGATTGTTTATTAACAATAATTCTGGCGCAAATAAATCACGTGTTATGAGAGATGGGTGCTGACAGGAATATGGGTTGTGTACCTGTTTACGTACTGGTAAGCCAGCCGAAAGATCATGACTACACAGTTCCATTAGCGTCGAAGGCAGAACTGTATATGATGACCAGTGGGACAAAACTTTATACCGTTATAGATGACCAAAACGAAATAGACGACGAACACGATTTTTTTTTGTGAGCCGTTACTGTCCCACTGCTGGGCGAAGGGCTCCCTACTCTCTTTCCACATCTCTCTGTCCAGAGCTGCCAAGGACCAATCTTTATTAAAAATGTCCAGATCATCCCGCCATCTCCGTCTAGGCCTACCGCGATGTCTCTTGTTATTAAGAGGAACACGATATATGAAAATTTAATTTCCCTAATACTATAGCATATTAATAATGACACTATCCATTGTTTACAAGTTCTGCTGCTACTATACGTCAGAGCTGCAATGCGGCTTGATTGATATGATAACACAAACATGACATCAATCTACATAATACATTGCTTCAATTGATTGTCACCCTATAATTTGGAATAGATAGACATCGAAATAATACCAATGTTGTAAAGTTCGAGTGTGTGTGACAAATGACACGAAATTTATGTATAGAGTTGAAAATACGATATACCAACGTTTTTTTGGGCATCACAAACACAAACTCAAAGCATTTGTTTATTTTTTTTATTTCGGCTTAAATTTAGTTTTCAATGTTTTGTTGGTATATTAGCGTGTGCTAGCTGATATATGGCAAATAATTTAATTAATGTTTTGTTTTCGTAATATTATTTACTTACATATTATGAATTAAGTTCTCCTAACTTAACAGACACCTGTGCTGCTGGAGAGTTCGTTGCGCCACTTCTTCTTCCCAGCTAAAGCAGTAGGAAATCGTAAAACGCCCGGTTTTGGTGGACCGTCTTACGTAACTTTCATTTTCCAAACTGACTCTCAGCATAGTTTGAATAAAGGACTGTTGATTTTTCAGTGAAAACAATTATAGGCACTTTTGAATTGTCAAGGAGACGGTCGGTCAGAAAAATGAAGCTAGGTTCCTTTTCCAAAGCGTTCAAGTGAAGGGCACAATTGTGAAGGCGAAGATGACAAAAATAGATGTTTACAGCTGAAAATACGTTACGTCGCCGTTTCTTTGAGTATCACAAACGAAACCAATGAATTTATGTATATTAAACCAGCTACAGGTATTTTTAAATTTTCAAGGACTCAGTCAGTTAGACAGAAGAAGCCAGTGGCCCATTCCACACCGAGTTAGGTAGTACTATGACAGGAGCCAAGGGTTTAAGCTGAAAACCAGCGTTTAGCAACCCGCTAGGGGGACATAAGCATAATACTGATGTTTAAACCTTTTGCTTCCAGTATTCCAGTATTTGCTTTGTATAGTTTTGTGTGTACCTACTACTAACTGCAATATTGGAGACAGTAAACTTTATTCCATTCTATGAAGAAGAACGGACAAGAAACTCTTTTACAATCAATAAACATGAGGTAGTTAAACTGAAAGAAGGATAAATAATTAAAATAACGACTAGACAAAAAGGTCAAAGTTCATAAGCTCGAATGAACTACCAACCTACAAATAAATTCCAAAGAAAATTCTTTACTAACATGTTTAATAAACAGTCAAAGTCAATCAAAGATAAACTTTTCAGCACCGAGTGACGTGGGAACATAGCAAGTGACGTCACAGGTATCTTTGGCACTCCATAAAATCCTGCACACAAGTAGAACACATTTGAAGTCGTAAACATTTGGAAGCACTGTTGTGTATCGATGTAAAGATGAATGAGTGCTGTTGACGGCCAAAAGAGCTTTGTGTAACAAATTAGGTTTCGAAGATATTTGTGAGGGTACCAACTAGTGCAGTGCCGATTTTATTTTCATTCTTATTTGGCATGAAAGAATTAAGAAAGAAGAATGATCAGTTGATCACAGATCAAAAAGAAATTGCCAGAGACAGAAGATGATAATAAAAGAAGATGGTAACCTAAGGAATGTTTTTCAAAATGAATATTGGGATCCTCAGAAGTAAGATGGTACAGAAATCAGGACCATGGTTATGTTACCTCTAGAAAATGTTATCAATTTCTACAAAATCCAACCGACTTTATTTGTTCTATCTTCATAATTTAAAAATCAATTGCTGTACATACATTAGTCTCGCACAAACTCGCAAATAGCTCAACCGATTGTGATGAAATATTGCTAAGTTGTGTTTGCGCCGGAGAAGGTGCCAATCATAACAAAAAAAACTATGCGGACAAATAGTGTACCAAAAACTTTTCATAGCTGGTTTAGATTTGAACTGTTAAATACTCGATACCCGGAACTATGTTAAAACAATCCGGGACAAACAGCCACTTGTACTCAATGTCAATTAAATTGTTTTTAATCATTCGCCACAAGTGGGTTATTCGAATTAATCTCATTCAGGGGGCGATTGTATGCAAATACCCGCATCGCATGCGCTTGCGCAGCGAGGGCAGGCGATCCCTCATACTACTGGTAGCAATTGATTAATATAATCTTGCGAAACCCTTTGTTATTAAGTACCTACAGCTTATGAAAGGGCAATTTAGTACTCCAATATTGTTCTCGGTAATTACTTCGCAAATCAATCTTATAGACTAGTATCTAAGTTAGGAATAAGTTTAAGTTATGCTGCAATTTAGCGTCACGTTTCTATCTGGTCCATATTGTTGCCCCCTCCGAAATCTTGATACCAATTATGCTACTGAAAACAAAGATTAGTCGTAAATCATATCATAAATAGAACTGTTCTATTGCCTATTACTAGAGAATGGGCAGCAGCGTTCTCTATGCATTTTACCACCATACTGCAATCGCCAACCCGCCTGCCAAGCGTGGCGATTATGACAAAGCCCCCCAAATTGGGGGAGGCCTAAGTCCAGCAGTGGACGTCTTACGGCTGAAGTGATTGCCTAAGGTTCCAAATGACGAGCAGAGAAACAAATGACAAAGTTTTAAACACGCTTCTTCAGCATTACAAGCAAAGCGATAATTTTCTTGATCTACATACAAAAATTCGTACAACTACTGCGTTCATAGAACATAAAGTGATATCATTGGTGATGTTCTTCAGAAAGGTCTGATGCGTAGTTCTCGCAACCGGCGTGCGTGTATGAACGTAAACTTAGCAAAAGGTGTATGTAAGGATCGTACTAGGTGGCATTCAGTAATTTCTACCTACTCTCTTGGGAAGAAGGCTTGTGAAAGAAGTTATGTATTTACGTCTTTCTTCATGCCGTTGAAAACTACTCCACATCCAAATAGCCCAGATGACAAGAGGCCATCCTTTCCACTCCACTTCCTCATTCCGACACTATCGCAATAGTTTAAAGAAGCCCTCGTCTATTACTCAATAAAGACAGAAATACAACGACAATACAGTTGTGTGATTGCCAGTAGAGATATTTAAAACAATGGACAATTAAATGTAAAAGTGTGTGCACGCGCATATCTTAAGGAGTAACTTTGGTGCCATGAACAAGTGAGTGTTGACACCATTGGAGCTGCTGAATATGAAAACATAAAGTTACCAGTTGAACAACGATTTTTATTACTGCATGAGAAATCCAATTCTCTGATTATCATTAACTTGGAAAACCATTGTGGCCCTATCTGTACAAGAGACGGCACAAGATGTCTGGAATAATAACGAAACAGATCCACGCAAGAAGATTTGTAATAATCAGTCTCTAATGTTTCTACTACCCTAGCACTCCCTCTCACCGAGAGGAAATCTGTGTACCTCTCTTGGAGAGGAGGTGGTTCGTAATCTATCACGCGGGCCCAGTGCCGATTGGTAGATGTCACATGTCTTCGATTTGTTTGGTACTAAGTCTTGCCGGTTTCCTCACGATGTTTCCTTTAGAAATTAAATAAGCAGTGGCTGCCTGGGCTGGTAGGTTGGTACTTACGAAGCACTACTGTTAAGTCTGGGGCCATTTCCGCTGGGCTACCATTTCTGTCATGAAAGTTCAAAATGTTTGATTTCTCATCAGATGGCTTCCTACGACACTATTAGCGGCCTTAATAGGGTTCTTTGCAGCATTTACACCGCCACATGCGAACTACGCATCACCCCAACGTTACGCACAATCCTGCATCGTGCAAGCACAGTTTACCGCACAACTAGCATTATTATACAACGCCTCGACCTCAATCGTCCTCAACCCGTCTGGTCGGCGGACCCTCCCTTTTCTACAGAGGTTGAGTGAACTTTACACCCTCTCCCTCCAAAGCCTAATCGTGATAATATCCTACACAAATCACCCATTAACAAACCTATAATAAACTTTATCAGACACAAACAAATAATTTTCAAACAAGGTATCATAAAGCTACATAGAACTATTATTTCGCAGCGCGAATGCCACTTATTACATAATGATCATTACAATAGTACTTATTGACCTAATTGAGGTACAATTAGCCACTTGAATGAGCAGCGTGTGAAATAAACAAAAGCTTGACTTGCAGTTGGAATACATTATTATAATTAATTGTAAATTAAGTGCTAATCGTTTCAAGAGTACTCTAACAAAGTATTTAGACGGCACGCGCCTGTGGAGATACTGAATTAGTTTGCAAATCTCTACAGAGTGCTCATGCAAAACGTGAAGAAAAATGTTTTTTGCTGACAACAAATAGGTACCTGCAGACAATCTATTTATATTCTGCAGAATAGAACCACCAGCCAATTGATTGATTTATAAAGAATTTAGTAGTCTTGCTGTCAAAACAAAACCGTTTTCACGATTTGTTTACGGGTATGGATCACAGTGACGTTTATCCGTGCGGATACTTAATTGACAACATTCGCAAATTTGGATCAATTTATTTTTATTAATTCAATTTGTATTGCAATGTAGAAGAGTACTTCAGAACCGGATGTTCTAATGTTAAGCCTGATCTGCCCCTATTCGTTATTCTTCAACATCGCTTTATTAAAGAACGAATAAATTGACTGGCATTTTGAGATTTCTAGAGGCCAAAGCAACAGCGATGGAAAAGCTGGAGTTTTAAATGCAATTTAAGATTATTATCTTTTGAATGGCGAGCAACAGTGGTCGTCAAATCGTAACAGCCTAGGCTTACGAGTTATAGGTTTGAACCTGGACTGGCGCTTTAGTCTGTGCAAAATTATTTAATCACCACTGCTCTCAAGGTGGTGAAGGAAACATCGTGAAGAAACAGACATTTCCTAGAACCAAAGATTTGAAGACATGTTATTACCAACCCGCACTGGGAAGACGTGGTGAATCAAGGCCCAGGCACTCTCTGTCACCGAGACATGTGTTCCAGCAGTGGAAATATTATAGACTGATTTCACTATATCTTGATTAACATTAAAACAGAATCGATACCAAAAACAATTAAAGGTTCGGAACTAATACAATGTACTTTGCATTCCAATTAAACGCATCTTCGCACTTACAAACAATTTGTTTTAATTTTTTAAATAACATTTAGTAATTTTTCGGTTCAATGGTTAACGTTATTGGATTTCAGCTTTGATCTAAAATAAGAAACAATATGGCGATGATTGTGCCAATTACTTCAGATGCGCTGGTTAACTCACACTTAATTACGGAAAACGTAAATAAAGTAAAGTGTTCTGAAACTGGACGATTTTAGCAACGATGACTAATGTTCTTCATGTGGTTGGGAGGAATGCGGTAAGTGTCGTGAGAAAAGTTTTGAGTACGAATGTGGAAGGCTATAATAGTAGGGGAAGACCACAACAGTAGCTAGACAGGCGAAAGATGATATAGCAAGGGACATAATGAGATGACGGTTGATAACGTTGTATAGAAGGAGACGGCAGGCTGACCTAAAATAAATTGAAATAATGGAAAGTCCATCCCGATTCCCGACGTTTGCTCGACCCAGCCCGCGTGACTGAGCCTGTAGCTTTAAATTCGTCCTTAAATGCATAATAATTCCGTTCCAGCCCGTTCTTTAATGACTCAGCGACGCCCTAAGCCTAGGTCCGTAACCCACAGGGGGTGCCTTTAGCGTGTAAACGTTTAGTTTTCAAGTCCTGGCTGGAGGCCATAATTTACTGAAGCAACCACAGGCTAGTCCGGTTAAAGCAGCTGACAACCTCTTAGGTTACACCGCTAGATACTATTCACAAAAAATAAAGGATGAAGGAAAGACCAATGTTCTTCAACAGCAGCCATTAAGGCGCGGTGTTACCTCAATATTCACAAAACACTGGTGTCTTTGACAATCGAGTATGACGTAACGCAATGAAAATATACGACACAAAAAATACAGTGGACAGAGAAGGGTTTAAAGAAAAATTCTAACCGAATAGAATAGTGAAAAATTGTTTGATATTCCCAATAAAAATTGTTTCACAAAAAAAACTTTGACGTCGAACATCTCTGTATTTTCAGCGATAACAACATTTTTTTTTTAAAGAGTTCAATAGAATAAACATTACTTTAAAACTTTAACCAGACAATTATTTAATTTAATGTGTGTAGTCCGAATAATCTAAATAAAACCGTAAAATAAATGCCAATTCGCAGCTTAGTCACATCGTCAATCCAAATATTTATTCAATTTTCAACCTTATTTGTTGGAGCTGTAGCATGTAGTTGTAGCATTTAAAATCGTAGTCAGTCCGCGCCTTAAGACGCATATTATAATGTAGTTTTGGCATTGCAGAATTAGGCAACGAGATTCTCTTATAACAACAATATTTGTGATTGAGTAAGGTTAAGAATATTTGCAGCGATTTGAAGGACCTCAGTACACAAAATTGTAAATGGCAACTCAACAAAAGTTATACGACCTTTCACGCTGAATGCAATTCCGAGGACAATCTTAACTTGAGCATCTTCAAAATATAGGTAAGGTTTTGTAGCGTTTCCGAACAGACAGTTCGCGCGCTGTCAGATGTAGAAACCAATAAGAAGGCAGAATGAACTGTCAGATTAGAAGACAGTGCAGGTTTTTGTCAGTTGAGTCCACACATTAGCTAGGGAGATCTTGTCAATAATAAAAGACCACAGGTACGACAAACTGACAAATAACGAGACCAAGAGATACCCTTGCTCGCTACTTACTCCATGCTTGACCCTTTTATTTAATAGTGCTGTGACAAACTCCGGAACATGCTTCTAATGATCAAGTGGTAATAAACTAACTTTCAAACTGGAAGGAACTGAGTTTATGTGCTCCCTAACTACAGTTCCCCAAAGTTTTAAACAAACTTTGTTAGTATGGATGAATTCTCGCAAACGAATGTTAGACCATTTCCTCGTGATCTAGTAAGTTGAAACTTTGTATACTCGTTGGATTACGATGACAATACATTTATTTACTAGTAATAACCTGGTAAAGCCTGGATCTACGCCGCGAGATGGAACTCTTTGGCATTATATCGTCTTTAATTTTTTGTCCGCACGTGAAGGTGGGATAGCAAAGGGTGATTAGAATGATGGGCTGCAGTATTTCAATGAAAGCTTTTTTTTTTCAATGTAGGGGTTTTAGAATATAGACGTGGGCAAAAAGACCAAACCATTTGGTATTTATCAACCATGAGGTATTTCAGAATCAAGTTCCGTCTGAATCCGGCACAAAGCCTAGTGAAACAGATACGTAGAACCTAAGCACGCGATCAACGGATGCACTAAGTTGTTAGCGGCTAGGTACAAGTTCAGGTGCAATATTTTTATGATATAATTGCGCCCATTACCACGCTGATATAGTTATGTTTTACCTTGACTCACGTTAGGTTACGTGTAGGGCTGTCAAATACATGGTTTTCGCTGCAAAATCTATGTTACATAGCGCTTTTAAGCTTCAATACATTTGCTATGATTTATTTTATAGGACCACTTGTACGATCTGGGATTCTGCTAATAGCCCTAGTTGCGTAATAAACAAAATTATCTTTTGTCAACGATAAATGACGTTATGATTATCTATTTTTTTTAACTCACAGTTTTAATTAAAATGAAACAAACCGCTGTATTAATAAATTGTTTTTTTCTTATGCTTTTTGAAATTTAAAATCCATTTTTTCGAATTACGGTCATTTATCATATTTTAATAATAAAATATGATAAATGACCGTAATTCGTATGTATTTACACTATTTACAGAATTATCATCATTAAAACCATCAATACAACCCGATTTCATTTAATACCATTAAATTACTTTTTTATACTGCAAAAATATTTCTTACCTTAATTTGTACAATAATACAATAGAATTTCCACAACATTCTTAAATTCAAGATTCTTAAATTAATTACCTGATTATCAAGTTCAAGTGGTAGCCCTGCCGTTAACTTTATGGTGACATAATATAAAATGACAGTACTATCTTAATTTAGTACGTAATTATTTGGTGTAAACTTTAATTATATGTAAATCTTTACCTTTAAGTTACGCCCTTATTACCGGAAATGTTTATTAGACTGATGTAAATTGCATCGTATTTACTTTACATGTTTTTATTTTTGTTATTTTTTAGTTAAAATAATTATACTTAGAGTTTTACTACTTCGATTTATTTAGCAGAGGTCATGAAGTTAAATTATGTTATTTTATTTATCTGTTCGTTTATAATTAGTAAGTCATTAAAATAATTTTATTCATTTCATTACATGTTTCATTTTACAAAAAAACAAAAGCACAGTGTAGCACAGTGTGCACCCCTACCTAAATCACGAAATTTCTAAAAAATCGAAGTCAATTCCAAACTCTAACTACGTTTTGGTTCTAAAACAAAGAGCGACTTCTTTCGAAATTTAATGTTAAAGGTCATGGCATTAATTCCCATGACCTTCCCACACAGTATTCTGGATAATGACAGGATTACATTCGATAATTTGTTGGTAAGCACGACCTAGTTGATGTGTGTGATTATATCGGCTCTGAATGGATGTGCGGTCAATAGGCATGTGGGAAATGGTTTTCACTGAGGAAGATAGTTGTGTAGGCTCTCCGTGTGTTGGATTCGAACCCACGACCGACTTAAGTCGCGACCATTATCACTGGACCACCAGTGCGCTGTAGATATTTGTTTGCCTTGCTTTTAATTAGATTAAAAACAAATTTAAACGAATAAGCTATCGAAGTAGACAAGACTTTACATACTCCCTTGGTTAAGAAACAGCAAAGCTTAAAAACGGAAAAGCTGCTGCTTAAGCTATCCACCTCAATACATTTTTTTTTTCTTAACTACGCATTAATTTCGAAGCGATTTTCACAATCATTTAGAGAATTTATTCTGGAAGGATTCTGTCAAGACATCAAATTCGTGTGGAGTAAGGGAAGGTTGAAAAACTAAGCGTAGTGTAGAACGACTGCACAATTGACTTGCGATTCAAACGAACGCTCTTTTATTTGATTCCCAGTTGGCACTTAACACAAATACAATTCCATCGGAAAATTCTGTAGCAATGATTTGCAAGAATAATGAGAAACGCAAACGATGTTAGAAATTAATAAGTCAATGATTAAGTAATTAACGGAACCTATTTAAACGTCTAATGGTGCATACTCATACCAAGAGTGGCTTAGAGGTTAAATGATTAATTTTACTTATGCACAGCCGTTGATTGAAAAATAACAATACTTAAAGATATTCGCGAAAACGTTACAAACGAAAGCTTCAATACCATATGGTTTTTCCTTCGCATTCTTTGGGTTTATCATCGTTCTTAAGGAATACTAATGAATTAGGTAATCAATATTATGTTATGTATTTTATTTAAATACAAAGAAGTAAACGAAGCAAAAGAAGTGTGTAAGGATTGTGGCAGGTGGCGTTTTATATATCTGCCTACACCCATAGAAAAAAGCGTGAGTATATATGTAATAAATTTTAGAAAAAACTGTCAGCTAGTTCCATCAAATATAAAAAGCTGCTGTTTCTTGCTTCAAAATATTCCTACCAAAAGGGAGAAACCGATCATACGCAAAAAAACTTCTTATGAATGGCAACTTCCGTTGAAGCGTAAAAAACAAACCTTTCCGCCGATCCGACCACCTCACAATCATCTAACTTATTCGACATTCAACCAATGATTTGTGAATTGAGAATGACTCAAGCAGTGGGTACTGTAACACCGTAAAATCCCAGTTTCTCCGGTAGGTTTCCGCTGAATTGTTCTAAGGTGTGCGATTCTTAAAAGTATGAGTACTTGCTCATACGTCTATCGCACACTGAACCAAAAGATGGTCGAAGTACACATACGGATGTGTACTACGTTGGTCCTTTCGTCCATAATATATGACACCCTAAGCGGGCGAATATTTAGATTGAAACCTGGGCTAAAAAGATGGTCGAAATTTTAGAGAACCCTAGCTACCCTAAAAAGTTACATAAACAAAGGGACATCGACGTGGAAACTGTAACCATGAATTCAGTACATAATTCTACATCTAGTGTAGAAAATTTTCGTCGGTTATCCAGAAAATTATCTGCTATTTCATAGAGTTCAATACCAACGCGGTCAAAATTTGTGAAACAGCAAATCTTTGTTTTAAGAAGCGACGAAAAACACTAGGGTGTCTAGATGGAGAAGAGGTCATCCCTTGGCTGTAATAAGCTGCAGGTTGGTAAATTACATATAAGCGTTTAATACACGTTGCGTTGCGAAAATGAGATGGCAGCATTCATCAATGTATAGCTGCATCTCTCTCTCGTACATTGAAACAATCATGGTTCTCATCATTTACCAATCCTTTTCTTAACTCTATTAGGGTCGGCTTCCAGACCAACCGGAATCCCCCTGAATCATATTTCTACAACGTAATAACACCATAACGTTCCCAAGTTTCTTCAGTAGCTTTCCACAAGCCTCTCTAAAAGGCTTCAAAGATATTTAGTGACGTAAACTAACGAAGATAATTAACCTAAAGCCTTAATCACACAATGAATCACTAGCTAACCATATGCGTCGAGTGTTCGCGTTAAATTATTTCCAAGTTGGAAAATTTTCTCATTTATGGCCCGCTAAGGACATGGTTCCATGGAAATTGATCGCGAATATTAATGAGATATGTTAATAAATTGTTATTTTATTACTTATAATTGAATGCTTCCACTCTGAAATGGGTGAGGAAAAGATATTTCCCATGCACCTGGACACCTTGGCGACGAACAAAAGTAAATCAACATGGCCACATGGGGTATGGAAAACCTTGACAATTTGAATGAAGTGACAGAAAAAATTACTGCTGAGTGTGTAATTGTATGGAAGCTTGATAACAAGTTCTGCAAACATACCATAGATACTTGTTGATTTCTACGTTCTCTTATTAAAATCCATAGCTAATTTTTTTTCGAAAAGAACCTACCTTAGATTTCTATCGATAAAGTTCTAACTTAGTAAAACTTTGAAATATCACTCTCAATATAAGCAGAGCCCGAAAAGTTTGATATTTTGCTATGTATAATGTACCTACGTTCAAAAGATGAATGTGTTCACGGTCTGACAAATTCTGAATGCAAATGGAAACATGCGCAGGCGCACCGAGTGAAAACCGACAGTTTGAAAGAAAGTAAATTCACTACAAATGTGATAAAATTAACATACAACGTTAGATCGTACTACAAGATTATATTATATTTGGTTTAGATTTACGAGTTAATTACTTTATACCTATCCTTACTTTGTTTTCCAGTTAATATTAAATTTAGCAATGCAAAATAAACGTTTGCCCTTTGCCATTTGCGAACTATGAATTAATTTGAATTCTCAGAAATATTGGTAATTAAAAGCTGTCAAAGGAACTTTAGCTGTCAACATTGTTGAAATTAACTGCCTAAAATCCTACTTTGAATTTCAAACCTTTGTCAAGAGTCCTTGAAATCGAATGAACATCTTTAGTTGAATACAGTCGACTGCAAAACGATTCTACTAGAGTTAATTTTACGTTTTTGTCTTAGTATCTTCAGCAAAGTCAAAAATCAAAATTAAAGTATTTTATTGCACACTAGCGAACCTAAAAGACGAATGAAAGAAGAACTTTGGCTTCGCAGCGCCACCTTTCACCAACCACCATTCACCAACCCACTCAAAAATTTCATTAAAATCTATCTAGCTCTTTTATTAGGAGGAGTTCAGTGACGTACACACGTACAGGAAAATACATAAAAATAACCCAAAATGAGCACTTATGAAATTTCAGAAGCTAGGTGCGCGGTTCCATTATTTTGTTAATTTTCTATGGAGAAGAGCCGGCAAGAAACTCCACGGTTACTCTTTTCAGTAATTGGCTTTAAAGTGAAACCAAGAATCATGGTGATCTGTATTTTCTTGGGAACAAAATTAAACCTCGTTACTTCATTACACGCAGCCTTTTTTATCCTTGTTTACCATCGAGTTACAGTGAGACAGTTGTTACAATTTACAAATAAATCTGTGTTTATGTAGTGGTGATTATGTAGTGAACATAGGTACCTATACGGAGGATAGAGGTAACTAAATTTCTTGTATTACTTTGAAAATATAAACATACCTAATATTTCAGGATTTAAAGAAAAACAAGGTTTTCTTTCATGAAACTCGGGTATAAACAAAGAGCTTTGCATATTGTCCACCATTGCTCAAATCTATCTTTTGTTTTTGTTGTTTACTTTTTATGTGTTCTTATTTAACGAAATGGCTCAGTTCAACATCATTCATTGCGTTCTTGAGCAGGTCATACAGTTCAACAAAATTTATTGTGTTATTGTGCAGATATTTTTTTTAAGATAATTATGAAGCCCTGTCCAACTTAAATGGGACTGGGCAGGACATGTTTGCCGCATGTCAGCCAAACTGTGGGCCCAAGTAGCACAAAGCTGGCGTTCCGAGACAGTGAGGCAGGGTCGCGGCAGACCACGTAGGAGATGGCGGAACGAGCTGGATGGATTCCGTCAAAACTGGCAGGAGGACGCGCGGCTTCGCGATGGTTGGAAGAAGTGGAGGGAGGCCTTTGCCCAGGAGTGGGATAGAGTAGACTAGCAAAAAAAAAGTGAAGCAATGGATAGAAATATCCTTAAAAATGATTTAGATTCTGATTGATAGTGTGTTACGAAATTAGGGTGCAGGTTGGGATTGGGACGAAGTTCCTTCCGCTTTAGCACACTTGATGATACTTTTGTTACGTTACAAGTCTCGTAATGGTCAAAAACTTACACGTTTTAAGGTTCCGTACCCAACATTTGCTAACGGGACGCTATTACTTAGACTCCGCTGTCCGTCGCCCCTGTCTCTGACAGATAGGCTGTCAACGGACTGTATCTCATGAATGAGGTAGACAGTTGACATTTTTACAGAGTTTGTTATAACAAACTCTGTAAAACAACAAATAATAAAGTAAAAAATTCAAGGGCCTTCATAGAAGGGAAGGGATTTTTCGGCGTTTTTGGTCGTGTTCGACCCAGCCTGGCTGATTTTTTCGGAGTAACTCTCATTTGCCAAGTATTCAGAGCACAACGAGAAATTAGGAATTTTGCTCCAAAGATACTGCCATCTTTATTGTTTAGTTTTTGATCGCGACTGTACGTTAACGTTATGTACTTCGATGTTTATGCTCCATAAACGTCGAACTGTGGACCTCATCATAAATATACGACGCACGAACCTAGAAGTTATATTTCTTGGAAGGCGTATAGAATATTAAACTTTTCAACACAATAGGATCAAATACAAAAACCAGTGGAACTTATGAATTATTGTAGTGTCACCTATGATGAACGGGTCTAAAATTATAAATTGAAACAGTCTAGGTTGTATAACTAGTTGTTATAGGTGCCAAAAATAGTTCCAACTTTCAGTTATTGTCCAGAAGTTCTCTTGGTCTTGGATACTTAGAGCACGTTCGTGGACGTAAGAATATCGCGGAGAGATTACATCGTGTACTGAATTTTCAACCCTCGGTGTTGAACCGAGCATAGAAAATCTAACAAAGTGCATCTCCGCGTCAAAATAGCGCACTGGATTATCAACTCTAGGCGTTAAGCACTGCGTAGAAAATACAGTGCACGAAAAAATCCTGCCGCGATATTTGCGTGACCGAGCGAACTTGGACTTAGTGGTAGCAGCTGATTAAATCTACCCCTTTTTAAAGCATTTTATTTCGCAAAGGGTAAAGCAATATATCGCCTAACCGTTAGTACAGCTGTCTTCATGAAATCATGAATATGTATGCTATATCCTGTAATGCTATATCCTGCGTAAATTATTTCGCCAAATCTCTATTTATGACACCGACAGACTCGTTAGAAATATTCAATATTATAAATTCGTTAAAGAACACAAATAGCGTGGGTTATGATGCAATATCTACTACGGTTTTAAAATCTGTTTCGCATATAATTGCACCTGTTTTGAGTTATATTATTAATCTATGCATAGAAAATGGCCACTTTCCTAATTTGTTAAAAATGACCATCATTAAACCGGTGCATAAGAAAGGTGATAGAGCTGCTATTTCAAATTACCGTCCAATAGCTCTGATACCAGTATTGTCAAAGATTTTTGAGAAGGTAATTTTTAAATCAATAAACTCATTCTTTGAAGAAAACAATTTACTGGCTAAAGAACAATATGGATTTCGGAAAAACAGAAACATTAATAAAGCTGTCTATGAATTATTTAAAGAAATTGTTAGTAATGTTGACAAAAAAAAAATCCAATCGCAACAGTACTTATGGACATGTCTAAAGCATTCGATCACGTAAATCACGAAATATTACTGGGTAAGTTAGAACGATACGGCGTCAGGGGAAACATATTAAATTTGATCAAAACATATCTCACTGGACGTAAGCAAGCCACTGTTCTGAATAAAATTTGTTCTAAATCCAAGACAGAAGTTACCTATATGTCACCAATTAGAGATACAACGTGTGGTGTACCCCAAGGAACTGTAGTTGGGCCCTTATTGTTTCTGATATATATTAACGATTTGCCAAAATGCACTGAGCATCAAACTGTTTTGTTTGCCGATGACAGTACCCTTATTGTCCCATGTAAAAATATAAAACTTATGAAGATGACATAAACAAATCCGTCCTTTGCATCATAAATTGGTTACTTTTAAATAAATTAAAAATAAACCTAGATAAAACCAAGCTTATTACATTTTATCAAAGAACAAAAAAAATTGACTTAAAGATAGCTTATGCAAATCAAACAATAGCTGAAACAAGTAGTGCTAAATTCCTGGGACTTCACTTAGATAATCACTTAAACTGGAAGTGTCACGTGGAAACTGTTTGCAAAAAACTAAACCAGTACTCATATGCGCTATACAATTTAGCAAAAATAGTAAATAAGTCCGTAGTTTTAATTTCTTACAAGGCCTATGTCACATCTACATTACGATTTGGAATAATATATTGGGGAAATTCCACTGACAAAGAAATTGCCTTTAGGGCCCAAAAAAAATGTGTGCGTGCTGTGTTTAAACTTAAACCAACTGAAAGCTGTATTCCATATTTTAAACAATTTAAACTATTAACTTTGCCTTGTATGTACATTTTTGAGACAGCAGTATTCGTCAAATCAAACTTCCAGTTATTCGAATCATTGAGATCTAAACGACGCAATAGAGAGATATGCGCTAAGCCACACAACACTGCTCTTTATTCAAAAAGTTTTTTAGGAATGGCACCTAAGGTCTATAATAAAATCCCTAGACGTATTAAAGAAATAAATAACATACACGATTTTAAAAAAGCTTTACTGAAATTATTGTATGAAAAAACTTATTATACGGTGAACCAATACCTAATTGACACATTATAATTACATTTTTTTTATTATTTTTTTTGACATTTTACACTAGAACTATGATATATTATAACTACTTTATTTTTATTGTTTATTGATTTGACATTTTATACTAGAATTTATTATTATTATATTTTATTGGAATGTTTTATTGTATTGATAATAATTGTTTAATAATGAGTGATAATTGTTTGTTAATTTATTATAATCATCATGTTTGAAGCATCTTAATATTTGTACGCCGATAACGGCTAGACATAGCGTTCCTTAATAATTACAACATCTGTACCTAACCTACCTATGTTCAACAAATAAAAACATTTGTATTTGTATTTGTATTTGTAATTATCAAACAGTCTGATTCATCATCATCATCATTTCAGCCGTAAGACGTCCACTGCTGGACTTAGGCCTCCCCCAATTTGGGGGGCTTTGCCATAATCGCCACGCTTGGCAGGCAGGTTGGCGATCGCAGTATGGTGGTAAAATGCATAGAGAACGCTGCTGCCCATTCTCTAGTAAGTCCCTTAGTCGCCTTTTACGACACCCACGGGAAGAAATGGGGTGGTGTTATTCTTTACGTCCGGCACCACATGGTACGTGGGGTTTGTAGCTAAGTATATATATATATATATATATATATATATATATATATAGTCCTCCAGACCTTATTTCGGCCACGGCGGCCAATCTCAACGGAGACTAGCCATCGGCGCGAAAGATATAAATAAATAAATATCTTAGGACAACCAACACACCGTTATCTGATCCCAAACTAGGCAGAGCTTGTACTATGGCAACCAGACAACTGATAAACATACTTATATATTTATAAATACATACAAGTTATAGATAAATTACACCCAGACACAGAACAAATGATCGCGCTCATCACACAAAGATTTGTCCTGGGTGGGAATCGAACCCACGACCTCAATCTCAGCAGTCAGGGTCACTAACCACTAGACTAACAGGCCAGGCCATATTATAGTGCTCAAGTGTGTGCGGAGACACAGGAGCACTCACTCTTCCCTCACTCTCATAACCCGATGGGACGGCAATCCGACACGACCAGAGAGATATCAGGCGTAGGACCAACAGCTTAACGTGCTTTCCGAGGCACGGGGATATCACACCGCCAACTTCCAAACTCCGGGCTGCTACTAATAATAATGGAAAACCCAGTAACACATTGCCCGACCCGGGAATTGAACCCAGGACCCCACGCTCAGTAGTCGCGCTTGCGACCACGAGACCAACGGGGCAGTAATAACAACCAGCCGACCGGACCAGCCAAACCACCAGACCAGACCAGACTAGACCAGGCCAGACCGGGGGAGCTAAGTAATAACAGCCGCGCGGGTCGATTGATCAGGTCAGGAAACGCTTGCCGAAACTGTTGGTCCGTGGATGAGTGACCATCAGTTACATACCTAGACCCTGCGTGCCTCGTGAAAGTACGTTAAGCCGTCCGCCCTGCCTGTAATTCGTAGATTTTGGAGTCGTTACGGGTCGTCTGAAGCCAGAATGTCTGATAAACCGGTCTTACCAGCAGGATACCGTATTACTCAGTAACTGGGTTGTAGAAGTCATATAGACTGTTGCTCCATGTAAAAAATGGTTTTAGGCTGCATCCGGTTAAACTGAAACCGAACATAGTTGGAAAAAGGTTGTACTATCTATACACAGTATAATAAACAGTCTGATTGTTGATAACCCATTACACGCAGTTTAAGCCCTCCTCTACAATAATATCAATCTAAGCAGGGTGGCCTATTATACTCGAACCACACACGACACTCGATCACGCGGCACGTGTCAACAACATCGTCGCCCATAGTTACTAAACCAAAACAAACATAACCCTAATCCACCGATAACCAAGAACAAAGGTCATCGCATACATTTCTTTTGTTATCATAAAGACTGGAGATAACCCTGAAATGCTCCGGTAACTCGGTAGCTCATTTATCGAACACATTGTACCTCAACAAATGATCTAAGGTGTGATAATGGCATAAACAAATATTACCAGCCCGTGTTATCTTAAAGGCCTGTTCAGATACGGTAAGTGTACTCGGTAAGCTTTAGATTGAGTTGGAACTTTAACTAATGACAGTAACGGGTCAGTTATTAGGTAAATGGTATGTAATGATGTTAGTCAAAGTAAAATTGTGCGTCGAGAAGATAAACTTTCACTAAACACACGCACTAAAATATCAAAAGAAAACTAACTTATGTAAAGTCAAATGGAATACGATACGTATTTTTATGGCTATTTACTGAAAATATGATAGGATTTATTAACGTTGTTGTTCTGTAATCATTAACATCGGCTTAACCAAAAATATTTAACGTTTAAACGTCTCTTCATTATCAACGTTTATGAAAACACTTCGCCTGCGTGAAATTTTGGGCCCCGACCAGCCGCGTCGTACTTGTATCCATTTAGCGTACCAACTTTTTTCGTTTTGCTCGGTTGATAAGATTCGTAACGTGAAGTTAAATAGACCAGTGTTTTTCAATCTGTGGGTCGCGACCCCGAGGGGGGTCGCGAAGCCTTACTCGGGGGGTCGCCGGCTGAAAGAAAAAGGCAAGGTTCTAACACTACAAAAACAAAGTACTTTTACTAAAAGTAAACAGCCGACTTCTTAAAACCATATACAATGCATAAATTTGCAGCAAGATTTTTTACGTGTACTAAAATTTGACCAAGGTTTTGAGATGATTTCTCTTTTACACTACACATGTAGCTCTTATCAATAAGCCAGGCCGTTACACTTACACATATATGTCCAAATCATAAAAATTACTGAACCGATTGTGATGAAATTTTTACTGTTCCCTAAGTTGACGTAAATGTATCATTAACGTAGTCTTTTAATTAAATATTTGGGGTCGCGAAATCAAAAAGATTGAAAAACACTGAAATAGACTACAACCTTCCTCAAGAATTGGGCTATCAAATGGAGAAAAAACCAATTACGACTAGTAGTTCCAGAGATAACCCCCCTACATACAAACTGACCCAACACCTTTTACCTCTCCATAAAATTTGTATCTAACTCTGTCTTGGCTGTTGCGGAGCTTGGTAATAAAACCCTTTTATGTTATTTTCCGTAGCAAATAGTAGTAGCAGCCGAAGCTTGTCAAGTGCAAATATTACGAACAGAATCTGAACACGCTCTTACACATCCATTTGTCTGTTTATTTTGCCCAAATACATCACTTCTATTGTTCGGGGCCTTGTTACTGCAATTCTATAATTCCGTTCTGTGCAAACCGACACAAGGATAGATAAACTAAAACGTTTTGTTGTTAAAATATTATTAACATTGTCAATTATATGAGTGCTGTGACAACGCTGGCTTCTAGTACGGCGTGGTTTAACTATTCGTTTGTCGCAATGCGAAACTGTTTGTTTATGTTATTATAAAGCTTTTAATATATTAGTGCCGATTCCCTTATTCACAAACTAAACTAAATTTAAGTTCAGTGCATCTTTTTCTTTCTATTTCATTAAGGAAAGGACAGAAGATAAATTTTAGTTTAGTCCTGTCAAATTAATCGGCGCTTGACGTAAATTCACGTAATTTTAGTAGGCAAGTTTTTAATCACGTCTAAACTTGTATGGAGTAGTGACAGGCGCTGATTAATTTGACAGGACTAAACTAAAATTTATCTTTTGTCCTCTTCATAATGAAATACAAAGAAAAAGATGCACTGAACTTAAATTTAGTTTAGTTTGTGAACAAGGGAATCGGTACCATTGTCTATTATCTGGAAACGAAAATATAAAAGTGCTTCTTTTCATTTATTTAACCTAACTTAACTTTCATCAGCGCGCGGCGCCTTAATCAGATATTGGTGCCGATTCCCTTAGTCACAAACTAAACTAAATTTAAGTTCAGTGCATCTTTTTCTTTCTATTTCATTAAGGAAAGGACAGAAGATAAATTTTAGTTTACTCCTGTCAAATTAATCAGCGCTTAACGTAAATTGACGTAATTTTAGTAGGCAAGTTTTGTATGGAGTAGTGACAGGCGCTGATTAATTTGACAGGACTAAACTAAAATTTTTCTTTTGTCCTCTTCTTAATGAAATACAAACAAAAAGATGCACTGAACTTAAATTTAGTTTAGTTTGTGAACAAGGGAATCGGTACCAATGGCACCCATGATCAATATTGTAGGTTGCTTTTAGTTTTGTTTTCCTGTTAATTATTTAGGTACTACGTATTCACACAGTACTGCCTTCTTATCTACGGGCAAGTTGCGAAACTATTCGTTTGGTATCACCATACTACGAGTAATTAACGCGTCGCCTTTCTATCTTTTCTACAACTAATGACTTTTGCCGTACTATCTACATTTCTTTTTGGTTCCAAACAATTAGGTTTTTGTGTTGCCTCGCTCGCCGTAAACGATAAATGGATGACATTTACGATTGATGAGAATGCTGACTATTTAAATGGATGTCGAGTTTTTGGGTTAACCGATAATATGTTTTGGTAGTATACCTACTACTGTCGGTACCACGACCTACTTCCTAAAAGGTTAATTGTGGAGGAGCTTTAAATAATGAATAGATAAGTAGAGTTAGCCCTGATTTCTGGAGCCATACGTACCCACTTATTCAATTTAATCTGATTAACCCCATGTTTTTAGGTTAACGAAATCGGAAAATCATTATTGAAATTACAAGTCGTCACTACAATTGCGTAACACACTCACAATAGGAAAGGCTGCAATTTTGACAGTTCAACCAAATTCATTGCGTTATTTATTATTAGTAGATAGTAATTGGATTAGAAGCATCCTTCAAAATGAATATGCGGAACTTTTTATCGGTAGGAATTGGTTTAATATTCATAGTTAAACTACATTCATTGCGTTATTTACGTTGCTGAGCCGAAAATTTATTCGAACAAATGACGCAATGGTTTAGAAATAATCTTCAATCCCATTCCGATTCTGATAAATTGTGCGTTTCACAATAAGGGTGCAGATTGTGATTGATAGTGTATAACACACATTATGGGTAAGGGCGATTTTTTAACACGTTAATTGCCATGGTTAAAATCAGAAAAAGTACAAAAATATACTTAGCGTTATTTCACTTTAAATAGATTGTTTACTCCATAAATACATACATCATATTTATTACATTATATACAGCCTATTTTTATAATTAATTTCCTAACTTTTATTTTGACTTCATACTTTCCACAAAGTGTACGAGAGTAAATGTAAACAAAAGTTATATTGACACAGTGGTTTTTGTGCTCTACGAGACTTAATATAGCTGAAAGAGTAATAAACATGGCCGTCAGGCAGCAACGACACGTTCAGATTTGGTATGTGTTGTCGGTCATATAGTCCGACAAGGCCGAATGGGACAAAAAGTGTCAGACACATAGTCCGACATGGCAGTTAACGTGTTAACGCGGCGATTCTTTATCATATCACACCCTGGATTTTCAACCCTCGGTGTTGAGCCCAACATTGATAATCCAACAGAGTGCATCAAGACAAAGAAACTGTTGCATTTTGAACTCTCGGTGCTAAGCAGTTCCAAGAAAATCCAGTGCGCTATATAAATGCCCGTGGGTACAAGGGCTGAAGTAACATACGATAGAAGAGATCCAAGAAAGTAGGCACAAAGACAGAAACATTATCAACTAATCTATGCATAATTTAATTTTAAAATCACATAGATACTGTCTGTCTCGCTTCTATTACCCGTTACGGAAAATGACCCAGATTTTTACATACATATTTGCGTTTGTAAAAGGGTATGTAGATCTAACGGAGACAAAAGGTATTAACCGTAGGGTTGTCACGTAAGGATTAACCATGAAAATTGCCGGCAATATTGCCAAAGTTGCCAAAACTGCCGGGAATGTTTCCAAACTTGCCGGCAACATTGGGCAAGAAACGTATAAATTGAAAACAACTTTTACTACTATAATTGCTTAGTAGAATAAAATTGCCGTATGCAGGATGGTAGTTGCTATGCTTATCTATAATATCCAACCTAAAATTTTCGTTTTTACATTTATTTACTTACTGATAAACTAAAGAAAAGAAACAAGCTATCCATGATTGTTCATTGGTGATGAAACCACAACTATTTTAGAGATATCGTAATTTTTTTTCTTTTACTTTCTTATAATTTAACTTCACTTGAATGTAAGAAAGTATATACATCTATATGTATACAAATCTGTATGTATAGAATGGTCAAACCTTGCAAGACGATCAGCAACAACAAGTTGATGTTTTTAACCGATTTTAAAAAGGAAGTTCTTTATTTGATATGAATGTATGTATATATGTATTTTTGTTTGTTTGCGATTTTCTCAAAAGGTACTGATCCTATTTTGAAAATTCTTTTGATGGCATGATTTGTGCAGTGGGTAAGCGACTACTGTGGGGTACGTATTATTCAACATTTAAGCTATCGTAAAACAACATAAGGGTACAAGAAGAAATGTGAACAAAAAAAAAATCAGTAGGTCATGCTTATTTATTATAATCAGTAATTAAAGGGGATTTTGATAACGTAAAAAATATTCTGTAATCTATACTAATATTATAAAGCTGAAGAGTTTGTTTGTTTTTTTGATTGAACGCGCTAATCTCAGGAACTACTGATTCGAGTTGAAAAATTATATTTGTGTTGAATAGCCCATTCATCGAGGAAGGCTATAGGTTATATAACATCACGCTGTGACCAATAGGAGCCAAGCACCAACGCAAAATGTTGCAAAAACGGGGTAAATTATTACGTTCAAGAGCTTTCATTGCGTGCGCTCCTTAAACGGTTAAAGTAACGCAACAATTATGTAAGCCGTAATTGTTCCTCTTAAAAAGTTCTAAAAAAACGTCCGCGACAGCATATGTCCACCTTTTAAGGTTGGCGAACTATGTTTTTTCAAATTCGTTATAAAAAATGCATTATTTGCGAAGGTGTTTTCATAAGACATGGATATAATCCTTATCCATTGAGAAAGTGTTTAATTTGGAACAAAGTTGCCCTTACATTATTTGAGATTAATGAATATCTTACGAGATATAACAACCTGATTGCTCAACACTACGTATGGGCCGACGCGCGGCGATTTGATTCGACGACGGGGTGGGTCGCGGGAGCACGAAATTTGACGCGGATGAAGTCGCGGGCAGAAGCTAGTGTAGGATATGTGCACGAGTGCTATAACTTTTTGTTCGGCATAACGAAGGCTCTATGCAAGTTGAGTGAAAAAAGAGGCCATGAAGCTATGCATAAAATACTACATTTTGTCATGGAGAGTACGCGGCAGCAAAACAGTGGCGATCACGATAGTCAATTCTCTAAACTAAACTAAAAATCACTAAAATTTGGTTTATTCCTGTCAAACGACAATTTCCTATTCTGAAATAGACTATAGTGACACAACTTAACTATATTTTAGTTTGACAGCACTAAGATTGCACTGAGTTATTAGTTTAGTGAAAATGACAATTTTGCTATTCTGAGTTTGCCGGTTTTCACCAAAAATTTTGACAATAATCATTTATTTTGACTAAATCTGACTATTTTTAATCGCGATTAAAAAGGTGTGGAATAAAACTAGTGGTCATGAACAAAAATTCACACCAACGCCTCGCCTTCACGTGCAAAAACAGTGCTGTATTTTATATTTTTTCTTTTGCTTATATCTCGAAAATGGCGTGTCCTATCGCAAAAATAATGAAATTTTCGACCCCCTTTGTTAACCCCGGAACATATAAATCTCAATACGTGGGTAATATTTTTTGTATATTTTTAAACAAAAAGTGAAAAATTCCATATAAAACACGTCCAGGCTGCCCCCTTGCGTGCGCCTTCGTCTCTAAAAAATTCATTGCGTAGCACACACAAGTACCACGTTGCGAAACCAAAAGAAAAAAAAACCACGTTGATTGTCAAATTCGTTTTTAGTCGTGTCAAAATAATTTTTAAATTTAAAGATTTTTTCTTGCAGAATAGCGTTAAAATTCTCATAGCCAAAAGTAAGGAATTTTAGAGATAGTTTAGTTAGTTTAGTTCGCTGTACAACAGAATCGGCACCAATATGAATAAATTTTATTGTTTTTTTTTTTTTTTTTTTACACATTAAATTCTCTGGCAGACGGAAGACACAATAGACCTAAAACTCATGCACCCACCACAAGAGACCAATCTAAAAAGCCCAATCTCGTTTGGTTTAACAGAGCGTAGATCCTATGACCACCTTCCAACTCCATCATCAGGCTGGCACAAGGTCATCATAACATTGCGTTCTAACTAGACATACATATATATCTATATATATAATTTTAGCGCTATCAGACTTCAGGAAATAGATTAAAATCGATTTTATTTCAAACAGATGAAGTTCTTGATGACAAGTTGAAAATATTTACAAAATAACACTACACAGTTGTTTGATTTATATTTACTTCATTTGGTATCAATACCCTCTTTCTTTTTGTATAAAATATATAAGTGATATTCTTAAAAAACTATGGGTTTAGCTATCATGAAGTTACCAATGGCATAATTTAACTTTATCTTCACATATAAGCATGGATAATTAAGAAATAATTATAATTATGAATTAATAATACAAGCTTACTAATAATACGTATAATTACACCATTACATAAAACTTCAGGAGCGCACAAACTTTGAAAATGGCATTTGAAAAACCCTATGTAATCTGGCAACTTTGGCAACATTCCGGCAATATTGCCCAATATTGCCGGCAATATTGGAAACTTTCCTGGTAACTTTCGGAAACATTCGGCAATTTTCATCCCTAGTAAGGATAACAGAAATATTTTATCAACTTTGTTACGGTGGCACATGGACAAGGACGTGCAAATTATAACCATGAATTAGCAAAAAATTTAAAAAATCGAAGACCTGTGACATCTAACAACCCGCACTGGGCTGCGTAGTGGAAAATGACCCTCTCACAAAGAGGAAGCCTGTGTCCCAGCAGTGGGAACATTATAGGCTTATTATGCAGTACATTATGCTTGGCAGTTTGTTGCGCCACTTCTTTCCAGCTAAACCACTAATGTGTGGGCATTGAAAGGCATTGAGGGGGACTGTCTTATGTAATTTTGACGTTTTAAAAGTGCAAATTCTCAGCCTTATTTTGAAGAAATGTCTTTTGATTTTGATTTGCGTTTCCTTTTTTTCCCTCAAAATATCTCAACATCTTCAAACGTAAAAAAAAAAACAAAAAAAAAACCAATTGATAACATGAAATATATTTCTTTCCGTGTTGGGTCAGCCCTATCCATACTTCTAACGGTACACTCAAATGCATAGTGCATTCTGAAAGCTGCATTCGCTCAAGAACTTAATGTTTGTTTTTATTCATAGTCCGGACTATCTGTGCTTAGATCGCGTTCTAAGCACTAAGCACAAGTAGAAGACAGTACATTGTCACAAATCATGGTTACTGATGAGCCTGCAATAACTTTTTTATAGATTTAAATTGCCCTGTTACACGAACTGGTTGCACTTTCGAATAATTAGATGTTAGGATAGTTTGAAAAATGTGCGCGAGTACTATTGTATTAAACTCACTGAGCTAACACATTTATTTTCAAGTGAGCCTTAAGTGAGTTTTGGGATATTTTATATGAAGCCAATTTTAAATAAATTGCAAGTAATTTAAGTACATGACCCAGCCATTTTCCAATTATGTTAGGGTCGGCTTCCAGTCTAACCAGCTGCATTTTCAGTATTTACATGGACCGACTGCCTATCTGACCTCCACAACCCAAAATCAAAATCAATCAAAATCAAAAGTCATTTATTCAAACTAGGCTGAGAGTCAGCACTTTTTGAACGTCAAAGTTACATGAGACAGTCCCCGCAAAACGCCCGCCCTTCGACACTTCCTAGTGCTTTAGCTGGGAAGAAGAAGTGGTGGAACAAACTCCCCAGCAGCACAGCTGTCTGTTAAGTTAGAAGAACTTGATTCTATACAGTATTGTGTAAGTTATTAATATTATAAAACAAAACATACATTATTCGCCATATGTCAGCTAGCACACGCCAATATACCAACAAAACATTGAAAACTAAACTCAAGCTGAAATAAATAATAAAACAAAATCGTAAACAGAACTTAAAAACTTAATAAAGCCTCCAGGCATAAAGGGCGTGCCCGCTTACATATACGATGCAAATGATACATATACACAATAAATGAAATGAAATGAAAATAAAAATAAACTAACAAAACCAGTTAAATAAAAACAACAAAAAAACAATTATATGAACTACCCATATAAACTGTCAGTAGGAAGACTAATTCTGGATTGAAAGAACACATTGTCTTGAGTTGATCACAGCGACCAACTATTCTTATCGTTTAAGTAGTCGTTGATAGAATAGTATGCCTTTGAACAAAGGTTGGATTTTACTTTAGCTTTAAACTCATTAAACTGCAAATCTAGCAAAGCAGAGGGAAGCTTGTTATAAAAGGTAATACCAAGACCAACAAAAGAATTATGAACCTTATGAAGCCGGTGAAAGGGAGCACGTAGGTTACTTCTAGTGTTAATATTATGAATATCACTATTTTTAGTGTACAAGTGTATATTTTGCCTAATATATAAGATGTTGGCGAAGATGAATTGTGATGCCACCGTAAGAATACCAATATCTTTAAACAAATCTCTCAGATAAACTCTCGCACCTAGTTGGTAAATCGCTCGAACAGCTCGTTTTTGAAGAACAAAAATATTTTGAATGTCCGCGGCTTTGCCCCACAGCAGAATGCCGTAGGACATTATGCTATGAAAATAACTAAAATAGACTAATCGAGCTGTATCAACGTCCGTGTACTGTCTAACTTTCCTTACGGCGTAGGTGGCCGAACTGAGCCTTCCCGCTAGGCTTGATATATGTGATCCCCACTGAAGTTTGGCGTCTACTGTTATGCCCAGAAAAACTGCCGAGTGTACAGTTTCAAGCACCTCATTATCTAAAACGACATTGGGTCCCAGATTCCTAACATTCGGTAAGGCGAACTTTATACATTTCGTTTTCTTAGCATTAAGAACTAGGTTATTTGTGGTAAACCAATCCGTAACCATTGAGAGCGCACTATTCACGCCATCAAAATCTTTTCTATTCCTGTCTACTTTAAAGATAAGTGAGGTATCATCAGCAAATAGTACAATGTCACAGATATTCTTTAAATAGAATGGTAAGTCGTTAATATACACTAAGAATAAGAATGGACCCAGTATTGAGCCTTGAGGTACACCTAACTGAACTAGTAGCCCGGAAGATTTAACACCATTGACATCTACACATTGGTGCCTATTTTGCAAATATGAACTTCTGACATTGAGAGCTTCGTTTTGAACACCGTAATGACGTAGTTTACGCAAAAGTGTGTCATGGTGAACGCAATCAAAAGCTTTGGAGAGATCACAGAAAACCCCGATAGCATTTTGCAAGTTCTCCCATGCGTTGAATATGTGTTTCAGCAGAGCAACACCCGCATCTGTTGTCGAACGACCTTTTGTAAAGCCATATTGCTCATTATGAAGGAGGCTATTTAAATTAAAATGTCTTAGCAACTGCTTGAGTATTAATTTTTCAAATATTTTACTAAATGCAGGTAAGATAGAAATGGGCCTAAAATTGCCGACGTTATTTTTATTACCTGTTTTAAATAATGGTATGACTTTACTACTCTTCATGAGGTCAGGAAAAGATCCTGAATCAACACATTTATTAAAAGTTATAGCTAGATAGGGGGCTACGATGTCTATTATATTACTTAACAGTTTAACGGAGATGCCCCAGAAATCTCCAGTGTTTTTTGACTTAAGTGTGTTAAAAATATTAACCACGTCGTATTAAATAAGCGACTAAACTGGGTAGCACGATACCCCATGGTAAGATTGGTCGTCAGTTTTTTTTTAAATATCTTAGGACAACCAACACACCGTTATCTGATCCCACCGTTACTTTCGTGCTTCTGACGACACGTAACGACTGTCAAAGATCTACGAATGATAACCGGGACCAACGGCTTCATATGAAAAGATCCAAGACCCATCCTCGGACCAACCGAGACAAGCGTAGTTTAACCTGATCGACCCATGTACTACTTAGCTACAAGCCTCTCATACATACTGACCATTAAAAAAAAAACTTTAGAGGTGTCAAGGGACACCCGGATGGAACGAAGTTCCTTTCCAGGACTCATAATTGTTATAATTTTTTTATAATTTATTATGTACAAAAAACCTGTATACACTCAACAAAAATATTCTCTCTCTCTCGCTCTCTCTCCCTCTCTCCCTCCATCTCTCTCTCCCTCTCTCTCTCTCTCTCCCTCTCTCCCTCCATCTCTCTCTCCCTCTCTCTCTCCCTCTCTCCCTCCATCTCTCTCTCCCTCTCTCTCTCCCTCTCTCTCTCTCTCGCTCTACTCACAACAAAAAAAACAACAACATACAAACAAATACAAACAACAAAATATATTTGGTCGAATTGAGAAACCTCGTCCTTTTTTTGAAGTCGGTTAAAAAGTGTCGTTACAACTTTTCGTGAGAATTTTTTCCGTCTAGCCCCCTTTCACAACGCGCGATAAGGAACTTCATTCCAAAAACATAAAAAGAGCAAAACTGAAGTTTTCAGTTCCGGTAGCTCTTAACACACGTTCAACGACTTACGTCATCTCTGCATTGAAGTGAAAATGCGTATGATTCAGTTGATTGCCGTGTAATTACTATCGTGTACCTAAACCACACACCTATAATAAGTACCAATTTAACGATGACTATACTTACTCCTTCTAAAAGCGTGACACATCCTGCTAAAATCTAATGTGACATCATGTAACTGAGTTACCTTAGTACTCGCAATCATTGTAATTAACAGCAGTGCTCAGTAATCAGGGAAATATTAAAGAAATGCTACTAACAAACCTCCTGCTAAACAAAAAACAACTTTATTTCTCAAACCATAGAGTTAAAATTTGATTGGGTAGTGGAAACATAGATGTTAGATTTTGTCACGCCATAATCTACTTTTTTCCTGAGAACTTAGAGTTGTAATTCCAGTGATTAGTAGAAATAAAAGATGGTAAGGTTTTGTAAAAAATAATGCATCATACGTGTAGCCTAGGTAAGGATTAATTTGCAATAATTAATAATAACTGGTAGCGGTCTCGGACGTGAGGCAAAAACTATGGTAGACCTACCATAACATATTTATAACTTCCACTAAGGAAATAATAGAGGAAGTGGTTCTGGATCTGACAGTATGATGTTAGTAATGTATTAGGATTGAAGGGATTACAGAGTTGAGCATTAATTTTCTTTTAATTTGTTTTTTTTAATGTACTTACTCATCATGAAAGGTACTTAGAGGAAACAGAAAATCATTCGATTCCTTTTCGGTGTTTTCTTTTTTTCATGATCGGACAGGACGCACAGGAAATACAAACAATTAAAAGAAGAAACATTATAAGAAAGAAGTGTTTAGAAATAACTGCTATTAGAAAGAACAGTTGTTTTTAATATTTTGATGATGACGATCATCATTTATTCTGATAATTAACCGACGAATAAAACAGAGGAGGTTATTAATCGATAATTTAAGACTACAAAGTTATAATACTGCTACTGTTTTCTTTCTTTTTCTCGAATAAAGTTATTCCTTGTCACATCAGCTATCTGCCCGTGAGTCTCGTCAAAATTGGTCCAGCCATTACCGAGATTAGTCGGAGCAAACAGACGGTAAAACTTTTTTGCTATAGGTATTGTATATCCTTTCCTTAAAAAGCTGTAATTTTAACATTACAAACAGACACTTAAATTTTATTGACTTGTTTAGATTTCTTAGTTAGTTCACTGTATTGAATAAATAAAATTGATTCGCTAAATTCGTTATGTAAACCTATTTTTATTTAACCTTCACTCAGTGCGCACAAATTCAATTAAAGTGCAATAGCCTTTTAGAATCATTTCTTTGTGCACTGACTCATGAAATCTGGTACATTAAAATGGTTAAAATATTGACAGTATTGAGTAGATAATATGCCATTCACTATTCAAACGAAAACATATAATTTCTGTTCGACAGTCCTGACAATAATAACTCCTAATTATTACATGTAGAAGGATTTTACTATTCAAACTTAAAATGGACCTTACTCGCCCCACATAAGGTTCATATTTGCTCGTTGGTTTTGTTTATAAGGCTATTTTTATAAATACGCACGTCCCACCGCAAAGCCGCACATGCGTAATGTTAGAACTATTATAAAATACTTTAACTCTTCGGATTTTGCGCAGTAGCGCAAAATCCTAAGAGATATTAAATTAAATAGGGTGAGGCATCGCGTAAATTTACAATTTTATTGTCATTCCTTGTTGCCTTAAAAATCAAACAATTGCAGTATTATCGTTTTTCAATAAGTCTGAGTGAAACGGCTAGAATTTAAATAAATTCAAATGCAGCATATTGTACGCATACATGCGTACATGATGATCAGTACACACATACAATTAAATACAATAAAAATGTGTGTTTGTAACGTCAAAATAACAGGATTTTACTGTATGCTTCTGAAAGAATTTATAGAATTTATAAAAAAACAATTTTTAAATTGTTTGTCTGTCTGTTTGATACGGCTAATCTCCAAAACGGCCGGACCAATTGTGCCGGGCCTTATACTGGCAGATAGTTGACATTATATGTAGTACCAAACCAAAAGCTACTTGTGTCTCGGCAGCACGTCCCCGTGAAATAATTTCCGACAGCCTCGGGAGCAAAGCCGCGGGCATAGCTAATCTATACATACATACTACAAATAAATAAAATTGAAGTGTCTGTTTGTAATTTCGAATTAACAGTTTTTTACTAAATTCATATGAAAGTATATATGGTACTTACATGAAGAAATCATTGTTTTTATATTTTGTCTGTCTGTCTATCTGTCTGTCTGTTTGTTCCGGCTAATCTCTGAAACGGCTGGACCTATTTTGACGGGACTTTCACTGGCAGATAGCTGATGTTATAAGGAATAACATAGGCTACTTTTTGTTTGAGTAGCACGCCCTTGTGTGATAATTTCTGAATACCACGCGGGTGAAGCCGCGGGCACAGCTAGTATAAAATAAACAACAATTTTCTGTATAAATTATTTATTACTATCAGTTATGCTGGTGGTCGCTCGATCACATCATCCTATACAATGATTCATTTTATAATTACAATAGGATTATAACTATTATGCAATGATAATTCAATAGTAATTACTTCATTGCATTCTACAATGTAAATGCTTAGGTGGTAAACATTTTCTTTAGACATAATCGTGGACCCTGTCGGAAACAGCAAAAGAAATATAGTAGTTGGAGATGAGGACCTATCGTTTATCTTGTAGTGTAACTTATTCAAAAAAAATTTTTTTTTGTCTATTCTAAATAAGTTTAGGGATTTCTTAAATATTTGTTTATACTGTACTAATATCTTCTTTTCAATCTTTTTTTTAAATTTGTGAATAGATGGAGTTTTTTCTTTTCTAATTGATTTGGGGTAACTTATTATATATTTTTGTTGACATAACCAGAGGGCTTGTTAAGTGTATTTTTAGGCGAGTTTGGTATCGGAGTGGGTACTTGTTTGTATATTTTCTTGTCTAATTAGTACTTATCATAGAACATAATAGATTCATTCGGTCGTATTACAATTACTGAATGATTGGAAAATACATTGTTATTTATTGAGTTGTAAAAAGATACTTACAGAAATGATAATGCTTTATCGTTTATGATTATCTAACCGTAAACGATACATTATCATTTCTGTTTGCATCTGCAAAAAGATAAGTAGTTAGTTATTCATAAATTAAAAGGAATAATAAGATAAACATCACATCACGCCTGAATTCCCCCAAGGGTTGGGCACACACCACACCACACCACATTTCGCCACTTATGTTTACAGGCGCGGTCCGAGGGGGCGGGGGGTCATGACCCCCCCCAAAAACGGTCATGCTGTCGAAACCCTGAACGATTTGTCTGTCTTACTATTTTAAAATTGTTCTCACTTGAACCACTGAGACTCCGATGGACATTTGAAAAAAGATTATAACCGGGGACATCATGCTGATCAGTAGCGCTTGCGACTACTAGACCAAAGAGGATATACCTTCCTAAAAATGTTCTTCAGTACTCATGGTGACCCCCCAAATGTTAGGCTGCGACCGCGCCTGTATGTTTAGTTCTCATGTAAAAGGAGCTAGCCTATTGGTATCAACCAGGCAATAATTCAAACGCCGGACTGCTACTGAGAAATTCTTAAGGCGAGGTTGCAGTACTTTTTAACTTTTTTAAACCTCTCTAAATCTAGCAAAATGGCTAGTTTCCGTAAAAAAAATATTATTTAGGAAAATTGAACATACTGTTAAGCGCTGTGTGAAGATAGAAACGTGAATTAAAACAATTGGCTCGAGTTCCAACCCACCATCTACAGACCTGCCTGAGAGAGGACTTTTGGCCGAAAGGTGTCTTGTATCGTCGTTTCCGAGGACGGTTATGCGACACCACGCAGCGGAACACGACGCCGTCATCATTACGTGTTTAGTGATAGTTTAAGTTTTGTTTTATAAAATATGTATTAGTTTATAGTTATTGTTTTATATTATTTGTTTATTGTGTTTTTATGGGCCTAAGTTGCCTGAAATAAAGGATTGTATTGTATTGTATTGATAAAAAATAATCATAAAGTTGACACTAAATCTCCATTTAAAACGTGTACCTTGAAGAGATTCCATCATTAAACCATGTAAAACTCATACCAAAAGATAGGTTTTATTGTGTTTTAGGGTATGTTGAGAAAATATTTTATAATTTCCTTATCATTTTGTCTCCACGAAACAATTATACACAAAATCTAGCAGCTCAAGCGCTCGCAACGACCGGCCAGTGTTCGCCGAAACGTCTTCAACTACAAGAGGGCCTTAATGGAAACATTCCAATAACACTTTGTTCCCAGGACCTTATAGCAGTGCCAAACTAAGTTAATAGTAATAATAATTTTTATATAGGCTGGCAGGGAATTGACACACAATCCATAGCCATAGATACAGGACATGATTCTGAACTCGGTTGATTTTAGTCGTCGGTTATTGAAAATAAAATTTGTTTTTCCATACATTTTTCTATTCAACATTAAATAGACAGAGGGTCTAAAATAATGTGATGAATTCATGGTTTAGTTTCGATATCCCAGCCACTCTGTTTAATAATGCCAGTCTATAAAGTCTATTACTGTCCCACTGCTGGACAAAATAATACCAAGAAACGATATAGTAAGAAGTGCTGTGTCAAACACACATAAATTAGAAACCTTATTATACGAGACAGAAGAATGTTGATAAACCTAAATCTGACAGAAACAGATTTAAACCACCAAAAACAAGTACAGATACTAGCCATAGCTAAGCCTCGGAAAATACCACCAAACCTCGCTCTAGAAAACAAACAACTTTTCAACCAGTGAATCAGATTCAGGACACGAAATATACAGCACAGTTATACATTCACAATCTGTGACTAATTATACCACGCAGTGTAAATAGCATAGTAAACTACATATTACTGGGCAGACTGAGTGGCACCCAGTGTAACGATCTGTGCCACTGAATTATATGGAATTACAAATATATTAGTGGATACGAATTTTGGTGGTAACTGTGACAGTAATTGTGGCAGGAAGTGTAATTTTAGTGGGAACATGACGCATATATGCAATGTCTGGAAAATAATTGACCCATTGTTATCACAATAGGAAAAAAAAATTGGAATTTGTAAGTCGCATGCATTATTTTCATGCATTGTCGTTTGGCACAAAACGTGACTGTGAGTGTGAGCATGAAGACCTTGGTGTGGACTCCGTAATTGAGTTTTTTTTTTCGATAAGGATATTCCTTTACAGCCGCAGGAGTCGAACAATCGTTAACTTACGCACGCCGCGGTTGGTCCGAGACTCGGAAAGCACGTTAAGCCGTTGGGCCGGGCTCGCCCTCCATTACATAGGACTTAACCCCTCGTGTGCTTGACCCACGCTCGTAAAAATTACCGTCGTGTGCCCGGCCGCCACGAACTGGCGCGAGCAAGCGGCGAGCGTTCCTTTGTATGTAACTGTTTTTACTTGTCATTCCCGTGACGAAATCCATTCACTAATGGCCCCCGAGACAAGTTGATTCGGTCCTCTTTCGATGCAAAAAAGTAGACCCAAACAGCCAAAGTTTAAGTAACAAAATCTCATTTAAAAAGTTTGTTAGGTTTGGGCGTGGATCCACGTTTAGGCACACAACGGTAAAGATTTTTCGAACGTGGATCCACGTCTCAAACACACGAAGGGTTAAGCATACTTTACTGGCGAAATGTGGTACTAGGTACCTACACCTCTGTCTGACCCTTCGGGAATATAGGAATGATGTTATGTTATTTTAGTGTACAGTTTTTAAAACGCGGGTGCAGAGTACGAATTTACCGCCCTCTAGCCAGCATTTCTCAACAAATTATAATAAATAAGTACTACGAAATTCTAAATGCTTCTAAATTTTTTCTCGACTTTTTTTTTACTGAAATCATCTATTACAATGTCATAATCGAGATAATTGACTATGATAAATTTATTTTGAGGAAATCTGGCTTATGGCTAGCCGCCCCCCAATCTTTGCCGCCGACTCTCTGCACCCCCTAGATCCAGGTCTGCTCTTTCCAGGATAACAGGCTTGATACTGATGCAAAGTATATCCGGTTAACCTTAGTGGCCCACCATATTTTGTTAAGTACCTACTAACAAATTATGCACCTTGCCACCAATTTTATAAGTCAACTATTTAGATAAAATTTATGTCAGTACTTAATATACATAACAACATAATTCACCGTTATTTACGTAATAATTCCTCAGAAGTAATCTTTATTTCTGACATAATCATTACAGTTCACTTCGCTAACGTATAATTGCTATGACATAATATAAATTAGCACCATTTTGTGGAATTCTGTATGAAAACCAACTTAAAAATATATTCTTTACATTTTGAAATGTAGAATAATACCTGACTATCACACTACTGTTTGGCCCATCGTTTAAAACAAGCGCAATTGGATGTTATGTGAATTAATAACATAAACTATACCAACATAACCTATACCAACATTACTATAACACGTGTTCTCAAACCACGATAAAAACCAAAACATTATGTATGGTAATTCGAGACAGCTAGCGCCATCTATTGAGGTTAAAACGAACTACGGAAGCAAAACAAAAAAATGTCAAGAGTTTTCCTATTTCTATTTTAGTATCACCGGTGAGCTTCCGCATTCGTATGCGCTAGTTTTATTTTTCCGAATAGGAATGAAAATAAGTTTTTAATAATATGTATTTCAATATACACTGGTTTAAAACTTAGGAATAATGTATCACCTTCCACTATGCGAGATAAACGTATAGAGCTGGCCCATTGGCAACAAAAAAAGAAAACACTGAAAGTATTCTTAATTTAAAAACGAAAGATATAAGTCCTTTGTCGTAGTATTCACTTAGATTAAATAATGATATATGCATTGATTGCCAACTCGTAATATTATGGATGTCGAATCGGAATCGCCGTGTTACCGTGCCAACCGAAGTTTCAAAGTCATTGGAGAATATTTGTCTACGATGTTTATAACTTGTCATCGATACGATTCAGAAAATGACGAGTTGCTAGGGAACCAACACTAGAGTACAAGTTGCAGTCGAGATAGTCTCTTCCACATACCTAGTCACATGACAAGATATGTCGAAGAGAAGTGATGTCCATCATGGAAACATTCCTGCAACCGCATTCACTTCAGGCGCGGTCCGAGGGGGGGAGGGGGTTCCTAGGGGTCATGACCGGGGGGGTCAAAGCATCCAAGCTGTCGAGAGCCTGAATGATGCACAACCGTTTTAAATAAATATACTTGTAACTCTACTGACTTAAGCCATAAAATATAAAACAAAACCTAGCCTGTACGAGGCGGGTTGTTAAAATTTTCGAGCTCGCTTCGCCCGCTAGGTATACGTTCCTAAAATATTCCTCGGCACTCATGGTGATCCCCCCCCCCCCCCCAAATCTTGGGCTGCGACCGCGCCTGATTCACTTGGAGTTGCGCTGGAAGACGGTACAACTTGCTTTGCTATTCCCTTTTCCCCACCTGCCTGTATGAGCCATCAACCAAAATATTCTATGTATACCTCGGAAAGTAGCTTCCTATTTTGTTTAAAATGACGCAGAATGTACGATATTTAGTAAGGTACCTACTTTTAACGTGTAATCCATTGTTAACGTGCCAGGCGAGCAGGAAAATAATGAAAATTCATAGCTAACGGACTGTTTAAGTAGTCGGTCCTAAGTGATGAATAAAAATGTAATAATTTATTATGTTCAGGTAATTTAATGGTTTTTTTTAATTTTTACTTATTTTTTTAATATTATTTTGGATTCCCTGTTAATACAGATATTATAAATGAATGGAGCTACGGGCAACACGGTCGTCCCGATATTATTGACGCCGGTTATACTTACTGAACGGTATCAAGTTGCGTATCGACGTATCTGCCACCCTGTATTTTTTCAGTGAAGCACTGATAGTATATGTATGTGTTTTAGGTAAATCCCAAAGCGTTCATCTCGTAAAATCAAATTGCAACTTTGAGAAGAACCTATTGAAAAGTATGATCTTCTTAATTCAATGTTGTTACCAGCCTGTAGTGACTGACCTGAGCATGCAAGTAAGCTGCACGTCGTTCTGGTAGCGCGTGAGTGCGGGCAGCCCCTCCACGCGCACCGTGTTGACCTTCTCGCGCAGCGCCGCGCCGCAGCCGCCGCAGCGCTCGCGCAGGATCGACACGATGTTGGGCTGGCGCAGGAACGCTACCACCTGACACAACGAGATACTGGTGTTAAGAAAGCGGGTAAATATAGAACATGGCTACCCAATAAATAAAATAAAATTTGGTAACATAACCCATATTGGACGACAAAATTAAAATTATATATACAATGTCACACATAAATAAATACAAACGAACAAATATAATATTAATATAACATCAACACAAATTAAATAAATCAAATTCATAATCAACTTATATTACATTAGTCTCTTACGTACGACACTATATGTAACTTGTCTGTCACAGCAGTGTCGCACATAAGGACAGTCCAACCTATTTGCTATAATACTCAGAACGGCATTGGAGCTGGCCTGCACTCTGCGCACAAGAGACGCACAGCGCTTCCGCATGGTCGCATAGAAACAGTCAGTGCGCGCCCATGCGAACATACCTGAAGCGCTGCAGTAGCGAGGCAGCCCCAAAACCGCTCTGAAAGCTTTATTGAATTGAAAGCTGGAGGGTGCTATAGCTTTTCCAATGATGCCATTTTATATATTTTAGCCAATGATGTTATTTATGCGGCCTACCCAAATGTCTTTTGAATTATTCGTCTCAAATCGTTGAGTTTCTTAAGTTCTAAGTTCTGAGTTCTAACTATTGATTGACCCCTGAATTCATCATCATTTCAGCTCAACGAATTCCACTGTTGGACATAAGCCTCCTCAATTTAGGGAGTATTGCCATAATTGCCATGCTTGGAAGGCGGGTTGGGGATCGCAGTATGTTGGTAAAATGTATAGAGAACTCTACTTTTTTTTTTTTTTTTTTTGGATGGGAAATCATCAAATGTCTTCTCCCGCTCTGGGCGGAGCGGGAGGGCGTGTCAGACTTTTACTGACTAAAACCCACCCGTGTTCCTTCAGTTGCCCAGTGCCGGGGCCACGGTATCTCTTTCGAACAATCACGCGACCCCGGCAGGAGAGAACTCTACTGCGGCTGTAATTACTTCGCGACAAGTCCGTAATGAATATCTTTATGAAAAAGAATTGAGCAGCATGATTAATGACAAATACGTGTACAGACTGGACAGGTCCACTCAATCCATGTGATTTCTGCTTCAAAAGACCAGTTTGAACACCAATCTACATGGTCTTCACATGATGTGACCAAGACTATGTCTGGACTTTAAAAGAGACTGTGACCTCTGAGTTTGCTCCGGCCTTTCTTCTCAGAGTAGTCAGATAGGAAACGCCGACCTCATCTAGTTTAAAAAAATATGATTGACGAGTAAGTGTTTTTAGAAACCTACTTATCTTATTTCTGTAAGACCCGGTAGATTATTCCCTGAAGGGAAAAAGCAGTGTCTAATGTTACGAGCGCTATATTGAAAACATAATAAAAGATTATATGGCGAAGTTTAGAGAACTGAGGGAGTTAAGTCTAGAAGATCTTGAGTGTAGTGAGAGCTTTTCTATCTCACCCAAGTCGAGGAAGCTTTTTCTCTCGAGGAGAATGCTCTACTACTTTTCGATTTGAAAATAGTTTTTATCCAAATTTTCATTTAAGTTCTAAATTCAAATTCTTATTACATTTTTGCCGGGTTATAACGAAATTCATTACAATATTACTAGCAGGCTAAATCTCTGAGCTTTAATGGCTTACATTAGGTTGGATATACATTTTATTTTTATTTTATATGGAAATAATTCATATGGCATTTGGGTACACTTAAATTTAACTTATAACTGTACAGTATTCAGAGAGTCGGTTAAGATCGCTCTGAAGTTTTGTGGAGTTATTAACATTTTTAATGGTTTTATAAAATTGCAAATCGTCAGCATATAAAAGAAAATTTGTAAATTTAAAGCATGTATTTGTCGTTTATGAATATAAAAAAAGCAGAGGTCCTAATATAAAGCCTTGTGAAATACCGGACAACATCCCTGCACTTCCCGAAATGTACCCATTAATCACGACTATCAGGTTACGGTTAGTAATATATGAGCAAAACCACCGCAAAACATTGCCTCTAATTCCATTTAACGCTATTTTATTGAGAAGGATTTCATGGTCCACCCTATCAAATGCCTTTTGTATAAACAGCGTCTAACTGAATTCCCTTGTCGATATTATGGAAGAGGAAATTAGAAACCATTGTAAAAGCCAATTATTTATAAAAGAGTAACCTTAGAGTTTCTTGCCGTCTTTTCTCCATAGGAATCAACAATTTGGAACCGTGCACCTAGCTTCTGACGTTTCATAAGTGCCCATGTAGGTTTATGTGAAATAAAAATATTTTGATTGATTGTTTGATTGAGTGCAACATCAAAAGTTTTGGCGAAGCTTGTTCATAATGCCATATAATTTGACATATATCTTTATATACTACTAGCTGACCCGTGGCCACTTCGTTGGGCGGTAAACATTTTAACTTGTGATGAAATTATGAGTGTGGTTCGGTTAGTACTGAGCGCTATGATTATTTCCTGACTGCCAAAAGGAGGGTTTTGTTTTTATTGCATAATAAAACGTCCGTACAAAGCATGTTCTAATGTGGTTCATGAATGGACGGCGGCATTTTGCGATTTAGTAATTTTATATTATCTTCTAAACTATTTAACCAATTGGCATACTGTTTAGGGCAAATCGTATCTCTATGATGTTCTTGTGATCATAATAATATTTTTTTCGATAACGTTTAATATTTTGTTGTTTAAAAAATCGTCCAAAGGTAAGTACGTCGAAATTTTTTTTTTAAAATTGGTTCAATACTTCCGGAGATTACCCCCTACATACAAACTTACAAACAAATGTTACCTCTTTATAATATTAGTATAGATAAAACAGTCGCTTTCCGTGTTTGTACGCTTAGATCTTTTAAACTACGCTACGTATTTTAATGCGGATTTCATTAATAGACAGAATGATTCAAGAAGAAGGTATATGTATAACACAAGGGCAAAGCCGCTGGCAAAAGCTAGTATTACGTAAAATCTTTTAATAGCTTAGCCATTGAGCTAATTGAACAAACGAAAAACTTAGCCAGACGGCTTCATTAACGCCTTATTATGCTTTGTAAGTGCATTGCAATAGAATGACTCGAGTTATTGTGAATAAACATTTTAAAACCCAGTTAGGAATTATGTGTCAAAAAAAATATTTTTGCATTTCACAGTCCAATCCTTAAAGAAGGCAAAATAGTAAGCAAAATTAAGTTATACCGCGGGCAGGCGATGCGATACGACGCAGTGGGTCCGAAAAGCAAGAATTTCCACGCGGTCTAAGTCGCGGGCAGTAGCTAGTTCTATTCATCTATGGCATCTCACCTTGTCATTATACGCGACGGGGATCTCTTGATGCGTGTTCAGTACTTGCGCGTCCGCCGCTGATAGTGGAGGCCGTGGTGGGGGCGTTGGTGCCTAAGAACATAAAAAAAAATAGTTAATTTCTTGTAACAGAGAGATTGACATAAAAAATATTCATAAATAAAAACTGTCCCGGTAAAACCCACTTGCACATAAGCAACTGGGCAAAAATAACCAAAAAAATAAAGTAATCAAACCAAAACAACCGCATACAAAATAACGCCACAAGAAAATAATAGCAGGCTTAAACAACATAACCAAAAAAAAAAAAAAAAAAAAAATAACCAAAGACAAGACAAAACAGGCAGAGGCATCTAGACGATAATACAAGCCAACTCAAACAAAATTAAACATACACAAGTAACATGCGTGAAAACCAGACAACACAACATTGAACATTGAAACCATGCTAGGTACGAAAAACATTGCAATAGGAAAAAAAAAGAATTTGAATATGGCAATACTATAATGTATGAGAATTGAGAAATATTGCCAATCCTCGCCAAATGGTACCCCGATGTCTAAATGCCAAAAACAAATGCGCTAAAATATGTTTCTCAAATTAAAATGTGAGTCGATTTTATTCAATTAAACTGGGACGATTCCATGATGTCCAGTAATAGTTTGGAGCAAAGAGTAATAACTAAATGGAATGAGAATGTGCAAGTTATCTCTTAACTGGATGCTCCATGGTAGCCTGTGAATTGATATTTTCTTTCGTATTTTTGGAATGCAAGTTCCAAAATCACGGTCACTGTCAGGCTTTTTTTTTTTTGGATGGAAAATCATCACATGACTTCTCCCGCTCTGGGCGGAGCGGGAGGGCATGTCAGACTTTTACTGACTAAAACCCACCCGTGTTCCTTCAGTTGCCCATGTGCCAGGGACACGGTATCTCTTTCGAACAATCTCGCGACCCTGGCAGATCACTGTCAGGCTGGCATCATGATCATTTCAGCCGTAAGACATCCAGTAAATGACATAGGGCTGCCCTAATTTGGGGGGCTTTGCCATAATCATCACGGTTAGCAGGCGGGTTGACGATCGCAGTATGGTAGTAAGTGCATAGAGAACGCTGCTGCCCATTCTCTATAAAGTGCCCCTTAGTCGCCTTTTACGACACCCACCGAAAGAAATGGGTTGATACTATTTTTTACGTCCGACAACACACAGATCTGTCAGCCTGTATGTTGAACAAAATATGATTCGGGACCGTAACACGTGTGTGAATCAGCAAACAATCTGACACTGACCTGCAAATTGCTAAAAATGAGAGAAAATATGAAATTCGAGGGCCACCTTAGCGTATTTCCATTAAGCGTGATATTTGGGGTCATGCCGACTTGAACACATGTGTAGCACCCCTTACTGCGCCTTCCATTTAGTTTCTACACAACTACGTGCTATGAACGAGCGTATGGCATTTAACCAACAGACAATCAGGAAATGGCGTACCAATATGAACCAAAAAATGAACAAAAAGTGGTCAAAAGCAAGCAAGCTTATTCGTCAAGTCACCGGCGGCGGATCGAGGAGTGGGCGGCGCCGCTGCGGCAGCAGTGGGCTGAAGGGGCCCGCCGCCGACGGGCGCGGCACGCGCGGGTCGATGAACGTCGTGCGGCGCATCACGTGGTCCACGAAGAAGCGCTGCCACACCACAGTATTATGTAGCTAATGGTTCTTGTAAGACATAATTATAGCTCAAAGGAAGTCTTATCCTTTATCCTTTTTTTCGTGGGTGGGAAATCATCAAATGACGTCTTTTACTGACTAAAACCCACCCGTGTTCTCTCTCTAAATCTCGCGACCCTGCTCCTTTTTTGGGCAGTCGTGTAATAATAGTATTTACGACTGTATTTCGGCAATGACGGCCAATCTTAACAGAGACTAGACTTCAACGCGGGAAACAATATAGTGCACAAGTGTGTGAGTAGACACAACCGCGTAGTCATGCGCCTATGACCCTAGTGTGAGTTCCTTGTAACCATCTCGATCAAACGCATCAAGAGTATTCGACGCTCTGATTGGCCCCAATTTGGTGAAGGACCAATCAGAGCGCCAAACGCGGTCGTTGCGTTAGATCGAGATGGTTAATTTAAACTCTTAATAGGGCCACGGGTCTGTCTCCGGTCGTGTCGGATTGCATGTCGTCCCTAGGTCATAACGTTATCCTACAGAAACACAAATTTCCATCTGTTCGAAAACGAAAGAAATCCTGTGTAAGGTCTGAAATGTGTATACTAGATACACATTTCAGACCTTACACAGGATTACTTTGCATCTGACGTTCTAGTTGGCCAGGATCTCCACTAAGCCAATATCCATCAAGATTGTGATTGGTAGTGTGCTACGCGATGAGGGTGCAGGAGAAGAGCCTTTTGATCTGAATCTAAATATCCTCTTTCTAGACACAGGATACACACAGGGATATAACAGTTTCATGAACATTGCTTCTGGTAATTGCAAGTGTTTTTATTTCCACTGCATTCAAGACAGTGCCCTTGGAATGAAGTATTAGTTCACAAACAACCTTCATCTGATTTCCGAATAGGTAACATCTTCATTCTTACGAATATGGTCCCTCGGTGGGTGGAAATGGGTCATGAATCCGCTGTGTTGTGGATGAACATGTATTTCAGCTGCGTTTTATAATATGCAATTGGTGTGCAATACACCCATTTCTATCATACATCTCCCCATCAGTCGTCGAATCTTCATAAACTTATAAACTTTATTGGCCCATATACAAAAATACCCTTTGTGTATATGGGCCATCGACGCCCAAACTGTTACTATGCAGTCAGTACATGATTCTAAACGAGTTGCAACCATCATAATTATGATGTTTAAAAACGAAAATGCTGTTTCAAATATTGTTTGTTTACGGTCAAAATTTGTCTAGGAACAGCGGATATCTTTGTAACAACCCACGAAAAATGTTTTCTCAATTTTTCAAGTAAATTGATAAAAGGTAACAGTTTCAACATCCCCACGCTGTATAGAACAAGAAATTACTCCACCCACCTTTCCATTCCGATCAAGTTTAGTATCCCATCCTAACGGCAGCTCCTTGTCCGACTCACTGAACATGTTGACCAGGGACACCAGGTCGCGGTTGTGCTGGTAGCGCTCGAACGAGGAAGTGTCTCTTCGGATCTTGGAGATCATGTGCTTTAGTGTGGAGTTGCCGTTGTACAGGATGGACGCTTCCTGGAAAGTAAGATAGAATTTTGTGTTAAGTGATTACTGGAGAAGAGTCTCTTTGGGTTCCATTAAAGGATATGGAACTGCTTTATATGCTCTGAAGATAGTCGCTAAAGGGATTTTAGTGAGTCAACATTGTCACCTCTTCTAGTTTTCCCAAAATGCTTGTAACACACTGTATTGGATTACATTCTTTCATTTATTTTCGATGGTTGACCATAAAATGGCCTTGCGCGTGTCATGACTACAAATGCATAGTGTCAAGCAACAAGATGTAGCGTTCCTGGTATAAAATATCGAGGACTGTCTCGCTGTCTCGACTGCGATTTTCACTCCAACATTTAGGTTATATATACCGTTATATTATACATACCGTGTAACTATAATATTATAATCAGATACTAGTAAGGCTTGGTTATCTTCTCGTTTTCGAAGTTATCGTATTACTAGTTATTATACTCGTCATCTGGCCTATATTCTGTAACATGATTTAAAGAGGGTCCATAGAGTTTCTTGCCAATAGGAGCCTACACCGTTTCGGAATGCTTTATTATTCTGACGAATCTGAAGTGCCTGTAATTGATTTAATTGAATCAATTAACATGAGTCTCAGCTTTGAGTAACAGTATAAGTACCATACCTGGTTCATGTGCAGGATGGAGTAGAAGTCAGGGCGCGCGAGGAAGAAGGCGGCAGGGTGCGGCACGTGCGAGTGGCACGGTAGTATACTATACACTGTACACATACCTGGTTCATGTGCAGGATGGAGTAGAAGTCAGGGCGCGCGAGGAAGAAGGCGGCAGGGTGCGGCACGTGCGAGTGGCACGGTAGTATACTATACACTGTACACATACCTGGTTCATGTGCAGGATGGAGTAGAAGTCAGGGCGCGCGAGGAAGAAGGCGGCAGGGTGCGGCACGTGCGAGTGGCACGGTAGTATACTATACACTGTACACATACCTGGTTCATGTGCAGGATGGAGTAGAAGTCAGGGCGCGCGAGGAAGAAGGCGGCAGGGTGCGGCACGTGCGAGTGGCACGGTAGTATACTATACACTGTACACATACCTGGTTCATGTGCAGGATGGAGTAGAAGTCAGGGCGCGCGAGGAAGAAGGCGGCAGGGTGCGGCACGTGCGAGTGGCACGGTAGTATACTATACACTGTACACATACCTGGTTCATGTGCAGGATGGAGTAGAAGTCAGGGCGCGCGAGGAAGAAGGCGGCAGGGTGCGGCACGTGCGAGTGGCACGGTAGTATACTATACACTGTACACATACCTGGTTCATGTGCAGGATGGAGTAGAAGTCAGGGCGCGCGAGGAAGAAGGCGGCAGGGTGCGGCACGTGCGAGTGGCACGGTAGTATACTATACACTGTACACATACCTGGTTCATGTGCAGGATGGAGTAGAAGTCAGGGCGCGCGAGGAAGAAGGCGGCAGGGTGCGGCACGTGCGAGTGGCACGGTAGTATACTATACACTGTACACATACCTGGTTCATGTGCAGGATGGAGTAGAAGTCAGGGCGCGCGAGGAAGAAGGCGGCAGGGTGCGGCACGTGCGAGTGGCACGGTAGTATACTATACACTGTACACATACCTGGTTCATGTGCAGGATGGAGTAGAAGTCAGGGCGCGCGAGGAAGAAGGCGGCAGGGTGCGGCACGTGCGAGTGGCACGGTAGTATACTATACACTGTACACATACCTGGTTCATGTGCAGGATGGAGTAGAAGTCAGGGCGCGCGAGGAAGAAGGCGGCAGGGTGCGGCACGTGCGAGTGGCACGGTAGTATACTATACACTGTACACATACCTGGTTCATGTGCAGGATGGAGTAGAAGTCAGGGCGCGCGAGGAAGAAGGCGGCAGGGTGCGGCACGTGCGAGTGGCACGGTAGTATACTATACACTGTACACATACCTGGTTCATGTGCAGGATGGAGTAGAAGTCAGGGCGCGCGAGGAAGAAGGCGGCAGGGTGCGGCACGTGCGAGTGGCACGGTAGTATACTATACACTGTACACATACCTGGTTCATGTGCAGGATGGAGTAGAAGTCAGGGCGCGCGAGGAAGAAGGCGGCAGGGTGCGGCACGTGCGAGTGGCACGGTAGTATACTATACACTGTACACATACCTGGTTCATGTGCAGGATGGAGTAGAAGTCAGGGCGCGCGAGGAAGAAGGCGGCAGGGTGCGGCACGTGCGAGTGGCACGGTAGTATACTATACACTGTACACATACCTGGTTCATGTGCAGGATGGAGTAGAAGTCAGGGCGCGCGAGGAAGAAGGCGGCAGGGTGCGGCACGTGCGAGTGGCACGGTAGTATACTATACACTGTACACATACCTGGTTCATGTGCAGGATGGAGTAGAAGTCAGGGCGCGCGAGGAAGAAGGCGGCAGGGTGCGGCACGTGCGAGTGGCACGGTAGTATACTATACACTGTACACATACCTGGTTCATGTGCAGGATGGAGTAGAAGTCAGGGCGCGCGAGGAAGAAGGCGGCAGGGTGCGGCACGTGCGAGTGGCACGGTAGTATACTATACACTGTACACATACCTGGTTCATGTGCAGGATGGAGTAGAAGTCAGGGCGCGCGAAGAAGAAGGCGGCAGGGTGCGGCACGTGCGAGTGGCACGGTAGTATACTATACACTGTACACATACCTGGTTCATGTGCAGGATGGAGTAGAAGTCAGGGCGCGCGAGGAAGAAGGCGGCAGGGTGCGGCACGTGCGAGTGGCACGGTAGTATACTATACACTGTACACATACCTGGTTCATGTGCAGGATGGAGTAGAAGTCAGGGCGCGCGAGGAAGAAGGCGGCAGGGTGCGGCACGTGCGAGTGGCACGGTAGTATACTATACACTGTACACATACCTGGTTCATGTGCAGGATGGAGTAGAAGTCAGGGCGCGCGAGGAAGAAGGCGGCAGGGTGCGGCACGTGCGAGTGGCACGGTAGTATACTATACACTGTACACATACCTGGTTCATGTGCAGGATGGAGTAGAAGTCAGGGCGCGCGAGGAAGAAGGCGGCAGGGTGCGGCACGTGCGAGTGGCACGGTAGTATACTATACACTGTACACATACCTGGTTCATGTGCAGGATGGAGTAGAAGTCAGGGCGCGCGAGGAAGAAGGCGGCAGGGTGCGGCACGTGCGAGTGGCACGGTAGTATACTATACACTGTACACATACCTGGTTCATGTGCAGGATGGAGTAGAAGTCAGGGCGCGCGAGGAAGAAGGCGGCAGGGTGCGGCACGTGCGAGTGGCACGGTAGTATACTATACACTGTACACATACCTGGTTCATGTGCAGGATGGAGTAGAAGTCAGGGCGCGCGAGGAAGAAGGCGGCAGGGTGCGGCACGTGCGAGTGGCACGGTAGTATACTATACACTGTACACATACCTGGTTCATGTGCAGGATGGAGTAGAAGTCAGGGCGCGCGAGGAAGAAGGCGGCAGGGTGCGGCACGTGCGAGGTGTCGGGCGCGCGCGACGTGGAGGCGCCGGCGCACGGCACGTGTGCGTGCGAGTGGCACGGGGGAGGGGGGGACGCGCAGGCGCCCGCCTCCTCCTCGGCCAGTTGTGTGCGCGTCATTGTGCGGCGGATTGATTGGTAGCTGGAATTGTTGACATCGAGTTTGAATTTAGAATAAGAACAATTTGGACGATAAATACGGCTGCATTCGCAAATCTGGAGCAATGTAGCGCGGGATCCACGATTCGGGAGATTATAGAGTCGACAATAGTGCGCTATGAATTTATTGATTTTCGTCTATATTTCAACGCGCATTACGTTGATATTTTCTTGACAATAAAACCCTTTTCCTAGGCACCGGATCAACGTTACGAAACAATCCTACCGTTTTAATATTGTAATTTGGAGACAAATGTTTTTTTTTTTTTTTTTTAATAGATGAGATGCATGAACGGCGTGCGAAACTCTGCTGCCGCGACAAATGCGGAACGGCGGACAGAGCTCTGGTGTGATTTCATGGCGACATGGCGGGTACGATAGTCGTAACCCAGCGCTGGGCACGCCACAATTGCGGCGGTAAGTCCCCTCTTTGAGGACTGGATAGAAAGGCGCCACGGCGTCCTCACCTTCCGCCTAACACAGGTCCTCACCGGGCATGGGTACTTTGGGGGGTTTCTGTTCAAGAAAAAGCGGGAGGAAAAGCCGGGATGTTTCCATTACGAGGATCGTCTGGAGGACACGGTGGAGCATACGATGGAGGTATGCCCTGCCTGGGCGGAGCACCGCCGTGCCCTCGTGGAGGCGATCGGCGGCGGCGACCTCTTGCGTCCGGCCCTAGTGCGAGCCATGGTACGGAGCGAGAAAGCATGGGAAGTCATCACCTCCTTCTGCGAAACAGTAATGCCCACAAAGGAGGAGGCGGGGCGCGTGAGGGAGTGGCAATGTCTGCGCCCTCACGTCCTTAGGCGCCGCAGGAGGAGACGCCCCGGGCGTCGGGAGTCGATTGCGGACTCCCGGCCTCAAAGAGATGTCAGCAGTACTGAAGGGGTCTCCTAGGACCGATGCCTACCAGGGTCGCGAGATCTGTTCGAAAGAGTTACCGTGGCCCTGGCATATGGGCAACGAAACAGGGGTGGGTTTTAGTCAATAAAAGTCTGACACGCCCTACCGCTCCGCCCAGAGCGTGAGACGTCATTTGATGATTTCCCATCCACAAAAAAAAAGCCACAATTTCTAACAAAGCTGCAATACAGCAACAATAAACATGTTGCAAAACATTTTGAAAAAAGCATAATATGTTGGATTGGACATGGACAACTCACCGTCGATCTAACTGCCGCCTCTGCACCTCAGGAGCTGGTGACCTTGGAGTAGTTCCATTAAGTCCAGGCCTCTGCCACGTGGTGGTCCTGTTGATGTGGTCGATGTAGAACACGCGGCCATGACTGTCCATGCGCGCCTCCCAGCCTGGAAGACAATAGTAAAGGTTTGAGAAAAAGAACGAATAATATAGATGAACAGCCAGTTAACAGATTCAACATATCGTCCACAAGCTAGACAAATGGAATCTGTGCCACATGACTAGCCTCTTGATACCACCCTTTTGATATAAACATATTATAATATCTCAGAAACCATTTTGATATTCATTTTCCATTATAATCTTTAGAAAGACAAAAACCATAATATTCAATCGATCTAAAAGAAACCCCAGAGAAAAAGCTTTTTCAGAATAACTAGTAAGATGAGATTAAAGTTTAACTAACTATATTTCATATAATAATTTCTGTTAGAATCGCTAGATGGCGCTAGTTGTTTCATAAAGCGCAATATTATACCAACGAATTATGGATCCGAAATAAACATAGTAATTGACCATAAAATGAGACGTTACCCACCTGCCGGTAAAGGTTCTTCGCATTCAATAATCCCTCCAATCATATTAGCAGGAAAATCGCCCGTCAAAGCCATCTGCCTTGATGCCCTTTCTGGTATCGAAGGTAGCCTTATACCGGCCATGTGTCTCAAAGGCGTGGGTGACGCCACCGCGTTGTCATTGTCATCGATATCCTCAACTGGCCTCGGCCGCCTTAGCACCACGTCTTCTGGAGGCCCCGCGTGGACTATCGTGAAGTGATTACTGTTCACAAATTCCATGTTTGGCGACCTAATTTCTGACGTTCTTAGTTCACTTGTAAACTCAACCATTTCGAAGTTTTCTTGTAGTCTTGCTTCAGTATTTTGGACCGGAGGAGGATGTAGGTCCGGTGGTGGCAACGGCCTCGGTCTTCTTGCGTGGTGCGTCGGCGTGGGTGGACACTGCGGTACTGCGCCACCGGCCAATGCCGCTACTCTCGTCAACACCCTCGGGTGAGGACGCACAGGACTCTCAACGTTGTTCGTCTTATGAGGCGAGTGTTTTGGAGTTCCCTCACATCCAAGATTCTTTATCAGATGCCTCGGTAAACTCGAATGCTTTGGCGTCGATGAATCGCAAGAATGTTTCCGGTTCATCATCATAGTTCCTACGCTTGGCATCATTTTACTTGACTCATCGACCGGTGACGTCGAGTTAGAGGAGTTGCAGGAACTTTGACCATTCGAACTGTTGTTGTCTATTTCTCTCATTGGAGGATCTACGTGAGAAGAATTTAGGAAAGCCGTCATCATTGTAGGTGTAGCACGACCAGAGTTCTGCCGCGTCAAAGGTTTGTGACCTTTCAATATCGTGATTTCTTTCTCCTCTATTTGATTTCTGTTGTCATCCTCAAACTCAGAATGATTACTAATATCATTTAAAAACGTGTGTTGAGCTTTCTCTTCAGACTTGGCATGATTTGGCGTTCGGTTCACTCCGTCCACTACATCTTTGGGTGGACTGGGTTTTTCTTTCCGTGCGAATGTTGTCGTAATATAATTATCGGGACCTATATCTTTTATAAACAGTATCTTATTCCTACTTACGCTCGGGGCGCCATCAGGTACATCTTTAGATCTCTTCTCCTCGTTTAACCTAGATAATTTCATCGAAGAAATTGTGGATTCACACAAGCTGCCATCAGTTTCGGGTGTCGCTAACGGCGCGATATTTTGGCCACCTCTCCAAAAACCAGCCGTTGACGACGTAGCTAACTGATTTCCAGAATAAAACTCTCCTGGTCTGAAATCATTTAGTTCTCCTTGTAAAGCAGCTGAGTTAGTTATGTTATTGTCAGTGAAGAATTGTTCATCCGTGTCTATCAATTCAAAGTTGAACGCGTCTTCGGGCTTTGTTAACTTTTTTGGCTTTCTATGTCTGGGTACCTGTGGCGGGGATAATGCGTGCATTCTCTCGAGCGGCTTGTGTGATTGTCTGGGCGGTAGGGGTGGTACCGGTGACTTTTCTGCTTCACTGGGCACATTCGCACTCTCCACGTCGTATACAAACTTCATTATTTTACAAGGATTCTTTGGTGACCATATTTTATAATACTCAGTGCCTGGTGAAGTAGGCGAGTCAAAGCCGCTGTTAGCTATTGTTTTCTTCTTGACGCCGTTGAGCGTCTGCCCGCCGCCGGTGTCCACGGGCGGAGGACACTTCTTTTTCACGCCTGACGACGTGGGTCTGCAGTCTGTAGCACTCCGAGATTCACTATTTACACTCTGAGATTCTTGGCTTAAATTACTAACTAGAGATTTACTAGGATCACATTTTGTTTGTTCGAGATTGTTCCCGTTACTTTCTAAAGCACTAATTGAGCATTTGTTGACGTTCTCGCTGAGATGTTTGATGTCGTGACTGGTGCCGGGCACGAACTCGATACGCGGAGGGTTCTCCGAGTTCATCTCGAAGCTCTCGTTGTTGTAGGAGAAGGGCGACACGTGGTCGCCGCTGCGCTTCCGAGACATGCCCTCCTTGAGCCGCAGGGGCAGCTTCTTGAGGTCCACTTTGAACCGCGTGGGGAGCGCTGATGACTCCGCCGCGCACTCCTCGCCCTCGCCATTGTAGTAGCGGAAGCATAGCAGTTGTTCACAGTCTGGAATAAGCAGAAAAATATGTATTCATTATAACTGACTAACAAAAGGCATATACATAATTAAGTTGGGCGTAGCGTAGTACAGCATGACAGGCGTGTATGTGAGTAATAAACAGTTAATATAATAATTACCTTCATAAGGTTGATTAGGCTCGTCAAGAAGCCACATTATGTCGCCGCTGGCGCATCCGGTGGCCGGCACGCGCCCGACGACACTGACGGAGCCCGCCGACTCTGCAACCAACAGACATCTTTATGATTAATCGGACAAGTTAAAAAACATAAACACCCAATGAACGACCAAAAGATCTGAATAAGTAAAAACAAAAACAAGTTATTCGACCCAAACTGCAAAAAATTAAACCTGTAGTTATGAATATGAGACACTTCTCAACCGTGTTATCTTAGGTACCTACATAAAACTTTAAATAAGTAATAATGTTTTTAAATCACATGCATATTCAATGCAGCTAATTTGCATAAAATAATAAAAGGAAACCATCAGGTTCACGTTAGTGAGAAACAAAAGCAAAAAAATCGCTCGCAAATTCTCATTTGGAGCGGCCGGCGGCGGACGGGTACCAGCATGAAATACAAAACGCGCAGGTGCAAAACAGTCGACAGTAAAACAAACAACAAATGAGGCAAGTACGCAGTAACAGAGCTCAGAGAACCCTCCGCTTTTTTATCTAACAAAAATCAAGCAGGCGTAGGCTGGCTGGGCGCAGTTCGGCGCAGGCGCATCACAAATTATGCGCCTGTCGTAATCACCGGATGCGGGAGTCGCCCGCACATTTTATGCGAAATAATCGAAGCCACCGAATTGCCAGTTAATTGGGGAAACACGACCATAAATTTCACGGGGGCAAATTGATTCCGCAAGTAAATTTACCAGGCTCAGCCGGCCATTACCATATTTTGATTGCGCTAATATACGAGCGGACGGTTAACATCTTCCTGTCGCTGATTAAGTGTTCGATGCCGTCATAAATATCGAAACTTAGTGGGCACGTTAGCTTCCACGTCAAAACTTGCCTTTATTTTGGACCGCGCCAACGTCCTGTCCAGAAAAACATCGCGATATCTGCACGAAAAGGAAAGGGCGCGTCGTGGAGCAAATACTCAGGCGGATACACGTAGGACAGGATAAATCGCAGTATTATCTCGAAACTGTTTCCGTTTGGAAATAATTACTGGGTTCTAGAGGCAGACGAAAGATCGATCGCTGTCATTACTTTTTTGTTTCGACTCATTTGTTACAGCTTTTTGGGTAAGGACATTAGCAGATAAGCACGTAGCACCATACGTTGAAATTTGTCGAGTGACGGCAATTTCCTTTGGAGAGATCTGTTTTAAGGGGGTGATGATGGAGTGTTGTCGAGTCAGAGTTCACGTGGTAGTGTTGTCGTGGACAGAGTGACGCGCGCGGTGACACAGAGGGCGTCTATTTCCGGGCGGTGACGCAACATCCGCACGCTTCCGTCCGCAGGATACGGAGGAGATACAAATGTCGCGGCGCTGCGGAGATCAACCGCTGTGCTTCCGCGGGATTTGCGATAATGACGATAAAAACTGATGACTACACCAGACGTAGTAGGTATGTAGGTTACGCAGCCATCGACATTATCACTGGCGGTATTGCTGTTCCGTATAGTATATGTACCAACAGGGGGCTGCCTTAATATTCTGCGATCTGTATCTATCAGGGTTCATTGATAGGTTACTGAAATCAATCAAACAATCAATCAAACAATCAATCAATCAATCTGTCAATAGGTGTTTTGTTTAGCGTCAATCAATCAATCAACTCAGGCTATCGTAGTCCACTGCTGGACGTTTGCCTCTTCCATGTTACGCCACAACACCCTGCCTTCTGCATCCAATCTATTTAGCTAGGTTACAACAGCGAACAAACCATCTTGTTTTTTGGCATTCGGTACAACTTAATATATTAAAAATTCCTGAAAATTATGAAAAATTATTTATCTCTATTTCCAGGTAACACCGGATGACAAAATGTAAATTGCTGGATTATCTATAAAGACTATTTTTGAAACACTTATAGACACACTCATCAATTTTGTGGAAGGGTGACGAGGGAGAGAAAAATTCACATTAGGCCTATGTTTCCGCTCATTTTCGGAATAGAGAATGATAATCATATTATAAATAAAAAAATGTAGGTATAAATAACATTATAATCTACATGAAGAGGAAACATCTGTTGTTCAGTACAGTTCCTAGACTTTTAGACAAAAAATGCCTCGTGATGTATCGGGTAGTACATTAGATACATATGTTCGTTATTTACAAGCTTCTTGGAGCGAACAGGCGATGACGGAGTTATAAATATTTGCGATATTGAAACTAAGTGCATTACGGGAGTAGGAAACAATAAACAGTATCCGATATACCTTGCGGATACACAAAACAATTTAACATTCAAACATCTAAAAGCTGAAACGCAATAAAGCGAAATCCACTTGGACTTTGGATAAAAACAACACCGCTTACACGAATAATATTCACAAACAATCATAATCATTGTTCACCAGTAGGTACTTAGCCGTTTTATTTAATGAAACACTAGAATAATAAATGAAGATAACAATGCTCTATTGCGACTTTCACATCTATTAATAGAAGCTCATATGTTGATAACTACACAACCAAGTTTCTAAATATTGGACATTAGTCACATTTCGACGCCAATGCGCGTACGCAGCTTCATACCAGAGCTTGATCAAATTAATTAAACTTGATCGCAACCAATACTGGATTGCGTTCATGGGAACTATGCATTACACATTCAAGCAGCATCAAGCTCCTCTAGTAAGCACCGCCATCGCCATGGGAAAAGCCAAAGGAAGTATTTATTAAAACATGAAAACAAATTACCATGCGATTAAATTTAAAATTCATAGCAGCAATTACATGAATCACGATTAACGTCACTTATGGAACGCATAGAAGATTATCATACGTAAGAAGTGCAAGGGCAATACGGAGTAGGTATGTGTCACCTAACCGACCGTTTGGCGGAAGCCAGCAGTTAAACTAAACGCCGGTCATTCCACGACCCCTTGAACACATCTGTCACTTTACGCCTACGCCCCGATGTGTTTAAGTGAGTTTTTTACACGGCGACATGATCTGTCTTAAGTGGTGCCCTCGGTTTCACACGATCTGTGTCAGACACCTCGTATCCTCGAATTGGGTAAACAATGGGTCCGATTGCGTTTCTCTCCGAACCTAAATAATGACAGACTAAAATTTTACTAAATATGTCCATGTCCTTAACCTAAAGCTATTACGTTTGTGTTAAAATAAGTTCACGTCACTAAATTTGAACTTAATTCTACGTCTATGGAAATGGACATAATTACGTTCGTTTGCCGCCGCAAATGGCAACACCACACCGCTAGTTTGTCAAGTTGTCAAGTCTGTCGTGGTTATTTTCGGTTGTTGTGTTTATTGTGTGTTTTCGCAAGAATTATTAAAATTTTAATAAATATGGATACAAAGAAGCCAAGAATGAAGAAAGAACAGCAACAATATTTATTAAACTTCTTGATGAGGAATCCGGAAATGGTTAACGGTATGTTTACAAAATATTTCATGTGAATTTTAGTTTTAATAGTGTAGATTGTTATAATAAAATCTATCGATTTACCCTACTCATCCATCCATCTATTTACAGAATAGCAAGTTCATTTTAAATTTGATCATAATCATATATTGCACTCTAACATAACCTATCTACAAGCATTCCTCTGTAAATCAGTTTGGTAGTCATATCGCATTGCAACGTTTGTTATTACATTCACAATCATTTATTCACGTTAAATTATAGCATAAAATATAATATAAATAATTGGCATCCAATAAAACATGATGTTTTTATACTTACCTATACTTCATTTGTCTTTATTTATCAACAGGAAATTCTCAGTTGCCGGCTACCAAAAGATTGTGGACTGAACTGACAGAAGCCCTCAATGGAATGGGAGGTGTTCGTAAGACACAGAAAGATTGGTTAGAGGTTAGTTAGTGGTGCTTCATACATTAAATTGTCCTAATTTTGTACTAAAAATATCAGTGAACTTTTAAAATTTAAATCATAACCAACCTACTTTACCCACTTGGATATTAGTTGTTGTTAAATGTATAATCTAAATTTTTCAGACATACAAGTTATTAGCACGCAGGGCGAAGGCTAAGATGCGCACACAGCGTGCATCTATGCAAAGGACTGGAGGTGGTCCTCCAGCAGATATCTGCTTGACAGAATTAGAGAAAAAAACAATAAATATAGAAGGGACATCAACTATATATGGATTACCTGGAGCTGTGGAAGCTGTAAGTTATTGCCATTAGTTTTTTGTAAGCTCTATATTAGAAAATTTACTTATTTTTTCATGATTGCATCCATCATCACAATTGTGTTAATTTTGAAAACTACATGCATTACATAGCATTAATATTATAAAGATGTCCTTTTATAATATGAATGGAAAACCTTGATCCTTGACTTGTAATTTTCTTACAGGGTATTATTATTGTCCCAGGGACTCCACAGCCTGTTGTTGATGTTCCGGCAATACAGGTTTTGGATGATACTCAACTGCCAAAGCCCAAGCAGACATTGATTTTAGATACAGTAACAGTTGTGAGTATATTTTACCTCTTCACAACATTATTATATACATATAAATAAGATTTGTTAGTTTTATAAATAAGTTTAAACAGTGCCCTTATTATGACTTGAGTTCTACTGATTAGATTTTGATGTAGTTTTCACTAAGCGTTATGGTCAATTTTGGTAATTATAGAATAACCGCATTATTAATGGTATGAGTAATAAATACTGAAGTCATGTTAAAAAGAGTTTTATGCATAATGGTATTCTGAAATTGACTTCATAGTGGTACAATTGTATGAATTTATCGTTCTTATTGTATTACGCAGGATATACATTCAGACACTGAAGAAGAGCCACCGAAGGAAGCGGCTATGGTGGACGCGTTGACACCGACGGCGAGTCACGATGGGGCGACTGTCGTCACTTCAATGGCGACGGACGCGTCATCAATACCGACAGCATCTCGCGTTGGTCGAATTGCGGTAGACGCGTTGATGATGCCAGCGGCAAATAGGGATCTGGCGACGGTCAGTTGCAGTCGTGAACACATCGTGGCCTCAACCCCTGAACAGAGACTGGAGGACGGCGTGGTGCGCAACACTCCGCGCCTCGAGCGCCGCAATGCGCGTCGAGCAACGCCCCGTACGCTCGTGCCGCCAGCCGATTCAGCCACCCCGAAAGAAGATGCCATGATAGCGGCTTTAAGGGAGGGAGCTCAAGCGCAGATGGCGCTCGCCAATGCGCAGACAGAGGCCGCTCGGTATCTTGGCGATTGCATAATGCGTGCCGCTACCATGTTCGTCGAAGCGATCAATAAAAATAAATAGTTTTATCGAAATTAAGTTTTATTAATTCTTTAATTTAAATCTTTAATTAAAACACATCATGCAAAGTATTGTCTTGTGATGTTATTTCGAATATTTCGTGCCACATTTAAAAAATTCATATCCCTGGGAGGATCATCTACTGGCCGCAATCTGTCTTCGAGTTCCAATTCATCTGGTAAAGGTTCATTTCTCTTAATTGCCAGGTTATGGAGAACAACTACAGCTGCTATTATTTTAGATGCCTTCACTGGGTCATAGTGCAAGGTCCTGTGCTTGTGAATGCATCTAAATCTTGTTTTCATCACTCCAAAACATTTTTCAATAAGGACCCTCGTTTTGGTATGCGCTAAATTATATCTAGCCTCAGGTGTATTTTCATCCGCATCAGCATACGGGGTCATCAGCCAAGGCAGTTGGGCGTATCCAGAGTCTCCTAGAAGCCATTCACTAGCTGAAACTCCGTTAACATAATTGGTTTCCAATAATTGGCTCAAACTGGACCCTTGCCAGACCGCTGCATCATGTGTTGATCCAGGAAAAGTGGCATTGAAATGAATAATTTCCATCTTTGCATTACATACAAATTGGCAATTAAGACTATAAAAGCCTTTGCGATTAAAAAATAATCTCGCTGGCACAAGTGCTGTGTCTTTTGGGCGAACAATGGAGATTTGACTACAGTCTATCAAACCCAAGACTGAAGGAAACCCAGCTATCTGTAAAAACCTCTGTTTATTTTCTGCCCTTTCCTCTTCAGTCTCTGGAAATAGCACCATACTGTTCAATAAAACAGTTATAATTGCATCAGCAACTTCTTGTAAGCATTTGCTTACAGATGGCTGACTTAAACCTAAATACTGCCCCTGCCCAACCGTTGTTTGGTAGCCGCCATGTCCAAAGAAATGGAGTGAAGCCAAAACTTTGATATGCACAGGAATTCCGTGCTGCCTTTGTCGATTTAAATTCTGGTAAAGACACTCCACTAAAAAATGCGCAGTTCTTTTGGAGAGCCTGTATAATTTGGTAAAAACCTCTGCAGGCACGTCGAAAGGGTTGGAATGGTCCCGAATATGGCGATGCGCTATCCTTCTCGCAGCCCTACAACGAAAAAAGTTAGGTTATGTTATGTTTATACCGTATACAAAAGCAAAGTTTCTATAATATAAATATAAATTTCGTACTCATACCGTTGCCGTTCCTCATTGTGTCTTCTTTGAATGATAGCCCAGCCATAAGGAAACATTTTTCACTATTTTCTGAAGAAACTTAGCTTACGTACGGACTAAATAGGTGTGAACTTAAAGAATAACACTTCCTAGACGTATAAGTTCATTTAAAGCTAACGAACTGTCAAACTGTCAGAAACGGAATAGCAAAAGTCATGCGCAGACATAATTTAAGTCCGAATTGGACATAAATTGTGTTGTGGACATAATTAATTAACAAACGCAATTAGCAATATATTAGTACGAATTTTAGACTAATTTAAGTCTATTATTCGGCATTATTTAAGTGCGCCGAAGAAACGCAATCGGACCCAATATGGCTTTCGGTGATGATGACAGTTACGTGTATGGCACTTGAGGGGTTTTTGCTTTTTGGAAGCAAGGGGGAAAGGGTAGAAAAGCTCACTTGTTTCCATCACGTGTGTGATATTCATAGTAGTAATAAAAGCCATCAGCAGTTTAGTTTCTATGCTTTCATTTGAATTGTTTCTAAAGAGACAGGGCCTATAATACATCTAAATGGTCAATCATAGCCCAAGGATGAGAATGATTATCACCGTAACAGGTCTCTTATAATTGGTACTGCAAACAGCACGTATCTTTCGCATAAAACGAGCAGTAATCACCATAATTACAAATGCACCACACATTTTTTATCCAAGCCAAAAATAGACCAGACACTTACCCGTATCCGTCTTAAAATAAACGAAATTACATTTCGAAGTGAGGAAACGACAGTTTAAAGGGGTCGGCTCGATGACAGAGCCCCATTAGGCAAGTGACGATTTGACAGTTTCACGACTCTGTTCAACTCTGTTTAGAGACTTTGACGTAGAACAGAGCTTTGTTTCCATTTCACACGAATACCTTTCAGCGTATTAACAACTTGCTGACGAGAGGATCTTAAATCAGCTTTATTTTTGTCTTCACATCCTTTAGGATTGTAAAGATGTTTGCAGTTGCAGGTTGGACGTCATTCAACGCGTTTGTATTGTGTTTGTTTCTTTATGCTTGAGATAGGGTTGCGTTTTGCCTTAACTGCTTGGTTTGCCAAGAAATTGTGTAAGGTAACCTAGGAACTGAGCTTTTAATTTTCTTTTTCTGGCTTTAAAAGCAGAACGTTACTGTTGAGAGTGTCTTGTTGAAAAATGTTTGGCAACACCTACCCACCGTGCTTTTAACAACACGTTCTGTTTGAAAATGAAATACTGATTGATATTCATGTGAACCGGCTTTTGTGCTTACCATTGTCTATTGATTTGTTACGTTTGTTCTCGACTTTGAAAACTTAGCCCATACCGTTAGCTCTGCATTACACACCCGCATTGCTAACAAGTGAAAGTACTGTTGTAAGAACTCATTACGAGAAATTGAAACCGTAACAATTGAGCCAAAGTTGAAGCGAATTAAATAAATGAGAGAAGAACCTACTCGCCGTCATAAAATTGGCCGATTTTAATGCTTATTTTAAAATACCTTTCCGTTCATTCAAAAGGTCCATTAAGGACCGGTTAATTTTACGAGTAAAGACCACTTAAAATTCCGAAGGGTGGGCACAAATCGCCTCGGATATTGAATGTTGCGGACAGAGCCTCGTCTGTGTCCATTAGCACCTACACTGATAAGTTACGTTGACATTTACCGACTTGAGTCTACCTACTGTCAATAGGATGACGAATGTGTCAATGTACCCAAGATTGATGACTGACGAAAAGCATTAGAAGCGAAACATAGTCTTTTGGACGAAAAGATTCAAGTTCAGGGCGTACAAAGACCAAGTGCAAGGACCGAACCAATTACGAGTCTGAAGTCTGCAAAGCCATGCACATGTTTATCGTAATTGATCAGTTCATGGAAAAGGCAACCTCAGCTGCTTGACCTTCGTTGATTTTCCGCCGGCAATATGTAAATCCGGCGTGACTCATTAGCGTCTAATCGCAATAGTAGAATGCGCGTACGCCGCGCCGGGCCCCTGGAACACACTCCGATACTATTGGAACTGATTGTGATTCATTATAATAGAATATTCATTAGCACGTGAATGAGGGCCTCACGTTATTGTGTGATGTCACGACAGGTAGTCAACTGCCTCGTTGGTTTAGTTGTCGTAAGTGGTACTGCTGAGCATGAGGTTCAGGGTTCGATGCCCAAGTCGGCAAAGCGTTATTTGGTTTTACTATCTGGAATTTCTCCATAGAAGCCCGGAGTCTGGATTTGTGCTCGGTTGATGGCAATAGGCTCGCCCCCTATTACATGGGACTTAAACAAGAACTGGTGATATATGGGTACACATCTACCCAACCCTTCGGAAACATAAGGCGCGATATTATGTCACAATGAATACAAGACCTGCCTCGAAAAACTAAAGTGTTTAAGCGTTAATTACTAAGCTCAACTACCTACGTCAGGTACAAACAACCTTGTTGTGCCCGGCCGTGCAACCTCGCCACCTCACCCGTGCCAAATAAGGCGTGATATTATCTGACCATTTGATATGGTTATCACCTCATAAGGGCCACTGAATATGGCCGGAAAACACTGCGCCTATGCGATAGCCATGCCTCTCCCACAATGGCTGCGCTAGTTACCCAATAAGGGGTTCAAGTGTTAGGCAGAGCTGCCCGTTATCACCATCTAAGGTGATATGGATGCGGCGAGCCAATAACTTACCGCAAAATTAAAGAAATCGATATTTATACTGTGTATTTATATGCATTCGCCTAGTTTATTATCATTGCGGTTAGGAAAACAAATTCAGATTCCAAAAGATGTAATTGAAGCGATAGACAGGCGCGTGGGCGGCGCGAGCGCTACTTCGACTATCATGGCGATCGCCGGCCACTCAATTATGGTGGCCAGGTCTAATAGGGCATTTAGCTGTCAATTACAAGTGATCGACTCGCTCGCCAGATAAGTGTTCCAGATTGATACCATTGTCAACGAGCTGGCTCGACGAATGGGAGATTAGAAATTTTGTTTACCAAACTGTACTACGCAGTCACGACTGCTTTCGATCACGGAATATTTTCACCGAAAACGTGGTATTTTAGCCAGTTCTGCGTATTAAATTATAAATAATAACCAGATTTTCCTCTACTATTGTTTCGAATCGGCATTCTTCTTCGGAATGTGAGATAAACATTCTCTGCGAGCACACCTCGACCCACTAATTTAGATACATTCTAAATATAACATAAAGAAATGTAGTTTAGCGCTGTATCGATCGCCACGTGCGGTCCATTGATCGTGCGGATGGTGCGGTGGTGTGAGGGGGGGGAGGGGGATTCATTCATTCATATTGCGCACGCGCATCGATCGCGACCTCGCCGCGGCCGCCGGCGCATGCCGCCCGCACCGCGCGCCGCTCCTCACGCTCACCGCTAAATGCATGGTTCACATTACTAGTGTCATAATAATAAATTATTCCGACGCCTTGTCATTCCGAACTAATCCATAACAGAGCCAATGAACTCTTACGACGTCATTGTTATGAAAGATCGCGTTATCTTTAATCCTCGATCGGGACCGATCTCTAATTCTGTTGACAGTCGTCCCATTCAATAATAACGACTTGTTGTCAGTGGGACGTCGTACGACTACGCCTACACCGCAATTAAGTAACGTGGAATGTTGGTCCTAAAGGTGAGTGTAGGTGACAACGAAAATATTAAATTAACTAGTCGATTAGGTAATAAAGTAAACGTGCGTTTGCCTGGTGAATTAGGCAAGTGCTAATATTTGCGGACACCTACATCCGCCAACCTGCCGCATGCCGGGCGACCGTGCCGCGCACGACGAGTCAATAAACTCCCACTATGTTTTACTAGCGAACACTACGAAATGGAGTACCTAGAAAGTGCATGGGGGCGAAATCAACTTGGTTTTGCGCGGTACAGATGGAAGGCAAATATTGAACGGCCTGACCATAGAAATATAAAAAACATCTTTATTATATTTATGGTCCTGACAGACAAGTTCATTTAAACAAATTACCACATTTACCACATTCGTGTTAATGATAGAATGAAAATTACGCTCGAATGTCTTACAGCCGATAATAGTGGTAATGGTAATCTGTTTAATATCCTCATGGGTATTGAAGCGATGCACATTTATATCTGATAGTAGGAGGAGGCGAAATCTTTGCTAACGAAGTAGTGTTGCAGCAGCGCTAAGGGCATAGTTATGTAAATCTAATAGGTACGACTAGCGAGGTAAACCAGTAGGTAAAGGAAAACAAATAACAAGACGGTAATGCAACCATACTTAACATGCAGCATGCGCACAATTTCGTTACAGGTTAATAAATAAACTAACATAAACATAAGGAGGATGACAATACTTCGTGATGTACACCTAATGGATACAAGAACAAAACTTATCAACAACTCGATCACACAACAATCCCATCAGAGGATCGATCCACATACATCGCCTACGAACTCCTTCCCATTGTGATTTCAATATGAATACCTCTATTTATCACATAATGTTCCCAATCAGAGAAGGTTTAGCACCGTGCCATAAAGGGGACAATACTAATCTATATGACAAGTGTGTGTGACAGTTCGCGAGCGGGGGCGGTGCCTCAGTGCGGTATGACGGCGTGGCGGTGCCACGGTGCTGGTGCCACAGCCAGGAGTGACGCGTCACGTAGGCGCGTGCGCTCGGCATGCGCAACGCGCCCACCGTTACGCCGCCGCCATTATAAATCTCCTACGATTCCGCGGAATTTATGGGAACGTTGCCAGCGACATCCTCGCCCATCGACATCGACCGGTTATCGACTGGCCACTTGCCTACTCCGATTCCGGACACGTAATGGTCGTCGTAAATTCGACTACCCATTTCGAAATGCGATACCTATTTAATTTTAAAGAAACCAAAATTGGTTACGTTTCGGTTGTACACTCTACGTATAACTTCCGTGAGAGTGACAGTTGAGTTGATATCGATAGGGTAAACGAACCAGTTGTGTGCGATGGGGAATTCCAAGCTTAAACTGATATTCAATGGGCGTAGTGCTTTCAACGTGTTAATACAAATACGCAAGCGGAATCGGGATTCAGAGTGCGGCATGCAAAAGAATAAGCGACATCAGACGAGAACCGGGACGAACGACCTCCACATCTGCAAAACGAATACAAATGTCCTAATCGGGTAGTCGACTAATGTGATCAGTCAGCACAGAAGTGTAATAAATCATGGGAAAATAACGAGAAACTTATTTGCATTCATTGCAAGATTGCAATAAAAGTGCACACGACGACCACAGCAAAATAATAAGACTGTTAAATCAATAAAATACGATGAAGGAATCTTTTTTTTATCTATACCAGTGACATCATTGTGCCCAAAGGTATTACAAATTAGGCTGTTAATTAGCATATTCATGTGGCAGCCGCTGACAAAAGTTATAACAGTTATTAAAATTTGAGCGTCGAAGCACCTTCACCGAATTGCGGCGCGGTATTGTCGCGAGGCATTTCAACGAGCCGAATAGTTCCACGCACTTCCTGTACTACGGGTATTCGATTGGCAAAAACAACGACCACTAATAATAACCGTTTGTAAGGCTTGTAACAAGATGATAACATACGTGCTCGATCAAATTGCCTCTGATAGCATCGCGTGCCATTGACCGTGATCCTCGTCCAAATGTCAAAGGTAGTTGTCGACTAGGATTTCCGCTTAAAACTCCACGTTAACGAATATATTCTATCTCGGTAACAATAGCATTATCAAAATCTGCCATGTTCACACCTACCTCTTTTGAAGTGATATCTACATCTTCACAATTTCGGAATATAATGTGGGAACTAATTCTTACATATTTGCAAACAATGGTTGTGCAAAAACATGATTCGCAGACAGGTATCGTGTGATTGTGCAGTCTCATTAACTGGCTTTTTAAATTATATTTATTGTGAGAACTGAATTAACAAAGGCTTTTGAAATGTTTGTTTATATTTTGAGTGGAGATTGGGTGAATGCGCGAGAAAAAGTTGCATCACGAATATATCAAGGTATTGCGAGGCTATCAGCGAGCGTCGAGACTAGTCTTACAAAACGTTAATTGTGTAGATTTAGATTCCCGACTAATTGACGAGTTGTATAATAGGCTGGCGCGCCTTCCTGCGGCGTGTGGCGTCAGAGTCAGACGCAGCGTTCGTTACATTAGAGATGGTACTATTTTTTCTGAGAAAGGGAAGTGGACGGCAGACAGGTGAGCCGGTAACGGTGGAATGGCGACGAGCGAGCGGCCACGTCCCGCGCGTCCACATTCCTGGATAAATCTTTATCTAACCGATGCCGTGCCATCGGGCAACTTGGCCGACGACGAATCCCCAAACATTCCTGTGTTCTACGATGTCCTGTCTCAAATAAACTCACGCAATTTAAGCATTCGTTTGGGAATTCGGTGATTTACCAACATCCTACTACCGTTTACAATTCTTTCTTTCAGTATCCAGTAAATAAGAATTGAGGGACTTGTATTACAGCAGTTGTGACGACTACTTTTTAAATGATTCGTGGTCACTCCCCCCCATATCAGTCAAAATAACCTAATAACAAATTCGCCGAGATACAACACCATTTACAATTGGTTGCAAGGTTTGCAGTCTACATGACCTATCGATGCGTCTTTCCTTACCGCAAACTAGGTAATATGCGTGCATTTTCATCATCTGACACCGTGTATATGGTTAAATCATCGGTTAATAAACGCATTCCTATTCAGTATTCAATATGTAAGTAGGTATACAGACAGATAATTTTAGTGTCATATTCACAGGCTCGTGTAACGAGTGCAATCGTAAGTAGAGCGTTGCATTCCCACATGATAAGTACCGCTGGTCGACGATTGTAGTGCCTTCTCTACGCAGGGAACTGATTTATCTTTGCGATTCGCTTCCGTTCAATTGTTACATGGGCCGTGCGAATTTCGCGAATCTTTAACTTTACTGTTAAAACTGTAAAAGAAAAGAGGAGCCTGGATACGGTCAGCAACCGTACCCATAACATCAAACATAGTGAATTTCAGTTATTGTTTTTTTTACTTCATCCGCGAAACGTCGGCTACAATGATTCCAGTTTGTTTTCGCCTCTCGACATAATGGTATCTACAGGGCAGATCAATTTAGCTTGACCTTCATAATGGATAGGCGTTTATAAATATATCTTCAGAAATAGAAAGGACGCAGACTGTCGCTTGCTAAGCCAGATTTATCTTAATTTTGCCAAAGATGGCGTAAAATTTAATGATGTTAAATTGGAAAATAAGATGTCTATCACTGGTTTCAACAGAAGGTGCATTGTTACCTCAACGCAATCTCCATGATGCAACGAGTAAGATACAAAAATTGCAACAGTTCATAGATTACAGCGTTGACTTGCGGTGCAAGACTTATTTGTAACTAGCACAAAAGCAGCTGTTGTATCAGATAGTCCTTTAATTTCCTGAACATTCACATGGAAATGTTTCTTTCCTTTTCATATAAATGAAATTGAAATCATAACTACGAGTGAAGATGTTCCATGAGTTCCAACGTCCTTCACCACACCTCTATTATTGTTTCGAAACGGCCATTAACAACCACGCAGTACCACTTTCTCGTTTATAACCTAGGAATCGTAAACATGCAAATAGTACTGGCACTCGGCACGATACGATCGATATCCTGCATGTTCCCACGCGATCGCCGCGGAAGTCCGTATCGTTCTGTCAGCGATACTGGGTTGCTCTGGACATCGCTCTGTTCCCACGATGGCCTGCGTCCGGAACCTTGCCATTATGTAGTTATGGGCCGTCCAAATTAATAATGCATGCGAAATCTTTGTAGCCATCCCAAAAGTGCTATTCCATTCCAATACTAATGTCACCGAACTACCTGTATGTTGAAACAGAAACTGACGGAAAGCATAATGTTTTTAGCACGTTTATTCGGCTGTGTTCCGGTGCTCTACGGAAACGCGTATGCAGTTTCAAGTTCCATTTTTAACATACCAACACTTGCTTATATTTCGATGACATGACGACGTTCCAGTTATAGCGCGAACTGTTGAACGACACGTGAAACTTCCTGTTTCCCTTACATGCTAAACCACTACATCTTCACATTTAATAACATGCATTTAAAACATGGCGTCGCATGGTGTCCGCATTCGGAGCTGCAATATTTTGCGCTCATAAACGTCGCGATAACGGCCAATTTAAAAAATAATTTGCTTTTAAGTGTTCATTTTATAAAAGGAGCAGTGAGTGCAGCCTGTAAGAGGGCCGCTTATTATTATTATAAAGGTTTTTATGTGTCTGGTAATCCGCTTTATCTGGGTTTGGGCATAATTATGGTAATGCGGTCGTTAATATTAATTAATCCACACATTGCTCAAGCCGCGTTACTGGAGCCCTTCGTGCGACGTACGAGCGTTATCGAGTTACGGAGACAGACACCCAACACCCAATATCTCACCTTATCTGGCGAGCTTATGTGCCATAAGCAGATCAAACGCATCATAATATTAAGTTATTTGAGGCAAGATAATCTCGTAAATAGGCTGATAAACAAGACAGGTAGAATATTAAAACAGGACGGCAAAAAAGTACAACTTTTTACTGTCAGGCAGATGTTTACAACAAAATAAAAAACCGAAGTACTGCTAGCCTACTAAGGAGTTGCCGTTTAAGGATACACGAGAACCATTCCCAAGTCAAGTTCCCAACCCAATAAAACGTAGTAAAGAAACCTAGTGAACTTGATTAGGAGAAATAATTAATTATTATTTGGTCAAGTTCCTACAACAGTTGCTTGTAGAGCACATTTGCCCCTCCACCGGTCTTCACAACTTTAAACACCGTAAATGACATGGTGGCATGCCTTAAAAGATTTGAAAGTTTGACATACACTTAATAGCTAAGCACCAAAATCGTTTCTAAGCCCTTTCAAAGATAATGTGCCCATAATCCGATAACCCATCCGTTGTCACTGTTTAGTGCATTACCCTAAATTATGTCAGAGAGCTTCTCAAACTTTCTATGCCTTTTCTTTTAATTATACTCATTCACACGTCAGTGTTTGCCTTTCACGACAACGAAATAATATATCGTGACAAACCTCATAATTGTATGTGTAAATAATAAAATTAGTAACCATGTAAAGTTGGTGGACTTATGGGTGTTTTATTGTTTGTTTGTATTGAATATGAAAGCACTGACGTACTAAGAAAAACATTGCTTTTAAAATAGCACACACGATAAGAAGGAAACCTTCATTAACTCACTTAGATCTCACTATTCATTAAAGATTAGGGCAAAGCGTCAAAAAAGAAACAAAGTTAATGTTATCTAACATAGCACCACACTATTAATAGCTTCTAGAAAACAGTTTGAAAAACTAGAACCTCACTTCTCAAGAACTAGCCACTTCAAACTCGGTCGCGGTCGCAGACGTGCTCTATCAAAAAACCAATTTGCAAGGCGTTAACTTGACCGCTTAGTCCACGGAGCACCCATTATGACACACTAGAAACTACGCGGATAGCATCTCGATGCACGAAATCCAACTTGAAAATTCCTATCTTAGCAATTTAGCACAAACTGCTTACCTTTGGAATCAATTTTAGGGATAAAATCCAGCGGTTAGGTGATTTTCAATGATTTAGAAACCGAAAGTGCACAGTTCACTTTCTCCCAATGCGCTATTGACCGATGACGTCCGTTATCACTACGCATGTACGTCGTGTATCGGTGAAGTACTGCGCAGACATCTCCCCGCGAGAAGAACGGGCGTAAGCGACAACAATGAGGCAACCAGTAAAATAACCGCACACTATTCCATTTACGAGCTTTTTATTAGCTATTGAAAGCATCCTCGATTACAACATATCACAATTACATTAGATTACTTTGTTGCACAAACGAATATGAACCGATGAACGGAGATACAGCGCCCGGCAGGCGTCATGCGAAACTGAACTATCGATCTCGGTTAGATACGTGCAGTTCTTTAGCGACACTGTATCGTTGTGCTATTTGTGTTTACTTGTTACCTGACTTTTGAGCTTTCCGCTGAATAAAGCTGTTAAGCGGAACTAACGTTAAATAAAGTGTGCTAACGTTTTCGCGCTCTTTTGGATTTAGGATGGAAAAAATATTTGAAAAACGAAAAGGAGAATTTGAGATCTCTTATCATATCCATAGGGATTATCAAGGATTTTAATTCAATTGACGCTGACGCCCGTGCACAACGTGCATTCACGTGCTAGCTGTTTCCCCATGACAGCAAGCTTCACAAACAATTTTTCCATAAGTGATTAATAAGCTAGATGGTCGCTATTATAAATAAATAGCGGCTCCAGTTTAAATACCAGACGTCCGGATAATATCCGCATACTAGAATCAATTTATGTTTTTTTTCTCTATTCGCCGTTTAGCTTAATCTAACAAATTATCAAAAGGAAACTTAATATAAACAACATCGACAAATTAGAAAATCATTCAGAATGCGGAATCATGTGTCAAACTTTTGCAATATTACCATAAATTGCTAACATTTTTGTCTGTGTTGTCGCAATATCGCGTGTGACATTAACAATACCAATATTATAAAACGGGTAAAATTTGGATTTATATGTAGGGTGTAATCTTCGGCACAACTACTATTATTACTATGTAAATATTACATTAAAAAAATAAGTGCCGCTTTTTTATGATTTTTGCAGCCGCCATCTCGGATTTTCATTTTGCTCTCACTATTTAGCTTCAGCAGTCAGTCTCTTTCTACAATAATAATATATATGATAAAAAAACACATGAAGAGGACATAAGGCTTTTTCGTTACGGGACGATTTCTACCATTTTCACATACCGCAGACAAAGTCGCAGGCACAAGCCACTGGCAAATAAAACGAAGAACCTGATCGAAACAGTACCAAGGACAATTGTGCGTACATGTGTCGAAGTGTGACACTAATTTACATAGCTTGTGACCGGATGTCAGGCACCGGCATCATTTGTCCGTGCGGTGCATGTTCGCTTACTCTGATGCAGCCGGTCAAGGCTGACCTTGGTAAGACCACCCGCAAGTACTAGGCTACAAGGTATCTACAGCAGAATATGGTCATCATACACTACCACAGACATTTAAATATATTTACGATGGACGGGACAAAGCGAACAACATCGCTATCTCCATACAACAACCTACTGCCCGAAATTCGCTCAACATATTATAATAGGTCTATATGTCGTGTTGAGTGCTGCTAGAAGAAAGTTATTTTCGACGAAAATTAAGAAGAAAATATACAGATCTGTTATGATGAACACTTAACAACGAGACAAAAACGCCTTTGTTTGGCGTTGTACAGTGTCTAGGAGTATGGTTTCGATATGGAAACATGGACCCATGGACCGACAGTAATCATAGAGACGTAGTTGCGACACGTACTGGCCTAGGAACTGTTTCGTGTCTAGTACCCGAGTATTACTTTAGTAGTGTTTAGTAATGACACTGTAATTGACTCTAAAACTATTAACAGTTATAATAAGGAGTAATTTGCCGTAATTTTCCTGTAGCTCAGTTCTGCGCGTAGTTGTATGTCACACACACTATGTTTAATCTTGATCTTTATGTAGAGGATCCGACATATATTATGTACGAATTGTACATTGTGGTATTGCAAGTCTCATAGTGACAGTACGACTGGAAGTCTAGTCGACTGGAGTAACTACGGTTTATTTTCGTTAATATTTTGTTATTTACAAAGTATAGTAAGATTGTATCGAACTATCTAACGGTAGGGGTATCAAAAGTCGGTAAAAGTGTTTAACTTGACCATTATGCATATTAGCTATTTAACGCTGGATGGTGTCACTAGGTCCCAATTTATCAATGACATTTCTTGTAACCCCTATAAACTTAGCGTCAAATATCTCTTTGTACACCACTGACACTTTGGTTCGGTCAACGCACAGTTTGGACTGTTGAACTGTAGACTAGACTGTAGAATCAAATCAGACGTTTGATGGGACCTGACCACAACAGCCTCTTCCATTAGTACTTTTAGTCCCATCTAATTGCCTTGAATAGCAAGACTGTGCGTTGATTTGCGGTGTAGAACTAATTTGTTTGTGGCCCGAAGAGGGAACCCACGCATACAACGTGTCATAAATTCATAATAGTGTGGAGTGGTCCGTTCATAACATTCATACAATCTACTTCTATGAATACAGAGTAAGATTGAAATAATCAGAGTTCTGTGTCCAAGGACTAGGCAGAAATGAGTGAGACAATTTGGAATTTTCGTAAATGAAAATGGATTGTAATAATTATTTGATTATGAAGCCGAACGATTGCGAAGTGCCTTGTGTCTAGACAGGATATGAAACAGACTATCCATAAAAACGAATTCCCAAGGCGACACTCACTGGACACTCGCTCGGTACCTAGACTAGACGGGTCCATAGATGAACCAAATGAAGTCCAATCTTTCCAACATATTAATGACATTCTATTACAGTTTCTTGAAATGAGTTTTTGAAATTTCTCGAGGGTGTATAGCAATTGCAATAGTGCAGTAGACCATCCAGCATAACATTCAGTGACGAGCACATCAACGGACAGTTAACTTTAACAAATTCAGTTGCAAGTGTTGGAAAAATACTCGTTCACAATTTTATGAATTCCGAAATACTTTTGGCTATATTTGCCGAAAGAAAAAACAATGCCAACGGTAAACTTTATCCAAATTGGTTGACTGCATTTCGAGGTTACAGAAATTAAAATAAATCGAGATTTTTCTTTAATGTGGGCATAAAAAGCAGCAGTATTTGTTCTCACAGAGAATACAATAGTATCTAATTACGGTTTATCAGACTTTTGATTTAAAAAAGTGCCTAACGAATAACTGACAGTAATGGCGGATGCAAATGATAGTGCGATTTTTTTAGGTTAGTTTAATAACGATGCTGTTCACAATGATGATAACAGATAACATTAATTGGAGCCACGAACTGAACTACAAAATACTTAATGGATATTGTAGTTCTTCATTTAGGGTATGGTATCTGAATTAGAAATGAAATTGATTATCACACCAAACCATCAGTTCAGATACCCATGCAATACCTTTGTAAAGTATTTGAATTTTGCATTTAAAGTATGTTTCTTTAATCCCAGAGGATAATCTGACATTTCAAGTCCTTTTTGTTTGCTTTTTTAGTAGAAGAGTTAGAAATGAATTTGACATTACACCTGTTAAATTAGTATGTGGCATTAAAGAACATTCTATAGACCACAATTGGATATTTTGTTTCTCAGAGGGCATAAAAAAACTAGTACAAATAAAGTTTTCTGGCATAAGAAAACACAATATTATCCAATTCACAATCACAAGTTCCAACAATACAAAACACATAAATACCAAAACTTATCGGTAAACGAGTGGAACACAAAAGCTAAGTAAAAAAAACTGCATCCAACGGTTACAATGTTGGAACAGTAACAGTGGAGTTTTTCGGCGTTGACTATGCACTTAGACAATTAAATTCTGACACGACATGCAAAAGATATCCATAATTCTATCATTATTAACCGAATAACACCTTACCACAATTCACATGAGCATTCTCGAAGAAAGCTTACTGCAGCACTTCGAATCAAAGCGAGGCAAACATAATTTGTCACTTTAGGACCATAAGCTAGGTAAGTATGTAGGTACCAATTTCGAGCAGTATAAAAACTTTTTTGCAAAAAAAAAACAACCGACTTCCTTAAAAACACTACAAAGTGAAAAATAACTTTAATTTCGGTAATCGGTGTCTTAGGATCTGTATTTATGGTTTTTTTGCCACCGACTTCCGAAATTAAAGTTATTTTTCACTTTGTAGTGTTTTTAAGGAAGTCGGTTGTTTTTTTTTTGCAAAAAAGTTTTTATTTTTAAATTTTTAGTTGTGGTATTCACCCTGCACTAATTCCAAACAAACAATGCATATTTATGCGATAGCAGAAATCGCGGTTGATTTCCTGTCATTTTTTAAAGAGTTCCGGTGTCTGTCTCCCGAACTCATCATCAGATCTATATGAAAATTATATGGGACCATTTCGGAATAAACCCCTTTCGAACAAAAAAAGAATTTTGCAAATCCGTCTATATATGACGGAGTTATGGCCGAACATACATAAAAATAAAAAAAAATAAAAAAAACATATAAACATCCGAATTGATAACCTCCTCCTTTTTGAAGTCGGTTAAAAAACGGACGACACTTCATTTCTTTAGATTACCGTCGAAATTTCATGGTAAAGAAATGCGACCTAGTTACTTCCAATTTCCCACTAAACTCCAAGAATCTTCAAAACAGAATCATATTAAGTTTGAACATAGCTCAAGAAAGAAAAAAAAATGCTTATTTGGCACACTACCGTATACAAGGAACAAAATCATGCCTTAGCTGATTACCCTAGGACATCGGAAGGCTATCTAGTTCACATTATGTAGGTACAATTTGGCACGGGCTGCGCCACAACGTCACATCCGGCCCGATGACCGCTTGGTTGCGCAAGCGCACCAACATGGGCATTGTATGCAAAACGTCCGCGCACCACTCGCCAAATACCGAATGTTAACGGCACTTTACTAATAGGGATTTAGGGTACTGGGAAATTGTGCAGATTCTTAAACATGAATAGATAAAGTTTTGCCAAGGACACAGGTTTTGTCAAGATTTGCAAGTGCTCCTCAGTCCTGAATAAAAACATAGAAATTCACTATATTAAAAACTGACGCAAGCTTATTTTACTTTTCTTTAGGTTCCGTTCTTGTGTACCCTTTCGTTTCCCGGCCCATTGTTAGACTTTGCTGTTTATGGTTTCTCGGGAAAACAGTATATTATTGTCTGACTAACCGATATTGTGTGGTGCCACATAAAAGATGAATCAATGAAACACCGAAGAGAACAAAACACACGGACGTCGACGTAGGGTATTTTACAAATGTATAAACTTAATCGGCTACTGTCGCTATTAAATATGTCCACATCGATTTTTTGTATTCCAACGCTGGCAAACTTCCGGATGCGCATACATAATGAGATTAGATCGTTGGCTAGCAACAAATGTACAGTAAAAAACACAAAAGGCTGAAATCACACACCCGTTCAACGAATGATGTTTACCCAAGCTTCGTCGGACAAACACACTGGCCCTTTGAAATGCGCGTACGCCGCTTATCCGCGATATCAAAAGGACCGGAAGGATTTTGAGCTTCTTTCCTCCGTTTCCTACGCTAACTAATGTTAATTTTTTAAGCAAACAACCTTTATGGTTTTCCTTTCAGCATCAGATTAAAACTTCAAAAGATATTTTTTGACAGCACGTTATAAATTGATGCCGAATCTTTAGCAAACAAAATATTATGTTTACGATAAAGCTATTCGTGCGTATATTCCGGGCCAATATTCAGCTTTAGAGGTATTTTTACGGAAATCCAGAATTTTTTATAGATTTTCCGCTTTTTCTTGCAAACACAGCTTCGTATGTCTACTGTTTTAGTTTGATTTTGTCTCTTGCACTTGTTAACCAAGTAATTGATCATCATCAAACTAAAATTAATATAGCTTTATATGATACCGTTTTAGTGGCCTACAATGTAATTCAAGGACCTCTTTTATTTGTTTTACAAAAAAATGATTTCCCAAAATACCTAAGATAGAAAAATAACTATTCTCTGTCTTCATCTTGACGAAGCCACAGAGAAGCAACGTTCATGTGAAACAAATCCTGACCGGCACCGGACATCCGTCTTTGTCGATATTCCCGTACTACATCAAAGGGAACCACTCAATTTTATACACAAACAAGTTTGAACCTTAAAATTGTGAATAAAGAGCCCACACTAGCACTTTTGATAACAGCTACCGTGAAACTGGTCTAATATATCTTGTCACTCGAAGAGATGATTAAATTGCAGTGGACAACGTTACACTAGCGGATGCGGAAATAAGTCGTAGTGTTACAGATTGTGATGCACTCCACGCCCAGAGAGAGCACGGTCACAATATCCTATTGTATGATTAAGATATATCCTACTCTGTATTCACTGACATTGACATATTAGAGTTCAATTGATTATAGCTAACACGTGTTTAACATTGTAATAAACATGAGGGGTCCGAGTAAATAAGGATAAAATACTAGCCATTAATATCCACGCATTACCATCTTATGTAATTGATTGATGAAGAGCTGGACCTTCAGTGGATCGTGACGATGATTGCAGAGCACTTACCTGGAACAAACGAGCAGAAAATAAATGTTAACGAGCTGAGATGAGGAGTTACAGAAATAGATAACGATATTAAATTTGTCACTTTGTGTTGAGAGTGGTCACTCGCGCACTCCGTAGGTGTCGCCCACGTCCAATCCATTTCCGTTGGGGACTTCAGAGACGAGACACGTTCTTCCCTTGAAATTCTTGCAAACGTTTTATTCTTTTTGATCCTATCGATTCTACATGACGGTATGGTTGCTATTAAACACTTGGTGAAGCATTTTAAGCACCTCCATCTGATTGCAGCAAAGTTATAGTTCCGATAAATGCACCGGTTGATTGGTTATAAGAACGACCTTGTCGGAGGACTCGCTCAGCGGACGTGGATGGTCGTAAAATAAAAACGGCTCTCGCAGTCGCACAGACAAACAGACAGACGACTATAATATAATATGGCGAGACGCTCACACGATTGACGGCCGATAGCTCCTCCGACAGAACGCCGGCATCCGGCATTCAAGGTGACACGACCCATCCTTGCAGATCCGGTCCCGACCAAAGTAGTACATACTTATTATCAAAGAAACAATAGTCAGGGCTTAATTATCATGAGAAAAACATAGAAAGTCAATTCCCATTATCATAAATCAATAGGACGGATAATCTTGACAGTACATTTAGAGTATAAATGCTTGCAGTTAATAGTGTAGTCTCCATAAATCCTAAGAAATATGAAACCTTTAACATTAAACGCCACTTACTGAATGCTTTAATGTCCAACATTATTATGGTAAGCATTCAGCATTAAACGTTAAATCATAATGATAGTCAATAGAATACTGAATCATTACTCAACATGAGATTTGAAATTAAAGGCCGTAATATAATCCGCGGGACAATCACCAGGGCCAAGGCAACACTCATATAGAGATAGTTGAGTAATACAACTAATGGATGGGTGGCATCGAGGCGGAATGTTAGCCTAGTGCGCAATGGATTGTCGTTAAATTGAATTAGAGCGCACCACCGGCTTGCGCCCGCGCAGTTCGACGACCGATCGCCCACCACATTCACCATACTTACTGATCCCATTCAGTCGATCCTTTTTGATTGATCAACCTTGATGTGGGAGTGACAGCGTTCCAAACGTGTGACAGAATTTATGATTTTTGCTTGTAAAGAGATTATTATTATTGATGCTACGCCCTCGTGATGACAATACGTTGCATAAGTAGTAAATAAGTATTTCTAAAGTTTCTTTATGTACTCGTGGGCAGGAGGAAAGTATATAGAAATACGAAGGCGGGCGTGGGTGTAAGTCGGGGGCGGCGACATTTCTCCCTCCAGCTATAGTCTAGTTAGTGCTCAAATGAGCCGGTTCTTATTAACGTGTGATAGTGACGCGTGACGCAGCCTTGCATAACACAATGCAACTAGAATAATAGCAGACGGGAAGTGAACAACCACAGTGTGTTATGCAAACGCGGAATACCGCACATAATACTTGTTTTTACGTAAACTATGCGGGGGGCAGGCTTATGATTGGCAATATTTACACGAGATCGACTGTCGTCTACACATTTACAATAAATTCTCTTACGTGCACTTTGTTTAAGAACGCCACTTGAAATAAATATATTTGTTTACCAACACAATTAAATATACTGTATACGTGAGGGCATTTAAGATGGTCATTCTACTTTTTTATGTAGGTAGGTAAATGATGATTGAAAGACACCTTGGAAATGACAGGGTAAACATTTGCTCTTGGACAACAAAATCATGCCATTTATTGAACCAATTGACACAAAAAGACGATAGGTGATTTTCTAAGCACTCTTTTATTTCGTGCAGTGATTAAATTTCATTTCAACTTGAATTTTCTTGCTGACAACAAACAAGCTGTGTACCCGATGGGATTTCCCGTCGGAAAAAGACAAACTTTCAATCCTAATACCTTAAATTTAACCCCTTTAGAGGATAGTTTCAAAAATCCTATCTAAAAGCAATAGCTTATCTTCGAAAAAAAAACGATAATCGACATATTTGGGACGCTTCTGGACCTTGGGCTCCTTGGGCTGTGCGTTTATGAATCCAAGATTTTATTAATTAGATTTTACATCCTGATGATTACACGGTCTAGCCCAAAAAGCGGCTGCGATAAAACAGTAGCGAAAGAAAACCAAATTTCTACTAAATATTCAGCAAAGAACACCATGTTATTCATATTCATAAGATAGAACATAGACAACAGCACAAACTGTTACTTTCACCACACCAAGTTAGTTACGGCATGTGTCATACTTCACCACTACAGCAACCTTACTTCATAGTAATTAGTTAGCTCGCTATCATTTACTCAGACTCGGAAGTTTCCTAATTACACGCTTTATATTAGCTTCACTTGTATGTTTGTATATTTGTATGTTTGTATATTTGTATGTTTGTATATTTGTATGTTTTTTTGTAACCGACTCCTTATAGTGCGATTTTGACCCACTTTAAACGACCAGATTTCATTCAAACTTTGCACACCTGTCAAGGACTGATGACAATGCAATAATTTCATAAATTTGTGCCATTATCCTTGCCAGGGTTACCAGGACAGCAAAAAAACTGTCACAAACTACGCTGACATACGTCTCAAAATTCGAAATAAGTACCCTAAAAAATAGAAAATAAATAATAGTTTAAAAAAACTAAAAAAACACGCTTCCATGGAAAAACAAACTAAAAAGTACAAAATAATGGAAAAAAAGCGTGGGGTGCCTGATATCAATAAAAAAATACCTTAAAAGCACCCCACGCTTTTTTTCCATTATTTTGTACTTTTTAGTTTGTTTTTCCATGGAAGCGTGTTTTTTAGTTTTTTTAAACTATTATTTATTTTCTATTTTTTATTTTACAGAATTAATCTAGATTTGACTGTCACGATGATCTAGTCGCTAACGTTTTTGACCAGCTTGAGAATCTGGGTTCGATTCACAGGTCGAACAAAGTGTTATTGGGCTTTCAACCAGGAATTTCTCTGTAGCAACCTGGAAACCTGGAATGCGGATTTGATCCCCAGTTGATGACAACAGGCTTCTTAGGCATTGGATGAGACTAAACATAACTAACGAAATGTGGGTGTACCTTAGGTACACCTCTGTACAACTAGACTAAAGATGGAGACTATAGGTATATGTTACGTTATGAAATCTGGATACTCCGAGATATTTATAAAATCCTAAGTAATAGATATAAGTAATGCGATGCTCGATAATTTTCAAAGCGATAAATAAATGTAAGGGAAATATTCCTCTAATAAATTCCTATATCGCGGTAGGAAACCGCAAACCACATAACTTCATACCTTTCTTACTTGTTCATTCTATACACTGACTTGACTGGATATTATATTTTTAACAGAGTCTCATAAATAGGAAATAAATATAACTGGCCAGTCACTTTAGTTGAACCTGTGTTCTGCTGGCAGACCCTTGGTGGTGAGTCTAGCAAGGTAACAGGTTGCTATTCAAAGTCAAAAATTGCACCAAATTAAAGAGGACTTGTCAAACTTGTCATAGAATTACTGATTCAGTTATAAAAGTAGATTACGAAACGGCTTCACCAGTAAACGTTAAGAATGTTGAATGACTGACAAATATTCATAAAACGATTTCCATAAAAATTCATGATGCGATTTTGGCAGCCATTAAGTCCAGCCCTAAGAGGGTGCGAGGGTACTCGCTAATCCGTCTGCCGAGTGTATAGGCACGTGCCTCGGAGAACTCACGACCATCCAAGATATTTGTGAAGATTAGCCGAATACCGTATGTCATCAACGAATTTATTAAACAAAAGCGCCATAGGCACGCCGCTATGGTAACGCCGCTGAAAGTGTGTTTATAGCATCCGCCTTCCTGCTGTGGACCGACGAAAATACCGTTACGCCCGCACAACCAAACTCCAATGATTTACAAACGCAAATCATGACGAATTGCCCACAATGCGCAGCCGAAATACGCCGATGTTCATCCATAACACAGAACAAAGTGATTCATGGCCCACTTCCACCCACCGAGGGACCATATTCGTATGAATGAAGATGTTATCCTTAGACCTTTTCGGAAATTAGACGAAGTTACGCTTTGCCGAAGGTTGTTTGTGAACTCATTAATATTTCATTCCAAGGGCACTGTCTGGAATGCAGTGGATATAAGAATACTTGCAATTACCAGAAGCACTGTTCATGAGACTGTTATAGTCCATTGCAAATGTCAACGACGTGCTTTGTATCCCTGTGTCAACAAACAGAACATTTAGATTCAGATCAAAAGCCTCATCTCCTGTTTATTAAAGTCTATTCAACGACTAAACTAGTAGGAAACTGCATACAAGATGTCGCACAGCTACGTATAGATACATTCTATTACGTTCTTACGTGAACGGAATGTCCGACGAGGAGACAGTTTAATCTGTTGTGGATTCTTTTAATAGAAACTAATAAGCTCTAATGGTTATCTCATACTATATGTACCGGTTGAGTTATGGATTAAGTCATGGCGGAAACGGCCTTCAACAAAAACAAACTAATGCTGCACGGTGAGGTTTAAAAAATTTAACACTCGTTAGTGCATCCGGTGAATTACGATTGCGCGTGGTGTCTTTTTACTCAGAGTTCGTTTCAAAAAAATAAACCGATCAATCGGCCAGCATAGCACACGGCGAGGGAGAATATCCTGTCGCCGCGGGAGAGTGGGGAGGAGGTTGCGCGCAGGCATCCATGAATGGCCCTAACGAACTCGCTGGCCTTGGCAGGACGGCCCTGTGGCGGCCCTCCAGTGCCGCGGCTAGCTACGGACACAAACTTACCATCTAACACTATAAAACCATTAATACCTTATGATATATTGCTTTCTCCTGAACTGCTTTCATAAATACTTTTGTAATGATGAATTATTGCATTAGCACTACCAGCAACACCTAATCTGCTGTCAAACATTTGCATAAAAGCCAAAATATATTTTTTCAACTGAAGAAGCAGGAATAGCTCGTTTAATAACGAAACATGATTACGTTTCGATTATGGTGATACATACCTATGATGTACTACATTATAAAACAGGAAACGCTTCAAGTCTTGCACACATACGCGTGTATGAGCGCGGTAAACATCTCATTCACGATCCTTTGATTGAGTTTGAATGAGTGACGTGCTCAGCGTTTACGATTCGCCTCGTAACAGGAAGCGAAACGAGTCCAACTATATCAAGGACGCTAATATTGGAACATGATTTGTGACTCCATTCACCCAAGCAACTATTTCAATCTTAATTTCTTTCATAACCTGTTTGATGGTAACATCGGTATTCGTTATTTCATAACAGTCTTAGAGCCAGTTTTACACTTTAAGCATAGCAGTGTGTCTATTGATGAAGTGTGTGTCTATTGTGCAGGTAAATGATGGTGACCTTGAACAGGCCAGGATCGACATGCTAACCCACTTAACGCTGCGTGCCTGCGCGTGCCGTCAAGGGATTACGGCTTGAGCTAATGACGCCACCATTTACAACATCTGGTGATTTGCTTTTATTTGTTCACTGCTATTAACATGAAACTAAGACTAACGCATTGGTGAATAGGACTGATTTTTACTTTATCATACAAGTTTAGCCTGCGAATAAAGTTCAATGCCATGTCCTTAGTTCTTTACGAAGATTAAATCGTTATTAACAAATTATTTGTCAACTTACAAATGCAAATGTAGCTCATATTAAAGATCAAACAAAAGGCACCGAATGTATTCTTGTTCTCCTTTCCAACATGCCACTAGAGGTCAATAACACAAACAAAGCGGAAGTTCACAAAGTAAACGCAGTATTTGTTCGCCTCCCAAAGCTTTCGGAAGCCGTGGTGCTGCGGACGAATGGTCAGGTAAACATTAAGAAGTTCCATTCCACTGGTGACGATGGTTCTCAGGCAAGCCGCGGAACGTGCGGAAGAAGGAACGTTACGCCGTCATGTAGCCGACCAACCGTCTCTCTCAATGAACATTCAAGCAAGAAGAGCAATGGCTCTTATTGGCCCAATAATTAGCAATCTTTACGTCACTTGCAAACAAACGAAGCGACGCCTATAGGAGTTGCCAATAAAGACACGCCCTCGCATCGTTGTTCATTGAGTTACATTGACTTTTGAATGATTCCGATGAACAGCGTTCCCAAACTTACACCTTTTCTGTGATTTACTAAAAAACTTGTATTGAAATTGACGGTAGAGGGTCAACTCGTGATCGATGATTGACCACGGTATGTTTGTAATAAGCTCCTAACTCAAGCACGAATTCTGATTCACGGTGCATGCACTGCCAAGTAAATGCCAGATCCATTATCATTTGGTGTCAGTTAAAATGGCCGTTGCAGATCCGTGAAGGAACGTTGACCTGGATTTGTGAACGGCTTACCAGCATATGATACTGCACTCGTATTCAATGCACAAATGACCAGTTTAGCAATCGGTTCACAGCCCGGATCTGCGTCTTGAAAACAGAATAAGATGTGAACAATGCCTCATTATAGACCGGTGTTGTTACCACCACGGTCTGAACTAAGGAAGTCAATATCTATTAGCTCGTCACAATAGGTGAGCGACATCCGAAGCTCATTACTGGCATACGTTTCCGTTGGCGATTCGCAACACGCGAATAAATCGCAGCCTATTGGAATATCAGCAGGCGTATTACTTTATAAATAAACTGTATACATACAGTTTCATTCTGTATAAGAGCAAAATAGAGATTGCTCTTCATTTAGGGCAATTTTTTGTCGCACTTTTACAATTACTGAATACCATTTGGTTTAAAAAAAGTGGGCACCATCACCAAGAATCCAATTTCTATAGTTAACACTATGTTCATCTCAAACATCTTAGAATTTAGATCTACCTTGTCTTGGGTCACAGTGAGTAAAAAGACGCTGCAAATAAATCAAAATAAATAATATGTGATGTCTAGCTAATATTACCTTTTTTATAAACCTGTCGATGTATTCGTGTTATTAGAGTTAGTAGACTCGTAAACATACGCGGCCTTGGCTAGCACTTGTTTACGGATACAAATGCGTTGGCAAATGAACTCGAATGTGAAGTTAATTTTGTAAAACGATGACACCAATGTTTTGCTGAAGACTTTTAATTGATGAAATCACCTGCAAACTGCAAAAATACTAGCTAAAAGCAACAAATATACCTGAGCCTGACAACAAACAACTGCACATAAGTTCTCCGGTATTGTTTATTTATTTGTTAGCCTCTGGCAAATCCTAACCTGTGCCGACAGTAAATGCATATCCATAAACCAATGCAAATAGAACGTGTGGACGCATAATATCCAAGTGCTAGTGATCCGTGCCAGCTATCCTCAGGACATAAAGTAAGCAAACATGATTTGTTTTGTTCAAACACCGTGTGTTATCTCGGCGGTTTACAGCCGTATTATCTGTGCGCACCACCGCACCACCTACGGTGAACATAGTAGTCACAAGAGACGTACGTGCTTTTTCTACTACACAAACATTTGTCGTGTCAATATTTGTCGCATGCCCCCGCGAGTGTTGCAAGAGACCGCCCTCAGCCCGCCTCATCCTACAGGATTTTGATGTGCACAAACAAACGCGGGGATCAAAAAGCGAGACCAGTCGTTAAAACAAATAAAAACAAACGACAGCTAAAGAGGCGATTTAAAGTCATCGAATGATCAACGTTCGATCACAAAGAAATATCGTGAAATTGACGTCAAACAATGATCTTGCGAGAAGAAATCCGACGAGTAAACCCACGATCGCTGATTTAATGAATACATTTTACAGGGCAGCAGTACAACGAACAGCGGAAAGCGCATAATGACTTCCGTTCGTCGGACAACGAGAAACATCGAAAATAAAACGACACGCCGATATCAACGGACTTGGAATCGCGATGATTGGAAGATTCGATAATAACACATTGTTTAAAAGCAGTGAAAGTATTTCAATATAAATGTAAAAATTCTGAGAACATATTAAAAAGAGAGGCCAAAAATTTTTTAGAATGATATGATACCCCAAGTATTTATTTTAATAGACAACGTTTTTCAACTACTATTTTACTAGACTTAGCTACATAAACGCTAATTCAGGAAATCTGTGTACGTTTTACGATTTAAGGGACTTTGATAAACGGATATGGGAAGTGCGGTCGACATAGCGCAAGTGCCCCACCGTTCATCGGCTCGCGATTCTAATTTTGATATATCCTGCGGGTTTCCTGCGCAAGCACCGACCGGAACCGGCCCACTCTCCACTGGTAATAAATAAACCCGGGTTTCCAGCGTCGTCGCTCATGAGCTTATAAACAACTGGTAAATCTAGTACGAATATCTGCTCAAAGCTCTTTAGTACGTATGCGCCACAAAAACAGGTTAAAAATTTACAGGGCATGTGAAGAAACATGGTTGGTATATGTTTTCTGCCACACCAGCAAATATGTGGATGGACACTAATTACGATTCCGATTTCATTACAATGAGATTTCCGTATAAACACTAGAGCCAACACAATAAACCTATTACTAAGCTGGACTCGCACAATGAGGGACTAACACCATCAATCACCCATTCACAACTCCGACGTTATTGTCTATTCGTGTGAGCTGTGAATGATAACAATACAGTCTACTAACAAAAACAAACCGCCTCATATCGCCACCGATACACACAGTATATTTACATACCATACACACTATAAACACGCGCTCAGGCGGCTACTTCGTCAGTCGACAAACACATTTATCACAAACTTTTACTGTAAATTAATAACGTAAAATTAAGTTGTTTACAATAATTCTATTTGTGCTAACTTCGACGGTCTTAAACATATTAGAGAAGAACATTGGTTCAAATTAGAAGCCTAGTTTAGACGATGTGAACGGTTAAATTCACGAAAGAAGTAGCATTGTTTGTAGATCGAACTTGTGAGATAGGGCAAAAATTTCACATTGAACTCGTCAGTAATCAGTTCACATCCTCTTTAGATGCGCGTACTAAATGTGCAAGTTAACACCTATTGTTTCCGTCGATGAGTACTCTTTCCATTCACTACACCTAACGAGCCCATTGACTGTTTCTAGGAACTACTTCGATTGTTTAGTTCTCAGGACGGCACCTTTGGCCACTGCAACTTGGAATATCTGCATCCAAGAGTTTCTTCGAAATAACACCATGGATTTTATTTACCGCCTTCAAAGTTAAGGAAAATTATAGGGGAAACAATAATGAAAATGCAACGCAAATGTCTGTGATTTCATGCAACAACTCATAAGCTACATGCAAGGATGAGCACAGGCGTAAATTATGGCATGAAGTCAGTCACAGTCCAGAAGCTCGTCATGGGAAAACGAGTCTAGATGTGACTGCAGACTGTAATGAAGTTCCTTTTACACGCTTTATATTAGCTTCACTTGTATGTTTGTATGGTTGTTTGTAACCGACTCCTTATAGCGCGATTTTGACCCACTTTAAACGACCAGATTTCATTCAAACTTTGCACACCTGTCAAGGACCGATGACAACGCAATAATTTCATAAATTTGTGCCATTATCCTTGCCAGGGTTACCAGGACAGCAAAAAAACTGTCTTCGAAAACTACGCTGACATACGTCACAAACAACGCTGACATACGACACGAACTACGCTGACATACGTCACAAACTACGCTGACATACGTCACAAACTACGCTGACATACGTCACAAACTACGCTGACATACGTCTCAAAATTCGAAACACCCTAAAAAATAGTAAATAAATAATAGTTTAAAAGAATGTTCCCATATTAATTAACATTAAGCAATTCGCTAAGTTCATACATATATTTCTCTATTCAAAAGCAGTTGTTAAACAAGATGATCATTAATAACACTGAGTATATTAACAAGCTTGAAACAATCCTTACACCTACACTATAAGACATCAATAGAACAAAAACAAAGATAATCATTGCAAAGATAATTGAAGCGGACCTGTTCATTAGCTGAGAAAAAACGATAAAAAGTATTGACGTTCACGAACACGACACAAAAACATTCGGAGAACAAGTTAGCTGCTGTAAATGCAAACCATAGCACGACTGTCGCAAGATAATGTTGGAGACCGCACTCATTAGCGATTAAGATTGTAACATATTAAAAAGTTAAAAACAATAACATCCGTGATATTGAACGGCGGAACATTAATTCATGACCATAATATAAAAGACAACGTATAAGGAGTCGTGACTGCAGACCGAAAGAAGACAAAACTCGGCAGGGGGTGATACTGATATCCCGACGTTTAATTGGACAGGCGACCTTTTACGGCAGATTTTCTTCAAAGCAACTAAGACTCACGATCTCGGCTGTCGTCGCCTGATGTCGCGAGACAGGAAGCTGGGGCAAGGGGCGCGGGGGCACGCTACACGATATCCCTTTTACGCGGACCAATTAATGGACCCCGTCGGACCGGATGTGCGTATACACATGCATTAGCACCTCCACCCTTCACTAATCTTTTTATGAGAACTAAAAAACGTCTTGAGAAAATATACAGCACCGCGAAATCTTAGGTGTCAAGAATATTTTATTGTCAATAATATGGTCAAATACGCGGCGGAGACGTGACTTCATTGACCGGATTTCACACCATAGGCAATCGTCCTTGGTTGAGCTACCTAACTCCTGAGCCGCCTTTGGTACAGGACAATAAAACTTGCTAAGCATACAATTACATCCAAAAGTGGAGGACACGAGAGTAATTGTATTCAATGCGCGTTCCATATGGGCACGGTACGTCCAGACGGAACGTTTCTTCATGAGAGCTCCATTTATTTTTGAAACGTAACGCATTTCAGTGTCGCCAAATCTGTCCAACTATTTACAGCTGGAGTAAATCCACGTGTCGGAATTCTGACATTGTTGTGAGCCTAAAATAAGTCAGCTTGTGGGAATCCACAAATACCAAAATATTGAAAACATTGATGCAATGAAATGAGTGAGCTGAGTTATTTTGGAGAAACGTAAATTCCTCTTTCTCTGCTCAAGGACTTTTACTCAATGAATTGAAATGACTAACGATAATTTTTCACATAAATAGGGTAGGGGATTATTTTTGGTTTAAAAATAACTTAGGCATTTTATAATATCCTGAATTATCAAATAAAATTCTGGCGTCCCCGAAATAGTATCAGGACCTGTTTTGATAAAATCAGAATATAAGAAGTATTTTTATGTGTCCAATCAAGAAAGTCAGGAAAGACTTAGGTAGTTACAGTAACTTCAATGACGTTACGACAGTAACACAGTGTAACAAGAAATCAAACTCGATGTGTCTTAAGATCTAGCATCATCTTTCTAACTGTCCGAGCCCTGGCGACTTCAACAGTGCTTGTACTTGGTTTATTTGGAATGAATTATTTGAGTTTTTTGGCTTTAAGAATAGATAGAAGAGAAATTTGTTTGGGTAATTTAGAGTTCAAATCCCCAGAGTCGAGTAGGAGCGGTTTTAGAGAGCTTCAATGAGCTAGATGAAATCATAATAACAACTAAAGGAAACACTTTGTTCTATTATTAGTTATTCCTGAAAGAAGCCGGAAGCACGCCCGTGCCGCCAATTACAAAAGCCAAGGTATGGCAGACGTCTGTTACCTACTTCCGTTTTGGCTTGTACCGGTAACCACCCCTAGCGAGGGCTGTTCCGGAAGGGACACATATTAATAAGTGCTTAAAAGTCAACCGCACTTTTGTTCTGAATCCGTACACTTCCTGTTTTTTTTTTCGAAATAGCTAAGCATACAATAATATTGTTTATTTAGAACAAGAACTTACTAGTGACTATTTTTCCAGACCCATGCTTAAAATCAACTATAAAAATCCGATTTGAATCGGTATACTCATACGAATAAAATCCCTGAATATTATTCTTAGCCACTGTCGAATATGAATACTGAACCTTTGAGAGGGATCGTGTGATGCTGCGCGAGCGCTACGATCGCGAGCTCATAGCCCATTACCGGCCGATCGTATAAACTTCGAACATAATTTATCGCTTCCTCTCTGTGTTTTTCACTCGGCAACAATGCTCGCCTCTCCAAGTGTGAAGTTAATGGCTTTACGACGTGTCGAGGTGTAATTTGCTTTAACGAGTTTGTGGATACAGTATGATAGCAGTACACATTATCATCACTGCAGTGTTAGAATGCCTAGGTATTAATAGGATCCTAGGATCATTTTCATTGCAAACCGCAAAAACCTAACATCCTCCAACAGTTGTTGTAAAGCACCCCGCAGTTTTAAATGCAACGAAACAATGCTCAAAAAAGAAATCTAATTAAGAATCCAAGAGCCAAGAGAAACAGCGGGATCCCGAGTCATTTCTTAGCGAGGTCGCCTCGTGAGAAACTGTCTCACAATTTCTTTCACTTGTCGCAACACACCACTTGACTAATGGCAGTTAGCGTCGACGTTGAAACTCCGTGAGAATCATTTGACGGCGGCAGATAATGAAGCCAGCATAAAGTTTAATGATATATTTGCAAGTAGCAACTTAATCTAGCTAGAAGCTGGGCAGTTGAATGTTCTTTAAATGATTTACTTCCAGCAAGACAATATATCTCGGAGTCTAGAGTTTAACGTAATTTTACGCTCTGAATTAAATTTTACTAGACATAATTTCCATCAAAAACAATGGTGAGAAATATATCTGTAGGATGTGTATAATGAGACATGACTGGATAATTACTAGGCGAAGGAAATGATTATTTAAATCGAGTAGATGGCATTCATAAAACTGGATGTCGTAATAAGGAAAAGGGAACAAATTGTAAGCTTAATGGAATTGGTATAATGAATTACGGAAGTTGAGGGGTCCTAACACGGGCTCGGCCACAATAATCGGATTTATTACATTCAGTACAAACAAGATGTTGTTCAGTGTATTGACAGAGCTCGTACTTGTCATCTCTAATGGGATAATGCAACGCCGCAGTGCTGGGAGGAGAGAGGGTGTGTCCATTTAATTTCCGCTGACCATCATGCAGGGCTTTCAAAGCTCGATAATTTATATTATGAAATTACAGTGTCTTTCGAGCGAGTATAATGGAAATTAATATTTCCATTATACTCGCTCGAAAGACACTGTAATTACTTATTAATACAAACCTAAGAAATTTTATTCTGAATTTGATTCTTAATGATCCATAGTATAAGGAGAGTATTCTCAACTCAACCCAGCAAGATGCTCTTAACTAGCGGTAGATACAGAAAGAAGCAAGACCGCTAGTTAATTATGCGACAACATGCTCTATAAAAATTCTTGTCAAAGATAAGACACTTGATAATTCTCTTAGATAAGACGGTGCCGTCGATCAGCTTCCTGTTCAATTGAGACTTAATTACAGAGCCGATCTCACTACAGCATCATATAAAATAAGATTATCTTCCTTCATAATTGTAGTAGACGTTATTTCCGTAATAAACATTTCTTGCACCTGTTTATCGTAACAAAAAGTGTTCGCCACAAGCGACCAGTTAGAAACGTATGTAGTAATATCGTCGTAATGGGATGAAATGAAGGAGTGTTCCGAGCGAGGCGTGTCAATTTAATATCCGCTGGTGGGCTCATGATGGATGGCTGTTTTATTAGCCCCCGGACGGAGTTTACGTGCTTACACGACACATCAATCGATATTATCAAGAAAGCCGCCAGTGTTCTAGCTTTCATACATTCGAAAGCTCACTTCCAAACACAAATTGGAGATTTATGGGATCGAAAAATCTTCAACCTCGATCGAAATGTTTAATTGACGTCCATAGAAGGGAAATCGCGAAACGGTGTCATACCGAAACCGATCGATATCACGCGCAAACAATAGGGGCTCATCAATTTGAAACCGACGTGAGTGGCGAGAAAAAATTGGCGAGAATCAACTCCAGGTAGAGTTTGCTTAGCGCCTTATTAAACGGTCTATTGTGTTGCAACGGCGCCTACTCTGACCATTTTTTGCAGACAATTTATAAACAAAAACGGAACGCATCTGTCGCGTTGAGGTACCCCGCTTTAGCCTTGAATATATAACATCAACTATTTAAGGATCGATTGCTATAAAGAAGTCCAAACAATATCAACACTGGCTATGTTCGCAAGTATAGTTAGCAATTTTAATTTAATAGAAAACGACATTATATACAATTTCCCTAGAGTCACAGAACTATCTATTCCGGACGTATCTAAATGTTCATGATAAGTAAGTATTTAATTACAGGAAAGCTATTAGAGGCGAGTTCTAGTCGGTACACATAGATAAGCAGTATGAATGAACACTATTTAAATATAAATATTCATTTAAACATGTATTTCTGCTAGATTGCGTTTAGAACAATTGTTGCTTAAGCTAATTGTGCTAGATACAAGAAAACACGATGGCGTAGTACACCTACAAATATTAAAAGTACGTGGGCATCCCACCTACAGGCCGGCCCACAACCTTATTTTTCGTTCAATAAGCCTAAAGCCTACGTGTCACCTTTGCTAATGCTCGATAACCTAGCATTAGTAGTGAATGAAAGAAAAATTCGTAACGACTTACCGTATATGTCAAACTATGTCTACCGTTGGCGGCTTTCCCGAAGGCTGGTTTTCTTATAGTATTAGCGTCCAGAGTCTCACTGCGGAAAGTGCATCGCAACAGAAACAAGCAGGAAAGCTATTTTCAGTTTTCACTTAAAAGTCAACTGTCAATCAAACTTTAACACAGACAAACACGTACGATTTGAAAACGTCAAAATGTTCGCACTCGCATGCGCTCGCGTATTAAGCGCGTTCATCGAGGGCGCGCGGCGCGACTGAGCGTGAGCGGCGAGAGCGCGGCACGCGCCGGTGGGGGCTTCATTCACAAATCGAGTGGCGGGGACCGGAGCGCGGGGGCTTGACCCATAGGCTCATTCATGCGATTACCAAGTCGGTGTGGTGACCTGCGGCCTAGCGCTACGTGCATCGCCCGATCTACCACTCCGAACTTGTGAGTAACTATTACAACCAACTCATTGTAATGCAAAGAAAACCATGCCAGCTTCCTTTCCTGTTCTTGCCGAAACACCGGTTTGTGGAACCGCATAATGTAAGTAGCAATTTGGAGAATTTTATTGCACACAACAATGAATACACAATAAAAGTCTTTGGCAATACGACCGGTCATACGTGTGGGCAATTGCGACAGCGACCTGACACAATTAATGCGACTGCAGAACCGGCGAAAGTCAGGAGAAATTCGAGAGTCGTATTGGTATTATGGAGGACATCTGTGCATAATTCAGATAACGCTGAATTAAAGACATGCGTACCCGATGCCTCGCGATAGACTCCATAAAGATCGACATTGCGGGTATTCGCTTCATAATAAATGACGACAATTTTATCGTTGTATCACGATTAAAACCGCTACGTATAAAACGGTGACTTGAAATCAGATCCCGTTGCGCCACCGACGGATTTACAGCAATAATAGCTTTGGAAGCAAGAAAATGACAAGCAACAGTGCCGGTGAAAGGCTCTAAGTACAGGCACAAGTGGTTTATGTAACAAAGTGCCTGCATCGCACGTGCCCTGCGTTGCTTCACTTTATTGCGATGCTTATTGCTTTTTATTCGCTGAAGACGACATTAACATTCACACGGCGTGTGATGATCTCAGAATATTCGGCGTAGAGCTTTAGTCAAAAATAACAATGTTACATGGTCTTCGAGGCTCATAATTTTGCGCTGTCTTGGTTGCACGACAGCAACAGCAGTTTTTATCGCATCCTACCAATGAATACGTGATCGTTTTATTTCAGCCTTGACCTTTCGTTTTTTCGCCAGTCCTGGTTAATACAAATGTAAATAGCGGCTCTTAAACCACGCGAGAGACTGCTCGTCGCCCTCGCAACTGTTACTACGTAAACTAGGGAATGACCTATGGTGAGACACGTAATTTGATTCGTCATTTGAATTTGACGCATGATGACGTGTCAGCAAAGAACTCAGCACGTGAGTAAGAAGAACTAATTCAAGATAATCCCATGGCAAATTGAAAAACTCTGTGAGAATGACTGCTAATAATCACTGTGTCTGCTAGTAATCTTCGTAGACTGGTGACGGAAACAGGATTAGACATGCACATATACGATAACCTAGCCAGAACATTATCGCAAACTTTGAATAACAGCGAGGACATTTAGCTCAAGTGGTATTCCTAGTCAATTTTCCTTTAAAAGGCTAAGCATCGAGTTTGAAAAGTGGAAAAAGAAAACTTCTAACACATACCAAGCTCACAAATTAGCTAATTACATTTAAATAAACAGCACACGGCGTCAGGCTGCAACGCAACTTTATGGACTTGGCAATAACTGGTTGTAGTAATGTCGCCTAATTAACGGGATAGGTGTCTAGATGTAGCTTTCATAGGAGGCCGCCCTTATCGCTTTCTAAATCGGTAGCTAATAAAGTCTTCCAAGTGATATACTGAACACAAGCTCTTATAAATTTGTTAAGTAATACTCAGTACAACCATTTTGCGAGTTTCTTGGATTGCACTGCATATAATTTTAATTATATTACATTAAAAACCTGTTTGGAAATGCAAGAACTCCGATGAGCAGAGAAAATTGAGAAATAATTATAATTGTAAACTTGTATAATTACTTCGTTAAGCATGTATGTCTGTGTTAATAACGATATCTCTTTTAAACAGGTTCCTATAAAGCAGCTTTGATTGATTGGAGTATATTATAAGTAATTTATTGAATGAGAGGGTTTTCACAAGAACAGAGAAACTAACAAACTCAAAAAATAACACCTAACAAAGCCACAGCAACATATTCCAAATGTACATCAATTTAAGTAGTAATGCAAGACTTCGCCACAATGATTGATTGAAAGTGTTTCCTCAAAGCCACACAACAATAGTAATGAAAAATTCATGAAATTAGTTATCTCGGCTACGAAAAGTGCATTTTTGGGTGGATAGTGAAAGAGGGACGAGGGCAAGACACTTTTGGCAAACACATTAATATCAACACGGTGTCATCATCAATCCGGATTTTAGGATTACAATGGCACCAGGAAGACATGTGACATCTACCAACCCGCACTGAGTCCGTGTTTGCAGGCTGATTATGCATGGCCCCAGGATAGCTCCTAGGGAGAGGCCTTTGATAAAATCAACAGAGGAACGTTCTGAAGCACGCAAACACAATGTTTTCGGTATTTTAATTAACACTTCAAATTGCAAGACAGTTACTTTGTCACTTTCTAATCAATTTAATTTTGGGCTTGTTTTCTTATGACCAGGCAATATTGTACTGTTATGAAATTGACTAGTGTTACGAAAAATTCATATATGAATCAGTTTTGGGAGTCCTAAATTATGCTTTGTAAGTACTCACAGAATACCAAACACCCAATTTGAATCGGACTAATGTTGAGATATCAAATATTCAGAAAATCTATCAATGGACGATGAATAGATGACTGATAAGAGTTGTTATCTTTATGAGAATCGTAAACTATTAAGATTTTGATTGGAACTGAAACAAAGACAACATAATATGGAATTGTAAACGAAACCATTAGAAGAAGTAAGAGCACCATTAGCAAATACGTAACTATATTTTTTCCTACCTGCACTCTAATTGCGAAACGCACAATTTATCAGAATCTGAATGGGATTGAAGATTATTTCTAATCCATTGCGTCATTTGTTCGAATAAATTGTCGGCTCAGCAACGTAAATAACGCAATGAATGTTGTTTAACTATGAATATTAAACCAATTCCTACCGATAAAAAGTTCCGCGACTACCCCTCTGTATAGAACATGGAATCAAACTATTCGCGTGTAATTTTGGCTCCCGACCTGACCCATCGCGTCGTATCGTTTCCCATCGCCTGCCCGTGCTATTAGCGTTCTTTCTGACTATTCATTCATTCATCATTCGGTCGGCTCCTAAGGGCCGTAGCGTGGTATTAAATAGCCTATAATCTTTCTTAATAATTGGTCTATGAAATGCAAAAAGTTTTCTCAAATCCGACAGGTAGTTCCAGACATTACTTCCTACAACCAACCTCATAAAGTTACCAACTTTACGTCTTTATACTATAAGTTTAGATTTAGATTATAAGGAAGCAACAAAGGCTAACGGTTCGAAAGCGTTGGCAAGCAAACGAGAGGTCTTAGGGTCAATTGATATCCATTTAACTAACTTTGTTGATCCTGATCGTAGGCCGATCTCATTTAGCTCGGTTAGAAAGAAATATATGTTCAAAATTTGATACTAGAAAATAATGGGAGTAAGTATGTGACCCAAAACATTAACAGCAATCATTGTATTTTCGGAAAACACCGACGACGGCTTAATCTTCTCTACATCTCAATTGTACGTCTCACATTTTCCCGCCAGTGACAGCATCAACAGGAGGGTAGGTCGATTACTCACATTGCTTCCTGTTGTCAATTAATGCAATGACCGGTACCACAGAGCTTGTATACAGTTATAACACCAATCCTCGCCGTGCAGGGAGTAATGTAACACTGTCTCTACTTGCTCGCTAACGACAACCAATTACGTAGTAAGTGCATTCATGGGTATTACGTGCACAAAACCTAGGTACATTAACTTGATTGCCGATAAGGCAAGTATAACAGAAAAGCTTGGGTCTAGGGAGATCTTGACTCTTGAAAATTAAAAGAACTCACACTTTTATGGCCTAGAGTATGGGACAAGAAGATTGATAAACAGATAGTGGTCGCTTGAAGAAACTAACTTACTACTCATAACCATAACATTCCCTGTATATTTTCAAAGAGGGTTTTACTCCAAGCTTCGAAAGATATTATCAATCAATTTTGTTGAAGCTCTTGTCTTATGATTCGATGATAAACAATTAGATCGGTGGTCGGCCAGCAATGGTAGAGGATGGACTGAGGAAATCAGAAGAATGAAAGGGCAGGATGTAAGCTAACCGGAGTTTCCTCGCGTTTTTAACCGACTTCAAAAAAAGGAGGAGGTTATCAATTTGACTGTATTTTTTTAGGGTTCCGTTGCCAAATGGCAAAAAACGGAACCCTTATAGATTCGCCATGTCTGTCTGTCTGTCTGTCTGTCTGTCCGAGTATGTCGCAGCCACTTTTCTCCGAAACTATAAGAGCTGTGCTATTGAAACTTGGTAAGTAGATGTATTCAGTGAACCGCATTAAGATTTTCACACAAAAATAGAAAAAAAACAATAATATTTGGGGTTCCCCATACATAGAACTGAAACTCAAAATTTTTTTTTTTCATCAAACCCTTACGTGTGGGGTATCTATGGATAGGTCTTCAAAAATGATATTGAGGTTTCTAATATCATTTTTTTTTTAAACAATAATATTTGGGGTTCCCCATACATAGAACTGAAACACAAAAAAAAAAAATTCATCAAACCCTTACGTGTGGGGTATCTATGGATAGGTCTTCAAAAATGAAATTGAGGTTTCTAATATCATTTTTTTCTAAATTGAATAGTTTGCGCGAGAGACACTTCCAAAGTGGTAAAATGTGTGTCACCCCCCCCCCCCCGTAACTTCTAAAATAAGGGAATGATAAAACTAAAAAAAATATATGATGTACATTACCATGAAAACTACCAACGAAAATTGGTTTGAACGAGATCTAGTTAGTAGTTTTTTTTTAATACGTCATAAATCGTAAACCACAATTTACCTTTCATTCAGTCAACACAAATATAAAAATTAAAAACTTTTTTACAAAAAAAAAAACAACCGACTTCCTTAAAAACACTACAAAGTAAAAAATAACTTTAATTTCGGAAGTCGGTGTCTTAGGATCTGTATTTATGGTTTTTTTGCCACCGACTTCCGAAATTAAAGTTATTTTTCACTTTGTAGTGTTTTTAAGGAAGTCGGTTGTTTTTTTTTTGTAAAAAAGTTTTTATTTTTAAATTTTTAGTTGTGGTATCCACCCGCACTAATTCCAAACAAACAATGCATATTTATGCGATAGCAGAAATCGCGGTTGATTTGCTCTCATTTTTTAAAGAGTTCCAGTGTCTATCTCTGGAACTCATCATCAGATCTATATGAGATTTATATGGGACCATTTCGGAATAAACCCCTTTCAAACAAAAAAATAATTTTGCAAATCCGTCTATATATGACGGAGTTATGGCCGAACATACATAAAAAAAATAAAAAAATATATAAACATCCGAATTGAGAACCTCCTCCTTTTTGAAGTCGGTTAAAAAAAAAAAACATTTCATTTCATAAACGATGATGACGAATGATGATGATGATGACCTGCAGGTTTGTACGGAACCCTCGGTGCGCGAGTCCGACTCGCACTTGGCCGGTTTTTAGGGTTCCGTTGCCAAATGGCAAAAAACGGAACCCTTATTTATGTTTGTTACCTCATAGCTTTTGACTGGGTGAACCGATTTTGATGATTCTTTTTTTATTTGAAAGCTGGTGCTTCGCGAATGGTCCTATTTTTAACCGACTTCAAAAAGGAGGAGGTTCTCAATTCGGATGTTTATGTTTTTTTTTTTTTTTTTTATGTATGTTCGGCCATAACTCCGTCATATATAAACGGATTTGCAAAATTCTTTTTTTGTTCGAAAGGGGTTTATTCCGAAATGGTCCCATATAAATTTCATATAGATCTGATGATGAGGTCCAGAGACAGACACCGGAACTCTTTAAAAAATGACAGCAAATTAACCGCGATTTCTGCTATCGCTTAAATATGCATTGTTTGTTTGGAATTAGTGCGGGGTGGATACCACAACTAAAAATTAAAAAATTAAAACTTTTTTACAAAAAAAAAAACAACCGACTTCCTTAAAAACACTACGTTTTTAAGGAAGTCGGTTGTTTTTTTTTTTTGTAAAAAAGTTTTTATAATATTTTAATTTGGTTCTATTCGGGCAATGGGGTCCATGTGAAAACCATTTAAGTCTTTAATTTGCATTAAGTATTTGCGCGACAAATGAACGAATAACGCGATTAGATTAGTGCGGGGTATTTACCATAACTAAAAAGTTAAAAATAAAAACTTTTTACCAAAAAATAACAACCGACTTCCTTAAAAAACACTACAAGGTAAAAAATAATTTTAATTTCGGAAGTCGGTGGCAAAAAAACCTTAAATACAGATCCTAAAACACCGAATTCCGAAATTAAAGTTATTTTTGACTTTGTAATTATTTTTTAAGGAAGTCGGTTGTTATTTTTTTGTTATGATTTATTAGTAAAAGTTTTCTACATAGGAAATTAAGATGGGTCACTCTAAAATTTTACGTTAGTTATACTAAAATCCAGGTGGGATGATTAGACTTTTGAGAATGGGTAAATAATCTGTTAGAAAACCCGTATCGTCTTATTTTGTGCACTTGCACTATGAGACGAATTTCGGATTTTACGTCGTTTTAGCCATTAGTTAATAATTTGGTCAAAAATTACCAAGTGATGAATTGATGATAGATTAGCAGTTACTATAAACCTACCATACCGAGAAGTCAAACAACATAAACAAACCTGCGAAAACTAATATACTAAGTAGTTTCATATGACAAAAACAATGTAGATACATTATATCCACCCAACCCAATTAGCGAAATGTATCGCTTTCAAATTAGCGAGAATTATGAACAGGAACTCACGAGTTCATGACTCACTTCATTGAACTCAGCGGGAATCAGAACCGCTGGATATGAATGACATCGGTTGAATGAATGATATCAAGGCTCCAGAGAGTGAATTCAAACATACATTAAGTAGATTTCCATGTCATTTCAAAGCGAAATTTTGCAGTAACAGACGGTTTACTTCCTCGTTTTCTGTTTGGTTTCCATTTCCACAAAAGAAATTGCGGAAACATTGCAATATCGGCCAACTATTTTCTGTTGCCATTTCTTTTTATCTATACTAATATTTTAAAGCTGAAGAGTTTGTTTGTTTGTTTGGTTGGACGCGGTAATCTCAGGAACTACCTACTAGTCCGAATTAAAAAAATATGTTTGTGTTGGGTAGCCTATTTATTGAGCAAGGCTATATAACATCATGCTACAGTCATAAGAAGCGGAGTAGCAACGAAAAATGGACGAAAACTGGCAGACAATTCGATACGACGTGGACGGGAAGGGTCAGGGGAGCAAAAATTTGACGCGGTCGAAGTCGCGGGCAGAAGCTAGTTTCAGATAAAACATAACCGGGTTACGTGTTACCATAAAGAAGGCATAAAACAAGATAATGCTACTATTATGTAAGTTAGATGGAATTAAATGCAGCTTACACCCACGCACTTGTACAATCTTTCGTATTATATTCTAGCATTATGTGATCAGCACCATAACTGCGAAACACACAATTAATCAAAATCTGAATCATTTTGAAGGTTATTGCTAATTCATTACTACATATGTTTGAAACATATGTCTGCTCAACAACGTAAATAACGCAATGAACGATTTTGTACCGTCAAAATGACAGCCATTTCTACTGTCAGTGAGTTACGCAATTACCCCGTTTGCCTATGAAACGTCGATCGCTGAATATTTTAACCGCGGCGCCTTCGATTTTACATTCATATTGCTACTGTTTCTCCGGACGCGCCCCTGTTTACTCGGAACTCGAGACCTAGTAGAACGTAGCATTTTGATATATCCTGCAGCCCGGACATTCATATTGAATATTTGAGCCGTCGTCAGTTCTTTGAAGTCGTCAATTACCGACGTAATTTTGACATCGTCTGTCTCAATCGCATGTCTGACGTTCATAGCTCTTCAATTTATGGACCATGCTTTTGACATTGAAAAGTTCGAGCACTAAGTTTACCTTAGCAAAAGGTGCCAATATTTCTAAAGGTAAGGGAAAGTTAGACGGCAAAATTTTAAAAAGATTGCGCCGAAATATAAAATAGCCTTAAATGTAGGTTCTTACCTGTGCAACATAGTGCTATATAGTCGTTCGCCGTAGCAGCTCCTTGCGGCAGGCTCCATGCTATCTTGAACTGGTTCCCTTCCACCGCCCAGCTTAGTGTCGCACTCTCATTGGCACCATATAAGTCCTTCTTCTCGTCTACCTCGCTACTCAATGTCTCTTTGTCTATGGCATCTATGGCACTGTCTTCTTTGGATGTGTTGGCACTTGGTTCTTCGGTATCTACCGTCATTGGACATTCTTCGGCATTATCCACCACAGGTTCGTCGTTGTCGACCACTACTTCGCCGTTTTCAACCACCGCATTTTCATTTTCTACCACTTTTTCGTCGTTTTCGTCAGTCCGTTTTTCGTCTTCCATAGGACAATCCACGTCATGTTCCTCAGACATGACTTCTCAATCACACGATTTAATTACACATTGTTTTTGTTTAATTGACTAGTTTTGTTATTCGGGAAAAAAGACTACAATATGTAAGGAACGAAAAAGAACTAACAAATGTGCGGAGGTTTGCTATAATTCGTGTCCAATGAGCTCACATAATACACTACGAAGCAAAAATAAAAATGACGAGACAGGAAAGAAAAATCGCGAGAATAGCCAAACAAACTTCTGAAAGTTACAAGATGCAGGAGCAAGAATGTAAGGGTAGTTAGTGAGAAGGCACACTGAGACTGACACGCTGGGGGGTGTGAGGGGGTAGCGAGACGAGTGCGGGGCGGGGGCGGGTGGCGACGTCGCGACGCCAGCCCGGCCGGCGCCGCCACCGCCGTCGACCTACTGCCCACTAATACGTCCTATTCAAGTCTCAGCAAATCACTACAAGTGTTATGATTACTGATACTGTTATGATAAGGATTCTCACACAGATTTTCCAATTATATCAGTTATCATCATACAAGAGACAGATTTGCTTATGAGACCAATATTGTATTTTTGGAGGTGAATATATGCCAAATGGTAATTGTAGAAAATAACATAATATTCAGTGGTATCTCATGCCAGTAGTAAGAAGCCACTTTTGGAAAAAAAAATTGAAATAATAGTGAATGTTCTACATTAATGTTTATTGTAAATTTTGATCGAAGGATTGATTGAATGTGTAACCAACTTACACATAAAATATGATTACAAGGTAATAATTTCCATATTAAACCATACAACATAGCGTGAGCAGATGCAATAATGTATGATAATATGAGATAATGTAGAGTAACAGAGATGTTATCAAAACAAGAATATGCATAAACAAGCGGGTGTTTATATTGTTAAAATCCTAATTATTTATCACAGTTCTTATTCAAATGAATTCTAATTTTGTATCAAATCAATGTAAATAATATTGTCATGACAGTTATTAATCTTTAAGCAATTTAATTTTTGTGTTTACATATATTATATCAAGTACAGATTTCATTACAGACTGAGTATCACTGAACTATAGTGAGAACCACAACCAACTATTTGTTGGTTGCGGGTTGGTACCATGAGAAATGCTGAAAGAACTTTCGAGTTGAGCACAAAAAAGTCCATGTCTATCAAATAATGTCTCGTCCTGCAATAGATTCAACGATATTATCACAAAGCAAGGTATAGAAAGCTAATAAATAAAAATAATGCAACCAAAATAAATAGGAATAAATTTAGCATATTAGTTGTTGTTATTAAATGTTTATGTAAACTTATCACTTGTAAACGTATTTATTGTTTAAAATTTGTGAATTATTTTAATGCATCGTTATTTCTTTACTTTTTTCTATAAATCAATATCTATGCAATAAAAACAATATCCGCCACACAGATACTAAGAGACGCGAGAGAAGAAAAATGATATAACACCACTACATACACTTATCGCAAAAATATTTAGAGTTTTTCACACAAAATTCACCGTCGGTAATTTTTTCTATGAGATTTTCGAAAAAAATTGGCTTTTCTCCAATGCAGGCGATTCTTTCCGCAGCGGATGACATTGACATTTGATTTGTTTAGAAATTGAATACGGATCTTCCAGAAAAAAAATATAATTTACAAGGCTTTCGAGATTTGTTATCAATTACAACACGATCCATAAAATAAAATATTTTTTTCATTCGTGATACCGAAAACAAAATGATTTTCACTTTGTTTCGAGTGCCGAGTAACAAAATGAGTGGTCGTGCAGCTATAGGTCTACAGATTACTGAACGAAAAACTGACTGTCAAGATAAACGTTTCAAAACAGACCTGTGGTAACTTAAAATTTTAAGCCTTGATTTTATTACTTTCAGCCGAAAACACTAATTACTAACGCTTGTGAAACAGAGATAAAAATAATCTCAATGTTTAAAGTGCTAATTTAACTTATTGTGAAAAAGCGACCGCTGCGTTACTTCACAAGTTTATTATATTCTGTGGTCTGTTTGAATTTGAAAACATAACTGTGTGCCGTGCTCTGCGTGTTGAAATTTTAAAATAATAAATTAAATTGAAATATGGCATCATATGCACATTCGGATTCAGAATCAAACGTCAGCGGTTTCTACCGTTACAGTAATAAAGATGTGAAGTATTTGTACGTCTCCATGATAGAGGTAAAATAATTAAAACATTAACTAGATTTATCTATAATTTCCCTTAAGACAGCTGGTTTTAATTTAGTGAATATCTTTGTAATGGTATTTGCATACATTCATCATCATCTCAGCCTGGAATCATCCACTGCTGGTATAGGCCTCCCCCTTTTTCCGCCATACATCTCGGTCCCGTGCGTCTCTCATCCACACGTTTCCCGCGATCCTGACGATATCATCAACCCAACGCGCTTATGGACGGCCTTGGATTCTTTGGCCTAATCTATCATTTACATACATTATGTTATCTATTTACAGAACATGGAATCAATAAACCAGGACATATTACAAGTTGAAAAGAATCTAAAGAACTTGATACAAGTAGCGGGTCCATTGGAGGGTCAACTGTCTGAGCTGCTACAATCACTGCCGAAACCCAGCGATATGCTTCCCATGGAAACTGATTGAAAATGACACCATTTATAGTAAAGGAGTAAAATCACAATACGGGAAAAGTAGAAAGTAAGAAGACTTCTCCAACAAGCATCTGTTCTAAAATGAAGACTGAATCATACACACACTTAGGATAAGCTTCTTTAAAATTGTAAACTTAATTAATTAACTATGTACCTATTCTGCATGTATAGATAAGGAACTTCATAAATGTGAATAGAGATACTTACTGTATTTTAAATAAAAAGTTCTTACAAAAATTATTATTTCTTTCGTAATACATTCTGCATATTACAATGCCATTTGTACAATGCAGCGCAAATGGTGTATTCCTTACCTAGTTAGAGGAATATCATGAAAAAGTGACCTCAGTAATTTCCTCACACTTGTGAGGAACACAACACACACACACACATTTCTCCCATACTTATGGTACCTAGTGTAATGAATTTATAAACTTTTTGGACAAAGTAAAATCTTCAATAGCAGTGAAATCTGTGCATGCTGTCTTTAAAAAATAAACTGTCATCAAGACATTTATAGATCAAGTTTCATGAGAAACCTCAAAAAAAAATTTGCGATTTATAAATAAGTTACCTTTGCTAAACTGTAGTAAAAATGCCAGAAGAGATCACAGTGAGTACGAGGGCAAAATCGCCGAGTCGCACTGAGGCCATTACCAAAGCTCTAATCAACCGGCCTATTTATAGCAATGGTGTTCTTATAGGCTAGTACAAAGACTACTACTTATAGTATACTTCACTCAATTATAATAGTGCTCACTAGTTCCAATAGCCATCTTATAATTGTTTACTGGAAAGTTAATCAAGTAAAAAGGGTCACCAGCCATAAGGAGCATGCTCTCATCAGTTCTATACTGTATGAACTAGTCTGTATTGTCCCACTGCACACATTTCTTTATTTTGCTAGTGCTGGCCAATCCACTCGGTAGGAGTCTAACTTGTCACTTATCTCTCCTCTTACCTCTACTTCTTATCAGTTATAAAATTATAATAAAACTGCTCTACTATTTAAAGCAAATTAAATAATCTGAAAACACCTAATATTTCTTCGCCACACTGCTAGAACCAGCCTTGTTACGGCGCGGAATTTAATCTCTCTGGAATTCACGACTTGGTATCCACCTAATTTATTACTTACTGACTATAAAAGCTGGAAAAGAAATGCGGTGCTTCGAAGGAAAGTACCTTAAATATTGCTGATTATTCCTTTTAAGTTACCTCAGACCATTCCTCAGACACAATCTTCGCTACTACCTTCTACTACTACTACTACTTTGAGGAATTTGGCAAACAAATTAGAATACAGGGCTCGCATTTGTTTCGATTTGATTCCCGCCTGAAACAAGCGACAGGAATTTCTAACCCACAGTACACAATCCAAATAAATAAAGGAATATTTTGGTTCATTTGAATAACACCTATCAGGTACTTTCCCTTCGGCTTTCCTTTCCACCCTGAATACCTACATAATTTAACGATCAGTCTCTTCCTTCAGCCAACTGGGTGGAAGACCGGATAGAATGTCTAAAAAACGGAACCCTCTATTTCCCACCAAAAGAAGAAATTGACTATAAAAAAATGACACCAGAACTCAGGCAGCCAGACTTTAGACAGAATAAATTAAATAGTACACAGGTCAGATGCCTAAAATATTTACACCTAAGTATATCTACGTTCCTCATCGTTATAAGAGTAGAGAGAGACCAAAGAGACGATGCACGGAATATTTGAATGATGGTGTGGATAGAAAGGGAGTGACTGCTGGGATGACTAATAGAGAAGTGTGGAAGAGATGTACATGTTGCACCGACGCCAAATAAATTGGGATAAGGGCAGGATAATGATGATGATGATGATCTACGTTCCTCATCATCATATCATTCTTATTTGCATTCATAAAAGTAGTTGATTGACTCAATTATATTAAATTAGAATCAGTTTTACAGAGTAACGTGTCATCAATAATACGTCACGATAGCCACGACAACTGTGATAATTATGCGACAACAAACGACCTGGTGTACCACCATCTGCCGAAGCCTCTGTGTGGTCCCAATCAGCGTTACTATAAAAGGGCGCAGCATCAGTTCTATCCTCAACCTGACCTTATGAAATGTTTTGTAAGTACTCTCCTATTTACAATTGAACGTAACGTAACTTATATCTCCAATGGCTCGTTAGTAATTCCAGTGGTTGAGTACCACCATCTCCCACGTTGTGACTTTAGACGTTGGGTGTCTAATAGAGTTGAGGAATAGCAATGGGCACACTCATCGTCGTGAATAAAACAACTCCAACTGATCCCTGGTCCGATGGTATACGGTAACTGTGCGACAGGTACTGTGTTGCTACACGACCACTACAGCGGCTACTCTCACGGCTCTCGTGAGTTACTCGACGTTTGCACGGGCGTAATAATTACGCCAGGGAGGTGTTTTCTACGCGCAAGGGATTTTCAACTCTGAAGTGATGAATCCACAACTGAGATTCCAACAGAGTCCATGCCAGCGCGTCGAAAAAACACACTGTTACCTATATTTCAAACTCGGCTCTAGTGTGGTGCGTTGAAAATCCTGCGCGCAAAATAATCCCGTCGCGTTTTTATTACGTCCGTGGGAACGTGTGCTTGGCCCTCGTAGCCACGGGAGACTGTTTTACGCGGTGAATTATACATCGAGCACTTTATTTTCATACGTTGTAGAGTCGAAAGCCCAACAGTATGTTTTGACGCGCTTGAATTCTCAAGGTTTGGCTCAACACTGGTAATTAAAAATTCAGTGCGCGATAGTATCACTGGTTTCTGGATTATATTCCCAGGTCGGATTAGTTTGTATAAAATTTTTAAATGAAGAATTTTACTAGCAGTACAAAAAATACAGGCGCGAAGTTATGTTATCTCCAGACTTCTGAGTTTTGGCCTTTCTTTTCAGAGTAGTCAGTTAGCAAAGACATTAAATTATGTTTTAAATCTCTTTGTCATTTAGGAAACGCTGACCTCATCTAGTTTTAAAATATATCAATGACGTGTAAAAGTGTTTGTACAAACCGTAGAAAAGGGAGGATTCTCCGATCAGACGGGTGTCGTGTTTGGTGGGCAGCTGCCTGACGATTGATGTCGGGTCGTTGTATATTATCCTAGTGTAATTACTCTGCCTGCGCGAAGCAGGATTTTGCGTGACAAGTGTCATGCGTAGTCCGCACGAGGCGGTGTAGATGTCGCTTGAATGTCTACGTCCGCTTTGGCTCCGGTTGGTTCCGGTGGCCTGTTTCAACACCCTCGCAACGTGCAGGTCTCAAAATGTCAATAACCTAGGTACTTATGTCCCTCATTTTTAGGGCAACGTGACCGAGTGGGGGTTGAGAAAGCAGTTAGAATACGAGTGGCAGTGCACAGATGTGTCAGACTACATCTCATCCCTGTATGAAGACACGTTTGTGCCCCCACGACCTCACCAGTACCTACAACGAAACGAGAGGAGAGGACGAAACTCGTGAGTAGTTGTAATGTCGCTTGTTGCTCTGTATACCCAAAAATCACTTAATTTTTCACGTGATGAAAGAATGAAACGTTATAATACAGTTTTACGTTTTTTATTGCAGGAGTTTCACAAAAAGTTTTTGTTTTAAGATGACAAAATCAAAACAATGATAACATCAAGAATCATTTTTCCACTTTTTGCAAAATATTATTTAGTCTTTACAATATCACATTTTGTTCAAGAATAGGACAGTGACGTCCATATAAAATTGTTAACAATACAATCATTCTTAATGCTTTCATATCGCCAACACCTGGCACCAACACGAGATCAGCAAATACGTCTTACAAACTAAGTTTAGTCTCAAACGTTACAACTAACAATCGCTTACAACTAACATGATATAACTTAACAAAATGTTCTTAACATAATGGCAGTTCACGGAACTTTCATAAAAATTTATAAAATAAAGAGGTAAGAGTAAGACAAAAATACGTACGAATTTATAGAAAACAACATCTAAGAAATGTCAAGGCAGTTGAATTATTGACTAGTTGTCAAGCGTCAGCGAGATGAGAAGGAATCCACTTTCGGCAACTTTATTAGGCCGGACCCGCCGGGGGTCTTGAACATGCTGCTTTGTACGTACTGCTGATGTTGAGCAAACGAGTTCGCAGACATCATGTTTTGTTGAGCAAATTGAGCCTGAGGTATGTGGACGTGACCATTATACTGCATTTGTGGAAATACTGGCGAGCTAATTCGGCTAAAGTTTTGCGGCGATTGAAAACCATTAAAATGATGACTCATGGCTGGAAAGCGGTCTAACACCATTGGTTCACCGCAGACTGACTCTTCGCGGGATGAAGGCTGCGAGAACACATTGCGTTGATTCAAGCTAGACGTCTGAGATTCGAAACCCGAACTTTGGCTCGAGGAACGACTCCCGTCTACATTGAATATCTGGCGCTCACCTTCGGAGCCCCAGTAGCCACCTGCCACCCAAGAAGTACTGTGACCCAGCTTGCTCGGCGATATTAGAGGCCTAGAACGAGCCATAGGCGTTGGAGCAACAAAACTGGGAGTAGCAGTAAATTTTCTTAAAGAGAAGATTGAATTAGTTTTCTTCTTTATTTTTGTAGGACTACTTATACATAAGGAACTAATGCTTTCATCTAATTCAGAGTCCGAGTCATCCTTTATGAGTTTCTGATATTTATTGAAGGAAGGTTTAACAAAGACAGTGTCAGATACAGAACTTGGACTTTTGCTTATCATAGAATTGACACAAAATGTTGAATTTAGTTTGGGTTTGGTCCACATACTATCAGCTCTGGGTGTAAAGGTTCTGCCATTCATCATGCTGGCATTCAACAGACCAAGATTTTCGTTTGAGGAATCAGAAAAGTTGTGTAACCCAAATTTATACAAAGAGACATCATCATCACTGTCTAAATGCATAGGGTCGTCGTCGTCATCAATAAGCATACTTGCTGAGGAATTCGCCATGTTCTTCATTCGTTTCGGTGAAGTAGGGGGGGACCTCATTTCTACTCTTCTGGTTTCTGTCTTGATTGATTTGTACACCAATATAACTATAAAGGTACATAATGTCTGCAACAAAAGATTTCATAATTATTTTTTATTTGTATTTGTATAAATGCTAGCCACTTTTTAGACTGGCAGGAATATTCATTTCAGAATAAAATTAATGAGTATTACTTTGTTTTATTGCTTAGCACAATTCAAACACCAATTATGATAATAATTATTTAGTTTGAATAATTTCAATCCTAAATTGACTTGAATTTCTAAAAACATGACTCTGAGGGTACCAACCTTAATGAAGCTCAAATAAATAGGTTCCACAGCCACATAGCGATGCCCTATTGTAGAAATAACGAATATCAGCCATTGCAAGTCAATTAAAATAGTATTCTTCAAGCTGTTCACATTCCAGATGAGTCCAATTATTTGTAAAAAGCATACAAAACTTCCTAAAGTTTCCTGTGTGGTCATATTAAATTGGTCTAAATGTATCTGTCTAAAATTAAAACTTTTTGGCATCATGTTCACAATATTTATGTCATAGAAATAATTCTCTAATGCTGGGAATGTCATAGTTGTCTTCATCTCAATGATAGAGTATATTCTTTGTAAAAGACCTAGTACTATCTCTTTTATATTAGTTATTGTACTAAGTAAATTCTTGTATCTTAACGTTAGGTTTGTGTAAAGTTCAAAAGAAACCAGTATAAAAAGTATAACTGCTATAAGCATTGAGGTATTGTTTATAAGTTTTCTCAGCAGTTTGTTCTGTTTCAACTGCTTTTGATTTATCTTATCTGAAGTTCTTGCTTCTAATAATTTGGACCCCAGTAGGGTTTCTTTCTCTTTGTGCAGTTTCATTTGGAGAACTTTTCGGCAAGGACTGCACAGCTTGTATGCCTTCTCTAACTGCATCCTGAAAATTTGAAACACTTCATAAGTTCCAACACTACATGCAGAATTAAAGAACATCTACAAGTAAAATAGAAATAAATAATGTTTAAATAATGTTTCATGAATATAAAAATACAAGGTACACAATCAAATTAGATGGTAATTTAATCAAATTTAGGCATTTACCAATTCCAAATGGAATCACCCATTTAACACAAGAATTTATGAGAAATTACAAGTTAAGACTCAAACCTAGTGGTTTATAAGAACTTCAGATTATAACTGGTATGCAAATTTTCTGGTATAGCAAGAATTAATATCAAACTGGAGCAGTAAACATGACTTCTTATACTGACTGATAACATTGATTACACAATTAGCAGCGACTGAGATAAGTAAAATGTGCTAAATTATATGGCCTCTAATGTATGGCCATGAAAATAAGAGTGTTTGCACTTCAAATAATACAACACTTAAATGATAATAATAATTGTCTTGATAGAATACATTAACATGTTTGAATGGGAGTTATGATTTTAGTGAATACTGTTTTTTACTCCCTGAACGATAGTAAGGGAAGTCTGAGTTAAGAATGAAGTCCTAAAAGTGTTCAATCTTTTTAGATTAGTATTAGGTACTTTGGTAGATATTTAATACCTTTTAATAGCTTGAAAGAATATTTTGTAGGTTCGAAGTTTAAAATATAGTTACCTGTATGACTCTATTTCATCATCAAACTTCCTCTCATTCATAGGAACAAAATTGGCTAGTTGAGTCACTTTCAACTGTTGATTAATATTACACATCTTGCAGAGACCATTCCTAGGTGGACTATTCCTGAACACCTTTGGTGTCTGGTGACCCAGGTCATTGAATGCGGTAATTGGTTTATTGTAGTCACCATCCTAGAATTAGGAAATTACACAATTATTAATACAGCCAAGTTATTAGTGCCACTGTCTCGTCAGAAGTGAGTATCTTGTTCAAATATTGTTTTCATACAGGGATATTACAATTCTGGTACAAATGAAATTAACTCAACATGAATTTAGCCAATACATGTTTACCAAGCACATGGAGTTCCATGATGGGATATCTAGGAACATGCAAATACACTGCCAGTTTTCAGCTTTTTTTTGTAACATATCAAATGACCTACAAAGCTGAAACATTGCCAATTTCTATCAAAAAGATTAGGTAAGAAAATTGTAAAAACTTCTTCCAAAATTAGTGAACTGTAGGAGTTTTTAAAGAGATTTTTAACGAATTGAGCATTTTATATTATGTAATACTTAATTGTTTTAGTGATATCATTCAAAATAATCAGTAATAACCTTACCTTGGTGAACCCATTGTACTGCTCACATTTTGGGCAAGTCCAGCTGTTGCGATTTGGATATTTTACCCAAAAATTATTATTGCAGAACCAACAGTTTACGCGCCACGGCAAAGCAGACCTGTAAAAACATTTAAAACCAATTTTTTACTTTCTGTCGGGCGGGAAAGCATTAGCTATAACCTCACTAACTCACCGTAGCCTATAAAGTAATTTCACGAGTAACACTGTACACAAAACTACGGCTATACTTATCAGCACTGATTCCATTTTATAAATATATTTCATTTTGTCAAGTTTTATTTCCTAAAAATTCTTAAATTCCCTAACCTAAAAATACACCCATTTTGTTTGCCACAGACAATTTTTTTTTCAGCCACAGCCACAGGCAGGCTAGCGCTAGGCATAGAGTTTTAGGAAGATGAAATCGGTACCACAGACTTAGCGCTGGATGCAAATTATAAAAATATAAACTTTACAAACGAAAAAACGTGTATTGCAAGGGCATGTCGAAAGATTCGTTTCTAATTCTATGATTTGTGCATAAAACAAAAACTGAAACTCTATTGGGCCAGCTAATTGACTTCAAGGCTGGGCTGCTTGCAAGCTATTGCGTTAATTGTAACTTATTAATGAACGTAGAAATTAGAAGACCTTAAATAAATAACAACAGACGACCCTGCTCTAATTGCCCTGCATAGGTGCTTGATGCTGGACTGAAGTGAAATGCCCCGTCTAGTGAACTGAATTCCACCTGGATTTTACCATTGAAATGAAAAGTATGGACAAACCATAACATAGATGCTAGAGCTGCCTTCTAAATGAGAAAATACCATTAACGGCGCACAGTGGGCCCATACTGAAAATTAGTGGACTTTGGCAACAAAGTTCCGATATCGATGCGATATTTATTTCCTGACAACTTTTATTCTTATAAAATTTCTTCTAAAGTTGATACTAGTTTGTCTTGAAAAAAAAATAATTAGAATTTTTGGTATGGAGCGAATCACGTTTAATTTCTTTTCTTCAATTGTACTAATATGTTGGGTGTGTGGTGTGAGTATATGATAGCTAAGGTCATTCTCTATACATTAAAAAAAAATCAGCGCTGGCCATCCGCGGCAGCGCGAGTAATCATTCGGTAAAAAAAAATATATTTTGTAAGATTTTTTTGCCATTTAAAATAAATTCAAAGTATATTTCTTGTCTCATTTGGCTGTTTTGAGCTTCTTTTTAGTTAAATATATAGTTTTAATAGCACATAGGTACTTATAACTAGTAATTTTATTCTGGTAGAGATTTAGTTATTATTGCATGTTATCGGTAGCACCTGCATTGTGATTGATGACTCATTTGTTTGTGCGCTCGACTAAGCGCATAGCTAATGAAATGAGTCATCGAAAAATGCTCGTTTCTGATTGGCTGAATAATTGTCACTCACTGTTATGTCCACTACTTGAGTAATTAACACTAACTATAAATTTGAAGACATTCATGAAGTCCATCTAGTTTCGCTCTTAATTTCGTTCATTATGGGCAGCCTACTTCAAGCAGTCATCATCATCATCATTTGAGCCGTAAGGCCTCCCCCAATTTGGGGGGCTTTGCCATAATCGCCACGCTTGGCAGGTGGGTTGGCGATCGCAGTATGGTGGTAAAATGCATGGAGAACGCTGCTGCCAATTCTCTAGTAAGTAACTTCGTAAGGGACTTCCCTTAGTCACCTTTTACAACACCCACGGGAAGAAATGGGGTAGTCCATCGTTGAAAATCCAGATTATAAGATATATGGAGAAGACATTCCATACACCAAATCTTCAAATGCAGTGAAAAAATTCCTTCTTTGTAAATGGCTTATGTTTAACTTACCAGCAGATATAGTAACATATAACAGACAAAAAGAGTAAATGATCACCAAAATTCAACCTGCATTTTAATGTAAAATTATAACCAAAGTTTTAACATCTCGATATTCTATTTAAGCAAAATGACTCCAAATAAATCATTGTTAATCCAAAAGTAGTAAATGATCACCAAAATTAAACCAGCATCTCAATGTAAAACTATCACCAAAGTTTTTACATCTTGCTATCCTATTTAAGCAAACTGACTCCAAAAAAATCATTGTTAACCCAAAAATAGTTAATGAACACCAAATTATTAAGAGTGTACTACGTGAGCTCGACAAATGGATGTGCGAATAACGCTTGTGCGACAAAACTGTACTGCAACTCACCATAGTTCGAATGCATGCTTGTGCGACACACTGAATCTAGTCGTTTCAAGCACTCGCCGGCCGCTGCCGCGGCACCGCTCGCTTCGCTCGCTCGGCTCGTGCATAGGAGGTCACAGTTTTAACCTAACCTAACCTAGTGAGCTTGAGTGTGTCGCACAAGTGTTATTCGCACATTCATTTGTCGAGCTCACGTAGTACACCCAATTATTAAGATTTGGTGATCATTTACTACATTTGGTGTTCGAATACATTTTGAAGTGCAGTCGTGACTAAAATAGCTAGTACTATTGTAATTTTAGACTTTATTTTTCTGGTGTCAAGTATATATTTTTGATAAAAGAACTAAGGGTATCAAAGCATTTTATGGTGGTCATTATATTTAATCCCTTTGTAAATTTCTTCACGAAGTGGTTTGGAAGTCAAAGCGTCTAAATTATTCATCTCGCTCGGTTTTGCCAAGCAAATGGGACACATTGCATGTGATGGTACTTCAGCAATAATATTGGCCACTTTTTCATCAATCATGGTCATGTGCAATTCATGTGATACAATAATATATCCACATTGTGTAGATATTCGTTCATCAATTTGTTTTATCATCTCAGACTCTTCAGACTTAATAAAATCAGCTGTCTCTGAAGTGAAAGTGAACTTCACTGGTCGACAGTACAGAGTTGAGCAAGGTGTGATAGGATTGAAAATATTTTTTTATGGATAGTGAATGACCTTAGCTATTATATACTCACGCCACACACCCAACATATTAGTACAATTGAAGAAAAAAAAAAAAAAAACGTGATTCACTTCATAGAAAAAATTCTAATTATTTTTTTTTTCAAGTCAAACGATCAACTTTAGAGGAAATTTTATAAGAATTAAAGTTGTCAGGAGTATCATAACACGTCATATAAAAAAAAATCGCGTCGATATTGGAACTTTGTTGCCAAAGTCCACTAATTGTCAATATGGGCCCACTGTGCGGCGCGCCACACGGCGGCGCGGGCGCGGCGCTCACATCAATAAATTGGCGTTCCAATTTGCGCCGATTTCTATATTATACTCATCATCATCATTGCAGCTGAAAGACGTCCACTGCTGGTCATAGGCCTCCCCCAAGCACCGCCAATTCGACCAACAGGGTTCTGTGCTTCTCGCAACCAACGTATTACACTCACATCCATCAAATCGATGTGATTGTAAAACGGAACGCAGCCTAGAATAAAAAAAATGACAGATAAAAGAAAATGACATTAGTTTTGACATTTTGAGGTTATTATTATTATAGACGTCAAAAACACGAGATAAACATTGCTGAAGACGGCTGGAAAACACTTTCAAAATTCCTAAATAATATAAAAACATTGCTTTGTAAAGAACTTATCATATATTTAATAAGTATACTACAATGACACCGGAATCAATTCTACTTTTATGCAATTATGACGACCAACTGAACACAGGTAAGGTTATTTAAATGATGACCCATGTTCAATTTTAGTTATCTTCACCTTAAATTCACTTTTCTATCTAAATAACCTCTGCTTTCAGATAGTGAAGTTATCAAAAAACTATGGTCGGAGAAATGGTCAGTCAGAGACATAGAGATATGTAAGGAAGTATTAGCAACGGGTCTTGTAACAGATGCTTTGAAGGATGTATTAAAAAAGTATCAAAAAGATAACAATGCTATGGAAAATATTCTTTTTGTATCAGTGAGTTCATTTTTAACGTTTTGTGATCGCAATTGGAACCCACACCCAGAAACACTGAGCTTAGAAGAATTCTTTGGTACAGAATGGCCTAAAGATGTTGATGCAAGTGTGATGCTGCAAAGGGACTCAGAGCCAATATATGTAAACATTCTCCATCCAGAACTGTTATACTTCTCCACACAAGTTTTCAATGCGCTGAGTAATGCTGATCAAAGTTTGGTGAGTTTATTTACTTAAGAATATATATTATGAATCAGACATAATGACTTAACATTTTGTAGTTCCACATAAAATAGTCTTATCATTTTGCTGATTGTATAGGTAATGGATATTATTTCAATTTATGAATGAATCTGCTAAAAATCTGAAGAAAGACTTGTCATCTTTATCCTAAAAAGTTTATGAATGAATTTGCAATTTTTTTTATGATGGTAGCTGTGTGTTTTGTGTGGCAAGTAGCTGTCCTTAGTAGTTAGTGGCTTAACATTATCACTGGGTTCTAAATGAGGTCAGGATTTTTTTGATAAAAGACTTCTAAAAGAGTAATTTTTAACCTGACAAATTTCATACCACTAATGTTTGCCACCGGCAATTGTTTATAAAAAATAGACATGAGTCTACAATAAATAAAATTGTGAAAACTGTTGAGCGATTCAAACAGCTTATAAACCAAAACAACCTCTGCATAGCCTTTTCCCAACAACGTATGGGTTCGGCTTCTAGTCTAAGCGGATGCATATGGATACCAGTATTTTACATGGATCAACTGCCTAACTATCGTCCACAATCAAATTACTGGATAACACAATACCCCTGAGTACGACTGGTTGTCAGACTTGGTAGCTTCTGATGACAAGTTACCACACTCAAATATCCACGAATAACACCCAGGGTTTTAGTATTTTATTTCTCTAAGTTTGTATTTTTTATTTTACTTTTTTGTTTTCTTATATTTAGTTAGACTTGAACTATCAAGTCTTGCCTTGTTTTGATTTAGATTTTATTTGTAATTTCCTTTGTTTGAATAACAATATCTCTTTGTACACCACTTTTACCATTTTAATTATTTTTATCATTAGAGAGCGGGACCTCCTAACACAGGCATATTTTTACTTAAAAGGAGGCCCCTATATAAGATTTACTGTAAAAGTTGTACAAGTTTCTGAAATAAACCTTTTTATTTATTTAAAGATTGTCATCCATCAACGGACCAACCAAGGCATGCTTAGCATAACTGGATTGATGTGTGGCTATTATTATTTTATTACTTAGCCAAAGCGCAAGCTTATAACTCAACCACATCAATAACTTGATGAACTAAAATCTTTTACAACTTTTCTATTCCAGCTACACTTGTGGTGGTTCTTCCGAAGCAAAGCTGTCCATCAGAGAGTTCTTGAAGATACCAGTGCCACTTTATACTCTGAACTTGAGATCATAATAGCCAAGCTCACGAACCTTCTGCATGTCATACAAGACAAGCCAAGACTTCAGATACTGCTGTGTTCTGAGATAGGGCAGGCCTATATCATGTATGGCAGGGTGCAGAAAACTGAAGAGTATCTGAAGAAGGCCACAGATCTTGCGGGACTGAAGCTGGAGTTAAAAGGTACTGGAAAGATGTTTACTGTTGCAATAACTAAACTACCAAATTTGGTAGTTATTCAAATATTGTTCAACAGAACTATTATCACTACCATAGGACAATGTGACAAAATGAAACTATTCTTGTACTTGTAACTTTCGACTGAAAGATTTCTTCAGTTACATTGCCTTTTACAAATGGATAAATCAATAATACAGCACATCAACACTTTTCAGGTATACTTGGTAAAAGAACAAAGTTTCAGCAAACTATAATACCCCAGCTTGCTTTGTCCAGCGAACTAGACTCCAACATAGAAAGGCCATCAGCTGAAGACAGTCACGGCGGTTCTCAGTTACCTCCCGACCTAGAACTGCAAGACGATGTTAGATTGAACAAGATTGCGTATACTGAGCCCATTAGCCAAGCTGAACTGCCAAGTTTAGAGCAGATTCTTTGCCTGCTGACTGTGTGAGTATTTTATTTGTAAGTCGTTATACAATGAGGTCATATTCATATCCCAAAACTCAAGGATATTAATGAGACCATGTCAATGAATCAACTGGCATATGATTTTTTGTTTAAGTTATGGGTTTTGTTTAAATTGAATAAATCACAAGGAAATCATTTTCATTCAAACCCATAATTTTAAGATAAGAAAATGTGATGTTATTATATTTCACTTATGGGTGGTAAATATGAGATATGTCATAAATAATTACGACGTCAAATTATTTTGTATGAAATATAAAAACGAAAAATAAAATTGCCAGTTGACCTATAGTAACTAATAAAATGTTCTTTATCATTATTAAAATATTTAATGTAAATAAATAAATTATTTATTTTGTCCAAACTAGTGTTACATTTCATAAACCTGCCAAACTGCGTATCAGTTTGTCGGCGGGATTAGCGCTCGTTTTAACATTCAGTCAAACATTATCCATGGTAGTCACAAACATACGTAACTCATTACAATTGAATATGAGGTTCATCATCAAATGCAACGAAATTATTGCAACATGCCATTTTATGTCTCAACTTATATCAAAATCAATCTTGCAATACGAAAATCATAGTGTTACTTTATTAGTAGTATCCTTAGGGTATTTGCATTGTGAGATTATATGCGCTTTGAAATGCAAGTGCTCACAGATAGTGAAATCTAACAGTTAGGTTTGACTTCTTTGAATGTTTACTCACAAACTGCACAGTACACAGACTAAACGAAAGCTGATGTTCTTGACTTTTCAGCCAATATTTAATGAAGGCTCAGCCTAAAGATGACTTGATGAACGAAGAGCTCGCCCCATACATTGAGGCTGTGCTGACACAGAAGAAAGGCGCATGGCCTACCAGGGTAGCTGCTCTGCTCATAAGGTGCAAGCTGGAGGCCAACCATAAGAGAACTGTGGAGCGAGCCATGCTGCAGTGCGAGACGATTGTTAATGATAAGACAGGAGCCAGTTCTATTACCAGGTAAGTCTTGAAACAAACTTTTTTTTATTGAAATCTTATTTTATTTAAACTTCACAATAATGTTAAAACTTAATTAAAAATCATCATTTTCAAGGCTCGACTTTTATTTTTATTTCCAAAGTATGCGGTTGTTAACTATTGTAAATATATTGGTTATTGATGACAAATGGCCAAACAGTCAATATGCTTTTGTAAAGGTAGTCAAAATCAAAATCAAAAGTCATTTATTCAAATTAAGCTGAGGATTAGCACTTTTCGAACGTCAAAATTACAATAGACAGTCCCCCCAAAACGCCCACCCGTCGCGCACTTCCTAGTGCTTTAGCTGGGAAGAAGAAGTGGCCAACAAACTCCCCAGCAGCACAGCTGTCTGCCCAGTTAGAAGCCGCCCAGTTAGCCCTGCCAGTCCATCAAGTGTTCATATCAGGCAATATTTGTAGTTTGATAACGCTAAATTATCCTCCTTGGATGAACACCACAGACACTATACCAAATTCTTTTTAAGTAAAGTTTAAGATAAACAGAATAATTAAAATATTTTTATTATTTTGGAATTATTTTATTTTCTCAAGATTATCATATCTGTGGGCAACTGGTTTACAACCTGCATGGATGTGGAGGCAGCAGCTTGCGGACCTGTACTTCAGCTTGGGACTTGTGAAAGCTGCCCTGGAAGAATACCTCAAGTTACAGTTATGGGAAGACGTTATTTTATGCTATACTTCACTGCAGTTGAGACATAAGGTAGAAATTTATTGTTGTTGGCCTTATAGAACTGTGTGCCTGTAAGTAAGTCTATGCTAAATAAATGTACATATTTTCTTTTAACTTCGTATTTACAGTTTGGTACTGAAATTTGAAATACTTTGTTCGTGTATTTCCAGTGATAGGAAAGTAGTAGTAAAGTCTTTCAATATGTTTTATCTATTTTTCAGGCGGCTGAAGTGATACAACAGCAAATTGATTTGAATCCAACGGTAAAATTATACTGTCTGCTAGGTGATGCAACAGGTTAGTGATATTATGATTTAATTTAGTAAAATGTGGCATAATATTGTTACAATCCAACCTATATTCAATAATAGCTCATTACTTCCTGGTTGTTTACATAGTCAAAAGAAGTTTTACCTTAGCCTTTCCTTAAAAAATAAGTTGTCAATGATAGTGGCTGTGTTGATATAAATTCTACTATGTTCAATTAAATTGCTTACACTTATTTTATTTCCAGATGATGTCAAATGCTTTGAAAAAGCGTGGGAGTTTTCAAACCACAAGAGCAGTAGAGCCCAGAGACATTGGGGCAACTTCTTGTTCGACCACAAAGAATATGAACAATGCATTCCACATTTCGAGAAATCAGTCGAAATTAATTCCATACAGGAGAGAATTTGGCTTAGATTAGGGTGAGTTTTCTATACGTAACATAGTTTAAATTGTGCTGATACAAATAGGTCCACCATGAGAATATAAATCTTGCAAAAGCGAGCCCTCGCTGTCAATTAATTCAAAACGTCTCTAGAGCTATATCGTTAAGATCTATATTTTTAACCGACTTCAAAAAAAGGAGGAGGTTATCAATTCGACTGTATTTTTTATGTTTGTTACCTCATAACTTTTGACTGGGTGAACCGATTTTGATGATTCTTTTTTATTTGAAAGCGGGTGCTTCCCGAATGGTCCCATTTTAATTTCGTTCCTTTTGGACAATGGGGTCCATGTGAAAACCACATAAGTCTTAAATTTGCATTAAGTATTTGCGCGACAAATGAACGAATAACGCGATTAGATTAGTGCGAGGTAACTACCATAACTAAAAAGTTAAAAATAAAAACTTTTTACAATAAAATAACAACAGACTTCCGTAAAAAAACACTACAAAGTCAAAAATAATAATAATAATAAACCCGCAGGGCAGAATGTGGCGTGCTGTTGGGTAGTAGCGACCCCACGGACCCTATCTCCCGGGAGAATTCTTGTTCCTCATCTCTGGTTTGCCTTTATTGGCCGGCTGGAGTGAACAATGAAGAGGTTCAGAGCTCCCACCTCATTCTTGCCTTTATTGGCCGGCTTGAGTGGAGATTCGCAAGAGCAAACGTGCTCGGGGAAAGGAAGTATTCCAGTAAGTGCTCGTAGGGATATTGACCATCTTCCGGGCTCTGGGATTGTTTTGAAAGCCGTGGAATACCTCTCCACTTCTCAAGCACCTCAGGAAGTGTTGCCCCCTTGTCGCTGCGTCACTATGTGCCAGCGACGGTTTCCGGGGGCCCATTATTGAGTGTGCAAGTCACCCCCTGCCATTTAATCCGTGTAAATACAAACATTGATGCGGCAGGGGCCATAGACCTTCCATAGTTCTTGGTAACCAGTCCATTTTAGCCAGTCAAATACATAGTCCAACATCTTGGTTTCCATATCCTGCAATAGTCCAACACCAACCGGAGGTTGTCCTTGGGTGCACTTGCACAGTGCATACGGGGATAACCGTCGGTTAGTGCCTCACTTCATTTAAATTTTCTAAGGGGCCTCTGCGAGTAGGCTTCGGCCCCTCGTACGCCTTCTAAAAGACCGGGATCCTAGGATCCCGAGATAATTATAAATATATATATGAAAATAATAATATCTTAGGACAACCAACACACTGTTAACTGATCCCAAACTAGGCAGAGCCTGTACTATGGTAACCAGATAACTGATAAATATACTTATATATTTCTAAATACATACGTATTATAGATAAATTACACCCAGACACAGAACAAATGATTGTGCTCATCACACAAACATTTGTCCTGGGTGGGAATCGAACCCACGACCTCAGTCTTAGCAGTCAGGGTCACTAACCACTAGACTAACAGGCCAGTCACAAAACAAAACACAAAAAAACACACACAAAATAACTTAAATAACTTTAATTTCGGAAGTCGGTGGCAAAAAACACCTTAAATACTGATCCTAAGACACCGAATTCCGAAATTAAAGTTATTTTTAACTTTGTAGTGTTTTTGGAAGTCACGATGTGCCTTTTTTATCAGTAACATGTTACTTGTACGAATCAATATTTATTTCAGTTATGCAGCTCTTATGATGGAGAACTGGGAATTATCAGCGAAGGCGTATCGTCGCTATACATATCTGCAGCCGAACACGTTTGAAGCGTGGAACAATCTCGCTAAAGTATACGTGAAACAGGGGGAGAAAAGTAGGGCTTACAGGGCTTTGATTGAAGCGCTCAGGTTCAATTATGATAACTGGAAGGTTAGTTTTTGTTGTGATCTGTCTCTATAAAGGCCTTTAAAAATGTGCATAATAATATTATATCATGCAGCCTTCCCAAAAGCAAGCGAAGATACAACCACATTTTGACAGTTATGTCGAAGTCTTATTCAATACTAGCTTCTGCCCGCGACTTCGTCCGCGTCAAAGTTTTGCTCCCCTGACCCTTTTTTTTTTTTTCGATGGGAAATCATCAAATGACTTCTCCCGTTCTGGGTGGAGCGGGAGGGCGTGTCAGACTTTTACTGTCTAAAACCCACCCGTGTTCCTTCAGTTGCCTATGTGCCAGGGTCACGTTATCTCTTTCGAACAATCTCGCTACCCTGCAGCACCCCCGACCCTTCCCGTGGCATCGAATTGCCTGCCAGTTTTCGTCCATTTTTGGCTGTAGTGTGATTTTATATAGCCTTCGTCAATAAATAGGCTATCCAACACAAAAATAATTTTTCAATTCGGCCCAGTAGTTCCTGAGATTAGCGCGTTCAACCAAACAAACAAACAAATTCTTCAGCTTTATAATATTAGTAAAGACGAGGCGAGCTACAAAGAAAATAAATAGCATAGATTAATTTCTTTCGTTTTTTGGTCCATCATCAACATCATATAAAATTACAAAATAAATCTGTTGCAGCTCTGGGAGAACGTAATAATTGTAAGTATGGACACGGGCCACTTCGAAGACGTGATCCGTGGTATCCATCGTATGCTCGACTTGCAGCAGAAGTTTGAAGATGTGGAAGTGCTAGGTCTTCTTGTCCGAGCTGTTATTCAGGACAGTACAGATGCTGATGGGAACAGTGCGGCTAGGTGAGATTTTTAATGTCATGTATTTCTTTACGGGGCGTCCGTTTATTACGTGAGGCATTTTTGAGAATTTTTCGACCCCCCCGTCCCCCTTGATGAGATATCGTAAGATTTTCCTCAACTCTCTCCCGCTCCCCTAATCTCACGCGAGATTCTTCAAAACTTCTATTTGGGCTGTAATCGTGTTGGATTATTGAGAAAAAAACAAAAACAAGAAAATTTTCTTAGACCAAGAATAATTTCTTAACTCAAGAATTTACTCTCTTGACTCAAGAAAATCATTTTCTGCAAAATGGTATTTTTCGTTCAAGATTTTGGCTCTTGAGTCAAGTTAATTTTTCATCATCTATAACGGTTTTTTATATTGAGTCTGCTCGTTTATTAATTCATATGTACGCTTCTTCTAGATTGCGAAAACGTATTTTGGAGTTGTTCGGAAGGATAACGTCGGTTCATCAAAATAACCCCGAAATATGGCAGTTGTACTCAGATTTAAGTCCTACATATTTGTTAAAAGCGCAACGCTTACAAAAAGCGTACAAAGGCTTTACACAGGTAAAGTTACAGTTGAATAATGATGACGAAAGCATTCATTAAAATGATTCCAATACTTAATTTGAAATGTTGATATGTTTAATTTTTTCAGAGTGGCAACTGGGCTAACAATCCAGACACGTGTAAAAAAGTAGTAGAAATGGCTCAGGCTCTTCTCGAGCTAAGTAAAAAAGCTAGGGAAGAGTGTGAAGACAAGGAAATACTTCAAGCTAATCAACAACTCTCTTCTGCGAGACTAACTGGTCAGGCGGTCATCAGGGCAGCTGAAAAACAAGACTGGCCAGATTGTAAAAGTGGCTTGGAAGATTTGAAAACGTTATTCTCGGATGTTACTGAATATATGAAATCAGTGATGTAAAAAGTGTTGTTTTATTAGTATGTATATGTATGTACTTATGTATGTATGTATCTATGTAATGGATTCTTGAACGTGATTTTCACCCCCTTCAAAACGTCGGATTAATTTGAAATGTGCATTGAACAAAGACTGATGAAAATACAATAATTGCATAAATTTGTGCCATTATCCTGGCCAGGATCACCAGGGTAGCAAAAAAAAAAAGCGGAAAACCTGCTTTTGTAGCTAGCCGAACTCTAAAATAGAAAATAAATACTACTTTAAAAAACTAAAAAATATGCTCTCACTCCACGCTTTTTTCCCATTATTTTCTACATTTTTAGTTTGGTTTTCTATGAAAGCGTGTTTATTAGTATTGTAAACTAGTATTTATTCTTTCATCGCTACTACGAAAGGTTTTGGGTGCAAACATGATAGCACAAAGTCTTGCAGTTTCTAATAGTGGTATTGTATTTATCGTAAAAGTTAATAGGTACTAAAATATTCTTCTTTTTCTGATGTCATGCCAACTCTAATATTTTATCAGAAAGGAAATGGTGGCTATGATAATATATCCCCAAATACACGACATTACCATTTTGAATTGTGAGACCTAACAATATCTAAGGGCGATCGTCATTCAAATGATTCTACGTGTTTTGCAATTTGCAGATAGATCAGTGTGGCTAGATATGGTAAAAATTTGAATTTCGCGGGATAGTTCCTAAAATAGTTCATTCCGTTTTACGTGGACGACATTTTTCAATAAAATTGATATATCGACGTTTTGTTCGTCAGATCCTCAACGATGAAAATGAAACACGTGTTTCGTATTTACAAATATTTTCGTAAATTGTCTTGATTTTAATTGAATTTATACTTTGTATTATTTAATTTTTTAAAGTAAAGCAAATCAACCTTGGTCACAGAAATTTTACAAAAGAAATTTAGAGTTAATTAGCCATTACACAAAAACTAAACGTCGCTGTCATAATTTGTGCGAAGGTTGAAGGGGTGTTACAGTTTTCTTTCTCCTAGAAATTATAATTAATTACCTCGCATGCATAATGGTGCATTAATTAAAGCTCTTTCACCATGGCTACGGCTAATGACGAGGAGATATTGGAAGGTTTTCTGTGTCCAATATGTAAAGCGGACTTGAAATCCGCCTCCCAATTGACGAACCATTTCGAGAGTTTACACTCTGAAGAACAGGACGTACTGAGATCCTTGAAGGATATCTTTGGTAAAGCGAAGAAGATAATATTGAATAATGACGATTCTGATTTGAAAGAGACGTTCGATCGTGCGTTAAAGTTTAGTTACCAGGAGCACCGTTACTTGGATGAGGAGCAAGTTGTAGGTGTGTCGCGTAGTTCCACGGAGTATTTAAAGGGAGTGCGGTCTGCGCGACTGGAGAGGTACGCGACCGAGACCAATAAGCTGCTGATAAGGTTGGACAAGCTTGTGTGTAACATGCCTACTGATCCCAGTCAGAGGAAACTACATGAACAGGAAGTGAGTCGAGATTTGAATATCCTTTCTTTTTTATAACTGATTATTACGACTGTGATACTAGGATGTTTTAGCTTTGCTTTTGGCAAGGATGTTTTAGCTTTGCTTTTGGCAATAATTGCGCTCATCAATCTAAATAAGTTAGGTACTAAAGTTTCGAGTATTATAAAAAAATTGAAAATAAACAGACATTCTGTTGCCTGGTTAATATTGATTCCTGTTTTCTACAGTGACAGACAGATTACATCACACACAGATATAACTCCTCACACTATCTATATTCGTGACAAAAAATTTAAGGATTAATGAAGTAAAGATAACAGTTATTGTAAACACATTGAATTTTACTTATAAAATGGATACCTATAACATATTCATTCAATTAATCAGTTTGTCTTGTCTCTGTTAACTTATCTTCCAATAGCCTAGGTAATAACAATATAATTAACAAAAGATATGAGTGCGATGTACCAAGTAAAGTCTTTTATTTATAATAGCAGTTCTTTTGATTGACTAACAATTGGGTGCTTACTGTCTTATTGCAGAACAAGGTTATTTTACTATCCCATACTAAACTTTAATACCTACTCAACCTAATTATTTTGGATGGTGGTTTTTTTTTAGCCATTACAGTAAAGATAAACTATGACTAACCAATTATTTAAGGAAAGATATTAGCACAGGGTGTGTACCTACGAGTATTAGTATCCTTATAATTCATATACATAATTTAGTTTTCTGTTTATAAGTAATAAGTCTAAGTAAGAATATTCATTTAATAAATTTTCTTATTGTTTTACACTAGAGAATAATTTAGACCTATTTGGTTTGATATTCTATTGTTTTGAAATCTATTATGGTCATTCTATTTGAAAATCAGTCAAACAATGACTTTTGCTTCGTTGAATTAATAGATATTTAGAGTTTATCGGAAAACCTAAGTAATTAATCATTAAAGTAATATTTTGGTTGACGTTATTGCTGTATGGCATTGCAAGTAGTGGATGATAAATAATCTAAACAATTTGATATAACCAACACAGACATGATTTAATCAAGCGTAATGCATCATTATCAATTTACCTGCATGTAAACACTATACAAATTTTTAATTATTTAATTTTGTTTTTGTATACACTCTTTTTTTTACCAATTATGTACACGATACGAATGAAATCATTTGAAATTAATTAAGGCTATTGAAATGTATAATACTCCAGGGGTCTGGCGCTGATAGCTGAAATATAGGCTCTGCCTAGTTCGGCTACAGATGACTACACCACTTTACAGCCCCAAAAACAGCCTATTAAAATATTTTGTAATTTATGTCTAAGTTTCTTTAAAATAAACTATTATTATAATAAATACCCATTTAGGCTAAACAAATATGACTAGGTAATATAGACAGACTAGATCATCCACCAAGTCCATGGTTACCCTTAGGATAAACCTAATTGCAGGGACATAGACGCACAACTTGTCACCCTAAATTCATTACAAGATACTGAACTTAAAAAATATGCTAAATATGCCAACATTTTGACTGCAGTATTTATTTACACTTTTCTATGTAAGAGCAGGTTTTTTGAAACAAATTAAATATTTCTACACTAGGGGGTCTAGAATCATGTGGTAAATTCATGGTAACGGTTTGCGCGTCAATGTCCCTGCCTCCCTGTATAAAACACAAGCCAAAAATTTGTAAAAAAAAAATGATAATCTTATATCCCTTAAAAAAAATAACAACTTTTTTTTCTCGTTATCTACTTTCCAGGAAACTTTTTCAATGTTTCTTTGCCTTAAAACCTTATTTGGCCTATTTAAAACATAAAAAATAACAGATCCATCAAGTAATGCGCGTTTTTATTTATACTATAGGTCCTCGTCTCTACCTACTGTATTTTCTTTTGCTGTGCCCGACAGGGTCCACGATTGTTTCTAAATAAGATGTTTTACCACCTAAGCATATACATTGTGGAATGCAATAAAGTATTGAGTACTATAAACAATGTCTTTGTTGTTTAATAAATTGTGTCTGGGTTCCAGGTAGTTCCCTGGTTGGATGGGTCCTCAGTGAAGCTGTGTCCCAACTGCGCGAAGACCTTCAACCTAACCCGGCGGAAGCATCACTGTCGACTGTGTGGCTCCATACTCTGCCATGACTGCTCACTGTTCCTAGATATTAATGTAGCCAGTACGTATTTGCTAATCACTTCATAGTTTATATCCTGTACTAGCTTCTGCCCTTGATTTCATCCGCATAAAATCTTATTCTTCTATATTGTTCCACCGCGTAGCGTCGCATCGCTCGCCCGCTCTATTACTTCGTTTTCGCTAATCATATTGTCCGATTTTTTTTCTTTTTGCTCAGCTCTTTTAGATCATAGCATAATGTTAAATATCATATAACCGTCCTCAATAATAGAGGGTTATCAAATACAAATATATATTTTATTGAAATACAGCTGGTAGTTCAAAAGCATTCAAACAAACTCTTCAGCTTTATTATTAGTTGAATAGTATAGATAAAGATTTTAGATTTTTGACTTCTTTGAATTTACAATTTTTTCCCCAGTGGTAACAACCCTAAGGAGATATAGTCGTGAATCGTTACTGGGTAATACAGTACCCCTTGAAAAGACTGGTTATCAGACCGGACTTTTCATAACCCATAACGACAGTCAAAGATCCACACATGACAGAGGGGACGAATTCCGAGACACGGTGGGGTCTTGGTATGTAGAAATGGTTCGGGTTGCATTGGGGCCGCATAGTTGATTACGACCTACTTGTTCCCACATAAAGGAGACATGAGGCCAAACAGTGAGAATTACAAGCTGAGTTTTATGTTACAGGAGCGATAGTAGACCCATCAGTCCCACAGTCATCAAGCCAGCCGGACCACGAAATAACAGAGAAGAATGGCCTCCGCCTATGTGAGCACTGCTACAATCTCATAGAGTTACGGAAGCAGGTGCAAGAGAGTCGGAACGCCAAGACTGTGCTGGTGACCGCCTATGAGCAGATGAGGAGTTTGATGGACAAGGCTCGGCCGGATGTCGCTATGTATGAGAAGGTAAATTTTTAGTGTGTAGCAATTTAAGTTACAAAATGCATAATCATTGCTGTGATACAGGGTCCTCTAATTGTAATTAATTATTAAGAATGGAGTTCTTTATAATAAAGGATAAAAAAAAAAAAAAAAATTGCTGTGATACAGGGTCCTCTATTGGAGAGGGTTTGGGCTGTATCTACAACTCGGGCCCAGTGCGGATTGATAATTTTTCACAGGTTTTCGAATTTCTGGTTCGAAGACATGGCGGTTTTCTCACGTTGTTTTCCATCACAATTTTGAGAGCAGTGTTGATAACATTATTTACTCAAAGTGAAGCGCCTGTTTGGGTTCGAACCCACAACATACAATTTGCTAGTCGCGGCCGTCATCACTGGGCCACCACTGGTCTCGCAATAGAGTTACAATTCTTTTTTACACGTTATGTATTCTGTATTTCCATTTTACACAGACTTTTACCATGTTTTGAACAGTAGATTATTTTTAACCAATCATCATGAAACTTTGTACACATATTCATGGAGGTATTAGAAGTAACATAGGATAAATTTTGTGAAAAAAAATAAATACAAAAGATCAAAAAACTGTTTGTCAAAAAATATCAAAATCTAGCTACTTCAACGCCATCTATCATTTCAGTAACGAAGTTCCAAAAAAAATTTTGACGCGGACGAAGTCGCGGGCAGAAGCTAGTAAGTTATAATATCATTGTAAACCAGTTGTTTAACCAAGAATAAATGATTTCCTCAGATGTGTCAAAGCCTATTCGACGGTGAGACGACGTACAACCTGACTGACGTGAACAAGATGCGCGGACGCATCGGCAAGCTGGCAGAGGGCATTGACCTGCTGAGTAAGCAGATAGTGACCTTCCCTGCCGAGCCCGGCACCCGACAGGCGAGGCTACAGACTGCCATCAGACAAGCTGCGGCGCATTATATAAAGGTAACATAACATTATACACCATACTAGAGAAAGCAGCAGCATTCTCTATGCATTTTACCACCATACTGCGATCGCCAACCCGCCTGCAAGCTTGTATTTCCTTAACGGTTGGTGACAAAAGTGAGTACACCCACATTTTCCCAGTAAGGTTTAGTGTCATGTACATCAACCACGCACAAGTCCAGTTGTGATTATCATAATCAGCGTATATCGTTCCCACTGCTGGGAGACAGGCCTCCTCTTGGTGGGTCATAATCTACCACGCGGGCCCAGTGCGGGTTGGTAGATGTCACATGTCTTCGAAGTTTTGGTTCTAAGACATGCGGATTTCATTACGATGTTTTCCTTTGCCGTTTTGGAGAGCAGTGCTGATAACATTATTTAGCCAAACATTTAGCGTCAATACCAAGTAAAGCGCCTGCCTCCTATGTGGCCTGCCGCGACCCCGCCTTACTCTTTCAGGGCACCAGTTCTGGGTTTCTGGGTTCTAGGTTCGAACCCACTACATACAAGTAAGTAGTAAGTCGGAGCCGATAGCACTAGGCTATTGCTCTCCAGATATGATGTTGGGTCGTAAATAATAATAATACCAGCCTTTTATGAATACTTGGTTACCACAAGTGAAGCCCGCGTCGCTTAGTGAGATAAAAATACTAAACTACAGAGTAAACGCCTCTACACAGGTGGCAGGAGTATTGATTACCATGTTTGCTCAAGGCGGATTGGTGATTTGAGATTTTATTGGTATCACTGGTCGTTAACAGCAAATACAGGGTGGCAGAGGCATCATCATGCAACCTGTTTTTTTTGTTAAAAAATTTGCTGATCCAAACGTATTGAATTTTTGTATGAAACAGCAATTTTTTTTTTTTTTTTGATGCCCGGTTGAATTAATATTCTTCGTCGTTTCTTTGATAGCGGGGGTCTTGAATCATGTGCTGAATTCATGGTTAGTTTCCACGTCGCTGTCTGTATAGTATTTACCATATACCATTTTTTTATGTCGACACAATTCTCAACATTCCTCATTTCAGGAAGACCTCTTATCCTTACGGAAATTGCCAACTGAAGCTCAAATAGAAGAAGTACGCAGACAACGATATGAGCGAGCGGAACGACAGATCCAGATGGAGAGAGAGAGGATGGAGCGACAGAGAGGGAAAATGGAGGCGATGGCAGGACCTAGCGCGACCAGGGTCGAGAGCAGCCAGCAGGATGATGATGATAACCCGCTGCTGGAGCAGATGAACATCATCAGGGAGTATATTAAGGAGGCGCGGAGGGAACTCAAGTTTGAAGAGGTAAGTCTTTGTTATTGGGTAGCCAAAACAACTAACCTAATATTCAGATGAAAGCGCTAGGGTAACCAAAATTACAATTTAAGAAAAATAAAATAATAAATAATACCCGTTCGTCTTACTAACAATATAACTGGGACAAACGGAAATATATATTACTAGCTTTTGCCCGCGGCTTCGCCCGCGTGGATGTCGAAAATTATCGCAAGAGGACGTACTACCGCGGTTAATGTATTATGAATTGCATCCAAGTTATATAGGTAATTACCCGCGACTAACAAAAAAGTTTATCGTTCGTTTTTTTATTCGTGATATTCTATTCTTTTTTCTTAAATAAAAGTAACCTAGGTTACTCCTTGTTATATCAGCTATCTGCCAGTGAAAGTCCCGTTAAAATCGGTCCAGCCATTACAGAGATTAGCCGGAACAAACAGACTGACAGACAGACAAAAATTGTAAAAATGTTGTTTTGGTATATTAACCGTGTATACATCCATATACACGTAGTAAAAAGATGTTATTTTAATATCAAAAATAGACACTACAATTTTATTTATTTGTCTAGATTTATTAAAGTCCCGTTCGCAGTGTAACGGGTAATACATGGTATTTGGAGGTGGTGGGGCCAATCTAGAGATTTAAATCTTTGAGCTTACCTGTAATTAAAATGTGATAAAAATATATTTAAAGGTTTTAGTGCATAAAATAAACAATTGTAATGTTTTGTATCATTTTTGCAGGTTGCAATCTTAGAGCAGAACTTAAAAGAACTGAAAAGGGAATATCAACTTCAGAAACTCTCCAACAAGTCCTAGTCATTCCAAATGTATAGATTTATGTATAGTACCTATGTATATCACTTTTTGTATTATAATTTATTTACCTTGTCAACATACACTCTGTTGTTATATTTTGTACTTTATGAGACATAAGAATAAAGTTCATAATTTATTGGCCAGCTTTTTATCGAATCCTATGATTAAAAGGTATTTGAACGAGGGGTGCGAGAGAGATGTAATACACCATTGAGCTGCATAGATTAGTGCTATATCAGAACTTCGTTAGGAAAGCCAGCCAGCCAACCAGAGCATGCTAGTTGGAGAAGTTCTAGTCATAAAGTGGTATAATGGTATGTAAATCCAGGTAAGCAGTGGAGCAACATAGATTGAACAAAAAATGTGTAATGCACAAAACCCAATGAGTATAATAACTATGTATAAAAGTTTCGTACATATTTCAATTGTGTGTATAGACAATTTAGTGGAGGAACGGGCATTTTTTATATTAAACCTCAATGTAGAGAGCTCATCGCCATAAAGGCTATTGCATTTTATTAGTGATCAAGGAGGTTAAAAATATAATCTAATCCGATCCTATCGATACTCTGTGGATCGTATATTCAAACTTTTGCGTCGAATGAACGTCAATTTCCTTTGTCAATTTTAAAGATTTTTCGTAATAATACAAAAAAAAATATTACGGTACGTATTGACTAGAATTTATTGTATTTTTATCACAACTTTTTGTAGTAAACGATAATGGTTGACTACGAATGTACGGTCGATGTTGATAGCAATGATTCTGAAAATATAGAACCGTCAGAATATTCTATCACCGAAACTTCGACGAAGAAAGAAGTGAAGCTCGCCACCGAGGACAAGCGGGTGACGTACCAAGTGATCTTCAACGATGTTGACGTCACTCCGGATCCCATCAACCATCCGAAGTATGTAACTATGGATGACACGCAACCACACGCCGCTTTTGATGTTAAAAATCGAGCCAGAAGCGAAGCAGTTATTAAACTGTCGAGATCTAAGTCCAAGACGGGCGGCTTGGTACTGGATGGCACGAAAGTTTACGCCACCACTATCAACCTTGACGACATACAAATCGATCACACACTCAACACCGAGGAGGGCATAGACTCCGCCGACGGCGATCTCTCCATAGCACCGTCCGCATTCTATTTACCAAAAATGAACCCGGTTACATCCTATCCACCAGAAATAGCTATCACGCTTAAAGAAACCGAAACAGTGTTTTTATTTTCGTTACCAAGTTTAACTTACGATAGAGGATCATCTGAAGGCAATATAGTTGAAGAAGAAAATACTTACTATGAGTACATCACCATCGGAAAAGGGAGAAATCGAAAAATGGTCGGTCAAGAAACTCAAACCAGAGAAACTATAAAGCAGTCGAGACATACCCTTGCTACGAGGCCCCAGAAGAAGAACGCGATATCATTCGCTTCGATGTGGGACATGCACGATACTTACACACGTATAGCCAAAGAGGAGGCTGTGGAGGAGGAAGACGAAATGGTCATGTATCAATCTGCATCGCGCAATTTGTTACGGAAGAAGAAGAAGAAATTCCAAGAAACAGGCCGAGGTAAAACTTTTGAAGAAATAGCGGCCACGCCGCAATATTTAGATGCGGTGCTTTTGACAGAACGTGTGCTCGCATCATTAGAATATGACGCCGCCCAGAAGATGTTCCGAGGACTCGTAACTATGGATCCTCTAGCATTAGACTTGATATATATTTACACATTAAAACCTTTGTGGACTTACGAATGTGAGGAGTCCCTGAACAAACCAATCGCGTGTATATCTTTTAATCCAACATGTCCAAATATTTGCGCAATAGCTCATGGTAAATTTGGGTACGCTGATTATTGTACCGGTGTTGTGTGTATTTGGTGTACCAAAAATCCTCGTGAACCAGAAAGGGTTTATCACTTTGAGAATTCTGTCACGTCTGTGTGCTTCTCTGACAAGAACCCGAACTGGTTGGCATGTGGCTTTTGTAATGGTGATGTGATAATATTAGATATTACTTCATACACTATTAAGACATTAGCTAAAAGTAAACGTGATACAAGTCCTTGCTTTGAGCCAATTTGGGTAATTACTTGGCGCACTATAGACAGAGATGATTACGTAATTACAACTTGTCAGGACGGAAGGATCCGCAGGTTGCAAAGTACCAAGACGCACGACTTTATTAGTGCACCTTTGATGCGCATATCTACCGTCGAGGGGAAGTTAAAGGGCCTGGAAATAGCCAAAACTTGTTTAAAAGTAGACGTTCCTATCATAAGGTACCCAGCGGTGTTGTGCATGATATGGCATCCTACTATTGACCACTGTTACTTGGTGGGTACTGACGAGGGTTGCATACATAGCTGCTCCACGCACTACCTCAACCAACACATAGACGTACACCGCGCTCACGCTGGCCCCGTCACGGACATGAGCGTGTCACCTTTTATGAACTATTTGTTGGCATCTTGCGGCTCTGATCACGCTATTCGACTATGGATAGACGGCTTGGACGACGTCATCATGACATTAACTTGTCCTGGTGCAGTGAGCGGGATCGCTTTCTGTCCAATAAATTCGACTATTCTACTTTCCACGAGTGGGAATTCGCTATCAGTTTGGGATCTTCGTCGAAAAATTCACATGCCATGTGCAGAATACAACTTTCCCTCTAATGTGACATTGACATATGTAAGGTTTGAGAAATCAGGGCATAACGTCTTTGTCGGGGATACTTTAGGTAGACTTCATACGTTCCATTTAGAAGACACACCAATACCTCCGTTCGACCAGCAAAAAATGTTGGATGATGCTATAAAACAAGCTCTTTGCACTAGACCGGACATGCTAAAGCAACTAGATAAACTCTTAAGGTTTAAGCTGGAAGAAAAGGTAAACTGAGAGTTTTTTTTTCATATGCACTTTACAATTTAAAAAAAATATATTTAAAAGTTTACGAAAGGATCTACTTTATGTTTAAATTAATAATTAATTAGTTTAACTATTTACGATTTATTGTTATGAGTATGTACATACCTATAGTGTTAATAAAAACGCATGCGAACAAATATCGAAGTTTATTCATCACCAGAATATAATTAATACATTAGCTTATTGCTGAAAATAAATAATTGTTTTGCTATTTTGGTCTGCGTCAACGTGCGACTTATTTCACTGAGCCAGGGATTCCTAAAGCTTTTTTTTTTGGATGGGAAATCATCTAATGACTTCTCCCGCTCTGGGCGGAGCGGGAGGGCATATCAGACTTTTACTGACTAAAACCCACCCGTGTTCCTTCAGTTGCCCATGTGCCAGGGTCACGGTATCTCTTTCGAACAATTTCGCGACCCCGGCAGGCGTCCTAAAGCTTGATTCATATTCTGATTGATATTCGGAATTTTTGGGAACACCGAACCAATACCATTGAACTTGATGTTGTGATACAAATACCAGAATATTACCTGAACTATTGGTATTTCTAATCAGTATCGGTACTGAACCGCTACCAAAACCAGTAAGTGAACTGAGAAAACAGACACAATAAACAAAAAGGATAGTTAATACTAGACATTGGAAAAACAACTTCAATGAAAAAGACGTGGTCCTCATTGAGGCTGCGCCCAGCACGCCGAATGAGTGCGGCCCAGAGGGTCATGGCCATCCGGCTAATCCGGGGATACCGCACGGTCTCCTGCGAGGTGGCGAGCCTTCTTGTCGGAGTGCCGCCAAGGGATCTGGTGGCAAAGGTCCTCGCCCACATGTGGGAGTGGCGCGAGGAAGCTAAACGCCGGGGCAAAACTCCGCTGCCGCGACAAATCGCGGCACGGCGGACAGAGCTCAGGCAAGATATCATGGCGACATGGCGGGTACGATTGTCGCAACCCAGCGTTGGGCACGCCACAATTGCGGCGGTAAGTCCCCTCTTTGAGGAGTGGATAGAGAGGCGCCACGGCGTCCTCGCCTTCCGCCTGACGCAGGTTCACACCGGGCATGGGTGCTGGGGGGGTTCCTGTTTAGGATAAAGCGGGAGGAAACACCCGGGTGTTTCCATTGCGAGGATCATCTGGAGGACACGGTATAGCATACGGTGGTGTGCCCTCCCTGGGCGGAGCACCGCCGTGTCCTCGTGGAGGCGATCGGCGGCGACGACCTCTCGCGTCCGGCCCTAATGCGAGCCATAGTACGGAGCGAGAGGGCATGGGAACCCGTCACCTCCTTCTGCGAAGCAGTAATGCTCGCGAAGGAGAAGGCGGGGTGCGTGAGGGAGTGGCAGTCTCTGCGCCCTCACGTCCCTAGCCGCCGCAGGAGGAGACGCGTCGATAGCGGACTCCTGGCCACCGTAGGGGCGGGATTGTGGGCGGCGAGCAATGGGTAGCTCGCCGCCCGGTAAGGACCAGGCCTGTGTTGATGGCACGTAGTGTTCCACGCGCGCCTCAAAGAGATAGCAGTACTGAAGGGGTTTGCTAAGACCAATGCCTGCCAGGGTTTCGAGATTGTTCAAACGAGATACCGTGGCCCTGGCATATGGGTAACTGAAGGAACACGGGTGGGTTTTAGTCAGTAAAAGTCTGAAACGCCCTCCCGCTCCGCCCAAAGCGGGAGAAGTCATTTGATTATTTCGCAGCCAAAAAAAATTACAAAGACGGGTAATTGAATTTGTTACCGGTACTTGTTAGAGTACCAGTACCGAAGTACCGATGCAGATACTTTTTACCGGTTCCAAGCCCTGATACGGGCAGCAGCTCTGAGGACCCCCAGCCAGGGTCGCGAGATTTGTTCGGAAGAGTTACGATGGCCCTGGCATATAGGCAACTGAAGGAACACGGGTGGGTTTTAGTCAGTAAAAGTGTGACACGCCCGTCCGCTCCACCCATAGCGGGAGACATCATTCAATGTTTTACCACCCACAAAAAAGGTCTGAGGACCCATTTTTTCAATCCTTGCGAAACGTTGAGATTTATAGGGATATTAACTAAAAATTTACAAAAACTTGAAGCAAAGTTCCGTACATTCCTCAATTTGGGCTTTCAATTCAAACGCCCGCGCAAAGTGGTATAGCATGTATCGCAAAAAGTACTATCTCTGAGTAAGTAATTTAATTTTTAGGGTTCCGTTGCCAAATGGCAAAAAACGGAACCCTTATAGATTCGTCATGTCTGTCTGTCTGTCTGTCTGTCCGAGTATGTCACAGCCACTTTTTTCCGAAACTATAAGAGCTATGTTGTTGAAACTTGGTAAGTAGATGTATTCTGTGAACCGCATTACGATTTTCACACAAAAATAGAAAAAAAACAATAAATTTTGGGGTTCCCCATACATAGAACTGAAACTCAAAAAAAAATTTTTCTTCAAACCCATACGTGTGGGGTATCTATGGATAGGTCTTCGAAAATGATATTGAGGTTTCTAATATCATTTTTTTCTAAACTGAATGGTTTGCGCGACAGACACTTCCAAAGTGGTAAAATGTGTGTCCCCCCCCCCCCCCCCGTAACTTCTAAAATAAGAGAATGATAAAACTAAAAAAAATATATGATGTACATATGTAAACTTCCACCGAAAATTGGTTTGAACGAGATCTAGTGAGTAGTTTTTTTTTTTATACGTCATAAATCGTAAACCGCAATTTACCTTTCATTCAATCAACTCAAATATAAAAATTAAAAAAAAAAAAACATTTAATTTCATAAACATAACCTTATGCATAAACCGTGAATATCTACAGGTTTGTACGGAACCCTCAGTGTCCGACTCGCACTTGGCCGGTTTTTTTAGAAATTAGTTAGGATCTTTTCGGAAATATCCGACTCGCTATAATATCATGTTACAGATTTATGGCGGTTTAACTGGGTCCCTTAATTCATTAAAGTCTGTGCTGAGGATTCTATAAAACATGAGTATAACCGAAGAAGTACAAAAACATGCCTCTATGACCCCCGACGGGAACAGAGCGGTGTTATAAGTATCTGTGTGTCTGTCTGTGACATCGTAGCTCCCAAACGGCTAAGCCGATTTTGAATTTTTCGTCTTGTCTGAAAAGTGACCTAATACATAATTACATTGTGTTATTAGCTATGACCCAAGAAAACCTGTTCCGCCGTTTGAAGATTATGAATTCTTTTCAAGTTGAGGAAAGGATGTGAGCATCTTTCGCAGGTCTGATCGAATCGAAGTTTGATATTCTATTACTTCAATGATATTAAAAGACCAAAGTAACCTTCGACTTTTGCTCTTCACCAACAAACAGTAGAAGTATCGTGTTTGGGCTCGTTGGAAATGTCTCTATAAACCTTTCCAACCAATCCCAACCCCTCTCATCCCTAGTCCGTTCACATATTTCTAAATTAGAAAAGCTTGGAATACGAGGTATCGCTCATAATATATTTAGTGAAAACCTAAACAACAGAAAACAAAGAGTTAAAATAGATGAACACATCAGTGAATAAAAAACAGTTTCTTACGTTCCACAAGGGAGTATCCTGGGCCCCACTCTCTTTCTGCTGTATATAATTGACCTCTGCACTATGTTTCTGCCATATATTAATATATTCACCTATGCAAATGACACTGCTCTATTTGTCAGGGGGCCGAACTGGCACACCGTAAACGAAAGAGCAGAATACTCCCTATCTCAGGTCATGAACTGGCACATAAATAATCTTTTAAGGCTTAACTTATCTAAAACCAACTATGTGCCCTTTTCCATCACCTAAAATAAGCATCTGGCACCTTCTTGGCATCTGCAATTCCCACGGTAATTGCTCATGCCAAGAACTCAATCGTGCGGAATTTGTCAAATATTTAGGTGTGTTGATAGTGGACTGAGGTGGGACAAGCAGATAGAAGCTGTAACCTCCAGAACGAGGCAGTTGGTCCACTGCCTGATGGCTGCACTGGCGATGGCACATCTAGGGACGGCTAATGTAAATGTCAAACAGACGAGGCCCAGCAATAATGTCTGTTATTGTAGATAGAAAGGATAACATTTTCATTAGCTATCTCCCGACAAGGCGATGCTTTGATCAAAATATTACCTGCAAGTAGTTAAAAAAACCGGCCAAGTGCGAGTCGGACTCGCGCACCGAGGGTTCCGTACAAACCTGTAGGTATAAAGTTTAAAATTTATTATATTTTTTATTATATGATGTAACTAAAAATTTACGGTTTTCGCAATTTTTCCTTTATCTGTGCTATAAGACGTTGCTTCGTATCAAATTTCAACATTCTAGATCGACTGGAAGTACCCTTTAGGTTTTGATTCCCTTGCGAGTTTCGAAAATTTGCGGAAATTTGCGGCATAAACGGCTATATCTTTTGATTGCGTTAGCTTAGAAGTTTGATTTTTTCACAGTTCCAAGAAACAGTAGACTTGAGTATTTGATATAAATTTCAGCTTGATATCTCCACGCGTTCCTGAGAAAAAGGGTCTTGACAGACGGACGGACGGACGGACAACAAAGTGATCCTATAAGGGTTCCGCTTTTTCTTTTTGAGGTGCGGAACCCTAAAAAGGAGAAACTAACTTACTGACATTTCAATGCATAGCCGAAACGACTAGGAATGTAAAATTCTGCACACGGCTTCCTTTTATAACGTAGGGGAGCACTAAGAACGGTTTTTAGAAATTCAACCTTTTAGGGCATTAGGGGGTGAAAAAATTGGAAGACGTTTTTTGAAAAATCATGCCTCGCGCAGGTCTTTTATTTTTATATCTTTTACTATTAGGGTTTTTGAATAGGGACGCTCGCACTTCGACAACGTATAGCAGCAATCTTGGTAAAACGATAGCTGTCAAATTTGGCGAGCATACTTATTAAATCGTGACATTTTACCGTGGAACGTTACACGTTTCAACAACACGTAGAAATTCTCAAAATCCGTGCTCTGTTCGCCTAACGTTCCGTACGTTGCGTCCAATGTAGAACATTCATGGCCGTCCTGCAGAGTCCACAATCGTCGTTTAATCAATAAACTTGAGATAATCGGATTCGTGATCGATAAAGCAGTGCCGGTATATGTCGAAAAAACACAAGATCGTTGGAGAATATTGTTGCCGTTGGGGACATTAACCGTACGAGAAAACCTCAGACAGTCAATTCTAGATTTGTAGCGACGGAAATCCGTCAGGTGCCTCTACACTCCTAAAAAGTTAATGATGATGATGAAAAGATTTTTTTGGTGGCCTAGACTAGATGGTATGCATCTCACAAACATGTGGTTGCAACGTGATGGACCGATGGATGACGCCGCTTGCCATACTGCAAGGCAAGGTAAACCTTTTTATTAACCGACTTCAAAAAGGAGGAGGTTCTCAATTCGGATGTTTATATTTTTTTTTTATGTATGTTCGGCCATAACTCCGTCATATATAGACGGATTTGCAAAATTCTTTTTTTGTTTGAAAGGGGTTTATTCCGAAATGGTCCCATATAAATTTCATATAGATCTGATGATGAGTTCCAGAGATAGACACCGGAACTCTTTAAAAAATGACAGCAAATCAACCGCGATTTCTGCTATCGCATAAATATGCATTGTTTGTTTGGAATTACTGCGGAGTAGATACCATAACTAAAAATTTAAAAATGAAAACTTTTTTACAAAAAAAAAAAACCGACTTCCTTAAAAAACACTTCAAAGTGAAAAATAACTTTAATTTCGGAAGTCGGTGGCAAAAAAGTTAAATACAAATCCTAAGACACCGACTTGCGAAATTAAAGTTATTTTGACGTGACAACGTCTTATAAATTGGTTTGCCGGGTGACACTTCAAGAAACTGCGTTACGCTCCGCTCACGTTATGCGCTCACAATGAGAGCGAGTGAGAGGCACGCGTCCCTTCCACTCGGGCATGGTTAGCCCGCCTAAGAGCGAGAGAGACAGAGCGAGAGAGAGAGAGTGAGAGAGATAGGCATACACACCGGTTCATGTCTTGCGCTTCTATTGTGATTTTAATATTCACATTAAAATTATTTTACCACTCAAAGTCGTTGTCACGTAAAACTTTCGCCCGTATACCGACTTTACAGGCAACCAATTTTTTTTTCACTTTGAAGTGTTTTTTAAGGAAGTCGGTTGTTTTTTTTTTTGTAAAAAAGTTTTTTGGATGAGAAGTTCGCGGGTTATAGTTTTACTATATGTTTAAATAGTGTAATTGGCTTCAGCCATTCCATTAAAAAAAAAAAAAAAACTCGCGTGGTAGCGACATCAACTGGCCATCGAGATCGTGTGACTTAACACCGCTCTTCTATTTTCTGTGAGGCTACGGGAATCTCTGGTCTATGCAGCTAAATGACAGGCAATTGCCGCTCTAAAGGCCATCGTAATTCGTGTTCTTCGTGAAATTGAACCCCATTAATGCGAAAATGTTGTCCAAAATTGGTCCTCCAGGATACTCCACCTACAGCGTAGTCGCGGCAGCCATTTGTCTGATATTATATCCCATAAATAATGTCATTAAATGCTCTATAAAACAAAATAATAATTGTGGCAAGTGGCAATATCATTAAAACAGGTTGTTTTATTTCATTTCTAAGTTCGAGCGCATTTAATAAAACATGCATGTAATTAGTTTACAACCTGTGTCTAATTCTTTAGAATTGCATATTTCTAATTTTTCTCTATGCAATCTTTGGAGATGAAAATAAATACCGTTCCTCCCGAATGATATTTATTTTACATTTGTCATCAAAAGTCGAAAACTATGCGGCGTAAAAAAAAAAGAAAAATGTTACAGAATGTGTAAATAACGCTCTTTCATATGATACCCCACAAGCCCTAGTAGCCCCACTTTGAATTTTTAAGACCTCCGTTCAGTGTTTGTTGCAAAAAAAATTACATATTTTTATTTATTTGCAAAATGGTTGGGCAAACATTATTTAACTATTCCAAATTTCAAGTTGATAGCATTAGTAGTTCTTGAGAAATCCAGCTTACAGACTTAGTCTCACCACCATAAGGATTCCTTTTTACCATTTTGATACGGAACCCTAAAAGCGTAGGTATCTTTACATAGTATAAAACAAAGTCGTTTTCCGCGGCTATACGCTTTGATATTTTAAACTGCGCAAAGGGTTTTCATCAATAGACAGTGATTCAAGAAGAAGGTTTAAATCTATAAAAGTATAACATGTATAAGCCGCGGGCAAAAGCTAGTTAATAATAAAACAAGGAAAACAATCTGCGCTGTTGCTGTGTTACGGGTACTATAAATAAATTGTCGTATGTGTAAGATAATATGGGTTCCGCAGAGCATATCGCACGCCGTTCACCGCGTTGTGCTTTGCCGAGCGTGATTCCGCTTATGGGCCTCACCCCACCGTACTTGTTTGTGGTCTTAATCACTCGCCTTGGGTCACAGTTTTGTTATTATGTGCCATTACTTTAATTGTAACAACTGTTACTTATAAGCAGACTTTATGGCTGGAGCGATAATTGAGAAGCTGAGGAAAAATGTTTTGAGCTGATTTCGTTTTACAATAAGTTAGTAATTGATCTGAAGGAGCAGTGGCGGCCTAGTTGTAACGACTGCGAGTTACGAGTTGTAGGTTGTAATTTTGATCCCGCCAGGCGCTTTCAATCAATCAATCAATGAACTCAGCCTATCGCAGTCCACTGAGAGACATAGGGTTCTCCCATGTTGCGACGAGTGGAGACCGCGTATTGGCATGCGTACTGTGGCACGCCCCCCAGCTAGATGGACCGACGACGCAACGCGGGCTGGGGCAGACTGGATGCGGAAGGCGGAGGAAAGGGTGTTGTGGCGCAACATGGGAGAGGCGCTTTACTTTCTGTAAATTATTTCATCATCGTGGCCGATGTCACAGAACCAAAACATTCAAAGACATGGGACAACTATATAGTCCTCCAGACCGTATTTAGGCCACGGCGGCCAATCTCAACGGAGACTAGCCATCGGCGCGGGGGGATTATATGTAGTGCTCAAGTATGTGTGCAGACAGGAGCACTCACTCTTCCCTCACTCTCATAACCCAATGGGACGGCAATCCGACACGACCAAAGAGAGATCAGGCGTAGGAGCAACGGCTTAACGTGTTTTCCGAGGCACGGGGGTATCGCACCGCCAACTTCCAAACTCCGGGCTGTTACTAAGAAATTCCTAATGGAAAAACCCAGTAACACTTCGCCCGACCTGGGAATCGAACCCAGGACCCCATGCAGCAGCCGCGCTGCGACCACGAGACCAACGGGGCAGTTGTATGGGACAAGTACTAAGTCTACTAACCCGCACTGGACCCGCGCGTTCGATTATGCATTACATTCCCTCTCACCGAGAGGATGCCTGAGTCCCAGCATTGGGAACATTATATGCTGGTTATAACGAGTAATTTATATTATTTTCTCATGTAATAGTAGGTTACTTATACTTTCATGGTCCGCTGCAATCATCAATTCGGTCGAATATTTTTTTAGTTTCTAATTGTATTGTTGACGATGAAGCAGCTAGTTAGGAGCCACATATGTGGCTACAATATTGCGCTCTCCATAATAACGTTATTCCAGACATGTAGGTAACTTAAGGTATACATACATATGACAATCACTTTTGCGTCTTCGAAACTGCTAAACCAAAAACAAAGGACACAAAGACCGAATCAAAACAAAGCTTAGTCATTCGCAAATAAAACGATCACACCGTATCAGGAGAGCCTACATTCAGATGTAAAGTTTATCCACCCCGCGACGCTACCGGCGCAGGGGCAGCCAAGCGTGACGGTGGCCAGCTCGGCGCAGACAGCATTAGTGTCGCGGGCGCGTGCGCGGGAACACCTGGCTAAAGAGTCCCCTATTTCAGTAAAACACCTGCCAAAGTATCACTTAAAAACGGGAAGGGTTGAGCCCGCCTGCCTGCTCACCATGAAGAGGATCTTCAACAAATTCAGAGAGAGTAAGTTGAACAGTAACTTGCGTAATGTCAGTTATTTAACATAAGTAATGATATAATTGTTACATGTCAGCTAATTGATGCTGCTCAAGTAGGTGAGCGGCTGTGAGTCTGTTCCGGTGAATCACTTAGGTAGATTTTGAGAGATTCGTTGCTGTTTCTTTGTTTTTATCATGATTATGCACGCTGCACGATACTCTTTTGAAGCTAATATCCGTTCACTTTCAAGATCCTACCAGCCCCAATCATTATTTATAAGCGTGCACTTATAAATGTCCGACTGCATTTTTATTCTGCAAAAATACCACGAACACACGCATATTTTCATCTCGTTGCACAGAACATGAGTGGTCGTCATGTAGTGCAGGGCGTAAATTAATCGTCTTCATGGCTAGTTCCCGTCGCTCCCATCGTCCGAAACAAAACCACCGCAAAGCTAAAGAGCAACATGGTATGCTATCAGATACTAGAGTCAGGTTAATTTCTACCCGCGCCGCCTACATTTCGTCGGCGCGCTCTGCCGATGAGAGCACGCGTGCGTCCATCGATACACGATGTATCGGTAATTGCATCTCCTTTTAAGAATGTAATAATAAAACTGACCAGGCGACCCGTTGCATATGGGTATTTAGAGCATGAACATTGTAGAAACGATGAGCTGTCTTTTTGTTACCTAATTGATTTTAATGGCTATGTTGCTGTTCATTGTCCGGCTTATTATTTTTGAAGACGTGTAATTACTCAACTTTAAAGTTAAAACCATTTTGGATAAACTGCACGAGCAATTTTAATGTCTTGCACACGAAAAATGTATTTTTTTTTAACTTATTTCACGAAAGTAGGTGAGATCGTGCTACAGAGAGGAGAGCGAATGCAATTTCGAGATTGCTTCTCTGGGCCGCCCGCGTCACCGTGACAGGACGAGTGTCCACAGGCGGCTCGGCTGCGCGGGCGCAGACCGAGGGTCGAGAGGTCGTGCGCGCAGACGCGCTCCGCCCCCCTAATTGCCGCGCCCCACGCAAATAAATAATTTTTATCCACTGCGTCGAGATCACGCTCCTTCTTGACCTTAAATTATTGTACGTAAAGCTCTTTTTTCTGAATTTTAATCGGTTTCCCGAATGCCAGTGTAGCAGGAATTCCATGTGGATGCCGAAAAGCAGGCGAGCGATGATCGCGCTTTTATGATACCATCGCTACGTCGAATTGTTAATGATACGTTTGGAAGGCCATAGATGTAATAATTAAACGTTTTGCGATGTAAGCATCATGTAATTTACGGTTACATTTAATATTAAGAAGTCTCGATTCGCTGCAATAAGTTGAGCTTCAGACAAATACGAGGCTGCGTTTAGGCGCTCTAAAACAAATGATATCATAAACGAATCATAGAGCATTGTCCGAGCTGCGTCGTCCACTTAACGTCAGTCTAAACAAATTGCATTCCCTGTTAAGATAAATTATTCGAGATTTTGTAATCCGAGAAGAATAGGAAATGTGGCCAGTGAGCTAGATTGAATTGGAAGGGACAGGCCCTTCAGGGCGTATACCTTGGACACGCCATAATGTGACGGAACTGCGTCGCGTCAGTTTACCCGTTCAATACAAACTATTAACAATACGGTAGACATGTTCTTTATTTTCTATTTATAAACTTTTATATTTTCGTATGTAAGTTTGTTAGGGTCAAATCTTGCAAGCTGAATTAAAACCACTTTCTCGTATCCTACGGCGCTGAAATTTGGATTTACATACTTACAATTAGAGTTATTGTGTTTTTGTTTGTGCTGCTCAAGTGTTCATCTCTTGTAGTATTATCGAGTCGAGTAGTTTCTTCCGAATCTCTTTGAGTCATCCCTTCGTTGTCATTGATATCGTTTGCTTTCTTCTCTCCTCCATCTTTACCTGGATTAAATCAACACTTTGTCAGCATTGTCTTATAAGTTAAATGATTCAGCAAGTAAATATCTGTGTGCTTCCAGTCTGGCTTTTTCTGTGTAACTTGCAGTTCCATTGTGATGACCTCACAAACACTGTTGCATAATAAAAGTGTTCAGATTAACTTAATCATCCTCTCTATTGTGGCATACTTTGATTTAAATATAGTATTGTTATTTTTCCTATCAAGGCGTAGTTTATCAAAAAGGTAGACTGTACAATAGGTTTTGTTGGCTCACTTGCGATGTACAAATACATTTTGATTGATACCGTTGAATTTTGGACTTGGGACTACAAAATGGGAGTATGTATTGGGCGCCAAATGGGCCAAGTGTATACCAACTATCATATTTTTGATGTCTAGTGATATATTTGAGATTCAAACCCCACATTAATAAATAGCGGTTCTATAATTCGGAGCTAACCTAGGGTTGCATTTGAACCTTAATAAGTGTCCATCTGTAGTAGTTGGTTTTTTTCTTTTTGTCAGGTACCAAAATGACAGGTGTGATGTTAAACTCCTAAAGACTTGAGGTGTCAGATTAGTCGTCTCTGGGATTGAAAAACCAAACTATACGTACTTCTGACATCTTATTCGCTATAACCGCCAAAGACAGACTAGAATGTCGTCGGCATTTTGCGTAACACGCAAATCACCATCAATTGTAATGCACTTACTTTGGCCCGAGATGGTAATGCACGTAATAAAGGATTTAAACATAATTGCGTGTCCATTTTGTAAAGATGTCAACACCCATCGTCAGTGGTCGCGACGGGTGGGCGGGACGAATCGCATAGCCCGTACTTGTGATTACCTATTCGCTACAGTCATACTATGTTTTGTGACATTAGGAAAGCGTTCCACTAACCTCCACGGATTTCGCTTTCTATTGTCAATAAATTCAACATTATTTGGATTGGACTTCGAATCCTAATATTGACGGACAAAAAATGCCACTTTCTTTAGCAAAAACCAGTTTGCACGCGACTGACGCGACTAGATAAATAAGAGATTAGTTGGTCTACCGGATTGAATTTGTCATAATTTATGGATAACTTAAGTATGTGCATAACGGATAAAATCAAAGTCCTGTTCCAATGGATTTAAGAGTCTTTTAAAAGTGAATCGAAGTTCCGCAGTCTTCATATGATCGCATGTACATTTTTGCGACTTATATGGGAGAATATCTAGGAATACATGCAGTCATTACGGGATGCACTGTGATGCACACAATGCATTATTCGTGCAGGTGTGCGTCGTATGCGCAGGGCAGCGGGATGCCACCACAAATAGCCAAACAGAAAACGTATTCCTTACAAAGTTTGACTTCGGCGAATTTTTTACAAACATTTTATATATAGGTTTAGGTTTAAAGAATTTATTTTCTCATAAGAACTTAAATAACAGTTCACTTAAAATGAGATACAAAAGTGCTTACATCTAATTAATTATACATATTTGCCTCCGGTGACATTACAGTGTACATACATGTTTCTTAAGATTTTTTTTAAAAATGTTTATATTGTCACACTTTTTTAACTCCTCCGGTAAATTATTGAACATTTGTGCTCCCTCAAACAATATTGTCTTTCGACCGTAATTAGTCCGTGCTCGTGCAGTCTTTAGTTGAAACTTGTGTTTACTTCTTGTGTTGTATGTTGTTGTTTTTTTATGTACCTATTTGTATATTTGATTGTACGGAATTCGTAGTGATTTTTTTAATAAGAATGCAAGTGTAATATTTGTAAAGTTGTGTGAGATTTAGTAGATTAGTTTTTGTATATAAGTTCTTTGTAGGATATAGGTAGTTATAATGAAATAATACTTTAATAATTTTGTTTTGTAGTCTTTGTACTGAGTTTAGGTTAGATTTAGCAGCTGATCCCCATACCTCAATTAGATATTCAAGGTTTGATTTTACTAAGGAGTTATATATAATTAGTCGGACTTTTTTCGGAATACAGTTACTGACTTTTCGTAACGCCCTTAATAGTGACATTAATTTTGTTTTGACGTGATTGATGTGCAGTTTCCAAGTAAGTTTGTCATCTACCCACAGTCCGAGATATTTTTCATGTGTAGATCTTTTGACTATTTCTCCATTGATCGTAAGCGGTGAGAACTCCATTAGTGGTTTATTTTTTGCGGAGATAATCATAAAAGATGTTTTTGAAGTGTTAATAGTCAACAAGTTATATTTCAACCATTCATTAAGTAGGTCAAGGTCTTTTTGAGCATCTTTTATAATGTTTTGCAAAGATTTATCAAAATAAAAAAGGCAAGTGTCGTCTGCGTACAACGTTAGGTGTCCTGTCAGCCCTATGTTAACAATGTTATTAATGTAAATTAGGAATAATAATGAGCTAATTATTGATCCCTGCGGACATCCGTATGTTATGTTTTGTGCCGAGCTAGTGAAGTTATCTATCTTAACAACTTGTTTTCTATTTTGTAAATATGAGCTGAGCATGCTGAAGGCGATACCTGTAATACCTATAATTACTTAATTTCTGTAGCAGCTTTTGATGGCTTACAGTATCATAGGCTTTTTTTAGGTCAATGAAGATACCTACCACAACGTTTTTTTTATCAATATTACTTTTTATTTTAGTTATTAAATCTACTGAGGCTGTGAGGGTACTTGATTGAGGACGGAAACCATATTGTTGGTCAATGAAAAATTTTTTCTCAGTTAGATAGGCGTATAGACGGTTGTATAACACTCGTTCAAATATTTTAGAGACAACGGGTAAGACCGAAACTGGTCGATAATTGCTTGGGTCGGTTTTACTTCCAGATTTGTGAATCGGAGTGACTCGCGCCACTTTAAGTGAGTCGGGGAATATACCGCGCATTAAACACATATTTATACAGTTAGTTAATCTTTCAATTATTATTTTTTTAAGGCATTTAATGGCTTTTGTACTGATTCCGTCCAGACCTGTACTAGTATTGCTGTCAAGATGGTCAATAATTTTAGATATTTCGTCAGTGGTGCAGGGGGCAAATTCATTCAAAGTTACGTCGTGTGTGTAATTAGTGTCGTACATGAGAATATTATCTGTGTTTATGTGGTACATGTTAGGTATTTCGTTCGCTAAGTCCGCGCCTATTGAAGCAAAAAAGCAGTTAAATACGTTACAAATTTCGTTACCGTCTGTGACAAATTCCGAGTTTGACATTAGTTTGGGTGGAGCACTGCTGTCCTTAATTTTATTCGCTGCTAAGTTATTAATGAGTTTCCACATTTGCTTAGGTTGTTTGTAGCTGTTATGGAATAGGTTGTAGTAGTAATTTTTCTTCTGCATCGTTATTAGGTTTTTAACTCTATCCTGTTCTTCATAATATTTCTTCTGTAGGTCGTCGTCTTTTGGGTGAGATTTCCTTTGTTGCCATAAATGGTTTCGTAGGTTGATTGAGTCTGTGATCTTTCGGTTATATCCAAGTGGATATACAAAACTGGATAAATAATACCTAAATCAATGCCGATAAACTTTACTTGCTACTTGCTGCAGTAGTAATAATTTAAAAAACTGACTGTGAATACGACAGAATGGTTTCTACGCTTTTATAAGTTTGTCATGAAAAGTTGAAGTAAAGGACCTTTTGTAGTTTCTTGCCATGTGGCTACGCGCGCTCGGGACGCAGAATGCGCCCGCGCTGCAATTTTGCCTTTTCGCCGATTGTGGCGTGCAATGCGATGTAGGAGGTGCATAGGGGAAGTAGAGTTCGCAAAGCCACCTGACTCTAATTACCTAATAATGCATAATCATTCGTTTTAGGCTTTTCGAGTTCAAAGTTATTTAAGGTGGATGCGATAAGGTAGCCAGTAAGATTCTTTTTTTTTTGCACAAAACGTATGATATATTGAATTTCGGATTACCCTGGAGGTTCCCCTCGCTTAAAATTTTATTTCTAATAATTATACAAAATTATGTCGACGACATACTAAAAAAAGAAAAAAAATACAAAATTCCAAAACAAGTGAGTTGTTTTTTTTACTTACATCTCTTTTGGAATGTCTGGTGATGACTGTGATGAATAAAGTCTTCAGTTGATAGACATTTCGAAATAGGTATCTTTAAAAAACGAAAATTATCAGCTTTAAACTCTCAATCAGTTACATAAAATCGCAAAATCACGGATCGATTAATAATAATACAACGAATCGGTGCCAACAAATTGCGAGACGCAGAAACTGTTACGTCTTCTTCCGTCTAGTTAACAAAACAGATAAATATTAAGTTTATTACACAACGATATCTAAGAACTACTAATAAATATATTATTTTCTTTCACTGCTAACAGAATTAAAGATTTCAAATGGGTTTCTTGCCTGTTCTTCTCCATACACCTACCTAGGAACCTAGCTGCCTAGGTACTAAGCTTTGGAATGGGCAATAATATAGCTTTATATTACTGACTGATCGTTTCCTTGATAATTCAAAAGTACCTGTAGATGGTTTATTTTTAACCGACTTAAAAAAAAGGAGGAGGTTGTCAATTCGACTGTATTTTTTTATGTTTGTTATTTATAAGTTATAACAAAAGGTATAAGTATAGCTTGCTTATTAGTAAATGGTTCGATTCTGAGATTAAATTTCAAATTGGCAATACTTTTGTGCTATCGGCGCAGGCGCAAGCGGCGGGCGCGGGAGGGAGCGTTCCCACGCCGCAATTATCGGTTGCCTACACTTACCCTTAATTCCCTGCTGCCCTCCTACCAGCTCCAACAATGATGCTTCTCTGACGCGTTCACGAATTTGAGTCACGGCACATCATGTGTGCGATTCTAAAGGAGGAATTATTAAGAGTTTCAAGGGGTTTTAAATCGGTCCATGCTTGTTTGATTTGAAGGAAAAATGTGAAGTTTTTTGAAGCGAGAATTATCGTGACATTATGCTGAGCTGATGCACTTTTGGCATTATTATCATTGTTTCATTATTATCATTGTTTTTTGCTTTATTTTTATTAGTTTTCAGATTAAGGTTTCATTTTAAAATGATATAATGCCAATAAACGCAATTTTCTTTCTTTGTTGTTTATGTGGAAGCCGCAAAATTTTAATTTTCTTATTTTTCTGCAATTCTCAGGTCAGTGTTAGGCTGTATATTGTTGAATAAAATATAATTCGCGACCAAAACAAATTAATGTGGTTTTACAGAGTTATCTAGACAAATAAATAAAATTGGAGTGTCTGTTTTTAATATTAAGATAACCACTTTTTACTAAGATTATATGGATGTATACACGGTACATATACCAAAACAACATTTTTTACAATTTTTGTCTGTCTGTCTGTTTGTTCCGGCTAATCTCTGAAATGGCTGGACCGATTTTGACGGGACTTTCACTGGCAGATAGCTGATGTAACAAGGAGTAACTTAGGCTACTTTTATTTTACAAAAAAAAATAGGATCTCACGAAAAAAAATAAGACGAATGAAAAACTTTTTTTGTTAAATACCACGCGGACGAAGTCGCGGGTAACAGGTAGTCTATAATATAATACGTGAAACTTTCTACTCGTTTTTACGAAAATTACGCGGACGGAGGAATATTAAATTTGGCAGAGTTAAAGTTTATATGGAGAAGGAGTGCAAAAAGCGAATATTTTTATACAATAATGCATTAGAAAAACATTAAGTTTTAAATTAATTTACCACTGGGCGAGCACTAGTAATTATTAAAATCGCCATTATAACTCTCTAAGTTCATTTAACTTATTATTTCATGAAAAAATCATTCTCCTGCAAATAGCAAAAAATAGAACTTTGAACTTCGTGGGCTACCCAGGAGCATTCCCCTTAAATAGTGTGGACAGAAATTTGATAGAATCATTACAATTATTTATTAACACATAATTTTAATGTCTACAGGGCTCTTCTTATTTAAAATACTTAATTATATTCACAGCCTCGTAAACATGAGACCTTCGATCGTTATGACGGACAAAGTCAACAATAACTCAAGTTTTACTACGAAACCACAAACCATTATACTCAAGTGTCAACCAGTTAGTTATCCAAATGACCAATTAGAATTCTTTATAATTAACTGTCACGAATTACCTCAAAGTTATTAGCGGAGACATCACAGAATCATTCAAGCACGCTTTGAGTTAGAAAAACCTAATAAATTATCGGAACTTGGCACCTTTTTATATGAACTTATGGTAGATTTTGGCGAGATAAAGTTAATGTTTAATAAGTTTGTATCTACGTGGAACGTAGGCGTTCCTAAAAAATATTTCGTGGACGGACGAACATACATAATGACTTACCGATAATGATCGACATAATAATACGTTCCAACTAATGGCTAGTTCATATTGTAGTTTATATGGTGAATTTTAAATGTTATTATCTATCGAACATCTATAATTTCTTTTGGAATAAGTAGGTAACTCAGATAAATGAGCGAACGATAGTCATGTGCGAGTCGAACACACACACGAAGGGTTCCGTACCACCGTGCAAAAATTTCTATAGAAACTCTGAAAAAAGGACCCTCTTTATATACTTCTTGATTTCAATTTGATGTAATAACGGCCATAGTAGTACCTACACACGCGAAAATATCAAGTGTGGGTCAAAGATAAGACGGACGGACGAACAACTGAGCTTAGTATGTAATATGGTTCCGTTGCCAAACCGATAAATTTTAAAATCATTAATGTGGGCTTAACTTAATTACGACAAAAAAGGCTATAATGTCACAGTAACATAAATTATATCACATACTTATTACTTAATGTTTATAATAAATTCGTATGCCAATAACAACAAAATAAATTCAAGACGTTAAAGTTGATTTAGTTTATATTGGAAATTTAAAAATACTTATACGGTCGTTAATGAAAAAAATATAAAAGGTGCTCAAAAGTGTGAATACGTAGGTAGAGTAATTCGCCCAAAAGTACCCTCGTACTTTTGACGAACTGAAATAGTTCATGTGGATTTCATGTAACACAGATGCGCAATAACGACCATATACCAAACGAGTGCGTGATATTACCCATTTGCGCAATAATGCCCATATAACAATAACGTCATGTGTAATTTTCGTATGCACAGAATTACATATCATTTTGAGTCACTGCCTTCAAAATACAAAGACAACAAGCACTCACAATAACAAACTCATTTATCTAAGAGACAACTGTTAAGTTTAAAACGGTATTTCCCGTAATTCGTCAATAATAACGTGAGAATTACAAGGCAGTACAAAATCTTTAAAAAAAAAATCTTGATCTTATTCTTCTTCAATAAATCTTGATAATTGCAAGACCGCCTAGAAGCTAGCACAACTTGAACTGCAAACCATTTAATTTACTCAAGTGGAACGGTTACGTAATTTATTATTTATCGGTCATTATATCAAGCATACCTGAACTTAAGTATTGGTAGAATATTATTAAAAACGTGAACTAAACTCATCGCCATTTTTATGGGAACCTACATATTCAAATAGACATGATATAAAATTTTAATACATTTTTCTCCTACCCTTATCCCAGTTTATTAAGGGGTCGGCGCAACGTGTATTCTTCTTCCGTACTCATTCTTCTTCAACTCTTCCTACTAATCGTCATCTTGGTGACCCCTTTCTAGCTGTATTATCTATAATACAGTCCATTCAACATGCATCGTTTATTAAAAAAAAATGCACTAGCTACCTATTTAAGGATCCATAATTTGTTTTACGAGGTGCGTTGCTTGCTTGCGCGACGGGATACCCGGCGGGATGCGTGTGCGCACGTTTTCGGCAGTTGTCGTGATCTGCGCGGCATTCCTCCTCATTGTGGAGACACATTCTCCACATAGCGATATGCTCGTGATTTGGGCTTAAATGCATTGTCTTCCGTTTTCACGCTTCTTAAACCACGAGAAGAATACGGAAAAAATCGTTGAAATATTTTTGGAATACCTGCCAATGGATTGTATTTAATTGTAAGGGTGTCCTTGCTTAATTAACGTTACGTAATAATAATATTTTATGTGTAAGGAATCCTCTTTTAACAGTTCTAGATTATGCGAATAAACTTAGTTTGTTAAATTAAAAGGTCCTTTTAACATACATATCAGATTACTTAAATAAAGTTACGTAGAAGATGAAGTTGTTCTGTAAATTAGATTTCTTGATAGTAGATCCTAGGAGAACCTGAGACACGCAAAAAGCTTGCAATTTCAACTCTATCGAGAGATCGAAAATTCTAAGATCAAGAGTGATTTTATATACAGGCTATATAGCAATGTATCGCTGGATCTAACATTAACACTTTAGTTAATAACTAATAAAGTTCCCGACGTGGGTGGCCCGCGAAGGCGTCTAATGAAAGTAATTAATTTTGTCTACTAAACGATAATTACAGCAGACATAAATACATTTTCTCGCGGAACCATACCGTCTGTTGTGTGGCCAGTGAGGCTATATTTTGTAACGAATTGTTCTTATAATTACGTGTGTATTTCAAGTATGTAATAACAATTATTATGTGAGAGCGGTAGAGTAACATTGGACGCAATAAAACCGTGAAATTGGCGTCGGAGTAACGTACGCCGGTACGCGACACAGCCTCTACAAACTGTCTCACTTTCCAATTTCGTGGAATTTAAAACACGTAAATGAGCGGATTTCAAATAAAATGACCGTTACGCAGGTGGAATATCTTATTTTTGTTATAAACAAATTGCATTCAAACAATTATGATCATGTAGTATGTTAAATAAATGATCTTGTTTTATATAACATAATGTAGGGAAATATGAATTCCATCAATAAAAAAGTATTTTTGTGTCTGTGCGCTGGAAATTTTAATCCATTTAGTAAAGTTTTCGTTCTTAATTTTTTTTAAATAAAAAACCTTTTCTTCGTTTTCCTTTAATTACCTTAATTCAAAATAGCATAAATCTTCTTAAAAATAAAACTTAACATGAAAGTTTCACAGCGGTTTGCGAGTATTTTACCAAAGGAGCTCCATTACATAACTTTTACAAACTTGTACTACCAAAAAATATCTTTTTGCGCAATATCTGATCCTTATTTAACAATGTAATCTATTGAAGAAATATAAAGTTACATATATAATATTAAAATAAACAACTAAAAACGACTTAGGTTACTCTGTTTATAAGATAATCGAAAAAAAGAATCTGGCTTACCGTAAGACAGTTACGCTAATGGAACCTAGCGTTAAGAATAGGAGCTCCTTAGGGCGCGTTTACTATAACTAAATTAAATATCAAAATAACTAAGTTTAATACAGTCTTAATTCAGTCTAATAGAGTCATCACATTATGAACTTACACTAATAGAACCATTGATTTTAGTGACATGACTTCAAATTATAATCACTTCTTATTCTTACCATATAGAACTCTCATTAAGTATAATAAAAAATAGACAATCAAATAAGAGAAGTATGTTTCCGTTAAAACCTCACTTAAATACAGTACCTGCAATCTAACTTAGATGGACCAAAATCAGCCGTTTGAGTGCACCATGAATTATAAAGGTTATAAATTGTATAAATGCCCAGCCAAATGACCAACTTCAGAAGATCGGTCAACATAAATTGCGTGAACTGTGCTGCTTCGTAAAACGCGCGCTGGTTATATTATAAATTACCAAATGAAGCAAGACAACGTTCAAACTACGGTAAATTCTAGGATTTGATAGCAAAAGTCCGAACTATTCTGTCTATTAGCATGGTTTCATGGGTGATAAAAGTTCACAAGACAAAATAAAAAGTCACATTTGTTCACCTGGGTGAATTAATTCCTAGGTGATCAAAGGCCACTGCTTATGTCGAATTATTTCACCTGAAAGATAGCACCTAGGTGAAATTCTTTCAAGGTGAAATGAGGACACCACAAAGTCTCTTTGTTTACCTGGGTGATATTACCCAGGTGAACAAAGTGGAATAAACGCAAATTACTTGTCTTTGGGCTAAGTATACCTACCTACTCTTCAGAACCAAGACAAATTGGGCAAATGTAATCAAATGCATCAGTCCCACTGCATGTTAAACAAACCCAGGTTTTACACACCATACATTTAATCATTTCCTTTAAATTTAAAGAATCTTTTTTACAGATAGTGCACTCGTAACAGCAAATATTTCTAGCTGTTGTTGGTAACCGAACTTTCACCCGACGTTTATTTTCTTTGTCATCTATTCCTTGCATTGGATTGCTCAAAGTTCTTTTGGACGGTGGGTATTCCCCAGGTTTCAGTATACGGGCTCGTTTTTTATTATAAGATGTACTAGGAAGAGATTGGATATCTTGCAAACATTGTTTTTGTGGACATGTAAGATCTATGGTTTGAATATCTGTATTACTTGTATATGTCTCTGTATGACTTGAATTTTTGATGTGATCTTCTATATGTGTTGACTCAATAATATTTAGTTGATTTAAGAGCGGGTCGTCATTCATTAAAAAATCTAAATCTTTTAATACAATTTCTTGGAGAGGAATATCATCTTCCATTACTGAAGGTATGGAACATATTATTGGAGTATCAAAAAAGATGTTATTCTCTGATGTTATTGTCATCGCTATTGAAGAATTATTAGAGCCTAATACGTTTTCTTCAGCTATGTTACTGATCACAGAAGTAATTTCATTCATATTTGTTGATGCTAGGTTATCATCAGAAGTCACAACATTCGGTACAAGTATATGGGATTTAGGACAATAACAATCACATAATCCTGCTACATCTCCACAAAAGCAACTAATTAACCTATGTTTAATTATATTTTTCTGAGTGGATATAATTTGGTGCAGTTTCATCGTACCAGACACAGCTGTAACATTAGATGGAATTAGCTTGCTTATATTTTTAATATCATTTTCATTTACATAAAAACATTTTGTAGTTTTCATAACATTTTGTAGCACATTATAAGCATCTGTAGCATTTGTGATATCGTGGCCGTAAGCAACTTTCCTATCCAGTTGTCGTTTTACCGAACCTCCTACACCGTCAGCAACACTTTTGCCATGTCCACTTTCCGAGAAGGACCAAGTAGTATATTTTAATTTTAATTTGTCTGTAAATAAGTTTAACAAATAAAAGTTTTTCTTTTGCCGATATTGGCTAGTCGGGCCATCGGAAAAGAAATGGATTACATTTATAGGGTATTTTTCTTTGGCATGTTTTAAAATAGGAAGAAGATGTGCCCAGATGGCATCAGGCTCATGGCAAGTACTATCGGATAGTGTAGCAAATGTTTGAAATTTATCTTTAAAAAAAATAGCTCCAGTATGAATAGTAATCGAGTTTTTTGAAGCCCCAAAGTGTGTCGCTTGGATCTCTTTTGAGTATTTACACTCATAATTTTCGGAGAAATCGCATAAAATTACGACTTCTCCTTCTTTAAGTCTATTAATACATTGCCTGTACTGCCGCTGCTGTTCTTTCCAGTTATACAAATGTATTTTGAATTTCACTATGTCCGTCTCAAATTCAGAAATAAAATTCTTGACGATCCCCTGCTGTTCCTGTTTCGTAGTTTTTTTTGTAGTTATCTCTCGCCCAGATTTTTGATACTTATGATCTATTCGTACCCATTTCCACCAAGTAATTTGATCACCAGATTTTCTTTTATCATAATCGACGTTTACAGTTTTACAGTTTGCACAATTACCATACATACAGTCAAATGATGTTGTATTACATGAAAATATGTTTGTAATCTCTTCAATATTTTTGTATGATACAACACCATTCGTCTTTAATGATTGTAGAAATAAATCAATATTGCTGTGCTTTATGCACATACAGGTGTCCCTAGTTCTTGAATTAGGAGATAAAACATAAAATGGCTTATATCTATAAAATGTCGAGAAACTCTGCTTACCACCTTCGCCTTTGTATATTTCAAATAGATTTTGTAAGGTGTCCACCATATACCTTATTTGCATTTTGTTTTTTGCTTTTGTCCTACACTCTCTTTTTCCTGCAGTACACCTGGTTATGTCATCTCGAAGATAAAATGCTTCAATGTCTTCTCTAACCTTGGTGTTGGGTAAAAGCGGTTTGTGAGAAAATCTTATCCTACTTTTGAGTCCCAAAGTTTTTCCATCAAGTTTTTTGGCAGTTATTTTTGTAAAATTTGAAATAACATTTTTTAATAGTCTCTTCTCTTCATGAGTCTTACAATTTTCCTTATAAGTAACTTGGAATGCCTGTTTTAACTTTTTACCTTCTTCTTCTAATACTTTATTTTTGTTCAATTGCGATTGTAATACTAATTTAGTTCTTTGAAGTTGTTTCCTTAAGCATCCCACTAGTAAAGTTAATCTTTCTTCATTTTTTTTAGACTTACTTAATAAATTATTTACATGTTTTAGTTTTTTCTTTAAACGATCATTTACTTTTATTTTTCTTGTTTCTTTAATCAATTCAATCTTTGTATCAGTGTTTGATTTATTTTTCTTTTCCTTTTGGTTTCGTTTTTGTTGTCTCCATTGTTTTCTTTTTTTTTCTTTTTCATTTTCATCAAGGTCACTAATCTTTTTCACGCATTTTTTCACTCTTTCTAACTGTTGTTTTTTATAAGCTGCATATTTTTCGGGATTGTTTTTTAGGTTTTCTCTGAACCTTTTTGCCCGCTCTGCTCCTGTGAGTGGCATTTTCAGAACCGTAACTGCGAAATTTAAAAAAAAATTACCGTAAGCAAAATGCCAGTCATTGGAAGCAAATAATCATGACAGGATTTGTACATAAGAAATAAAGATTTATAGAGAAGTGGAAATATAATCCTTGGTTAAAAGAACAAAATATAATTTTATATAATTTGTAGTACAGATAATTTCTAGTGTCATTAATAGTAATAAAGAAGTTAGGAATTCTAAAATAAATTGTGAGGATTTTTTTTTATTTAAAAAATACTCGAAATGACCAACAACTATCAAATATCAATATAATTATAACGACATAACAACTTCTCTAAAATTCTTTTTTGCAAATCAATATGCATGCGACGCGCCGTGCTTTTTTAAAATTAATGCAAGCATACCCGCAGGCACCCACTAGTCAAATTCAAAGCTAGACACAGCCTTACAATTCCATTACGTAACAAAAAACGTTCCGTCTATACATAACGTTACGTAATGGTCGTTACGAATTTCTGTCTTGGGCTAATCGAAAAAACATTTTTGTATGATGTACATTAGATATTTATCTATATTGCACAAATAATCAATATCTGAATAATAAAGAACAATTCCAGTAACATAAAATGATAATAAAAACATTCTTACCTGAGAAAATACAGTTGCTTAAGTGGAATAATTTTTCACACACCTAACCTCCAGAACGTTTCGTAACGAACAGCGTAAAATATGCAATGACGATCTCGTTCATTCTTTGACGTTAGGTTAAAAATGTTGCCAGAGGTCTAAAAATATAGTGATATGGTATGTTTTTATTTTAGAAGTAAGAGAAATCCTCGTTACTTAGCTGGAATTTCCACCACTCGTGATTTTAGAGGACAAGAGTAAATTGAGTTATTTAATATGTTTTCTTTAATTTATCGTTAAATATAATGTTTACTTGTGCCCTCATACATTTGTATTTTATAATAATTGGCAAATTGTACATATTAAATGTTATTCAGTGGTAGTAATCACACTTTTTAGTTGGCAAGCTATAGGGTGGACATCTGAAATCAGGGGTTTCATCTAAGTTTAATACTATTCTATTTAAATGTTTGCCAGAATTACGAACTTTTTTTAATTTTAAACATAATGATAATAAGTTTTTTTAATGAATTTAATTTATACGACATCCGAAAAGTCTTTTTGTGCTGAGTAATCAATTGCTGAAGTTAGTGGACAACATACTTTTACAACGGTCATTTTTTTTGAAAATCGCTCAAATGTTATAGCTGTCGCATTTATTTTATGGTGTTCGTAAATAAAGAAAGTAATAAAATTGTCACCATCTGGGGTAAACAAAAATCGCCAACGAAGCGGTGTGGGCTGCAGGTCCAGTATTTTTAGGGAATGTGAATGACCCGTAGTGGCAATAAGTAGGTACACATTAAAATTGTCCTCGAATATCAATGCAGGAAATGCGAAACACAAATCTGTTTAATACGTCAGTTACCTATTCGTTTCATGCACCCCAAAAAACCTACTCGAACTTTTGCAATCATCAACGCGGTGGAATCCGCTGAAACTTTTTCGTATGTCTAAGAATTCGTTCAAAGCCTGGGTGGACAATGGAAATATCAGATTGTAATTCTTTTTTTGCACCCTATAAGTTCAACAATGATGACTACGTTGCCGAGGGTGTGATCCGAAATAAAATTATCCGGAAAAGAACTGTAGTTACAGACATAGCCTGCAGAGTTAGCAAGCTGAAGTGATTTATTCCATTCTAATACCAAAAACTAATACCACTGGTATTTGTTTCAACTCATATTTTTTTTCTATTCCGAACGGATACCACTTTTTAAATAATTTAATTTAATGTACGAACGAATACCAACAACTTGAATTTGGTACAGTCAGCACAGTCAAACCTAATCAAAGTAAATTTGTTTTTCAATATTTTTATGTAATCGTAATATAATGCTTAAAACTTTCCAAATTCACTTCACTCCAATATTTTTACAAAGGTTAGCATAGGTAAGAGTAGTTTTAGTGAATCATCTTGCTATTTTTTTTACCTGCGAGAAAGGGTGAGTTTGCTCTATTGTTCCAAAATTCGAAACAACCAATTAGAGTCAAGTGTGACTGGAATGTTGTGCTTTGACTCGGAGAGAAATTTTATCTACATAAATTCCTCAGTACATTTCCGTGCGGTGGCGGTGGCGTATTGGTATCAGAGTGACAGTGATTTTTATTTATTAAGTGAGTATATTAATTTGTTCTTTTGTATAATTTACTTCTCTTTATTAAAATTAGTGTTATTTAAAATACCTATTATTTGATTTTTTTATCATAATCCAATCAAATGTAAAAGTTACATACAATATATAATTTTTTTTAGATATGTCTGAGGAAGCTGATAATCAGCCCTCAACATCTTCGGGAAAAACAGGAAGCTTGACTTTCATAACAAGAAATGGTGGCTTGGTTTTAATGAGAGCTGGTTACCAGTACACAAAAAAAAGGGAAAATAAAAATGGATGGACCCATTGGAGATGTGTGAATGTTAAAGAGTGCAGTGGATCTTTACAGATGTTTTTGCAAAAAAAAATATTATACTGGTATAGAGAGGAACTAAAATTATATTAAAGTTGATTATTTAAGTGATATTTTATCATTGAACAAGACGTTTGCTAACAAAATTTGATTTTTTTGGAGTTATCTGTTTTTTTTTTTCAATTAAAGGTCTTATATTTACATACAAAGCATTTTTACTGACTGTACCTTATATCTTTGAACTTGTTTTGGTATTAGTTTAAACAATGGTATCGGTTCGGAATAGAAAAAAAATATGAGTTGAAACAAATACCAGTGGTATTAGTTTTTGGTATTAGAATGGAATAAATCGCTGAAGTGGCAGTGGGCCAGTCAAGTCTCAAAAAGGATCGATGGTCGATGGATTTTGGATGGAGCAGAAGAGTCCCCGAAAGCACACAGGGTAGATACCGTAAAGCGAAGCGTAACTAGCCGCCAAGCCAAATTTTTAAGGTCGTCCGTAAGTCCGTACTGTCGACCTTAAAAAGATGGCTGGGGCAGACTAAATACAGAAAGCGAATAACCGGGTGTTGTAGAACAATTTGAGAGCAGCCTATGTCTAGCAGTGGTTAGACATTGCCCAGGAAGGAAAATGGAAAACTAATGAGATAATATCATTATTTCTATTTTCAACTCTGGCTTAGAGTGTGGATTCTAACAAATACATTTTCGTTAACCCTGTTATAGGTGTTTTCTTTTTTTGGGTGGATAATCGGAATAACTGAATTCATGTTTGAATATGAACTATTAAAAACTTCTTCACTCTTTACAGCTTTACTGTAATCGGACAAGGCTTGGCATCTTTAGTTTTAATTATTTTTTTAATTTACCTGGGCAAAAAATATCAACATTTAGTGCTCCCACCTCTAATCGACTAAAGAGAAACTTACATATTATACGATAATGACAAATTCAGCCAATAGAGAGACCACGAAACAAAAAGGAGAAAATATCTCCGTCAGTCGTCTAATGCGAAGAAAAGTACAATCTGCATTCAACGCGGATTTACACATGCAAACGCATTGCGTGCATAGTTCATCTCAGAAATCCGCGATGATATATAACTTCGTACACAGTTTAAGTCCAAGTATTCCTCGGCACAATAGAGGCAAATAAGTATGTTTGTATTATATTATAACGACAATATCTAAATGCACGCGAGAAAGCTTTAATTTATGATGTGTATTACGATTGTTACGTTACGGTAAGTTAAACAACGCTCAATTGTACAGGAATCTCGTGTGTATTAAGAAAAAAATACAAATCAAGCACGAGACAAGATAACCAAACACAAACACAGGTGTTTATTCTTTGCGCTTCAAAAAGCGTGAGAAGTGTTAAAACGCTTGCCTTTAGAACTTATTGTTTGACTCTTAGCACCTGACAATTAGTGGCTCGTGACTGCCGCATTTCTACAATTTCACCCGATCCCATCAGATGCGGTTTGAGTATAGATAGTATATTGACTTGTGAAAATGAATGTTTGATGGACGACTCTACCTCTGACCGAATGTTTGCGGCGGCGCGGCGGCTGCAAATCGTGTCCCGAGGCTAATTCGACGTCTTCCACTGCGCTCGCATGAGTGCGCCCACTTTGAACTGTGAGAATGTGCCGAGATTTTTTTAGAGGAGGGCGATGTCGATAGTGTATCAGCACGGGGAGCCAGTGTTGGGCGCGAAGCCGCGGACGGTGGGCGGCGCGCGCAATCGGGATTTATGCCGAGAGACGAGCGCGAGTCGCTGGTGCGCCTGCGCACGGGAGCCGCCGGGTAGTCCGGGAGCGAGCATCCCCCCGGGAGGGCATTGTTTCGCGCACTCGCCCACTTTCATTGTTATGACTGTAACTTGATTATTTATGCCCAATAATCCGCTCAGCTGACTATGGTATAAATCTCGTTATTAATAGTATCCGGTGAGGCATTAAGCACGGCCGATTGTGATTTTTAATCGTTTATTATTTAACTTCCAGAAATCACGTTTAAAGAGTTACCGCCACCGTATAGTGAACGAGTGAATGATTTTAATGGTATTGAAAATCAAGGATTGAACAATACGGTATGTTTCTTTGAAACAAAACATGAACATTCTAATAACCGTGAATTGCTGTTACAGTTAGTGACTTGTAAATTCCAGAGTAACGCACCTCCAGCATGCGAAGTCTTAGACTTGCTAGCGAACTGCAAGATATCGTCTCCAATAGATGACAACCCAGATACCAGTGTTGAGTACGCCGAAATCAGAGACATGGGTCTGTGGCACTCTACACCCTTAGCCCATCGTCATAAATCCAAGATATCGCTTACATGGGTGTTGAAAGAAAATTTAGAGAATGCGAAACTGACGGGTGATAAATTTCAAACTGAAGATAGAATAAAAAATACTATAATCAAAAGCGAAGTGGATAAGAATCACAATCAGAAGCCAAATGAAATCGAACGTTACAGAAAGTGCAAGCCCAGAGATGTGAGAGATAGGGTCGTGGGACGTAACGAGTATTATCATAATCTTAGGTTTAGGAATGCGTGTGAAGAGTTTGCTAACGTGCACGACACATACTCAGACACTAGTGTTGGGACAGAGGACTACGTGAGGAAGAAACACAGGCATCGACACAGGAGAAAGAAGAAGAGCCCAAGTGGAAAATTTGGATATGACATCAGAGATCTGGACAGCTTCCTTACCGAGGTGAGAAATTGTTTGAATATTGATTTACCGTTAAAGCCAAGCCAATCACTTAAAAGCTCGTAACGAACGATAAGAACCCTTTTAAACAATATAAATGTATCACGTAACCCAATTTAATTTGTAAAAAGTCATTCATCATTTTTGGCATTCGTTATTGCGATATTAACGGATCTTTCTTACAAAAGAATTTAAATGCACCTGTAAATCTCGATCATTATTCATTTCTTGGGGTTATTATGACGTTACGATGTACATACGGTTTTTGTGCGTTACCTCGGAGTATAAACCCGATTGTACAACTTAAGCTGCGAAATTGGCGCAAAATTGGACATCGCATAAATTGCAAGTCATTTAAAAATTTCGATATCCTTTCCAAAGTTTTTAGTATAAATTCGGGCGAACAGTTTTGGACTGGCAGATTATTGAAGCAATTTTATTCCTGCGGTATGTGCTCAGGATAATGGTCTTTAAGTGAATGTTTTTTAGGGTTGTTGTAATGTAGGGTTACAAGATAATCTTGAGAGGAGAGGCCATTCATCAGTGCGGTTTATTTAAAACAAGAATATATATTATCTTCGTAGGGGTTAAACGTTATGGTGTTAATTGCGCCAGTTCGACGGGACGGCAATACCATATATCACGAGAGACTTTTAAAAAAACGACTCACGAGGTCACTATAATTTGTAATTGACCTTTGTTGAACAAAAGATTAAAAGCTCTTTGGAAAATTATTACCTGTAGCATCTGCGGTCAACATATTATTAACTAATAAATTTTTAGACGTTCGTTCAGCATTGTCTTGACGAGAAGTTTTAACTAGTCTAAACTAAGTAACAAAACAAACAACAACAAACAAACAATACCAAAAAAAAAAAAATAGGAACAAATAATCTAGACAAATAAATAACATTGGAGTATCTGTTTGTAATATTAAAATAACCGCTTTTTACTAAGTGTATATGGATGTTTACACGGTTCATATACCAAAACAATTTTTTTACAATTTTTGTCTGTCTGTCTGTTCCGGCTAATCTCTGAAATGGCTGGACCGATTTTGACGGGACTTTCACTGGTTAAAAATATTATCTGCATGAAAACCACAACAATGAGGAAGCAATAGTGGTTCTATTTCTTCCAGAATCTAAATGCTTTTTGTTTGAAATATCTTTACTCACTATACATTTAACATTTTAAAAACACGTCAACATCATCTGCCTAGCCATTTCCCAACTATGTTCGGGTCGGCTTCCAGTCTAACCGGATGCAGCTGAGTACCAGTAATTAACATGGATCGACTGCCTATCTTACCTGCACAGCCAAGTTACTGGGTTATACGACAACCCGATACATATGTAAATACTAGCTTTTTCCCGCGGCTTCACTCGCCTTAAATTCTGGGTAGCAAGGTTCCCCTTTCCTGATTTAGAACACAGAGGAGAACTCGGAACAGAACGTTATTTTAATACGCTACTGTAGATGTTATTATATGTCATTCCATTTGGGGATAGAATGTAAAGATTCTGGGCATTGGACACATGCGAACATGCTACATACAATTGTCCATGGGAAAAGTACGGCTTTTCTAAGATCAGCCCAGCCACCTAAAAAACAGTAGCCTATGTCACTCTCCATCCCTTCAACTATCTCCACTTAAAAAATCACGTCAATTCGTCGCTCCGTTTTGCCGTGAAAGACGGACAAACAGACACACACACTTTCCCATTTATAATATTAGTATGGATAATATTTTATGCAAATTTTATGACAAATATTTGTATCAGAAGTAATTAGGACGGGCTGTTGACGGGATTTTTGACAGACTAGAGCCCGCCAAATTTTTTATTGAAAACGGATACTCCGAGGGTGGTCCCATATAAATTTGGAAAACAAAATTAAACCCTAAGGGTCAGAAAACAGGGGATAATTGATTGTTCACTCACTGATTGTAATGTATAACCACGCATAACTTTATACAGAGTAGTCCGATTTTGATAATTATTTTTTCATTGGATAGGATATACCTTGCCAAGTATTATTAGTACATTAAAGCCACAAAAAAAAAAAAAAAAAACTTTTTAACGTGAATGCTCCAAACTAGCCCGCGAAATTCAAAATTTCTTGCGTTTTTTGCAATTTGCAGGCCAGTGCTAGGTTGTATGTTGATTAAAATATTATTCGCGCCTGTAAGACGTATGTAGTTACAGAATTATAATCATCAAAATCGCCAATACAATCCAAGTTCATAAAGGCCTAGGAACAAAATAAAAACAGAAAAAGTAATTCCTACAGCTTTATGAACTTAGAGCGTTGTAGTGATGATTTTGATGATTATAATTCTGTAACTACATATGTCTTACAGGCGCGAATAATATTTTAATCAACATACAACCTAGCACTGGCCTGCAAATTGCAAAAAACGTAAGAGAATTTGAATTTCGCGGGCTGGTTGAAGCATTCACCTTAAAAAGTTTTATTTATCGAACACTAATTACTCTCAGACTAACACGTAAATAGTTATCAGTGGCGAACTTTCCCGCATAAGTGGGGAAATGCAAAGTAATTTCCTATTAGAGTATAATGTACCTATTCACATTTTGATATAAGTATGTTATAATATTTTCTAAGTAGTTTCTTTTCAGTACAAAAATAACTAAAATATTGTTTGAGGTGTGTATTGATTGTGTTGATGTGTGTATTGACTTCGTTTTGTGTAAGCTAATGTTTCTTTGTCTTTAAAAAAAAAAAATATAGATAGAGACCACGGATAGGGACATAAAATTTGAAAGAAAGAAAATACTTTTATTTGCGGCAAACGTGACGCAAAAAAAGACCAAACACAGCATTTTTTTTTAAAGCTGGGCGAAAACTTGCTTCACATCCACGCAAAATGGCCATCGCCCAGCATAATATTAAAATAAGAAGCGATTTCCATAACATAAATACGCGTAGTAAAAATGAAATTGTGATACCAAAATTGAGATTAACTAAAACTAGTAAATCATTTCTTATAAACAGTATCCGCTTCTATAACAAGTTGCCAAAGTCTGTTACTGAACTTAGCTATGGAAAGTTCAAATCACACATCAAACGTGTCCTTATCAAAAAAGCATATTATAAGATAAAAGACTACGTTGAAGACAAGGAAGTTTGGCAATAATTCCTTCTGCACATGTGGCTTCCCTGGTAGCTCATTACAGGATGACCTGCGTCTATTAACTGCTCCCGAATGACGATGTACATTTTGTATTCAAGTTTTTCAGTTTTTACATTCTTTCACATTTACTCATTTTTGAAATTATATACCTACAATTGTACATTGTACTCTTTCATATTAATTGTCATGGCAATAATGACATTTGGTTTAAATAGTGTAATATGTCTTATTTATGAAATAATATTATTTATGTAGATTATTTTATACTTTGTGAATGTGAGAACGTTGTAGGCCTTGTAGACTGTAGACAATTTCCTATCTTATTCAGTACCTGGTACTTGTTGACAGGCCTACACCGTCCTCCCATACTATTAACACTGTAATTTGAAACAATTGTAAAAACGAATTATTTTTAAAAGAGTAACCGTGGAGTTTCTTGCCGGCTCTTCTCCATAGGAACCAACTATTTGGAACCGTGCACCTAGCTTCTGACGTTTCATAAGTGCCCATGTAGGTTTATGTGAAATAAAAATATTTTGATTTGATTTGATTTGATTGATAATGTTGCGACCCTATGCGAGATGCGAGACAGTGCCCCAGCGCTGAATTTCAGCGAAAGCCGGCGCTGACGTGATGACGCTCTATTTTTCGTGACGTCGAACTTTTCAATCTATAAAACTAAATATTTAGTAAAAATAAGAAGTTGTTAATTTTCGAAGACAAAGCATTTTATAATGACGTCCGCTTAAATTACCCAATTGACTGACTGTTTCATGAAATCATGAGATTTTAGGCCAAATCTTACAGAGAGCTGTATTAATGATTTAAATGTTTAGATTCGTGAATCATATTTTTGACCATCATAAAACCTGCGGGGTGACCGCGTAACATACTAACAGTAGGAATGGCTTTCACTTTGACAGTTCAACAACATTCTTTGCACTATTTAAGTTGTTGAGCAGACAATTTTTTCGAACATATGAAGCAATGGATAAACAAAATCTTTCAAAATGATTCAAATTCTGATTGATAGTGTGTTTCACAATTTAGGGTGCTTACTCTGCACCCTATTGTGAAACGCACTATTTATCAGAATCTAAATCGGATTGAAGATTATTTATAAACCATTGCGTAATTTTTACACGCTTTATATTAGCTTCACTTGTATGTTAGAATGTTTGTAACCGACTCCTTATAGCGCGATTTTGACCCACTTTAAACAACCAGATTCAATTCAAACTCTGTAGACTAATCGAGGACCGATGACAATACTATAATTTTATAAATTTGTGCCATTATCCTTGCCAGGGTTACCAGGACAGCAAAAAAACTGTCTTCGAAAACTACGCTGACATACGTCACAAACTACGCTTTTTTTTTTTGGATGGGAAATCATCAAACATACGTCTCAAAATTCGAAACACCCTAAAAAATAGAAAATAAATAATAGTTTTAAAAAACTAAAAAATACGCTTCCATAGAAAACACTAAAAAGTAGAAAATAATGGAAAAAAAGCGTGGGGTGCCTGATATCAATAAAAAAATACTACCTTAAAAAGCACCCCACGCTATTTTTCCGTTATTTTCTACTTTTTAGTTTGGTTTTCTATGGAAGCGTGTTTTTTAGTTTTTTTATTTTTCGAATAAATTTTCGGCTCAGCAACGTAAATAAGGCAATGAATGTTATTTCACTATCAATATGAAACCAATTCCTACTGATAGCAAGTTACGCAATTAGCCCTCTGATCGGCAATTTGCAAAAAACTAAATATTTTAATTTCGCGGGCTATCTTAGCGCCGTCGCACCGCTGTCAAGTATCCATAATAAGTTGTCTTCTTTTGTATAAAATTAACACATAATTTTTGGATTGCTGGATTTTACACGATAGGTATTGAACAAAAAAAAATTGGTTGCCTGTAAAGTCGGTATACGGGCGAAAGTTTTACGTGACAACGACTTTGAGTGGTAAAATAATTTTAACCATGCCCGAGTGGAAGGGACGCGTGCCTCTCACTCGCTCTCATTGTGAGCGCATAACGTGAGCGGAGCGTAACGCAGTTTCTTGAAGTGTCACCCGGCAAACCAATTTATAAGACGTTGTCACGTCAATAATATTAAATTCCGCGCTCTTTTATAGTTTTATTTACCCTTGTATGCCGTCATAATCCCGTGATTGATTTACTACTTTTTAACTGACGTATGAAAACGAATGCCTTTGACGTTACTAAACATTTTGACTTCACAATAATATGATAATCAGTATCACATTTCTAGATTAAAAAATCTAGGCCGTCGTCTTTTTAAATTGAAAATAGATAAGAGACATCAGGCTCAAACCGTTCAAATAAAATATCAAGCCTGAATTCCCTGAACGGATATACAGAGGTGGAGGTGTATAGCCGGTAAATACACACACATTTCGCCTTCTCTTATCCTACAAGTCCCATGTAGTAAGGCGAACCTATTGCCATACAAACGTATTACCTCCACATGACATTAACATAGATAAGTTGAAAGTTTTATTTTTGGAACGCAGCTTGCGATGCAAGTGAAATAGAAGAAATCGTCATGTAGCCAAAATTTATGCCCCCTCCTTAGAACGTTTTATTAAAAGAAACAGAGATACGAGTGAGATAGTTTCATGGTTTTCGAGGGTGCTGAAGCATATAATGTGGTAATAATGAAAACTCAAGATGGCGGTTGCAACATTTTTCGTCAAGGGTATCGTTTTCACGGTTTTCTATGGTGCTAAAGCCGATAGTGAGATCAAAATAAAGTTTGAGTATTTTAAAGATAAGGTAAACGACGTTACGTCTGGTGTTGAAAAAAAGCATAAAAACATTGTTCCTGATGGGGCCCCGGGACCCGACCCCACACGGCTTTTTATTTAAAAATCGTCTTCTCAGTCGGAGATATTGAAAAGTGGATATTCAAATTAGCCCTATAGATACTGAAACCATCATTTTCTCCTTCCAGGCTTCAATAGACCGTCCCGGCAACATTCCCGTCGTCATCGCCTACCCGAGTACTCTATACCAAACGCAGAAGGACATCCAGCAAGAGCTGCCATTACCGCTGGGTACAGTCGTGAACGCAGTGTTTAAGAACGAACAGTGGCTGTATGCGCAGACGCCGCACGGTGATGAGGGATACGTGCTGTATAGCGCGTGCTTGCCGCTGGGAATACTGCCTAATAGGTGAGTTTGTAACTGTACTAAGTAATTAACGCAGACATTCAAAATCAAAAGGTGTTAAACTTAGGCTGAAAGTCAGCACTTTTTGAACGTCAAAATTACATTAGCTAGTCCCCCAAAACGTCCACCCATAACCATTTCCTAGTGCTTTATCTGGGAAGCAGAAGTGACGCAACGAACTCAAGAACAGTAGTTGTAAGCAGAGTCGCAGATATCGCACGGCAACGAGAGATATAATGCTGAATATCGCGCATATTCAAAAATAAAAATAAACCGGCTAAGTGCGAGTTGGACTCGCGCACGAAGGGTTCCGTACCATTATCTATAAAAACGCCAAAAAAAATCACGTTTGTTGTATTTAAGGGACCCCCTTGAATATTTATTTTATTCTGTTTTTTAGTATTCGTTGTTACAGCGGGAACAGAAATACATCATCTGTGAAAATTTCAACTGTCTAACTATCACAGTTCATGAGATACAGCGTGGTGACCAGACAGACTGAAGGACAGCAGAGTCTTAGTAATAGGGTCCCGTTTTACCCTTTGGGTACGGAACCCTAAAAAATGAGTTACATTTTCGAATAATTGTACACAAAGGTTTTTATGTCTTGTCTTCAAAATCCCTAGAGATTTAGCAAACTACAATATTATTTTCGCTATAGTACATTATTAGGGTTCAGCTATATGCTGATGCAGTCTTTCCAGCTATAGTACTAGGAAGTGCGGCGGTGTTTCGGCGGACTGTAATGTAATTTTGGTGTTCAAAAAGTGCTGACTCTCAGCCTAGTCTGAATACATGGCTTTTGATTTTGAGTGCTGTAGAAATGCTAAATTTATTCCACGACCATACTAAGCATATTTCACTAAATTTTCCAGAACATCACCACAAAAGAAGACGCCATGTTGGGAGAGCAGCACGGACATCTACCCGCGACCTTGTGGAAACCTAACGGACAACGAGAAGGAACAGCTACGCGGACGTACGCGCTCCGAGTGCCGCTACCCCTCCAAAACCACAAGACGCAAGTCCAAGAACTCGTGCGCAGAAAAAGACTTTGACACCCTATACTTAAAGACCAAATCGGTTAGCTCTAACATTGATAAGATACACGAAAAAGAAAATAGGGACTTTAAACAAGTGAAGAGACAGACTCTGTTAGTAGTGAACAGTGATTATACAGGAAGTGTTTTAAATAAAACTTTGACAGTACAGAAAGGGGATGTGGTAGTGTTAGTTCAAGGTGGGGGCGTGGAAACTGACGTGGATGCGGAGTGGTTCTATGTTAAGAAGAGGGATGGCAGCCAAGGGTTCATCCCGGCTGTAGTGGCTGGACATGGTTATATTTAAGCTTTTTATACAGTAAAGGAACGTCTTAGTTCCTATGGTTGACATTTATAAAACTGTGTTTTGGAGAGGAAATGGAACTGTAAGGGGGTAGCGCCAGGATAGCCTGCAAAGTTTATATTTTCTTACGTTTTTTTGCAAATTGCAGGTCAGTGTCAGGCTGTATGTTGAACATAATACTATTTCCAAAAAAAAAAACAATAGATTGAATAAAAATACACTACCAAGTGAAAAATAACTTTGATTTCGGAAGTCGGTGTCGTTGGATCTGTGTTTTATTATTTGGCCCAAAACAACAGGAGTTCTAAAAAAACACTGCAAAGTGAAAAATTACTTTAATTTCGGAAGTCGGTGTCGTTGGATCTGTACTATAGTTTCTAGTCCCCGACTTCCGAAATATAAAGTTAGTTTTTACTTTATAGGGTTTATTTCGGGAGTCTTGTTTTTTTTTTCCCTCTTTTTATTCTGTATGGTACTTACCTACCCCACTCAAATTCGTGTAACCACTACTTTTTGAAGCTAGTGCCCATTGCTTATTGTGCTATGCTGTCTTGATGTGTTGCATTGTATTGTATTATTTCTGATCTTTTACACTTAATAGTTTCCACTCAGCAATAAAATTGTAAATAATAAAGTTTTGTTTTTATTTTATTTACTGTCTAATAATAAAAAGCACTTATTAATTACAGAAAAAACTTAAAACATTAACTTATTTATCGGAAATGTAGGACCTGATCTCTATAATTGAAGGTAGTGCAGAGGTCTATTTCTGGGCTAGAGCCAGCGATGGCCAGGACTTTGTTAGGGGTTGTTTTTAAGACTGCGGAGTATACTGTAGTTGCCGAGACCGGTAGTTCAACCTTTACTTCTCCGGAGTAGTTCAGCTGGTACAGGTGCTTAGCTTCTCCCCCCGCGAAGACGCAGTCATCGTGGAAGAAGGACACGTGGATACCGTGGTCAGGGAGGTCGAAGACAGTGACGGCGTCCAGGAAACGAAGGTGCCAGAGAGCCAGGCGAGGACCGCCGCCGCACACCTGAGAGAGAATATAAAAGGAATTAATTAGAATATAATTTTTTATCCACGACGACGTATAAAGATGGGGTCTGTAGTTCTGATTATGACTGTTGTACCGCGCAAGCGGGTGGTCCGATTTCAAGGATGTTTTTTTTTTTTGAAAGGCTCTTTTAGTCGATTTCGTTGGTTTATAGCATTATGTTATAGACAGCTGAGAAATGCAATAGGTTTAACAAATATTATGTTGTCAAATACAAGATTTCTGTTGGATTGTGGACCACCAAATGCACAAAATACACCTCTTACAGGACATAAGAATACCATTGTATTATTTGCTTATTTACTCCGTCATTGTCATAGAACTATATTACAATCCTTTTTTTTTATAACCATCTAATTCTTTGGTATAGGTAGGGATTTTGTCAAGAGAAGGTAGCCGGCAAGCTGAATTATTAGTAATGAAAAACAAACATTTTTAGTAATGAACTAAAAATCTTCTAAAATTAACTCATTGTCATGTATAATAATATAATATATATAATAATGTCTTAGGACAACCAACACAACGTTATCTGATCCCAAACTAGGCAGAGCCTGTACTATGGCAACCAGACAACTGATAAACATACTTATATATTTCTAAATACATAGATAATAATAAATACATAAATACATATTATAGATAAATTACACCCCGACACATAACAAATGATTGTACTCATCACACAAAGATTTGTCCTGGGTGGGAATCAAACCCACAACCTCAGTCTTAGCAGTCAGGCTCACTAACCACTGGACTAACAGGCCAGTCAAATACTAATGTATGGCACTAACATCAATCTTACTTATCTACTCCTTGACTCCAGACTTGCAACCAATAAACCATTTCACAAAACCTTGCACTCTGGGCAATTACACAGTAGCACAAAAAAAAGTATTATTTATTTTTACTTCTACTATGTCTGTAATACTTTTTTTTTACCTGGGGTCCCCAAGTTACAGTTCTAGGGTTAAACATGAATTGCATTATTTTTATTAAACTCTACTACCCCTGATCATAGTGTAAGTAACTAGAGCCTCAAGGTATACTCACAAGCCAGTCATCTCCTAAAGCAGCGGATCCCACCCACTTGCCTATATCAGGCCGGCTCACTTTGCTGTTGGTATGGGGCTCCACTTTATTATGACTTTTGCAGGTACGAGTGTCCCACAGCATCACTGAGCCATCCTCACTGGCTGTTATGAGTTGCTGGTTGCTGTAATGAAAAGGACAATTTACAGTCTGCAATTAAAGATGCATCCACCTTTCCTATCTTTGATAAGATCCCTCTCACAGAGAAAGGACCCGTGTCCCAGCAGTGGGAACAGTATAGAGTGATAATCACTCTAGTTAAGGTTCTGAATTATTTAATATTAATTTATTAATTAGTAGGATTTATTTGGTAGCAAATTATCTTAAAAGTAAAATGATAGTAATTAATATCTATACTAATATTATAAAGCTGAAGAGTTTGTTTGTTTGGTTGAATGCAGTAATTTCAGGAACTACTAGTCTAAATTGAAAAATTCTTTTTGTGTTCGGTAGCCTATTTATTGAGGAAGGCTATAGGTTATATAACATCACACTACAATCAAAAGGAGCGAAGCAGCAACGAAAAATGAATGAAAACTGGCATTCAATTTGATGCGACGGGAATGGTCAGGGGAGCAAAAATTTGATGCGGACGAAGTCGCGGGCAGAAGCTAGTAGGCAATACAAATCTAGTGACCACCTAAGGGTGGGTACTAACATCTTATAAAAATATACTCACTTTCCATGAACAGAGTGTATAAAATCTTTGTGTCCCTTCAATGTGGACACCAGTGTACCATCTTCCAAATTATAAACATAAACTTTATTGTCTCCACATCCCGCATACAGTTTTGCTTCATCTTCAGACAACCATAGACTATTCACGTCAGTCTGTTCAAAGGACGATGGTAGTGAAGGTAACCTGATGGTCCATGAAGGCTTACTTAGCTTTGAACTGACCACATTCTTCCAATTCCATCCAAAGATTTCATTAACTGTACCTGCTATTAAAAACTTATCTGTGCTGACCAAACTACACACTTGGCGACCAGATTCGAGAGTGTGGATGTATTTTGGCTTATTGTAATCTGAGGTGTGCAGCTCCGCGACCGGATTAAGGATTCTATCCAGACTGAAAATGAAACATAAGTGAGGAGAACTGTGACTGATGAGAGATAGAGAATTTACTGTTTCATTAGACAGTATTACACAGAAGAAAATACTCACTCAAAAACAGCAATCTGACTATAAATATTACCGGCAACCAAATATTTTCCACAAGGTGAAATTGTTTGCGAGAGAACAGTGTTATACAGAATTTTATCAAGCATGATTAGAGTTTGTGATCGCACTTAAATGCAATTTAAATTTATGAATAAATTGGTATTATATTGTTTTAGTTCGGTATTATCAATTTGATGTGTAAACAAAACATAACCTCAATACTTAAAACTTCATTTTAAACGTCAAATGGTTTTTTTTATTACAAATACACACGTCTGAGAATAGTCATAAATTGTTATCAAATCATATGTTTTAATATTTTGTGCAAATTAAATGCCGAACTGTAAATTAAAACTGGTTTTCAAATAGCTTATTTTTCAATAAAATCGTCTCTATAATAAAATATTAGTTCTAAAAATAATTATCCATGCTCTCTTATCTTTTCTCGAAATGGTAACTCTGTCACAAAGTCAACCATAAAAAAAATCAAAATCAGCCAAGATGGACGTGTGTCTTACTTACGACGAATAAAAATTAAAATAACTAGGTGCTTGTAAATGGTGAGATATTTGTGGAGGTAATTGACCTAAATAACTTTGAAAGTGTTTCTACGACATCGCAGTGAAGTCAATTTACTTTTGACACCTACATTGTGATTGTCCGGCGCAGCCATACCCATCGCACAGCATGCCATAAAATAGATTTATAATTTTTAGGTAAATAAACCGGCAAAATGTATAATGGGATTGGTTTAACGACACCAAGGGGCTCCGGTACGAATGGCTATGTTCAAAGAAACTGGGCAGGAGTGCGGAAGACCAAAGACTCGGTGAATTATCGCACCGAAGAAGAAATAGCCAAGTTGGACTCTGCGTCAAATAAACAACCAAACCGGGAGATTCTCGACCATGAGAGGAAGCGGAAGATAGAGGTGAAATGTGCGGAACTGGAGGACAGTCTCGAGGAGCAGGGGTGAGTATCTCACATGTAATTTTTACTGGCGAGCCTTACCTTGTTAAGAATATCTAACTTTACGTGACGTAATAACTGAGTTTTGAAGTAATCAGTAAAGTTAATATTGTTTAATATCTCTTTTCATGCACTTTATATCGTCCAGTTCATTTTGAGTAAAAAAGTCCCTACTTGGAACCAAACCCAACCCAACACCAAAATTCTGTAAATGAGTTCAATGCAATTAGCATATATTCTAATGTTGAAACTATCATCATTTTGAACTACCAAATTATGATGCTTTACTTGGTTTTAATATTGTATCAAATTAAAGGTTATTCTCTGAATAAAGCAAAGGAAGTAATCATATAACTTAGTATACTTATAACATAAAATTCATAATCATTATTCACTTGCGCTTATCCCATTTGATTTGGGGCTGGCTCGATGTGTTTCTCTTCCATACTTCTCTATTAGTAGTAATCTCGGTAATCTAATATAGTCTAGAAATACAATCTTTATCATTCAGCATATCATCAACTAAGCTATCTGCACAACCCTGAAACAAACATGCAGAAGGCATACGACAATATGGCATTCTTTGGGTACGGAAACCAAAGAAAAACTAAGTTAACTCATACTGTTGAATCAATTGTTGTTGGAACTTAGAAATCAAGCAATAATCTGCTTTATGTAGATCTATCCATATTCTGCGGCAGACATTGCTTTAGGTATGGGTATACAAAAGCCTAAAACAGCAATTTGTTTAGTGAAAGAAGTGAACAAAATAATAGTTTATCACTTTCAAACTTGTTTTTTGTTATCAAAGTCAGGAAACACTAATTGGCCTTGTTTCAACGTCACTTGTTATGAATTATATTGACTGGCTCAACAATATTTTTGTCAAGAATTGAAATATTTAAGAAAATGAGTGTTTTTATTATTATGAATACTTCATTCACATCTAATTCTAGAAGCAAGGGTGATATCTGCCAGGGTCGCGAGATTTGTTCGAAATAGATAACGTGACCCTGGCACATTGGCAACTGAAGGAACACGGCTGGGTTATAGTCAGTAAAAGTCAGACACGCCCCTCCGCTCCACCCAAGAACGGGAGATGTCATTTGATGATTTCCCAAACACAAAAAAAAGGGTGACACTCAACCAATTATAATATTACATTTTTGTTTTGTTGAGGTTTGCATGTAAATTTTCCATGACTAGAATTATTTTACTGTCCTGGTAACACGATAAGTAGGTGCACAGGTTAACGCCGTGTTCAGAAGACATGAGTAGCTTAAAATATTACCACTGGGTTACAAAATATTATTTGCCAGCGAGCATCAAACAAGACAGACTGTCTTGTTACAAAATATGATGTAAATTCTAGCCTAAAGATCTGACCCAGTTTTTGCATTTCCAACTTTATTTCGATTTGGGTAAAGTGCTTAATACAAAAATGACCACCAAGCACCGGACTAAGGTGTCAGTTTTGTATAAAGAATGGCATTTTTTGGGTTCTATATCAAAAAACTGGCATGGTGGTTTAAACCCGATCTAAATAAAATACTTGTATATAGTATTGAGTTTATACTAGGACTTTTAATCCTATTCAGTAACTTGACAGTTCAAAGAAAAATAATGATACAATACTAAAACTAATAGTGTTGGGGTAGTGAATGATTTCGCATAAAGAACAAATGATAACAATGGTTAAATTTAAATAAAACTTTTAAAAAATATTTTTAGGATGTGGATTATAAGAATAATTAATAATTTTTAATAATAGCTCTTTCCTTTCATGTCATTTTACTTTTTTTTTACTTTAGTTACTTTATTGCCTCTGGTAACCATAGACGATGAATATATCGAGATAGTATATATCGTGTTTTAGGACAAGTTATTAAAGGAGATGTTTCATTTTTATATGGGGCTCCGGCCATAACGTGTACCGTTTAGCGAAGCTGGGTAAATTACTCATGAATAGAATAAAGTAACATTTTTTTCATAATATCAAATGGTTTCAATAAAAATTAAAAATGTTTGACGTTTGTCGTAAGAGTTAGCAAGTGGTTATTTTGAATTCGTTTAGAAACACACTTCAAGATTGGAGACTAAAGATTTTTGTAACGATGAAATGGTCACACTTAACTATGTTTACTCAAAAATATTTACAAGAGAATAATAGTAATTTATTTTTAACACTACAAGAATACACACATTTTTAAATTATTTTCTACTTAACATTGATTTGATGAGACATGATTTCAGAACGAATGAAGTCTGCAAGCAAACGAGACGCCATGTTGAATAAAACATGGTAATAATTGAAAAACTATTATTTTTTGTACACAACAAATCAGGCGCAAATTAACCAGGGATTATTTTTCCCTAATTTACTTTTTCTTCTTTTTTGATAAATGTACATCTGATGGCCGAAAATGAAACATCTCCTTTAAAATAAAAAGTTTGCATGTAAGTACATTATTACAAGTTCATTCAATTTCATTCATTCTTACACCACCTCTATCTTTTTTTGTCAAAATCTGGTATCAAAATCAAAATCAAAAGTCATTTATTCAAACTAGGCTGAGAGTCAGCACTTTTTGAACGTCAAAGTCACATAAGACAGTCCCCCCAAAACGCCCGCCCTTCGACACTTCCTAGTGCTTTGGCTGGGAAGAAGAAGTGGCGGAACAAACTCCCCAGCAGCACTGCTGTCTGTTAAGTTAGAAGAACTTGATTCTGTATACTATATTCAATATTGTATAAGTTATTAATATAATAAAACAAAACATACATTATTCGCCATATGTCAGCTAGCACACGCCATTATACCAACAAAACATTGAAAACTAAACTCAAGCTGAAATGAATAATGAAACAAAATCGTAAACAGAACTTAAAACCTTACTAAAGCCTCCAGGCATAAAGGGCGTGCCCGCTTACATATACAACGATGCAAATGATACATATACACAACAAATGAAATTAAAAGAAAATAAAAATAAATTAACAAAAGCAGTTAAATAAAAAAAAAAAAAAAAAAAAATATCCTTCCAACTACCAAGTTACTGAATAGGATTAAAGTCCTGGTATAGTCTGTATCTAAGAATACCAATACTAGAGAGTTGACTATTTGTGGAAACTTCGTTATGTCCCTGTTAATCAAGAAGTGCCAGTAATGATTAGTTTATGGATTGACATGCCTGTAATGTCCTGAACAAATGTGACTATTACAATAATTCAGTCTTTATACTGCTCAATACTTGCCAATATTCAGAAAAACATTTAATACTTTTTGGAGCCAAGCCAATGATTAAAACACTGGCTTTATGGTATGGAAGAATTTCTTCCATGATATTTTATCAGCGCAACAATAAACATGCTTTTTTATGGGAAATCATCCAATGACTTCCCCCACTCTGGGCGGAGTGTGTCAGACTTTCACTGTCTAAAACCGACCCGTGTTCCTTCAGTTGCCCATGTGCCAGGGTCACGCTATCTCTTTCGAACAATATCGCGACCTTGGCAGGCATCGGTCCTAGCAGACCCCTTCAGTGCTGCTGACATCTCTTTGAGGCGCGCGTGGAACACTACGCGCTATCGACCCGAGCCTGGTCCTTACCGGGCGGCGAGCTACCCATTGCTCGCCGCCCGCAAGCTCACAATAAACATGCTTAAAGTTACCATTCATCATCATCATCATCATGTTCCCACTGCTAGGACACAGGCCTCCTCTCGGAGAGAGGGAGTGGGCCATAATCCACCACGCAGGCCCAATGCGGGTTGGTGGATGTCACATGTCTGCGAATTTGTGGTTCAAAGACATGTCGGGTTCCTCACGATGTTTTCCTTCACTGTTTTGAGAGCAGTGGTGGTGAAATAATTTACACAAAGTAAAGCGCCTGCGCCGGAGCGTTGGAAGGCCTCCCACAAGATGGACCGATGACCTGGTGAAGGCCGCAGGGATACGTTGGATGCGAGAAGCACAGAACAAGTCGAAGTGGCGGTGCTTGGGGGAGGCCTATGTCCAGCAGTGGACGTCTTTCGGCTGAAATGATGATGATGATGAAAGCGCCTGCTTGGGTTCGAACCTGCGACCTACAATTCTTAAGTCGCGGCCGTTACCACTGGGCCACCACTGCTCCAATGCAATGCTGTTACCATTACAAACTGAATATTCAGGTAAACATTATATCCATCACTGCCAGCATACATGATATTAGGATTTGTAGATACTATCACTGGATTTGAGCACTGGATTTAGTACATCGACAATACCTGCACAAATGAGAGAAAATAAACAGTGTCACATATAACTCTTACCCCGCGTCCTAATCAAGAGCGATCGTGTTTCGAATACGCGATAGTCGCAGTCACATATTATGTCTCTTTTTATTCAGAATTATTAAATATTAGAATCAAGTTCTTCTAACTGGACAGACAGCTGTGCTGCTGAGGAGTTTGTTGGCCACTTCTTCTTCCCAGCTAAAGCACTGCGCGACGGGTGGGCGTTTTGGGGGGACTGTCTTTTGTAATTTTGACGTTCGAAAAGTGCTGATCCTTAGCCTAATTTGAATAAATGGCTTTTGATTTTGATTTTTTCATTGATTCGCTGAACGGGAAAGCGTAGTCGTGTCGACAGAGGGCGCCGTCTAGTTAGGACGCGGTCTTAGCATGCACATGCACCCAATTTTCGTACAATGACTGTCGCATCTCATCATCTATCTCCTGCCCTTTATTTGTGGTCGGCGTAACATTTCTTTTTCTTCCAAACTTTCTATTATTCTCGTCAACTCGGTAGTCACCCCGCTTTCTATCCATATCATCAGTCACACAGTCCATCCATCGTTTCTTTGGTCTCCTTCTAATAGCCACTGATCACTGTCGCATCTATCGACTTAAAAATAATGTATGGCTATGGAAATCGAGGCCTAACATTTTATTTTTTTATATATTCTCGATCTAGAAAGTTATGTTTTGTACAATTTACGGCACTTTCTATGTTTTCCTACAGTATTTATTTGCATGTACCATATTGTGATCACTTTAACGGTACCAATACCGGTACCTGAAAAGTAATTGTAAATATCAGAAAATATCGTAGCGGAAATTCCTACGATTTTTTAAAATTGTTCTAAGTCAAATAACGGCACAGCTTCGTTAGTCAATTTCGTAATCGCCAGAGCTGTGTCTGTGTGTCCAAACCCCCATGGGGTTGGATTCCCGGTTCAGACAAAGTGCTATGAGGTTTTTCTAACTTTCTTAGTAGCAGCCTGGAGTCTGGATTTGTACCCAGCTAATGGTAATAAGCTCGCCCCCTCTAACTACGTGGGACTTAAAAATAACTGGCGAAATATGGGATTACTATTGGTACACCTCTGGCCAAACCTTCGGGAAATACAGGATTTTTTTTAACCAGTGCGCATTTTTTTTTTTTTGGTGGTTCAGTGTCAGTAAAAGAACACATTTCAATTATTTTTTTAAAATTTTTGTCCGACCTTAAATCAGTCAACTGTGGACACCCTATATATTTCGTAATATGATATCGAAATAGTAATAGGTAACCGCGCGCCGGCGTAGGTACTCGAACTTCTTAGAATTTTGACCGATCGAACAGCTGTTAGGTACTAGTAGCTACGCTCGGTTGTTCACTTACGCCGCCGCGCCGGCGCCTCACGCAAGTTACCATAAAAACCAGTTTCAAAATAAAGATCTTTCGTTAACGATAACTTAATTTTTTTTTTGCACTAAGATTTATCAAAATGAAAATTACATGGTTATTATAATAACTCGTTTATGTTTAATTTGTAAAAAATTGCGCACTGGTTAAAAACTTATCTTTTATAGGCGTGATGTTGTTACAATAAAACTACACGAAACTAATGAATAAATGAAATTTTGGGCTATCAGTCATACGGGTTATACCTACATAGGAAGTGTCGATAAGCTAAACAAACATGCTTTAAAATGTTAACAACACCATCGCTTACGCTTACAAAAAGCAGGAAAACGCATCCTGAGCAGAAATTTAATTGCTGCTGATGATTTAATTATTCCAAACCAGAATTGAGGCTTACCAAGTCTCATGTACATTGGCACTTCATTTTAATATTATTCTATGATTTAAACAAGAAAGAATTATCTCATACAACAACCTCACCACGTTTCGCCAGAGTTGATAAATAATTCAATACAGTGAGACAAGGTTATCCCTTTAATAGGTAGAAGTCAAATAGGGTTTAGCCCGTTGTGCGGGTTTTCCATTTCTTGCCCCCTGTGCTGGCATAATAATTATAATAAATAATGAAAATAATAGTGAACACGCAAACTCATGCTCATGGCGCCTGCAAACGTGGTCTGTCCTTAGTTTTCTCGAAACCTTGTCTTTTGTTGAAAGAATTTTGCCGTTTAGGCGGCACTGGTTTATTTAGTACTTTTGAAGTATGGACAGGTAACTTTTGACAAGAATTTTTTTACGCACCATCGCGTCTACGCGCGTGTCATCAATCCAAGCAAAAAAGAGGCTGCAAATGTAACTACTGTTGCTTTTCCAAGTTTAGCGAGGTAGATAACGCGTAAAAGACTCCGCCAAGGCCGATTTAGCTTAACAGCTAGGATGGATTGGGTGGACCAAAGCTGTGCGTACGTACTGACTAGACCTGAGCAGAAATGTATACTTGTTGGGTGGACGCTGTCAGTACCCCGCGACAGGCGTGGGCGCGGGCGGCGGGTTGTGCGAAGTGGGGATCTAGGGGTGCCTCTCGCCGCTCACATCTCATCTTGTCGCCGCTGCGCGCCGTCGCCATCTTTCGAGGCACAGCTCTTTTATTTTGTTCGCGCTAAGCAACCTCTCCTCTCTGCTCAACCGTACCCACTGTAGCTAAGCGCCTAAAAGTCCTTTTTGTAAAGTATTTGAGCACAGTCACACTGCTAGGTACGCCTAATGTTATACAAACCCATATTATTGACAAGGTCGTATGTGACCTCTGCTGAAAATAATCAACACAAAACTTCTGTCAGCAATATGATTCAGTGCCGTAACTAGCCTTTTATGCGCCCGGTGCGAGCTTTCAAAACTGCGCCCTTGAAAAATGCTCTAACCAGGCTCTGACAATAAAGTGGACAAATGTGCATAAAAATAAATCTATCTATTTTTTGTTTACGAAGGTATAGGTACTTAGTAGATTTCTTTAAGATAAAAATTGTTTATTCAAAAATATTTGCTCAAATACAGAAATGACACAAAGTACTCGATAGTAAAGACCCAAGGCTAAGGTAAACCGTAATCACAAGAAAAGGACAGCTACCTACTCAAAGATTTACTTTCCGCGCTTTTCTCATTGCGAAGTCCTTGATTACATTGTCATACGACAGGAGCCGTGCTATGTCGCGTTCAATCGACAAAATCGCTAGGCCAGACAATCTTTCTTGGCCCATCGTCGAGCGCAGGTACGTCTTTATTAATTTGAGCTTACTGAATGATCTCTCGCAGGAAGCTACAGTCATTGGCATCGTTAAAAATATCTTTATAGCGACTACTACATTGGGAAACATTTCCTTTAAATCCAGTTCCACTATAGCTTTGAGAAGACCCATACTTGACTGACATTCACATTTATCAAATAATGTAGTCGCTTCAACTTGACTCTTCAAAGTTTCTATTTCGGCCCAAAATTCTGTGGCATTTATATCTGCAGAATATTTGATACTCAAATCAGCTGCATGTTTTTTTAGTTCTTCAACCGAATATGTAGTTATGTGTTTTACGGTCAAAAAACCGAAAGAGTCGCGTAGTTTTTCGAATCGCCATTTTAATTCAGAAATTATTGTATCTATTGCTTCATTTATCTGAATTTTGAAACTTTGTTGCTGAGTAATGTAGTAGCCGGCGTCTGAACTTTCACTTAAATCGTGTCTTTTTACTCGCTTTCGTCGCTTATCAGGAAAATTGTCTTCAATGTCACATTGTTCACAAATTCTTTTTGCCTTTTCGAAAACAATGTCCACAGTGTCGCGAATATTCTGAATCTGGCTTGTTAATCCCTTGATTAATTCAGAGGCTTTGTCGATAGTAATGGTTTTAGACTGTAGAGCTACATTCACTCTGTCAACAGATTCCAAAATTTGATCCCAAATTTGCACTGTACATATGAATTTATAATTAATTAGGTCCATTATACTTTTAGCTGTAGCGATTGTTTCCGCATTATAATCATTGGTAGTTAGAATCTTTAGCACACACCTGATTTGGGGTATTTGCGTGTTCAAAGCTTTGACGGCCCTAGCTTCTATTGTGGTCTTACTTTTTATTTGCTGTTCAAGCATTTTCCACTTAATACAATTTTCTCTATGAAATGTAGAGTTTTCGTGCTCAGGAATACGTGGACTTAAATGACGCCAATCATTAAATCCTTTTTGTGCATCAGCCAGTGCCGGCATTATTTGCTTAGTCGAGGAAGAACCGAAAAGTATACATGGGAAACAAAATATTGCATCTCTTTTTTTACTGTAAATCAACCAAGGCCTTGGTACCATCTCGCCATTGCTCATCTTTTTTGTAAACCAATGCATATGAAATTTTCGTCCTGCGTCTTCAGTTGAAGAAATATTTTGACTACCTTTTCCTTGATCAGGACCTTTCTCAACAAGGAAACAACGAATGTGGTCAGTTAATGGTAACCATGAAACAGGATCGTTTATGTCTAACTGGATCTTATCAGTTGCAGTTGCTTCTTTAATTTGAATTTCAGAACTTGGACTAGTGGTGATGGGCAAGGTCAAGTCTTGCTGGAATGGGCTGACTGGGCTGTCTTCTTTATATTCTATCTTTAAATTGTTTCCAGATCTAGTTCCAGACATACCAGGGTGGGCCAAAACGTCATTATTGGACACATCTTCCTGACTGTTTTCTGGTTGTGTGACTGTCCACTTTCGTAACGTATTTCCCATTTTTTTTTGCTTCCATCTCTCTCACGCGTTTTCTCTTACGAAATTCAGAACCGGATGGACGTTTTTGAGACATGTTGTTTGTTATAGCATGCGTGCTTAGCTTACGGTAGCCGGCAGGTAATATTTCTGAAAGAAGAATCGCTAATCAGGCCTAGTCTAGTATATACGAGTAGTTCGGAACTCAACACAAGTACCTGTCTATATGTATACTTGTGTGTCGAACCGAACTCGAGCATAAAAATGGTCAACATAAAAATGCCACCTAAAAATACCTACTTAGGAAAGTAATAACACTTAATAATAATATAAAGTAGGTAATAACATTTACAAGTCATAAATATTTATTGATATTATCAGCGTATTAAATGTCCTACTGCTGGGCACAGGCCGCTCCTACTTACTCCCACCGACCTTAAAATATTTTCAGTTAATTTCACTATTAACGTAAAACTTTTAACCGAAAAAATATACTTATATACAACTTTCTTTGTAAAACTTTTAAATACAATTTTCTAACTTACCCAAACGAGTTTATCAACGAACAACAAATCAACAATAAACTTATTCACTCTCACACACAATTTTACTTTAAACTAATGAAATTTTATACAAATAATGACCATGGTTGAGAAGCAAGACAATCAATCCGAGTGCCCCCGGCCGGCTATCTGAATGCGTGATTCTCGATGTATCGGGGAATCCCCGAACATTGGGTGGGACGGCGCGGCAGAATGGAACGTTTGTGAATCGTTTAGTTTTGTAAGTCATCCTTTTCACTCTTGTCGAACGATGAATTTTCTATCTATCTCTCGCACGCTAGTGCGTCAGTAACGCCGCACGTAGTTAATGAATAAAATCAAAGATAAAGGGAGGACCAATGAATGTGGCTGACAGCAATGACAGCGTAACGTGAACTATATGTACATCTCCTCAGCTAGATTGACAGATTTGCTTAGAACTTCTAAGTTAGAAGTGACGCCCTCCAAATGAATATAGACAGAAATTGTCTCATAGTTACGGTATAGGTACTTTTGTTTGTGTATGTAATATTGCGAGCAAGACAAGGTGGATTTATATTTGTCTGATGTGTCGTGAACTCGTGACGTGACGCGTCAGAACTGTATCGGTTCCATACATAAGCCATCACAACACAACACGTTACGCACTAGTGTGAACGTTACCATCCTACTTCCTACTAATATTATAAACGCGAATGTTTGTATGGATGGATGGATGGATGTTTGTTACTCTTTCACGCAAAAACTACTGAATGGATTTTAATGAAACTTTACAATAATATAGCTTATACATCAGAATAACACATAGGCTACAATTTATAAACATATTGTTCGAAATACTAATCCTGCGCAGACGAAGTCGCGGGCACCAGCTAGTACTAAATGTATGAAACCGATACCGTTCTGACGCGTCACGTCACGACACATCAGACAAATATAAAACCACCTTTACAAGTCGTCGGGGATAGTGCAAATCCGCGTAACTAGCATTGGATAATTCCGCGTATCTGACAAATGTAGCCAATTTTCAATTTCGCGGGCATTCAACGTAAGATCCCGATTGGCACCCTTCTCGCTGACGTGACTTTGGTTCGACCAATAGAAAGCAAGAATTCGCCCAAAAACAATACTGCGTATCTACAGCCGGCAATTGACAATACCGCGTATGTCATCAGGTGTCATTGGGAGCGTATTTTGTGGTTTATTTTTGTTGTTAAACTCAGTGTTTACGTTGAAAATATTAATTACAACATCAGGTAAGTGTTGATTAAGTATTTTCTATGTGAAATGTCAGTATTAAGCATCATTTAAATACATTTTAACTTCATTTACTTGTCCTAACCTATTTTTCTTTGCAAAAAATAACTAATTATTATTAACTGAACGTGTCTAAGCTATCAAGTCTTTATAAATACTTTTAATATTAAAGCAGATCACCGAATTATGTAAATCAATTATGGTTTTGTCTGTTTTTACACATGTTATGTAGTTACGCGGTTTTGCTTTCCATTAAAGTAATCTTATTTTAATGAACAGTAAAACCGCGTAAGTTACGTGCTATGCTGATGCATTTGATTAAATGTTTTATTTTTATTTTTTTTAGCATTAAAATGGCGAATGAGTCATGTAGCAAAGATGAAACACTTCAGGTCACAACATTAATCGATTTAAAGAAAAGGCGCGAAAAATTATTGGAGGTTAAAAAAATGATTTTGCGTAGGCAATCGGTAGCTGATGAAAATACCAAAGAATTCCCCAAAAACTTACCTAATAGCAGTCTTGTTAATTCGGAAAACCAAGAAGAGCTTCCTAAAGAAACTGAAGCTTTAGCTTATTGTGACACAACCACTTTTAGTACTTCCTGCTTAGAAAATCTGCTGGAAATTAATGATCACGACAATGTTTCTGGCCTGTGTGTGACTTCTACTAATAATTTGGTATCCAATGTTTCTAAAGAGGATGTATGCACTGAAATCAATAATGAACTAAGTGAATTATGTTTTGACTTTTCATCAGATGATTCTGTTGCCGACCCAGATTACTTTCCCCTTTCTGAAATAACCAATGTTGCACCGATAGCTTCAACATCAACTGACAGCAATTATGATTTGTTTCCTGAAACAATCTTGGAACGTGAGGCTGCCATTGAGTCCAGAGTAAGAAAACGAAAAGCAGACGTAATGTCTACAAAAAGGTTAAGAAACAAGACGTTAAGAATGCTAGGTCAAGAATACGTAGGTTTTAGAAAGACTGGAGATGAAAAATTTTCACAAGACTCTATCAAACCCGCGCGACAACTTGGACAGCCTTGTAATTCAAGCAAATGTTTAAGGAGCAAAGTATTTCACTGCGATAAATTTACAGAAACGGTACGATTAAATATTTTTAACGAATTTTGGAAGCTTGCCTGGATAGCGAAGAAAATGTTTGTTTCATCTTTAGTAGATAGAAAAACAACTAAAAGGAAAACCACTAAAAGGGTTGATACAAGACGAAGTGCTACAAAAGTCTATTATTTAAAATTAAATGACCAAAAAATGAGAGTATGTTTAAAGACGTTCTTAGGAACATTGGGAATTAAGGAGTGGACAGTGAGGTACTGGCTAGGAGAGAAACCAAATAAAGAATCGAGTAAAGGCCAGAGAGTTGCATTGCCTCAATTGAAAGAGTTGGTACAAATATTTTTGAGAGCCATGCCTAAAATGCCTTCTCACTACTGTAGAAAAGAAAGTACAAAACTATATTTAGAACCCATTATACAGTCTAAGCGTGAACTCTATCGTATTTATGTTAAAGAGGCAACAAAAACTGGACAGAAAGTGGCTTCCAGAAAACTTTTCGAGGATGTTTTGAAAGATGAAAACATAGCTTTGTTTCAACCAAAAAAAGATGCGTGTGATCTATGTTGTTCATACAAAGCTGGCAATATTACAGAGGAACTATATCAACAACATGTGTCACGAAAAGATTTAGCAAGACAGGAGAAGACTGTAGATAAAGAGGCTGCGAAAAAAGGAACGCTTCACGTAGTAACAGCCGATTTACAAGCTGTGAAATTATGTCCATTTTTGAAAGCCAGTGCTTTGTATTTTAAAACCAAGTTAATGGTTCATAATTTTACAGTATACAATCTGGGTACTAATGACGTAAAGTGCTATTGGTTTGATGAGACAGCATCAGATTTAAAAGCATCAACATACGCTTCCTTTTTTGTCGATTATTTGAAGAAACTCATAGAAGAAAGTCCTAAAAACGTCGTAATTTTCACTGATGGATGTACATCCCAAAACCGAAATGTTGTAGTTTCAAACGCTCTTCTGCAATTGGCGATGGAAAAAAACGTGGTCATTACACAAAAATTTTTAGAAAAAGGCCATACTCAAATGGAGGTGGATTCAGTTCACTCTGTAATTGAAAGAAAGTTAAAACATCGGGAAATATTTTTACCTAGTCAATACTCTTCAGTTACCAAAGAAGCTAGGCTGAATCCATCTCCATATGAAGTAGTAACGGCTGACCACACTTTTTTCAAGGATTATAGCATTAAAAGTAATCTTATTTATGATACAATCCGCCCTGGAAGAGGGACTGGTGCAAAGTGCGTAGTCGACATCAGAGTTCTTAAGTACAATCCCAATGGTACTATTGAATACAAACTGAACTACAATGACGAATTTCAGCCATTACCACAAAGGCCAAAAAAAGTTGCTCCAGTTATTCCTCCACAGCTCTTTAATGAGAAATTGCCAATCACAAAATCAAAGTATGACCATTTACAACAATTAAAAAGTGTCATACCCATAGATTGTCATGAATTCTATGACAACTTACCATACAAGAGCATTTAATTTACTTATAATGTTTATTTTTATATACTTAGCTGAAAGAGCTCTTTTATCTCGACTGATGACTCTATAATTTAAATGTCATGAGTAAAAATATTGTTTATTAATTTTATAAACTATAAAAGACATTTTATTTTTGTTAGATGCAGCTGAATACCTTTGCTTTTATTTTTATTTTTAATAATATAAATGTGTAAGTGTAATTGGTTTTTAAAATGGCTGAGAGATAAAGTTTATTCTTGTTAGATAGCTGAAGAACCTAATATTGTTATTATAGTTTAAATGTGTAAGAGTAATTTGTTTCTAAAATGACTGATAGATATTTTTGTTATAGCTGAAGAAGCTCTTACTTTTGTTTTGTTTTATACTTGAAAAAGATTTATACTTGTGATACCTACTATCCCTAATAGGCACCTTGTTGAAAAGGCTGATAATGAATCTAAGTCTGATTAAGAGTTCTGTTCTGAGTATTTTCAAGCTTATATTTAAGGAAGATTGTATAGAAAAATACTTTGATTAATAAGTAAAAGTTTCCTTTGTAAGAACAACGCTCAAAAGCTTGTAAAGATCAGATTTTGTAAGTCGTATTTCGCTTTGATTATAAAATATTATTTGTAACATTAATTACCTGTTTGATTTCAAAACCGCGCAACTTACTGTTAGGGTCCATTTTGATAAGATTGTGGTCAAATCAAATCCGCGTAAGTAGCGTGGCGGTTAAATTAATCATTGTAACGGATAATCTATGGTAAAAATACAAAGAAAACATCAATTATTACTATCCATGTAAAAATGAGGCCATTTGCCCTTAAAATAACGATATTAAACAGTTTTAACCTGCCCCTGTAAAATTAGATCAAATGCAGATACGCGGCCTTTACCTATGGTAGATTCGCGGTTTTGCACTATCCCCGGCGAAGTGTTGTTGTTTCAAGATCGCTTGAAAAATGCCATATAGATATAGATAGTACAGAGGGCGCGTCTACACCATATTCGCAATAAAACAAAATGTACCTACTAACTACCATGCATGAAACAAAACTAGATACTGATCTGGTCATTTCTGCGCCCCTCCAGGGTCTGCGCCCTGTGCCTGGGCACCGCTGGCACCGCCCTAGTTACGGCACTGATATGATTTTGCTAGTTTTCCTCTATCCCCCGTTATTTTATCTTTCTCCCAAATTAATCGAAAGCCGCCTTTGTGTTCTGCAGTCTGCCCAACTGCGGGCTTTTTTAGTCCAAGTAGAATGTGCGGTCGAAACTTCGTTGACTCCAATAGATAAACTAAGGGCGGTAAATTTTATCAATATCGACACTGGCGCTCTTGAACGCAGTTTAGATGTGCTGATCGCGTTTAGTTTCATTGCTGAAATTGTAACAAAGTCTAAAACAAAATCTATTAAAAATCTTCGAAGCCATTTATCTAACCTAAAATATCAATGACAATAACATTCGTTAAGGCCCTGTCTTGGAGCTTCAAAATGATCCTGGAGCCAGTTGGCTCCTGGATAATTTTGAAGCTCCAAGATTTCGGACTTCGTGCTTTAAGGAACTCCCTAAGCACGAAGTCCAAAATCCATAGTTTAGGCTAAAGTTACGGGAGTTTCCAACTCCGAATCACTTACAGACATATGATTAGTTCTGGTCCAAACTAAGAAGGAATGACAACACTCTTGACAGTTGTCCTTACTCCCGATGTGTGTTTGCCCTTCCAAAAAAGTGAATTAATCGCCTGTAGAATTCACATCGAAGTTTCAAACTACTTTCGGATGGGCCCAGAAATTCGTTGACGGAGTTAGAGTAAACCCCCTTTTTTTTTGGATGGGAAATCATCAAATGACTTCTCCCGCTCTGGGCGGAGCGGGAGGGCGTGTCAGACTTTTACTGACTGAAACCCACCCGTGTTCCTTCAGTTGCCCATGTGCCAGGGTCACGGTGTCTCTTTCGAACAATCTCGCGACCCTGGCAGCGAGTAAACCCCCTGAAAACGGAATCGCAAATCAAGGAAATTAAAAAGTTCCATTGCTCTTACTTAATCCGAGATTTAATCGAAACGAAAAATCGCCTTCACCTATTTAAAAATCTCATCCAATCAGTAGTGATGAAGGAACAACCGTCCAAACACAATTTGGAATTTGTAAAATTTGTCGGCATTTGTAACTCGAGTTGTAGCAGGTTCTCTATTAGCTTTACATGCATTTGCACATGTTCACTTAGGTCACGTTGCCTTATCGATTTATTGCTCAATAAAAATCCCTTGTTTTATTTTGCTCAATAGAAAGTATCCCCTCTAAGGCCTTACGTATAGCTCGCACCCTTGTCTAGGGGCGATGGCCGCTGCGCCGGAGTCCGATCAATAATTCAACAGTGCGAGACTGGGCCAAGCACCACCCTTCGCGTTATATTATTCAATAAGCCCTACCCGTCCGCACTCACTTTATAGCCGCGCAACGAGAACGTCTTATCGGATTTTATTGTTTTCGAAAAGTAATTCTACGCCGTTATAGCGGCTCGGCGTATCATGCACTGGTAGGTATTACACTGCGAAATTTATTATAAGATTTTCATCCACGCTTGTCGGTACGCGGTCGCTCAGTGAGACATTCGTAAATCCATTGGCTGCAAGTAAACCGTTCACGCGCGTTCGGCGGCGCACGCGTTTTTATTTAGTATTTCGTTTGTGTATTGTAATAATTTGTTGGTGAATAATGAGTGTGTCACTGGTATGGTTGCGTAGGTTGCCGAAGGAGGACATCGCGGCGCGCGTGGCTGCGTTCCGAGCGAAGCTGTGCACCACTGGCGCTGGAGACAAGGACGTGCAGAAGGACGAGTTCGGGAGAGTTGTGTGAGTCATCTATTATTTATCAACTCTGACTTGGGACTGCTCCAAGTAAATTTTTTATTTATTTACAGCTACTTCAAGAAATTTTAAGTGTTCTTTAAAAAAAAAATATATCCTTATTTTTTTTAAAAGAGGCAATAATATTTATGTTAGGAAGTAATCCATGCATTAATTCGTACTAATGACCACGCTAACATTATAATTTACTGCTTGACATAAATCTAGACGAGCGAAAACCGGCGTGCATCCAGACTATTAAGATCACTTGCGCACACGCATATTGTGGTGTTGAAATTTTCAAGTATTTTATTACAGTTATTATAATTTTCCAAGGAGAAAAAATACATAATGTGCGATTATCGAGCATACAATTTAACGCATTAAGTTTACCTTTATCGGTTTTATTTAAGCAAAAACCGTGATTAATTTTCTAGTTGAAATGGGTTGTTAATAAGCTCGACGAAAATAAATATGAAAATGTAGGCATATTACTAATACACACTAGTGCGCCATTTATAATTTTAGTACGTCTGTCACCGGTCACCTATGCTTCCACAGTTTTTATAAGAAGCTGTCACTTGGCAATTGGGGATCTTCAAGATCTACGCGTTTAATTTGTCAATTGGAGTGTCAATAAAACAAATCCTCGCCTCGTATGCGTTAGACATGGGAACCGGAAAACGTAATGTGGTTCCGGAGTTTCACACGCACTGTGTGGATTCCAAGAGCATCTTTTAGGCACAGATTTTAAGTTTAGTTTTTAGGTTTCCGTACACGCAGGGTAACCAACGGGACCCTATTACTAAGCCTTTGCTGTCTGTCCGTACGTCTGGCTTTCAGCGGGCCTCATAATCAGTAATAGGCAGACAGTTGAAATTTTCACAGAAAGTGTACTTCTGTTTCCGCTATAACAACAAATAATAAAAAAAACAATGTAAAAAATTTAAGACCTCCATACAAAAAAAACGTGTTTTTTCGGCCTTTTTTGCGCTGTAGTACGGAACCCTTCGTGTGCGAGACCGACTTTTACTTGGCCGGTTTTCTTTCCCTATGGTTTTTTTTGGCCGACCTAACAGTATTCTGAAAACAATACCACTCGTTTCACGAAACATTTTTACAAACGCACAGCATGGCCGGGTTATCCAATTAGTCATAATCCGATGCATGAAATTAACTAATTTCAGTTTCATTTCATCTTAAATACGCGGGTGAAACTCCACCACTGCTTAGATGTGGGCGAAATAATCGCGGTTTTAATTAATTTGATTGCCAATTTACCACCGTTAAATTAATTTTCACCGGTTATTACTTGTTTAATTAGATAACTGTGGCCTCTGGTAACACTTTTGATTTCAATTAAAATACTTGATAGAAATGTCATTCGTTCCTATATGGACTCTATTTCTAATTCTAACCTCGTCATTGGGCTGGATCCAGTAGTAGCGTTGTTAAGGTCAAAATATGTGGTTTCAAAGTGGCGAAGCTGAAAAAAGTTGAAACACATCTCAGACTAATTTAACATCAAATTATGTAGATTTTAATTGGCGAACCTGGAAAAGAAAGTCACAACTAAGTAACTTATCTTAGAGTAAAGACAATCTTCACATATAACTAAACACATTATCTATAGTCTTTGTGAATGGGCGTCCGATCAATAAATTCAAGCTAACACAGGAAAACACATGCAACGAAAGTAGATCACCAACACGCCAACTATCATACCAGGTAAAATGTCTTTTAAAACTTACTTGCACTGATTCAGTGTTGCATTTCCATCTAAACTTATTTAATGTTTGGACATTTAGCTGACTATTTCAGCCTTTTTTCCCACGGCTGTTGGCGTATTAAGATATAGACGTCCCAGTCTATATCTTGGGTCGCGAGACTGCCAGGGTCGTGAGATTTATTCGAAAGAGATACCGTGACCATGGCACATGGGCAACTAAAGAAACACGGGTGGGTTTTAGTCAGTAACAGTCTGACAGGACCTTCCGCTCCATCCAAGAACGGGAGACGTCATTTGATGATTTGCCACCCACAAAAAAAAAAATGCTCCAACACATATGCCTAGGGCGGTCTGGTGGACGTCACTTATCTTCGAATTTTATCTTTGGTTTTTGAAACAGTTTCTTTGCGCTCTTTCTGAACAGTGAACGAAAATGAATCGACACGCTCGTGTCGATGACGCTGAATCGGGTATACTAGGCTCCAGTCGTTAAGTTTTCATTTCTATCGCGTTTTCCTCATTATCTACCTAGACTCTTCCCAACTATGTTGGGGTCGGCTTCCAGTCTAACCGGATGCAGCTGAGTACTATTATTCTACATGGGGCGTCAGCCTTTCGGACCTTCACAACTCAGTTACTGCACCCTAATTGCGAAACGCACAATTTATCAGAATCTGAATGGGATTGAAGATTATTTCTAAACCATTGCGTCATTTGTTCGAATAAATTGTCGGCTCAGCAACGTAAATAACGCAATGAATGTTGTTTAACTATGAATATTAAACCAATTCCTTCCGATAAAAAGTTCCGCAATTACCCCTCTGGTTGACACAATACCCCTTGGTCAGATTTTCGAACTTCGGACGATCCGTAACGACTGCCAAAAATTCACGAATGTTTTTTCTATCGCGTTTCCCTCATGTCTCTAAATTCGCTTTTTTTTTTCATTTATTTACCTCAGTCTTTGCTTTGTTAATTCAGGTAAACTGTGCCTCAATACATCATAAAACGAAGACAATCTATTTGCGTTAGTTCGCCGATCTATTTCAGTTGCTCCACATCGATAACATAAATTAGGTATAACCAGTAGCGTATTGTCTCGTAAATGTCAGGTAAACCTTTGGCTCATATAACTGATGGATCGGCAACATTGTTACGTGTTATTATCTGAGTATAATGGTCTTACTTGTCATATAAATGAGGTTTTGATGTCCTCGACAAAATGTTTTCAGTTCGGGAAAATTTTATCGAAAGGGAAGTTGATTAGGAAAATTGCTTCCGGCTGTCAAAGTACCTTGCTATCAAAAAGGTTTGATAGAAGCCTTACAAATTAACACGTTTGTTATCCGTTAATGGATTACTAAGGTTTTAAATAGATTACATTCAAACTTGCGATGAAAGTTGAAATGGGTCCCTCAAGGCCCATAAACAGTATCTGTTGAAATGTTTTCCGTGTTGATGTCGTTTTAAGTAGCACTTGTCTGTTCGACTGTTACCCTCCAGAGAACTCCTGAAGAATCAACCACAGGCCCTTTTACTGCTCAACAGAAGTAATTAGGTAAGCCAATTTACCTCAGTTGTACCGGAAATTCTGCCCATTATTATTCTTCATAGAGCTATTATATTTTCTTTGTTACCAACTCGATTAAATCGGTCTCAATATCCGGTTATCAACAGGTTAGCTTATTGATTGAATATTTCATATCAAAAAGTGTAATCCTACGAGGATAACCCTATATTATCCAAACAGATTTTACGCTTTTGCTGTACCTAGTTACCTACTCGTTTATATAATGTGCTGAATATTTTGCAACGAAATTGTAACAGGTCTTTGCACTCGTTGGTCGATACAGAGAAAATACTATAACGTGTCGGAAATATTGTGTAGATAAATTGAATCCTCCCATCATAAAAACGCTGAGCGCCCGAGGCTTAGTAGCAAAACGAAAACAAAAGTTTCCAATCCCAGAATATCATCATCATTGTCATTGTCCTGCCCTTACTCCAATTTATTTGAGGTTGCTATCAATATCATCATTCACACAGTCCATCCATCGTTTTTTTGGTCTCCCTCTACTCTTATAGCCGTCGACATTCATACTGAAAACTTTCCTCACAACATTTTCCTAATTCCTCCGTATCACGTGACAATACCATGACAACGGATTTCCACAAAACTTTGCAGTTATTGGTCAAAAACAGCTTCAATATTTTTAAACCTTATTCAATTTACACTGAATCCTCTATCATGAATGCGCACAGGGATTTAGTCGCTTAGAAAAGTAAAAGAAAACAAAAACTGCCACACCCAGAGTTATAGCTTCAATATTTTAAAACCTGTCCTATGTATTCGCCTATCTAAACTCGCGAACCTCTCCTCCCGCCACCGATATTCTAGGGTCCTTGCATATCGATCGCGGATGACGTCTGCCCCCCTCTACAAACTCCACGCCCCGGCAAGGGGAGACAGGTCACAGGACTTTTAATATGTCGAAGTCTCACCCCGCTAGGCCTCGCTCTCGTAATAACTAAGCTCAGAACTACAGGTAGTACAACCTGTATTACGTTTAACTTCTTCTGTGATCTTTTAAGGGGCGGAAGTATTCATGAATTTCTTTCAAAGTTTTTGCAAAGGGATTGACTCTTGAAATATAACCGGTGTAAAAAGACGTTTAACAATGTCGAGAGTCACTTATACCCCGTCATTGTGGTATTTTTTAACTCCGACGGAAAAATAGGGAGGGCTGTTGTATAAGTTTCACGTGTGCGATTTTGTTTTGTTTGAAAGGTGACTAAATCGAGAGAGTTCTCAGCTATGATTCAATTAGCGTCCCCCAACGCAAAATCAGCCGTCCCCCGACGCGACAATGCTTTCATCAAAATATTACCTACAACTTCTTATTAAACCTAAAGGTCCATCATCTATTATAGATATACATCTATTTTTTTTTACTTTTTGGAGGTTTTGTTTAAGTACTAGTCGAGAGTTTAAAAAAGTTAAGTTTATTGTTTTCGCGTAACCAGAAGTCCACGAGGTATCCAGGTGTTTAGTGACCATACTGAGAACTTTCTGGTTACGGGAGAAATTATTGCAAATCCAATTTTTTATACCCTGTCAAAAAATATCTGCGTTTTCCTACAAACATTCCATACCTAAGGAAAACGTGTGTACAAGTAATGTTTTTGTCGCTATTTCACAAATTGGTCCTTAAATAAAAGTTAGTCATACCATATTCATGAATACTTTCACCCTCTGAATTGCTTAAGAATTCCAAGTCAGAGATAGTCAATATATTACAGTAATAGGAGTAAAACATGCCAATAACATCGCGCTGAAATCGTGTAACAGACGGAAAATACACCCTCCAAATAAATTAACAATTTGGATTCTATTTGAAAGTACTCGTGGCACGGATAGGCACCGCACTTGAGATCCAATTTTCTACCTCGTCCGACCTTACTTGTTACGTTTCGAAATAAACTTCCCTGACCTAACTTATGAGCTAAGAATAGTACTGTGTTTTCATTTCGGTACATTTTTCGATCTGGAAAATGTCTATTGCTTCATGCTTTCTTATAACTTTCCTTCTAACGTTAGTACAACCTAACATAACCCATCACGCGAGCCCACTGCCGGTTGTTAGATGTCACATGTCTTCGAATTTTTGGCCAAGGAGATGTCGTTTTCCTTCACCGTTTTGAGAGCAGTGGTGCTGAAACAAATTACACAAATTAACAACACAGACTGGATTTTATACCTACGACGTAAAACTCGAATTTCGGGACCGTTAGTACTGGGGCACCTCTGCTCTCGCTGGGCCACCACTGCCTCCACTGGGCCACACACTGATCTCTTAGTAAACTTAACCTATACTATAGGTAGGTGAGCGAGATTCTTCCTCTAGGCAGTTCTATCTTCTTCTTATCGTGTCGATGGCAAAAATAACCCATAACTTGACATTTATATTTTTCAAAATTGTTTGCCCCAGAATTCAGCAATGCGTATAATATACCGTTTGCTGACGCAGACCATTGAGTCCTTACGTGTACGGGTTGTATTGTAATTTACTATCTGTGTTGCTTGACATTTACTTGCGTATTTACGGCACTAAAATAAATAATATTGCTGTTTCGTGCTCTACTAGAACTGTCTTGTCTAGAGTTGGTGTGAAAAGGTCTGTGTATAATTGAATCAGTTTTATGAACAGCATCGTTCACACGGCTACATAAATAACTATATATTTCCAGTTTTAGGTGGCCTCGCATTGTATAGGCATTTCGTACAATGAGAAGTCAGCGTATACTGAAATCATCATCATCATTTCAGCCGAAAGACGTCCACTGCTGGACATAGACCTCCACCAAGCTCCGCCACTTCGACCGGTTTTGTGCTTCCCGCATCCAGCGGATTTCTGCGGCCTTCACAAGGTCATCCGTCTACCTTGTTGGAGGCCTTCCAACTCTACGTCTTCCGGTACGCGGTCTCATTCCAGAACCTTTCGGCCCCATCGGCCATCTGTTCTGCGAGCAATGTGCCCTGCCCACTGCCACTTCAGTTTAGCAATTCTTCGGGCTATGTCGGTTACCTTGGTTCTCCTACGGATCTCTTCATTTCTGATTCGATCGCGTAGGGAAACTCCAAGCATAGCCCTCTCCATCGCCCTTTGGGTGACTTTCAGCCTTCTAATAAGGCCCATTGTGAGCGACCACGTTTCGGTTCCATATGTCATCACTGGCAACACACACTGGTCAAAGACTTTCGTCTTGAGACACTGCGGTATGTGGGACGAGAAGATATTGCGTAGCTTCCCAAACGCTGCCCAGCCGAGTCGGATTCGACGATTGACCTCTTTCTCAAAGTTGGACCTACCTAACTGGACAGTCTGTCCTAGGTACACATATTCGTCCACAACTTCGACTGTAGCGCCTCCGATCTTCATTGGAGTGGGTATCACACGAGCATTGGACATGACCTTTGTCTTGTCCATGTTCATCCTGAGACCCACCCTTTCGGAAGCTCTACTAAGGTCATCGAGCATTGTACTGAGGCCCTCCATAGTCTTAGCCATGACAACTATATCTGAAATGTAGATATAGCTTGATTTGTCGCCGTGCGTACCGTAGTGTTCCAGTCAATTAGGCCATGGAAAACTTGAATTTAGAAGGTGAGGCTTACTAAATCAATAGACTACTTGGCCCCAAATAATGTGCTGTTATATCCGAAACATAAAAGATGCGTTGCGCATTTTCAACATAATACTGCTCTTCTGCTCTCACTTCGCTTTGAACAAAAAGCTCGAGTACAAAACGTACATAAAAACCCACTAATAAACATTCGAAATTCTAAAGGCCATGGAAAACTTGATGACAGAAGGGGCATAACCAACGGACTAATTATTGTTTTCGTTTTAGTTTGCCCCAAATAATTCATTGGTTAGATTTTATTTACATTCGAAACATTATAATGCATCGCGCAATATAAACACTGTTAGCCCACCAATTTTTTTTCGGGCTCTGTTTTTATTACACACTACTTAGCGCCGAGTATTGAAAATCCAGCAATGCAGTTTTAACCGAGGATATAAAATCCAATGTGTTATAAAAAAAAAAAACGCTGGTGCCTACCTGCACCCTAATTGCGAAACGCACAATTTACCAGAATCTGAATGGGATTGAAAATTATTACTAAACCATTGCGTCATTTGTTCGAATAAATTGTCGGCTCAGCAACGTAAATAACGCAATGAATGTTGTTTAACTATGAATGTTAAACCAATTCCTACCGATAAAAAGTTCCGCAATTACCCCTCTGGGTACCCCCTTACAGTAAGCTCGCATACTCCAGAAACATAAAAGCCCACTAATAAACATTCCAAATTCTAACAAATCATAACGTGCCCGCCATTAAATCAGCCACGTACAAAATTTTGACACATTTATTTATTAGTCACGCGATCGCAAAACAAATGAACGATGAGACGGACAGACGTGTAAAGTAATTAACGGGAGCGGCCGCGGGATAGGCATAGTGCGTGCCTGAAACCGCGCCTCTGTGCTTATGTAGGTATAACTAAAGATACTCATACCCGTGATACACGGGTATTTGGCACGAGATGAGACCCGCCTGCCAGGATCAACACTACGACTGGCAGTCTGGCACTGAGCGATCAGGCGCAGGTGCGCATTGTATGCTGAACGATCATAATTCTCATTTTCGAATGCTTGCGCTCGACTGTGACAATTATTATTTGGTAGTAAAAATATTGACCCAGTACATGTTCCGTTTCGTTCTGGGAACAAGCAAAAAATGTTTTATTACACTTATTGTGTCACTATTTCATTAAAGTTCTTATTCATTTTCAATGTGAACAGTGCTTTAAGCTAATCAATTGTGCACAAACAAATATAAATTTTGGGAGACTTCCTAGTACTATGCCAGTTGATGAAATTAAGTTGAAACGGTTGCAAAAAAATATAAATAGTAGTAGTCTGTTTAGTTTGTCATAAAATGGTTTATTTTTACCATAAAACACTGCACGTAACTAAATAATTAAAACAAAATACATTACTCACCTATCTTGATCGCGTGCGTAAAACGCTTTGCTTTATTTAAAATATTTTATGTTTCTAGTTGCCACCCATAAAGCTAGAACATAAATAATAATTATTTCAATCACACCACGGTATAACCTGGTTCATAGGCAAACCTTCTTAATGATCCAATTATGTATAGTTCTTTGTGTGAACGTTAATTGTTTGCCCCCATTCACGGCAGAAAGAATGGAGCCCTTTTAAGACCACTTTAGACTTCAGGGAGCTCTGTGTCCCGGCCTGAAAGCCGTGGATCCATTGTTTTATACACCAAAGCGATAGACAAAAAAAAACAAGTAGGTACTAACTCATATATCTTTCAGGAAAATGATTTTCTTTCGTCTAGCCTACCGCATACGCAGCGTAGACTGCGAACTCAATGCTAATGCCGCGTAGACACTGTAAACGCAATACTCACGCCGCGTGGTCTCTGTTCAAACGTGACGCTATCCGGTAGACAATTCAAACCAGAGATTGAAAAGGTTCCGAAAATACCGGCAAAAAACCTTTATTTTACCGGTTCTTCTACAATGCGAGTCAGAACGAGTTCATACGGTACTTACAGTAAGTGTAGAATATTCAAACAACTAATAATAAATTAAAGACAAAATAAATTTGCGGACACCCCGAACAGTACAGACTTGCACTGTACGGTGAAAAAATAAATTGGAAAAAAGACTCGGAAAGGGAAAATACGCCAGGCACGGGTCACACATATGTATATCCCTTCCGCCGTAGAGAAATTTTAAAAGAAAAGGAGAACCGAAATCCGAATCCTACCAGTTTTTCATTTCTGGTGCAACCGCGATAGTAAAGCCGCGTGCAAACGCGAGTCTCACGCCGCGTAACCGCAACGCTAGCGCAACTTATTAGTACTGACTGTAGTCACCGTGTTCTCAAAGCTAAAAAAATTAAGAGTTGATACATATTCGGAAAAACCACGGATTCAGCAAGGTTAACAACAAATTGGGTCAGCGTTTATTGTAAAACATTTTCTTATTTTCGTTATCGCAGCGCGGGAAATAAACTAAACTATAACATGTGTTTTATTGTACAAGCTAGGTCTTGTACAATTTGGTTCACGTTTTTTTCAGAAATCTCTTGCCAGGTGTAAATTTATAAATCTGATACTTCATGCTTCGAGCACAAACTTTATGTATTTGCCTTCACACTTGTCCCATAGTCACTCATATCTAAAAAAAAAATAGTGTATAAAAACTAAAACTAAACTTTAATAGAAGAGCTAAATAAAAAGAAGATAAAAAAAATTCTAAATGAGCATAGAATGATTAATAAATAAAATCATTTTACTGGAAAAAACAATACAGCTTAGTTCAAATTAATTAAATGGACAATATGACTCTGAATTAACCAACGTATATTTTGCGATTAAATGTTATTTATGTGGTATAAGCTAGAACCCTAATATAAAAATTAAAAATATTCTTACGCACAATTCAAAACATGTCCAATGCACGTTTACTATCAAGACTGATTTACTATTATCATCTGAATGAGCGTGCCAACGTGTTTGTTAGGACGCCACTCATCAATCTTAGCTAATTACTAATTAATTGCTCCTAGGAAACGAATCTATCTAACCGCTGATGAGAAAGAATTCCAACAATTTTACAATGTAAAAATAGTACTATCGTTCCAAAAATACTCTCTTACATGTTCAGTTTATTCAAAAGCGTGTGCATGCGTACTGTTCAAAAATAGAACTAAAGACGCTATAATATGTACGTTTTTATGTCGTCAGTAAACAGGCGCGACCGAGGATAATTCGATTTGATACATCACTACTAATAAGATGACTTTTATAGGAACATGTATACCAGATTGTAATAGATGGGATGCCTATTAAACTATCGTTGTAAACAACTCTGCGTGCGCAGGTTCAAATAACTAGGTTTCCAGTAATTGATTACTCAAAACATATTTCATCTTCTTAAGAACGGTAGAAGAATTGAAAATGTTTTAGCAAATGAGAAGAAATTACTCGAGGGTTGCGCAAAAGGGGGTGGGGACTGGAGAGCCCTTTGTGTGATAGTTGCGACAGGGCGCATATCCGATGTTTGCGCAGGCTGCGCGCGTCGGCGTGTTTCCTGTTATGGCGCCCGACGCCCCACAGTAGCGCCGCCGGCCCGCTGCCGGCCGCTCAGAATGTAGCCTCTACGCTCCTCTGCTCAAACAAGTCTTCCACGGCATAGCCGCCATGCATTAGTCTAAGAAAAAATATTATTAGGTTTAAGAAAACAAGTCTTCCATTAGTTAAGTAATTAGATTAAGATGCAAAGGGGCAGGGCTCCGCGCCGCGATGCTTCGCAGAACAATAGGGTCGTGTTCGAACGGCTGTGGCGCGGCACATTCCAGGCCGTGCTGGCGGGCGGGCGCCGCGGCCGCGCCTCCTCGCTCGAGCCCAGCACGGACGCGGCGCTGGCCAGCATGGCGCCGCCACCCCGCGCGCCGCCACCCCTCGCGCTCGAGCCCGCGCTCCGCACCATTCTCGAAGGCCTACGGAACTCGTGCTGCTGCCACTGTAACTGTTCCGCGACAGATCGAAACAACTTTAACGACAATTTGCAGGTCTGTCTCTCCACCGATGAAGAGAGGAAATCCATGCGATCCGTCATAAGGTGTGCACAGAGTTTTATCGATTACCTTATAGGCCATTGTACTTATTTGGGTCAGCAAATGATATGCATTCCATTTCATATTTAATTAAAACTTAAAAAGTTACATATTTGCAGTACAAACAGGTATTAATTAAAATATACACGATTTCACACGTTTTAGATATACCTACTATGCGTAGATCATTGATTATATGCAGTGTCAAATTCAAGATTTATTTTTAATAAAAATATTGGTTTGAGTCAAGATTGTCATGCTAAAATTATACTGTTTCCCTATTTTTAGCGCACTTAGGTGCTGTGCAGGTAAATATGTGTTACGTTAGAAGGATTTTATTTGAATCTTACATGCAAAATGTTATAGTATACCTACTTAGTAGAATGATTGTTTTAGTACCTACCTATTGAGATATTCGCAGGTTCATGAAAGCAGTCGACTATAATTATAGTATTGTTGTTTGTCAGTGTTCGCGAGACACACGCGGTCGCAGAGGCGCAGCAAGAGAAGAACGCTCGCTTGCGGGACGCGTTCGGCATCTCGCCACGCTTCGTGGAGGGCTCGAGCTTGGACCCCGAGAGGCGCGCGCGCGACCACGCCGCTCGCTATCCGTTGGTCAGGACGCCAAGCCATGAGCGCGACGACCACCCGCCCAAGAAGAAGAAAAAGAGAAGGTAGGAATACAGGCCTTTTTGTATAAAAATGTCTCATTAGCAAAACGACCAAAGTACCCGTTAGCATAATCATATTCCTCAACTAATAACATAGGTAAGATGGAAAATAGTGCAGCCACAACGCCCACAACACAATAAAAATACAGGTGGTAGAGTCATCAACACGCAATCTGTTAGGGGGCGTCCATTAATTACCTGAGGCATTTTTGAAAATTTTTCGACCCCCTCCTCCCTTTTTTTTTTTTTTGGATGGGAAATCATCAAATGACTTCTCCCGCTCTGGGCGGAGCGGGAGGGCGTGTCAGACTTTTACTGACTAAAACCCACCCGTGTTCCTTCAGTTGCCCATGTGCCAGGGTCACGGTATCTCTTTTGAACAATCACGCGACCCCGGCAGGCATCGGTCCTAGCAGACCCCTTCAGTGTGGCTGACATCTCTTTGAGGCGCGCGTGGAACACTACGCGCCGTCGACCCGAGCTTGGTCCTTACCGGGCGGCGAGCTACCCATTGCTCGCCACCCGCAAGCTCGCGCCTACGGTGGCCGGGAGTCCGCAGTCGACTCCCGGCGCCCGGGGCACCCCCTCCCCCCTTGATGAGATATCGTAAGATTTTCCTTAACTCCCTCCCCCAACCCCTAAACTCACGCGAGATTCTTCGAAACTTCTATTTGGGCTATAAACGTGTTGGATTATTGAGAAAAAAAAAAACAAAAACAATAAAAATTTTCTTTGACCACGAATAATTTGTTAACTCAAGAATTTATTCTCTTGACTCAAGAAAATCATTTTCTTCAAAATGGTTCAATATTTTGGCTCTTGAGTCAAATTAATTTTTTATCAGTGTACAGTGTACTGTCTTAGATTTAGCCATATTTTATTGTAGAAATAATTTTTCACGCAATTTTACACCGTTTTCTGCGAGAAAAATAATTACATGATATTTGCCAAGACCCGCCATCCCCCCTAAGTGAGATTTGGAAAGATTTAGCTGGATCCCCTCCCCCCCTAGAACACCTCACGTAATTAATGGACGCCCCCTTACCATGGATTCAGTAACTAGTTCTTGAAATTTTTGGAGTGTTATAAAAAAAAGAAATCACCGAGTAAGTATTGCAACTTTGTAGAAAACAAAAGTTTTTAATTTTTGAAATAACTGTCGAAAGATGTAAACACAGGGGGACGAGAATCATGTACTGAATTCATAGTAACATGTTGCGCTTTGATATATATGCCACCTTGTATAATTATTCGGTTTTGAATAAAAAAGAAAAATAATATTATGTCTGCGTTTCACAATGGATATAGGTATTAACCTCGCGGTACTACGGAGCTGCTTCTCATTGTCATGGTCATATACCAACAGCACATCGATCAGGGAAGGGTCCGACGGCTTTGAGTATAGGTAATAAGAAAGCTTTTGACTCGGTGACACATACGACTTTCGGGTTATGAAGGTGCTAGATATAAATAAAATATACACAACTTCCCGGTGTCGTATATGAGAAATAGAGTACTGTTCTGCGCTATCTAGAAAGTCGGCAAATTTAGGTGAACGGTGAGTCTTTCAGGATTGAGCGAGGAATGCCCCAGGGAGACAGTTTGGGCCCACTTTGGTTTTATTAAGCCTTGAATCTGCCCACTTCGCCCTGTTGATTCGGAGCTTGGTTAGTTTTGATATTAGATCGGGTAATATCGTACTTGCTTTATATGGACCGAAACTGCTCATCAGTGTTCCCGAGACGCAAGCGTTCTCGGATGCGCAGAAGGCGAAGAATGCACGGATGCGGGATGCTTTCGGCATTTCGCCGAGCTACGACCGTCGCACACAGCGGCCCTCTCCCTCCAGATCGCCGAGCCCTGACCGCTGCAATCACTCGCCTGAACCTGAATGGGAGAAAAAGAGAAGGTATGAGTCTCGCAGTACCTTCTTTTTTTCTTCCTCTCCTTCATGCATTGTAAAAAGCAGATGTATAGATAGACATTTCCGTTTTATTTATTATTTTTTTTTTTGTTGTTGTTTGGCTGTTTGTTACTGGATGACGCTTCTTAAGGAATAAATAGGTGTATTTATATTCTTTACAACTGAGCGGATTTGGATGTTTTGCAGACAGGTAGGTAGACTATGACCTGGAAGAGCGCACAGGATGCTTTATGTCTCGGGTTTAAATTTCAGGCGGAGGTAGTCGAGTTCGAAAATGAAACTGATTTTTTTCATTCATCGTGTTATGTGTATGACTTTATCATTTCTATTCTTTTATTTTCTTAGACTATTTAGATCATGGGTTCTTTAACTATTGGGTAACTAACTATTATACCTGTGAAGTAATAATTTATTTGTGATCTACTTTTTTAATTAATTAAATGGTCATCGGTCAATTACTTTCACTATTATTCTTAATAAGAAATACACACTCTGTTTATATTCTAAAATCCATGCTGACTCAATCTTATTTATATTTCAGTGCGTCACCAGAAGCTAAGAAGTTAAAGAAGAAGAAGTCAAAAAAGAATAAAAAGGAGAAGTAAGTTTCAGTCCTAAACCATTTTAAATAGAAAATATTTTTTTTATTTATATCTTTTTTTGTATAATTTTTGTAAATGTTGGCCTAAATTTCATAGATTACATTTGAACCCAGACAGGTGACGCTTCGGTTGTCAACGAGGCAAGTATCAAAACTTTTTATCGTTTGCCTTTATTCTTTTGATATTATTATGAATTCAAGTATCAAATATGTCTGGTCATCATTTCAGTGAAAGAAAAATGTTATGGAACTTCATGAATAGGTATGGTATGGAGTTTAATATAAGCTTTATTATTATATTGAACAACGTTATATTTTATGTTCCTTCTGGATAAAAAGATTTTATTTTATTGCTCTGTTTCAGCGAATAGAGCAAGATAAAATTTTGCTACAGTTTTGAAATAAGTTTTTATTCTACTTGTAAAACTGCAGAGATAATTATCTCAAAACAATTCTTTTATTAAAACAATATCCAGTATAAAACAAGTTTAAAATATCCTATAATGAGTATGCCCCTTTAATGAGTAAAGGTCACATATGTAGATTTCCATATTATGAAACAAGTGTTGTAATAATTACCATATTACCACAGCTGTTTTCAGTAAAAAGGTTGTATCACCACACGTTGATGTATCTATGTTATGTTTATTTGTCATAGACAAGAGTCCAGTAAGAAAAAGAAGAAGCGCTCCAAGTCGGTTGACACCGAGAGCTCGAGCAGCTCCGAGGGACAGCTTGACAGTGACACTGGCAGCTCGGAGGATGAACGACAGAAAAAGAAAAAAAAGGTAATTAACACATTTACTTACTCCATGTTGTAATGTCGATGCCATACTCTAGCTATTCAGATAGGAGAGCCGCAGTTCAAAGATTATGTTTGGTTCGCTTAAAAGAAACCTCTATGCTTCAATACACGTTTACAGATTCATTTAGTACTTAATTCTTAGCTTGGATATCTTAGTTTTCTTTTTAAACTTTGAAATATTGCCAGAATAATTTAAAAGTTTTTTTTTTTCTTTTTTGTAAAGAGCGGCACTGATAGCTCTAAAGTACTTGATTGATCTTGGAATATGTAAAACATAATCTTTGATTCTTGAGATCTAACGTTACTACTCCGGGTGGGGATTGGTTCTACCGACTAGTCAGTATAATGCCACACGATGCCAGGTTTAGATTAACTCGGGGTTCTTCCGCGTGCCTCCAGCCTCTCAGACAATGTTCCATCCTTCAGTAAACTAGTATAACGTTATAGTGACTTCGCAACAACCGATTAGTTCGAGTAGCACATTGCTTTCTTTACTTTTATGTTAATGTGTTACAAACACATTGGCCTGATACAATGAATATGACATTCTCGGCACCTCCCTTGCATAAAATATTGGCTTCACGAATTTTGGTTTGTGTATAATTTCCTCACACGGCCCTGTCTCCATCCCTCGACTTGCATCGTTCAACTGTCGAACTAACCGTAGCAGCCTCAGAGTTGACCATTTCCTTATAGTTTCCGAGCTTCGAATGTGCATAGCTGGTCGTACCGCGGGCCTTTATAAACGCTCCTCTAGCGGTCCGTGTGAGGCACACGAAATGTATTATTTAAATGTTATTGTCTTCTTTACCTCGATTTTATTTTGTTTTCTGTAAATACAAGAAATAGCCAGTAAAAATTATCTGTTTAACTGTGCATCATTTCATAGGATAGCCATCTTTATCTGAAGAAATAACGTATACTGTAAGTATATCACAAAGCCATAACACTCAGTAAGACACTATGTTAGGTATACTAAAATTATGTACTCTGTGATAATTTTGGTAATGCATTGTTAACTAGCGCATTTGTGACTAACACAGAGATCTTAAGAGTACATCGATTTGCGATCGTGGGTCCCAGTGTGCACAGTTATCTAATGCATGGAGTGTAGCTTTTACAAAAGATGGTGGTTTATACTTGTTCGTTTTACGAGACTGTGCGTGCTACAAAAACGTGCTCCATTTGTGAACAGCACACCTATGATAACAAGACCGCTATCCCATTGTCATAAAACGATTGCGATTTTATTTATTTGTCTTGCACAACGCTTTGTGTCATAGTGAATACGCGACTAAACAAATAGTCATCTATTCAGCGAGTGAGCATGTTTTCGTACCACGCTCTAGTTAATTAATATCGAGACTGTCTGATTATTAAAATGTAACTAATCCATAACATTCTCCCTCTTCTCATTTACCCAAAACTAATTAAGGATGCTCCACATGTTTAAATGGTATACAATACCACCACCGTTTGTTAACTAAGGTACGTTATCGAAGTGTTATATTTACATTTGATTTTTGTGTATTACATGTATTTATGAATAATTATGTTGAGCCGTAATGTGTTACTAACATCATTATATAATAAGCGAGTAACGCACCGGTGCCAACCAATCAATATATATTGTGTTCCCTTCTATCTATCTGTTTATTTATTTTGTTATTTACTTTGAGTTCACACTTCGAGAATGTTATGGATACGCCATTGTATAACATTCTATGAGATCCGCCAGAATAATACACCTCCAAACAAAATACATGTTTATTTAAACTTGCTTCCATCAATAGCTTTAAGTATAATTTTATTTTCTACTATTACCTTTTGTTTGATGCCTCTATTTATTACTATTCCTTATTAGAATGCATGTGTACAAGTGATATATTTTTATTATGTTTCTTTATTGAAATTCTTCACCTGGTTCATTTGATGCCCCTGAAGAATTTCTCGTGTAACTTTTAGTGTAATATGTTTATTTGCCATTACCACTATAGTCTATTGTATTGGCACTGGTGTTGTATGCCCGTCTATTGGAACCATGATCTTTACGCTTGTTGTCGAATTTTTGAACAGAAAAAGTTGAGCAGCCGGCGACGCGGCAGCAGCGAACCATCGAGCCGTGACAGGTGAGGCCACTCCTAACATCGTGATCGTATTCGTTTTAAGTTCCAGCTGTGCACCACTAATTCTTGTATTTTAGTTCCCCAGTGAAAAACACGAAACAGAAGCAACGGGATCGCTCCGTCGAAGAGAGAAACAACGATGTCCAGTACAGAAAAGCAGATAGAGAGCGTGACGAGAGAAACAAAAAGTACGACAAGCGAGATGACACGCCCGCGCGCGAGTCGCGACACTCGTCGCGGCGGCGCTCGCGCAGCCCCTCGCGCTGCGTGCGCGAGCACTCGCCCGGGCGGCGCCAGCGCTCCTACATCACCAAGGTCGACAACAACACGCGCCACCCGTCGGCGGACTCCGACCGACGCAAGCCTTCCAAGCGCTCCAAACGCGACCGCCAGCGCTCCTCCCCCGAGTCTGAATCAGAACCCGCCCCAAAAATCAGGCAAGACAAAAGAAATAAGAAAAACTACACCCGAGAGTCCAGTTCCTCCCCACCACCAGATAAGAGGCGGCGGAAGAGTTCCTCTCCTGAATACAGGAAGCGGGAAGATACTTACTATAACAGGAAAGAAACAATCAGAGAAACTAGTAGAAATCATAGAGAAGACAGAGATGAACGAAGAGCTCCCAGGAGAAGTGAATCTGCAAGTCCTAGACATAGCAGGCGTGAGGGGTCACATCCTAGGAAAGATAAAGATGCCAAATATGAAAAAAATCATAGAAATAATCATGATCGTTATGAAGATCCGCCAACGAAACGAAAAGATAGGGAAACCAATGATGAGAAACCGCGAAGAAAGAAGGACAGGAGTATTTCTAGAGACAAAAGGGATACGTCTCCAGAATATAAGGAACGGTCACCTGTCAGCAAGAGTTACAAAAATAGGGAATCTCGGAAGGACACTGTAAAATCACATAAAAGTACTCGATCAGAAAGAAAGTATTCATCGTCCGAATCAGAGTCGGAACCACCACCTAAACGGAATTCTGACAAAAGTTCTAAAAATAAGGCTCGCTACTACAAGGAGAGAAGTGAATCTCCGCCACAGAAGGAACGCCGAAAACGTAGCCCTTCTTCCGAACACAAGACGAAAGAATCCCCTCCGCCAAAAAATAAAGCAGATAAATACTTGAAATCAAGTCGAAAATCAGTAGAAAGGAAACCTGAGAGCAGTAAACCAAGAAGGAAGTCTCCTTCACCAGAAGAGAGACCAAGACGTAAAGCGCCACCCAGTCGGTCCAAATCTCCAACTCCACGGAAGAGTTCAAAAAAGGATAAGCGGAAGAGTTTGACACCAGTTAAGAAGAGCAAAAAGTCTGAGTGTCGCACAGCAGAGCGTCGTACGTCAGAGCGTCATACGTCAGAGCGTCCCACGTCAGAACGTCGCACGTCAGAGCGTCACACGTCAGAGCATCGCGCGTTAGAGCGTCGCACGTCAGAGCGTCGCATTTCGGAGCATCGCAACTCAGAGCGTCGCACGTCTGAGCGTCGCACTTCGGAGCATCGCAACTCAGAGCGCCACACGTCACCGGCGCGAGAGCCGCGGGCGCCGCACGCGCGCGGCCGCTCGCGCTCGGCGCGCCGCAGCCCCAGCTCGTCCAGCCTCAGCTACTCGCCGGCGCGCCGCAGTCCCGAGCGCTACCGCGACATCATAGACAAACTACCAGACAAAGACAAACGCAAGTACATCAAGTCGCCATCCGATCTGCAACCCAAGAAGAAGAAAAGTAAAGATTTGGCCAAGAACTACAAACCTAAGGCTACGTGCATGCGCAGCTCGTCCAGCGAACCTGACGACAGGTCGGAGGTCGATTTCCTGAAGCTAGACGAAAACCGGACGACGGACCGACAGCAGGATGTAGAAACCAGAGAGATCAAAAAACTGAAAGCAAAACTGGCTATGCTCGCTAAAGAGTCCACGGAGAATGAGCCCGCACGGCAAGAGAGTGAGCCCGCTGCCCCGACGTCAGCGTCGACTTCACGCAACATGTCGGCGTCGACGTCACGCAACATGTCGGCATCGACGTCGCACGCCATGTCGGCTTCTACTTCGCACGCCATGTCGGCATCGACGTCGCACGCCATGTCGGCTTCGTCGTCGCACGCCATGTCGGCTTCGACGTCGCATGCCACGTTGGCGTCGACGTCGCATGCCATGTCGGCTTCCACGTCGCACGCCCCGCGTAGTAATTCCAAGCCGGAGGAAAGCGAAGTAGTTATCGAGAAATCCAAAAGGAAAAGTGTTAGTCCCGTAATAGTAGAAACAGTGAAAGAGAAATCTCCGACGCCACCTGTAGAAGTTAAGAAAAGTCCGGAGTCTGTTAAAGAGACTCCTAAAGAGAAAAGTCCGCCGGTGAACGTAGAATCGTCGCCGGAAGTGAAAAAGGTCGAAGAGAAGGCAGCGGCGCCGGGCTCGTCGACTGCGGCGCGGCGGCGCTGGTCGCGCTCGTCGTCGCGCCGCTCGCGCTCCCGCTCTCGCTCGCGCAATAAGTCGTCTCGCTCGCGCTCACGCAACAAATCATCGCGTTCCCGCTCGCGATCTCGCTCACGCTCACGATCTTCGAGGTCCAGGTCCCGCTCATATTCGTCATCAAGGTAAAGTATTATTTTTATTATTATTTCATTTTGTACATTTTCAGCTAATTTATAGGGCGCAATGCCAAATGGTGCCAAAACAAATTTGTTAGCGTTCCAGAAAACTTTTTTATTGTAATGTAAACTAATACTACCCGGGCAACTTTCTCATACTCGATATTTGAAATCCAATCATAAAAATACATTTTACTTACCTTCCTACCGAACTTAACGTAGAAATTAATTGTTCCAAAATTATTAATATCGCGCTAATAAAAAATAAAAAAAATATTGTGCAACTTAAATTTTGAACATGATAAATGAGACTACTTTACATTCTCTTCCATTTGTGACGTAATATTTTTCTCCGGCGTTTCTTATACAATATCCGTTGTGTTTGTTGCAGACGGTCCCGCTCAAGTCGCACGTCGTCATACAGCAGTCGGAGCTCTTCCCGCTCGTCCCGCAGTTCGTCCCGCTCCACCCGCTCATCTAGGTAAACACCATCTTTGAGCTCCACAATATAGTACACTAAATTATTATTTAAGTTGGTGCCAATTAAGGCGGTAATAGCATTTATTTATTAAAAGCCACATTTATTTAAAAACAAGTCGTGTTTCTCATCAGCTAAAATAACGAAATTCCATACAAAATTTTATTCCCTATTTAACCCCTTTAAGGGACGAAATTAATTGATTCGGGCTGAGTTGTCTGTCAAAGAATGAATGAATTCAAGGCAGATTTATTAAAAAAAAAAACAACGTGAATATCCTGAATCGACACCTGTCGTTATCTTCAACGGTTTTCACGAATAAAAACGAAAGAGTAATGAGCGTTATTGCTACATTATTTTGCGTTGTTGCAAATCACGAGGAAGCGACATGTGTCTTTATGCTATTGACATAAGGTATACATCGCAAAGATTGACTCGTGATATGCAGCAACTACTCGTAATAACCAACAATAAAGTTGCGTGTGATTTGTGACAGACCTGTTGGTCTAGTGGTTAGCGACCCTGACTGCTATGCCGGAGGTCGTGGGTTCGATTCCCACCCAGGACAAATGTTTGTGTGATGAGCACGATCATTTGTTCTGTGTCTGGGTGTAATTTATCTATAATATGTATGTATTTAGAAATATATAAGTATGTTTATCAGTTGTCTAGTACCCATAACACAAGCTCTGCTTAGCCTGGGACTAGATGGCGTTGTGTGATAGTTGTGGAATATTATTATTATTATTATTATTTGTTCTTTTTACTCTTTCGTGATTTCAACATTTATTGTAGAGTAGGTAATAAAAAAATGTTTTACATCACTTGTAAACTATAAAGTTTTAATTGGTTTTGTTTCTTAATCAAATCACTACAGTAACTTGTGATACGGTTTTTTTTTGTCCTCGTTTTGGTTTCTTGTTCCAATGACACTAAATACTGTGTTATTTAGACATGGCAATCCGCACCAAATTATGGGGGTTGATTACGTCAAAGTCACGTTTTTCATTAGATTACAACTTTATTGTTGGATATTAGCGAATTAGGAATTATTAGCGTGTATTAAAAATAACGCAGAATCTTGAGACAGACACTAGCAATGATCAAAATGTTTCAACAGATTCTGGGGGTCTAATGTCTTAAGCCCGCCCTCAAACATTCGGGTCCGTCTGAAAGTAGTTGGTTCGTCAAAACAAGTATCAAATTCATTTTTTTGGACGGACAAAAAAGCCGTCCGGAGTAGAGATAACTGTCAAATCGTGATGTGTCATTCATTCATTATTAGTTTGGGCGCGGAACTAACCTCATGTCCGTAAGTGATTAGGAGGTCCGTAACTTCAAATTATACAAAATAAAAAAAGAACTGTTTTATAATAAATGATATTTAACAACCGCGCAGAAATAACTATGGTTGTGTTTGTTTAAATCAGCCTTTCCCAAAGTGGGTGATAACGCCCCCCTTGTGGGCGCTGCAAGCGTAAAGGGGGGTGGTAAGAGACCGAGAAAAGACTATGTGGGGTGTGTAGACTCTACACAACGCCCCCATGTTTTTTCTGGGTCTCTTACCACCCCCCTTTAGGCCTGCAGCGCCCACAAGGGGGGCATTATCGCCCACTTTAGGAAAGGCTGGTTTAAATATAGTTCATATTACTATGGCATATTGATACCACTATTTTATATTTTTAAAACATTATTCAAAATGCAAGAAATGAGTTGTTTCCAAAATAGTCTGTCTTAAAATATTTTGGAGAAAGAAAAGCCGTTATTTTTCTAATCAAACGAAAACATCAAAATGAAACTGCTCATTTCTCTAAGAAAGTTAACCAAAAATATTAACATATAATTTCTCTTTCCGCTAAACCAACTCGGAATACAATCAATGCATGCGATTGGTATCGTTCAGAACAATGACCGGCGTATACGCGGATTACCGTAGATCGACCGAGTCGCGTGCGCGCACGCGCTCTCGCTCACTCTCCATACCGCGCCGGGCTGGCTCGCCCAGCTTCTTGGATAGGCGACGAATTACGAGGTATCACAGTTAACAAGAACAGTGCTTTTAAAATACAATAGCATCATTCGATGCCCACATTCGGCCTAAATATTCACACCCACAGTAACAAATATATGACAAGTCAAATTGCCAACCCACCAAAATGAACCGACCAGAAAGTGGGTGGTAATCCACCACGCGAGCCCAGTGGCTAGTTGTACCCACACGCCAGGTTAATATAATGAGTAACAGTCAAAGATCGTGATATCCTGGATATAATCTGGTTTGTCATCTAAGTGTGACAGTGGCGGTCTACAATTTAAAAAGACAAAAAACACGTACAGTTATGGTTTCTGCTAAAAGCACTGTGTTCTTGCCAAATAGGGATTTAGTAAGTGCAATCAATGATGACATTTTACTTGATGATTAACATTTTATTTCTGAATCCTGTAGACCTGTACAGTTTTGATAAAAGCTTGTCAAACAAATGTCACGTTTACTGCACAGTGTGTTTTTTAACTTTTTCCGTGTGTCGCTTTTTATCCTGATTTTATAGGTGTGCTTGTTATTTTATTTTGCGTTTGTTGTGTCATATCATGGTAGCTACGTAATACACTTTAATACGATATTAATGTTATGTTTAGAGGTGCTCCCAGGGGGGTAATTGCGCACTACACTATCGGTAGGAACCGGTTTCATTTTGACAGTTCCACGACATTCATGTCGTTGTTTACGTTGCTAAGCATACAATGTTTCAAATTCTCAAAATGATTCAAATTCTGATTAATAGTGTGTTCCGCAATTAGGGTGCAGGTCGATGTTACGAATTGTATGTTGATTTGATTGATATATCATTCATATAAAGTTTTGGGAAAAATAAAAAACAATCGACTTAAAATCACTACAAACTGAAAGATGTCTATAATTTCGGAATTGGGTGTATCTCTATTTTAGTTTTTTGTCACCGACTTCCGAAATTAAAGCTCAACTGAAAAATTACAAAAAATGTAATAAAATTTGTGTTCTATGGGGCTAACTATCTTAGCGCATCCTCCTTAGTACCTATTACCTACTAACACACGTATGTGGGTCCAAAGCACAAGTAACACCATGATATGGCATTTTATTCTTTTTTTTTTCTTTTTATCTATTTTGTTTTTGTTTTCTTTATAGAAAAAAGTCACGAAAATATAGCACGAGTTCTGAAGACACGAGTAGTAGCTCCGAGTAGTGAAGTGATTGTGCTAGTGTGAATTAGTTTAAGTAATATTATGTATTGTATTAAAATATTAAGCCCTACTTTTCAATCAATCAATCAATCAATTTATTTATTTTCTCACCACAATATTAAAAAGTTTACAGGTCCATATTATTAAGTCTTAAGCTATTAATACACATTACAATATTGTGGGAGACTGGTGCCTAAGCTAGGCCAAAACCTGTGTTTCAGGACACCAGGTCTCCACCCCGAGTAACAATGTCTGGGCGTACTATAGCGTTACACCATATAATTATCATGCGGCGAGTACAACGTTATGGAGATTAGTACTTTCATTTAATATATCGCTAAAGCCTTTATTATCTTTCTTATTATAATCTGGGTGTCCATATCTGTATAGAGGCTGACTAGGTTAACAATCATGCATTTGAAATATACCCATTGGCTGTGAAAAATATTTTAATACTCACTCATTGGTCAGTCTCTTTGCATAATTTATTATATTTGCATAAGTTTAGATGTGTGCGTTCTTCTAACACTGATCATGCTAACAGGGTGTGCTACTAATTTTAAGTAATTTTAATACTTTATAGTCAAACTGTAACTTTTATAGAAATCACTAGATTTCCTTTGGAATTGGCCTTTTACAAAAATCGAATCTTTGTGATAAACTAAGCGAGAGACTCCAACTGGAATGGGGACATAATTAATAGTTGTTTTTCCTCCGTAGCGCACCCATAATAGATCTTTCATACCCGTCAAACAAATTCAAGTGTAGAAGAAGATAACGCGCCAATGAAATATTCACGTTACTGCAGTTTACAGAGATGCCCACCAGGTGTAGACAGTGCGCTACTCTTATAGAACATGCTGCAAGTGTGTTTTCTGTTCCAAGATTATTAATTTTGTTTTATCACATTAAAGTTTATTTGCGAAACTTTTGTTGTTTTTATTTTTTATTTTTATTTATTGCTGCATGGTAGAGAAGCTAGAAGTTTTGAACTGTAGAAGAAGCTTTCAATTATGGATGTACTTATTTTTAACTTTAATAATGACTTGTTAAAAATTCTTGAAGGTAAGTTGTTTTCTAAATTGCATCATTCATGATCATGATTAAATTGTTTTTTGTAGAAAGAAGTTTTTGATAACATTTTCTAAGTTGTGAATATTTTCGAAAATAAAAGTAATTTTAGTAAACATTTAAAATTTAGTTATTTTTTTCTTAAACGCTTTCAAATGTTGCATGTCGATCTAACTGTACTAACGGCCATGCCTCCTACTAACACATTAACCGTGACAGCGCGCGCAAGCGCCCCATCCCGTACCGGAGGCCCACGCCGTCGACGCCCACCTCCACCGTCAGCAGCCGCTCCTCGCACCACAGCTGGTCGCGCTCCCCGCGCGCTGACAACTGAGGATAACCGAAACTACGCCCACGAGCTCACACCACGATTCGCCACACTCGCTTATAATATACTACAAAGGAACCCTTATGCTGTGGCTACATTGTCGCGATAACACGAACTATAATTGTTTCTTCAGACGTCGAGCGGTGTGTGAGAGAGAGCGCGCGAAGTGCAGTTCGCCTTATCGTCACAATGTGGCCCCAACATTGAAACTCTAACCCAACCACTATAATGCACTTATTTTTACTACAATACTTTCTCATCCCATATTCACACTCCAAAAACATGGTTTATGAGGTTTGAATGTTTGGTCGAAAGTGTAAATACATACCGCGTGTAAGGTAGCAAATAAGCCAAATTACATGACTTTTTGATTGATGTTTTATCAAAAATAGATTAAGATAATATTTATCTAGTCACATATGCTTAATCTATCGATTCCTTATTGGAACGATTACTTGATCTCTAAAATATTTATTGTTTTTTTTTTTCGTTGTTGGTAGTTTTATTTAAATTATTCTCTATTTATTTTGGTAAGTAACGAAAATACTCTAGTCAAAAAACCTACTTTATTATAATAAAGTGCAATGTATTTTATTGCCATCTGATATTTACACTAACTTATTTTTATTAATTTAATTCTACTAGTCATTTTATAATCAATTATTTTATTTATTGAAATTCTAATAGAATAGGTGATAACTAAATTATTCTAGCCATGTAAGTTATTGTATTGTAAACAGTTGAAACTGCCTATTTGTTTCAAATAACTTAAGCAATAAATATGACTATATAATCAATAATAATACTCAAATCTAACAGTAAAAACAGTTTAATACGAATATCAAAATATACACAGAACTTACACATAGTTGGATTGTATAGAGAAATCTCATCATAATTAAATGCACTGCGTAAGAATTGATTTTGCATATTTGAATTTAGTGACATAGTGTTAGGCAATTCCACATAAGGGTTCCGTTTTTTGCCATTTGTCAACGGAACCCTAAAAACCATGTATAATCAACTAAAAACCTACTGGTACATAGATACTCAATGGATTGCTTTTGTCAAATAAATTTCTCTGATACAATAATATTATTTTTCATTAACAAAATGTGTTACATCAATCCATATCCCAAATCCTTACGAATATTGAAATAATATAAACATACCTCACACTGACTGATTAAATAATAAAAATTATCATTACAAGATTAGATAATGGTCCTCGCGCCTTACTAATTCAATGTTATATAACTAGAAATTACCACTTATTCAAGAATGTTGTATAATGCTAATTCAACTTACAAAAATTTTAATAATATGTAATTGACATAATTTTATGTTATACATATATATATATATATATATATAATTTAAATACATCACTCATATGTGATGAACATTGGCTTTTTGTAAAACAGTATAATTATAAAACCAAATGCATTAAATGCGTAATATAACTTTTGTTAGGGCAGTGTCAAGGAGTATTATAATTGTGCCAAATAGATTTTGCTTATCAGTAGAATAACACTCCTATACACACACGTGTCAAAAAAACGAAACTAAACAGATATGTTGACATCACTAGAGAGGTCATCAAATGCCCCCCATGAACCCTTGATGACACAAATTCACAAGTGCCACTAACATTTGTAAATATTAATAAAAGTTTCACTTATATAGAATGTTCAACATCCATCACAGAATAATATTAATATCCGCCACCTGTGTTGAGTAAAGTTCATTTTTTCAGTTCTTTTTCTGGCTCTGCTGACGTCTCTTAGTGGCCAGGAACATTGCCCAGCCGAATCCCACAAGATTCATGAATAGAACACGCAACTGTAACAGTAAAGTTTTTTTTTCAATTTCATACAAGACTCATTGGTAAAACCTGCCACCAGAAATAAATAGAATTGTACAAGATAAGTTGTAAATCTATGTGATGTACACAGTCTTCATTGGATTATCATCGTTCATATTTTATTTATATTGATAAATCTGTAATTGGGTAATATTTCGAGAACATAAACTTTGTGAATTGGTATGTAGGGGGTACTCATCAGCACTTCTGATCAGATTCAGTAAATGTGTTCACTACAGGGAAGCTACAGTATTGCTGGGGGTGTCTTATGATTTATTATGATAATAGAAATTTGATGTAGAGACCAAAGTCACGGACAGAAGCTATTTTAAAATAAATTAAGATGAGGGGCACTTACCATAGGAGGCACAAATGCTAGGTTAATAACTTGGAACAAGGTGAGCCATTTCCAGTTAGCTTCTAAAATAGGCAAGTACAGAGCTAGGAGTTGCTTCAGTGCAGCTTTGTGGTTCTTGCCCTCAAATCTGGCTAGTGTGTACAGTGAAAATGCTTGCATGATAGGCGCAAATATTAATCTTTCAAATAAAAGCTTCTTGGCCAGTGGGAATGCAACAACTTCTTCAGCGAAAAACCTCTCAATGAATTCATAAAAGTAATGTGGGATAGTGCCACCAAACAATAATCTGAAAAGGAAATAATAAATAAGTATGATTATGGTAATGAACTGCTGTTGAAAGTTCATAACTCATGAACACAATTGTTATGTAGCACTTGGGTAGCATGTTTGTTAGGTAGGGTGGGTGCTCCCAAAGAAATATAGCTAGCTCTTAATATAATACAGAAGTACATACATCTTGCTTTTGGAGAACTTTTTTGTTGGTTTTGAAGTCACAAACTAAAAAAATCTGGTACTTACCCATAAAGGCCAAAGGCTAAGATTGGATCTACCCTGATACTGTCACCGGCTACTAACTGAGACGCAATGCTGCCGGCTGTACCCACCACGCAGCTGAAATTAATTATTCATAAAATTAGCAATATTCATGGTCACAGGTCAAGCAAAAAATGCAAAGCAAACAAGTTCGACTTTGGAACCAAGCTTTGTACAACTACGTAATCTTGACTAGAGGATAATTTGATGTCATCTAATTCATAAATTATACAGATAACTTACCTTGTAATCGCTTTAGTTTTAATGGGATGTATGTATAAGTTTTGTAAATACGATGCAAGCAAATTCATAATTGGTTTTGATAAGGCCATTTTTGCTTATGTTCAATAAGACAATGTTACTTTAAAGTATCGCAGTAAGCTCTCCTAAGATCTAGTTCGATTATTCTGTATGTAATTACAGAATACACTGATAATGAAAGTATTTTGTTATCGCTTATCAACAAACGTAGCACTCTTCCAAAGAGAAGACACAGTGTTGCCAGGTCCTTTTTTTGTTTTACCCCAAGTCTGATCTCATTTTACCCTAGATTTACAGTTAAATGAAAAAAAATACCCTAAATTTTTTGATTCGCGTTCCTTCACTGTCGAAAACATTTACGCCATTTTACTCAGTAATCACAGTATCGTGTGTACACGCCAAGCGAGCAGGATACAAAGTACTTTGCGATAGTCTTGTGTAGTTAGCGAACGAACTAGGTCGTGAGAGCGCTCTCATAGATGAACTACGCGAATTAGTTCCCTCATTCTCCGATCCGCAGTTCGTTAGTTCGTCAGTTCGTGACCGAATGAGCGAGGATGGCGTCAACCGAACTAATACACGAAACAAAATACAAAAAGTTTTTTATATTCACTAAACTAGTTATTTATTGCAACAATAAACTTTGGTATTATTTACAATCATGATCATTTTATAAATTATCATTCAGAGGTTTTTGCTGTTTTTAAAGTCCAAAAATTGTAGGTAAAAGTAGAACATTCCATAATCTTGTCGCATGCAGTAGGAGCAAAATCAAAACGAGCGAACGATCGAACGATCTGCCTCTCTTTGATTCGAGCTGGGAGCTGACGAACTAGAAGAGCGAACTAGTTCGGTAAGGAGCGGTGAACTAAACTGAGCGATCTCAGTCGCGAACTACTATGCCCAAGACTACTTTGCGAACAATGCGAGCGGGCAGCGGGGCAGGGTTGGTATGTAGTAATTTAAATGTGTGTTCATAAAATCTGTGAAGTGAATCATGTTTAAATTTACCCTAAAATTACCCTCACCGAGTTTTTACCCTAAACATTACCCTGCTGATTAAACTTAACCCTAAATCTAGGGTAAATTACCCTAAGTTGGCACCACTGAGAAGACAGAACAATCGTACGACTTTTGTTTTGACACCTGTCAGCTACCACAGATGAAAGAAATGTCGACTAGAAGTCATAGAGTTGGAGTCTGACTTCTACTACCAAAATCGATGCGATTCATGTTTTTCTGAGAAATAAACATTGATCTCGGGTTCATCTACCCCATCCATGCGCAATCATTTATACAATGTGTATGAGGTGGTAAAAAAATATAATAATGATTACAATTTAATGAGATTGTAGTGAACCTTGCGGGCACAGCAAGATAGGAGGATATGCCTAACTGCCGCTTGTTAAATATTAGTTAATTTAAGACGAAGCAATTCAATTTAACTGTCCTAGCTTCTAGTGCAATTTTTATCCTGACGATACGATGTTCCCAGGCCGATGCGAGGCTTTCAGTATGCTGATGTTGGTCTTTATTAACTTGTGCTCAGAATATGATTTTGATCTTACGATAAATGATTTAGATTCCATTGTCACTTACTCGACTGGTGCACATGGTCTAGTTTAGCGTTGGCGTTGTGTAGTCTATTGCGTCATCCGTGTGTGTTGTTGTAGTGATTCCTCATATGGGGCCATCCATAAATTACGTCACACGAATTTCATGATTTTAGACCCCTCCCCCCATACTTGTCACAGCTGGTCACATTTGTGAGTCCTCCCCCCTCCCTAGTGTGTATTTTACAATGACAATATAATCTCAAAATAGCAGAACTAAGAAAAAAACGACGTTTCGTCCGCGAAAGTCAATTTTCAAATGAAATAGAAACAAAATCACCGCTAGGCACGGTGCATTTAACGGCATTTATCAAAAGGCGGTTGGTGCGTAACACTAATAGAGCAAGTGACCGATATTTGAACCTTATTTTTAACCGACTTCAAAAAGGAGGAGGTTCTCAATTCGGATATTTTTTAATGTATGCTCGGCCATAACTCCGTCATAAGACGGATTTGCAAAATTCTTTTTTTGTTCGTAAGGGGTTTATTTCGAAATGGTCCCATATAAATTTCATATCTATATGAAATTTCTATCTGATGATGAGTTCCGGAGACAGACACCGGAACTCTTTAAAAAATGACAGCAAATCAACCGCTATTTCTGCTATCGCATAAATATGCATTGTTTGTTTGGAATTACTGCGGAGTAGATAGTACCATAACTAAAAATTTAAAAATAAAGTCTTTTTTACAACCACCGACTTCCGAAATTAAAGTTATTTTTCACTTTGAAGTGTTTTTAAGGAAGTCGGTTGTTTTTTTTTCTTCAGATAGAGTTGCAAATGTTTTCAATTTTTTCGTGAATAGTTTAAAGTTCGTGTTTTACTTAACACTTAGTTTTACATAGATTTTGAAATGTGACGTCACAAAATTTAGGACCCCTCCCACCCCCTTGTCACACAATGTCACACTTCGTCAACCCCGTCCCACCCCCTTAACGTGTGACGTAATTAATGGATGGCTCCTATGCAGGGGCCCCTTGCAATAAGTTTCAAACACAAGCAAAGAATATTCCTTATTTACGTACTTATAATCTTTATTTTGTACACAATAATGTTCACATTTATAATAACTAGCTTCTACCCGCGTTCAATTTCTTGCTCCCCCGACCCTCCCCGTCGTATCGAATCGCCTGCCCGTGCGAGGTCTTCGTATTTATGACTTTTTTCTTTTTGTTTGGCTCCTAAGGGTCCTAGCGTGATGTTATATAGGCTATAGCCTTCCTCAATAAATGGGCTACCAAACACTAAAAGGAGAATTTTTCAATTCGAACAAGTATTTCCTGAGATTGGCGCGTACAACCAAACAAACTCATCAGCTTTATAATATTAGTATAGTTTTTTAAATGTATTATCGAGGCCATACAATAACTACAAATAACACACAAAACATTCCATAATTACATATAATCTTTATTTATTTTTTACACAAAAATTACATTATGCAAATTATAATAATTAATTAGATTTTAAATGTACTAAAAACTACTTGAAATAAAACATTATCATCACAACATACATTTTCAGTCACGAATTTTATAACATGTTTTAGAAAATCAGTGTTAGTAAATTTTAAATTAAAATAAAATTGTATGTGTGTCGATTACATAGTATAGCCAACCTGTAGCATTTTTTCTAAATTTATAACAAGGCAATTCATAAGTTGTTAGTTAAATTAAAATGTTATCTAAAATAACATTATTATTGCTTTCTTTACAATCTTATTCTATAAATTATTAAATTATTTTCGTTATTATTTAAAGAATTTCTTAACTTTCATCATAAAGTTTATCAAGCTGCTTTTGTAAATTATGTGATGTTACTGCTGGTGTATCTGGCACATGGAATTCTCGTTGAGCTACAGGTGTGCTTAGAAAGTTCATCTGTTTCTTCATTTTCATGTACATGCTTCGAGCTTTATTACCCATATCAGCTTTCACAGGCGAAATAGGTTCGTTCGAAACGTTTGGCATTGATTTGCAAAAGACTTTTTTCCTCAAACATGAATTCTTTTTTGGTATTTGGTAAGATGGAGACTTTGAACAGGACTTTATTACTGAACATCGCTTACTTACTGCAGCTCTTCGTTCTGGACTGAATTTCTCTGTTATTATAATTTTGGAAATGTCTTTGGCATCAGTTAAAGTTTTGTCCCCACCCTCACTAGGCTTCTTATCATTAATTAATTTTCTAACACTCTGCAGAGAAGTCAACTGCGACTGTTTAATTTTATTCAATGCAGTGATGCTGTTGTCTATGATTTTCAAGTTATTTTCAGTTTGTTTTACAATCTGTAATAATTCCTCAAGTTCAGTGCTCATTTTGCCTGAGTCTGCAACAGACGCTTTGTTGAGTAAATCACATAATGAGACAATGACGCTTTCTTCTCTCTTGGTGTTCTCTTTAGTATCAGCAGGTTTCTCAAAGCTCATGATAGTGTTATCATGGTAGACCGCAGAACTTTCCAATTCACTGGAGTGGTTGAAATATTCTTTGACATTTCTGTACTCTTTGAATGGAGTGGACACTGGTGGTGTGACTGCAGCTATGTTCTCTAGTGTTGGTTCCTCTGCTATGGCATTAGTTTTTTCCTCTGCATCATTAATCTCTTGCTCTTTTTGTAAGAAGCTAGCGTCACAGCTGGACTTCCAAGATTCATTGGACATGGGAGTGTCAGGTATAACAGGGATCAGTTTTTTCTTTATCAAGGGCTTTGGTGGAGGCAACTTTTTGATACTAGTCTGATTGGAGACATTCTCTTTATTAGCTAGTGTCATTCTACTTTTGATGGGCTTATTCACAACTGGTGTTTCAGTTAAGTTGTTAATGCCACTTATTCTCACATTGGTACGAGCTGAAATAAAATAGTATATTACTAAGAGTATGTTATTCAAGAAATAAAAACTTATCAGGTAATAACAGCTGGTGTCGGCAACTTCATATCAAGGCGCGTATTTTGGCAATGGGTAGGAAAATCGATTATTCTAGCCATCCTAGGTACTCTAGGGAGCCCAGTAACACCTTTGTGTTAGTCATGTCTTAAAAAAAAAACTTTTGTTTACCTTGTAATAAATATAGAGGCTTCTTCGGTCTGAATTCAGGCCTTGTGAACTTGGGTGATTCAGGAGCCATTGTTGCTCTAATATTGGATACAGGCTGTAATGAATTTAACAAAAAAAATATTATAATGGTTAATTCTTTGAAAATTTATTGTATTATTTGTGTGAACCACCAATTAATACAATATACATAGGTATACAAACTCACTTTAGTCTTGGGTGGTTGAAAATTAAGCACTTTTCTGACAGGATTATGTTTCATTTTCCCATTGGCAGTATGGCTTACTGTTTTGTCAACTTTAACTGATGAGTTCCAATTCTTCTTCTTAGAGGTTGTGGCTCCTTGTGGGTGTCTCCTAGGAGACTGTACTCTTAGGGCTGAAACAGACATCGCATAGTAAAAGAGTAAGTTATTAAAAATAAATTGGTACCTATTAATACCAAATAAAACATTCCTAGTAAAGCTAGCTGCAGTTTTCATTGGTGTTTACTTACATGAAATGTCAGCTCTCATTTCCGCGATAGTTAAAGGCTTCATAATCTTCTCAGCGGTGTGAGTGTTTACAATTGTTTGGCGTGGCTGCTTCTTTGCAGTCAGAGTCTGTATACTGTCTTTAGACAGGATACCTATAAAATAAACAATATTTGTATACTGTGTCTGTCAGAATAAGCCAGTTTTCTTACTAAGATTCCAAAGGACTAGAGATATTTCTGGTTAACATTTCATAAAACTGATAAACTATTACTTGTTCTATTACACACAACTTTGAGGAATAACAAACTTTTGACTTACCGCTAAGCCCGGGCAGTAATTCAGCCATTGACTTAGGTTTTATACTCGTTGTTGTATCCATTGTGATAGATATTATCAATCAGGTTCGAATTATATTTTAAAAACAATTCTAATACACATGAATACATTCAAATATATTTTTTTGTCAACCGTATAATCTGTCAAAACCATTTTGATTTGGCTTGAATATTGAGTTCTGTTGTATGTAGAATCTGTATGTTTCCTATGTTTTGCCTCATTTCAGAAAAGTCCAACTTTTGAGTAAAACAGAACGCATTTGGCCATTGACATTTTTTTTGGTTCTTTTCGTCCCTCTTTGGGACAGGCAAAGGGAGCTGAGCCCATACAGCCAAGTCTGATTTTTGGCCATTGACAACAACAATTGTATTATTTTTTTCTTTCTTGCAATTAGTTCCGATTAGTGTTATGGTAACACATGCGTATTGTAGAGAATTTTGAAGGGATATGATAATATATGTGGCGTTTCGCGCATAGTTTCCGAGTTATTTGCGTTTTTGTAAAATCGGGTGAAAATATGGCATTTTGTGATTTTTACTGATTACAACTAATTATACAACTAATTTGGTACAATTTGTCAAAATTAACAACTACAGACAACATTTCTAAGCACATTTTTTTTTTAAAGGGAATGTTTAGTAAAAAGGTACCAGATGTCGGTAGGTCTTATAAAATGTCGATATTTCCATAATTATTATGTTGAGTTTTTGAATTTTAATTATACTTGTATATTGGCAGTACAGTATCGGTTATGTTAGTGATACATTGATGCATATAATGTGTTGTTGGGCGTTAGCCAGGAATTGCCGAGAGTAGAACATTGTTTTTTTGTAACCTTAACTTTCAAACTCCATTATCTCGAAACTAGTTTTTTCAAAATTTCAACTTTGGATATCTGTTACAAAAAAGTATTAGGAAAAAGATTTTTTTTTTTTTGTAATCAGCATAATAAAGGGACTGCTAGATTCGACATCCGACCTTAACTCAAAACCCAGTGGGTCATCTTAGGGGTGAACTTTTAGGAGTCGCGAGTATGCGCTTAGGGGCACTATGAGCAGCAAAGAAAAAAAAAATTGGGACTTTTTTGTATTTTGTTTTCGGAAATTTTAAATTTTTATTGCATTTTCGGGTTAACCTAGACCAGCTATACTCTGTGTTCTGCGGAACCCTAGGGTTCCGCGATACCTCTGTAGGGGTTTCGCAAGAATTTAGAAAAAAAATCAAAACACCTTTCTCTGGTCGAACGTTTTGACTCCGCGGCCGCGCGTAGGTATATTTATTTATTTAAACATACATTACAACATTTGTATAAACATGTGTTATAATAGCTGGTACAATATCTCATAAGTTTGGTATCAACATGTATACTTGTGAGCGCGCAGTCCCTTTGATAAAAGCCGCCTCTGAATTAGACGCTATAGTTGTCAACAAGCGACTTTCGACTCTAACTTCTAAAGATAAAGTCGAGATTGTTTACAACACAATTTTTATGTTTCTCTTTTTATTTTTGCTTTTTGTTTATCAAAGGCGCCGACTCGAGTATTTTCGAGAATATTCGAGATCGAGTCTAGGACTAAGTATAAAAGCGGCGATCGCGCGTCGCGCCAAGTCCCGGCTGGAGGTCTAAAAAGTTTAACTTTTTAGAAATCGCCGGGCAAAAATCCGTTTAAATAGTCAGAATCTTTTCAGAATAACTACGAGACGTCCTACAAAAAAAAATGGCATGTGTGCAATTCACACGTGGTAGAAGTGAAACCTTAAAACGTTTTTAATGTGTTTTAATTTTTTGAAGTTCAGATGTGACAATATTTGCCGTATCCATATTTCTTTCGTCCATGGTCATGACGTCATGTATTTCCTATCTCATTTTCTCCCACGTTAAATCTTATGAAGTTAAGTCTGTCTCTTTTTATTGTCGCTTTTTCGTTTCATTGAGTTTCAAATCACAACCAACGGCGCTAAAGAACTTTCACTTCAAAAAAAAAAAAATCGCGCCAAGTCAGTCAGTTGACGAATAGCGTTCGGACTTCGGAGCGATAAGTTCTTACCTACCTACTTACAAGCTCGCTAGCGAGAAACTAGTGTTCATTGTTCTACTGCCTGCTGTATTCTGTTGTCTCAGTTTTATACATTTCTTCATTGTACTAAACTTAGTCTCTTATACGCAGTAACGATTGTGCATTATTTAGACCCCACCATCCTTATGTGTAACATTATAAATAAAGAAGAATGGAACTTTGGCTTAAAGGTGTTAAACGTGTTGCAACAACATCTTCTAATGACGCTGAATGTTCAAAAGCAGCACACGCGGAGAATATAGCAATCGCCGATCCAGAAGATGATGCCACGACGTCAAGCTCGACGGTTTCAAAGACGAAAAAAAGGAAGTATGATGAATCATATATCAGTTTCGGATTTGTTGATTCCAACGGCTCACCTCTCTGCATGCTATGCAGTAAACTGCTTCATAATAGTTCCATGGCACCTGCAAAATTCCGCCGACATTTAAAAACTGTACACCCCGAGTCTAAAAACAAGAATATAGATCAGTTATTGGAAAGTCAAAAAATATGATGCATGTAACACAAACTATCAACGAAAAGGCCACAGAGGTATCATATTTAGTTACCTATCGCATTACACAAGCAGGTGAAGCGCACACTATCGCTGAGAATTTAATAAAGCCATGTGTATTAGACAACAAAATGTATGCTCGATGAAAAATCTGCAAAGCATCTTTCTACTGTGCCGCTATCAAACGATACTGTTTCACGCCTTCATGGCGAATCCATGATCTGGCAAGCTACGTCAAACAAGAACTAGTTACACGTCTACAAAAAACACGATTCGCCTTGCAAATGGACAAGTCGACTGATGTCGCTAGTTTGGCTATCTTGCTGGTTATCGTGAGATATCCATATGAAAGTTCTTTTGAAGAAGACATGCTTATGTGTTCACCGCTGCTCACAAACACTACCGGGGCAGAAATTTTTAATAAAATAAAAATATTTTTTGAAGAAAATAATCTCAGTTGGCACAATTGCATTGACATTTGTACAGATGGGGCCAAGGCGATGACAGGTAAAACAGCAGGAGCGCAGGAGCAGTGTCACGAAAAAATAAATAAAGCGCCTAATTGTAGTTCCAGCCATTGTATTCTGCATAGACAACGAAATTACAAGGATTTCATTTTTGTTGTAATGTTGCGGAACCCTGAAAAGTGATTATCTATGAGGTAAACACTATGCAAAGCATATACTAATTCCATGCTCTACTCTGCTAATCACTTGTCAAAGTCAAAGTGATGCTGTCAAGTGTCAATTTTATCAACAATACAATTGATAATAGGTACTTGCGCGTCATCGCGTGGAAGTGGATTACTCAGTGATAGTGCCAGCCGTATAATTGTTTTATATTGAAAATGGTGACTACGGTTGAGTTGCACGGGTATGAAGAGTTTGCGAAATTTGCTGACACTATAGATCCAAAAGGTCCTCCAGTACTTACATACTTCACTGGTAGAAAACTGCCGTCTGGTGAAAGTTGGTGTATCGATTGTGTTGTAGGTACGTACAAAAGCCCATACCTACATAATTAGTCAAATAAAAGGCCTATTACGTTACACGATTTTTCGAACCCTCCACAGAGGAGCAGGGCGGTCGTAGCCACTCGGTCGTCCTGTTTAGGGACCCTGACTTCCTGTTTCTTATTACACTACCCTGTTCCTGCGGGCAGGGCCCGAGAAATCATTTACCGTAATGTAGTAGGCCTTTTAATTGAATTATTTTATTTCATAAACGCCGCCGAAAAACGTATGCGTTTTAAATGCCTTGCTATTCATTACATTATAGAGATGACATTGACTTGTTTTCATGTTTGTAATATCAAATAAATCTGTAGCTTTTTTTCGGTAGTGTGTAGTATAGTAACAGACTACAGCTAAAAGCTATAGATGTCATTACCTTCTTGATTAGAAGAAGGTTGTATATCCCCCGTAATGAGAACTCTTTTAAACCAAGTAAAAAAATAACCAATATTTATTTTGTTGACACTAATAATGAGTATAAAAATTGAAGAACTTCAAAATTATGATGAATTTACTGAGTTCATTGATAAGTTACCAGCCAGAGGACCTAAAGTTTATTTCTTATTCACTGGTAAAAAAAAAGAAAATGGCTACAGTTGGTGTATTTATTGCCAACTGGGTAAGATGGTACTGGCCGAATGCCTAACTGAGAAGATACCTGAGGTAGCTACGCAGTGCAGGAAAGGTATGGTGACAGGTTAATGCTGTCAAGCTCAATTTTCAGCCCAATGATGGGCGTCAACTCCCCTCCCCATTATGCAGCTATCTTAGGCACTGTCTCAGTTAAGTAGATCTGGTAATAATATAGATCTAATTCATCCTGATATCAGCAATCTTTGTTCACAGCTGAGCCTGTGGTGAAGGCATACATAAGTGAATTAAATAAGGATATCATTTTTGCTTATGTTGATGTTGGTGGCAGAGATACGTGAGTATATTATGAAGCTGAGATAATGTTTGTAATTGTTAACTAATACACTTTTAAAAAAATAATGTGACTTGCAGAGTGAGATATAAAACATCATTTAAAGTGTCCCCAAAATGATAAAAATCAATTGTTATTGTCAATATTACTACTTTTACAATTAATGGCAATTCATAGTTTCTCAGGACTCTTTATGATAGACATTATTTATAGGCCTTTATCAGCAACTGCCTCCCATTTATACAGGGTTACTGGTAACTCGACGTATTCCTTGCAGGACGTCATAGTAGGGTTTGTTCATCAATTCAGTAGTTTTTGAATAGTTAAGAGTTTTAGTTTTTTTATGAAAAATCCCAGATTAAATCATTTGAAACCAATTTAAAAATGATTTACGGCGCAACTGTACTGAAATATAAGTTATTATCATAGTTGACGCCGTAGCAGACCTTTGTTAATAATTAAAAGTTCAATAATGCCTAAAACTTTGGCAAATATCACTGACCAAAGATTTAATTTTTTGTAATTTTTGCTATTACTTCATAAAAAATGTAGTCTAGTGCAAAAAAAAAATACTACACCTGGTGTACAAATTACTAGGAAAATATCCTTGTCTTATCAGTTATTCAGAAAGGTATGATTGTCAATACTTTTGCATGTGTGCCAGGGAAGAGAAGAGTTTTATGGGGGGCAGGTAAAATTGCGAGACGGTCAACCTATTGTTTCGTATTCGTATTATTCGTAGTTTTTACTTGCGCTTGAACTCCAACCACTCGGGGAGCTTTGTGATTGGTCGCTATTGTTCTCTCGGCATGACAGGGGGTGCGATTTTGCAAAATTTGGTCGTCAGCGTTAGTTAGTTTCAACTCTACGTCGCGCAAGCTCGTGTTTTGTTACTGGCTATTTCCCTAACTGTTGCTGCGTATCTTGCTCTTGTGCTGTGCTGTGCCTTCATAAGCGCTGACTATGGCTGCATATTCTAATCCTGAATACGCTGACATAATGTACTGTTACGGACTTTGTGACGGTAACGCTGCTGAGGCGCGGCGAGAATATCAAATTCGCTTTCCCAACCGCCGACTCCCCCACGTTAGTGTCTTCGGATCGACTTATCGGCGAATATCTGAAACTGGCAGCGTCTAAAGAAGCAGGCAAGTTGACACTGGTCGTTCCCGGAGATACACGGCTGAGGACGAGGAGCTTATTCTTCAACGTTTTATTGACGATCCTAACACATCGACAAACATCGTAGCGCGTGAGCTTGGTATGGCTTGGTATGTCACAGTGGAAAGTCTGGTCTGTAGTTCACTTGTCAGGCCGACATCCATACCATTACCAACCAGTCCAGTCATTAGAAGAAGGAGATCCGCCGAGACGGCTTGAATTTTGTCGTTTTATGCTAAGTGCCGACGCCGACAGCGAATACTTTTTAAAAAACATTCTGTGGACCGATGAGTCATGTTTTGATCGTGATGGTATCACAAATTACCACAACTTACATTACTGGGCACCGAAAGCAGAAGCAAACCCTAAAAAACTGAAACCAACCGCATCCCAGCGAAGGTTCTCGCTTAATGTTTGGATGGGTATTATTGACGACAAATTAATTGTCCCACATTTTTTACCCCGAACACTAAATGGGGAACTTTATGAAGATTTCCTCAGAAATCATTTATCAGCACTGCTCACGGATGTACCGGAAGAAAGAAGAGCAAACATGATTTACCAACATGACGGATGTCCAGCCCACTTCCGAATCACAATTGCTGGATGAAAACTATCCAAACCGATGGATAGGGCGCGGTGGGCCGATTCCGTGGCCTGCACGAAGCCCTGATCTGACGCCGCTAGACTTTTACGTCTGGGGTCATATGAAAGATCTAGTTTATGTGACCCCAGTAAATTCAATTGAAGAACTAAGGGAGAGAATTACAAATGCGGCGGACCAGATGAGGGCAACAATCACCTCAAGAATAACAAAAACCGAAGTAAGGAAGCGAATAAGAACATGTATTCGAAACCGAGGGCACCACATCGAACAAGACGTGTGAAATGTGTGTAATTAAAGTTTTTAATATTGATTAAAAAGAATAATAATGTTCACGATTTTGTTTTTGATTTTTCGAATAATCACCTTTTTGTGAAACGCACGCCTGTACTAAATCAAAAACGATTTTCATAATGTAGTCCATGATTTTGTATTAACTTTCATACCTTTTTGGATAGCTGATAAGACAAGGATATTTTCTTAGTAATTTGTACACCAGGTGTAGTATTTTTTTTTGCACTAGACTACATTTTTTATGAAGTAATAGCAAAAATTACAAAAAATTAAATGTTTTGTTAGTGATATTTGCCAAAGTTTTAGGCATTATTGAACTTTTAATTATTAACAAAGATCTGTTACGGCGTCAACTATGATAATAACTTAAATTTCAGTAGGTACAGTCGCGCCGTAAATCATTTTTAAATTGGTTTCAAATGGTTTAATCTGGGATTTTTCATTAAAAAACTAAAACTCTTAACTAATTCAAAAACTACTGAATTTCGGTAGAACATTTGGTGGCTTAATTTGTTGCATTTTAACCCTACTATGACGTCCTGCAAGGAATACGTCGAGTTACCAGTAACCCTGTATAATAAATTTCTGTTTTTTTTCTTTTAGTATTTCTTATCAAATTTATTTACATACAGTAAACTCTCCCAATTTCTTATCTGATTTCATGGAATATTACAGGTGGAAGGAAAGAGCTTGCCCTTTTCGGACAGACCCCCGTTTGAAGCTCATGGTAATTCCCACAATGATCTGTTGGAAGGGCGTCAAGAGATTAGAAGGTTCCCAGTGCAACAAGAGAGAATTGCTTCAAATGCTCTTTGACGATGAAGACTGAAGATAGTTGCAGTCAATAATCTGGTGATCATACGTAGCCTTGTAAATAACATGTATGTATTTTTAAGGAAGGTGGTATATATTGTGTATTAAATATTTTTACAAACTCATTTTTATAATTTGATTTATTCTTTTATTGTACAAGAAAAGTCTAAACTTATTTTTTAATGATTTGGTATTAGATTGCTAAGGAAAGGAAACAGAACTGAAAAACAGACTAGATAGGCAAATAAAAGGGGGAATTAGAAGGGGTTGAAGGAGGCCATTGCTAAAGGGCAGCAGACTTCTCTGAAATAGGGGTAAAAATAAATAAATGGGTATAAGATAGGTTTCTTTCTGCAAGTCACATCTGAGCAAAATTTAATGATTAAACTCGCCTTATTATCTTGTCCTGAATTAAGCTATATACAATATAGGTGGGAGACAGATAAAAATAATGCTTGTGTTATCAATCTTTATTGCCATTACATTACAATACTGTTATCTAAATAATAGATTATTATAATAATTGAGCAATCATTATTTTGTCACAAACTATATACACAGACTGATAGCCAGAAATCAAATTATTTTAGCCTTATTGAAAATGAGTAATTACTTCTTTGAACATTTTTAAAACGTTAAAAATTAATCAGAGATCTTTTACCACAAAACTAATTAATTTGTCAAACATTTCATTTGTAATCATTTTAATTACATATTATTTATGGAGCTGGAATATCCCCTGATTGTTTAAAACAATAGGGTAAATAGTATTTTCCTATGATAAATGCTTATTATAAGTCTAATGCATGTAACAAAATCATTATTTCGATAAACAATGAGGTCACCCAATACCCAAATGCCCATAATGGGGGGCGTTCCCATTGCCTATCACGATAATTTTAATATGATTATGCCTGCCTGTTTCAGAAGACTTGGTTACTCATATCATTTCATATTGCTATGTTTGTTCCATTCCACATACCTTGGCTATGTTTTACTACATTGGAAACTATCACAGAAATGCTTCCGTTTCTAAAGATGTACGTAAATGCATCGCATTTGTTCTTATTTTCTTTATACTCCCCTGTACCTATCATTATAAAACAATTTTTCCTAAAACTTGGTTGGAACATATAAAAGTATATTTACATAATTAACTATGATCTACATATAAAAACAAATTATCTAAAAATCACCAAAACTATCAAATATTTGTAAAAAAAGAAGTTCCACAATACTGTCCTTATATAAAAAAAAAGTTAAAAAAACTATGAACTTATATTTCTAAAGTCATGATTTATACATACCTATACCTATATTTTTTATGGAAAATCCAGTTTGACTAAAATGAACGCAATGCGGTAAAACCGATGTGCGCCAGCGCAATAGTAATGAAGGAAACTGCTCGATTTCCTGTATTGACTCAAATAGGACAATCCATTTTTGAAAGCTTTTTCTCTATTCAGTTGCCAATACTACTTAGTTGTGGGTACTTTTGTGAACCGTTTTTTTTTAAAAAGGCCTTTCGTCCACCGCTCCGTCAACGGAATATCAACGAGAATGAGATAACAGCGCCAAAGGATCGATACATACATTTCCAATGGCCGCGTGTCCACCGTACGGAACGTCACGAATCTCGTTTCTCGTTGACGTCCCGTTGACGGTGGCGGATGGACAAACGGTAATAGTCTGTCGCTGAGATGTAATTGAGACTAGAATTTAAACGTTTTCAATTATGAGAATAGGCTTTTTTTAAGCTAACACATGGTTGAGACTTGAACCGTTCTAGAACCCTCAGTGTAGGTAATTGCGTAACACACTAAGAGCAGTTCTGTACTGCATTCGATCCAAAGCTTAGAAATGTCTGAAGTAGCCATAGTACTTGTATGATGGGTTGCGCACTAGATCTGAACTTTCTTCCTCCAAATTTAGAACATTCCCAATTCGGATTCTGAATCGGATCTTGAATTCGGATTCGGATCGGACGTAGTGCGAAACCGCTCTAACAGACACTTTCATTAAGAAAGTTCAACAACATTCATTGCGTTATTTACATTGTTTAGCAGTTTTTTTTTTACCGTATGAATATCCTTCCAAATTATTCCGATTATTATTGCTGTTACGCAATTAGGGAGCCGTTATTATTGATGATGGTATCCATGACTACGACCGGTTTGTTACTGGATTCTGCGCCTTATTTTTTTGGTTATAAGTTTTACAGTCACTACGACACTGCGGTTTTGCTGCAGGCGGCTGCGGGCAGCAGCTCATCCGAGGGGTCGTCGCTAATGTTGAGGTCCCTGGCCGGTATGGAGATCAGCACGTCGTAGAACACCTTCTTGTTGCGCAGGAACGCGCTCTTATTGTCGAATATCACTGAATCTGTTAAAGTTGACGAAAAATATTAATAAGAATAAAATGTAGGGGGGTATCCCATTCCCATTTCTTCTCGTGGGTGTCGTAAATGGGGACTAAGGGACTTACTAAAGAATGGGCAGCAGCGTTCTCAATGCATTTTACCACTATATTGCCATCGCCAGCTCGCCTGCCAAGCGTGGCGATTATGGCAAATCACCTTAAATTGGTGGAGGCCTATGTCCAGCAGTGGACGTCTTTCGGCTGAAATGATGATGATAAAATATAGAGGGTATTGTATTACCCTATAACTGGGTTGTGGAGCTCAGATAGGCAGACGCCAAACAGTCCATTCAGCTGCATCCGGTAAGACTTGGTAGTTGGAAAAAGACTCGAAAGATGAAGATTTGAAGTGCAATGGGATTTAGCCAGGGACAGTGTTATTTTAAAAGGATAATTTCGAACTTACAAGTGGCGGGTCCTGTGACGGACATGACGCCAACGTCCGTGGGTCCCTCGGTGACCTTCCGTGGCCCGTGCACGACGGTCTCGTTGCCGTCCTGGTCGCGGCGCTTGATCACGAACTTTATGTCGTGGTGGTCCACTCCGCACTCCCATCTGTTGTGGAAAGTTGAAGTGGTTAGGTACGTCGTTGATTAGAAAGATAGAGAAGAACGCAAATAAAAATAGTTTATTTGCGGCAAACATGACGCACAGAAAGACCAAAACAAACAAAAAAATAAAAGCTGGTGGAAAACATGCGTCACATCCACGCAAAACGGTTATCGCTCAGCATAATGCTGTGACCCTATGCGAGACAGAGTCCCAGCGCTGGTTTTCTGCGACTGCCGGCTGAGTAGTTAATTTACCAAATTTAATTTAATTCTAAAACATCCATCGGTTTCTTACTAAACTCATATCCGACGATACTGGTAACTAAATACTCTTTTGGTGGAAAATGTGGTTAATTTCGTGTTATTTTGTAGAATGTATGATAAGTAAAGCATGCATGCAGCATTTTTGGGTTAGGAATATCTGCGTTCTGGAAAGATTGCAAAAAGAACGTGATAAATACTTTGATTAAAGTTTTATTTTAATCAAAGGATAAGTAGTTAGAAACATTTTGAACCTTGTTTGTGTAATCTTGTATCTTATCGGGTAAATACCTAGGTACATAATTGTGAAACATTATGTATGTAGGTAATGCAATGCAACACGTAGAAGCAATATCGTATGAAATATGTTTTTTGGATTTCGTTGTTGTGTTACAGTTTTAACCGACTTCAAAAAGGAGGAGGTTCTCAATTCGGATATTTATATTTTTTTTTTTTTTTTTATGTATGTTCGGCCATAACTCCGTCATACATAGACAGATTTGCAAAATTCTTTTTATGTTACAAAAACAAAATCGAACCCTAAGCGTCGGAAAACGGGATGATTGATTGTTCACTCACTGATTGTAATGTATGACCATAACTTATACAGAGTAGTCCGATTTTGATAATTCTTTTTTTTATTGGACATGGCACGGAGCAAATACAAAGGGATAGGGTATAGGTAGGGCCAAGTATTTTTAGTACATTTAATTGAAATGAATTGAAAAAAATAATAAACCTTAAAATTTTGAGTTGGCGCTGAAAATCAATCACTCAAAGCGCCGACTCCCCAGAACATTTCCCAGCGACAAAAAACAAATGTGTATTACGCAATAACACCGCCAGTATTTGGGACTTGAACCTGGTGTGTGTCCAGTCAAAGGTAACTCATAGGTGCAGGTACTTACTTCAAAACACTGTCACTGTCTGAACACAGCAGGTCGACGACATGTTTTTCTCCAGTCTTGATGGTGACTCGCTTGAACTCCTTTTCCGAATCGAAGGTCTGGTTGCTGGAGTAGTAGCTTTTAGGAACTTTACCACCTGGTTTCACCTGTAAACAGAAAACAAAAAGTATTGCACATCTGCCAATTAATAAAAAAAACCGACGTTTGACGACGACGTCGACAATTGGTCGGACCACGCATAGAGGTTTTTATTGCAGACGGACTGCCGGGGTCGCGTGATTGTTCGAAAGAGATACCGTGACCCTGGCACATGGGCAACTGAAGGAACACGGGTGGGTTTCAGTCAGTAAAAGTCTGACACGCCCTCCCGCTCCGCCCAGAGCGGGAGAAGTCATTTGATGATTTCCCATCCAAAAAAAAAAAAATTGCAGACGGAACCCAAAAAGAATTGGCACTGGACCTTATATTTAATTTTTTTCACTTCTCCAGCGATTTTCATATCTTGCGAAAATGGCCATATCTACGATTTTATTGTACTAGGAAAACCTGCACCCTAATTGCGAAACGCACAATTTATCAGAATCTGAATGGGATTGAAGATTATTTCTAAACCATTGCGTCATTTGTTCGAATAAATTGTGGCTCAGCAACGTAAATAACGCGATGAATGTTGTTTAACTATGAATATTAAACCAATTCCTACCGATAAAAAGTTCCGCAATTACCCGTCTGAATTAGATAGTTGTTCCGTGCGAGAATCTAACTGGCGTCCCGTTGTGCAGAACCACCGCGCTAAATGATGCCTTCATTACAGAATCTTATAAATTCTTGTCTTTGCTTGTATTCTTTAACGCGACGTCCTGCGTGAGCGATCTAGACGCGAACGCGAAGCGGCGCGGCGCGGCGCGAAAACAACAAACAGTCGAAACCTATTGAAGTGTCCTACGTGACCAAACGCACATGCGGAGCGGCGCGAAACGAAGCGAACGCGATCAGTTGGCTTGATATTTTCGCGCGAACTGGATGCGGTGCCGTCGTATTATTTTTTTTTGGTTATAATTTCGGATTTATAGAAATTTTAATTAATGCTATCCAAGAACGTCCTATATTATAGGATAAAAGGAAAAAATATCACAACCGGTTATTATCATACCGCGAATGGGAGGATTGTGCCAAATTAACTGGGACCTAAGTATACAATATTAGTCCCACTTCTTCGCCGTTCATACTTCTTGAGTATTTGATATTTAACATATGAATTTTCCAATAATATTTGTTTCCATCCGTTCATGACAAATCCACAGTGCCCACTGAACGTCGGCGTCAGTGGCGGCTGTGCGAGACGATTCGCGTGCACGTAGGACATAGCCGCCGCGTCGCACCGCATCGCGTTGAATTCGCGTGTCACCGCTTCATAATCGCGTTCGCTTTGAACCGCCTACGTAGGACGTAGCGTAACCAGTAACGCAGTGTTGATCCTGCCAACCGAAACTTGAAACAAAACTGTCACAGATTGTCTCATTTCACACTTCTATTACTACTTAAAATTAAAGATTCATTCAAATCGAGTCTTTTTTGGGCGGGAATTCATCAAATCACGTATCCCGCTCTGGGCGGAGCGGGAGGGCGGGTCAGACTGTTACTGACTATAACCCACCCGTATTCCTTCAGTTACCTGTACCAGGGCCACGGTATCTCTTTCGAACAAATCTGAGACCCTGGCAGGCATCGGTCTTAGCGGACCCCTTCAATTATTCAAATCGAGTCTAATAAAGTTAATGGAAGATATAGCGGATTTTTTATATTTTTTTATTTTATTCAAAAGGAACAACAAACAGCTACAATATAAAACATAGATGTAAGGTAAACACAAAACTAGACAATATTGTAGCCCACAACGCTGTTCACAGATTAACTAAAATACATAACAGTGAAAATAATAATAATCGCTAGGGTTACAAATACATATTTATTTATTTTTATTTTTTTACTACTTAAACTAACTATAAATTAACTACCATGTAAAATGATTTGCTTATGGATATAATAATTAGGAAAGTTCCTTAAGTATAAGACTTTTGAACGTATTGGGAGTACATGCAAAAATGTCTATATGTTCAAAAGTCTTATTGTAGGAATCGACCATTCTGCGAACAGGCGAACGCAAGCCAGAGTTGGTCTTGCAGGTGCCCACAGAAAATAATCTACCAGCTCGTACCTTTCTCTTGTGGACTGTCCTAGGAACCACATAACATAACATATTAGACAATTCAATACAGTCAAATTGATTGCCAACAATATTGTATAAATTCATGGCTTCTAAGTACTTACGCCTATTTTCAAGTGTTGTGAGCTTATACTTTGCACGCAGATCTTGGTATGGCAAATAATATCCATAGCATCTATAATGCATGGCACGCAAGAATTTGTATTGAACACGCTCAATCATTTCAGTGTACTTTTTGTAGTATGGACTCCAGACGGACACGGCATACTCCAGTTGCGAGCGTACGAGAGATTTATACAAGCAGAGATAGGAAGAAGGCTTTTTAAAATCGACTGTAGATCGCATAACAAATCCGTATAGTTGATACGCCTTGTTAACAATATTTCCTATATGTAGGTCTAAGCAAAGCTTAGAATCTAGAGTAACACCGAGATCACGAATAAAGTCCACTTTAAGTAGGGGGGCATTGCACAACGTGTATGTATATTGTATTTTATTTTTATTTTTTGTAAAATTTAAAAAGTTGCATTTGGGTAAACTCAGTTGCAGCTTATTATCCTTGCAGTAACGGGATAGTCGGTCCAAATCTTGTTGCAGTAGAAGGCAATCATTTGTTTGTCGTATGGCTCTATATACCTTGAGGTCATCCGCATATAGTAAAAACTTGGTGTTACGGAAGCACTGGCTGATGTCATTTATATAAAGAATGAACAAAAGGGGACCAAGTATAGAGCCTTGTGGCACACCAGACGTCACCTGTGCGATGTTCGATTGATGACCATTGATTACAACCCTCTGACTGCGATTGGTTATATAAGAAATGAACCATCTCAGAAGATTGCCACGAATTCCGTTGAATGCTATTTTTTTTAGTAGTATTTCATGGTCAACCTTGTCAAAAGCTTTACAGAAGTCCGTGTATACTGCGTCAACCTGTACCCGGTTGTCAACACAATCGAACAAAAAGCTAGAGAATAATAATAAATTAGTATTTGTCGATCGCCGTTTAACGAAACCGTGCTGTTGTTGAATTATGATGTTGTGGAGTACAGGATAAATTTCGTTATGGACTAACCGTTCAAAGAGCTTCGACAAGGCAGACAGGATAGAAATAGGACGATAATGTTCCACACTGCGTTTGGATCCACTTTTGTGAATAGGTATAATATATGCATGCTTCCACGGTTTAGGTACAACTCCCTCAGATATACATTTATTATAAATAATAAATAGAGGCTTGCAGATGGAAGTTGCAGTATTTCTAAGGAAGTAAGGCGAAAGTCCGTCTGGACCAGGACCTTTCGCTGGATCTAGGGATTTAAGCTCTTTCAATATATTCTCTTCACTAAAAGAGAGATCGCAAATAGAGACATCGTGTAGCGCGTTGGTCTCCTGCGAGGGCTTCCATTGAGACAAAGAAGTAGATGTCGGTTCATATACCGAATAAAAAAGTCAGAAAACATATTACAGGCTATTTCTGGATCGTTTGTTTCAGCATTTTTGTATTGAAGCTTAGATGGGATTCCAGGTTTATCTTTACGATTAGAGACATAGGTCCAGAAGTGTTTCATGTTTTTGCCAAGATTGTCCTCTACAGAACTGATGTATGAACTGAAACACTTAAGACACATATCCTTAAACTGTTTTCTATAGTTAGAAAATGATTCGTAGTCAGAAATGTTTTTATATTTCTTCCACTTTATCCACGCCTTTTCCTTCTTTTTAGAAATAGTTATGAGGGTACGAGAAAACCATATGGGATAGCTTACAGATCTAGGTCGGGCCAGTGGAGTGTCTTGTTTAATAATATTATCCATCTCTGAGTAGAATATATTAAGAGCCTCTTCAGATAACACAGGGCATAGCAGTTCAACCCAGTTCAATTGCTGAATGTTTTGATTAATATTATCATAGTTGGCCTTATGAAAACAATATTTGTGCAGAGGAGTTTTAGTCATTGGGGTGATTTTAACGTTTAAACAGGTCTCACATATCAGGACTGGATGGTAGGTGTCAATCGGAAGCAATGCAGTGGAGATGTGCGAAACAGTGCAGTGGTTATTGGAAATTACTAGGTCAAGAATTTTGCCTTTGTCGTTTACTATATTGTTAAATTGGGAAGCACCCAGAAGTGAGATCATAATATTTAAAGCGCAGGCTGACGGTCCTCCAGAATATGATGTAGCAATCGGGATATTTGTTGGTGCTAGCCAATTAGCTTCAGGGAGATTATAGTCTCCTATGACAAAGAAACTGTCAACACTTGAGTGGCCCAATACTTCTTGTAGTAATTCAAAGTGCTTGTCATATACAAAAGTAGAAGTTTTAGGTGGTATGTAGGCAGCACTCACAATGTGTCTCTTATTGTTGACAGTGCTAGGCAACTCAATCATAATGTGTTCAATGTGAGTGTGTAAAGGATCACTATACAATTTCCCGATTGAGAGACTTAATTCAGAAGGTTTTAAAGTACGCAAAACAGCAATCAGTACACCTCCGCCATCTAGTTTTTTAGTTGCAGTGCGATCACGATCACAACGGTACACACTATAACGCCGATCTATAAACTCACTGTCATGAATTTCAGGTGTTAGCCAGGTTTCAGTTAAGATAATTATATCGTATGTATTCATGAGGATATTCGTGAGTAATTGTTGTAATTTTGTGCGAATACCCCTACAATTTTGGTAATAAATGGTGACATTTTTATTCGACATTTTATTTTATTAGACGGATGGTCGTATAGTATGTACCTGGTCGCAAAGGCATAGGTGTTCCGCCCCGGCGTTATTCGCCAGGCTAAGTATTGTGTTTCCGAACGCGCCCATAGACACTACGGTTTGTTTATGGTCGCTCTAACCAATGGTGGCCACGGTCACTTCAAGGACAAGGCTTACTGATCAGTGGTTGGTCAGTTTGAATTATTTTGAAAATATTGTAAGAACCAATCAGGGTATTAATAGAGAGTTCTAAGAAAGCAAATGGCGCGCTTGTACAAGGTTTTTAATAAAAGTTTTATCGTGTAACAAAGCTCTTTAACTGAACCTGACCCACCCCAACTATAAAGATTAGTAATTAATTAAAGCTTTTAAAGGTAGTGTTAGTTTCTACAACTGTCTGTATGGTACAAACAAATCTAGATTTCATTTAACTTACAATAAGAGAACATCTAGGATCCCCATTCTCATCGACCATGGTGCCGCCGTAATGTTGCGGCAGCTGGTCTTTGTCGATCATGGTGAGCACCTGCGGCTGCCACTTCTTGGCGTCGGAGCTGAAGATCTTTATCTTCGAGATCGTGTACTCGTGCATGAACTTCTTGATCACTGAGAATGCTAGGGAGAATACTTTTGGAGCTGGAATAGATAGAATATAGAGTTACAAAGAGTGCAGAGAAAATATAGAGAAAAAAAGATTTTTGCGGATTCTTTAAGATGGTTGATCAGTTGGTTGGTTGGTTTATTTAAAGTTTCAAAACTTTTATGATCTACAGCAGGGTTTATTTCGAGTTAGACCAACTGAAATATAATAAGTACCTACGTATAATTAAATTGATCCAACCCGGAAAAAAAACTTAATAATTTACACGGTTTTTCCAAATTGCCTTCACACAATGTCTTGTGTCAATATAGGTAGCTCAGTAGCTATACAGGGTACGGTATACAGGGTTAAATTAGCTGGCAATACTTGCCTATGATTTAAAAAAAAGCGACTTCCTTAAAAACACGACAAAGCGAAAAATGACTTTATTCGTTTCAAATACAGGCAATACTTAGCCAAAACCACAAAAACAACTACAAAAATTTCTAACAAGAGAACATAAAAGTTTTACCCTCCACTCGATAGATGGCGTTACGGGCCAAATTAGAAGTCGCTATGGTTTCGTTCCCGTGACTGGTATAAGGCTGAGCGGGGCTCGATTTCTAGTAATGCGTGAAACTCACTAAGGCCAATTTTTGATGAGTCAAACTCTTTAGAGTTTGACTTTATTTTACCCTATAAAGCTGTGATCGGCACGAATAACTTTTAATTCTAAATGGTTCCAAGCAGTGATGTCATATCTACCAACTTTTTGGTAGATCTACCAATTTTCACTTCAGTCTACCTGTCTACCACCCTAGACCTAAAATCTACCTATTTTTTAAATTAGTTTGACATATCACCGCTTTGAATTATTTTTATATCGACGAGCGACGTTGCGATGTGTTGCGTGAGCCATGCGACGATGCGTCAAGCATACATAGAGTCCAGGCCATAAACCACAAAAAAAAACGTCAACAACAGTTCGCCGCTCGCGCCATTTTGCTTCAATAAACATTATTATACTGTTCTATGGCCCATTCCCGGTTGGTTTGTTGCGGAATCAATGGTGAATCCTTTGGGTGAATCTTTGCTCCTGTTTTGTTGTTAAAACTTATTGCGGTTTAATTTTTTGTTAAAAAGTTTTTATTTTGTAATTTTTTGTGGCTTTAATGTACTAATAATACTTGGCAAGGTATACCCTATCCAATGAAAAAAGAATTATCAAAATCGGACTACTCTGTACAAAGTTATGCGTGGTTATAAATTACAATCAATGAGTGAACAATCAATCATCCCCTGTTTTCCGACGACCCTTAGGGTTCGATTTTGTTTTCCAAATTTATATGGGACCACCCTCGGAGTATACCCTTTCCAATAAAAAAAGAATTATCACAATCGGACTACTATGTAAAAAGTTAAGCGTGGTTATACATAAAAAAAAAACAAAAAAAATATACGCGTTGAATTGATAACCTCCTCCGTTTTTTTTCGTCGGTTAAAAACTAAATAACTACGTATTAACGGTGCTGATTGCTGTTTGTTCTGTGTTGCGTGCATTTATTTATGTAATGGATTCTGAAAGCAGCGAAAGATTTCAGTTAAAATATTTCAATAAAAATATGTATAATGTCCAAAAATAAACATTTTAAGAACAGTTCATGCATTTTTAATCTTAAAAAAACTTCTAAATTGAGGTGGTAGATCTACCAATTTCACATTTTACATTCTACCAACTTCTACCAACATTTGGCACATAATCTACTAATTTTCTAAAATTTGGGTTGGCATCACTGGTTCCAAGTTTGCACGAAATACTTAGCGAGTTTGATAAGTTAATTTGACTTTATTATTCTTACTAAACACTATAGCATCGAAGTGAAGTGTACATGTAGGTTTTCTCTATACTATGATTAATATTATAATGGGATAAAATTTGCGAGTTTGTATATAGGGGAATATTCGGAACAAGTGATCTGAATACGAAAATTCTGCACTCATAGGATTTATTTAAAGCTTAAACAAGAAATTTAACGGGGTGAAGTAGCAGGCTAGGCAGGAGTTAGGTAGGTACTATCCCATTAAATCCAACAATTATGCATTAACACATTATAACATTATTAAAAGACTTTTAGGGTTCAAACAGGTAAAAAGGAACCGTTATGGTAAGACTCAGTCTTTCTGTCCGTCTGTCTGTCACAGCTGGATATCTCAAGAACTACCAATGTTATCAACTTGAAATTTGGAATAGTTTTAGATGATATTTGCGCAACAATTTTGCAAATAAGAAATATTTTTTAATTTTTTTTTGCAACGATTGAACGGGTTCTGAAAATTCGAAGTGGAACCTATACATATATATACTATGGCATGTGGGGTATTATATGAAAAAGCGTGATTCGCACATTCTCAAACGTTTATTAGGCAGGCCGCATATTTTTCGACTTTTTAAGTAAGAGTATGGATACACGTACCATTAATAATGTAGCAGATCTTCAAGATCTCGGGGTAGTTGGCTTCATACAGTTGCAGCAGCGTGAACACCATCTCCGCGGCCGGCTTCCACGCGTACTGCTTGATATTGAAGCCTTCCAGATCGAAGACTACTGTCACCTGCAGATAAATCAAGATGGTGTGTCAGAAATCTCTTGAAGTGATTCGGGTCCGAATACTGATTAGAAAGGCGCTTTTCGGTGTTGCGCCTAGTTAAATTTTTGGGTCTGGGTAACATTTTTTTTTTAAAGAATGTCGTGCCTTCCGTCGACCGGGCTGCAGGGGTGGCGGGTGTTTTTCGGGCACACCTTCATACCTAGTGGCAGGTGGCTAAATGGATTCTAAACCTCATCCTAAAGTAGAAATTATCACGGTATAAAAAAAATCTCTTGTTTCATAGAAAACTGCAATATATAATTAAGCAGTCAAAATGTATGGAACTGCGAAAAATTTCAACGCAGGCGGATTCAGAAGCATGTACTTACTAATTCCAGGCAACAGGTTGCGCGTCAATGTCCCTACCACTTTTTTTTGAGGTTTAATTATAACAGCAATTTTATAGTGTTAATCGCGCTTGGTACCTACTTATCCTTGAAGTAGGAACAGGTTTCTTAAATAAACATTACACAGGTACTAAACTACCAATTGCAGTAACTAATACGTAGTAAGATTACAGGTGGTCACTGTACGCCTTTTGTCTATTGTGCCATTTTCCTCAATAATGTATGCTGTAACAACGCTGATTAGCTGTGATACCGGCTTTTCGTTTGCAAGTACCTACTGTATAATTTTCGTCATTAAATCCACCTACATAGGTACTTAAAATATCCTATGACATTTGCTTTGGAGAACAAACAGCCAGGCCGAAGTAGGAGTGGGCCAAAACTAATCGTCACTCACTGGACGCCTGAGGAAGGACATGACCGTCGAAGTAAACCACGGCGAAGATGGTGTGAGGATCTAATAAGATTTGCAGGGCCAACACGTCCAGAGGTCACACAAGACTGATTTGGAAGGAAAAAAGGGACGCCTTTGTCTAGAAGTGGGACCCAAAAAGTTCTGATCTGAACTGTGGCGGAGTATAGTAATATAACGAACCTTCAGCGCAGCCGGGCCATGCGTCTCCGCCTGCTTCCTGGCGGTCGCGAGGTAGTTCTCCAGGTGCCTGAGGATCATGCGGATGACATCGGTCTTGGTCACGGAGTGCAGGAGACCCCATACGTCCAACCCCACGAATGGGACGATGATTACTGAAAAGGAAAATATTGATAGTTAAACATACAATACAATATAGCTGGCCTAAAATCCAAAATATTTTAAGGTCACTAAATTACAGGCACGTTTATTCGAACTGAATCATTTTGAAGGGTACTGCATATTCTATGCTTCTTATATTGCTTCTTTTTTGACTGGCCTGTTAGTCTAGTGGTTAGTGACCCTGACAGCTAAGACTGAGGTCGTGGGTTCGATTCCCACCCAGGACAAATCTTTGAGTGATGAGCACAATCATTTTTTCTGTGTCTGGGTGTAATATCTATAATATGTATGTATTCAGAAATATAAAGTATATTTATCAGTTGTATGGTTACCATAGTACAGGCTTTGCCTAGTTTGAGATCAGGTAACGGTGTGTTGGTTGTCCTAAGATAGTTTTTTTTTTAAATTATATTTGAAAAATGTTTCTGCTCAACAACGTAAATAACGCAATGAATGTTTTTGAACTGTCAAAATGAAAGCTATTCTTACTGTTATACCCAGAGGGGTAATTGCGGAACTTTTATCGGTAGGAATTGGTTTAATATTCATAGTTAAACAACATTCATTGCGTTATTTACGTTGCTGAGCCACAATTTATTCGAGCAAATGACGCAATGGTTTAGAAATAATCTTCAATCCTATTCAGATTCTGATAAATTGTGCATTTCGCAATAAGGGTGCAATTCTTCATCAAAACTAACAGTAAAAGTAACATTTGTTAACAAGTTAATATTCTTCACAATGTTTGCTGTACCTAGCTTTTACTGTTACTTTTACCTCTAAATTTACTGCTCATTAATCTGATGTGAAGACTTAAGTAATAGTCATTTTGTCTAAGTTGTATCGTTGTGAGTTAGACTTATTCAACGCCTGTTTTAGCTGTTAGCTAATATAAATAATTTACATGTAATAATAAGTAATAATCTAGATTTTATTTATGTTAAAATGGCATTAAGATCGTCCATTGAAAGTTCAAGTTCTTCTGACGTTTAACTTATCGTGCTTTATTTAACGCTTATGCAAAATAGATTCAAGTTAGCAAGTATAATTATTATGGGACGATAAAAAAAGTAAATAATAAAACAAAATTTGAATTTAAAATCTTTGTACTAAATAGCTCTAAACGCTAAGCTACTATAATAAAAATAAATTAAGGGGTGTTTTACAACGAATACGTATAACTATGAGAAAATTTAAAAAGCATTATGCACACAAAATTATACCAAACATCTCATCATCATCATCATTTCAGCCGTAAGACGTCCACTGCTGGACTTAGACCTCCCCCAATTTGGGGGGCTTTGCCATAATCGCCACGCTTGGCAGGCGGGTTGGCGATCGCAGTATGGTGGTAAAATGCATAGAGAACGCTGCTGCCCATTCTCTAGTAAGTCCCTTAGTCGCCTTTTACGACACCCACGGGAAGAAATGGGGTGGTGTTATTCTTTACGTCCGGTACCACACGGTACCAAACATCTAACATGTGGTACCTAATTTAAAATATCTAAAGGAAGTTGAGGGATCGTTTGCAACAGATATAACTATAGTCGCTACACCATAAGAAAATGAAAAGCAATATGCATATGAACTTATACCGAACACCGCATATGTAATATTTAAAGCACCGGTCACCTGAATACCGGTTAATATTAAAAAATATAAAAGTACTCTGTGATATTAAAATAATGACAACATAATTAGACGTCAAGGGTATGCCAACATTTTCTTCATGAACTCCAATAACCTACATATTCATCAAGATATATATATTTCCGATTAAATTGAATAATCATATTATTAAAAAAAAAAAACTTAATTTAAAAGTTAAGTCGTAAAATAATAATAATAAGCACAAGTATATAATAAAATAAATTGTTACTATTACTTATTCATTATAATACAGTACTTATTTCAATTCAATTTCAATTAATACAGTACAGACGTTCGAATTTACAAAGCTGTGATAGGTACGAAACAAATCATGAAAGAACTTTGACATTTGGCACCACTTGATAGTGAAATTGTGGTACTGCCATGTGTAAAAATAGCTCCCCGCGATTTTTCGGGAAATTACGAATTTTGTGGGTAATGGCCACTCTTTTGACTTTTACTTTAGCTGTTACTTCAATGAAGAAACACATTTGCCATAGTACTTCAGTAAAGTTCAAGTAAAAGTCATATTTTTACTGATTAGGTACTTTAGTTATTGATGAAGAAACTGACCGGTAGTGTGTTACGCAATTACCTTGGGTTTCATCAACTTCCATGCAATACTATCACTCCAAGCGACAGGTCGTTACTCTTTCCGTCCCACGAAAATAGATAGTTTATTCTATTCTTGGTTGACCTTTCGATGTATTTTATCATGCGACTTATGTATTCATCTTATTTCCAAACCTTACCACTTAATTTCTGAAATGCTGTAGTGAGTAGTCAGGGCCAAGGTCTGAGAATGAAGAAATCGAGAGGAAGTTCATGTCGCGTAACTCCGCTGCGTGCGAGTGGCAGTGACAATGACCCAATTGTTTCGCAACCGACGCACGCGCATCATAATGTGAGGGGCCGGTCTACGTAAGACAAACATTGGAATATAGTTCCGAATGGAAATAGTTGGTACTCCCGTATCGAATAAACGTTATTTTAGTTATTTGACAATACTCCATCGTGGCTACAAATAAGGTTTAAAACGGATTGCCGTTTTCATTTTGTTGGTCATTGGACTAACAAAATAAAAGTATTCATATTAATTTATTGCATCCAGAGGGGTAATTGCGGAACTTTTTATCGGTAGGAATTGGTTTAATATTCATAGTTAAACAAAATTAATTGCGTTATTTACGTTGCTGAGCCGACAATTTATTCGAACAAATGACGCAATGGTTTAGAAATAATCTTCAATCCCATTCAGATTCTGATAAATTGTGCGTTTTGCAATTAGGGTGCAGATTTATTTTAATTTTTTTTTTAAATATTCACGGCCCGGTGGACTATTTTTTAGGTATTTCTTTATTCATTCCTTTGAATATCATTACACAAATTTTAAATTTTTTCGCATGGAACATCATTCCATTCTGTATCTGGAGAAGGGCGTTGTTAGCTGCGCTACAGTTTATACTTTTGCAGCTACCATCGTTTTACTTGTCAAACTTGTCCTGTGTTATTGTTCCGAAATAAAAAAATTTAATTTAATTTAATTTAACAAAATATTATACTTTCAACATTTTGAGAATTACATTTAAATATTTTATAATTATGTATATGAAAATGTGTTTTGAGCTCTGTTTTACGATTGTTTTATCATAATAATATTTGTTTTTATTTTTGTGAACGATTTTTGAATAAGTTTTTCTTTGAATATTTATTTTAAAAAAACAAATTTCTGGCTTATAATACGCATCAATACGCCTAACACACTTGTGCACTATATTATCTTCTGCGTAGGTACCTAATCTACGTTGAAGGCGCGAGGCGACTGTAGTAGACCGATTTCCATGAAGTTTTTATCGAAACTGTTCTATTAGTTGTTGTCATGGACCTAAAAAAAAGAACGGACAGAACTTCACTAAGAAACAATTGAAGCACCACAATGGCGGCTGCGTAACTATGTGTGCGTGTGTAAAGGGATGCCAGATGAAGGAAAATTACCCCTTTTAAAATAATATTTCAATAAGATCTCCCTTGCACTTGGTTTTATTACAAGTTTTTGTGACGGATATTGTTAAAATAAAGGTAAAATAAATAAAACACATTGGATTTTAAAAATATTTACAACTCATTTAATGTTAGATTACATTACAGTAGGTTAGGTTTAGATTTACAGTTGGTAAGGCTATTCACTTGTGTCAAAGGCGTCATTACATTTTGTGAAAAAGGCTGTTCTATAATTTTTTTTGCTGCCCGGAATCTGAAGCTACTGCTGCAATCACTAGTGAACTCTAAAATAAATAATAATATCAGGTTAGTAGACCTGTACATAGAACAACGTTAATGTTACATTAATGTAAAAATCAGAAAAACACACCTCGTCAGAAACGCTGGAAGTAGTTACTTCAGTCGGTTGATCTTGAATTGTTGACATATCGAATAAAAACTAAAAAAAAGTTCAATTGTTAAACTGTTAAAAATTAAAATTGACAGGTTAGGTTATAAGGAGAGGCCCTTAAATTAATTGAATTACCTTTGTTGGTATGGCATAAGCAACAACGTGAAGAAGTCCGCCTTTAGTTGTATACAAACAATTCTTCTCAAAATATATATTGCAGATTACGCTACATTTTGATGGAATCCAATTATTTTCATTTCTACACTCCCTTACTATTTTTATCCAATCATTTTTCCATGCATCATTTGCTGAGGAAAATCTAAAATATACAAGAATACAATAACGATAAATAGTAACATTAAAAAAAAGTATCTCCCACTTTTAAAGGAATTTGAAACTTGAAATAGTTGCAACACTGATTGATTTCAAGATTTATTAAATATATTGACGTAAAATCGAGAAATAAGCTTTAAAATGACAAGTTTACCTATGAAAAGTGATACCCTGACTTTTTTTAATTGAACCACTTTGGTTTCGACAACTTTTCACAACACACGATGGGATACTTTAATTTTTATTAAGCAAAATAACACCGAATAACACGCGGGCACCGTTCGAAGCGTAATGGCCGACGGCTGACTTACTATGGTGTGAATGTGTGCGTGCTGGCTTGTCTACATTATTGCACTGACTTACTATGGGTGCTTCAGTTTTTGTTAAAGGAGACGGCGTCCGCTCTTTTTTTTAGGTCCATGGTTGTTGTGTCGTGTTTCTCTGCCGGACCCTTAACACCGGTTGGCATGGCCGAGATTCGGTTGGGGACGATAAAATTATTTATTAACAAAAACAAATCTCAAAGAGGAAAAACTGTTATCTACGGCACTAGGAAATTTACAATCTTATCATAAAAACTCCTAGATCGGTTTAGTCGAAATACACATATTTTTTGTAGGAAATCGTTTTAATGATATTACTTAATGTGATGTTCTATGACCACGAAGTTGATACAGCAAGGTCACTGTATTATTCAACGCATTTTAGGAATAAATAAGAGACCTTAATTTTAGATTTCACACAGACAATGGCCGTTTGCTTAATTTAAATTAATTAAGCAAGTGGATTAACATAATCAGTATAACATTCCCACTGCTGGCACACACATTAAGTCAAAAAAGTCGGGAATGGATGATTTTTTTATGGTTTCAAATTCATTTTTTTGTTATTGTTCGTTTGGAACAACTGTTTTCCATTTTGGCGCGGAGATTGAGTCAATTAAATACAGTGCTGTTTTTAGTTATATCTAGTGGATGTTGCGAATTTCATAATGGACAAAAACATCGAACAAAGAGTTTGTCTTACATTTCTTGATCTTTTCCCGGTACTTCTTGACAGAATAGTAGGCCTCCTCCAGCAGCGGTGATGGAATAAATGGTATAAAGTAAATCATTTGCTTGTGTTCTTACAGACGTAAGTTGGGAAGTGGGCAAAGGACAGTGAGCACTGTGAGCAGATCAAAGAGCGAAAAAAAAAACTTACTTGGTGATCCTTCTTTATCGAAGCCTGTGCTTCCGCTAGGGAAGTGTTTCACTAGAACCTCAGGAGCCTCCCATGTCTGAAGAGTCGTATCGATGCCCCATTTCTCACGCCACTTGGCCGACTGAAAATGACAGAGAAATACTAAGTAAGGACACTAAATAAGACCTCTTTTTCAGTTTCATCATTATCTGTAGACATAAAAATCTCCGAAGGTTACAAAAAATTGCACTGTGCAGTTGTTTTGGGACAGGACTTCTAGTTACGAGTAGATATCTGTATCTATACTATTTACTAGAGAATGGGCAGCAGCGTTCTCTATGCATTTTACCACCATACTGCTATCGCCAACCCGCCTGCCAAGCGTGGCGATTATGGCAAAGCCCCCCAAATTGGGAGAGGCCTAAGTCCAGCAGTGGACGTCTTACGGCTGAAATGATGATGATGATGATGATCTGTATCTCTGTACTTAAAAGGAGGATTTAGAAAAGTTATAATTAGTAGATAGTAACCTAAGTCTTCTGTAGTCCATAACTAGACAATACCTCTCCCAAGCCTCTCGTTGTCTATTTATGATAAAGGGCCCTGTAAAGAGGCGCGACGCTACTCTAGTAGAACTATTTCTATAATAACTTCAAGGAAATTATTCTACATCAATCGCGTCGCACTGTCGCATCGCGCCTATCTGCGCCCTGCAGCCTTCAGGATTAAGAGCTCATTGTAAAATGAACCAATAATACATCTAGTTCTGATTCACTTTACAATATGCACATACCCTACACGATTACAGCAAGTACCTACGTTTTTTTTAAATAATTTGTTCCGTGGCTTCCGGTGAAGTGCTACAAGTGACTTTTGTCATTCTTCGTATTTTATATTGTGTATATTTATCTACAATGCTTATGAATCGAACGCAGTGGAATAGTACGCGTAGCATGACCACCGTAGAAATGGGTTTTGTCTATTCTCGGTAGAATAGAGATAGAATTGTCATGCTACGCCCGCATAAAACGGTACAAATCTTTCTACAATCTTTAATTTTGTCTTTAATATTTCTACAATCTGTAATTTTATCTATTCTTCCGTCGACAGAACCCGTTTCTACGGTGGTCATGCTACGCGTGCTGGTCAACCAGCGCCAGATAAGAACAAGCGTGACGTTCGATTCCCGATGTTACATTGATGATATTTTGTTAAAACGCTCAATACGAAAAAAGGACAAAAGTCACTTGTAGCACTTTACCGAATATAAAATCTCTCTCATCGCTCATTTTGTAAAAGGAACTGTATTCGATTTCTGCCGTTCCAAAGTATCCACTGAAACATCTTTTGTTTCTTGGATTTATTTATCGTGAAAACCAGTTCATCAGATTTAAACATTGAAGTAAAGACTACTATTAACGTAGGTAAGCAGAAATTATGAATTAATTTAATTTATGAGTTTGAATAACGTCATATTATGATGATTCTTAAACAAACAATAAAAAAACTGTAGCAGGTACTTGATATTTGTAGCGCTCAGGTAGCCTGCCTTTGTTATGTTTTTTTTTGTATGTATGTTGAACAAAATATGATTCGTGACCGTAACGCGTGTATTATCCATCAATATAACCATCTAAGTTCATATAATCCCAGCGCAGCGGGCTATCCTCGCGCTGAATCAAATCATATTCAGCACATAATTTCTTTTTTGCCAGAATCAAACTAATTTATGAATTACAAAATTAATACTTATTACCCTCGTTGACATAATGTAAGTGAATGCTTTACACTCAGGTTTATAATTTATTAGGCCAAAATGACAGCTGTACGTTAACCTACTGTAAAAAAAAAACAATAATAAACCCATTCATGTGTAAATAGGACTGTTCACGATATATTTTTCTATGTCTGATTCCGGTACTGCAACAAGTCAAACTCGTTTCCTCAAACAGGTACAAAAACTGGTTTACATATTCTATTTCGTAACTGTACCTAATACCTACTATACCTGTTCTATTTCTTTGAGACTGTTTACTAATATATGTATCTCTCTCTCTCTGATGGTAAAACGTCAAAAGGAAGGCCATAGATTGATGGATTATGCGTGAATGAAAGGGAATGGAATGAATGATAACGTGACGTTTGACAAGTGAGAATGGAAGAACAAAACGTGTGGCGCTGACCCCAAATAACATGGGACCAGGGTAGGCAGATCCTGGTGCGAGCCATTGTACGGAGCGAGAGGGCATGGGAAGCTGTTACCTCCTTCTGCGAAGCAGTAATGCTCGCGAAGGAGGAGGTGGGGCACGTGAGGGCGTCGCAGTCTCTGCGCCCTCACGTCCCTAGCCGCCGTAGGAGGACACACCCCGGGCGTCGAGAGTAACCATGAAAATTGCCGGCAATATTGCCAAAGTTGCCAAAACTGCCGGGAATGTTTCCAAACTTGCCGGCAACATTGGGCAAGAAACGTATAAATTGAAAACAACTTTTACTATTATAATTGCTTAGTAGAATAAAATTGCCGTATGCAGGATGGTAGTTGCTATGCTTATCTATAATATCCAACCTAAAATTTTCGTTTTTACATTTATTTACTTACTGATAAACTAAAGAAAAGAAACAAGCTATCCATGATTGTTCATTGGTGATGAAACCACAACTATTTTAGAGATATCGTAATTTTTTTTCTTTTACGTTCTTATAATTTAACTTCACTTGAATGTAAGAAAGTATATACATCTATATGTATACAAATCTGTATGTATAGAATGGTCAAACCTTGCAAGACTATCAGCAACAACAAGTTGATGTTTTTAACCGATTTTAAAAAGGAAGTTCTTTATTTGATATGAATGTATGTATTTTTGTTTGTTTGCGATTTTCTCAAAAGGTACTGGTCCTATTTTGAAAATTCTTTTGATGGCATGATTTGTGCAGTGGGTAAGCGACTACTGTGGGGTACGTATTATTCAACATTTAAGCTATCGTAAAACAACATAAGGGTACAAGAAGTAATGTGAACAAAAAAAAATCAGTAGGTCATTCTTATTTATTATAATCAGTAATTAAAGGAGATTTTGATAACGTAAAAAATATTCTGTAATCTATACTAATATTATAAAGCTGAAGAGTTTGTTTGTTTGTTTGATTGAACGCGCTAATCTCAGGAACGACTGATTCGAGTTGAAAAATTATGTTTGTGTTGAATAGTCCATTTATCGAGGAAGGCTATAGGTTATATAACATCACGCTGTGACCAATAGGAGCCGAGCACCAATGCAAAATATTGCAAAAACGGGGTAAATTATTACGTTCAAGAGCTTTCATTGCGTGCGCTCCTTAAACGGTTAAAGTAACGCAACAATTATGTAAGCCGTAATTGTTCCTCTTAAAAAGTTCTAAAAAAAAGTCCGCGACAGCATATGTCCACCTTTTAAGGTTGGCGAACTATGTTTTTTCAAATTCGTTATAAAAAATGCATTATTTGCGAAGGTGTTTTCATAAGACATGGATATAATCCTTATCCATTGAGAAGTGTTTAATTTGGAACAAAGTTGCCCTTACATTATTTGAGATTAATGAATATCTTACGAGATATAACAACCTGATTGCTCAACACTACGTATGGGCCGACGCGCGGCGATTTGATTCGACGACGGGGTGGGTCGCGGGAGCACGAAATTTGACGCGGACGAAGTCGCGGGCAGAAGGTAGTGTAGGATATGTGCACGAGTGCTATAACTTTTCGTTCGGCATAACGAAGGCTCTATGCAAGTTGAGTGAAAAAAGAGGCCATGAAGCTATGCATAAAATACTACATTTTGTCATGGAGAGTACGCGGCAGCAAAACAGTGGCGATCACGATAGTCAATTCTCTAAACTAAACTAAAAATAAATAATAGTTAAAAAAAACTAAAAAACACGCTTCCATGGAAAACCAAACTAAAAAGTACAAAATAATGGAAAAAAAGCGTGGGGTGCTTTTAAGGTATTTTTTTATTGATATCAGGCACCCCACGCTTTTTTTCCATTATTTTGTACTTTTTAGTTTGGTTTTCCATGGAAGCGTGTTTTTTAGTTTTTTTTAACTATTATTTATTTTCTATTTTTTAGGGTATTTCGAATTTTGAGACGTATGTCAGTGTAATTTGTGACAGTTTTTTTGCTGTCCTGGTAACCCTGGCAAGGATAATGGCACAACTTTATGAAATTATTGCATTGTCATCAGTCCTTGACAGGTGTGCAAAGTTTGAATGAAATCTGGTCGTTTAAAGTGGGTCAAAATCGCACTATAAGGAGTCGGTTACAAACAAACATACAAATATACAAATATACAAACATACAAATATACAAACATACAAACATACAAGTGAAGCTAATATAAAGCGTGTAATCACTAAAATTTGGTTTATTCCTGTCAAACGACAATTTCCTATTCTGAAATAGACTATAGTGACACAACTTAACTATATTTTAGTTTGACAGCACTAAGATTGCACTGAGTTATTAGTTTAGTGAAAATGACAATTTTGCTATTCTGAGTTTGCCGGTTTTCACCAAAAATTTTGACAATAATCATTTATTTTGACTAAATCTGACTATTTTTAATCGCGATTAAAAAGGTGTGGAATAAAACTAGTGGTCATGAACAAAAATTCACACCAACGCGAACGCCTCGCCTTCACGTGCAAAAACAGTGCTGTATTTTATATTTTTTCTTTTGCTTATATCTCGAAAATGGCGTGTCCTATGGCAAAAATAATGAAATTTTCGACCCCCTTTGTTAACCCCGGAACATATAAATCTCAACACGTGGGTAATATCTTTTGTATATTTTTAAACAAAAAGTGAAAAATTCCATATAAAACTTTTTTACAAAAAAAAAACAACCGACTTCCTTAAAAACACTAGAAAGTGAAAAATAACTTCAATTTCGGAAGTCGGTGTCTTAGGATCTGTATTTATGGTTATTTTGCCACCGACTTCCGAAATTGAAGTTATTTTCACTTTCTAGTGTTTTTAAGGAAGTCGGTTGTTTTTTTTTTGTAAAAAAGTTTTTATTTTTAAATTTTTAGTTGTGGTATTCACCCCGCACTAATTCCAAACAAACAATGCATATTTATACGATAGCAGAAATCGCGGTTGATTTGCTGTCATTTTTTAAAGAGTTCCGGTGTCTGTCTTCCGAACTCATCATCAGATCTATATGAAATTTACATGGGACCATTTCGGAATAAACCCCTTTCGAACAAAAAAAAAATTTTGCAAATCCGTTTATATATGACGGAGTCGTACCTCCAATGGCAGATACCCAGTGAACAGGCGGGTTTTGTGAAAGGTCGAGGTACAAAGGAACAGATTGTTAATATGAGGCAAATTATTGAGAAAAGCCGAGAGTTCAACACGCCCATATTAATGTGTTTCATCGATTACTCGAAGGCGTTTGATTGTGTCAGATGGGATTGCCTGTGGACCATCTTACAAGAGATGGGCGTACCTCAACACCTCATTTCGTTGATCGCTAATCTGTACCAAGACGGAGTATCCATGGTCAGGGTTAATGACGTAATCTCAGGCCCCTTCAAGCCAGAAAAGGGGGTAAGGCAGGGGTGTATTCTTTCTCCCATTCTCTTTAATATATATGGTGAATACATCATGAGGAAAGCCTTAGAAGACTGGGAGGGAGGCGTCTCTGTCGGGGGAGTTAAGATCAGCAACCTGAGATATGCGGACGACACTACACTTTTTGCATCATCAGAAAAAGAAATGGCTGATCTGTTTCGTAAAGTCGAATACGAGAGTGGACTGGTGGGACTCAATATCAATAAGTCGAAGACTAAGGTCATGCTCATCGACAGAACCGGTCAACTCTCCAGGACGAAAGAACTCGCAGACTTGGATTTTGTCAGCGAGTTTGTATACCTCGGATCGCTACTTACTGACCAGGGAGGAAGCGAAAGAGAGATCAGGAGAAGGACGCAAATGGCTAAAACGGCGATGAGTAAGCTGGCACGTATTTGGCAGGACAGAAAGGTCTTCAATGTCACCAAGGTGAGACTAATCCGGACACTGGTTTTTCCGATATTCCTTTACGGATCAGAGTCGTGGACGATTCGGGCAATAGAACGTAAAAAGATAGAAGCGTTTGAGATGTGGTGCTGGAGGAAAATGCTTCGCATACCATGGACCGCCAAGAGGACGAATAAATCTATCCTAGAACAGCTGCGGATAAGAGATAGACTACCAACTATCTGTTACCAGAGGATTCTCGGTTACTTTGGTCACATTGCCCGTCGGGAACCGGATAACCTTGAAAAGTTGGTGGTGATGGGTAAGGTAGATGGGAAAAGACCTCGCGGCCGGTCACCTAACCGCTGGTCTGACCAAGTAACCGCCCTCACTGGACTCTCTGTTACAACGGCCATGAGAGAAGCCGAGAACCGAACGAAATGGAAGAGCATAATTCAGAAAGCCACGAAAGCCTTTCAGGGACACGACCTTCAGCAATGAAGAACGCGACTTAGAAGATGACGGAGTTATGGACGAACATACATAAAAAAAAAAATAAAAAAAATATAAACATCCGAATTGAGAACCTCCTCCTTTTTGAAGTCGGTTAAAAACACGTCCAGGCTGCCCCCTTGCGCGCGCCTTCGTCTCTAAAAAATTCATTGCGTAGCGCACACAAGTACCACGTTGCGAAACCAAAAGAAAAAAAAAACCACGTTGATTGTCAAATACGTTTTTAGTCGTGTCAAAATAATTTTTAAATTTAAAGATTTTTTCTTGCAGAATAGCGTTAAAATTCTCATAGCCAAAAGTAAGGAATTTTAGAGATAGTTTAGTTAGTTTAGTTCGCTGTACAACAGAATCGGCACCAATATGAATAAATTTTATTGTTTTATTTTTACACATTAAATTCTCTGGCAGACGGAAGACACAATAGACCTAAAACTCATGTACCCACCACAAGAGACCAATCTAAAAAGCCCAATCTCGTTTGGTTTAACAGAGCGTAGATCCTATGACCACCTTCCAACTCCATCATCAGGCTGGCACAAGGTCATCATAACATTGCGTTCTAACTAGACATACATATATATCTATATATATAATTTTAGCGCTATCAGACTTCAGGAAATAGATTAAAATCGATTTTATTTCAAACAGATGAAGTTCTTGATGACAAGTTGAAAATATTTACAAAATAACACTACACAGTTGTTTGATTTATATTTACTTCATTTGGTATCAATACCCTCTTTCTTTTTGTATAAAATATATAAGTGATATTCTTAAAAAACTATGGGTTTAGCTATCATGAAGTTACCAATGGCATAATTTAACTTTATCTTCACATATAAGCATGGATAATTAAGAAATAATTATAATTATGAATTAATAATACAGGCTTACTAATAATACGTATAATTACACCATTACATAAAACTTCAGGAGCGCACAAACTTTGAAAATGGCATTTGAAAAACCCTATGTAATCTGGCAACTTTGGCAACATTCCGGCAATATTGCCCAATATTGCCGGCAATATTGGAAACTTTCCTGGTAACTTTCGGAAACATTCGGCAATTTTCATCCCTATCGAGAGTCGATCGCTGACTCCCGGCCACCGTAGGCGCGAGCGGGCGCTTACCGGGCGGCGAGCAATGGGTAGCTCGCCGTCCGGTAAGGCCCAGGCCCATGTCGACGGCGCGTTGTGTTCCACGCGCGCCTCAAAGAGATGTCAGCAGTACTGAAGGGGTCTGCTAGGACCGATGCCTGCCAGAGTCGCTAAATTGATCAAACGATATACCGTGGCCTTGGCATATGGGTAACTGAAGGAACACAGGTGGGTTTGAGTCAGTAAAAGTCTGACACGCCCTCCCGCTCCGCCCAGAGCGGGAGAAGTCCCATCCAAAAACAAAAAAAAGGGTAGGCAGATGATGGTAATTAAATGTCAATCTTGACAAATGTCATTTGCCTAGCCTTTTATCTCCCATTTTTTTCCGGGTTGTCAAATTCTCATGGATATCTGAGCTCTGATCTGTCGGATTCTTCATTTATAACATATCATTATCAGCCTAAAATGTCCCCACTGCTGGGACAAATGTCTCCTCTCAGTGAGGGGGAGTGGGCCGTAATCCATGTCTTGGAATTTTTGGTTCTAAGACATGCCGATATCCTCACGATGTTTTCCTTCACCGTTTTGAGAGCAATGGTGATTAAATAATTTACAGAAATTAGAGTGCTTTGTCTGGGTTGGAACCTACGACCAACGACTCGTAAGTTGCAGCCGTTACCACTAGGTCACCACAGCTCTCGTCAGACTCTTACTGACTAAAAATCACGCCAGTGCGCAGTGTAATCCCCTGCCACATTTGGATCAGGGGATCTGTTAACGTGTGCGCCTTCCACAGCCCTAACTATTTTGGGCATTTGTTTCAGACCAGTCCGACCGGAATGCAGCTGAACATGAATCAGTATTGCATATTATAGAACGACTTCTGACCTCCACAACACAGTTAGGTAAAGAGTAACGTGGTAGTATGAGTCAATCAGACTTTTGGGCTTCTAACTACCCGTAAAGACCTAGCTCTTAAAATCATAGAGGCGTTGAACACTATTTTTAATTACCGAATTCGTTCAAACTGACATTATAAAATTAAATGTCTAAAATATCTGTCTGTGTATAAATGTGTGTGTTCTCTTAGCTATTGTTTCTACCTAGAATCAACACAAGAGTTCAAGACATACATAAATATTAAGTTTCGAATTTGCATAACAATTATTTGTTACTCTATACAAATAAATAAAACTGAAGTGTCTGTTTGTAACGTTAAAATAAAAGCTTTTTACTAATTGCATACTTAAGTATATACGGTACCTATACCAAAAATCAAAGAGTTTTCAAAATTTTTTCTTTGTCTGTCTGTTTGTTCCGACTAATCTCCGAAATGGCGAAACCGATTTTGACGGGATTTTCCCCGACAGATAGCGGATGTTGTATGAAGTAACATAGGCTACTTTTTGTCTGGGTAGCACGTTCCCTTGGAATAATTTCCGAAACCCTCGCGTGCGAAACCGCGGGCACAGCTAGTTCGTTAATAAGTTAGATCAGATGCAGTTGAAGAGTGTCCATTAATATTCAATTCTTTTCTTATAGCGATAAATATTATTTTACCTTGGTTGCATAGATAACCACTAGGCGACTTCGTTTGGTTTTACCTAAGCTCCCCGTCATTAAAATAGGTTACGGTTGACTATTAAAATATTAACGTCTATGTTTATTTTAGCTAGTCGTAAAATTGTAAACGGTCAGGTAATAACTTTTTTATGGGTAATAGTCATTACATGGGTATTACCTACATAATACTAGAGTTGACTAGTCAACTCAAATTCATCCTGACTTGCATTTTTGGTCGAAAAACTGAGAGAAATTTAAATTTTGTTTTCGATGGATATTCTTCGGTAATAGTAAAAGTCATGTAGTGTCAATCTTTTTAATTTAATATTTCAGTCGGCTGCAATGATATCGGGATGAAGTCTGTTCAAAATGATCTAGACAACTATTAAACATTAACTCAATGACACAAGGAATGTTTCAGAAAGAAGACAGTACAACTGTAATTCTGACAAGAACTTTATCCAATCGAGATAAAGTTTAATTTTGTTAGTTGTTAAGATCATTTTGAACAGTTTGTTCGTCCCGATATTTTTAACGCTGTCTGTACCAATTTATTAGTAATCAAACATTCTGAAATATTATGAACTGATTACGCATTCTGATGTTATTATTTTTTGTTTCATCACGGCAAACTCTCCAATCTCATCAAAGCTAGACACATTTACTTTGAATGTTAGAATACCTAGATACATTAATTTTAATATGATAATAAATTAAAACATTTAATCAATTTATGAAAATAGATTTTATGTAATAGCCATTTCTTCATTAAATCTATTATTAGTATCATATTTTGAATAACACAAATAGCCGGAAAGCGTTACTTTAATATAATAGCCTTGAGGTGTTTATTTACGAAGCACGTTTTATAATTCACGTTACGTAGTGCACAGGTCAAGTCTTCATGAAGAAGAAGATTACCTTGAGAAGAACTTGGTAGATTTTTAGATATTTATAGGGAATGCAAGTTTTATTTTACACTTTTCTCATTTTCGTCGCTGGACATAGGCCTGTCCCAAATTCAGGGGTTACCATAATCGCAACGCTTGGCAGGCGGGTTGGCGATCGCAGCATGGTAGTAAAATGCTTAGATAACGCTGCTGCCCATTGTTCAGAAAGTCCCTTAGTCGCCTTACGACATTCACGACAAGAGATGGGATTAGCCTAACTGTGTAGTTATTTTATTCTACACTAGCTTTTGCCCGCGGCTTCGCCCGCGTGGATGTCAGAAATTAATGCAAGAGGACGTATAACCGCGATAAGAATGTGTTATTCCAGGTTATATAGGTAATATAGACTCTGTGTGCTATTTTCGATCCAGATCCATTCAGCCATTTTTGTGTGATTGAGAAACAACAACCCAATCATACATATTTTCACATTTATAATATTATTTGCCCGCGGCTTCGCCCGCGTGGATGTCGGAAATTAATGCAAGAGGACGTACTACCGCGATAAGAATGTGTTATTCGATGTTTTATATAGGTAATATAGACTCTGTGTGCTATTTTCGATCCAGATCCATTCAGCCATTTTTGCGTGATTGAGAAACAAACACCCAATCATACATATTTTCACATATATAATATTATTAGTAGTAGGATTATAACTCATATTACTTAGGATTCATAGTTTATGAGAACATCATGTGTGTTGGTGTTTTAAAAATAAAAGTAATAGTATTCAGAGTAAGAAGACTGTGACATAGGGCTTGGTTTAGTTGAATATAAGTCTTCCTGGTTTTTCTTAACGCTCCTATTTTACCTATACAGACACTCAATAATTTACCAGACACCGAACTTAATTATAGGAATAGTACTTTTGCCAGTGGCTTGGCCCGTATAGCTGTCGGAAAATAACACCCGGGAACCTACTACCGGGATAAAGTAGGTATCCTATCTGTTACGTATCCATGATATAATATATCTTTGTGCCAAATTCGATCTAAATCCGTTTGGCCGTCTTTGCATCATTGAGAAACAAACATCCAAAAATCTAAACATCTAAGCAATTTCGCGGTCTCTTACTTGAAATAATACTATTAGGTTTATTTTGAGTATAATGAACACACATGATATTCGCAATTACTTTGAAGCCAAAGTAATATGAATTACAATCCTACTTATCCTGTACTACCTGGCCCCTGCCAACGCGCTCTGCGCCCACTTTTTAAATCTCTAATATCTTCTAAGATATTCATTTAAATTACATGCTGTAAAGGGCCATATTGATCTATATTAAATGCATAATGTATTTAAGGTACTTAATTGGATAAGGATTAATGCTGTATTGCTTAAAATCGCTTCGTAAATAAGCCCTTATTTCTCGTAAAAAGTAAAAGATAAAAAATGGTTATTGTGGGTTATCCCTAAGAGATAGACATATACCATTGAGGACATTTTTGTAGGCCTTTTTAAGGTGTACAATACTGTAGTACATTATTTTGATCTATTTCGTAGGATTCAGCCAGGGTTTTACGAATTTTGAGACGTATGTCAGCGTAGTTTTCGAAGATAGTTATTTTTTTCTAAAATAAAAATAGCCTAAGTTACTCCTTGTTACATCAGCTATCTGCCAGTGAAAGTCCCGTCAAAATCGGTCCAGCCATTTCCGAGATTAGCGGGAACGAACAGACAGACAGACAGACAGACAGACAGACAGACAGACAGACAGACAAAAATTGTAAAAAATGTTGTTTTGGTATATGTATCGTGTATACATCCATATACACTTAGTAAAAAGTGGTTATCTTAATATTAAAAACAGACACTCCAATTTTATTTATTTGTATAGATAATATATTATATACACCGAGTTCAAATTATAGTTAAACTAGCTTCTGCCCGCGACTTCGTCCACGTGAAATTTCTTGGCATCGCCTTCCCGCGCTATTCTCGATAGGTCCAAGCGTGATGTCAAATAGCTTCCATAGAGTTAACAAATTGAAAACATTTTTTTTATATTTAATTGGTAGCTAACAGATAAGCGCGTTCAAACAAACAAAAAATAAAAAACAATTGTTGTTAGTAGGTACCTATAGATAAATAGATATCTCAATATAATTTTAATGCCAGTTAGTTTTTAATATCTAAGTACTTACATCTCGGAGCATTTTTTCTGCGGCCTCTGGATCCCATTGTCTTGCTGAAAACATAAAAAATTATGTTAAAATTATTTTACGAAGCGAATTACGTACCTACCAGTAATTTCTTTATCTGAAGACAAGACACACCTAACCATATTTTGACTACCTAAGTAATAATAGGTATTTATAAGGCGAAAGTGAGTGGAAACGCCTTAGGACGAACTATAATGACTTTATAGGTTCATATTCTTCAGGAAGGCCAGGAGCGTGGTGTGTTTATTTTTGTAAATTATTTTTTCATGTTATTTTATTTTGTGTTTCACGAACTGTGTCAAATAAACGGTATTCTTTCTTTCTTTTAGTACTCGCAACCGGCGTTCGAGTATGCCCAGATGTATGAACGTTAACGTGAAGAAGTAAGGATCGTTGCAGCTGGCATTCTGTAGTGTCTGCTTACCACCGTGGTAAGACGGCGTGATTTTATGTATGTAGGTACCTAAGTCTTTATAATTTGTTGAGATCCTACATGATGCATTCCTATGATTTCTATCTAGAGGTTTTTCATTATATGGCCTCTTAAGGTGAAATAGGTCTAGGGTAAAAAAATATTTAACATGAAAGTAAAAATTCGTGTTCAAAGAACTGAAATTGCGTAGCTTAGGTATGCTACGCAAACTACGTAGCGTGTGCGTAGTGCCGTAGTGCTGCCGCTACGCAATTTCGGTCTACGCCGCCGTAGCGCCGCAGTCCGAAATAGTTTCTCCAAACGCGAAGAGTGTATGACGGTGGCGGAAGGTGGAAAGAATAAAGACTAAGCTTTTATAAATAGCTAAAAAAAAAAAAAGGGATCAAACACACGAATACATCATTTATGTGTCGAGCAGATCTAGTAGCGGGTCGTTCAGCTCCCTAAAATAGGTTTGAGCTTCACGATGACTGCTACAATATGAACATGCCGTCTGTTGGGAAAGGTCAGCTCAATGCAATGGTTCTTTTTTCAAAAGGCCCTTCCAGACATGGGCCTGCATTGTTAGACTCACATACAATTCTAGTAATATAATGTTTGGACTTTCAAAGAGACCATGACCTCTGAGTTCGTTTCCGCAGTTCTTCTCAGGACACAGTCAGCTAGGAAATGCCGGCGCCATCTACTTTTAAAATATTGACCAACAAAATGCTGACGTGTAAAAGTGGCTTAAAAGATCTACTTACATAAGTAAACATTTCATTTCATTTATTGCGACATTTATTTTTCTGACCAGACATTTTTTTCGAATATATGAAGCAATAAATTAATAATATCTTTCAAAATGATTCAGATTCTGATAGTGTGTTACGCAATTAGATTGCGGATATTAAAATTGATGAGTCTTTTAGTTTAAAGGAGCACGAGATCAATTAAAAGGTATAAAATGAATGTAAATTCATACTTAAATTCACGTCTTCTAACATCTGCCGTCCACTCACATCTGCCTTGAAAATACCTTTCCTTAGTCGCTTTTCATTCATCCTCTCAACATGACCAAAACAATAAAGCAAACTTATTCTTTCAAAATTTTTGTCACGTTTTTGCTTTACAACCGCACTCTTGCCTCATCACATGGCTCGCAAGAAACACACCACAAATGCTTCGCAAGAAACGAATTTCCGCAGCAAAAGGAATGTAAATTCTCTACTGAATTGAGCTGCACGACAATCGACAAATGCGTGCTCTGACTGGACAGGTGTTCACATGATCTGACCAAGATTATGTCTGGACTTCAACAGAGACTGTGACCTCTGAGTTTGTTTCGGCGTTTCTTCGCATAGTAGTCAGATCGGTAACGACGATCTCATCTAGTTTTTAAAATATGAGTGTAAAATGTTTGTACAAACCTACGTCCAGAAATAAAATAATTACAATATTATTAGTGCTATTCAACAGTGGTAATTAAGTTTTGTATGATTATAAAACAACCGGTAATAAAATGATTCTAATGTAATTCAGTCAAAATACCAGATACATGAACCTACCGACAGAATTAATTAAGCAGTTTTATTCTAGGAAGCTATAAAACCTTTTAGTTAAGTTAGTTGAGTTGATTTCTTCCCGTGGGTGTCGTAAAAGGCGACTAAGGCACTTACTAGAGAATGGGCAGCAGCGTTCTCTATGCATTTTACCACCATACTGCGATCACCAACCCGCCTGCCAAGCGTGGCGATTATGGCAAAGCCCCCCAAATTGGGGGAGGCCTAAGTCCAGCAGTGGACGTCTTACGGCTGAAATGATGATGATGATGATGAAGTTAGTTGAGAAGGTCATGGTCAACTATTGAGGTCATTATGAGTTCTCCTTAGATAAAACACTCCAAAATAATAATACAGGGTGCAGGGACATCGACTCGCAAACTGCAACCACGAATTTAGTCAGCACATGATTCTGAACCCATAGCGTTGAAAATTTTCGTCGGTTATTTAAAAAGAATAGATATTACATACATTTTGACCTTGTAGTTCACGTTTCTATGCAACAGCCGATATATTTTTTGAAAACTGACGAAAACTTTCTACGCCGGGGCACGCATCCTGTTAGAGTCGCGGATTCGTTCGGAAGAGTTCCCGTGCAACAGCCCTGGCAAAAGCAACTGAAGGAACACGGGTGGATTTTAGTCAGTAAAGTCTGACACGCCCTTCCACTCCACACGTCATTAGAAGATTACCCATCAGAACAAAAAAATTAATAAAAAAAACTGGCCAAGTGCGAGTCGGACTCGCGCACCGAGGGTTCCGTACAAACCTGCAGGTATTCACGGTTTATGCATAAGGTTTATGTTTATGAAATTAAATGTTTTTTTTTTTTAATTTTTATATTTGAGTTGACTGAATGAAAGGTAAATTGTGGTTTACGATTTATGACGTATTAAAAAAAAACGACTTACTAGGTCTCGTTCAAACCAATTTTCGGTGGAAGTTTACATGGTAATGTACATCATATATTTTTTTTATTTTTATCATTCCCTTATTTTAGAAATTACGGGGGGGGGGGGGGACACATTTTGCCACTTTGGAAGTGTCTCTCGCGCAAACTATTCAGTTTAGAAAAAAATGATATTAGAAACCTCAATATCATTTTTAAAGACCTGTCCATAGATACCCCAAACGTATGGGTTTGATGAAAAAAAAAATTTTTGAGTTTCAGTTCTATGTATGGGGAACCCCAAATATTATTGTTTTTTTTTCTATTTTTGTGTGAAAATCTTAATGCGGTTCACAGAATACATCTACTTACCAAGTTTCAACAGCATAGCTCTTATAGTTTCGGAAAAAGTGACTGTGACATACTCGGACAGACAGACAGACAGACATGACGAATCTATAAGGGTTCCGTTTTTTGCCACTTGGCAACGGAACCCTAAAAAGGGTTCTAGAATCATATGCTGATTTCCTGGTTACAGTATGCAGACAGGTTAAGTTTTTTCCTGTATTTAACATACACTTACTAGCAAATTCCTCAGTTGTATCAGGTTTTGTTTATTTAAATTTTGGGTTAGCTATGTTTTCTTGCACGATTTGAGAATTTTCAACTTACCTCTAAGCCATCTCAATAGATAATGATCATTGTGTTCCGGTTTGAGAACATCTTTCACGCTCCTTCGGAACTGGAACAATGGACAAAAAACAAGATTAGTTTCACACCACGTGCTCGCTAACCTATGTCAAATTATAAGTATGTCATGTAAACCACACACATCAAGTCATTTACAATTTAATTATCTTGCCGTATGTGAGTTTGTATCTCAAAAAACTCACTGTATATGGCAAGATTGAGAGAGAGATTTTATTTTTGTTGAAATCGCATGTGTTGAGACAAAATTGTGTATGAAACTGGACATAACCAGGTTTTCCCCTGTTATTTTAAACAGTTACATAAAATATAAATTCGTAAACCAAATTGGTTTTTATTGCCTCGCATTACTTGCGAAAAGTAGAGTATTATCCTCGGGGATAAAGGATTCTTTGTATTAGGTGAACTTGATTCAAGTTCGCCTGTGACAGTGAATAATCTACTATTATCTATATGGCTGGGCTGACTCTGGCTATACATACGATCACAAAATAGGTTTTCCATAGAATAAGAAAGAAACGTTGCTACGCAACCATATTGACAAGACACAAGCTTGTCAACCCCAGTCAACACTATCAAACGAGAGATATTTTTTGAACTTATTTATATTCGTATTAATCAATTTTAAATAAAAAATATGGCAGAAACAGATAATGTATCGATGTTTAGTGCCGAAGGCGGACAGGACACCGTCGGGCTGCCCCGCATTGTGATGGTGACAGAAGGCTCCGACACATCCATCTCATCGCCCTCGTCTACCTCTCCGGAAGAAGACAACTGGGCAGACCTCATTAAGTCATCAGAGATACCCCCCGAATACTGGCATATACAGAAACTCGTCAAATACATGAAGGCTGGAAACCAGACTGCTACTATGGTAGCATTATCTTGTCTAAAAGACCACGATCTAACAAAAGAGGTAAATCAAAGAGCGATACAGGAGATCGGAGGCCTTGAACTACTCGTCAATTTACTGGAAACCAGAGACTTGTGCTGTATTTTGGGAGGTTTGGCTGTCCTTAAAGATATTACTCCGAATATTGAAATAAGAAAGAAAGTAACGGACTTAGGAGCAATCCCGTTGTTGGTGGGACTATTATCAGATCCTGCAAGAGACGTTCAGATTCTGGCAGCAGAAACAATCGCTAATTTGGGGAGAATAAGAAAGAGCAGGAAGTTCTGTAGAAAATTTGGTGGCATCCCAAAGTTAATTGATTTACTCGATATTAGAGGAGATAAGTAAGTGTACAAAATCCGGTATTAAAACTTTTAATATTTCGTATGTTTTAACAATATTTGGTATTATTTTCAGGGCTTTGCAAACACCTCGTGAAGAGTTGAATCTAAATGAGCTTCAATTTTTGGACATCGCAAGAGCAGGAGCGAAAGCGCTTTGGTCGATGTCCTCATCCCAGAGAAACCGTGAAGCAATGAGAAAGTATGGCATGATACCGCTGATAGCCAGGATGTTGAAAACTATCCATCTTGATGTTGCCATCCCCGCTGCGGGTCTGTTGCAAATGTGCGCAAACGAAACATCATTCCAACTCGCTATTCAAACTGAGAAGATGGTGGATGACTTGATCAAACATCTAGCGAATGAAGACAAAGATCTGAAGGTACGCAAATATTGATTAAGGTTGGAGTTTAAAATCCATCAGAGTATTCGTAGGGTTTTTTATTTTTTTTATTTCGTAATTAAGAAATGTTTATGTGCCCAAAACATAAATAAATATTGAATTGTCTGCAATATTTTTAGACGTACTGCAGCTTAGCGATCTACAAGTGCGCAAGCGATGGTTCGACGAGGAACATGATTCGTGAAGCTGGGGGGCTGGAGTTGTTGGTGCAAGCTGTGTCAGACCCCACCAACAGACCAAACAAGCCGCTAATGGCCGCAGCAACTGGTGCTATATGGAAATGTGCTAGCAGTGACGCTAGCGTCCATAGACTAGATAGCCTGGGAACCGTTCCCATACTGGTTAAATTGCTAGATGACGAGAATGACGGAGTACTGACGAATGTAGCTGGTGCACTAGCAGAATGCGCCAAGTTCCCTCCCAATAGGGATAAAATTAGAACTGCTGGTGGAATCCCGATGCTTAGTAAGTCACCTCTTGTTAACTAGTTTACATGTTGACTTTTAAAGATCACTGCAACGCAATCACCTCGTTGCAGTGATCTTTAAAAGTGCACCGACGGATTTACGAAATAATTTCGTTCGTTTGATTCCTCGTTGCATCGTTATTACATAATCTTGATTATGCAATTAATACATAAGATATTTACGGATTCAATCTTACACTTTAGAAATAAGATTACTTGTAATTTCCTTGATAGAAAAAAAAAAACCAAAGTGATCTCTAAAAACATAATAAACCCGGAAGGTACACATAACAATACTCCATTAACTTTATTTCTGTTATGTATACATTTCACATTTGCAAAAAGTGCGTTTTTTTAAAAAAAGAATACTAAGGTAATAACCTAGATTAGTGCGCGAACAGCACATTCTAGCCAGAGCCGCCACGCTTCGCTTAGCGCTAGAAGCTCGGTGCGCCGTTGCTTATGTGTTGCCTGTTTTTAGGGTTCCGTTGCCAAATGGCAAAAAACGGAACCCTTCTAGATTCGTCATGTCTGTCTGTCTGTCCGAGTATGTCACAGCCACTTTTTTCCGAAACTATAAGAGCTATGCTGTTGAAACTTAATAAGTAGATGTATTCTGTGAACCGCATTAAGATTTTTAAACAAAAATAGAAAAAAAAACAATAATATTTGGGGTTCCCCATACATAGAACTGAACCTCAAAAAAATTTTTTTCATCAAACCCATACGTGTGGGATATCTATGGATAGGTCTTCAAAAATGACATTGAGGTTTCTAATATCATTTTTTAGGGTTCCGTTGCCAAATGGCAAAAAACGGAACCCTTATAGATTCGCCATGTCTGTCTGTCTGTCTGTCTGTCTGTCTGTCTGTCTGTCCGAGTATGTCGCAGCCACTTTTCTCCGAAACTATAAGAGCTGTGCTATTGAAACTTGGTAAGTAGATGTATTCAGTGAACCGCATTAAGATTTTCACACAAAAATAGAAAAAAAACAATAATATTTGGGGTTCCCCATACATAGAACTGAAACTCAATTTTTTTTTTTCATCAAACCCTTACGTGTGGGTATCTATGGATAGGTCTTCAAAAATGATATTGAGGTTTCTAATATCATTTTTTTTTTAAACAATAATATTTGGGGTTCCCCATACATAGAACTGAAACACAAAAAAAAAAAATCATCAAACCCTTACGTGTGGGGTATCTATGGATAGGTCTTCAAAAATGAAATTGAGGTTTTTAATATCATTTTTTTCTAAACTGAATAGTTTGCGCGAGAGACACTTCCAAAGTGGTAAAATGTGTGTCCCCCCCCCCCCGTAACTTCTAAAATAAGGGAATGATAAAACTAAAAAAAATATATGATGTACATTACCATGAAAACTACCAACGAAAATTGGTTTGAACGAGATCTAGTTAGTAGTTTTTTTTTAATACGTCATAAATCGTAAACCACAATTTACCTTTCATTCAGTCAACACAAATATAAAAATTAAAAAAAAAAAAAACATTTCATTTCATAAACGATGATGACGAATGATGATGATGATGACCTGCAGGTTTGTACGGAACCCTCGGTGCGCGAGTCCGACTCGCACTTGGCCGGTTTTTTCTAAACCGAATAGTTTGCGCGTGAGACACTTCCAAAGTGGTAAAATGTGTCCCCCCCCCCATAACTTCTAAAATAAGGGAATGATAAAACTAAAAAAAAATATATGATGTACATTATATAGTCCTCCAGACCGAATTTCGGCCACAGCGGCCAATCTCAACGGAGACTAGCCATCGGCGCGGGAGATATTATCTTATTATTTTATTATTTGTTATTTGTTGTTATTATTATTTGATATACCATGTAAACATCCACCGAAAATTGGTTTGAACGAGATCTAGTAAGTAGTTTTTTTTAATACGTCATAAATCGTAAACCACAATTTACCTTTCATTCAGTCAACTCAAATATAAAATTTTAAAAAAAACCATTTAATTTCATAAACATAAACCTTATGCATAAACCGTGAATACCTGCAGGTGTGTACGGAACCCTCGGTGCGCGAGTCCGACTCGCACTTGGCCGGTTTTTTTAACAGCACAACAGCAATGTAAGTATGAGGCTATAAGTCTATAACATGTGTTTTTATTGCAGTTCACCACCTCAACAACACTCACAAGCCGCTGCTGGAAAACGTTCCACTAGTTCTAATGGAGTGCGCTAAGTCACCGAACTGCATGCATGAGATCGACGAGCTGGACGGCGTGAGACTGATCTGGTCTCTACTGAAGAACGACTCTAAGAAAGTTCAAACAAATGCAGCTCTAGCGCTGAGCCCCTGCGTGCAGAACGCAGCAGATTCCGGTGAAATGGTCAGATCCTTTGTAGGGGCTTTGGAACTTACGGTGGACTTATTGGATTCTGACGACCATAATGTTCTGTCTGCCATCTGCGCCGCCATTGCGACTATCGCAAAAGATCAGGAGAATCTGGCGGTTATCTCCGATCATGGTGTTGTGGGTAAACTATCGAAACTTGGTGAGTACTGGTCTTTTAATTCATTCGACTGGAGTTTTTGAAACGTGAAAGTAATTCTTTCTAATTTCCTTTACAGTGAATACGACCGATGACCTCCTCCGAGCGAACCTTGGGGTTGCGATAGCGTACTGCTGCGAATGGGCGCAGAACCGTCAAGAGTTCGGCAAGCGCGGGGCTATTACGCCCCTGGTGAACTACTTGACGTCTCGGGACCCTAGTGTGCACCGAGCCACTGCGCTGGCGCTGTATCACCTCTCCTTCTACTCGCTCAACTGCGTCACCATGCATGCAGTAAGTAAAACTCCTGGATACTTAAAGGGGGGAAATTTACTTAACATTTTTAGAGATATTGCTCTAAATTCAGTCCACTCAAAGTGCACTCTTTATCATTCTCCTTCCCTTATCCCACTTTATTTGGGGTCGGCGGAACATGTCTTTTTCTTCCACACTACACACATAATAAAAAATAGTGCAGTACACACCGTTTACTACACGTTGTCCGAAGAATAGAGTCATGAATGATATTTGGCAACGTTTTTAAGAAGAAAGAGCGCAAATAGCTAATATCTATCACCATCATCATCATTTCAGCCGTAAGACGTCCACTGCTGGACTTAGGCCGAAAAAAAAAATGGCTAATATCTATACTAATATTATAAAGCTAAAGTTTGTTTGTTTGTTTGGTTGAACGCGCTAATCTCAGGAACTGCTGGTACGAATCAAAAAAATATTATTGTGTTGGGTAGCCTATTTATTGAGGAAGGCTTTAGGCTATATAACATTACGCTACGATCGAAAGGAGCGGAGCAGCAACGAAAAATGGACGAAAACTGGCAGGCAATTCGATGCGACGGGAAGGGTCACGGGAGCAAAAATTTGACGTGGACGAAGTCGCGGGTAGGAACTAGTTTTCAAATAATAATGCATTAGAAATACAATAAATTTGTATGATAGTGTTTAAATTAGTATGTATTCGATAATAATTCATATGGCTGAATTCCGACCACTGCGCGACCATTAGTATGTATTGAGATTAAATAAAATAAAAACAAAAACAAAGTTATAATTTCTTAGTTCACGTTTTAAAACAGGTTCTTAATTTATTCGAGAAGTTCAATTAATTAATAACAAGTCAAGCTTGACAAGGTCATCGACTTTTATAACCTACTAGCTTCTGCCCGCGACTTTGTCCGCGTTAAATTTCTTGTTCCCCGACCCGTCCCGTCGCGTCGAATCGCCTACCCGTCCGATTTTCCCCGTTTTTGCAACATTTTTCATTACTGCTCCGCTCCTCTTGGTTGTACGTAATGTCATATAGCCTATAGCATTCCTCGATAAATAGGCTACCCAACACAAAAATATTTTTTCAATTCGGACCAGTAGTTCCTGAGATTAGTGCGTTCAATCAAACAAACAAACTCTTCTGCTTTATAATATTAGTATAGATTTTTCATAATCAAGTAGCTGCGCGCCGTGGTTTCACCCGCAAGTCTTGATACAGTGGAAATTTCGGGATGAAAAGTATCTTACGTTATAGTCCACATCCGTTCGTCTGTTTTAGCGTGAAAGCGAAAAGCGAAAATCTTTTTTCTTCATAATATTAATTTGGATATTCTTTTTAAAATATAAAGGTAATTGTCAAAGGCTAGGAAATCGCTGGCACCTCTAAGCTGTTCCGTGCTGTGCTACATTGATAACGGCCTGACGTTGAGGTCCAATATTTGAAGTAATCTGTATAATCATGACAGTATTCTAATCCTGTGAGGTAATCCTGCCAGGGTCGCGAGATTGTTCGAAAGAGATACCGTGACCCTGGCACATGGGCAACTGAAGGAACACGGGTGGGTTTTAGTCAGTAAAAGTCTGACACGCCCTCCCGCTCCGCCCAGAGCGGGAGAAGTCATTTGATGATAACCCATCCAGAACAAAAAAAAAAAAAACCTGTGAGGTAATTGCGTCACACACACTAGCCGTTGGAATAGCTTTCGTTTTGACAGTTTAAAAACATTCATTGCGTTATTTACGTTTTTGAGCCGACATTTTTTTCGAAATGGTTATTGATTTGAGTGTGTCTCGCAATTAGCACAAATATGTCGCTAATAAGTAAACTGCCGGCTACTGTTTTAAATAATGCATTCACAATAAAGTTCTTGAGAAAATATTGCATTCCTGGAGATAGACGGTCTGGGCATGTAAACCTGTTCTGAGCTGATACAAATAGATCAAGTATTTTAATTAAAGTTTTTATTATCCTTCAGACTTGATTTAGTACCCTGTAGTATATCGGTATAATGGCATGTGCAAGCTGACATATACGACAAAACATTATATTTAATGTTTTGTGTTGCGTTATGTAAATTAATTTGCACACTATTATAAAGAATCAAGTTTTTTAACTGATCAGACAGCTGTGATGCTGGGAAGTTTGTTGCGCCACTTCATCCCAGCTAATAAGCACTAGGAAGTGATAAAGGACGTTTTGGAGGACTGTCATAAGTAATTTTGACGTTTGAATAGTTAGTCCCGTCATTCTCAGTCCAGTTTGAATTTAGAACGACTTTTGTTTTTTAAACCGAAACATCGGACGGTTTCTAGTTCATTCTATTCTAATGAAGTTTACTGCTTGGTTTGGCCTTCATGACTTTAAGTATGTTGTAAAAAGATAAATTGCGGATAAACCCCGGTCCTCAATGTAAACACAACACTATGAGTCATCATCATTAGTAAACATCAATCAATTCGGTTTTATACAAGGTGTAAAAAGACCCATCAGATAGCAGTTATCTACATACTCTGTACATCAAATTTAGTAGGTAACATAGAGGAAAAATAATTGATGGCGCACGAATTTTATGTATGGTGTAAAAAGGTGTAAAAGAAGCACTGTTTGTGGCAGAGCGCAATGTCATCATCTCATCTGCCTAGCATTTTCCAAATGTTGGGGTCGGCTTCTAGGGATGCAACTGAATATAACAATTTTATATGTAGCGACTGCCTACCTGATCTGCAGCGCGCAATGTAACGCACGTAAAACATTGTGCTTGTGCGTCCATGCCTCTGCTGTGCACTAGCGTCTACTTGCGAATCTTTCGCGAAATTTCGGTACCCAACCACCTTGTCGCATTCCATTGCCCACCCGCGCTATTATCACTTTCGCGTAGCGTTCTTTTTGACTTTTTTTTCTCTTTGCTGGGCTTCTAAGGGTCGTGGCGCGTAATGTTAGATATGGCCTATGTAGTTACTCGAGGATTGGGGTATCATATCATCATCATCATCATTTCAGCCGAAAGACGTCCACTGCTGGACATAGGCCTCCACCAAGCTCCGCCACTTCGACCGGTTTTGTGCTTCCCGCATCCAGCGGGTTCCTGCGGCCTTCACAAGGTCATCGGTCCACCTTGTTGGAGGCCTTCCAACTCTACGTCTTCCGGTACGCGGTCGCCACTCCAGAACCTTTCGGTTTATCATATACCAAAATATAATTTCTAATCCGACAGATAGTTCCAGATATAAGTGCGTGCAAACAAATAAACTCTTCAGCTTATTAGTAGGTAGATTCAAGCTTGTTTCCCTAAAAAAAATGTAAACTATGACCTTCAATATATCCGAAACGAAAAGGTATGGTCTAGTACAAAAAAGGATCACAATGACGATGAGTACGCGAGACTCAGCTTCGATCAGAGTTTATTTTTACCCTTTAGATAGCTAGTTCCTTTAGATAACAGTCTAGCTGTGAAGGCATGAAGAAAAAACTGTTGTTTATAAAATCTTTTCAATAATACCAGCGTCTAATTGCCAAACTGCAGGATAATGTTCATTTTGTGGTAAAAATAGCATGTCAGTGAAGTCGTTACAAGAACTCGTTCTTAGGAAAAAAATAATACAGAAAATATTTGATAAATTACGTATAAAGAATATGATTTATAAAAACTTCCATCAAAAATGCTGGACATACGCCTTCCCCAAGCACTGCCACTTAAGTTTGTTCCCCTCTTCTGGCTATGTTGGTTTATTTGGTTCTCATACGGATCACTTCATTCCTGATCCAATCGCGTAGAACTTCAAGCATAGCCCTCTCCATTGCTCTTTGGCTGACTTAACCTTCGAATGAGGCCCATTGACCCAAGAACAATTTGGCAGTGGTTATTAATCCAATTTGTATTTTCATTAATCAAAAATTCTTATGTAGGTACTTAATGCATGAAGGTAACTTAAAAATAATTACGTACTAATTAAAGTATGAAGGCCCTACTGTTATGCTCTGTTTGCTCTGAAAATAAGAAAATCTGCCTTAGAGATGATTTAGAATCGATGTACAGTTGATTACCCCGCTTTTATAAACAAATATTATAGATAGGTAATACTGTTTGTTTGTAAGAGGATCTCTGGAAGCCTGTTACGATTCCAAAAAAAATTTAACCACCGAAAAAACTGAAAAGCAAAAAATAATAAACTTAAAATTATGAGTCGGCGCTTTGAGTGATCTTTGTTCATTGATTTTTCAGCGCCGACTCATAATTTTAAGGTTTATTATTTTTTGCTTTTCAGTTTTTTCGGCGGTTAAATTTTTTGGTAAAAAGTTTTTATTTTATATTTTTTTTGTGGCTTTAATGTACTTATAATACTTGGCAAAGTATACCCTATCCAATGAATAAAGAATTATCAAAATCGTACTCTGTATAAAGTTATGCGTGGTTGAACATTACAATCAGTGAGTGAACAATCAATCATCCCCTGTTTTCCGACCCTTAGGGTTCGATTTTGTTTTTCAAATTTATATGGGACCACCCTCGGAGTATACCCTTTCCAATAAAAAAAGAATTATCACAATCGGACTACTATGTCAAAAGTTATGCGTGGTCATACATAAAAAAAAAACAAACAAAAAAAAAAATATATACGCGTCGAATTGATAACCTCCTCCGTTTTTTTTCGTCGGTTAAAAAGCCGCACGGGTCGATCGATCACGTTAATCTACGCTTGCCTAGATTGGTCTGTGTATGGGTGACCATATTTATATATCAAATCCCCTACATGCCTCGGAAAGCACGTTAAGCTGTTTGACCCGGCTGTCATTCGTTGATATGACAGTCGTTACGGGTACCTAACCTTACCCAAAAACCCAGTTGAACAGACACCAGCACATAAAACTATTACAATCTGTCAAATTTCTTTAATAGGTTTTTAACTTTATCGCTAAATTATAAGGTTCAATATTGATTGGGAAAATTTGACAGTAACGGGTAGCTTGATGTGCTGGTGTCTGTACATTGGGTTTTTTCGCCGCGCTGGGATGTACATTGTTGGATTCTCAATGCTTCGGTACTGCACCGAGAGTTGAAAATTCAGTACACGATATATTTACGTCCGAACTAATGAAATTTAAAATAGATTCCTCCTACCAACGTGTAATTTTTTTGTATAACTATTGCCTGTAATAAAACACTATTTATTTATTTATTTATGCAAAGTAAACCTGCGGCTAATCATAACTTACAGTCAGTAGCCCAGTAGGTAGGTTAATTAACGTTAATTGACTTTATTTATAATATGAAATGTCAAATTTATGTAATAAATATCATCGTTAAATTAGTGTGACCCAGTACGCTAATATAGATCCTGTAATTGTGTAGTACGGTAGGTAATTGTATGTCACTTGTTTAAATGCCTTACATTACAAAAATCTGAGCGACAAGAAAAGATCAACGTGTTTTACATATTTACTTTAAAATGTCCTCACAAGGTAACGACCTTGTAAGGAATAACTTTAAACATTAACATTTGCCATACAGGGCAAGTTATTTAAGTACTTAAGTAAATGTTTGATCTTTTGTTAGTACAGGCTCCAGTTAACAGTGAAGCATAAACATACATACATAACTTCACGCCTTCTTCCTGAAGGTAGGCAGAAACTACATGAAGCAAAAATAATTAATCTGCCTGACCTTTTCTCAACTGTGTTGGGGTCGGCTTTGTCTTACCGGAGGACCGGTAACCCAGTAACAGGGTAATACAAAAACCTTGGTAAGACTGGTTGTCACACTTTCGGGTTTCGGACAACCCGTAACGAATGTCAAAGATGTACAATTAAGAACATGAAGCACAAATATCGTTCAATAAACTGATTTACACGTAAATGTCATTATAGTTCGATAGTGTATACTTATTTTTACCAGGTGCTGACGCCAAGTCCTACCTTGACTTTTAAAGTTTCATTGAACTTTTTTATTAATTGAATCCAATTTGATTTTAATTAAATGTTGTGTCTGGCGAACTGGACTTGCTTTAAGGGTCCCGTAGACAGGCATGACGCGGCTCGACTAGAAAAATTTCTGTGAAAACTTAGTGAAAATTGATCAATTAGAGACGCGTCGCGCTGTAGAGTCGCAACGGTTTGTGAAAGCCTTTATTGATATACATATTACAAATCATGAGGAATTATAATAGGTACCCGGGAAAGAGCTACACACATTATTTCTGGCAATGTTCTTTTTAGGGCTAGTAGACCTTCCAGAATAATCTAGGCCACCCCCTTTTGTTATAAGTTTTGACCTACTGTACCCGCTGCAATCTTTGCGCATAAGCTGGGTGCACACAAATCCGTCTTTTAAGGTCCGGATCCTGGTCCAGAATGTGTAACCATATGTATAACCCGTTGTGCCACATTTCTTACAGCATAAGCCTACATTCTCAATTTTGCACGGGCGCTTTCTACCGCGAGGTTAAGATTTTCCACTCTCGGCGTCGCGTTGTACCGAGCGTTGACAGTACAACAGTGCATGTCTAACGCTTGGACTTACGCCAAATCGAGCGTTAAAAATAATAGTTTAAAAAAATATAAAAAACACGCTTCCATTGAAAACCAAACTAAAAAGTAAAAATAATGGAAAAAAGCGTGGGGTGCTTTTTAAGGTATTTTTTTATTGATATCAGGCACCCCACGCTTTTTTCCATTATTTTTACTTTTTAGTTTGGTTTTCAATGGAAGCGTGTTTTTTAGTTTTTTTAAAACTATTATTTATTTTCTATTTTTTAGGGTGTTTCGAATTTTAAGACGTATGTCAGCGTAGTTTGTGACGTATATCGGCGTAGTTTTCGAAGACAGTTTTTTACTGTCCTGGTAACCCTGGCAAGGATAATGGCACAAATTAGTTTTTGACGTATGTCAGCGTAGTTTTCGAAGACAGTTTTTTTGCTGTCCTGGTAACCCTGGCAAGGATAAAGGCACAAATTTATGAAATTATTGCATTGTCATCGGTCCTTGACAGGTGTGCAAAGTTTGAATGAAATCGGGTCGTTTAAAGTGGGTCAAAATCGCGCTATAAGGAGTCGGTTACAAAGAAACATACAAATATACAAACATACAAGTGAAGCTAATATAAAGCGTGTAAAAAAAAAAATGTGTGAGACAAGAAACGTCGCGTTAAAAGTAACAGTGCGGCGGCGTAAACTTATACACAGATAGACATTACTTTCGGATTTTCTTTGCCGAGTCGTCGACACCAATTTTTTTACACGCTTTATATTAGCTTCATTTGTATGTATGTTTGTTTGTAACCGACTCCTTATAGCGCGATTTTGACCCACTTTAAACGACCAGATTTCGTTCAAACTTTGTAGGCTTATCGAGGACTGATGACAATGCAATAATTTCATAAATTTGTGCCATTATCCTTGCCCGGGTTATCAGGATACCAAAAAACTACACAAACTACGCTGACATACGTTTCAAAATTGGAAACACCCTAAAAAATAGAAAATAAATAATAGTTTAAAAAAGTTAAAAGTAAAAAGTTTTTTTAACTATTATTTTTTTGAAGTCATTGTTATTTTTATCTGTTTTGATACCGCGGAATGAGGAAAATATGTATAGGAGTAATAGTAGAGGAAGATCAAAGAAACGATGGATGGACTGTGTAAATCATGATATGGATAGAAAGAGTGTGTCTACCGGGTTGACGACTAATAGAGAAGTGTGAACGAAAAAGACATGTTGCGCCGACCCATTTGCATGAGGGCAGAAGAATTATGAAATTTTTATCTGCTTCCAGGCTGGCGTCGTCCAATTTCTCCTGGAGACAATAGGATCCAAGGACCCGATCCTCCAAGAGGCATCGGCTGGCTGTCTCTGCAACATCAGGAAACTGGCGCTAGCCACCGAGAAGGTCAAATTAAAACAGTAGACGTTTATGAATGTGCTTTCTAGAAGACGTAACCATGTAGTTATTGAAATAAATTTTATGATTTCACAATGATAATGTTTTCATGTTTTTGGTCATTTTAACCGACTTATTACGGAATATAATATTGTTTTGATAAATAGAAATGAACTTATAAAAACCGGCCAAGTGCGAGTCGGACTCGCGCACCGAGGGTTCCGTACAAACCTGCAGGTCATCATCATCATCATTCGTCATCATCGTTTATGAAATTAAATGTTTTTTTTTTATTTTTATATTTGAGTTGACTGAATGAAAGGTAAATTGTGGTTTACGATTTATGACGTATTAAAAAAAAAACTACTTACTAGATCTCGTTCAAACCAATTTTCGTTGGTAGTTTTCATGGTAATGTACATCATATATTTTTTTTAGTTTTATCATTCCCTTATTTTAGAAGTTACGGGGGGGGGGACACACATTTTACCACTTTGGAAGTGTCTCTCGCGCAAACTATTCAGTTTAGAAAAACCGGCCAAGTGCGAGTCGGACTCGCGCACCGAGGGTTCCGTACAAACCTGCAGGTCATCATCATCATCATTTGTCATCATCGTTTGGGTGAATTTCAACAAGAGATTTTTATGTATCATTTCGGTGGGATTTTTTTATTTCAATGCAATCTATATATTTTTAGTGACAAATAATACTTTAGTCTATTTTATAACATTGTGCGTGAGTGGACATCAAATATTATCAAAACTTACATAAATATTTAAGGATAAAGTTTTAAGAGTCCACTGAAATTAAAAGTGTCCACCGAAATGATAAAAATTACCACCGAAATGATAAATCCACCGAAATGATACAGCTAAGAACAACCGTGCCCCCAGCCAGGGTTCCGTACTTTGTTAGGTTTGATTTCCACAAATTTTAGATAAACACTGAGACAGGACAGTACACAGTTTTTTTAATATCATCATTAATATACAGATATTACAGTTAGTATTATTACATATATCATTCTTTGAGGTTACAATAACCTCAAAGAATGATATTAATGTAATGTAATGTTTATTATGATATGAATGAATAGTTTCTTTACTTTTATAACCTTTGGTAATTTTTGTGGTTGTTGTTGTGTGAAAATGTTGGAAAACTTTATCGTAAATGCTGGTAACCTTAAATAAATATTTTTGCTTGTTTATGTACTAATACTAATTTACTTGATATATTTTCAAAAGAATCAACGTATCGCGATTAGAAAGCTTAAAGTTTCTGATTAATATGATGGTTGCATTTGTAAGTTATGCCATTAATAGTAATACCTAATGTCTACCTATTGCACTAAGAGAAAAATGCTAGGTATAATTTAGTTAAATTGGTAACGAGAGGAGAATAGTGTTTCTACAGGTATATCAGTAAAACTTCTAAAATTAAATCAACTCTTATATTTTTAAAATACAATAAATGAATAAGAAACATTATAAAAATATCTTAGTAGTAATAGCTTAGTACTTTTAATCCTTTTACATAAACGTATGAAACATAACAGAAACCTGAGATTGAGATCACTTTATTCTTAAATTACTACAACAATAGAGAAACGTACATATCTAAATAGAACAAAAAACAACAAAGTTTTGTTCTACCTATAACTATAATTCGCAATTATGTATAAGTAATTCTTATACCTAATGCGAATTATAGTTATTCCAATAAAACAGTCTTTATGGGTACGTATTTACGAGTAGGTTCAAGTATGTAGCTTAAAGATTAATTTTTCATCATGTCACTTTAAATCACACAATTATTTCTCAAATTCACTAATCAGCCTCTTTTCATGACTATAAATATAGGTTTTTAATTTAGATATGTACCTAATAAACAAATCTTCTTTAATTATCACACCACAGCACGTCTTTACTATAATTATTATAGTCATCAGTCTTCTTTAATAAGTTTAACTTCCTACCTAAAACAAGTCATGCCATTAAATGACAGCAAATATTTAAAAAACTAAATATACAATAACAAAAATCAAAAAATATTCAAATCAGAACTGGACGAAGACGAAGATAATCTTCTTACTTTTCTCTTCTTGGCTGTAATCATGATTTCTTCTTCGCTGTCAATATTTCTTGTCCGTTCATACTTTTCAATAATTTCAGTATCATTGTTTTCAAAAAATGAACACGATGGAGTGCTAAATTCATTGAAGTTTTCATATTTTTCGAGCAATGATTTGGGTATTATCGATGATTCCTGCTCATTCTCTCCTTTTTGATTATTCATTCCATCAAAGGAATGGGATGTTGAGGGCTTAATAATTGATATTTCAATGTTTGTGATTGAGTGTGTGTGTGGTTCATGTATGAAACTATTCCTTTGTAATTTTTTGGAAAGATTCTTTTCATTGAATGGCTTGGGACGTAGTACTAATTTTTCTGACAGTTGAATTGGACGCAGATGTGCTATATTTGTATTATTTGCAAAATTCGTTGATTGAATCCCAGTGAAGTCATGAAAACCTAAATGCTTGCCGTGAGGGTACCTAATAGTTTTATTTAGGCATTCTCTTTCAATACAGGACAGATGTCGAAGTGCCAAACGGTTTCCTGACTCTTTAGACCAAACAACTTGGTGAACTTTCATAGTTCCCGGAAAAGTCTTTAAGTCTTTGGGCAAGAGCCAATCTTTTTCTGTCACCTGATAATCTTCAACTGTTTCAATTTTCACACCTTTAACATAACACTGTAGGTTTTGTACCAGCGATTCAATATTGGTAATATCATGTTGATATGAGACTTGTTTATCTAGCGTTCTCTTTAATACTCCACCCACTCCATCTGCTGCGCTTTTTCCATGACCACACTCACAATAGTTCCAAATTATGTGGGTCAGCATCGGACAATAGGAGGATAACTGAGTTATTATATATAATATATTTTTATTCCTGTATTGCGCAGATGGTGAGTCAGAAATAACGTAAAGTTTACGAACCAGAGGAGCAGTTATCTCAATTTCTTGCAAAACAGGAATGAGGTGTGCCCATACTGCAGCAGCATCATGCCTTAAAGAGGTACTTACAGTACAAAATGACTGAGTTTTGCAAGTTTCGTTGTCGAGTTTGAAATATATTACGACAGTATGCAAAGTGAACTGTTGTCTGCTACCACCAAAATGAAGGGATTGAATTTCGGATCCATATTTGGCATTATAATTTTCACTGAAATCAATTTGTATAATACAGTCTTCCGTAGTCATATTTTCTTTTAACGTTTTGAAAGCTTGATTTTGATTTTTATTATTGACGCAATGTTTAAGGAATGGTTTCAGGCTATCTTCGATTTTTTTTATTAAATCTAGTGGTTTCACCCAACGCCTTACTTTTTCAACTTTAATAGCAGATTTTTCTACATTATTTTTGACATATATGCTTTTATTCTTCTCCCAACCCCAATACGCTATGTTCACTTCATTATTAAACTCTTGATAATCAATGTGTCTATTTTTACAACTTGAGCATATTCTTTGCAGACAATCGATGTTATCTTTACTACAACATAGGCTACTTAAAACGTCGGATATTGTATTTTCTTTGATAAGGTGGTTTCTTTTCATAGATTCAATCAAAAGTTTCATATTTTCGTGCTTTTCACATAGGCATGTATTTCGTGCATTCACATTTGGTTGAGTGACCCAGAAAGGCTTCATTCTTGAAAATGTTGAATAGCTTATCGGTGGTTCTCCTGATCCCAAATATTTCAAGTGTAAATTTTTAAGTGTGTCTGTCAATAGTCTTTTTTGTTTTTTTAATCCATGTCTAGATATGGTGTCATTTTTTCCAGGACACAGTGTTGAATTTTCATCATCTTCTAAAAATTTCACCACCCTCCTGAGAATTCGATTTTTTTTTTCATCAGGTTTTATGACTTCTACTGCTGGTTTTTCTCCTTTTTGGGTACTTTTCTTCAAAATCATATGATTGCTTTGTAGTCTGTTACACCTTTTTTTGAACATTTCTTTTTCCTTAGTGACCTGTAATAATTTGTTTTGTAATTCTGTTATTAGCTTAGTTTTAGTTTTTTGATATTTTCGAAATTTGTCTTTAAGTCCTCGCTTGAATTCTACAGATGTAATTGACGAGTCTGAAACAGGGCTGTTGGGGCATAATGTTGACTCGATACTACTTAGATTTGATGGACATGTTATTCGTTGTACGCCACTTGGTTGTACACAATGAGTGCCAGTTACTACATTGTCATCAATATGATGTTGAATATTGGAACCAATTGTACTATCGCTATTCATCGGCAAGCAGCGCCGAGCCGAAGATGGATTCCCTTGACGAGAAGTGCTTGGACCAGGATTGCTATAGTCAAAATTTACAAAATTTTGATGCGTTGATAGCAGGGTTTGTCGTGGACTGCTTGTGTATACCCGATGAAAGCTTCTAGCTTCTGTAGTATTAGAACGTTGGATTTGGATATTCGTACTAATACTATTGCTGTTCAATCGTAAGCTGCGCCGTAAAGTAGGCAAGAAGGAACTGTGACAGGAAGTGCTTAGTCCAGGACCATCACTTTGATCCCCAATTGTCTCATCCAGAGGGTTAGCACGAGCCGCTATAGGAGCTGGAGCTGCTCTATTTTTTTTTCTTTGGTAATAAGCAGCAGCACTTATTTTGTTTTTTCTTCTTAGGATTCTTAATTTTTTAGGGGTCATTAGATGCCTTGAAACAATTAATCCCGCTGCTTTTTTTCTGGCATACCTTTCTCTGTCTTTTCTCAAAAACTCTTCGCGTGAGACTTCATTGCTCTTAATTCTCTCTTTTCTTCTTCTTTCATACAACCTCCTTTTTTCCAACCTTTCTTCTCTAGTCTGTTGCTTAGGCCGCGGCATCCTAAAATCAAAATACACGCTTTTCAATTTTCTTCTTTCTCATATCCACAGACATACATTCATACACACTATACTATGATCCTATAAAATACTATACCTTCAGATACACCACGCGCTCACACACTAGCTCTCTTGCATTGACTCAGACAAACACTCTCACAGGCAATTTCTCATCACATAGGTATATCTCTTTTTTTTTCATATAACGTTTAAATGCTCTTTAACTTATTTGTTATATCTTGTAAAATTAAGAAATTTTGTAATTATATCAAATATTATTTATTATTGTTATTTACTCGTAATAAATGATATAAAAATAAAGGTAAGTGACTTATATTGAAGGTAAACCCTCGAAATAATTATTTTGTTGACAATTAGTAGGTATAATAATCTACACTGTGGTGACCCACACACTCATCACATTTTCGTTGAGCCGAACAAATGTGTATCTAAAGTATAGTAAACATGTACTAACTACATAGATATATGTATATATTATATATCTTAAGCACAAATATTACACAACAAATACACCTAAATAATCTAATCGACACTCTAGGTAAAAGTAGGTACATTACAAAACTATGACTTTGTATTTGACACCAGGATCTCTAAAACTTTATGTTTTTATCATTTCGGAGATACTTTTAATTCCGGTGGACTGTAATTGGTATAACAGTCCACCGAATCCACTGAAATGATAACACTGAGATGATAAAATAGAGATTAGTTCTACATTTAACTCCGAAAAAAAATTATTTAAAAAATATGAACACTACTCAAACAAAACAGTACTTACTGCGAATTTAATACACAATTTTGAAACAAATTAAACAAATCTAGCACGAGTTATAACAGCCACCGAAATGAAACTATTTTTGTCCCCATATTACTGAAATGATAAACTTACTTTTTTGGCGGGAAACCGCAAGACGTTGGGACCGGTGAGTTCGCGCCGAGAGCTTAAGCCGGACTGATCCGGAGTGAGAAAAGGTGAAAGGGGCGTAACAACGCAATGTTGATGTGGCTATTCTACTAAAACTTACTGTCCTCTGAAATGATAACTTTTTTCCAGACAAAAGTTGACTGCCTGTCAAATCCATGAGAAAGAAGATAAACAAACAAAAATTGTTTTATTTGATCGAATATATTATAATTTAATGATAACAAAATCAATTTAAATCCATATTACGAATGTATTTGCAGGAGAAGGTATGTTATGAGCGGAATTGGGTTCAGGACAGGTCACCGTGATGATAAAATAACACTTTGTAATTTTTTTTTTGGGTATATTAGAGGGTAGATACCAATGGTTTTTTTTGCCAAGGTAGAGAAATACTTACGTTGTTGAGAAAAAATATATAAAATTAATAATCAGCACATTGCACTACCGTTCTCAGGTTTGCCGTGTATTTTTTTGCTTGGGCAATTCACCCGTTTATGAAATTAAATGTTTTTTTTTTTAATTTTTATATTTGAGTTGACTGAATGAAAGGTAAATTGTGGTTTACGATTTATGACGTATTAAAAAAAAACTACTTACTAGATCTCGTTCAAACCAATTTTCGTTGGTAGTTTTCATGGTAATGTACATCATATATTTTTTTTAGTTTTATCATTCCCTTATTTTAGAAGTTACGGGGGGGGGGACACACATTTTACCACTTTGGAAGTGTCTCTCGCGCAAACTATTCAGTTTAGAAAAAAATGATATTAGAAACCTCAATTTCATTTTTAAAGACCTATCCATAGATACCCCACACGTAAGGGTTTGATTAAATTTTTTTTTTTGTGTTTCAGTTCTATGTATGGGGAACCCCAAATATTATTGTTTTAAAAAAAAATGATATTAGAAACCTCAATATCATTTTTGAAGACCTATCCATAAATACCCCACACGTATGGGTTTGATGAAAAAAAAATTTTTGAGTTTCAATTCTATGTATGGGGAACACCAAATATTATTAATTTTTTTCTATTTTTGTGTGAAAATCTTAATGCGGTTCACTGAATACATCCACTTACCAAGTTTCAATAGCACAGCTCTTATAGTTTCGGAGAAAAGTGGCTGTGACATACTCGGACAGACAGACAGACAGACATGGCGAATCTATAAGGGTTCCGTTTTTTGCCATTTGGCAACGGAACCCTAAAAAATGATATTAGAAACCTCAATTTCATTTTTAAAGACCTATTCATAGATACCCCACACGTAAGGGTTTGATTAAATTTTTTTTTTGTGTTTCAGTTCTATGTATGGGGAACCCCAAATATTATTGTTTTAAAAAAAAATGATATTAGAAACCTCAATATCATTTTTGAAGACCTATCCATAGATACCCCACACGTATGGGTTTGATGAAAAAAAAAATTTTGAGTTTCAATTCTATGTATGGGGAACCCCAAATATTATTGCTTTTTTTCTATTTTTGTGTGAAAATCTTAATGCGGTTCACTGAATACATCCACTTACCAAGTTTCAATAGCACAGCTCTTATAGTTTCGGAGAAAAGTGGCTGTGACATACTCGGACAGACAGACAGACAGACAGACAGACAGACATGGCGAATCTATAAGGGTTCCGTTTTTTGCCATTTGGCAACGGAACCCTAAAAAGACTCCACGCTACTGAGAAATTTCAGTTAGAAAAACCCAATAACACTGTCTGACCTGGGAATAGAACCCTGACCCTCATGCTCAGTAGTAGCGCTTGCGACCACTAGACGCAGGAGATTAATTACCCGTTATTGACTAGTTTATGGTTAGACATGAGTACACTTGTTTATTATTTAAACAATTCTAAAACTCATTATGGCCATAAAATTATATGACTTGAAATAAAAACTAAAATTATCCTTGAATCATTTTACCATTGTGAGTACTTAGGTACAATTACATATGAATAAAGTTCAAGAAGCCAATTCTAAATTTAGCAAAATAAAGATCATGCATATCAAAACACATTAACAGTAATTATCTACATTGTATTTGGTAAGTAATTAAAAACAATAAAGATGCTAACAAGGCAGCATGTAAGATTGTAAGTCAACGTTTCCACGGACGTTATAAAACCGCGGCGAGATTTTAAGCGCGCTGCATCTTCGCCCCCCTTAAGGTGCATCCACACATGCCGCCGGCTTATGCCGCCGGGTTTGCCGCCAGCTTTTAAGGCGCATCCACACATGCTGAGCGGCACGGCCGGTGGCCAACCCGGCGGCCATCTTTTACCTGCGGCACGCGCGGCTTTTGGTTGCCGGCGCGGCGGCAGTTTGCTGGCGGCAAACCCGGCGGCATAAGCCGGCGGCATGTGTGGATGCACCTTTAGAGCCATTGACCAGTGAAGGCCCAGTGGTAAAGGCCGCGACTTAGTAGTAGGTCGTGAGTTTGAACCCAAGCAGGCGCTTTACTTTGTGTAAATTATTTATTTCATCACCACTGCTAAGGAAACGTCTTAGAACCAAAAATTTGAAGACATGTGACATCTACCCGCACTGGGCTCGCGTGGTGGATTGCGGCCCACTCCCTCTCACGGAGAGGAGGCCTGTGTCCCAGCAGTGGGAACAATATAGGCTGATGATGATGATGAGAGACAAGAATTGAAAATCGAACACTGTATGTTTTCGACGACTTGCAACTCTCTCGCGTTGCACTCTACTGGATTCTCAGTGCTCGGTTCAGCACCGAGAGTTGATAATCCAGTGCGCGATACAATCCTGCCAGGATATCTTTATATCCGTCTGTAACTCGGGTTACGGAACTCACGAACAAACCATGATAATCATACATATGTATGGACTAGCTTCTGGCCGCGACTTCGTCCGCATGAAATTTCTTGGTCTCCCGCCCCACTCCGTCGCGTCGCATCGCCTGCCTACTTACTTCGTTTTTGCTTACCGTTGTTTCTTACTTCTTTTCTATTTGCTCAGCTCTTAAAAACCCTAGCGTAATGTTAATATCCTAAAGCATTATTCTAGAATTGGGCTATTAAATCTCTCTAATCTTTTCAGCAGTAACACAACCACTGCTGGACATAACCTACTCCAATTCGGAGGGCTTTGCCATAATCGCCAAGCTTGGCAGGCGGGTTGGCGATCGCAATGTGATGGTAAAATTCAATTGGCTATTCAATGCAAAAAGATTTTTTAATCCACAGGGTAGTTCCAGAGATTGGTGCGTTCAAACAAACAAACTCTTCATCTTTATAATTAGTATAGATATCTATGTTATTATTTAATACGCTTATCTTATTTTTAAGCGATTTGGTTATAATCATCATTATCCATTATTCAAGGCATTCACGCATCACCAAACACATCAATCATGGTTTTAATTATTAAAACCTAATAAGTAATTGTTATCTAATCAATAATAATCGGTATTTATTTATTTATCTGTATGGAAAATTAGGGATGCCAAATGCTTTATCACGGACCAAGTATAGACAGCGTCAAAAATATCGGGTTGCACAAACTGTTCAAAACGATCTCAACAACAAAGAAAATTTAACTTTATCTCAATCGAATAAAGTTCTTGTCAGAATGCCAGTTGTCGTATACTGTCTTCATTCTGAAACATTCCTTGTGACATTGAGTTATGTTTTAATTTTCATAGTTGTTTAGATCATTTTGAACAGTCTGTTCGTCCCAATATTATAGACGCTGACTGTACCAATTGACGTCACGTATAATAATTTTATCATTTTTGAAGATAATTCCGCGTGTAACATTGTATGGAAATAGATGAGGAAACTTCGCATTGTGATCACGAAGTTTGATCTTTGACATTGAGCCGTACAAATTACAATTGCTGGCTGTACATAATGATTGCTTCAACAAAGTATATGTACGGGTAGGGTTGCCAGGTCTTAAAACCGAAAAGCCGGACAGATCCGTCAGTTTAGCCGGACATTTGGGGACACTAAGGCAAAATGGTCAAATTTGAAAAGCCTAACAAAAAACCGGACAGGCCGGACACCGTCTAATTTGGCCGGACACACAACCAGAAAGCCTGACTGTGTCCGGCTTTATCCGGACGCCTGGCAACCCTTTGTACGGGTATAACTTGTACGGTCACGATAAGTGATTTCGTTTCAGGGTCGTCGGATATAGTTGAAGCTTAGTAAGAAACAGGTGGAAGTTTTCGAATAAAACGATATCATTTAGCTTTCGAACATTACGTACTCAATATAATGGAAGATAAAAAAAACTAAAAAACACGCTTCCATTGAAAACCAAACTAAAAAGTACAAAATAATGGAAAAAAGCGTGGGGTTCTTTTTAAGGTATTTTTTTATTGAAATCCCACGCCCCCATTTTGTACTTTTTAGTTTGATTTTCAATGGAAGCGTATTTTTAAGTTTTTTTTTAACTATTATTTATTTTCTATGTTTTAGGGTGTTTCGAATTTTGAGACGTATGTCAGCGTAGTTTGTGACGTATGTCAACGTAGTTTGCGACGTATTGCAGCGTAGTTTGTGACGTATGTCAGCGTAGTTTTCGAAGACAGTTTTTTTGCTGTCCTGGTAACCCTGGCAAGGATAATGGTACAAATTTATGAAATTATTGCATTGTCATCGGTCCTTGACAGGTGTGCAAAGTTTGAATGACATCTGGTCGTTTAAAGTGGGTCAAAATCGCGCTATAAGGAGTCGGTTACAAACAAACATACAAGTGAAGCTAATATAAAGCATGTAAAAAAACGGATTTCTTGTGGGAAATAATACCCTAAACATTTTTACCAGTAGTGGTAGCGAGAGTATACAACTAACGGACACTTCAAATGTATTTATTTGTATAGATTTACACTTATCATAGTTCTATTTTTCTTTATTATTTCTGAATCAATGAACGATGGCATAGAAAGTAAGCATCTATAATATTGTTAGAGTGCTGTCGTAACAATATGTCTGAACCTTAAAGTTTAAAGTTCAGCCCAATTACTAAGGTGAAAAGGGCATTTAAAATATTACTTTTGACTGTGAAGTAACTTCAGTTTCTTTGGTTTACGAAAGACCACATATTGTATACGTAAAGCTATCAAAAGAAATAAGTAACCAGCGAGTTAATTGCATAACGTACTAACAGTAGAAATGTCTTTAATTTTGAAAAAAAAAAACTCATGGGATATGACTAATTGAACTCCTTTTAATACTCTAACGAGAGTCTGTCTTATTCAAATACAATGATTGTCTGAAAGTTCAAAAAATCATATCATTGCCAACATATGATAATCAAAATAAGATTATTGGTATCTTCACACTTGTAGCAGCGGAAGGGTTAGTAATACTAAAATAACAGCTTTTTAATAAATGCATATAAAAGTGGACAGGTACTAGAAATGTGCCGACTCTGACTTTGGCCGACTAGCCGATTAGTCGGTTGTAAAGAGGCCGCTTAGCTTAGCTAACACAAATGAGAGCCAAATTCAATATTATGATATATCCCTTGGTTGTTGATTTCAACGACAAAAGAAGTGAGATCTAAATGGGTGCCAAGTTATAAGTATTAGTATTGTAGCCTAAGGTCTGACTTGGCTAGTTTTCATATGCGAATTATATTCGCAATTTTTAAACCTAACCTGTTACTTGTCGGTTCTTATTTTATTATTCCGAAAATTTGGCTTGCTGGTAGAAACTAGCCATCGAACATAAAAATTACTTCTTTTGTCGTTGAAATCAACAACCAAGGGATATATCATAATATTGAACTTGGCTCTCATTTCACATTTATGTTTTTGATGGGTTTAAATCTTAAGCAAAAATAATGAAAATATTAACTTCATGTTAGCTTTCTGCACTCTTTCTCCATATAAACTTTAACTGCGCAAAATTTCATGCTCCTCTGTCCACGTAATTTTCGTAATAAGCGGTAAAAGTTATTGCTTCACGTATTATTATCTAGATTAAAAAATAAATGCACAGCTCAGTGAAATAATTTATACGTATTTCTTTAGTTTATTGAATATTTTATTTATTCCCTTTATTATCATATCATTCATTACATAAAATATTTTGTTTATGCTCGAAATGTTGAAAAATATACGAAAAACCACAGACAATTTTTTGTAGTCCGTTTTACGATTATTTTATCATGATATTATTTAATTTTTCTGAAAGGAAAGTTTGTTACGGGTACCACGGTATTGGTATTGAAGTTATGTAAGTACGCAAGTTACAGGTAACGGTATGAGCTAAGTTAATGTTTAATATTTGTTCATGAGGAATGAGACCTGAGACCACATTAACATTATGCACCTGCAGAATATTGCTTCAGTTTTGACTTTATGTATGTGTTACTTTTAACTTTTTTAAAGTTATGACCACTGCATTTTTTAGGGTTCCGTTGCCAAATGGCAAAAAACGGAACCCTTATAGATTCGCCATGTCTGTCTGTCTGTCTGTCTGTCCGAGTATGTCACAGCCACTTTTCTCCGAAACTATAAGAGCTGTGCTATTGAAACTTGGTAAGTGGATGTATTCAGTGAACCGCATTAAGATTTTCATACAAAAATAGAAAAAAAGCAATAATATTTGGGGTTCCCCATACATAGAATTGAAACTCAAAAATTTTTTTTTCATCAAACCCATACGTGTGGGGTATCTATGGATAGGTCTTCAAAAATGATATTGAGGTTTCTAATATCATTTTTTTTTAAAACAATAATATTTGGGGTTCCCCATACATAGAACTGAAACACAAAAAAAAAATTTTAATCAAACCCTTACGTGTGGGGTATCTATGGATAGGTCTTTAAAAATGAAATTGAGGTTTCTAATATCATTTTTTTCTAAACTGAATAGTTTGCGCGAGAGACACTTCCAAAGTGGTAAAATGTGTTTCCCCCCCCCCCGTAACTTCTAAAATAAGGGAATGATAAAACTAAAAAAAATATATGATGTACATTACCATGAAAACTACCAACGAAAATTGGTTTGAACGAGATCTAGTAAGTAGTTTTTTTTTAATACGTCATAAATCGTAAACCACAATTTACCTTTCATTCAGTCAACTCAAATATAAAAATTAAAAAAAAAACATTTCATTTCATAAACGATGATGACGAATGATGATGATGATGACCTGCAGGTTTGTACGGAACCCTCGGTGCGCGAGTCCGACTCGCACTTGGCCGGTTTTTAGGGTTCCGTTGCCAAATGGCAAAAAACGGAACCCTTATAGATTCGCGATGTCTGTCTGTCTGTCTGTCCGAGTATGTCGCAGCCACTTTTCTCCGAAACTATAAGAGCTGTGCTATTGAAACTTGGTAAGTAGATGTATTCAGTGAACCGCATTAAGATTTTCACACAAAAATAGAAAAAAAACAATAATATTTGGGGTTCCCCATACATAGAACTGAAACTCAAAATTTTTTTTTTCATCAAACCCTTACGTGTGGGGTATCTATGGATAGGTCTTCAAAAATTATATTGAGGTTTCTAATATCATTTTTTTTTAAAACAATAATATTTGGGGTTCCCCATACATAGAACTGAAACACAAAAAAAAAAAAATCATCAAACCCTTACGTGTGGGGTATCTATGGATAGGTCTTCAAAAATGAAATTGAGGTTTCTAATATCATTTTTTTCTAAACTGAATAGTTTGCGCGAGAGACACTTCCAAAGTGGTAAAATGTGTGTCCCCCCCCCCCGTAACTTCTAAAATAAGGGAATGATAAAACTAAAAAAAATATATGATGTACATTACCATGAAAACTACCAACGAAAATTGGTTTGAACGAGATCTAGTTAGTAGTTTTTTTTTAATACGTCATAAATCGTAAACCACAATTTACCTTTCATTCAGTCAACACAAATATAAAAATTAAAAAAAAAAACATTTAATTTCATAAACGATGATGACGAATGATGATGATGATGACCTGCAGGTTTGTACGGAACCCTCGGTGCGCGAGTCCGACTCGCACTTGGCCGGTTTTTTAATGTTACCACTGTAGCGAAATACGTGCTCGTTACAACATTATTGACTTATGAGTCGACTCGCACACACGAAAATACTCAGCCATCGAATTGGGCGAATCGTCATTTTTGAATAATATTGATAATATTTTCTATAGGCGCCTCAAACGAAGTTGATTTATTTGTGGGCTAATCGACAGTTCCAGAAATTCATAGTAGGCAAATGTCAAAGACAGTACTCGAAAAATCCCGCGCCGCGATTTTAGTAGGCCGTGGGAACTTGGGCTTCGCTCAGTGAGTATCTATGATTGCAATTTTAGCCCGATATACGTTACCTACGTGATTGCCTCATATCTACATAAATGTTTTAAGCCTAGAGCGAAGACATTTCGGGACAATTAACCGACACAGAGAAGTCACAAAAAGAAGAGACAGAAGTGATATTATGTGTACAGAAGTGACTTTCCTCGCTCCCGTCTGTCTTGTCAGTTAGTGAACTTTTGTCTACAAAATAATAAACTTTCTCATAGACAGGTACGCGTAGATATGTATCGCAGTTTCTATTGGTAGCACTTCAAATTATTACTTCATTCAGTTTCCACTGGGAAGGTAAATGAAAGGAAGGTTGCAATGAGTGCAGTGCCAACACCTCAGTGCCGTTTGGAACAGCAGACACTTTGCAAGGACACTGGTTTAGTAATAGTTACATCACTGTTATGCAGTCGAGTACATAGTAGGTCATACTTACTACCTAGGGCTTAGCTGAGAGAAGGATTTGACTAAAGATGGTTGGACCCTAGTAGTGTTTTTTTTTTAATTTATTTTTGAATTTTTTCTCAAATATAAGCCCGGGGTATGAAAATTTATGGGGAGTAATATAAAACTTTCTCCGTTAAGTTACGTTACGTTATAAGTTTTGCTATACTAATCTACGGATTTTATAATCGTTCGTAAGGAGTAAACTCCAGTCCCGCATCGGAGCTGACACACAATTTTTTTTATTTTTACATTTTATTATTAAAAACTAGCTGACCCGACAGACCTTGTCCTGTCTCTTTGATGATATTTGAGCACGCATTCTGTCAATTCTATGTCAAATGTCATAATGTTATATTCAAAAAGTTTACATTATCCTATTATATGGTTGTTAAGTATTCTTATAAGTATATTATAAGTGTTCTTAAATTTTTTAATTTTCCGCGCAATTTTTTAATTTTTTTCTTTCATAAGAACCTTCTCCTGACAATTACAAACACAACAAAAAAAAAAACTGAAATCGGTCCAGCCGTTCACGCGTGATGTCGTGACCAAGGGAAATAGGGATTCATTTTTATATATATAATAAGATATAGATTACATGTACATCCAAAAAAAGGAGACTGGCCAATCCATCTCCAGTCTGATGATGCACATTTTAATTATTTATAATAATTCAAGCACAACGCTCAATACGGTCGTTTATTTATATTTTTAAATGTATGTAAACTATACAAAAGCGTTGCGCTAACGAAACTACTAATCAAGTAATCATCCAGCGCGTTATGAAATTTGCAATGCATCTGAATGCAACTGCTGCCATGCTGGAGGTGAAGACATTTTAGCGTCGTCCTCGAACAAGCTAATGTTGTAATTTTTCTATTTTTGTAGACGTAATTTAAAATGTTATTTTGAATTGCATTTAATAGGTCACAGACATTTACCTAGAATCGTTGGACACTGAATGTGAAGAGAGCTCTTTAGAACAATTTTATTCTTAAAAATAATTAACTAGGTATAATCAAAGTGGTCCAAAAATATTAAGTTGTCTTTTCTTAACTTACAATACAATGGTACCGATTCCCTTGTTCACAAACTAAACTAAATTTAAGTTCAGTGCATCTTTTTCTTTGTATTTAATTAAGAAGAGGACAAAAGAAAATTTTTAGTTTAGTCCTGTCAAATTAATCAGCGCCTGCCAAGTTTAGACGTGATTAAAAACTTGCCTACTAAAATTACGTCAATTTACGTCAACCGCTGATTAATTTGACATGACTAAACTAAAATTTATCTTCTGTCCTTTCTTTAATAAAATAGAAAGAAAAAGATGCACTGAACTTAAATTTAGTTTAGTTTGTGAATAAGGGAATCGGCACCAATATTAACTATGAAATATTGACTCTTGTAAGAAATGATTTCGGAATCGAACCATTATTTATGCACGGTCGGATTCACACTTATAAGACTTTAATGTTGGTAAGTATTTCATTTTTAACACTTACGCATTTCGTTTGGAAATTCAAGTAACGGTTTGCAAGACTACCTCATTAAGACGAAGTAATAATTATTATAATGTGAAAATTATTCAAACTATGTCCGGTTTTCCGAAAAACTTGGCTAGACGTCTTGCATTTAATTGCTTGTTTAAAATATTAGGTATGTTGTGTTTTTTACTTAATTATGAAATGGTGATTTAATTTACATTAGATAAGGGAATTGCAGTGTAATTACCTACTGATGAACATGCGAAGATACATTTTAATTGCATAGGTAGCCTTTACGATGTCTGATTACTTTGTATAGAAGCTTAGGTAATACACGGACCCTGAGATGTAATAAAAACGCAACAGTCTTAGCACAGGACCTGGAATTTTATAGTCTTTGGCTTTGGCTTGGCCTGTGTGGAGGTCGAAAATTACTCCATGGGAACGTACTACCGGGATGTAAAATGTTATATGTTATAATCCAGGTTATAAACTATCTGTGCTGTGCGCACTAGTTCATCCAAATCCATTCCATTGTTTTTGCGTGGTTGAATAACCAACATCCAAACTTTCACATTTATTATCTTAATTAAATTAAGGATTCTTTATGGAATTTCGAAACCACGCGAAATGATCAAGTTTTTTTTTTTGGTGGGAAATCAGCAAATGATCTCTCCCGCTCCGGGCGAAGCGGGGAGGGCGTGTCAGACTTTTACTGAATAAAACCCACCCGTGTTCCTTCAGTTGCCCATGTGCCAGGGCCACGGTATCTCTTTCGAACAAATCTCGCGACCCTGGCAGGATGATCCAGTCACTTGGTGATCTTGGTGTAGCATCGAATTAATATATGGGTTCTCATCTCAGTTGAATATCACGGAAGATAGCTATTAGTGTCTGTCAGTCTCAACATCTAACCAGAATTTCGTAAAATGACCTTGATTTGTCGCGGACTTTTTTAACGTCAATATTCATACGTGCATAGATTAGTCATCTATACTTCGTCGAAACACGTTTGTAAAGCAAATAAGTTGGCTAACGTTTATCGCTTACTATTCACGGTCTCGTCCAACGGGTATTCCCATTAGACTATTTTGAACTACATCCTCACACATATTCTGGCTGAGACCTCATGCTGAACTGTAGTTTGTGGAAATTCCAGGCGATGATAAAAATGATGGCTTATGAAGTAAGTAGATAATTTATCGATTGCACAAATTATGCAAACATCAGATCCGATAACCGTAATCAACAAATTGTTAATACCAATTGCTATCATTCACGATAAATAATATTAGAGAAAGTTTTTCCATACCATAATAAGGACACAGGCACCAAACATATAAGGACACCCTTCTGTGGGACTATTTGTAGGCGCCAATTAACATTCAAAATGGCAGGAAAACCATCCGTTGTTGAGCGTTTGAACCTACCTATGTTTGTCATGCGTTGTTTAAAAATGTTAGAGCAAAAAACAGACGACAAATATTTGACGAAACATTACACTTGTAAAAGTCGTGAGAATTGACCTTCACCGATTTACACCTGTCGGTAGAATATTGACAGTTTTTTAGCTGATAGGCCTTGGAATAAATCGTGAGTTGGGCATAGCTTCTGAGTTCCGCACCCTTGGGTTTAAAAATTTTAGTAGCCAGAAAAGTTATATCATGGAAATCACTTTCATGTCCTAGTAAGTTTTAATTTTTGACAAGGCGGTACTGACCTACAGACCTGACTGACACTGACAGCGAGTTATGTCAAGTTATTGCAGAATGATACTATTAAACAAAAATTCGAAAGATCATAGGTTACCATGCCGAATCGTAGAGTTCTCCTACTAAATACCCTATAGCCCATGTCTGCTCGAAATCTGAGCATAAATTAGAAAAACTTCCTTCCCAGAACTAACTAAGTACCCAAGTACTGAAGTACCTATTGTTCTCTATCTACAGTCAAGTTCATCAGTTAACTGTCATGTTGAAGCCGTTAGTTAAACCATAGTAGGAATTACGGCTACGATAATGCACAGTCTCTTTTAATCGACTGAGGCGATCAACGGTAGAAATGGATGGCATGATAAAAAAAAAACGGATCTTAAAAATTGAAAAAAAAAAACTAACTGCTTTTAGTATTTTACGTAAACTCAGGGAACTCCAAAAATTAAAAAGTGTGCATAAAGTTTGTTAAGTACTATATACACTTACTTGCGCAAGTGCTCATTGATATTGCATACAAGTAGCGTGAGCTAGCAGTTCCTGACCTTCACCAATGACGGGGGGGGGGGGGGGGGGAAGTTTTGCAACGTGGGCCCATTGAGAACCGTTGTAAACAGTGATACTGTGACAATGGCTTAGCACTGACACACTGAATGACGTCACAGAAAATAATTAGTGGCTACAACAAATAGCCCTTGGGTCAACTGAAGTTACTTACATACTTGTTGACATAATGATACCTCGTTGCAATTATGTTATGTAGATATCCATCTTGGATTGTAAATACAGATCTAGAAATGTTAAAGGTTTCTGGCACAACCTTAGCCACAAGTTTTAATTGTACTTTAAATAAATAATTTTGTATTATCCATGTGTTTATATTTTTTAACCGATAAAAAAACGAGAAGGTTCTCAAGTACGTAAATTTTAATACATGTCACGCATACTCTTTATTGAGTAGTCCGATATTAGTTATAAAAATTAATGGTTAAAATTTCGAAGTTTGTCTTATTTAAAATGGATAGTCAAAATTCGTTCTTCAGTATAAAATGACCCAAAAAAAAAACAATAAAATTACCGACGAAAAAAGAAAATAAGAACAAAAAACCCTTTAGTCCAAGTAAGTTCCTAAATTGATGTGAATTATTCAGTTTAATTTATTTTTAATCTGTCTAAGACTTCCTGAACAACATTTGCATGAGTCAGTGACCATTTAGCGTTGTATTACGTAGATTAATCACCGAACCGGGCGGAACAAAATTAGGACAGAGAAAGAGATTGCACATTTGCACATGCAATATACTACAATGTAGCTCGGTAGCTTCTAATATAAATGTAACAGACTTCCTGCATTACAAACAGCTGCAATCATGACAAAGAAATTATAACTAACGGCAAATGACTGTTACGTTCTCGATTATTGTCGCAGTTTACCGCGTTTAAGACCTGTCAGTGTCAATATTCCACAACCATAGTGACTCTGACATCTCTAGAACGCGGTTTAAATGTACAGATCGCATTCAGTTTCATTGAAGAAATTCGCCTTTGATTACACAGAATATTAAGAGTGAACAGATATAGTCTTGAAAAAGCGTTAAGGAAGAGTTACAAAACGCCACCTTCCCAAGATAAGTGACCACTCTAATTGCGTAACACACCATTAATCAGAATCTAAATTATTTTGAAAGATGTTGCTTATCCATTACCTAATACGTCAAAAAAAAAAATGTCTGCTGAACAACGTAAATAACGCAATGAATGTCGTTGAACTATCAAACGAAAGCTATTCCTACTGTTGGTGTGTTACGCGATTATCCCGCAGATGAAACTTTTCGAAGAATTTGTATTAAAATACACACAAATGCCACATGACCAACTGTGTTTACACACAATTACTGTGCAACATTTCAAATGACAGATTTGACTGGTTGTCAAATGGTCATCGATGCAGAAACGATTAATTTATGCAACGTGATTGACGTTACAATCACGCTGACTCACTATTTGTATACCTACATTACCTACATGAGTTAATCTCGTCTTATTCCTATTCTGCCTGTGTTCTTTGTCGTGTCAACCTTATTGAGTCCAATATGGTCTAATCAGCCAACAGAATCTCTTCCTGTCCGATGAGAGCAAAGTCAGTTTCAATGGGTTTAATTCAGCCTTACGAAATATATATTTTTCTAAATTTAATGGATGGATCTATTCGTAAATATTTGTGGTATCGTCAAAATATTTCCTCCATTAACTGGATCTTAGATATTCTAGGTACAGAACAATGTTTTTTTTTTCAATCCTAGTTTGACCCATTGGCTTTTAGGATACGCCAGCAAAATAAAATTTAATTTACAGATGTTAATTGGTTTTATTGACGAATTTGTCGATTTCTCGATACCGGAAGAGCCAGTTTCAGTAAAAGGATATCAGTGAAAGCAGTCATCGGTAAATTAAATTATAGTAGGTAATCAATTAGTTTTCAAGCTCAATCTGACACGTTACGTTAAGGAACTGATATAAACCTAGATTGCATTTGTGGTCGACGGAAATAATTTAGTTATTTATATAACTGAGAATGAGCTAATCTCAGACTAGACATAATGATCTGAATGCAGACTGAAGTTATGCAGTACTACCTTCTATTTATCAAACTTACGTCATATTGACTGCAAGCTGTGTACCCATTGGGCGGAACACCGCCGTGTCCTCGTGGAGGCGATCGGCGGCGGCGACCTCTCGCGTCCGGCCCTGGTGCGAGCCATGGTACGGAGCGAGAGGGCATGGAAAGCCGTCACCTCCTTCTGCGAAGCAGTAATGCTCGCGAAGGAAGAGGCGGGGCGCGTGAGGGAGTGGCAGTCTCTGCGCCCTTACGTCCCTAGCCGCCGCAGGAGGAGAGCTTGCGGGCGGTGAGCAGTGGGTAGGTAGCTCGCCGCCCGGTAAGGACCAGCAGCAATACTGAAGGGGTCTGCTAGGACTGATGCCTGCCAGGGTCGCGAGATTCCTTCGAAAGAGTTACCGTGGCCTTGGCATATGGGCAACTGAAGGAACACGGGTGGGTTTTAGTCAGTAAAAGTTTGCCGGTCCGCCCAGAGCGGGAGAAGTCATTCGATGATTTCCCATCCAAAAAAAAAAAAAAACTAAAACCTGTGTACGTATTGTGCAATATGATGAGACACTTATCGACTTATGCTTGGCGTATGTCAATCATTCGTTGTGATAAATGGAATCACCATTTCTAAGTTAAAAACAACGTAACTTTAATTATTATAAAATATGTGCTAAGATATTGCAGCAAATAAGTTTTTTTTATTAAAAAAATGTGTTATATAGATAGTATTTAGTGGGTATACCCAATAGCGACGTGTCTTTTTTTCTTGTTTAGCGCCAATAAAAGTGCAGAAGCAATCAATTCGTCGTCGTCAATATTAAACGTGCTGTCATGAAAGCGCCACTCTACCAACTGGGGCAGTGTAAATTCCTAATACAAAAAATCGGACATTTGCGCTAGTTTTACGGAATTCCGAATCATGAAACCTGACCGAAATCGTACGTACCTACGTATGCGGGCAGTTTAATACTGCGCTGACCGCCATATAGCATCTGAGTTTTACCGACAAATGACGTCACAGAAACGTCATGGATGAAAGTAAGTTAGTGTGCTTTCCTAGAGATTGTTTTTTATCAGAGTAAAGTAAAACCCTGCTGCCATCATTTTCATGGCAGCCGTCACTGCGGCCGTTATGGGGCGCCCACGGCTTTTCTAGAAAACTTAAGGTGAAAGGTCCATGGCCGGCCATGTCGACACTGTGATTGGAAATATTGGAAATTTAGGGTCAAATTAAAGCTGGCAATACTTTACCCACATTGAATGATTATTTCATAGAAATAAATGAACTAAACAGGGTTGTGGTACCGTGTGGCGTCGGACGAAAAGAATAGCACCACCCCACTTCTTCCCGTGGGTGTTGTAAGAGGCGACTATACTAGAGAATGGGCAGCAGCGTTCTCTATGCATTGCAGACTATCATACTGCGATCGCCAACCCACCTGCCAAGCGTGGCGATTATGGCGCCCCCCCCCCCCCCTTTGGGGAGGCCTATGTCCAGCAGTGGACGTCTTTCGGCTGAAATGATGAAACAGGGTTGTATTGATGACTTTTGTCGCGTTGCGCCTGTATGTGGGAACTTTAATTGGTTACATTTTTGAGTTGGAATTTTGATTTGCAAGTCAATTAAAGTTATAATTTGTGCTAATATATAATCATGTTATTCCGCTAAAATAGTTAGCACTACATAAATGTAACTTAATTGTGAGAATTTGTGTTCTCTTTTTGAATAGTATTTAAAAATAGATTTACAATAAGTACTCCTAACGCGTCTACATTCAACTCTCTTCCTGAATAGGTTATAATTTGAAAATGCTGACTTCCATTTTCAAAATGTGACATCACCTAGATCGCTTTTTAATGCGTCCAAAGACAATCGGGTATGGTTACATGATTTACCTGTGCAATGCAGTTCCAGTAAGTAATTACCGGGCTTGTGCCTTCTTCAGTTTATGCAATGATGTAAGACCAGTAATAATCGACGGTTGCTGCTCGTCATTGTTAAGTACGTAATGGTAGAACTCGCGTGATTTGTTCAAGGATGTTTTAGAAAATATTTTGCATATAAAATGCCTTAAAAGTTAAACAGCCCTGGCCCTATGCAGATATGCAGTTCGTGAAGCTATGCATTTTGGTATTGGCTAAAATCAAATACATATTTTATGAGATGTAAATAAACAAATTATAATAAATAAGAATTCATATATTATTACTTATTAACTGTGGTTCCGTGTGATACCGGACTTAAACAATAGTACAATTCTATTTCTTCCCGTGGGTATGAAGGGACTTACTAGAGAATGGGCAGTAGATTTTCTATGCTTACTGCGGTCGCTAACCCGCCTGCTTAGCGTGGCGATTACGGCAAACTCCCCCAAATTGAGGGTGGCCTAAGTCCATCAGTGGACGTCTTTCGGCTGAAATGATGATGACTCATTTATCACTCTAAGTGAGAGTTGGAGTAGACCAAAGAAATGATGGACTGACTGTGTGAAAGATGATTTGGCTAGAAAGGAGGGAGTATAACTACCGAGATGACGACTAATAGAGAAATCTTTACTGCTGATGAGGGTTTTCTGAAATGGTCCGGGTACCTGTCAAAAGTTTCAAAACGCCTATATTTTCCTTACTCGTGCGTGACGGAATGAAAATGATTAGATGAATTGTCGATATGGAGGACCTCTCGTCAAATTGGCGCCAACTGGTGGCCTGAATTTTTTTGAACACCCTTTTTTTCTTTTTGTGGGTGGTCATTACTTTGAATTGATTATACCTAGTTTGGTGATATGACACAATTAGCATATAATTTAGAGTATAGCCAGAATCTTAGGTCAAATACATGTAACTCGATACACCCCACCCGCATTTGCCTGTTTAGGGTAGCGACTAAGGACTGAGCAAGACCAACCACTCAATGTCTTGATTCTTTTGATTATTTTGTTATTATTATTCAAGCATGCTTGAAGCGGAGAACCACTCGATAATGGTACTCGAAAAACTCTTAAAAAGACGCAATTATGCTGAGTAAAGCGCTTTCAATGAGACGGTACATGCTATCCACTATTTTTATTGTGAATCGTTGTCATTAGATAATCCATAAACGATGGTGCTTCGATGGAGTAGAAAGTTATGAAAGCGGCAGAGATAGCGCACTCTCATGCAGATATTGCGTATCTCTATAGATTACGTTGAAGCTAGCATATAGCCATAACTTGGCGAATAGTTATTCCAAATTCAATAGCAATTCCAATTTTGACAACATAAAACTATGTAACCATAGATATAAGAAAGAAGTATGTAACTGTCACACATAGATAAATAGATCTTAAGGCATAGACAAAGTTGGGCACGCCACAATTGCGGCGGTAAGTCCCCTCTTTGAGGAGTGGATAGAGAGGCACCACGGCGTCCTCACCTTCCGGATGACGCAGGACCTCACCGGGCATGGGTGCTTTGGTGTGTTCCTGTTCAGGATAAAGCGGGAGGAAATGTCCGGGTGTTTCCATTGCGAGGATCGTCTGGAGGACACGGTGGAGGTGTGCCCTGCCTGGGTGGAGCACCGCCGTGTCCTCGTGGAGGCGATTGGCGGCGGCGACCTCTTACAGAGAGGACATGGGAGTCGTCACCTCCTTCTGCGAAGCAGTAATGCTCGCGAAGGAGGAGGTGGGGCGCGAGAGTGGCAGTCTTTGCGCCCTCACGTCCCTAGCCACCGCAGGAGGAGACGCCCGGGCGTCGGGAGTCGATAGCGGACTCCCGGTCAACGTAGGCGCGAGCTATTGGGCGGCGAGCAATGGGTACCCCGCCGCCCAGTAAGGACCAGGCTCGGGTCGACGGCGCGTAGTGTTCCACGCTCGCCTCAAAGAAGAGATGTCAGCAATATTGAAGGGGTCTGCTAGGACCGATGCCTGCCAGGGTCACGAGATTCGTTCGAAAGAGTTACCGTGGCCCTAGCATTATGGGCAACTGAAGGAACACGGGTGGGTTTTAGTCAGTAAAATTTTGACACGCCCTTCCGCTCCGCCCAGAGCGGGAGAAGTCATTTGATGATTTCCCATCCAAAAAAAAAAGGCATAGACAAAGTGGCGTCCTATGAGCGACAAGCGACCTATGTAAGTAATTTAAGGAGGATGCGCTCAGGAAGCCCGCGAAATTGAATTGAATGACTATTTCATATGAAATAGCCATTAAAATAATGAGAGCGGAAGATAAAACTTATTTTATTATTTTTATTAACTTTTGCATTACAATAAATGCAACTTTACTACTCGTAAAAAGTGCGTTTAATGTACTGCAATCAGATTCTACGATATTACATTATTATGACACTCTTCTTAAATACGCTTAATAAAGAATTCGTTTTATTGTAGACTCCAGACAGACGTTGTTGCACTAAAGAAATATAAAGTACTTCTTATTAGTGTTCATATTGTTATAAATTACTTCAAATATTCAAACTTAGGTAAGTACCTCTACCTGACTATGTAGAGACGGGGCCGGACTTTCTAGAGCCATATTACAATGTCTTTATCTTCATTTTAACAGTTGCAATTAGACCAATTAGGTAAGCAACATCGTGAGTATTTTGTTTTAATTTTCGGATATACATAAGTACATAAAAAGTAATAAAAAAACCCGACTGCGTGAAAACTGGACTTAAAGTTCACGTTTTACGCAGTTGGGTTTTAAAATTTTTATGATGACTTTTAATTTATAAGATGGAAACGATGGTTATTGGCTACTTGGCTACTTTATATGATAAGAAATTTCGTGCAGTTAGAAGCATTATAGATTTATAGCTCTTTATTGTTAAAAAGAAGATGCCTCCGACTGCGTGAACTTGTTTTGATGAGATCAATGAGATCGTTACTTTAAATCGTTTTAGTTCCTAAATGGTCATTCTAAACGACCAAAGATAATAGAAACCCAAAGGCGATTTTCAATTACCTATTCAGTGATACCCCCCACTTGACACAGTTCGTCGACTTTCATTTGTCATATCACATTATGGCGCCTGGTTGTCGCCATTGTAAATTCTGATGACTGTCATGTCTTTAATGACAACTGCGAGATTAAGGCAAATCGATTGACGTAAGATTTAATTTAAAAAAATGTAAACACTGTTTTACATCAAAATGTAAATTGAAACAAAACTATCCGTTTCAAGTAGGTACGTATTACAAATAACCAAGAATTTGTTTTACTTACCTTACTGTACAGGATGGCACAGACAACGACGCGCAACGGGGCGCAACCTATGGATTCAGCACATAATTCTGAACCCCGGAGAGGTTGTTCATAATTTTTGTCGGTTATAAGAAAAAACCGGCCAAGTGCGAGTCGGACTCGCGCACCGAGGGTTCCGTACAAACCTGCAGGTCATCATCATCATCATTCGTCATCATCGTTTATGAAATTAAATGTTTTTTTTTTAATTTTTATATTTGAGTTGACTGAATGAAAGGTAAATTGTGGTTTACGATTTATGACGTATTAAAAAAAAACTACTTACTAGATCTCGTTCAAACCAATTTTCGTTGGTAGTTTTCATGGTAATGTACATCATATATTTTTTTTAGTTTTATCATTCCCTTATTTTAGAAGTTACGGGGGGGGGGGGACACACATTTTACCACTTTGGAAGTGTCTCTCGCGCAAACTATTCAGTTTAGAAAAAAATGATATTAGAAACCTCAATTTCATTTTTAAAGACCTATCCATAGATACCCCACACGTAAGGGTTTGATTAAAATTTTTTTTTGTGTTTCAGTTCTATGTATGGGGAACCCCAAATATTATTGTTTAAAAAAAAAATGATATTAGAAACCTCAATATCATTTTTGAAGACCTATCCATAGATACCCCACACGTATGGGTTTGATGAAAAAAAAAATTTTGAGTTTCAATTCTATGTATGGGGAACCCCAAATATTATTGCTTTTTTTCTATTTTTGTGTGAAAATCTTAATGCGGTTCACTGAATACATCCACTTACCAAGTTTCAATAGCACAGCTCTTATAGTTTCGGAGAAAAGTGGCTGTGACATACTCGGACAGACAGACAGACAGACAGACAGACAGACATGGCGAATCTATAAGGGTTCCGTTTTTTGCCATTTGGCAACGGAACCCTAAAAAGAACTGTGTCATGAGATTTTATATCAAACAGCAGATTTTTTTTTAAATCCACGATCTTTACTACGCTGCAATCATTTATGCTGAATTCATGGTTACGCGTAGCGTCATAACGCGTCGTGAATATGATATCTATTAAAAAAACGATATTGAAAAAGATACAGGCTGGTTCGGGAAACATCGTTCAAAGAAAATTTTTGAGGGCTTTATAAGCCTCTACTCTTTTAGAAACGCGATAAAGACAGAGAAAAATGTCTGCCTCAAGTGATAATTTCCCAAAATATATTAAAAAACTGTGTAGCTTCTAAACTACTATTAATCGGGATTTTTTGGGGATGCCTTAAGAGAGAACCTTTTGAATTTTGTCTTTTTTTTCATATTTCCTATACAGGGTAGCAGGGACATCGACCTAACAATTCATAGCACCTAGTTACCTACATAGGTAACTAGGTATTTTCCCTATTATGTCTAACATTAGGTATGCCGTTTAGTTATGATGGATGATGACCACAAATTATGTTAAAACCAAAGTCTATTAAATTACCTACTCTACCTAAAACATATTTTGAAAGTTTTAAGAGGATCGCCCTTCAAAGTACGCACACCTAATTTACCTACAATTACAGTGTCGCCATCAATAAAAACGTAAATAGGTACGTAACTATTATTAGAAAAAAATAAAATACATTTCATAACCGCAAACAGAAGTGAAGGTAAAAAAAATAAGCTAAGTGTCGATGTCGCCGTGATCGGTAGTTGTCTGTTGACATAACGATCACTGCTACACAATCGCAATGCGCTTGCGTTTGCGCAGATTATGACTCAATCACTGCATGATACGAAAATTGACGTTTATTTCTGTACCTAGATAGCGCACGACTGTAGAGATGTGCTTCATCTATGGTCCATATTTTTTACTAGTATTTTGATGTTTGTAACCATAGAGCACAAATAATAGATTAATATTGTTTAATTTTACAAATCAGACCTATGATTGTCGTTACCCATTCAGTGTCCTTAAAAGGGATAGTCCGCTCTAGCAGCAATCATTTTCTATATCATTATCTTTAAATACCAAGATCCCTCCGTGCCTCAGAAAGAACGTAAAGCTGTTGGTCCCGGTTGTTATTCGTGGATATTTTGACTGTCGGTAAGGGTTGTTAGAAGCCCAAAAGTATAAAAACCAGTCTGAATAAAAAGTTTCAAGTTACTTAGTAACTGGGTTATGGAGAACAGCAGTCACTCCATGTCAAAACTGGTATTCACTTACATCCGGTAGCACTGGAAGCCGAACCAAAATAGTTGGGAGAAAGCTAGGCAGATTAATTTCTGGGACACACACAGGGACTCATCTCTTCGAGAGGGAATGGCCCGTAATCTACGCGGGCCCAGTGCGGGTTGTTATGATGTCACATGTCTTCGTTTTTCTTTTTGTTGGTTCGAGGACTTGCCGGTTTTTTCACGATGTTTTCCTTCACCGTTTTGAGAGCAGTGGTGATTAAATTATTTACTAAAGGTAAAGCGAATGATGTAGGCTTTAAGTAATTACTTTTAGGTACTTAGATAGGAACTGTGTCGCTCTCTGGACATAAGACATTGGTGCTTGGTGAAAGAGAAAAATCTGTGCGATTGCTGAAAATAAACTGCCCTAATAGAACTCCTATACAACATGTCCTGGAATTAACGTACACCACCAAACACCCCAGATAGAATACTATGTTATAATTATATAACACACCTACACTGAATTTTTAATATAATGTAAAAAAATAATCAGTCACATTACGAGTAGAAAATACGCACGCGATCACATTCGTAGTCGTACATGGGTCTAGCATAGTAGGTGCTTCATCCATTTTGTTTTGGTTCGACTGTACATTAGAAGTGTGAGTGTAAATTACGTAGGTATAAATTATACAAAATTACAAATATTGAAAATGACAGATATCGATTCAGTAAACGATTCAAACTACTTTCATAATTTGCATTAATTCAGTTGCATATTGCATATTTCATAATTATGATCATAACGATATTTTTTGCATCCTTGGTGTGCAATTTTATCGATTTTACCTACTTATCGTTAGTATTTTATTACTTGTCTATGGATATCGCGTGTGCAGTTATGTTGACAACCTCTGTTTGCCAGTTAGTGCGAAATGCAAACATTTTGTAATAGTCACTTGCACTTGCATCACGTCATCTGTCTGTAACTACCGGAGCCGTGTAACAAGTTGAGAAAACGTACTTAGAGTTATACTTAAAATGTGCTTAAAAACTTTTGGAATTATTTTTATTGAAAATTACCTATTGCTCAAGTGAAGAGCGCCAAGTAATTCAATGGGTTATTCAGTGTTCCATTCTAAGAATGTATTTATTAGCTGAGTTAGTTAGCATACGTATACTAATTGAGTAATTGCACTTAAGTTTTATGACCATAAAACGTAAAAATAACTGTTTATAAGTTTGAATGACGATAACAGTTATATGTCTTTCAATTCGTATTTAATTAGCAAATATTTTCAATAGACGACCGCATTACAAATTAAAGTACCTACCAAGTAGATAGATTCAGACATTCAGCCTAATCGAATTCGTCTGTATACCTATTATGTTTTTTTTTAGAAAACACTTTCGAAATTCAATTCAAGTCCATGCTGTGTATGTTTCGAAATTCTCGTTTTGAATGAAATAAGAAAATCGAATTGGCAGCTAGCCACTTGAATAACTAAATTGTATCGTGAATTTGCTATTTTTATTTTTACGATTGTCATTCTATGTCCTATCGACCTTGGTATTACGAATTTATAATTATAAATTGTTATTGTTTGAGGTCACTCACTTGATCAATACAGTGAATTTAAATTCGGACATGTGTAAACGGCCTTAGCATGGGCTGATTTCAAAATGAACAAAGAAAACAAACGACGGAAATTGCAGTTGGCCCTCAATTATAAAATTACTTTAATTTCGGAAGTCGGTGTCTTTGGATTTGTATTTTAGAATTTTGCTACAGACTTCTGAAATTAAAGTTACTTTGGAAGTCGGTTGTTTTTTTTTTGTTTGCTAAAACGTTTTTACTGTTCACTTTTTGTTTATGGTCTCTACCCCGCACTAATTCGTATAGGTACCACTAGTGGTCAGGTCAATAGCAGTGACAAGAAGTATTACAATACCATCACGATAAATAAAGTGGATTAAATACGTATTATCGAAGGTAACGCAAAAACTACCAAAGCCAAGTCAATAAAATGTATATGGGGCCATCTATGAAGTATCCTACCTATCACTAATTTTTTTTTTGAAATGGCTCCACAGATGGTGGAAAAACCGAAAAAAAATAAACAAAAAAACAAATATATATACAGTATAAGTATAAGATTAGTACTATTCAAATTACTTATAGACATTTAAAAAAATGAGAAAATTGCCACCCTGTGATGATCTTTTAAGTACTGTGACTACAAATCTTTACTTTTCATATTTTTTTGTGAGTGATGTAACCCTGAATAACCCTTCTGTAAACTACAGTCCAAAATTAAAACACAACTACCTCAGTTTTAAAGAAAACATCACTTTTTTGCTCCATCATGAACTAAAAATTATTACATCGCCCAACTTTAACTGACTGTACTGAAAAAAAAATGCTTAACTTAGATTTTTTTTTATTATTTTTCTGATGACCACCTGGCCTATCAACCGTTTTCGGCTTGACGTTAATTTTTGGGACACCCTGTATATGTATAAAGATTTTAACTTAGAACCTCCTCCTTTTTTGAAGTCGGTTTATAAAAGTAGCACCGTTAATAGAAGATAATTACATAATGGTTTTTCTGTTAAAAATGCAATAGCCCTTCGTCTGTAGCTAATGGTCAGCCGTCATAATAGCAATGGTTAGGTAAGGGCGTCGCGTAATTTTAGACGAGGCCTTGTGAAATAAAAGTACGTTACATTGGTTTCCCTCTTCATTGGATTCCGGACGTCCGAATGAAGAAACAAAACCCTTATAAGACACTTTAGTATCAAGAAAAGGAAAGATGTGCAGGTATCAGTGGTAGAACATCGATGCGAAAACTGCTGAAACCATGAATTCAGCACAAGATTCTTCTATTCGTTCTAGCGTAGAAATGTTTAAAAGGTTATTTAAAAAAAAGTGCTGATTCATTCAAAAGGGACAGAAGAACCTATACGCGGTCAGTACTTTTTTTTAATAACCGATAAAAAAATCATCGCGTTTCAGTATCATGTAGGGTAGCTGACTAGTTGTTGGACGCGACTAGTGAATGGACACTTTCCTTCCTTTCCTTTTCCTTTTACGGATTTTATAAGAACTACATGCGTTGTTTGAACCATTCAGCCAGCTTTGTTGATCGTACGTGTATCCAAATTCAGTCATAATATTTAAAATTACCAATAGATGGCGTTGGTGGCAGTTAAAATAAATTAATCTTGTGATCGGGACGCTGTGTCAAATTCTCGTCGAAAATAAAGAAATTTGTTAAGGACAAGACCGACCAAATCGTTAAAAAATCTTGTTTTTTGATTGTTTGGGACAACTTGGATTAAATATGTGGTAAGTTATGTTGTTTTACACGTTATTTCAGAACGTAATCTTAATGTTTTGTAATTTGAGGTTATATTATCGCATGTCCAAGGACTGTAACTTAATAAGTTTCTTTATTTAGTTGTTGGACATCTTGTCCAATTACTAGTCTTTGAAGAAATAATATTTGTTTAATTTTATGCTTTCTTCGTGTGTGTATAAGGTATAATATAATCTAAAAAAAAAAACACTCTTCCCCTTGCTTACTTTACAGTCTTTGGAGACTGTCCAATGACTATCATTTATGTTCATATTCAGTCCTTGGACGCTACTGTCCAATGACTGTCTAATGCATGTCCCATGTTTGATTGCAGAAATAGATAGAAAAGACAAGATGCCCAAAATTAAAAACACAGAAGCTTACAGTTCTGAGAGCTTACAAAAAGCTTTGCATGAAGTTCAAAATGGTGGAAAAATTCGTGAAATTGCGCGGAAGTACGGAATTCCGAAATCTACTCTTCATTTTAAAATAAAACATCCCGAACATAAGTCTACCTTTGGGCCATCACCTTACTTAAATAACCAAGAAGAAACTCGTATCGAAAACTGGATTATAGAGCTATCCAAAAAAGGATTTCCTCTTAAGAAAGAAGATCTTCAATCCAGTGTACAAAGATTTTTGGTGGATCATCCAAGGCCAAATCCATTTAAAGATAATTATCCAGGAGAAGGTTGGGTAAGAGGATTCTTAAAACGACATCCCGGTATTGGCAAAAGGACAAGCGAGGGTGTAACATTCTCGAGTGCCTGCTGCTGTAAACGATAGGTCGCGTTGTTTGTGATATGTGTTCATTAATTTTTCATGTCAAATGTGTACCACCCAAACACAAAAAGCATGTGCCCGAACACATAGTATGTTTGTCATACATGTTATAAAGAGGAAAATGATGAAGATGAAGAAAATAACAGTTATAAAGAAAATAACAGTGATGCTGAATCGACCATGTCTGTTGAAGAAAACAGCGAAGAGGCACATCAACTGTATAAAATGTTATTAGATTCTAAGAAAACTTATTAATTGTTACAATTACCTACCTAATGGCTGTGCTCATAGTTCCTACATACATATTATTTTATAATAATACACTTTGTATTTATGTCTTGAGTTCTGTTTATTATTTTTAAAGTTCCCTAGTAAAAAAATCCTAATTTAGATTTGTTTTTAGTTAATAAAACAGCATTTTAACATCATTCAGCGCCATCGTACATTCTGTCCAATGACTGTCAAATAAATGTCCAGTCACTGCAAATGCTGTCCAATAACTATGCATTTTGCCACTTTAAAATAATTATTATTTTAAATATATTGTACGTTACAATATTGTATTATAACAACGTAAAATTGAGAGACCCACTTTTCAACTATTGATATATATTTATGGGATGTCCCGCATTTTAGTACTAATAAAGTAAAAAAAAAGAAAAAGTCAAGATTCGCTTAACTGTCCAACGACTAGTCAGGTACCCTACTTGCTAAATCCATGGTTGTCCATAGATGTCCCTACCACCTGTATGTAAAGATCGAAATCGAATCGATCGAATGGAATCGAAAGGTGATTATAACAACTTACCAAATTGCATTCCGGTTTCACAGTCTAGACTATGATGTTTACAGAACAGCTTAGAATGCACTCCTTTCTATTTTTTATAAATAGAATGCCTTATGCAAGTGCATGCATATTTAATTAAAAATAGTCTGACTCGGATAATTTATTACCTACTAAAAGAGACTTTTTAAAAGTGGAACATACAAGATCAATGCACTCTAATATATGGTTGGCGTTGCATTGATTGCAGGAAATGTTTTATTAAGTATAACCTTTACTGTGGCCGATATCAATTTATATTACATTGTATGATATAATGCAACATCACGACTGTATTATGTACACTATAGAGGTAGGCAAAGGAATAGTCTTATAGAAATATTTAAAAAAAAAACAGTGACCATTTGTGACCAGTGATAATTATACCAATTACGGAAGTAATACAACATCGATTCTGTATCAAAATTTCTCGTATTGAGAAATTCCTAATAATAAAAAAACTACCAGGCATATGGTTGGCAGCCTCTGCCAGCGATTTAGCCCGCATAGAGATCGAAAACTATCCCACGCCATGGGAACGTAGATACTACCGAGACAAAAAGTCCTATGTGGTAATTTTGTGTGCCCAATTTCATCCAAATCCGTTCAGCTTTTTTGCGACATAGGTACAAACTTTCACATTTTTAATGTTAGTAGGATAGTAGGAAATATTCTAGAACATTTTAAAAGAGTTAATGGTGCAGTTTCTTACCCGTTCTTCTCCATTCTCTTTTGTTAGGGGCGACTAGAATCGTATTGGACGTTCAAAAGTGCATGTTTACTTTACTTCGCTTCTAGGACATAATTAGGTAAATAAAGTGTCCGTCCTAAATGAAGATAATGAGCCGATACTTCAGTGGATAAGTGATGCCAATGTTTTAGGGAAGTGAAGAAAAATGTTCTCGTTGGGTCTAGTGGTCGAGAGCGCTAGCATGAGGTCCTGGGTTCGTATGAATCGATCCCAGGAACTTACATAAGGAATTTCTCCGAAGCATCCCGGAGGGCAGTGGTAGGTAGCCCGGTGGAAACGGCCGCGACTCACGAATGGTGGTACTTGGTAGATTCGAACTCTGATAGGCGGCTTACTTTTTGCAAAATTATTTCATCGCCACCGCTCTCAAATCGGCGAAGGAAAACAACGTGAGGAAACCTGCATTTTGATGTCGGCTTCTAGTCTAACCGGACGCTGCTGAATACTAGTATTTTACATGTAGTGACTGCCTATCTGACCTACACAAGCCAGTTGTTGGGTACACGATACCCTTTGGTACGACTGGTTGCCAGACTTTGACTTCTCTGACGACCCGTAATTACTGTCAAAGATCCGTGAATGACAGCTGGTACGTACTTTCCGTTGTACGCAGGGGTATGTTAAGATGGTCACCCATCCACGCGGTAAGCGTAGCTTAACCAGATCGATCGAACTGTGACGCCGATATAACTTAGCCACAAGCCACTCAGCAAATATGTGTGTGTATAAAAGTGATAATAACAGACAAGTTAGCAGAAACTTAACAAAGGCTTTGTTGTAATAATCGAGCACAATCTTCAAGTAGGTAGGTTCAAGTACTTTGCAAGCTGTTTTTGTGTACCATTGTTTTGCGTTCGTATGATCATTTCAATGGCACCCCAAAACTTGTTTGACTGGTCATCATTATTTATGTCATGTTCACGTTAAAAATGTCCAGTTTTTAGAATTTCTGAGATTTTATAATGTAGCTGCTTTGGCCCACGTTCCCACGGACGTAATAACCTTGTGGCGGATTTTTTTCGCGCAGTAGATATTCTACGCACTGTTTAGTCAGCTTAGTGCCCAGAGTTGAAAATCGAACAGTGTGTTCTGTCGACGCGCTGAGACTCACTCGCGCTGCACTCTGTTGGATTATCAATGCTCGGTTCCACACCGAGAGTTGATAATTCCTGCCAGGGTCGCGTCAGATTTGTTCGAAAGAGGTACCGTGGCTCTGGCATATAGGCAACTGAAGGAACACGGGTGGGTTTTAGTCAGTAAAAGTCTGACACGCCCTTCCGCTCCACTCAGAGCGGGAGACGTCATTTGATGATTTCCAATCCAAAAAAAAAATTGATAATCCAGTGAGCGGAAAAATCCCGCCTCGGTTTTACGTCCGTTTGTAACGTAGAGTTAAAATAATGTTGCCTTGCATTGCTTAGCTTTAATTATAACGCATTCAACATTACTTTGCAGTTTAATTCAGTAGCCTTTGATACCTACCTGAATAATTAATGATAAGGCTAGGTAAATTATACCTCTTCATGTTTACCTGCAAAATGACGACGTATGTAAACACAGCTTAGGTAGGTAGGTATTAGATTAATTGAATAGCAATATTTACCTAATTTTCTTGTTCTAGACATTTCCTAGGGCCCTGGACCTTTAGAAGGCGTACGATGAAACGAAGCCAACTCGCAGATTTTTATTTAGGGCATGACATCTCGCAGGTCAACCTATGAGGTCGGCTGCATAACCGGACTTGCCTATAGCTACCTTAATAAATTAAGACCTCCAGCCAGGGCAAAATAACGTAAAACTAGAGCGACTACACACTAAGGGCATCCGCTGTGTGATAAGAACCTTGGCTTAGGGCGTCACTAGAAGAGGGCAGCGCGGGATGTGCTGGATCGGAATGATCCAACTCGCAGAGGCCCGTTGGGCGTTTTAAGGCACCAACGAACGATTATCCCAGTTCAGACTACGCACAAGTGCACCCAAGGATAGCCCATGGTTGGTGTAGGACTATTTCGGGGTATGGAATCAAAGATATCGGTCTATGGATTTCGGTAGCTTAAGTGGACCGTTTATCTAGGACCATAGAAAGACTAATACACAGATAAAATAAACGGCCAGGGGGTGTTGGCAGCGGCCAGAGCGGGAGACGTCGTTTGATGATTTCCCACCCAGAAAAAAAAAGGGGCGTGGTGGCACTCAATAATGGGCCCCCGAAAACCTTACCTAGCACATGCACATGGTGTAGTAGCAACCATTATCTTGTTCTTATTGTCGAGGAAGTGCCAGGGCAGCCCCGGAATTCAAATTTATTAACGTTTTTAGTAATTTGCAGTCTGTGACATAGTGTGTGTGTACTGTATGTTGATTTAAATCGACAACGGCCACAACGGGTGCTTGATACCATTTTGATGTGAATATTTATCGACAGATACTGATAAAAGTAGAGTCATTATAAAAATACCTTAAACATTACTCCACGCTTTTTTACATGCTGACGCTCTTTTACTGATTTCATTTATTAATCACTCTATCCTTATTTTGAATTTTTTTGTACTTAATTATTTTCTATATGTAGTTAGAAGAAAATCAATGGGTAGATAAAAATGCATACATTACACAATGAGTACAGAAAGTTAAATTGGGGTAATACCTACACGGAAAAAACTATAAGGAAATAACTTTGGACCTATCTCATTATCGCCGATTACATACCTACCTAGGTAAGTAGGTACCTACGTAACGAGGTATTTAGGTACCTACTTTTTTAATTAAACACTCTTTCCATAACAGTTTTATCTCCAAATCGATTTTTGATAAAAGGATTTTTGTGAATATACGTACATAGGTTAGATACTTATGTACGTATATTCACAAAAATCCTTTTATAACGTTTAAAATACATTTGTATATTCGTTGTGTTTCGTTGCGTTATACTAAGTGCAGTTGTTATCTGCGGGTTCTGCAGCCGATCTGTATTGCAAAAGATCAATGAACCGATGGAAGCTGCGCTCGCGCTAACATCCTTACAAAGACCTTTTAGAAACTAGTTTACTAACATGATTGTAGTAGGTAGGTACGAGTGCGAGAGGTTTGTGTTTTTGTGCTTACATGCATGTCTTAACACAAACCTTGAGCGTCATATAATTTGCAAAACGACTTTGTTTTATTTTACCTTAATTTAACAGCTGCATAATATTATTATTTATTATTTAAATTGAAATAAGACCTTGTTTTAGGTGGAAGTGGAAAATAGCCCGCGAAATTCAAATTTTTTCTTGTTTTTTTTTTTTTTGCTATTCACAGGTCAGTGTTCGGCTGTAAGTTGAATGAAATACGTTTCGCAACCGTAAAACGTATTTATTAACTGAATCATTTATCATTAAAACCATCATTATAGCTCTTAAGTTTATTTAATCCGATTGAATGATTTATTATAAAATAGTCATTCAATGGCAGTAAATGAACTTGGAGGTGAGAAGAAGGTGGTACTGTTTATAATGATTATTATTTTATAAAGCCATATTTGTTATGATGATTAATCCTAAGTTATTCAACAAACAACGCATAAACACAGAAGAAACGTTGAATTTGGCGGGCTACCTTATCGCTTTTAAGTAGTACCTAATATTTTTGCCAAAGTTGGAGAATAATTTTATGAATAGGTAAGCGGGAACAACAGTGCCGTAGGATAACTAGACCACTTTTTAACCTACTGATACCAATTCCAATGTTGCTGACAAAGAACTTGGAACACTTACAATAATAAAGCTGTAACCCACAGCACTGTATCGTGTTTTCAATAGCATTTAATCGCGTAAACAAATAAAATACATCACAGATTCTTTGATAAAACAATGGAGTTTTAATAAAACCTACCTTCATCAACGCGAAACGCTGATCATCATCAATTCCAACAACAGCATTGGAAGAAGGTGCCATTTTAACAAACTGATACGAGTTTACTATCGATAGTTTTCGATGTATTTATCGCGATTGATAAGGAATATAGAAGTGCGTGCAACACTCGCGAGCGCGCGCGAACTAGTGAGCGATAGACCGTACGGCGTACGGTATTCTTTGTTTGAGTGAGCGAGCGTGCGTTTCGAATCGCGGGTTTATCGAAATCGAACGCTCGTTTCGTGGTAGGGAGTCGTTTGAGCGTAGTAGAGGTGTGATACCGCTTAATATGATTTGTATATCAATACAAATAACTCAAATTGAAATGTTAAAGTTAACTAAATGCTTATAGAAGTTTATACGGTATGTGAAACAAAATGTTTCTACATTTTTGTACGTCTGTGTTTTTTTTAGCTAATCTCCGAAAGGGCTGGATCGATTTTGACGTGACTTTCACTGGCAGATAGCTGCTGATGTTATTAAAATAGGCTACTTTTTGTCCGTAGGATAATTTCTGACGTCTACGCGGACAGGAACTAGTGATTCATAAAAGATAAAAATGACTCCTCTAGAACTCAAAGCAAAATATAATAACTGGGTAGGCAGGTGTGTGTATAATATGATATTTTATACTATGGAAGTAGAGTTTGTAACTTTAGCAAGTGCCAACTTGTACTAAAAGCTGTCACCATAGAAAAGGTATAGTTTAAATAAAAAAACTTCTATTACCAAAATAATTTCTTCTCTTAGTATAAATATTAGCCTTATTTACAAAGTTTAATCCATTTTTTTTTACACAATTTCCTTTGAGATATACCTCAGAGCCTTCAAGGTTTGGTCAAGAAATACAATCTTTGATTTGATTTTTCAAAAGTATACAGTTCTGTAAAAAACATGGATGGAGTCAATACTCAGTATTAATGACAGTAATAAATGCTCCATCCCGTTCAGGTTCCGTATCATGTACCTCATCATCACTACCAGGGTCTACTGCATCAGAGTCATCACTATCTCTGTCTCTATATTTTCCAAAATTACTTCTATCTGCAGGCATTTCAGCCATCTTCACTCCAGCACGAGCTAATAACTTCTCGGCTGCATGATGTGCCTCTACTTCTTTCAAATGAGTGTTATATTCTTTTTGGAGTTTCAAAGATTCATCTATAGACAAAACTTTGGCAGCACCATAGACACTCGGAGGAGGTGTTGCAGCGGTCACCTCCCAATGTTTGTGCTTCTTTCTCAGTATCTCTTTCTCTGGCTTATGCGCATTAGATGTTGTAGTCTGATACGGTTTGAAGTTTCTCGTAGATTTAGACTTCGGTTTGACCTCTGTTTTGTCTACTATGTACTTCACATGAGATAACTCACCAATTTGTAACAAGTCATCAGTGGTTATAAGTGGTTTTTCAGGGGATAATACTTTTACTTGTTTCTCCATAGCTGTTGTTTGACTGAGGATGTGTAAAACATCTTCTGGGTCACTGTCATCATCAGAGTCAAGATACGAGTCATTTTTACCTTCCATCTTGCCGACCCATTCTACTTGTTGCACCACATTGTTGTCTACACCACTAAGCTTTAAGTTATCGAACATGCGACATGCCTGCTCTTCATTTTGCTTCGCCTTCAATTCATTCTCGATTTTATCATAAAGAGCTTGGATCTTCGCACCCTTATCAGGTAGCTTGGATATAAAGGATTTATTATTCAAGAGTTTCAGTTGCCTATCTCTTAATTCACAAAGTTCTGCAATGTTCTTTGATGACAAATCAGTGATCTTCCCATCTACTTCGGTTTTAGGCGGAGGTGGCAGTAAACCTGGGATCCTTTTATTTATTGCCTTCATAGTTCAAGAAAAATAAACACAGTTTGTCATAATGTGAGTATGTGTTATGTTTTTAAGTATATATTTTCGCAAAATGCACGTTTAATGTTTAGCTTATCTTGTTATTCTCCCGATGACATTATTTTGCGTTTGCGTCAATCAATCAAGTTCAAACGAGTTCACATGGCATCGACAATTCGCGATGCGTCAATTTTGTTTTTATAAACAATTTATCAATAGCTTTGATCCAGCGTCTTTTTAGTCAAACTGGCCAGGTACGTGTTGTATGTACCACGCCCTGTGATGGGGTCCGCTATTGGAATGAATATTTACGCATAACTACACATAACATGATATTATTTTCTTCTGTTGCATGAATAAGTTAGTTAATCCAAAGTTATTTCTGGAGTTGTAACCTAAAATATTATCACAAACGATTAACTTACTCACTAGGAAAAATCATAACCTTTCCAACAATACTCAACATGCCTATAAGCCATTTGATCCTCTCTGCGTACCCTGCAAAGGAAAGCGCAAAGTTATAGCAGTAGTACATATACAGGAAAAATTATTAACCAGTGCGCAAATTTTTTTTGGTTGTTCAGTATCAGAAGTAGAACACATTTCAATTATTTTTTGAGTGATTTTTGAAATTTTTGTCCGACCTTTATTCAGCAAATGTGGACACACTATTCATAATAAATATCAAAGATCGGGCGCGGTGGTTCATTCCAATTTTAAAAGCTTTTATTTAACTTGCAATGTATGTACGTATGTTTTTTCGGGTGGAATCTTGCTACTCAATTTTGAAGCAGATATCTTCAACCTATTGAGCTAAAATTTTGTAAACACGTTTAGTTTGGATAACAATACACGATAAGCTGTGTTACGTCATTCTAAATCTAATATGGCGGACCATCCAAGATGGCGGAATAGTTATTTTTAATGCATTTCTACAATATGGGTATCAAATGAAAGGGCTTGTTGAGAGTAATTCGAATATAATGTGACGTCATTCTAAATCCAATATGGTGGAACATCCAAAAGGCGGAATAGTTATTTTTTATGCACTTCTGCAATATGGGTATAATTAGAAAAATATTCTGACATCACTCTTAATCCAATATGGCGGACTTTTGAAGTTTTTTATGCTTTCCTATAGTATGGGTATTAAATTAAAGGGTTCGCTGAGAATAAAAATGCAGGTTAAAAAATGATGGTGATGATTAATGAACAGACTCAGAAACCTAGCCAGCGATAATTAAAAATCAACAAAAAATTAAAAACAAAAAACCTTTTTTAATAAAGCTTTTATTTAAATGAAGAAAATTTAAAATTAAATTTAAAATTTTAACTATTTTAATTTTAACTATTAACTTATAGCCTCATAGTCATAACATAACACACAATTTATATGATCATAAAAGCTCGTCGCAAGGTATGCGTAAGTACCTATAAGTATTTAATTAAACTTAAATTTTAAAAAATAAACTTAGCAGATTAAGTTGCTCAAATAGGTACTAGTTTATTTACACAAATAAATCGCGCGACAAGCAACAATTTTATGATCATATAAATTGTTTATAATGAGGCTATAAGTTGATAGTTAAAATTTTAAGGGAAAAAAATATTTTCCTCTTTTTAGAGCATTTAAATAAAAGCTTTTTAAAAAAAAAAGGTTTTTTTTGCTTTTTTATAATAAGCCTAAATGCAGAAGAAGCCTATGTATTGTCAATTTAAATTGTATTGTTTGTAATAAGTGCCTTAAATGATCAAAATGATTTATTTTCCGTATTTGATGAAAGTATGGAGGAAAAATTGGATTACTCTTCAAATAACTTGAGGTTACGGCGTAAATTTAAAAAAAAGCCTAGTTCAAACCTGAAAAAACTAGTGGTTACAGACCCACCTGAACAGATGTATTATAAGTACTTACGTGTGTTTGTTCGCCGCACGCGAGCTACCATAAAATCAGTTTCAAAGTAAACATCTTTCGTTAACGATACCTATTTTTTTTTTTTTTGTACTAAGATTTATCAAAATAAAAAATGTATGGTTATTATAACTCGTTTAAGTTTAATTTGTTTTTGCGCACTGGTTAAAAACTTCTCCTATATGTAACTCATAACTCCATAATTTAACTATTTACATTTTATTAATGCAAAACTAGCAAGCGGCTTCGCCCGCGTTAAAGTCGAAAATCATTCCATGTGTACTGGAATAAAAAAGAAATATCATATGTGTTTATCCAGGCTATTATCTATTTGTATGCGAAATTTAATATAAACCTTATCAGCCGTTTTCGCGTAATTGAGTAACAAACTTTCATATCCATACTATCTATACTAATATTATAAAGCTGAAGATTTTGTTTGTTTGATTGATTGAACGCGCTAATAGAGCTGGAGCTGGTAGAGGGGGAAACAAACTAGTAAATCTATAAAAATAACAACTTTGAAGTTTTATATTTAGCAAACGGATTCCAGAATCCTAAATAATCTTTATTTTTTTATTAGCCTACACTGTCCCACTGCATAGCAAAGGCCTCCCCCAAATCCCTCCAGGCATCCTTTTCCGCTGCGGCCGGCCCAAGAAGAGGTGGCGAGACGACCTAGATGCGTACTCCCTCTAATTCCCTGAGATACCACATTTGGTTCGCCGCACACCAGCGAACTTTAACCTTATTTGTATGATAGAATAAGGCTCTGAATCGTTTGAAACGATGCGAGCATAATGTAGGTAATTAGGGATAGAGAAGTTAAGGGTTGGATCGAGGTGGCCTGGCCCTGGAAAAATAATCATATAACAGTGGGAAACGGGAATTACTGAAATCTTCATTCGTTCATCAATTTGTTTTGTTTTGTCTATGACTATCAATCAATAATAGATAGAACGTCTAGTAACGTTCATTCACCCAGCTGTCAATTCAACGTTTCTGCTGTTCTATTCCGACTGAATTAAATCGCATTTCGATGCAAATACTGAGTTATTGATGGATTGATTGTGTTTTTCCGTAGAAATAATGTTTAATTTATGATATGATACTTTCGTGTAAATAATAAAATATTAGTTTTATATGTTGATTTCTGTGTTTTCGAGAACAATAGCCATGGAGGACGCTACGGTATGTAAAGTTTTTATTTTTATTATTAAGCTATCCTAAGCTAATTCTCGTTTATGCCGTACTCTCTTGACTTTTATACCTGTATAGTTATATATACAATATAACAAAGGGGCTGTAACGTGTATATAGGCGTTGTTACAATCGATCAATACTTGACCTCTTTTTCAGGTCCCTCTGCACTTGGAGCCTTTTCAGCACGGAGAAGTGTCCGACAAGAGGATCTGGATCGGGAATCTTGACACCAGAGTTAATGAGTATGGTTATTTTATCTTATAAACCTTATATTCCTTTAAATAGCTATCAATGCCTTCTTTTTGACTGTGCACTTTTATGTTTTCAAAATTATAAACTACATGGAGCTGTTTTACAATAATGTTAATTTATAAGTCTGTGTACACGACACAAAACTTAGGAGCAGACACTAATCATAACTTAACTTTAAGCAATGTTTATAGATATGGGTAAAAATATGTATAAATTATTATTACATTCTTTATACCTATGATAAAACTTTTATGAAAAATCGCTTCCTACCGAAGTTAAAAGTTGAATGTCTGAAATAACTTTATGAACATTCTTACTAACAAATTTTCCTTTTCTCATTACCGGTATCAACTACTGAAAATGGTCCGTGTGTATGGAAACATCGAGAAGTTTGACATGCTGTTTCATCGAAGTGGTCCCAATGTGGGACAGCCACGTGGCTTTGCCTTTGTTACGTACAAGCTGAGGCAGGATGCCATCAAAGCCATGAACTCTCTGAACGGCCAGGTGCTTGGAATAAAAAGGATAAGTGTAAAATTCGCAAAGAACACTGTGAGTTGACCATGAATCATACTTTTTTTAAATAATCATTGCCTTATTCTGAATAACATACTTTTTGAGAAAAAAAATTAACACAGAGGAATATGGATTACTCCTTTACATAGAGAGGTGGCCTATGTCCCAGCGGTGGGAACGTTATGCATGTTTTGGTTCTAGGACATACAGGTGGGAATGTAATAAGCGGATTACATAAAACCAACCATGCATCCATCATATTTATTTGTTAATTTTTCTAGAAAAGGAAAAACTTCTCTCCAATCAAAATTAATGCACTGGTAGAATGTTCCAAAGATGATCGCTTTGATTAGGACGTGGCTTAAGACAAATTGAAATCTATTTTATCATTTACTATCTTTCTGCTTACAGGATGAACAAGAAAAACCTAAACCAGAGCTAGGCATAGCTGTACTAGCTGGAGCAAAACCAGAACTGAAGCTCAGTAAAAAGACTGCCATCCAGTCGATTGAAGCTAAACTGAAAATGATGGAAAATATGAAGGCGGGAGATGACTTTGTGATCAACAAATTAGCTGCGAATGAGACTCCAGTCATTTCGCAGTATCAAACAAAGCAATATCAACCTCAGAACAAGTCTGTTACGTCTTTCAGAAGACGGCATCCTTACCATAAGAAAAGATAGAATGGTATTAGTGGAAGCTCCAAGGTAGCCCATGCAATTCAAATTTTCTTAGGTTTTTGCAATTTGCAGGTTTGGCTATTTTATGAAAAAGTAATTCACTTGAATTAAATGAACTTGTATGTTGTAAATTAAATAACGTTGAATAGATGATTTGACTTATTATAATTAAATAAAGCCATATTTATTTCGTACGCAAAATACGCGCTCAGACGTGGTGTTGCGGACACCAGCCCGGCCTACCTATAAACACTTTTAGTGCCCAGCACCCGGCTCCTGGGTAGAACGATAATTCGTTGGCATGCCCACAAGTCGTCTCTGAGTCCTACGTGTAAGTAGTTACAAGTGTCTTGCGACTATGCCCAGCACCCGCCTACCGGGTGCAAATAACAAAAAGGTAGGTGTGAATAGTGTGTACTTTTGAATAAGTCTTTTTTCAACTGGGCACTAAAAGTGTTAAGTCATATTTGTTACGGTTGCTAATAAATTTTGTTGAACATACAGTTTGACACTGACCTGCCAATTGCAATAAAAGTAAGACCACCTTAACATTAAAATGCCTTAATTATTTGTTAATGAGCAAGCAGGCGCTACTGCCAAGATTAGATGTAAGGTCACGGTAATCTCAAGCTTCTGCTTATTGTATGGTCTCATTTTAAAATTATTTTAATGTTTATAATATTTTGTGTTTTGGTACAATTTGAGCCTTAGATAGGCTGTTATTGGCATAGTTTTCTGAATGTTAAATCTCTTTTATCCTCATCTAGTTAACCGTTACCCGTGTTGGGATCGACTTCCAGTCTAATTGGATGCACCTGTTAAAGTTATAATTAGAGATCGGATATTCAGATGCATATTCATCTAATGTTGAAACGTTGGCTAATATGGAATGCGCGTTTTTACCGTGTTTTGTGTTTTGTTTTAACTAACACATACCACCCTACACACATATGTATTTGCATCTGGGGTTAAACATTCATTTTAAATAAATATGATGATCCAAGAAACCCGCCTTTCATAAAAAATACGAAGCCGCTTCCGTTCTTTCACAGCTAAATAGTAACATTAGGTAAATATGCATCCGAATATCCGATCACTGGTTATAATAGAACAAATTCTGACTTTGTGCATTATCCCTGTATGCACTATGCAAGTGCACTTATTATTAACTTTATTATTGTACTATAAACTAATCAAATCTAGAAGTGTTTAAAATATCTAATGAATTCATTTTAAATAAGGGTAATTTTCTGTGCATCTATTTGTAAATTTACTTGTATGTTTTTATTGGTCAATTAAATATGTACCTATTAAATTGGCTTATCATGATGTACAGTCATTAAAAGATACAAGTAACCAGAGTTAAACCAGTAAAATTTAATTTAATTAACCGATTCGTTGCAATGGCCAATTTGTCAAACTTATAGCTGTGGCGCTGAACAAAAATAACGTGACACGGCTGCCATGCCAAGCGCCATACGATTAGATGACACGCCTCCCGTGTTTTCAGCCATGCGTAAAAACAGTAATTTGACTATTTAACCGACTTCAAAAAAAGGAGGAGGTTATAATATATGTTCGACTGTATGTATTTTTTTTTTTTTTTTTTTTTTTATGTATGTTCACCGATTTCTCCGCCAATTGTCAACCGATTTTGAAAATTCTTTTTTTATTCGTAAGGGTATACTCCTGAGGTGGTCCCATATTAATTTTGTGAAGATTTGATGTATACTTTGGGAGATAAACGAAGGAACTCCTCAAAAACAAACAGTACACGTAATGTGATTTGGATATTGTACTAAAGATCAAAAATAATTGCTGGTTCTATCTATCCATCCGTGGTGAACTAATTATAGTCTTCGAAGATACCGCATGGAACTCCTCATCGGTGAACAGTACATATAGGAACTTACAGTGAAAGGTTAGAAGGTTAGGGGATAATTCTTTGAATATTATAGGCACGTTTAGACCGTTACTTGTATTCTTATATTCCGTTGAGCTGATGATGGAAGGTACAACTCCTTATCGATCAGGAGTTAGAAGATATCTTGTCCTAGATAGACATACTCGTTGACATCGAGAATTGATTCCTCAGCAGACACTAGAGTGGGCTCTTACCCACTCTACTGTCTGCTTAATAAAAAAAAAAGCAGCCTTAATCATTTTGGCCTGGCCATTTATTATATTTTTATTAACCGACTTCAAAAAGGAGGAGGTTCTCAATTCGGATGTTTATATGTTTTTTTTTTTTATGTATGTTCGGGCATAACTCCGTCATATATAGATGGATTTGCAAAATTCTTGTTTTGTTCGAAAGGGGTTTCTGGGTTATCTGATGATGAGTTCGGGAGACAGACACCGGAACTCTTTAAAAAATGACAGCAAATCAACCGCGATTTCTGCTATCGCATAAATATGCACTGTTTGTTTGGAATTAGTGCGGGGTGGATACCACAACTAAAAATTAAAAAATAAAAACTTTTTTACAAAAAAAAAACAACCGACTTCCTTAAAAACACTACAAAGTGAAAAATAACTTTAATTTCGGAAGTCGGTGGCAAAAAAACCATAAATACAGATCCTAAGACACCGACTACCGAAATTAAAGTTATTTTTCACTTTGTAGTGTTTTTAAGGAAGTCGGTTGTTTTTTTTTTGTAAAAAAGTTTTTTTTTTAAATGTTTTAGGCCTGAATGTTTTTAGTTTACATACGAAATCTAACGATGATGATGGCACAGGAGACGTGCCATCCGCAACGAATCGGTTAATAGAATAAAACACGTTATTTATCAAATTAAATTTCATTTGACAACATCCATCGGTTTTTTGATAAACTCCAACTATGTATATCTTTTAAGTATTTTGAAAATATGAAACCAATTCTTAATTATATTGATGAAAAAATGCAGAGTATCACAGTTAGTAGAGTCAAATAATATTAGTATAGTGTTGTTTTTTTCGCAAATAATGCTAGTTTCAACGGTAACACGTTAAATGTGATTTATTTATAAGTATTATGGATATTTGAATGTTAGTTTTTAAGTTTTGAAGTGAAATGTTGTCATGATAGTTTTGAGAGATAGAAGATATGATAACTTATTGAGAATTTGTCAATCAGGTTAACATTAGAAAGGAATTATTGTATTATTGTGATTTTGAAATTAGCTTTTGACATTGTTGTCTTGTATACAGTTGTAGGTATATAGTTTTAAGTCTTGTACCATCAGTGTGTTCAACTATGTGTTTGTTAAACCTATGAAAGCAATCAACGAATCGCTTATAAGTACATGATGTCAGATGGTGTGCTAAGTTATTAATAATACTCATAGTTCAAAATATTAACGTTACCTTATGTGATTTGTGTGCAGGTTGTTGTGAATAAATTTAGCTTTTAACACATTGAAATATCTTTTCTTCTTTAGACCCCAAAAAATTATGTGGAAATTTTGTGTCAGCGAAAATCCTACTATCCTTCTCATATTATAAATGTGAATTAGTATGTCTGTCACTCGCTGACACTGGCTTGGCCACATGAGAGAGAAAACAGGGACAACTTGGGAGAAAACATCTCCGCTAGGTGCTCTAATTTTTGAGATATAAATGTGTTGAACACACATGGCTGGGGAAATTCACTCCAGATCGGCCACCTAGAAACGCTTATAACTTTTAAACCAGTGACCTACTAATTCTTATATTTGGCGACTAAATTTGGGAGAAAATATATCTTCGCTAGATGGCCTAGTTATTGAGATTTTAATGGGGTAAGCTCTTTCCAGATCGGCCACTAATATACCCTTATAACTTTTGAACCAGTGACAGATTTCTGTTATTTGGCGACTAATTTTTAGGGTTCCGCACCTCAAAAGGAAAAGCGGAACCCTTATAGGATCACTTTGTTGTCCGTCCGTCAGTCCGTCGGTCCGTCCGTCTGTCAAGACCCTTTTTCTCAGGAACGCGTGGGTGTATCAAGCTGAAATTTATATCAAATACTCAAGTCTACTGTCCCTTGGAGCTGTGAAAAAATCGAACTTCTAAGCTAACGCAATCAAAAGATATAGCCATTTATGCCGCAAATTTCCGCAAATTTTCGAAACTCGCAAGGGAATCAAAACCTAAAGGGCACTTCCAGTCGATCTAGAATTTTGAAATTTGGTACGAAGCAACGTCTTATAGCACAGATAAAGGAAAAATTGCGAAAACCGTAAATTTTTAGTTACATCATATAATAACAATATTTAAAAAAAAATTAAACTTTATAACTACAGGTTTGTACGGAACCCTCGGTGCGCGAGTCCGACTCGCACTTGGCCGGTTTTTTTTTGTGTTATCTAAATAAAATTTCCTGATGATGGCCAAGCCAGTGTCAGTCACACAAACGGCTGACCTAAAATTAAACTTGGCACAAAATAGCACATAGCTTGGCTTAACACAGGATACTTTTTATCACTGTAAATGACATGACTTTCATTATTTTCTCTTTGGACCCCTTTCTGAAGTCCAAGTAGACGAGGTCGCGGGTAGAAGCTCTATAGGTACATACATAAATTCACGTCTATTTCCCATGGGGGTAGGCAGAAACTACAGAACGCCAACAGTTACGATCCTTACCTAAGTACTCTTTTTGATTTGTTTATATTCATACATGGTAATACACGCACGCCGGTTACCAGTACTACGCACCAGCCCTTTCTATAAAACATCACCAATAAGGTCACTATACTTTCTCCTAGGGCGTCCATTGAAGGTCCGTCGAAGGGCTTAATAATAAAATAGACAATTTTCAATAAATAAATTTTATTATGTTGTAAGCTTATAATTTATTGCGAAAACAAAAAATGTACATCAGTCGCTTAAACTATGTAAAAATATACATAACAATCAGACAAATTGTACTACTTACCAAAATATAAAATCTATTTGTATTAGATAGAGGTTTTAAATAGGCACATGTAACAATTTTTTGAACAAAAAACATGTTTTAAAGCAGAAACTGGTGTACGATGGGATGATTAAATAGACACTACTTATTTATTCGTTTACAATATTAGATATATTTGTGCATCAGTATAACAACTCACTTTCAAAGAATAATAAGTCATATTTATAGCTTATAAAACACATTTTTAGATTGATTCACAAATAGGTAAGCAATTCGTCATAAGCTGAACAGAAATCGAAAAAAAAAGTCAAATGATACTTTAATTGAAACACTGCTAGAATTAAACTATGTAAAACAATTTTATCGACTACATAGAGTTTAAACTTAAAAATAAAATCAGAAATTCGTCACTAACGACTAGTTACTGGTAGAGGAGTAATATATTTTTTTTTCTTATTTATATATAAATATATAAATCTTAGGACAACCAACACAACGTTATCTGATCCCAAACTAGGCAGAACCTGTACTATGGGTAACCAGACAACTGATAAACATACTCATATATGTCTAAATACATACATATTATAGATAAATTACACCCAGACACAGAACAAATGATTGTGCTCATCACACAAAGATTTGTCCTAGGTGGGAATCGAACCCACGACCTCAGTCTTTGCAGTCAGGGTCACTAACCACTAGACTAACAGGCCAGCCAAATTTATTAATAAAGTTTATATAACTATACTTTCACTGGTTCGAAAACCCGGGGAGATGCCATTTGAGAGTGAGGTGGCCAGTCGTTGAGTGGGACTGGTCATCACTAAGTAATCGTCGTCTTCTTCTAATTTCCTCTTCATCGATGAGTACTGGGTTTCGTCATCGCCTTGTTTCTGCCAGTCTTTGTAGTCTATGCAAAGTGGCCATATTATTTTACCGGACCTGCGAAAAACAATTATGGAATATTAGAAAATTGTTGCAAATGCCCGCGTTTGTCGAAAATTATCCTAAGGGAATTTACCGGGACAAAAGCTTCTTATAACTCCTTATTTGCTTGTGTCTCGTCAAAATCGGTCCAGCCGTTTCGAAACTAAACACGTTATAAGAACCACTAAGGACACTTTAATATACATTTAATACTAAAGCTGTTATGACATTACAAACTGACACTACGATTTCATGTATTTGTATAGATGGAATCACTGATATAATTTTAGAATGTTGCAGTAATAGGTATTTCTCTTTTATCGTAGGTACGTTAATGGTCAATTCTCATGCTGAAATGTCTAGATCCGGACTAATTAATTGAAGGCCATACAAACATTTGTTTCGTGTGGGAATCGAACTCAGAAGCAGAAGCTGTATGCTCACCTACTACTGCAAGATGCCGTATAATTTTGAGAATAAAATAAATCTTAAAAATGTGTCATTATCATTTCAGCCTCTGGACATAAGCCTCCTCAAAAGGGGGAGTTTGCTATAATCACCAAGGTTGGCAGGCGGATTGTCGATCGCAGTATGGTGGTAAAATGCATAGAGAACGCTGCTACCCATTCTCTAGTAAGTCCCTTAGGGCCGGTGCTCACTGCCGGCACGTCATGGCATGGCATGGCAAAGGATTTTATTACTAATCAAGTTATTCTGAATCTTATTTCAATGAGTTTAGAGTTCATGTTACTTTATTTCGATACTACGATGCCACGACGTGCCGCGGGATGTTGTGGCATGACGCGACGCGCCGCGGCATGATGCGACACGCCCCAGGAATGCCGCGGGATGACGAGTCATGCCGTTTCATTCCACGGGTTGCCGCGGCACGCCATTGCATCTCGCGAGACGTATGGGTCACTTTGTGTCGAGGAATTATGATTGCTAAGCTAGTTGAAATAAGGTTGTAACTTGTGCAGCGGACATTTCGGTTAATGGGGCGCAGTCCGGTCGGTGCGCGGGGGCAAGGGAGGGAGAAGACGCACTGGTGCGCGCGCGTTTTTTGTTCTCTCACACTGATTGAGCGTGGAAAGAGATTAGCACGGGATGCCACGGCACGCCGCGGCATGCCGAATCACAACCTGCCATGCCACGGAACGCCGCGGGATGCCGCAGCACAATCTGACGTGCCATGCCGTGCTATGCCGGCAGTGAGCGCCGGCCCTTAGTCTACGACTCCCATGGGAAGAAATGGGTTAGTGCTATTTATTTATTTATTTATACATTAATTTACAGATTTCTTAGCACCCAGGATCGGCCCGAAACGACAGTCTCCCAACCGTTATCGTCTCGAAACAAAGGGCAGTACATAATCCTTATAAACAAAAAATATATTTCGAATATACTTACATAGGTAAATTATAAGGGTCATAAGGAAACCACTCATCGTACTGTAGCACAGCTGTCGACTGCAGCGTGTGCCTTGCGTTCTTCTCGATGATTCCTTGGCAGTAGACCACCTGATGCGACCGCGTTATTGACGAGAATGCTCGCGTGACTTGCGGAGGGCAGGTTCGAAGTGGATTTAACGCACTTGTTACTAAGCGAGGTAGATTCAGGGACTCTACGAAGTTTACGTCTGAAATAGAGGTAAGGATTGTTATAAGAATGTGGTAAGATGGGTGTATAAAATTGTATTTTTTGTCTGAACAGTCCTGCATGATTACACTGCAAGTACCAGTGACATTTATAGCTAAGTTGCCAGTAAATTATTTGATTCTCAAAGAACTAACGCCCTCGAATCAGAAAATCATCGTGAGTTATAAGCCGTGGTTATAAGATAATTGGTCATATAATCACGCTATAATATTCCAAGCTTCCTTTCTGTGCGGGGAAGCGGGCCGTAATTCACCACGTGGGCCCAATGCAGGTTCGTGGATGTCACATGTCTTCGAATTTTTAGTTCTAGGACATGCCGGTTTCCTCACGATGTTTTGTTCCACTGCTTTAAAATTAAATACACAAAATGGCCATCTGGGTTCAAACTCACGACCGACTCGTAATTCGGGGCTGATAGCACTGTGCCACTGCTCTCAGTTAATTGCGACGTAGTAAAATTAACGTTAACAACAAAAAAAAATACTCACTTTCTTTATTCATGAACAGTAAATGATGCTTAAAAGCAACAAGGTAGAAAACGGCATGACAGATCGCATGGAACGCTCCATGGGCTTTCAAATTATCGCACGCCGCCGTGGACTCTTGCGTCGCCGAGATATAGGAATGACACCACTCCGCCATGTTCTTCAAGTACTTTATTAACCTCGTATTGGGTACTCTAACGCATCGCGCGAGGAGGCCTGCTAAATGACTGGCGGCTGTTCGTCGTGTAGTTAGGGCTCCAGGTCCTAAGCCTTGTAGGCCTGCCGCTACTATCCACAGGCTGTCGAGGACGCGGTCAGCGCACTGCTGATTTATTGATATCGTGTATAGGAGGAGGAATTGGACGTGCCTGTAAGAAGAAATACTCGGATTAATTATGTATAGAGCCTTTATGATCTATGTTATTTGGTTTGGTTTTCACAGTTTGTCTTTTAAGTGGACCATTGTATGTGGGCTATGCGAGCGTCGTATGAAATATAGTCTTATATAAAATCAAAGTTGTTTTAATACTACATATATTTATTTCTCTTTGATGACTAGGCCACATGCTCAGTTTGAGTATGTAAGTAGTCGTGTTTTCCCGAAATATATGTGTGAATTAAGTTGAAAACTATGTTAATCACCTTATCAAATTGTATTATCATGATCAGATGTTTTATATGAACTGGCTTGGATCGGTTTTTGAACTAGGACTGCAAAAAAACATGTATTTTTATGAAATCGCCCCCTATTTGGGGCCCACAAGGAACGTAAACATGACTGGCGAAATGTAGTTGTGCTATTATATAGTTACACCTCTAACAACTCGCATAACTCTTCAGGCAATATGGAACGTTTAAAAAACAAAAACCATACAACCATGTAAAATTGAACCATATTCTTAAAAAGCCAAAAGTATTTCACTCACCTAATCCCATATGTGGGTAGTATAATCCTGTCAAACACATTACAGAGTATGTTCATTGTGGGTTCCCTCTCATCCTCCAACCACTTCAGTACTTCCAGCATACAATAGTCCAGGGTTTCTGAGACTTCATCCCGATCGTCCATTTCCATATCAAACATTGTGTCTGATTGTGGTTTATTCTTTGAACTTTCTACTATATTTACGTCCATTAGAATCATTCTGGAAAAAGAAATAATTATTTTAGCAATTGAATGATCGACACTGTTAAAATAGAGACTTTTCAGGAGGTATTTTATAATATAGTTCGACACACTACTAGTTAATTTATACATGATGCGTAGGTATCAAAAAGCTTAGAGATATTTGAATCTGTCTATACGATTCTTGAAGCAGTTCGGTGTGGGAGACATCACAATATTTTCCAGGAGCCTATTCTATTCTATACTGTTACAACTAGGTTAGACTAGAAGTGCTTCTAAGACTTTTTCTTTGACTAATTTTGTCATAACTTAAGGGAATGAAATAGTATTTGATAGCACATCATATTTAATTAATTCATTATTTACAGTCGACAAGTATTACACAAAATGTCTTGAAAAGTTAAAACCCAAACTCATCTTGCTGTAAATCAATTGATACTGAAGACACAATATATTTCCTTGCACAGACACTTCCAAAAAAAGTTTTGTATGTTTTGAAAATATATAATATTTCACACTTACTTATTAATAACAGCCATCATGATTTGTTCCCGGAGTGATGGGATGTATTTGCTCATCCATATTAAATTATAAATGTATGCTCTATTCACATAACATCCAGCTTTGTAGTACGGGAACTGTTCTATCACTATGTGCATTAAAAGATCACTGGTCCTGTGAACAAGAAATACATAAATAAATAGTATCATCATTACATGAAATACCTTAGAGAAAGTTTTGCAGTTCAATAGGTAAAACCTCTATTGGAATCGGATTGAGTCTGTAGGCAAACTTTTATTGCAATTGGTCTAGCTGCCAAGCAATTTAAGGATTTAAACGGATTACGCATAAGCAGAACCAACACAAAGTACATGGTACGTAACTTCAACCCTGACGAAAATCTATCATCAAGCGCGCAAGTCAAATTGGATGGCACAGGCCTACCTGCATACGTAGCATGACCACCGTAGAAAGGGGTTTTGTCGACGGAAGAATAGACAAAATTACAGATTGTAGAAAGATTAAAGACAGAATTAAAGATTGTAGAAAGATTTGTACCGTTTTATGCTGGCGTAGCATGACAGTTCTATCTCTATTCTACCAAGAATAGACAAAGTTCTTTCTATGGTGGTCATACTACGCGTGCTGGAGTAAATAAATTTAAATACCAAGAGGGACCGATAACAGCCAAAATTACGCACTGATGTTGTCCGTGTGGAATAAGTGGCGTAGTTACAGGAGTTCCCAGCGATCCAAAAACGCTGATAAGAACCAAAGGAATGGTCTACAAAACAGCTGTGAGGCTCCCAAAGACAAAGTACGTAGCAAACACGTAACAGGCAGTTTTAAAATAACGCATAACTGATAAGATTAAAGGGTCCAGGCTAAGATGGTACCGACATGTTATGCGTGCGTCCATGGCGACAAAAGAGAGAGAGGTTGACTGCTAACCGATAACAGTCTACTTCTGTACGTGGATATGTCTAGAAGGACATTCAAAAGCTTGGCCTGAATGTTGATCTTAATCCCGTGATGCACCTTTTGTCTACTAGATCATACACAGTCTGCCTTTTTTTTTGGATGGGAAATCATCAAATGCGTGTCAGGTCGCGTTCGAAAGAGATACCGTGACCCTGGCACATGGGGAACTGAAGGAAGTAGGGTAGGTATTACCCCCAAATCTGTTAGTAGAGCTCCAGACAGGGCCAAGTCTACTTATTTAAAAAATTTTGCAAAAATGTTACATTTGTAACTCTCCATTGGTAGCTGTTTGCAGGTGGCCAGACGTTTATAATTTAGTAAACTTAAGGCTCCAGGTCATAAGGCTAATTTATGGGGGATCTTGCTTGTGGCATACAATAAAATTGAAGCAAAAATAACTTACAGTAGAGACTCGATTAACCGCACTTATTGTTGTCGTTAGGCATTCGGATAATTCCTCGCACATATGTGGGAGTGTCGCGAGGGCGTTACTCCGCTGCCGCGTGAAATCACGGCACGGTGGGCGGGTACGATTGTCACAACACAATGCTGGGCACGCCACTATTGCGCCGGTAAGTCCCCTCTTTGAGGAGTGGCTGGAGAGGCACCATGGCGACCTCACTTTCTGCCTTACGCAGGTCCTCACCGGCCACGGCTGCTTCGGGAGGTTCTTGTGCAGGATAAGGCGGGAGGAAACGCCCGGGTATTATCACTGCGTGGATCGCCTGGAGGGCACGGTGGAAGTGTGCCTGCTTGGGTGGAGCACCGCCTTGTGAGGCGATCGGCAGCGGCGATCACTCTCGTACTTTTACATTCTCCAAGAATGCTTATAGGATTGACCTGTATTATAGTCTATCTACTGTCTCAATAACATCATTCATCAAACTCCACTAAAGAATCACTGAAGTTTATTGAAAAATGTTATTTAAAGCTTACAGTACGTAAGTTAACAATTGAGCCTTACTTACTATTTATGAACATAAAAGAAAAAAAAAGGTAGGAACAAATTGTTTCCTGTGTCTTTGGAAATAAAACCAATGCAATTTTGGGTTTTATTTTTATCAGCTTACTGACCGATCTGTAATATGTTCATATAATTATGTATGAGTACATAATCAGTAAGTGTGTAAGTAGGTCAATTAACTCAAAAGATATTGTCTAGTTTACAAACTAGTATAGGCGAATCATGGTATGCATTCGAAATTGAAAAAGTTTTAGGAAAATATTGTTTCCAAAACTTAAACAAAGTCTAAATGTACAAAGCTTTCTTACCAAAGTATTTGGTATTTGTCAAATACAGTGCAACATTGTCTCACGGTGCCGTGATTTCTTCAGAATGTTATCTTGACCCATGTTCACTTGGAATTGCTCTCATCAAACTGTCCAACCCACCCCCTAGAATTCAGAGAAGCTTCTTGTGAACGGGGAAAATATTGTAAGGAACCCGGCATGTCATGTCACGACATGTGATGTACACGAACCCGCGCCACTACGCCCACATGTTGGATTATGACCCACTTTCTCTCACAGAGAACAGGCCTGTGTCCCAGCGGTGGGCGCATTATAGGCTGATGATGCTTATGCTAGTGTAAACTGTGCTTTACTATTACTTCTATTAACCCTTTATAGGACGGCTCATACAAAGTGGCCAGTAAACTAGACAGTCACTTCAAGGTACCTAGGACCTTGAAGTGGACGGTCACTTCTTTACTCTCCTTTATAGGACGGCTCATACTAAGTGGCTAGTAAACTGGACATGGACAGTCACTTCAAGGTACCTAGGACCTTGAAGTGGACGGTCACTTCTTCACTCTTCAGTTTACTGGCCACTTTGTATGAGCCGTCCTATAAAGGGAAAAGACCGAATTAGTACAATATAATAACAAAGTCTGTAAAGCCATCACATCTGGAAAGATGATTTTTTTTATGTTGAACCACATGACCTCCAGCATGCCCTGTGAGGGAAGGAAGCATTCTGCCGTAACAATTGAATTCACATTATTAGGCATTGTTGTGCAATTTCCCATAAAGATAATCAAGGTTTATTCAAGGTTTGTGGCCATTTCCTAGACATTTGAAAATGTATGTTTCTATGTGAAGACTAACACATGTCATTTTTAATAGCACAATATCAATTTCAAACTGAATAAATATCAGGTAAGTAGACCAGCTGACATATTGCATAAGTATATCTTGTGCAATATGTATTCAATCATTTTCACAATTATTTACCTGCAGGCTTTCTTATTTATTTATTTATATATGCTTTATTATACACCAGAAATTACATTTCAACTAAAAACATTACAATTACAATTCTCTGTGCAATTTTCTTACAATTTAATTTTGATCAAACCAGGTATGAAAAATGATTGATATCAGTTGTAATATGACCTATTTACCTCAAATTTTCCTGTAAAAGTGGTTTGCATATCAGTCAAGATCCCAGGCTAAATTGATAACTCCAAAACCCACAAAAGGCCATCAGTAAACTCTTCAAAATCATATCTCTTTGTCACCATGCTAAGTAGGTCAAGGGCATGGTCGAAGCACACATATCAAAAGCAAATGTTGAGATTGCAACAAGTTTAACAACACAGATGATGTTTTGTGCACTTAAGTCTGTAAAGTAGATATTTAAATATCTAAATTACTAACTCAGTGTTGATAAACATCAGTATTAAATTTTTCTTTCAGCCAAATGTTAGTTAAAATTAAGTAAATACTTGTTTTTACTAAGATTTGGCTTTTCCTGTTTATTACTCTAGGGCTATTGTGAGGAAAGGTAAATTCCTGTACTTATAGCTTGATTACTTACATTGCTCTGAGTTGCTGGATAAGCTATTAGTTTCCTGAAATTTAATATTATTGTGAAATAAATAAAGGCTTTGACTACTTACATGGGCATTATGGCTACTATGTGTCCTATTATATCATGTACATGAGACCATTTATTCAAAAGCTCTGGTTGTGGACTATCTTCCCAATTTTCACCATCACCTGAAAACAAAAACATTTCCTTTATGTCAAGTTAAGTTGCAAGTGATTGAAAATCATTGTGAAATAATGTTGTAGTAGTAAATTTCAGTTTCAGCAACATTGCATAATGTTTATCAACAAGATAAAAAGTAATGTTGGTTGGTTGTATTTCGTTTTGGATTATTTCATTATTGATTTGGGTTTTAATTAATTAAACATTTTCTGCTGCAATTTATTACTAAGGGGCTGTGGCTGTTGTACATAAAATCACAGGTCTGTTGACATAATATTGCACAGTGAAGAGTTGACTTACATTGTGCAATATTTACAAATGCTCACCTTTGAACAGTGTAACAAGCCTCAACATGACGAGTGGGCAGTGGTACGTGTGTGCTGTCACCAGGTCTAGCACAAACCTGCGGTACAGGTTCACCAGCTCCTCACTTCGGCTCAACCACTCAATATTGCACACTACATCCACAAACTGAGTCAAGTCCCGCCCTAACAAAACAACACATGATAGACTGTCATCAAACACTATTCTAAAGTTATCCTCATTTAAAGGATACTCTCGCAAAACCTTCACCAGCTCGTGATATGGTCCAGTGCTTTTATTACTGACGTAATTCACTAGTATCTGCTCTACTTGGGTCTTCGTGAACCGCAGCCTCATCCGAGCCAGCGCCGCCTGCCGCTCAATAGTCTTCTGCATCAACGATGCAACACTCTTCGGAGTTAGTGCCATCTTTATTTCTTGAGATCCGACGATATTGACTTTAGATATTCTACTATTTCCGGCTGCCGTAGCAGTTCGGCCTTCTTGTGGTTTAAAACTTCACGCAATATGTTGCTACTGTCTTCAAGTGTCGGCAAGCCTTGCGGTGGCTGTTCGTAACTGGTACTGGGCTTGTTGTACCCGAGACTCGGGTCCGAGGCCTCAGAAGTCCTCTTGTCTTTCAGATAACTCTGCAATCTCTCTAATACAACTTTGTTATCACCTTCTTTCTTCTCCGGACTATAACCTTCTTTGGACATAGCTTTGCGTAAAATTTACATCGTAAAGGGTATAATTTACGTACGTAAACTGAAGCTTAGTGCACAAGTTATATGTTCCTAGTGTTTCACTGGTGCTATTTATACTAAAAATGTATCTTTTTATGGTTAAAATTAGCCAGGGAACACGTGCACAACTACGCGGAACCAAAACTTGACAGCTGAGATAAGTTGACGTTTGAACATTATATTTGGCGCCTGAAAGAGAAAGAAAAGAGTTTTGTCTTTTTTCATCAACTTACTTAAACCTTTTTAGTATCTATCAAATAGAATCGACTAAAAGCTTCGATTCTGTTAAAAAATAGGATTTCAGAGGAACACAAATAGGGAATTATTATTGAAAGCAGAATCCCACAGTTTTTTCAAAGATTTAGCTTATAAAGTATCAAATCAAAATTGAAACTCTTAATCTAGCAAATCGCAAGCACGATCAAAATGTGAAACAATTTATTCACAAATTATTTATATTTAATGAGCATAATCAATAAATAAAAATAGTGTTTGAGTAAAATGTTTTCCCTGCTACAAACTGGTATTAGAACAGGTATTCTTATTATTTCATTATGTAGCTAGTTGAAGTCTGATTCAAAATTATTTTGGTTTCGTAGAACAGAGTGCGATATTGACAGCCAGTTTCTGTTTTGCTATCTGTGGTTTTTCATTTCTCAATGAGTCTGGGAGGGGTAGAATGCGTGTGTATTTCTGATTTCCGGATTTATGCTTTAATTTATTACGTATTGTCGTTAAATAGTGTGTACGTTGTGCCTTTGCGAAAATGTGTGTTGAATGAACTTATAACTAAAGTGTAACATACTTTGCTCAGTATCTTTCTATTCTATGGGCGTTGATAATCATGCAAAATGGCCAACGATTTGTGGTCATGTACCTGTTGTACGGAGGCTCTTACGTGTTGGTTGCGCCTAAAACTGTCGCCGGAGGAAATAGAGCAGCGATACAGGAGCAAGGAAATAGATAGAATACTAGAGAAGGAGAAACAGACACTGCGACGACAGGTAAAACTATTGTTGCTCGGCGCGGGTGAAAGCGGAAAGTCAACATTCCTGAAACAGATGAGGATAATACACAAAGTGAAGTTTGAGCCGGAACTGGTGCGAGAGTACCAGCATGTGATATATCAGAACATAGTGAAGGGGATCCAGGTGTTGGTGGACGCGAGGGATAAGCTCGCCATACCTTGGGAGAACCCGAGGAATTTGGACATCGGGCAGCAAGCGCTACACTTCAACAGCACGTCATCGCTGGACAGTCGGCTGTTCGTGCATTACGCGCCGCACATACACTCGCTGTGGTTAGACAGAGCCATTAAGAGGGCTTATGACAGGCGGAGAGAATTTCAATTGGTAAGTTACAATGTTCAATGTTTGCCAAGTAAACAATGGTACAAGAGGTGTCTTTGTGTGTTCTCTGGGGATTCCTGTTGTGGTTTTAGCTCATTGTTTACTTATCCCTAATGATTAATTCACAGGTTGTGTATTAATGTGGTAGGTTTAATCACCTTGTGTTAACCAAACGTTAGTAATTGTTTTATTAACTTAGGACTGCAGTTGATAAAATAAACATGTTATTGTTTGTTTATTAGTGGTCAATTGTTTTTCCTAAATGATTATGTAGAATGTGATAAATAATAAAGGTAGGTTTTGTCAATTGTGGCATTCTTTTTTGCCTTGTCCCATAGTTGACTCGAGGTGAATCATTCAGTCTTTGTTGTTTTTAAAACCATAGAGAGAACAGGATAGTTTACTTTTAATAATTGCCAGTACTATTTTAACTTGTTCTTAAAGTAGGTCTTAATGCAGGAAATCGTTACGCATCTGTACTCCTTCTCGAAATTCTTAAGTGTTTTCCTTGTTTTTGTGGTAAATCTTTTTGTGTCTTACAAACTTTGTTTATGTTTGCTGCTGCCAGTTTATTTCTTATCTGATTTCTTAGATTTAGATACAGGTTTAAGATTTCTTAGCTCAGGCTTTTTTTGCGATAGCCAGAATTCAAGTTTTTGTGATTTTTCTTGACTAAAACACAGGTACGTATAGTATTTTGAAGGGATGCTAAATCGTAACTAATAGTCAAGACAAAATCAAAAGTCTTTTATCCAAACTAGGCTGAGAGTCAGCACTTTTTGAACATCAAAATTACATAAGACAGTCTCCCCAACCCCCCCCCCCCCCCTTCACCAATTCCTAGTAGAAGAAGAAGTGGCGCAACAAACTCCCCAGCAGCACAGCTGTCTGTTAAGTTAGACAGCATAAACCACTAAATACCAAAAGAAACATTCTCCAGAAGATGAATTTTGTGCATTAAGTAAATAAGGAGTTCCTTCAAACAACCTATCCTTACATAAAAAGTGAAATGATACAAACTGCTTCAGTAATGAGTAAAGTTTGGCACCGATCAAGTAACACATTAGGAATATCAATTACTTTGTTATCATAATGTTAGCAATTTGTATGATGTTTATTCATTGGTTTACACCTGCATATTGTAATATGCACACATAATATGTTAATGTTCCATTCTGTTTATCAGGAACTTTTTTTTTTTTCTTTAGTGTTTATATTTAAATTAATGGGAAGTAGGTTAAAGTTTTGAATTGGCAAGTGGCTTGGTTGCCAAAAAAGAAAGAGATATAAGTCCTTTTTATCAGACAATTTTCTTTTGGCAATTGAGCCGATGTTGACTATTCTTCCAGAGTCATGTTTCAACAGCACAGCAAGATGACATGTTAGCTAAAAGGATACAACAAGTTTTTGTTAGTTAACATACATTTTTATTAGCCTCATATTACTAAGGAGTCAAATAGTCTCATTACTATTTGACGCCTTAGTAATATTTAATATCATTGTACAGTTTACTAAATTATCTAGAAGTAAGGCTATTAAATACTAAATGACTCTTATGAGGTCATGTGTTAGGTGAATTACAGTAATAACTAGTTAGCAGTATCTGATAACACTTTATTTAATGTTTGATTCATGAACGCAGCTGCCTTATATGTACTACGTACAAATGAATGAAATAATACTTTTAGAAATAGGTGCCACGGGACACGCATTTTTAAAATTAATAATTACTGCAGTTTCTCTCGAATATTTGCAGGTTTTCAGTTATCTACTACAAAATTACAGTAGTCATAACATTTAAATTTGGTAAAATGAAAAAAGAACTATTTAAATTTGTCTGCCCCATTGCTAGGATTTTCTTAGGTATTTTGAAACTTAAAAATAATGTAAAAAAATAGATATTTCCTTATTTCATTTATTTATATTTGTGGTTTCTTTGTTGGTCCACAATGATGCAATAGTATACATTTTCATTAATCTTGACAATGATTCACCAACAGACAACATTACATTTAAGTGTTTTGCTAACTTTGCATAATAAAGGCATGACTTCAAGCTAATCATAGACACATTATTTTGTTCTGTTTCACCTTTATTTTGAGCCAAAGTAACTAAATTATAGAGTTATATTTTCATTTTCAAATTCCCTGACTTTTCTGTAAGTAAATTAAATGGTGTCTAGACTAGCTCAAAGTCTTTTACAGAATATAAAATAAAGTATGAAAACATAAATACTATGTTGATAGACTGCTAACCCCACTTACAATGTAGACTACAGATAAATGAATGAGTTTTATCTCTTAATTAATTTAAAACCTGTTTGCTGACACATTTAAGTGGCTGTAGGTAAATTCTTGCTCCAGCGAACACTTTGACGACTTTTTATTGTAACCTCCTTTGATATCATTTACGTCTGAATCATCTTTATTGTTTGGATTTTTTTTTGTTGGTTTCATGGAAAGGGTCAAGCAGTAAGCACATAATTTTTAGTTTTCCTAAAGTTATGTAAAGGTGCGCTCGCATTTCGAGTTGGTTGACGTTGCGTGGACGCTGCGTTAGCGTGATTGTATAAAAAAAAGTCGAGTTGCGGATTTAGCGTAGTGGATACGTTCGAAGAACAGCTTGCGATAGCGATGGATGCAAACGGTACCTAAGTAAGTTAATCATGAGCTGTTGATGAAATAAACCAACTGTTTTCTTACAAATAATACTATTGACATAAATAAAATGTATTTCGATCGTCGTTCCGTCCCCGAGGGTCGGTTCTCGTGAATTATGGAGATAACCTGTCACTCAATTAATGTAATTTAGTTGCGAAACCAGTTTGGGCTGTTCCATTTTTTGTCTTTCGGCATTCGCTCCGGAATCGATTTATGCCCTTAGGTTAATTTAATGTTTAAAGCAGGTTTAAGTCTCGGTATCATGAAAGTTGTGCGTGCTTAGAGGGTCAAATCAGATTGCGACTAATTAGGGTTTAGATGGCTGTTGGAAATATTTTACGTTTATAAGAGCGGCCTAAATGGTTGATACAGGTTATTGGAAAAAGTTTTTATTTTATAATTTTTTGTGGCTTTAATGTACTAATAAAACTTGGCAAGATATACCCTATCCAATGAAAAAAGAATTATCAAAATCTGACTACTCTGTATAAAGTTATGCGTGGTTTATACATTACAATCAGTGAGTAAACAATCAATCATCCCCTGTTTTCCGACCCTTAGGGTTCGATTTTGTTTTCCAAATTTATATGGGACCACCTTCGGAGTATACCCTTTAATTATCACAATCGGACTACTATGTAAAAAGTTATGCGTGGTCACATATAAAAAAAAAAATATGCTCGTCGAATTGAGAACCTCCTCCGTTTATTTCGTCGGTTAAAAAACAAAATTGCATCTCCGAATGCATAACCGCCTTTTTATCGTTTAAAAGTATCTGTAAAATCAGTACTCTTCCACAAGGTAACGTTTAATCAACTTCATTATGAAAATTTCGTATAAAATATCCTCATTGAAACGAATCAAATATCCAAGCTTCGGACTATAGAGAAGAACCTCATAAAAAGGCATAAAAGATTACATCCGTACCAGTATCAACCTGACCCTTTATCCGGAAGTATGAAATATCGGTGAATGCGCTCGCTTGAACTTCCGGCCGCCAGATATTTTCGCGAATCTTCAACGGATTATCTCTCTTCATAATATTGCCTCCGTAAAGTCGAAAGGTTTATCGGGAAATATTCCCTTTCATATAAACGGCAATAACTGGTGTCGTATCAATATTTACACGCTTTTTGAACCGGCTTCCCTAATGAAAACTTTCACTGTTCGCCGCTCGATCGTGTTCATAAGCTAGATATAGGCCTTTTACAAAGTGCAGTCCATATTGTCCTTTAGTTCTCGGGTTATTGACCGCAGAGACAGCATTTTCGCACCTGCCTTGCCCCTCCCTCGCTTAGTTATTTAGATTGGTAATTTAACTTAGTCATTTAGTCGTTGTAACTGCTTCTGTGGGCGATGTATGTCCTACTTTAAGAGTAATTGGGGTGACTTTTATTGAATAATTCAGTTAATTTGTTAAAAAAATATACAGAAACTAGACCCATAGACACTAAAAGCAATTTTTCACTTTGTAGTTTTTTTTTTGAAGTTCTACCTCCCACCATTTCGTATACAACTACTTGCTATTTAAACAACAGTGGCAGGAAGTATTACAAAAGCATTTACATGAAGTGGATGTAGATTAAATACTTATTATCGAACCTAACGCGAAAAGAACTCAAGCAAAGTTAATAAGATTTATATGGGACAGCCCCTGAAGACCACGCCAGCACAAGATCCACAATTACCAGAGTAGTCCTCAGAGATATCGCAGAAATACATACAAAAAAGAAACACACAAATTGAGAACCTCCTTCTTTTTGGAGACGGTAAAATTTTGATAACAATTATTATGTAATACTTATATTCCGTAAGTTGCCGGAGGTAAAGAATAGCATCATCCCATTTCATCCCGTGGGTTTCATAGAAGGCGACAAAGGGACTTACTAGAGAATGGGCAGCAGCGCTCACTATGCATCACCTGCCAAGCGAGCGCCAACTCGCTTGCCAAGTGTGGCGATTATGGCAAACCCCCCCTTTGTGGAAGGTTGATGTCCAGCACTCTTTAGGCTGAAATGATGATGATGTAATATTAAATATATTAGGTAGTAAATAATAAATGCCCCATTTTTTCCTGTCGGTGTCGTAAAAGGCGACTAAGGGACTTACTGGAGAATGGGCAGCAGCGTTCTCTATTCATTTTACCACCACACTGCGATCGCCAACCCGCCTGCCAAGCGTGGCGATTATGGCAAAGCCCCCCAAATTGGGGGAGGCCTAAGTCCAGCAGTGGACGTCTTACGGCTGAAATGATGATGATGATGATGATGATGGAATAATAAAAAGCACACGACGACATTCGAATACCTGAGTTTTTATTTATAAGGGGGCACAGATCATATTATAAAATGTATTTCAACGACAATTAACTCTATGAACAAGTAAAGTAAATACCTGATTACGCCATAAATATAATATTCTTCGATATATCATTCCAGTCTAGTTGACCATCTGAAGAACGAGTTTATTCCTTTAAAGTCTTGGGTCGGGCATAAAAAAAACTTTTTTACAAAAAAAAACAACCGACTTCCTTAAAAAACACTACAAAGTGAAAAATAACTTTAATTTCGGTAGTCGGTGTCTTAGGATCTGTATTTATGGTTTTTTTGCCACCGACTTCCGAAATTAAAGTTATTTTTCACTTTGTAGTGTTTTTTAAGGAAGTCGGTTGTTTTTTTTTGTAAAAAAGTTTTTATTTTTAAATTTTTAGTTGTGGTATTCACCCTGCACTAATTCCAAACAAACAATGCATATTTATGCGATAGCAGAAATCGCGGTTGATTTCCTGTCATTTTTTAAAGAGTTCCGGTGTCTGTCTCCCGAACTCATCATCAGATCTATATGAAAATTATATGGGACCATTTCGGAATTAACCCCTTTCGAACAAAAAAAGAATTTTGCAAATCCGTCTATATATGACGGAGTTATGGCCGAACATACATAAAAAAAAAAAAAAAAAAAAAAAACATATAAACATCCGAATTGAGAACCTCCTCCTTTTTGAAGTCGGTTAATAAAATAATTGTAATTGCATTCGTTATCTTATTTGATTAGTCACACTTGTGTTGCGTCATGCCTTCTGTGGCAACGCTTTAGGCGTTCTTCACATACGTTTGAACTAATCTATAATGCATTGATATTAATTGAAATTGTTTTTACTAGGAAGCCCTGTGGTTTCTTTCGTTTGAGGAACACCTAAAGCGTATCTCGATATTTGTCATCGATTGCCAATAACACTAGGTCTGTTGTATCTATCAGTCATTATTTCTATTTAATTGTATAATGAAGTGAGTGACTACATACAGTAGGAACATGAAGAACTAAGTTATCGCCTAACTAGAACTAGGCCAAATTAAAAGTAATATTTTATTTCACATAAACCTACCTCGACACTTATGAGACGTCTAGAACCTAGGTGAACGGTTCCAATTGGTCGATTCCTATGGAGAAGAGTCGGCAAGAAAATCCGCTTTCCTTTGAATCATCATCATCATTATTATCGTCCACTGCTGGACATAGGCCTCCCCCAAGCTCCACCAACTCGACCGCTTCTGTGCTTCCCGTGTCTAGCAGGAAGCATAGAATCCATTCCTTGAATAAGTTCTAAAAATTTACTACTTTTCTTACCCGCGATCAAAATCTGCTTCCAATTCAAAAAAAAAAAAAAAACATTTTGAATCAGTTATTTCCAGTCTATGGTTTCCATTTTAGAAATACAGAGAATCCACCCAACTCTGTTCACTAGTTCGAGAACAGCGTAGGTACTCACGAAATATTTTTTCTTTTCAAGCATAAAAACTTACTCCATTCTAGTACGTCGGCCTAGAAAAAGTTCAAACTAACGCTGTGGGACTAGATAATACTGAATATGATAGAAAATTGTAATTGAATTCGTCCTTAGTTCACGAGGGGCGTGACCTAATTCGTAACTGCTCATTATCATGTCAATTCTTGGAATCGATTGGCGCAGTTATCGTTTTACTTTCCCTTTTTGAATGCGGATATTATGAATATCTTAGCGTCTTCAAGGTCCATTGGATTGAGGATAAATCTAAATGAAGGACTATCAAGTTCATTTGAAGCTCTTTAAGAATTTGGACTCTCTCTCAATAGAAGCTAAGTAAGTAAAGTAACATTTTAGCTGTTTGAGAATCTATTACACGTTTTTTTATTACCTGCTTGACATTAACCTTAGAATCTATCAGTTTATTCTCATCTCCAAATGCAGTCTTACTTCTTTTTTTACGATTATAGTTTGTTTTATTATTTTTGTCCAATAAGTGGCTACGCCAGTCGTGTTTTCCGTGGCCTTGTTGAGGTGTTCAAAGTGCAGTTGTACGGGCACTTGGGTATTGGTAATGTAAGAATGTGGCACAGTTACCAACGAGGTCCTCAAGTCTTTAATTGTTTTTAAGGAAGAATTTCAAAAAGACAACAGTCTGGAGAGGTGTCTTTTATGATATTGTCTTCCACTTTTAAGCTTCTCACCTATCAAGATTTCAAAATACAACAGCTAAGTCTTCTGGTAGTGGTGCAGTTCTTGGCTTGTGACAATAGGTCACTTGTTACTGTTACGTAGCTTCGCATCAGGAAGAGCTTCATTTTGAAACCTAAACCACAATGCAAGTTGAAACCCGGCAGCAACTTAATAATAAATTTAACATTACATCTAAACCAATTAGCATTGCCACTTTCATTCGTCTCACCTCTTTATTCATAAATTCAGCGTGAATCCATAAATAAATAAATAAGAATAGTTAAACAATAATTAAGTAATGTCGACATTACATCCTGGTTTGCTTTCCCTGTCATTGGCGTCATTTTCGCATTCACAGCGTAACCGACGCATCGCTTGTCGACCTACATACCAGTACACCTACCATCAACTGTTCGTGTCGCATATTGCGAAAACTTTGACTATCTATACAGATTTTCTTGGTTGAACACTTAGCACCTGTTGTATTTGGTTTTAAACAAGTTTACGGCCTTCGATAATTAATTGTGCAACGATCAATATCTAATTCCCAAACGTGCACTAGAAACAGCTCTTCAGGTTAATTACTCGCTCACTGTCTGTCGCGCTAATCCGACTAGGGATTAAGTTTACATTTCCAGTAATTAGGGCAGGACTAGAAGCATTAAGTCGCTTAACTAATTAATGTCCTTATTATCTCGTGCAGTTACGGCACTGGCACGAGATAGCTAGGTGGTCCTATCAAATCTGGAACGCCGAGTTCTTACCGAGTTCGTCGTGAGCTTAGTCTTTAAGTTTCCCGGGACACACGCAAGGTTCTTGCTTTGAACTTTGAAGAGTTAGTTTCTTAGTCTTGATACACGATGTTTCAGTTCGTCGGTCGTTTAACGATGATTGAAACTGACTTGTTAATGTGTCTGCTCGGGTATTTAGCTTCGTGATCGATGCGATTTTAAAGTGACCGCATATGGCCGCTTTTGGCAACTGCCGGCCGTACAGCTGTTTCTAAATCATCTCTGACTGGCGTCTACCACGTAAACATACATATAACACTCGTGATTAATTGAGCTAAGGAAGTAAGCAGAGATTTCAGTAGTTCCAATCCATGTATTGAACTTTGTCGGTTGATAAAAGTACATCGAATCCTATGATTAGCGCGAATAACAAGCTGCTGATGTAATAACGTTTTTTCTCGCAACGTTGGAATTTATATTGTAAACGTAGAGTTTATTGTTTTTTTTACTACTACCAGACCGACCACCATGGGAAATTAAATTATAATAAGCTACGAAGTGTAGTTTGATAAGTATAATCTTTATACTCCACCCAGTTATGATCCTAAAAACTTCTAATCCGAGCTATCCGTTTCCCATCGATGCTTTCCTACTAGACCAAATAATTTTTTTGGCATATGTGAACGTATCATCGTTTTCCACTTCAGTTAAATAATTGTTTGCCATTTAACCCCTCTTCCACTGCAAGCTTGGCTTTACCCGACGATTTTGTCTTACCAGATCCTCAGTATTCTGGACCTGTTTACTAATTGCCAAATCGAGAGCCCTAAATTATGACGAACTTGATGCGTAGTTCCAGTTTCTATAGCTTCAGTATGTCCAACGACCATTTTTTATAGTTTCCACCCTAATCATATGGGATTACAATCAGCTGTATCCTGGGCTTGGGATTAAATGTTGGGCAGTGGTTATCCAAAGTTTTTGTTCTTAGTTAAAATTACATTCGGTAACGACTACTTACTATCTGCTCTGGCTAATTTGCACAGGGCCTTAAAATGTGATTCACATAACATCTGTGATTGTAAAAAAGGCAATTGATGCTGACTCTGACACACGGAGCATAGCGCAGACGTCATTCTTTTTTATTTGTTTCTTTTTTTCACAGTACGCTATGAATCAGTATGCAAGGCGTAGTAAAACTATTTGCTAACACAACTGTTTTCATAATCAGTTGCGATAAATTGATTTCATATACATGGTAGCCTTTATCTTGATCGTAGGTTAGAACTCTGACAGTTGCTATACTTTGTGTAAATTATTTCCTCACCACTGCTCTCAAAATGTTGAGGAAAATCGCGACATGTCTTAGAACCAAAGAAAAACGCTTTGGTTAAGGCCCGTTCCCTCTTATTGAGAGGAGGCCATTATCCCAGCTGAGGGCAACATTACAAGCTGATAACGCTTATGCATCTTGATCAAATAGTACCTCGGTATTTCCTTGTTCTCTTTGGTGTGAAATAGTAAAACCTTTGCAGGTACAAAGGGTTTAATTATCAGTATTGGTTAACACCACAATAGCCTCGGACTAATAAACACTAAGTAAACTGTTCCCGTTTCGTTAATGATATACTTTTGGCTTTTCTGCTGCGTGTGTTGTGTCTAACCAAAGATTAAAGAGTTTAGATTGTATATCACTAGTGTAAAAGTTTTGCAGAGAATTCTTTAGATAATGATTTTGAAACTCACATGAATATTGCAATTCACATGATATTTGCAATAAGTAGTCACACTGCTCACAGCAATTTACAACTACGAGTATATGATTGAATGACATCATCACTGACAGGTTACTACTATTACTTTCAGATAACTGTCAAGTTGTAACTTGATTGCAAGTAATTAATATTATAAAAATGTGGAAAGTAAATACCACGTTTTTGTTAGATTTGACCTTTGTTGGGTAATATTTGAGTCACAAAAACATGCAGCTCGTCATTTGTAAATAAAGTCACATGTGATCTGGGCTATCGAAGCGCCGGCGCCGTCTGAATCATGTCTGATTAAAAAATGTTCTAGAATGTTATTATTACGTGCATCTACACCTAACTTTTAATAATCACAAGATTTTCCTCTAGTCCATTAATTCTCGAGCAAGAAATTTGTTTAATAAACAAGATCAGCTCCGGAAGACTTCTGCGAAGGAGAGTGAATAAATGCATATTTTTGCGCTCAGAATTATATTTTTATAATATCCTACGTTCATATCTGAAGTAGAATATTACAGTCTTTGTTATATGTCGTTGACCATAAACATACAGTTTCATTCATGGAAGAGTGACCCGATACGCTTATCGTGAAATAAGTTTCCAGCCATTTTGTAGCTACAAGTTTCCAATCTTGCACCGTAACCGTGGATTTGTGATGTTTCGGGCGTGATGTATTGAGTGTGCGTATGCGCCACAGGTGAAATTAAACAGTTTTAGAACTAGAACGAATTTGTATTCCTAGGTTATTAATCCCGCATGTAGAATTTTGGTGCACTGTTCTAATATCTGATTTTTTTCCAGTGCGAGATCTTGGATTTGTATTTGTATGTAATATAACGTGCGTCAGACCATACCACGGTATTTTTCACGCTGAATATGAGTTGTCTAGTTCTCTTTCTGTCTCTAGCCTTATCGTCATTTAATTTGAGGTTGAAATTCCTCGTCATTTCTCGGCAGACGTGTCTGTATCCTTTTGGGCCAAAGAGACATCTCTAGTTATGCTGCATAATATGCGTAATATTCTCATAATTCACTGTAATAATAAATATTCCAGGCACTTAAGAATTATAAGCTTCCAAAAAAAGAAGAAGTGCCTAAAGAACTAGCTAAATCATAATAAATGTTTCCCTAATCCAACTAATAATGCTTTTGATCAGTCGAATCTCTTGTATTCTTCAGAATCTCCAACTTCAGCTCATTTTAGTCGAACTCATAAGTTCATAACCTTTAAAGTCCTTTTAGTACTGAAGTTAATATTAAACTTAAATGTAATATTAGTTCAAAATTAAATAACAAAGTGAAGCGTGTTATTGGATTTGTTATTGTGTGTCGAATTTGAAAGTGGAAAATCGAAGAAAATCGGATTGGCTGTGGCTTTTAAACATTTTCTTTACATTCTATATCTATCTCTCTACTAAAAAGTTTTTTTTCGCATCGTGGCTATTTACGCCCAAATATACTTGGTGCTGTATCAACTAGATTTCTTCTGGCTAAACTTTCCAGACAATTGGATGTAGCCATCTTAGCCAGACATAACATTTCTTTAAAAAAGTTAGTTACGGGACTTATACATATCCAGTTTTCCTACATTTTGTGAGGCTTCTTGAAGACTACCGCGTATTAATTACGTAGCAAGTAAGCTGATCTAAGTTGTTTAGAGTTTACATCGATTTTCCGGTTGGTCTGGCTAACTTTTTTTTTGCGAAACGTTCACATAAAATGAAGTGATGTGCACGGTACGCATTCTTGCGCCGCAATGCGGCCAGATGCGGCCATGGCTATGCGCTTAGCTTAACAGAAATGTTATTAATGTAGCATGTAGCCACTGAGAGGCTTGAAGTAGGTCCCTACGTATTTCGTATGACACTAATGTATCCGGCATATCTATATAAATGTATATAAATGAATCCCTATTTCCCTTGGTCACGGCATCACGCGTGAACGGCCGGACCGATTTCACTTTTTTTGTTGTTGTTGTGTTTGTAATTATCAGGAGAAGGTTCTTATGAAAGAAAAAATTAAAAAATTGCGCGGAAAATTAGAAAATTTAAGATCACTTATTTAAGAAATACTTAACAACCATATAATAGGACAATGTAAACTTTTTTAATGTAACATTATGACATTTGACATAGAATTGACAGAATGCGTGCTCAAATAATCATCAAAGAGACAGGACAACGTCTGTCGGGTCAGCTAGTGATATATAAATACGAGAACAACCAGATTCAATTGTTTTTGCGATCGGCCACCCAGCAAACTACCGAATCACTGACACACATAAATAATTCTGTGCAATTATGGGCTTAGCTTTTTATCCACGGCCTTACGACATATTGCATTCTTTGTACGACATAAATACTTAGTTCCGGGAAACGCCACGTTTGAATAGAATATTGTACTTAATTTATATTGCATAATGCTATACCTAGGTGCTCGTACGATCTCCTTTCTCTCACTAGTTATTACCGTGAAGGTGAATTCAATCGATAATGGATAAAACAATTATAATAAAAACGGAAAATCGCAATTCGTTTGTAGCGTGCGTGAATTTTAACTTTTTTATTGCAGGTAATCTAGATTTTGACGGTAACTTGTTTGAATGACGCCTTACTTTTGGTTTTATTGCAAAAAAAGTAATCCGTTACCTATTTTTATACTCTTTGAACTCTATACACTGTTGAGTCTATCGCGCAGTATTTTTTTGTTGCGTTCAGACTAGAATTGAAACCTAAATATTGAATCATGTCTGACTGGCACAGGTATCTTGCTTGTTTTACAGTTTATGTAATAGAATTAGACGAGGCTCAAATATTTTTGAACTGAAATGGGATTGGCCAAGTTGGCCGTTTGTCCAATGAGCTGTGGGCACAACTAGGTGTCGGGGCCAAATCCGTAAAAGATGACGGAACTAGTTGGACAAAACACACTCATTCCGACCCAACCCGTCTCTTGCATTGCAGTCTCTCTGGCATTGCTGGGAGGGGGCAGCTTCTTCCAGCAATGCCATAAGCCGAGGTCCGTATCCCAAAAGGGGCGTGTAGTCACTCTTGTTTTTTATATTTTTTAAGCCCTGCCTGGAGGTCTTCATTTATTAAGGTAGTCCAGTTAAGCGGACGACAGCATAGATTGACCTGCGAGATGCTATTCCCAAAATCAGTGGTTCTTGTATGGAAAAGGCCTTTGCCCACCTGTAGGATGATGCAGGCTAACAGTAACAAATATTTCTGTCCTATCAACTGGAAGTTAAGCAATAGATTTGCCATCACCAGCCCCTTTTATGATAGACATAAGGTAGCATTTAGCACAAGTCGTATTCTAACTCTGGTTTCTTGCAAAGATGTTATAACAGCCCGAGAAAGTCTTATTTTCTTCGTTTTTCGAAATTTACAGTGTTCGGGGTTTCGTTGGTTAAAATATCAATGAGTTTCCATGAAATAGTCATTCATGATTTGATGAACTTAGAGGGTTGTATTGCTGATTTTAATGGTTATAATTTTGTAGAGCCATATTTTTTACGGTCGCGAATCAAATATTAATGAACATACAACCTGAGATTGACCTGCAAATTGTAGAAACCGTAACACGCAACGCATACGTGCCCAAATTTGAATTTCGCGGGATACTTTAGCGCATCCATAAAGAATTGCCTGGCCGAAGTAGGCAACAAACATCTAAAATTCACCAGAACATAGTATAAGCAAAATTCTCAGATTAAAATCATGAATGTTGCCAGTTCTTTGACTCATTTCGAGATCTGCCCCTATTCACAACTTTGTTAATGAATAGTTTTGGTAAATTCCACAATAATCGTGTCACTTGTTCATTGTGTACGTTTATATTTAACGCAGATTGTCGGCGTGACGTACCCGCTGTGACCCACCTGTTAACAAAATACTGTTATTATATGTATTTGTACTTATTTAGCTTACATTTTAAACGTATATAGCTATTGGCAGAGATTTATTTATTTTGTAACATGCCAGGCTTCCTGTGTCGGGCGAAAATAGGTCACTGTTTCTGATGTGGAAATTATAAGAGGCGACTATATTGTGTCCGATGAATGGGCAGCAATGTCCGCAATGTCCAATGTCCACCTGGACACTTATCGACGGTTAAGAATCAATAGTGTCTATCTCAATAAAGTTAACTTTACAGGAGATAAAAAAAACATTTCTCGGCTTTGAATAGAAAGATACTTGAAATGTTTATATATGTAAAAATAGAAAAAATAGGCTGAAATGCGATATATATCCTAGCATTAGGTTAAGATTGGCCAATTTACAATTAACGTGAGTTAGGTGGTATTGGTTTTATTAGTGTAAATATTTTTTAAATAAGTAGTAGTTAGCCGTTTTTGAAATAAAACAACACAATGAAAAAATCACATTTTTTAATAATGATCACAATGGAAGATGAAATATTATATTCGAAATAAGCAAAAAAACTTTAAAATAACTGAAAAAGACTTCTAAATAACTAAAAAATACTTTAAAGTAACTAAAAAAATCTTCAAAATAACTGAATCGAATCTTCAAAATTATTTTTAGTAAAAACAGAAACAAACAACAAATACACTGACACACACACACACTCATACTACAAATGGGGCAGTGTATCATAAAAATTATGACATTCACTTGGTAGAACTTGTTTGAGCTCTTGGAGGTGCTGGTACTTCGAGGCAGTTATGGGAATCATATTTTCATTTAAGGTCGAATAAGACACGTCGGGGTTATATCTTTTTGGTCTTTGTGGCAAGGCAAACCAATCCTGGTCGAAATGTAGTTTTACTTGAATAGTGTCTTCTTGGTTGTAAAGAATAGCTCTTAAGTCTGTTACAGTAGGGTCACCAGCTTTGCGTCCTGGCCTTATAGTTTTGTAAAGCCAAGTAGATGTATCGGCATAATTTTTCACAAAACCATGGTCAATCTGAATTACTTCGTAGGGATTTGATGCCCTTGCTTCTTTAGTTACCGAAACATAATCACATGGCAAATGAATTACACGATTTGAGAGCTTCCGTTCAATCGCACTGTGAACCGAATCACACTCCATTTGAGTGTGACCACGTTCGAGGAACTTTTGGGTGATGGTGATTTTGTGCTTTATACTTAAGTTCAAAAGCGCATTTGCCATTATAACGTTCCGATTTTGGTACGTGCAACCATCGGAATAAATAATTATTGGCATTTTCTTCGGCAGACAATGGCGCTCTAAGTAGTCTATCACAAATGACGCGAAAGTACTCGCAGTAAGGTCTGCTGCCGTTTCTGTGAACCAGTAACATGTGCAATGGCGTGAAGTCAAATCAAAGAGTGTAAAATTATGGCATGTCAGTTTCGTTTTAAAGTATAAAGCGCTAGCCGTGGAGTAAGGGCAAACTTTAACCGATTCTAGGTCCATCGTTAATAAAATGCAATGTCCCATTGCTGCATCCTCTTTATCCTTTGCCTTCTCTTCCCTGGCTCTATTTTTTTTTATAAGATGCTCTTGATAAATATGCTCATCGATATTACCTTCATTATGGCCAACACAAATATCACACATATCTTTTTTCAAAGTATATATTGCTAAATTATTATGTTTAAAACTTTTATCAAATGTGTATCTAGATACAGCAGGTATATTTATGTCATTGCAATGTTGTTTATAGGCGTTAAATACATCAGATATAGTACGATATACAGGCTCCAAGTATAGTTTTCTAGTATCCTTACGAGCATAATGTGATGGCATTTTTGGGATACTTTTAAAATAGTTATTTAAGGCTACCATCTTTGCATTTTGTCTATTTACCTGGCTATTCTCCTGATTTGCTGTGTCCACATTGAAACTAGCGTCTTTTACCCACAGCTGAACAGTGGTAGGCTTCAGTGACAGAGTATTCAAGAACATTTGCTTACAAACTTGAATTTTACCTTCATTCCCTGGTTTAGGCAAAAAATAACTTAATGTGCCCTCTCGGCGAGAAGGTTCTTCACCTTTCGTTTTCTGAGTAGTCCTAGTCCGGTTTACATGTCCTCTGACATACATTTTTCTTTCGCCCCAATTAAGATGTTTCCAGAAGTAACTATGAATGGATTTGCGTGTGTCTTCTTCAAAATTATTACAACCTCTGAATTTGCTTCTTCTGCAAAAGTCCGAAGTGCATGCATCACCCATTTGCTTAGCTGGTCGTATCTGGTCTTGCCGCATTTTCTCGTTTCGAGGCTTTGAATACCCTAAATATTCTTCGCCGCGCATTCTTTTTCTTTGGGCTGCAAGTTTTTTCCATTCATCTTTTTTCGCTATATTTCGACGTTTTCGGCCTTCATTAACATTTCCGTAATCATCTTCACTTGTTTCACAGTCTGTTGTACTTTCATTTATATTTTGCACCTGTGGTTCTTCATTAACTTGTGGGTAATCATTAAAATAAAAGCCAAATGCAATTGAAGGGCTTACACAGGAATAGTCTAATATTATATCTTTTGGAGGCGCAGACAGTGGTCTTTTGGTAGACTGTTTCTGGTCATCTTGAGTTAAATCACTTAATGATAAAGATTTCGGATTTTTTAAACAGATTCTGAAAATATTTTGTTTTTCCAGAAGAATGCGCTCATGCTTATCTATAACAATTTGTTTCATAGGTGGATCAAAGTTTTTATTATGTGTTAGTGCAGAGGATCCAGGTTTTATGTTTTTTGTTGTATTATCTGTAAAATACACAGGTTCATCAGTTTAAAGTATATCAATTCATTAAATGAAATCTCCTACGAACATACATACTTGCATGCGAACGTTGCAAATAAAATAAAAGCTTGTGATAATAAAAAGTAACTCACCGTCAGGTCCAACATTATTAGGTTCATGCTCAGCCTTCAATAGACTCAAGATCTTGTTTGATCTAAATCCCTTTAACCGATTAGCCATTTTACTGGAATAAAAATGATATAATCACAATTACAAATATGATTCTTCGAAATAAATTCTGGAAATAATATCTATCTCAACACTAGTTGTTTGTTTATCAACAATTGCACTTAACACATAGATACATTTTGCATAATTTTCGGCTAAATATGTAATCAAACACAAAACTTTCTTCTCAATCAAAAATTGTATCATTTAAAATGGGTTTTTACTAATATTATAGTTGCAAAATTACTTACCTACCAAACTTGTCGAAACTCGCACAGAAACAACTGACCACAGAACATCTAGCGAACAACTGACACTACTTCCTTGCGACTTTTGAATACAATAAACTGTCTCTTTCTAATCTATCACTGTCGCATCGTCGAACCGCACGCACTGCCCTGCGACTTGCCAATTTGTCAGTCTCACGCTAGATGCGGCGAGGTACAGCCGCAATAGAGAAGAGATAAACAGTATTGGCAGAAAAATACACGCGCTCTTAACTTAGATGGTATTTCTATAGCGAATAACTACAACAATTTTGTGAATTTTGAGATAAGTGCCTCTGTAGGCCAAGCCAAATTAAACTTTAAATCTACCTGCATTAAAAAGTGAAAAACGTAAAAAACTGAGATAGACACTATTGGTTCTTAACCGTCGTTATAGTTATATTGATGCTTGCTTTTCTCTGCGGTTTCGCCCGCTTGGAGGCCGGAAATCATCCGATTGGATCGTAGTACTGGGATAAAAAGAATTCGTGTTTTTTTTTCTAATTCTAACCCAGGTCATGGTTTATCCGTTGTGGTGTAAAAAGGTAACAGACAGACTGAGTTAATTTTGCATTTATAATATTTTTATGGATTTGGAAGTATATTAAGTGCTAGTCGAAAAGAGACCATTCTTTCTCTTTGTGGGTCTCGAGAAAGGTGTGAAACGGATCATTCAGAACAAGAACATGGCCATCCTCTGTTGATTATCCGTGTTTTGTAACGATAATTCATCATAGTAATTCAATTCAGGGAAAATGCTCCCAAAAATTGAAGGTCAACGGGGCAGAAAAAATATGTAAGCTTCATTTCTACACATTCTACGAAAAACACGGAAAATATCCCAAGAAAGCAAGTCATGAGGAAAAGATTACTTGAATCTTTATCTAATTATCGTGACTATGTGTTTAACGGATACATACGTACATATTAACGCAATTAGCAGTCTGGATTGCTGCCGGTTGATGGCATTAGGCTCAACCCCCCTACATGGGACTTCAACATTACTGGTGCAATGTGGGTGTACTATAGGTACACTTCTGCCTAACCATAACGGAAAATACATGCGTGATTTTATGTATGTTTATATTAGCACTTCTCCCGTGACTTCTTCCGTGTGAAGTTTATAGCTCATGTTACTCCGGAATAATGTAGCTTTCCAAGGAGGAAAAAACAATCGGTTGTTTTTGAGTTTATCCATTACAAAACAATCAAATCTTTCCTCTTTATAATATAAGTGTAGACTAACTTTTGCCAGTGACTTCCCTGCTTGGAGGTCTGAAATTATCCCACGGCTACATACCGGGATAAAATAGTATCATACGTGTTCATCATTTGAGCTGAAACACGTGCATTTCGTTGAACGGCCTGCCCCAATTTGGGGGTGGTTTGCCATTTTCGCCACGCTTGGCAGGCGGGTTGGCGATCGTAGTATGGTGGTAAAATGTATAGAGAAAGCTGCTGCCCATTCTCTATTAAGTTCCTTACTCGCCTCTTACGACACCCACAGGAAGAATCGGGATACGATGCGATATGTGTTAGTAAAGTTTAAAGCTGTGTGCCAAAACGAAACGTTTTTATGAAGTTTTAATTTATAATATTAGAAGGATAGTTGATTAACGTTATTCTTTTCTCAATTCCAGAGCGATTCAGTGAGTTATTTCTTCGACGAGCTCGAACGCATCGCGAGACCTGACTACGTGCCCTCTCACCAAGATATCCTGCACTGCCGGAAGGCCACTAAAGGCATCACGGAATGCACCATCAACATCAACAATGTGCCATTTGTATTCGTCGACGTGGGGGGGCAGCGGACGCAGCGGCAGAAATGGACTCAGTGCTTCGACTCAGTCACGTCCATACTCTTCCTCGTCTCCTCTTCAGAGTTCGACCAGGTCTTGTCGGAAGACAGGTACGTTAAAAATAATATTATTGGTAGTTATTGGCTAGCTAGCAGAGCTCGTGGATGGTACGTGGATAGGTGAGTATCTTTACATACCAAGACCTTTCCGTGTGTCGGAAAGCACGTTAAGCCGTTGGTCCCGAATGTCATCCGTGGATCTTTGACAATAATTACGGGTCGTCAGAAGCTTGAATCTCTAGCAAACCGGTTTTACCAAAGGGTATCGTATTGCTAAGTAACTGGGTTGTGGAGGTCAGATAGGCAGTCACTCCATGTAAAATACTGGTATACAGGTGTATACGGTTAGACTGGAAGCTGACCCCAGCATAGTTAGGAAAAGGTTAGGCAGATTGATTGGTTATTGGCTTAGCTAGAGGAAAGCAAATATAATCTTTAGTGGGTTCGTAATTTTTTGTTTTAGTTGTCTCATGAATTACGAAGTTAACATGGGAAACAGCTGTCCGTTACACACACACACACACACACACACACACTCATATTTTCTTCACTCAGCCTGTCGCATAATTACTGCAGTAGACATAAGCCTCTTCGTTACACGCCTTCGGCATTCAATCTACTAGTCTAATCATTAATTCTAAAATGCATATTAATGTATTAAGTAATCAACTGATAAAATGCGAAAGGTAATTAGACTTACTGCAGTGTCGTCATAAAGAATGTTATATTCAAATTGCAGCTGAAGCCCCGCCCTCGCCGCCATGACATGAAACAGTCATACAGCAAATTACGTAAACATATATTCGAAAATAATTATAGTGTTACGAACACTGAGGGGGTGTACGAACAAGAAAAAAATCAACAGCTATTTTCTATACGAACGAACGAAACGAAGCTACGAACGTCATTCGGCCAGACTAAAGAATGAAGTTTTCCAGAAATTTTCATTTCTTTTTAACTCGCTTTTATTAGCTTCACCTGTATGGTTGTTTGTTTGTAAGCATGTTTGTAACCGACTCCTTTGGAATTAATTTTGACCCACTTCAGACGGTCAGATTTCATTTAAACTTTGTAGACTTATCGATGACCGATGACAATACAATGCAACTGCATTGGGCTGTTTTTGACGCAACTGCATTGGGCTGTTCGTTGATAGTGAGGTGAACATTCCTCATAACGCATGTAATTTATTAATAAGCTGTTGAGTTTCCAAATAAATAAATAATAATTTCATAAATTTGTGCCATTATCCTTGCCAGGGTTACCAGGACAAAAAAAAACTTTTGTAGCTAGTCGAATTAAAAAACAGAAAATAAATAATTGTTTAAAAACTAAAAACACGCTTCCATAGTAGGTAAATCAACTAAAAAGTAGAAAATAATTGAAAAAAAAAGCTTTTGTTGTCCTTTTAGGTTGGTATTTTAATTTGTATAAAGCACCACCTATTCTTCTCATTTTTCAATTATTTTAAATCGCTACCTGACGCATAACACCTGGATATTAAGCGGTAAACAAAACCTATACGGGAGTGCTAATCTAATCTATGATCTAATACTCGTAATACATCGTTTCGTAATTTTCTTGCATAGGAGGCAAAACGTTGTCTATCTACGAGTAAATAAATATAGTATTACGTCAGGATTGCGAGGTAATGACTCAGGCGCCATGATGGAATCGGCGGGTGTTCGGTGTGACGAGGAAATCACATTTTATGACAGCACCCATGGGGCACGTAGGTATTATTAAGATATTTAGTCATTGATGGAATAATTCTTTGTTTAGGTATGTAATAAATAATGAATGAATAATTGTAGCAAGTCGTACTGAAATTTAACAGAACAACTGATTTTGAATTTCAGAAAAATAGTTAATCATCCTAGCCATTTTGTACCTTTTGTTTTTTTTTTTTTTGAAAATTTAACTATGTTCGGAACATTATGGCAACATAATTTAAAATTTTGAATGCTACCGGTTAGCTGGCAGTCAACCCTAACATGGATGGGAAAAGGCACATATGATGATAAGACTTTACAGCTCTGTCACAACCTTCGAAGGTAACACATGATTATCATGATCAGTTAATAATGACTCAAAAAATTCGACCGATCAATAGTCACAGTAAAACCTCTGCTCATACGGAATGGCATAACCGTTAATCACCACGCTTGAGCTCAGTGTGTGCTTGCAAATCTTAGTCAGGGCTTAATGCGACTTCATTGTGCCATCACCTCACCTGACTCGACAGTTGATACCAACGTAACCACAAATCAAATATCGTGTATTTGTCTGTGACACACAAGGCTACAATGAATCACATCCGGTCAGAAGAATAGGCAAACTGGGTACATTTTCAAACCTTTTACTGCATGGTAAGCATCACCAACGAGAACCAGTGTTAGCGTAGTGGTAACAAACGCAACTTATTTGAAGTTCGAACCCAGAAAGGCGCTTAAATTTGTGTAAATTACCCAGCACGACGTGACTCTTGCTCCTTGAATGAGAGTAGTCATTCCCCGTAGATTTTGGGTCACTGAATTCAAATTGGGCCTCGGAATTGCTCCATCACATCACATTTTTTAGATATTCTAACCTAAAAGTGCAAAAAACACGATTTTAGCGTGTTTTCACGGTTATGCATCGCGACAAATTTAGCTATCGAAAAAATACAAATGGCGTTGAGTTTGCGTGAATGTCTTTTTTCATCATCGAGAAATTTCATTTTTGAAAATTTCTAATTTTTATATACATGAATTGTATGAAAAATTGTATATCGAATGTAAATAAAAAAAAAAAACAAATTCCTCGATTATGAAAAAAAGATACTCGCGCAAACTCAACGCCATTTGGAAGAGCAATGCTTATACTTTAAAGTTTAAAGCATTGTGTGTATTTTTTCGATAGCTTAATTTGTCGCGATGCTACATAACCGTCAAAACACGCTAAAATCGTGTTTTTTGCTCTTTTAGGTTAGGATATCTAAAAAATGTGATGTGATGGAGCAATTCCGAGGCCGAATTTGAATTCAGTGACCCAAAATCTACGGGGAATGACTACACTCATTCAAGGAGCAAGAGTCACGTCGGGCTGTGTTATTTCATCACCACTGCTCTCAAAACGGTGAAGGAAAGTGTCGTGAGGACGAAACCTGGAACCAAAAATTCGAAGACGTGTGAGATCTACCAACCCACACTGGGCCCGCGTGGTAGAGTAGACGGCAAACTCCCTCTCACTGAGATAATGCCTGTATCCCAGCAGTGGGAACAATATAGGCTGATTATGCTATACAGTTAAATCGCACGTTTCATTTCTGATGTGTCGTGTTTTTTTTTATTTGCCATGAAGGATGCTGCTCAACTCAATCTCAAAACATTTATTCAAGGGTCGACTTGACAGCTTGTCTTGAAGGTTTGACAGTTTAAAAGTGCCTGTAATCGGTTTCAGTCAGAAAGATGACAATGGAATGGCCTCTTATTCTAAAGCGTAGTAGCTTCATATGAAGAAAAATAGGCACACTATTATAAATTAACTGCCATGATATGAAAAATGCCTTTCAGGTTAGTCAAAAGTACCTCAAATGTACCATCTGCCGATGACGGTGAAAGTCGCATATGGTAGTTGTATAAAATGTTCGTTACTTAGTTACGGTGGTGAACCTCGTGTCTCCAAGACAAGACATTTAAAATTTGTTGGTGACCCAGAACCGGGTGCGTGTTCACTACAACCTACTTTGGTGTATCAGAAAGGGCACATCGGCATTATTTACGTTTATTGATCAAGATTTGCTACTTTTGAAGTAGGTCCAGCAATTAATCTATTGTTTTTGGGACGTTAATGAGCTTTAGGTCTGGGCGAAATGATAAACTATGGAAACAGAAAGTAGAAGATCGTGGCTATTTGATAACTGCCGCACAGGTTGATCGGAGTCGGTTCGTGAAATGGAACCACTGCAACACACCCTACCATCCATCCCTTACATATCGAGTGCCTCGGAAAGCACCTCTCTCCTACTTGATCTTGCTGAGCCCGGTCCATAATTGTGACTTAAATAATGATTTTCCTTCCAACTATGCTTTAACATTATGGTACGCAATAAAGAATTGAGAATTGAATTGAATTGAGCACGTTAAGCCGTCGGTCCCGGCTCTCATTCGTACATCTCTGATCTTTGAGACTGATCTCTGTTGAAGGAGCCCAAAAGTGTGACAACCGTGCAGCTTACCAAGGACTATCGTGTTGGATAATATGATAACCCAACTGAGTTGTGGACGTCAGATAGGCAGTCGGTTCGTGTAAAATAAAGGTATTCGGCTGCATCCGGTTAGACTAGAAGCCGACCCCAATATAGTTAGGAAAAGGCTAGGCAGATTGGCCTATTACAAAAAAAATCTGATGCAAAAATTGAGTTTTCATTATATGTCCCGTTAATTTAACATCTTTTTCTGCGTTCTTTCCCAAGTCGAATTCCAGCCGGCGTAGCATGACCAATTCTATCTCTATTCTACCAAGAACAAAAAAAGTTTCTTATGAATTTTAATTCTGTAAAAATGTTTCTATCTCATCAATAGTTAAGAGAAATACTCATCATACTTGACATCGTACTCTTGTCGACTGAAGAATAGAAACATCTCTTCTCTTCAGTTTAACACAATTTTTCTATGATACAATCTATCATTTTGTCTTCTCTTCCGTCGACAAATTCAAAGGAACTGCACGCGTAGCATGACCGCCATAGAAACGTCTATGGCGGTCATGCTACGCGTGCAGTTCACACTAATGTCTTTTAATACATACGTATATAAACTCACGACTTCTTTCTATAAGGTCACGCAGAAACTACCGAACGCCACCTGCTAAGGATCCTTACTTCTAATGCTTCCTTTTTAACCCACAAAAAAAGCAAGAGTTTATCAAAAAAAAAAAAAAAGTTTTTTTTTTGTTTCTATAATTCATCAAAAACATCGGTATGAAATTACGTACGTTACACGAGTACTAAAAATACATTAATTTTATTTTTGTCGGTTCCCCATTCGTAACGCTCACATCGTTAAACTGATGCCAATAAAATGTATAATTATACAATATTATACTAATATGTAAGGCGTAGCGTAACAAGATGTGCGTGCTTTTGCGGTTTTACGTGCGTGTGTTTATTAATTTACATACGTACGAAATTCTTTAGTAATAATAATTAGAAAAAATATGTTTGTTTGTTCAATAATTGTTGGATTGAGTGATCTAGTCATGGGGTATTTAGTCTTATCAGAATTATGAAGCCTCTGCTTAGAAAGAAGGGATAACACAAAAACAAAATAAATAAAAAAAACATTTTTGTTCTCTTGCATAAAGGCGCCTTAAACATGTGAAGATTACATCTGTATAAATACTTTGTGGGAGACTAGTATTTGCACTAAGAAATACTGTCACACAAATTACCCCTCTCCCTCCAATCCAACAGTCACACATTCAATCTTAAAGATAATAGAAAATGTTAACCTTTGGAAAGAAAATACGGTAAACAAAAATAAAACAAGAAAAGGCATACAAAATTTAAAGTTGTTATTGAAGATTCGCTAAGGAAGCAACCTTATAAGATTACAATAACGTCTGAACTAATAAAGCGTTAATGTTTAATAGCAGGTATTTCAAATTTTTCATCATCTCTTTTGTCTTCTTTAATAGAACAAGTCGGTAAAGAAAAAATCATTCAGATGAAACAGATTTCATTGTATCAAACTAGACATCCAGTTTTCCCTTGTGAATCACGAACAATTCGCTCACATAACTCATACAATCATAGCCACAAAGTAATCTAACAAAAAGTTTAATTTAGAATTCTATTTCGAAATCAAAAGGTGCCCGAGGGATCACAAACTCAATTTCAACATTTCTGACACGAGCGAAACCGCAGTCAGAGGCTAGTTTTGTTAATAAACTTTTTATTGCAGCCCTAAAATATTTGCTTAACATATCTTTGATTCGCCCAGATGTATTCCTTTGATGTTACTGGTTAGAATTTTGCGTAACCACGTAAACGTGTTTTGGGCTGGTATGCGTGTACGGAATTAAATAGGTCGTTTTTGCTGTTTACGGAATGTACCTACTGTGTAATAAATTAAAAATCTTTTATTTGTAGGAACTCTTCGTATTTTGTAGGACTAAACAGTTTTTGGAGAGATTTGAATTGTATTATCTACTAGCTTCTGCAATAAATATCATTTCATTTCATACATACAAACTCACAAATCTAAAAAGGATCACAAAAATAAAAGAGCGACCACCAAAAAAGTCCCGCATAGGGAAAAGTAGGATTATACATAATCAAGCTGACGAACTTATCAGTTGCGGCGAGCTGACATAATTATATTAATTATCCTTTAACCACATCCAAAACAAACATTAAAAGGATAAACCAGAGTTTATAATGGTAACTGATATTAGCTCATTACTATCATTTGCCTAACCTTTTCCCAACTATTATAACAATAGTGACTGCCTATCTGATCTCCACAATAAAGTAACTGGGTAATACGATACCCATTGGTAAGACTGGTTGTCACACTGTCTGGGTTCTGAAGACCCGACGACCAGACAACTGTCAAAAATCCGTGAAAGAGAGCCAGGACCAACGGCTCCACGTGCTTTTCGAGGTTCGGAGGGGTCTGTGAAGATGGTCACCTATCAACGGACCAAGAGAGCAAAGCATAGCTTTTAGATTACATCGTGGGGCTGTTTTTACTTAGCCAGGAGCGCCTGATATCAGCTCCCACCACAAATTGTTCAGTGATAATCATCCGGTTAATTTTCCGTAATGTTATGTGAACGACATCCGCATGTGGAGATCAAGGTCGCGATTATGCAGTAGCATTGTCATTGAGGACATGTATTTATATGCATTATTATTTATGTCGTAACGTCCATTAAATATTTATTAAATGCCTGTTGGACTGGTCACGGATGCTAGGTTTAAAAGTTATACAAAATGAACTTCAGGCATGTGATACCGCCAACTGTTGTTCGAGCCAGCCCGTGCCGCTGAGCCTGTAGCTTTAAATTCGTCCCTTAATAATAATAATTTCGATCCAACCCGTCCCTTGCTGCCCTCTTCCAGCGACAGCTTAAGCCGAGGTCCGTACCCACAGAGGGTGTCTTAGCGAGTAGTCGCTTATTTTGAAGCTCTAAACCCTAGGCTGGAAGCCACAATTTATTAAGGCAGCCACAGGGCCTGCCATCTCGCAGGATGACATGAAAAATAGTTATATTCGGAGGGGCTTGTCCCCAAGTAATAACAACCGAACAGGTCGATCGATCAGGTAAAGTTTTCCTTGCCGTGTTTGGCCCGTGGACGGGAGACCATTTTCACATATCAAAACCCTTTCATGTCTGAACAGCACGTTAAGCCGTTCGTCCCGTCCTGGTCGTCATTCGTGGATAGTTCTCACGGGTCATCAAAAGCCCGAAAGTCTGACAACCAGTCTTACCAAGGGGTATCGTGTTACCCAGTTACTGGGTTGTGGAGGTCAGATAGGCAGCCGCTTCATGTATAATACTAGTAATCAGCTGCATCTGGTTAGACCAGCCTTTCCCAAAGTGGGCGATAACGCCCCCCTTGTGGGCGCTGCAGGCCAAAAGGGGGTGGTAAGAGACCCAGAAAAAAAAAATGGGGGCGTTGTGTAGAGTCTACACACTCCACACAGTCTTTTCTGGGTCTCTTACCACCCCCTTTAGACCTGCAGCGCCCGCAAGGGGGGCGTTATCGCCCACTTTGGGAAAGGCTGGGTTAGACTGAAAATCAACCCTAAAATAGTTGGGAAAAACGCTTAGCAGAGGATGATGATTGTGATATTGTTATCAGGATTGACGAAGATGCGACGGTTAATTTAATTAAAATATTATGTGTAAAATAATATCAGTATTAGTCAGTAATATGATATTACCAGGAAATACCCAAATCATTTCAAAAACTGGTCTTATCTTGTAATTTATGCTCGCCAATAAATTAACAATTTAAGCGGAAGATTCAACTAAAAACAATAATCAATGACTAATTTAAATCCATCTCTGGTTCCAGGAAAACGAACCGCCTAGAAGAGGCGCTAAATATCTTCGACACGATCGTGAACAACGTGAACTTCAAGGGTATCTCCATCATCTTGTTCCTCAACAAGTCCGACCTGCTCGCGCGGAAGGTCGCCAGCAAGGAGACCGACATACGCTGGTTCTACCCGCAGTTCGCCGGCGACCCCCACAACCTCAGGGACGTGCAGATGTATTTGCTCAACATGTTCGCCAACGTGCGCAGGGAGCCCAAGACCACGCTCTACCACCACTTCACCACCGCCATTGACACGCACAACATCGAAGTGGTCTTCAACTCTGTCAAAGACACAATCCTCAATCGTAACCTGGAATCACTCATGCTGCAGTGACGAACCAAACAGAACTGCACCTATGGAATTGTTAAATTGTGATATCTGCTGGAAATATTTTCACTTCGTGATACAACCTCGCGATTTTTCCATTATTGTGTTCTTCTATAACTTGCTAAACAGCATAATAGTGTAACACATCTGAAAAGACATAGAATGTGATTTGTTGATGATTGCCTAACGGTCGGGAGAGTGGCTCTTGTATAAATGTAATATGACATGTATTTATTTACCAAATGTATGGGATTTGGTAAAACTATGTACCTTAGACTAATGTATTGTAATTATAAAAATTTGTATATCAGTATATTTATGACCAAAAAATGTAGATTTTGCACGTGATGGACATTATTATGATCACTGGGATATTAACACGCGTTATTTGTCCGCAAAGGACCGAACACGCTGTAGTGCTGTAACGAAACACGCATACACTTAATTGTGTAATATTATAAACGTAGCGCATTAGACGAAGTATGGTATGCCAGGGGGATTTTATAAACGTATGCAGATTTTCTTAACGTTTTCTCAATGATTGTAGATTTCTTTTATATCGATAACACTATTAATTCGCTTGTGATGATATTATAAGTGATGGGATTGACAATTGTGCTGGAGTGAAATGAAAACAAAAATGCCATGTAACCTTTATTTATATTAGTCCTAGTAAGTACTCGATTTTCTCAAAATTTTCACCTGTAGCTAGTTGTATCACAGCTTCAAGCCACATGTATAAGTAATGAATTAGAATAATTGGTATGTATTAGACTAATATTTCCTCCAGTATAGTTGTCAGTCTCGTTCATGTCGCGAATACTTGGTTCCCAAGGTAGCAGTGCCAAGTCGTAGCGCTGGTGGTAGTGCCGACTGCCGCTATATCATATAGATGTAGTTACAATGAGATTGCTCTTATAGGGTGCCACGAAGCAAAGGAACACCTTTGCGTTGGGAAGACTTTATATAGATCCCTCCCGGGAGTAAAAATGTATATAAATAACCATTGTTAGAAAAATCGTTTATAATCTGTGATTAAAAGTGTAAAAGTATTAGGCTGTAAACAGCAACGAAATGTGTCCCTTGCAACAAAAGAAAAAAAAATGCTTTTTGACGTTTGGCACGGTTGACAAATGACGCTCAAATTTTTTGATTCATTGCGCTGATGTTTGTATCTTTTGAGTCTGGTGTTCTAATGTTACGAGTATTCCGTCCCTTGGCACAATTTAATGCAAAGACGTGTAATCTCACTCTAGCTTCTACCACGTATTTTTAATTATTATAAATTTTTTGTACAATATACAACTTAATTATATTTTTAAAGGCGGGGCACAAAGGTGTTACAACCTTTTTGATAATTTTAATGTGAATTTTATCTGCACTTGCTTTTGTACGTGAGAGGGAATGATCTGATTTTAATAATTATTTTAAGTACAACGCATAATTTTCGATCATAATAATTATACTCATTTAGTTTTAAGTCTTCTTAAGCTTTAGCATATTTATTTCGAGATCGTCTACAACTATTGTTTATTTACGTGAGAATTTAGATAGAAGTTATCTATTTATTATGTGTACATTTTTATGGATGGTTTACTGAGGCTAAATGTGTAAATACCTCTTAGTTTTACTCTGTATATCGTTTCTTAGTATTTTAGTTTTTAATAATTTTGGTTAATGTAATGGTCTGATCGGTTAGAAATGAATTACGGATTTTATTTCCAATATCAGTGATAAATTTGCATTTAGTAGTGCCATTGTGTGGTGCAAAGAGTGTTGCCACTGGAAAAAAGAACATGCCTAACAATATAATGTCAACACTGCCGCGTAAAATTCGTTCAAATTTTAAATACATTTTTAATAATATTGGCTCAGGAATTATTATTAATAATATAATAATAATCTCAATGTAATACAGTGCTATTTTACTAGAATCCATAGCTTTTGCCGTTTTAAGACAGTTTGAATATTTAGACTGGTTTTTTTATCAATTAACTTTTATTGATGCCAAAGTTTGACTAACATCTTGACGCGGAGAATAAACGATAATCTTTGTATACAATTGTTAGGTGCTCAGTATATCAATATTGATTGGTATCTGAAATAAAGCATGCTATTCAAACGCCTGGCTTCTGAGATATCTGCGAATAGTTCTCTGTGTTTGTATGTGCCTCAGTTTTGTTCATAATACACATTAATAAAACTATTTAGATTTAAACAGTGTCCATTTACGGTACTTTTGTATTTTTTTAAGAAGAAAATTATGCTACAAAAAATAATTCACACATTTTAGGTTAACATTTAAATTATTGCAATTTGAACCGTTTTGTGCTGTAATTGAAGTTCAATTTTGCGTCACCTTAAAATGAAACAATTATCGTAAAAAATGTAAGGTTTTATTTACTATATTATAATATTATACTTTAAGGAATATTTGTTTTCCCAATTGATAGAAAATAACAGTTTCATCTGCAATCGTTTTTTTTTAATATTTGAATCTTAGAAGTCAGGCCTTCAAAGATGGAACACTACAATCCTGATGACTGCTGTATCAATGTACAGACAGCTGCATTATCCATTACCACCCATGAGTGATTACCAATAAATGCAGCTGTCTGTATTAACCACGTGCAATAATATGTATACGGTTACCAAAATTTAATAGCTTCTATGGTTATGATAAAATAATGAAAATGCAATTGAAAATTATGAAAGATATGTTAATGATTCTGTTGTGCACCGACTAAACTAAATTAAGGATATTGGTATCTTTTTCCTTCTAATGAAACAAGAAAGAGAGCTCCGTCTCTTAGGTGAACTAAGTTTTTCTTTGAAGCAACTGAAATTCATCATGCTTAAAATCACGCTCGATTCAAGAAGACGTAATCTAGTTTGACAGTTCTAAAGCGTCACTTGTCTTTTTCATTCGCGGTCTGCCAGTAAGAGATAGCAATACTCTCATTTAAGTTTAGAAGGCAAACAAACGAATCGAATTATACAAGTATGCTCAACAACTCATAATTTCGCTGTTGGATTTCACAAATTGTATACATATTTTTGCACGCGACCACATGTTTGAAATAATTCACGAATGATGAACTGATGTTTATATGAAGTCGGCAAATGTATTAGTGAGGTGATTGTGGGTCTCAAAATGGTAGCGACTAAGTCGAGGTGTGATTTATACAATGCTTGTTGTAGGTACTGTCGTGTGGGACATTCTTTTGTTGTTATTTTATAATATTACAATGGAAAAGGAATTCGGAAACCGCGGTTTAAAACATGTACGTGAATAATAGAAGTATATAAGTGCGAAGATAATCTTTTTACGTGTGTAAAGAAGTTAAAAGACTATGTACAGACGCGAGCACAAAAAGTTACGACAATCTGTCAAATTTCTTTGATAGGTTTTCAACTTTATTGCTAAAGTATAAAGTTCACGATTGATTGGGAAAATTTGACAGTTTCGGGTAGCTTGATGTGCTGGCGTCTGTACAAATATTCATTTATATCTCGTTATGGTGTGAGATAATGCGATGAAAAAGTTTTGTCGCGTACATACAAGGCGTAATGTTATATATGTGAGTAGAATTTTGTGGGAATGCACTTGTTAGCCTAGTTGGATTTCATCAAAATTTACTCTAGATTAAACACAGTGCAAGCTTTATCATGGACGACGGATTGTAGATTTTTCAGAATGATCAGCTCAATTTTCTCAATAGTTTGACTAGTCAATATTAACAAATTCTTGCCGACTTTGATTATAGAAGCTCAATTTTAAATAGTCTTTAAATTCATCATGTAGTATTCATATTTCTATGGCAGCTTGAAACTGATAAGTGAAGATTTTCGTCACGTTTAATTACATATGAAAATGCTTTCAAAGCAAGAGTGAACAGGAAATTCTTCTGGGCATGCTCGTGTTATCATACATCCATCGCATTCCATCAGGTGTGATCGAGGTCAAGAGCATTCAGCAATAATTATTTAAAAAATGACTTGCCGTTATGAATTCAAAGATCTGATATAATACGCGATAATCTGTAGTAATGAATGAACCTATATTTTTTTAATAAAAATAACCATACCCCAACGACTGGAAAAACATGATAAAAAGATCTGTATGCATCAGCTAACCTGCCACTGTTCTTTATTTCGGCGGTCATTCGCACAAATTGTATTCAGTCATAAATTAACCAAAAGAAGACAACATAGGTATATATGTTTATTTCTCACAGAAACACGTTTACGTAATATGCTAAGTAAGTCGATGTATCGACTTGTCTGGATTTTCAACCCACGGTGTTGAACCGATCATTAAGAATACAAAACAATCTCACAACAGAAAATCTCGGCATCTGTAATATTATCATTATCAAACAACAAATATGTTCCACGCAACAGGGGTAGATGTAAGCTAAGGTTGCCAATCGTATTGCTCGAAATATCCGCGAATATAAGTTGTATCGTAGCATCGTTAGGCCTATGGAATATTTCGGTAGACGGAGCCCTAAGCAAGTGGTTGCTAAGTTAGTTGTATTTTATGAATTTTAAAAACATATGTTAGGAGTCGTTTTACACTCATGTTAACATATGCTAGAGTGTTGACAATATCTTTTGGAATTCCTCTATATTTTGTATACAGCCCAATATTTATTGTACAGTGTAATAAAACACCATGCATGTATATTTTTGTGGTTTTATTTTAATTGTTCAACTATGGAAAAGCTGTAACAGGACATTGCTTTAAGTTTGGTACCGGTAGCCCTCCCCATCCCGAAATTCAAATTTTCTTCCGTTTTTTGTAATTTTCAGTCTAGACACTGTGAAATGGTTTAATGATGATTAAAATATGATTCGCGACTGTAACAAATATGGCTTTACATAATCAATTTACAACCCGCTAGTTCAATTAATCATATTTAATGACTTTTCATAAGATGACGGTCTTGTCCATTATTATACACTAATTAGAAAATAAAAGCCGACTTAATAGAAATTACAAGGTGAAAGTTTATTAACCGACTTCAAAAAAAGGAGGAGGTTATATGTTCGACTGTATGTATTTTTTTTTTTTTTTTTTTTTTATGTATGTTCACCGATTTCTCCGCCAATTGTCAACCGATTTTGAAAATTCTTTTTTTATTCGTAAGGGTATACTCCTGAGGTGGTCCCATATTAATTTTGTGAAGATTTGATGTATACTTTGGGAGATAAACGAAGGAACTCCTCAAAAACAAACAGTACACGTAATGTGATTTGGATATTGTACTAAAGATCAAAAATAATTGCTGGTTCTATCTATCCATCCGTGGTGAACTAATTATAGTCTTCGAAGATACCGCATGGAACTCCTCATCGGTGAACAGTACATATAGGAACTTACAGTGAAAGGTTAGAAGGTTAGGGGATAATTCTTTGAATATTATAGGCACGTTTAGACCGTTACTTGTATTCTTATATTCCGTTGAGCTGATGATGGAAGGTACAACTCCTTATCGATCAGGAGTTAGAAGATATCTTGTCCTAGATAGACATACTCGTTGACATCGAGAATTGATTCCTCAGCAGACACTAGAGTGGGCTCTTACCCACTCTACTGTCTGCTTAATAAAAAAACTTTTTTGCAAAAAAAAACAACCGACTTCCTTAAAAACACTACAAAGTGAAAAATAACTTTAATTTCGGTAGTCGGTGTCTTAGGATCTGTACTTATGGTTTTTTTGCCACCGACTTCCAAAATTAAAGTTATTTTTCACTTTGTAGTGTTTTTAAGGAAGTCGGTTGTTTTTTTTTGCAAAAAAGTTTTTTTTAGTTCAATTTCACATTTACATCCACCGGCTACAGCAGACTGTTCGTGAGTTCTTGTTTTGAACATTTAGATACAGCTTTTTATTTAGACAACTTATGTAACATCCGTGCAGCCGTTAGGATGCTTCGACGTTATAAAAAGTTCCATAGACAAAGATACATGCACACACGCTGTCTGGTAAAAAGGGTAAACCCAAAACTAATTATTTACGTCCACAGGCGGATTATCGCAGTATATACGTAAATATATAACAGAGGGTAATCTTTAGAACTACAGATTCGATTCCAAAAATTCTTTCACTAATAGGAATCGCAGTATTGGCGGGTTTCATAGGATATCTTGTTAAAACAAGAAATTCCACGCGGGCAGAAGCTAGTGTAATATATTATATAAAGAATACGGCAATCCTAGACTGACCTAGATAAAGGTAGGTATTAATTAATCATTCAATGAAAAAGACAAAATAGGTAAAACAGCGTAGTTTCCAGGCGCCGTGAAGAGACTAATTCCTTTATATTAATTTATTACAATTGTCGGATATTAATAACCGGGATTTTGCTCCAGATGTTTCGTATTCATTAGAGAGTGTAATCGTAACAACCTTTTCACTTAGTGAGTAATAAATTAGTAAGCTATTATTCTTCAGAAGTCGTTACACTTAATGACACTAGTGCTCTCTCTAGCCGTTCGTTAGGGCACTTAAGTTCCTATTAAGAGATGAATTTTAATTAACGACGAAGGATGAAATTCATTTGAAGCTTTCTAGTCAAGGTTTTTGTGGTAGGAATTCATTTCACAGAAGCAGCCGGAGTTTAGATTTGTGCCCGGTTTAGTGGCAATAAATTCGCTCACGATTACGTGGGATTTAAACATAACTGGCGAAATATCTAATATACAAATATACATCTCTGGGAAGACAAGCCTGATATTTGTTATCAATAGATTACACTATAAGTATCATCATCATAATCATTTCAGCCAAAAGACGTCCACTGCTGGACATAAGCCACCCCCAATTTGGGGGGTTGTGCTATAATCGTCACGCTTGGCAGGCGGGTTAGCGTTCGAAGTATGGTGGTAAAATGTAAAGAGAATGCTGCAGCCTATTCTCTAGTAAGTCCGTTAGTCGCCTCTTACGACACCCACGGGAAGAAATGGGGTGGTACTATTCTTTACGGACCATAGGTATCACCACGGTATCACGAAGCAAAAATACAGACAGTAACCTATTTATGAAATTGTTACGCAAACTGTTCTTATTCCCCTTTTGCTGCTGAAAAGTAGGTTGTAAGTACAATAGCTCCCGAAAGCCGAGTTCCTTGCCTACTTCAGTATAACTAAGTAGAGCTTACCTATTTAAACAACAGGCTAAGTATTGGTGAACATATTTAATACCTAGAAAAGCTTTGTGAAGTTCTCCATACGGCACTGTCTGCTACATACTCATATTTATAAGGGGTATTAGAGTCTTAAGATTGTAGCCCGTTCGTTGCTAGGGGCTGTAATTATATAAAGGATTGTTGGAGGTACAAAATACCTGAGCTTAGTGACTCTGGTATTCTTATACAATAGAATCTATTGTTTGTGTCACAGGGGGCTATATCTATAGTAATAGGGGACTGGGATTTATAGAATTAAGTCTGGAATAAACAGGGACTTAGGTGGAAATCACCTTTTATTTGTAACCAGCTTCTGCCCGCAACTTTGCCCGCGTAAAATTTCTTGCTCCTCTGACCCATCCCGTCGAATCGAATCGCCTGCCCGTGCGAGTTCGTAATCGTGACTTTTTTTTATTTTGCTCGGCTCCTAATGGCCTAGTCTCTAGCCTTCCTCAATAAATGGGCTATTCCACACTAAAAGGTTTTTTCAATTCGAACCAGGAGTTCCTGAGATTAGCTCGTTCAACCAAATAAACAAGCAAACTCTTCTGCATTATAAAATTTGTATAGAAGTATAGATACCCATGTTGCCTATTCAAAGAAGACAATCATGATGTTTACGAATCGTAACATAACATTATGCCTTGTATGCCCGACGGAATGGGCAGAGGTGTACCTATAGTTCACCCACGTTTTGTTTATGTTTAAGTCCCATGTAATTGGGAGCGAGCCTATTGCTATGAACCGGGGACAAATCCAGATACGGGCAGCTACTGAGAAATTCCGGATAGTAGATAGATAGATAGACAAACGTTTATTTGATGCACACAAAAGACGCAACACAACATACAAAGCAAGATGAAATAGTAATTGATTGTGATAACAAATTAACGGAGTAGGTACAAAGTGCCAATATACAAAGAAAAAAAAAGAAAGGAAGACATAATATAGTAGTAATGATGACACTTTGTGACACAAATTAAAATTCAAAAGTAAAATAATGTGCGGTTGAGTACAAAAGTCAAACTCAATAAGACTGCTAGACCGGGGAATTAAACCCAGGACCTCATGCTTAACAGTAGCGCTTAGGAGCCTCGTTTGTCTAGTGGTCCTCCATGTTGTTTACATAGATCCTCTTAATATATTTATAAAATACTAGATTTTGCCAGCGGCTTCGCCCGCGTGGAGGTCGAAAAACATCTCGCGGGAACTTACTACCGGGTTAAAAAGTACCCTATATGTTAATCCAGGTTATAAACTATCTGTATTCTAAATTTCATCCAAATCCGTTCAGTAGTTTTTGCGTGAAAGAGGAACAAACATCCACACATCCACACATACAAACTTTCGCGTTTATAATATTAGTAGGATATTATAGTAGGATATTATAGTAGGATAGGTACCAGATTGTCCGTGACCTTTTTTCTTTTGACTCAAAAAGAAAAAACTGGCCAAGTGCGAGTCGGACTCGCGCACCGAGGGTTCCGTACAAACCTGCAGGTATTCACGGTTTATGCATAAGGTTTATGTTTATGAAATTAAATGTTTTTTTTTTTAAATTTTATATTTGAGTTGACTGAATGGAAGGTAAATTGTGGTTTACGATTTATGACGTATTAAAAAAAAACTACTGACTAGATCTCGTTCAAACCAATTTTCGGTGGAAGTTTACATGGTAATGTACATCATATATTTTTTTTAGTTTTATCATTCCCTTATTTTAGAAGTTACGGGGGGCGACACACATTTTACCACTTTGGAAGTGTCTCTCGCGCAAACTATTCAGTTTAGAAAAAAATGATATTAGAAACCTCAATATCATTTTTGAAGACCTATCCATAGATACCCCACACGTATGGGTTTGATGAATATTTTTTTTGAGTTTCAGTTCTATGTATGGGGAACCCCAAATATTATTGTTTTTTTTTTTCTATTTTTGTATGAAAATCTAAATGCGGTTCACAGAATACATCTACTTACCAAGTTTCAACAGCATAGCTCTTATAGTTTCGGAATAAAGTGGCTGTGACATACTCGGACAGACAGACAGACAGACAGACGGACAGACAGACAGACGGACAGACAGACAGACGGACAGACAGACAGACATGACGAATCTATAAGGGTTCCGTTTTTTGCCATTTGGCAACGGAACCCTAAAAAGGTCCCGGACAATCTTGTTTACCAATTTACCTACCTAGCAGTGGTCTCGAACCTACCGATTTTTCGGTATTTCTACCGATATGGGCTCTGTTCTACCGAAATACCGAAATATAACGAATATTCTACGATTTCACAGTACACATGGAAATTCTCTTTACCGATTTTGGGTACAAATATACCGTTTTAGCTGGCAATTCTACCGATCTCGCTCTATGACGTTCGAGACCACTGCTACCTAGTATACAAAGAGAATAAACAAAGAAAAGAGAGAAAAAGTTAAAAAGGTCAACTCGTGAAGGATTTCAACCTCCGCCTCCGATGGTCAAGATTTGAATTATATCGGTGCTCTAACCTACTGAACTAACCAGTCTTGTTTATCATAGCCGAAAACAGCGTTCTCTATCTGCATTATGACGCCATGATTAGTCATCCTTACGTCGAAAACAAAACCGGGTACAAGTTACCGCGGCCTACTTAGAAAACCTTAAAGGCCTGCGCAGATGAGGGATTTTTGTCCGCGGACTTATAGAGAGATATAAGGGGATGGACCCAGTATTTTCTTTTAAAATGTCTTCTCTTTTTCTTAAACTTCATGTAAATTGCAACACAACGTAACCTCTGAATATTTGTTTCCATAGCGTGCACTTCTCTACATTTCCGGGCAACAAATGATCGCACACCGTGTGCGTTGAGTTCGCGGTAAATCCGCGGCGGACTTTTTATTCGCGGAACGTACCTACTTTTTTCTCTGCGGCGGAGAAAAGTCCGTCGTCTGCGCAGGCCTTAAAGAGACTACGTACCTAAGTAGGACGCGGCAAGGACGTCCACAAGACGTGGGGGTTCACGGACGGCTCAGACCTCCACTGTGTATGTGGCGTTTTTTTCTCCACAGACAATGGCTCACCTCCCATCTTGAACTGCATGCTGTCACCTGCACACGTGAGGACCTAGGCTGCGTCAGCGAACGGTATTCACGTTACTGAGTCTTGGACCAAACATATTTAAAAACTATGGGATATATTTTTACGTGTTATTTTAGTCTAAGAAGAAGAACAAAGCTTTTTATAAAAATGTTGTAAGTTACGTGTTTTTACTAAAAATGCCTAGTTTCAGTACCATACCAGTAGGTAATAGTTAAGGAGTCCTCATGTAAGAACGGAGACGATATTATCCTGGTTGCAGCGTCATGGCCGTCCTCTACTTTATAAATGTATTGATCTCAGATCGAAACAAGTACATCATTTACAACTTAAAATCCGTAAAAAAAAAAACAAAAAATGTCCAAAAAACATATGAAAACGTTAAAAAAAAAATGGTTGACTCGTGAAGGATTTGAACCTCCGCCCTCCGATGGTCAAGATTTGAATTATATCGGTGCTCTAACCTACTGAGCTAACGAGTCTTGTGAAATGTAGGCGTAAACAGCGTGGAATATTCTGCATTATGACGCCATGATTACTCATCCTTACGTCAAAAACAAAGTATTTTATACAAATGCTGCATTAGATTGTAACAGTTATTTAAGTGTTTCAACAAAAAATCTACGTGCGTGCCCAATTTCAATATGATACCAGAAACCGTTAAGGAGACGATACTATCCTGGCTGAAGCGTGAGGCCATCTTCCAATTTATAAATGCACTGCCTTCGGAACGGTGCAAGTACCTATACAAACATTTAAGTTGAAAAACCCAAGAAATAAATACGAAATTGTATGAAAAACAAACAGATAAATAAATAAAAAAGGGTTCACAAAAAGGATGACTCGTGAAGGATTTGAACCTCCGCCCTCCGATGGTCAAGGTTTAAATTATATCGGTGCTCTTACCTACTGAGCTAACGAGTCTTGTTACAATGCGTTGAAAACAGCGTTGTGTATACTCAAAATGACGTCATGATTACTCACCCGCTCACGTTGTTCAAGGACTCTCTGTCTGCCGAGGTGACTCACCACCAATCGATTTAAAAAACATGGCGTCACTAGGTACAGACGCCACCACTTAAAGCTACTACAATCCGTCAAATTTCTTCAATAGATTTTCAACTTTATCACTAAAATGTTAGGTTTAAGATTGATTGGAAACATTTGACAGTTTCGGGTAGCTTGATGCGCTGGCGTCTGTACATCAGTCTGAGTGAGATAGATTATAAATAGTGTTTAGCTGTGTACATACAGTGTGGGATGCTGGTTGAATTACAATGAGGAATATTTGTATTTTGGTGACAATGCCGACGGTACTTGTGAATGACCAAATAGAAATAATTTGTCAACTGGAACCTATACATAACCGATAAATTGGGAACAGAGAACTGGCGAAAATGGAGTGTAGGCACCGTCGGTAAATATCGCGGTGTGATTTTATTGACGCATTTTCTACTCTCGGTGTTAAACCGAAGATTGAGAATCCATTAAATTGTATCCCAACCCATCGAATGTACACACTGTTCGATTTTAAACTTTCGGTGTTAAGGAGTACGTTGAAAATCCAGTGTTCGAAAACAGCTCACTGCGATTTTTTTTTTACGTAGGCATATTTTCTTCCTGAACTAATTCTAAAAATATGCGTAATGTTAATGTTAGGTATGTTAGGTTTCCCTAAATAATTATACAGAAGATTGTGTTGTTTATAAATAAATATTTATCAGGAAACAATAGGCGGATACAGTTGATAAAAATAATTATCATTGCCTAAATCTGTATTTCATGTAGGTAGTGATTATTATTTTTATCAACATTGTACGCGTCATATCGAACTTTTACCAAACTATAGTGTTTATTGTTTATCCGACAGATAGCTCTAAGCTCTGTTATATTCATTACTAGCTGTTGCCACCGGCGTTGCCTGCATATTATACATTCCTCTTGAGTCTTTTATGTCTATTGATAAAAACGGCATTAAAATCCGTTGCGGAGGTTAAAAGACTAAGCGTACAGACGCGGGAAGTGACTTTGTTCTAAACTATGTAAAAATCATCTACTTATTTGTGGGTATACACATAACTATCCAATACTTCAGATGAAGAATATACCAATCTATTGGTATATTTGGTAAGTAGGCAATATTACTTTCCCAAAAACAAAAAGAAACGCCACCTAGTCAGACAAATAGGTACATGATGTTACTCACTAATTATTATTTTTAGGACCCCGTACCGAAATAGTGCCATGCCAACCCTATTACTTAGCCTCCTTTGTCCGTCTCTCTGCCAGTAGGCTGTATCTCATGAAACTTAATGGATAGACAGTTGAAATTTTCACATAGTGTGTATGATTGTATTGCTGCTATAACAACGAAAAATAAAATTAATTAAACCTAAAAAATAATGAGAGTTCTCATACAAGAAACGTGTTACGGTGGTACAGAATCCTTCGTGTGCGAGTCCGAGTCGTAAAAAAATATTATTATGCCACTGACATGAAATCTACTCATATAGGTGTCAGGGTCTACTCTCTAGGCACAACTCGTTAAATCCGTAGTTTCGGGCGAAATTCCCGGCGTTTACTTCTCCGTATCGGGCCTTCGGGCATAAGATTAGTAGTATTCGGGTTTGGTTCGGTTTCGGGTTCGGGTTCGGGTTCGGGTTCGGGTTCGGGTATTTTTGACAGATTGAGACTTCGATCAGACTGTGAATGTTCTTAAAATTACGAGAATTGTCCTTCTGATGTGTTTTTGCCCACTACTTTCGGATGACTTCGTATCTTCGTTAACGGATATAGAGAGTAGTGTCTCAGGAGATAAGATACGAGTCGACAATTCTATTGATTGAGGACTTGTGGTTATCATATCAATATTATGTCAAACGTGTGGGTATTGTTGATATTAATTGATTGCACTGCGGTTTCCACAATTGACATGTTGCCTTGTAGTAGCTATCTAGTATCTAGCTACTGTCTCAAGTGATTGTTATGATAATACCTTCGTATTATGTGCGTAGTGTATCATAGTGCTAAATTAGTGTAGTGTATCTATGTAAAGTGGAATTAAATGACTTTTACATGAAATAGTCATTTAATGGGGTTAAATGAATTTGTGAGGGTTGTATTGATGATTTTATTGATTACTAGCTTAAACTCGCGACTTCGTTCGCGTGAAATGTTGGCTCCCGACTCGTTGCGTTGTACCCCATCGCCCAGCCGCGTTAATACTTCCTATACAATTTGCGTATTTTTTACATTTTGCTCGGTTACAGAGGGTTGTAGCGTGATGTTAAACAGCCTATAACGTTTCTCAAGAATTGGGCTATCAAATGCAACAAGATTGTTTCAGTCCTGGCTGGTAGTTCCAGAGATTACTTCCTACAAACGAACTCACAAAGTTACAAAAATTTTACCTCTTGATAATATTAGTCTTTGCAATTGTGTAAAGAAATATGTGTTACGGTTACGAATGAAATATTGACCAACTAGCTTCTGCCCGCATCCCGCACCCTTCCCGTCGCATCGAATTGCTTGCCAGTTTTCGTCCATTTTTCGTTTCCGCTCCGCTCCTTTTGATTGTAGCGTGATGTTATATAGCCTATAGCCTGCCTCAATAAATAGGCTACCCAACACAAAAATATTTTTTCAATTCGGAGCAGTAGTTCCTGAGATTAGCGTGTTCAACCAAACAAACAAACTCTTGAGCTTTATAATATTATAGTATAGAAAATATATAGATTGACACTGACCTGCACATTGCAAAAAAAAAAGAATTTGAATTTCGCGCGCTACCTTAGCGCTGTCTCATTCACACATAAGCAGGCACCTGCTGTCATTAATGACATCTGTCAGTCAATAAGAATGGCGGGAAACAGATAAACTCTGGCAGTGGGTGCCTGACTTCATCTGTAGTGCTATTCTGTAAATATCTCACCGTGATAACTGAGGTGAACTGAGCTAAAAGTGAGCTGTCATTAGTGTCAATCCCTAGCATTAGATAAAATGACAACTCACTTTTAGGTCACTTCACCTAAGTTCTCACGGTGAGAGTTTAACAGAATAGATCGGCTGTTTCCCTTGGTAGCTTGGTGTGGTAGTGGGCCAATGAAGTGATATTTTCAACTTAAACACGTATTCAACAGGATTCTACAGTTTGCTTCATCACTAGTTTCTACCTATAGGTTTAGGATACTATTTCAAGATAACACAAACTTCACGCCTCAAATCGCAAAAGGATTAGGCAGAAGTGTACCTGTAGTACAGAAGGGAAAAGAAAAAAGAAGAAGAAAATGAGGAAAGGAGAGTTAAGTAGTTATAAAAATGTAGTACATAATTAACAACCCCGTCCCGATATACACAATTCATCCTACGTGAGAGCAGTGGTGACCCAGTGGCATCCCTGATTTACGAAATAAAGGCCGTGGTAACTCAGGCCGGCATACTTTAATTTGTGTGTTTAATTTCATCACCACTGCTCGCAAACTGCTCAATAAATCAGCTGCCGAGAGTTATCTTTCAAAGTAAACCATATAATAAACTGAAAGACTTGGTTCTCGAAAATAACTTTCAAAATTGCAACATTGTTTGCTTCCAAAACACTGGTGAGTTTCCGGGCATCCCCTGACAAGCATTGCAATATCCGGCACGTCATAACACGAGATAGCCACATCGTTAAACTTTTATTAAACTTTTCATCTAATTAAGTTTTCGTAGCATTTTATTGGCCACTACTAAATCTGGGACGCAAGACTTTATGTCATAATTACAGGGTTCTTTAAAGTATTTTTAATTTGGTTAAGTTTTGTCATATGATAGTTGGTTTTTTCGACTTTAGCAAATTTAAATGAACGAATAATGAGTAAAATCCAAATTAATACGTGAGACACTCAGAAAGTTTTGCGAAAATAAAAAAAAAGTGTTCTGTAGGTATTTTTTTTTATTAAATCTTTTCAAAATACTCTTCTTTAGCCTCTATGCAAAGTTTCATGCGTCTGTACCAGTTTTCGAAACACTTTTTTCAGTCCGCCGCAGACACATCGTTTACAGCCCGCTCGAACGCTGACAGTGCATCTTCCGGCGACGAAAATTGTACCCCTTTGAGCTGATTTTTAATTTTTGGGAATAAAAAGAAGTCACACAGTGCTAGGTCAGAGCTGTAAGAAGGGTGACCCAGAAGTCACCAGCGTGCTGTCCAAGAAGTCCCTCGTTTTGAGCGCGGTGTGCGTGGGCGCGTTGTCGTGGTGGAGCAGTAGCCCGCGGAGCCCTGTGTTTGGTCGCTTGTTGCTCACAACAGAGAAAACTTCTGCCAAGCATTTGGTAGTATACCATTCGGCGTTGATGCTTCTTTGGTTCTGTAAAGGAATTGACACCAAGTAGCCAGTCAAACTAAAAAAGCTCGCGATCAAAATCTTCCCCCCGCTTCTGGAGGAGAGGGGGAGAGAGGGAGAGGGGGGAGGGGGAGAGGTGGGGGGGAGAGAGAGAGAGGGAGAGAGGGAGAGAGAGAGAGAGAGAGGGAGAGAGAGAGCGAGGTAGAGAGAGAGAGGGAGAGAGAGGTAGAGAGAGAGGGAGAGAGAAGGAGATAGGGAGAGAGAGAGAATATTTTTTTTGAGTGTATACAGGTTTTTTGTACATAATAAATAATTAAAAAATTATAACTATTATGAATCCTGGAAAGGAACTTCGTTCCATCCGGGTGTCCCTTGACACCTCTAAAGTTTTTTTTAAATTCAATAGTATTGTTGTTCGCGCTTTTATTTTTCATATTAATTTTCCGTAAATATCCCACTGATTTTCCGATTTGGAAATATACTTGAAAATCATAAAAAAATATCATTATTAATATACAAAAAAATAAGACTATACCATGTGTAGTTGTCTCGGCCTTATAAAGGGTTAAACCGCACGGGTCGATCAATTAGGTTAAACTACGCTTTCCGCGTTTGGTGCTCCGGGGAGTTAGGTCGTGGGACCTTTGACAGTCGTAACGGATCGTCAGCATCGACACAGAACCTGAGTCGTGGAGGCAGTTGTTCCATGTTAAATATTGGTGTTTAGCTTCATCCGGTTAGACTGAAACCCAACTCCAACTATGTTGGCGTTGGTGTGTTCGCTAGGCAGATGATGGTTGGAATTGGTAGCACACAACTTCATTTTGAAACGGAATACAATTTTGACGAAGTTCATCATTCTGTGGGCAAACGACATTTATTTATTTTATAGTTAATTAAAACGGTACTACACCAATTAAATTAATTAACATAGAAACACATAAAAGGTTGACAATAATTACAAAAAGTTAAACAATTACCTATATAACTAATATGGAACAGTGGATACAGTGGACTTAATACAACTAATATGGAATAGTGGATTCCCTTGCATACTTTCTCTAACAGAACACCAGACATATACGCATCATTTTCTTTCATTCGTCAACAAACACATTACATTCAGGGTTGGCAGTCAGGAGGGCATTTAGCATTTTTAAGGTGCGACAGACTGGGGATTCGGCTCTGGCTACAGTCTTATATGGCAGTTGCGCAAAAAGATTGTGCCGGCGGCTCTGAGTGTGTCCAATGTTTTTATCGGGCACATATACCTAACCGACAGAAACGGCCATGCAGCTCTGGGCAGTCGATACGTCCCCGTAAGGTCTTACAGGCTACCGAGAGCTGATCAAGGTCTCTTCTCACCTCCAACGAGTTAAAGCCCAACGTCCCTAAAAGATAGTTGGTGGGGTACATGTATGAAAAGAAATGGTATAACTATAACCACCCCACACCACATAAACTTAGATCCCTTCCAGCGACAGCCAACGGTATACGGCAGCTGAAATATGTGTTTTTTTTCTTGCTAGTCGAAGACGTATACAATTCTCTGCGCATAGGTAACTCGATATTATCATTTTTTGGGAAAGTGGGTACATTAAAATTCTAAAGGTGAATTCATGTTTTTAAAGGTTACCAAGTTCGGAAATGTTATCTGTTGGTCTTTTCTTTATGGCTTCTTCCAGGAAGCTCCTTGAACATTTCCTGTTATTTATCGTGGCTTTAATACCAATTTAAGAGGGGCAGTTTTGGATGCTTAGAAAAACCTGTACCTATTTATTTTTTGTGCGGGCCCTGCCCTGTTCTTGGACTAACACACAGTTGCGTCGTGAGGAAAGTTTTGAGTATACATGTGGTCAAAGAAGCAATGAATGGATTTTGTGATTGAAAGATCATAAGTATCTACCATCGGTTAGAAAGTGGGTGACAATAGGTATCTTCGTGGTATATACTGAGAGGGCAGCTATCGGAGATGCATACGCTTCCTCCGCCTCTCCTCTGCGCACTTCATAAAGTGCGGGACATACCTTCGTAGATATTTAAGTGTTACTACTCATACAAGTGGTGGCCCAGTGAGAGCAATGGTGGCCCGGTGGTAACGGTTATGACTTACGAGTTGTTGAAGGTGGTACAGGTTTGAACCCAAGTAGGTGTTTTACTTTGCGTAAATAATTTCATCACTGCTACTCTCAAAACGGTGAAGGAAACCATCGTGAGGAAACCGGCATGTCTTAGAACCATAAATTCGAAGACATGTGACACCTGCAGTGGGCCCGTGTGGTGGATTATGGCCCACTTCCTCTCACCGAGAGGAAGACTATGTCCCAGCAGTGGGAACATTATAGGCTGATGATATTATTCATGCAAGTTTCCAAAATAATCATGAATCGATCCACCCTGTGCCTTGCTGCCCCCCAGTGACGCCCTAAGCCGAAGTTGGTAACCCCTTAGCGTGTAGCCGCTAAGTTTATAAGGTTTCCTTCTATCCCATTTAATTCGGTCAATCAACCTGCCTAAGTATTTCCCATCTACCTGCCAGGGTCGCGAGATTATTTCGAAAGAGGTACCGTGGCCCTGGCATATGGGCAACTGAAGGAACACAGGTGGGTTTTAGTCAGTAAAAATCTGACACGCCTTGCCGCTCCACCCTGAGCGGGAGACGTCATAGGATGACTACCCATACAAAAAAAAAAAAGAAAAAGTATTTCCCATCTATGTACGGATCGGCTTTATTTCTAGTCGGATAAGGCTGAACGTCAATATCTATACATATAAAATTCAAAGTCCTGAGTGACTGACTGACTGACTGACTGACTGACTGATATATCAACGCACAGCCTAAACCGCTGGTCCTAGAGACATGAAATTTGGAGGGTGTATTCTTTGTGAAGAGTAGGTATCCACTAAGAAAGGGTTTTTTGAAATTCCATCCCTAAGAGGGTGAATTGGGGGGTTGAATTTTCACGCGGGCGAAGCCGCTGGCGGAAGCTAGTTTTATATAAAGCGACTGCCTATCTGACCTGCAAAACCTTGGTGGGTAATACGATATCCCTTGGTAAGATTGGTTGTCAGACTTTTTTAGACTACCTGTAAAAACTGTCACTTTCATTATCATTTAATCACTTTTCATTCACTCGATCTTCATCAATTCATTTGTTTTACTCATGGTTGGTTTTGCAAACATTTATCGAAGTAAGCACTTAATGTAAGACTAATGGTTGTTAAAGTAATTGTTAAGCTTTTATAACTTAAATAATCACATTAAAATAGAAAACGAAGTTAAGTTAGCTCTCTAATAAGCGTAGTACTCAGTCTAAAGTTAAATTAGGCAGTATTGCTAAGTAATTACTGAACAGCTTTTACGTTAACAAGAATTACTTGAACCAAGTTTGCGATTAAAATCAATAGTGCGTACTTAGGTACGTAAGTTAATAGGGTTGACGCAAGTCACGCAAGATTAGAAGTGATGAAGTTTTCATGAAGTTTTGATCACTGTTTTTTTTTAAACTAGCTGCTGTACGTTATTTCGTTCGCTTGACATTATACCTTTTGCTTTTCTTTCTTTTTTTAAATAAACGTAGCCTTAGTTACTTCTTATAACATCAGCTATGCGCCAGTGAAAGACCCGTCAAAATCGGTCAGCAACGGTCACAAAAAAAAAAATATTAAAAAAAAAATCGAACGAATGGAAAAGAAAAAAAAATCAATTGGGACACGCAAGATAAGAATCTCAAAACAAAACCAAAATGCTTAACTACACTGCCTAGTTCTAGCCGATGATAAATAGGATACACCTAAGTGTAACCACCGGTGTGATGCTGCACCTGAGCAGAGGAATTTTGCAAAAAGGTGCAGAATTACTCTAATATTAAGATTACGCTGAAAGCTGTGTATTTTTGCACTAAGTTACCACAAGTAAAGCGCGCGTCACTTCATGAGATTAAAATACTGTGTTTATTGCAAAGTTCTTATATTGCAATTCAATTTACAATTGAAACCACTGACATGGCAAATAACAGGCTATCTGCCGGTACCTAAACAGAAATATTTTGTAGTAAACAATTAAAAATACCTATAATTCATACAAAAAAACGCCAGCAATAATTCCACAAATACCCAACGTAAAACTCGTTACGTAGAATCCTCCACACAAATAATTTGCTGTCGGGCAGCGGCTCGCAAAATTGCTGGCATCAATACATTCGAATAAATGTTTGCACCAAAATTCAGTAATCCCATACTGGGTCGGAGTAAATTAGTTTTCCTTTAAGTCACTGGGTGAAGGCCCATTTGTGCAATCTTCATGCTATTCCGCAATTTGCGGCCAATTTCGGACGTCGAGTGCGGTGCGATGCGGGCCAGTGCCGCTGCGATTACTTCAATTGGATTAAAGAGACTACGGGCATTGTGGATGGTTTTAGAATTTCTGTTTTAGACGCGGAAAACGTTAGTAACACGGTGAAAATGTTTAGGTTTTAAGCTCAAATGTAGCTTTTAAGAAACTGTCATGAATGTTCCGATATTCTTCAGATTTTTTGTCAATTTCTTCATTACCTGACTGCCCGTTGATCTAGTGGTCACAAGCGTTACTGCTGAGCTTCGGGTTCGATTCCCAGGTCGCACAAACTATGCCTGCGGCTTCACCCGCGAGGATGTCGGCAATTATCACACGGGATGTTTTACCGGCACCCTAATTGCGTAACGCACTTTCATTCAGAATCTGAATCGTATTGAAGATTATTTCTAATCCAATGCGTCATTTGTTCGAATAAAATGTCGACTGAACTATGTAAATAATGCAATGAATGTTGTATAACTATCAAAATGTAACCGACTCCTATTGATAGCAAGTTACGCAATTACCCCTCGGGACGAAAAGTTAAAACTTATAACATCAACTATCTGTCAGTATTAGTCCCGTCAAGGTTTCGGAGGAAGAACAAACAAACAGACAGACAAAAACTTATGTTGAGTGTGTATTTAGACTATCCATAAAGTTTATTTGTTTTAGAATTTCGTATTTACCAAGACGTTAGACAAGACAACAGACCACATTGTAATGAAAGTTACGAATAAAACTCTTATATATTGTAGGTACACATTATTACACATAAAAGACACACTTAGACGTTACAGAAGTGTTGCAGAGTACTCTGTTGCTAGTTAACTTCACTAAAAGGACCAATTTTTATGCCTTTGTGCCTAATCTAAAGCCGCAGACATTCCCCCACACATGCTTTGTGAATTACTCACAAAATTTCCAGTGAAGACTTCGCCTTACGTTTGTAATATAAAACTTTTTAGAAGACTTTTATTTTCATGACTCTAGTCATAGACACTGGCAGTGTGTAATGATGGGAATAAAAAAAAAAGAAATATGACAGTAATGTTTCTTTTTCTAATACTGCTAATGGCATTTTTGGTTAATTTTGAGGTGCAGTTGCCAGTTTGTATCAAAATTTAACCAAGGAGGTTTTAAAGTCATTGAAACACCCGGATTTTTTTTCTGCGTAGTTTGAAAGAAAACATCTATTATAATTGCTCTAAATGGTGTTAACTTTCATCAAATTATGCCAGACATTGCAAACAAGTGTATTGAATGTTTTTTTTTTTATCTGGGAGAAACATTTGCATTAAAAATTAAAAGCATGACCGTTACAGCTATTTTATTAACAACAGTAGAACTCAATTAATTTGCTGATTGGACACCAAAACCGGAAATAAGAGCGTTGTAAATTAATTATGATACCAACTGATATTTTCATGTTTACAGCCCACACCGGTTTTATATTCGGACAATTTATTTCAACGGTGTACCGCATTTATAAATCGCCTCCGGACGCATTAATCGGAAATTTTATCGTTTTATATTGTACTTGGTTTATTATGCGAAAACTGAAAATGTATATTTACGGAAATGGAGTATTTGGTATTTTGGTATTTTTACAAAGTTTAATTATTTAATATGCATGGACCTCTCTATGTTAAGTTTATTAAAACTGCCATGACATGTAGATTTACTCATAAGCTCTTAACTTGTTGTATAGTCCATTTATTTAGGTGAAATACGTAGCTGGAGCCTGCGAAATTTTAATTTTATTTGGTGTTCCACGTAAGAAAACCTCAATTTTCGCATGAACATTTTTAGTTGGCACATTTTCCTAAGTATAACGTTTGATATGACATTAATGATTATTATTCAGTAACTATATCATTCACACAGTGGTGAATCAACTTTTGACGTGAAACAGAGTTGCAAATTGCAAAACACCAAAGAAATATTGAAATAACATCGAACATTGGTGACCAATCTGACCGTCCGTCCTTAAAACAAAAGTGATGGAGGAATGTTATAAAATTACGGACCTTATGCCTCCATTAGTCTCTATAGCTGGGTGTAATTTATCTATAATATGTATGTATTTAGAAATATATAAGTATGTTTATCAGTTATCTAGTACCCATAACACAAGCTCTGCTTAGCTTGGGACTAGATGGCGTTGTGTGATAGTTGTGGAATATTATTATTTTCTTTATTACATTTGAATACATATTATATACATTTTTAAATATTAAAATATAAAAAGATATAAGAAAACATTTAAAAATATAAAAAATAGTAGCCCACCGGTATCGGGAACAGGGTCCAAGCTACCGGTGGTCAGGGCTGCTGAGAGAGGAACCTCCTAACAATACGCGCCGTGTCCAGAATTACTGCTTTCTGGATCAGGCCCTTGATCCAGCTGCCTAACGAGAGCCTCCTGAGATGTTGATCGAGGCTCTTGGCTATTATGCCATTGGCCGTAACGACTATCGGCACAATGACTGCCGTATCCACATCCCACATGTCGACAACCTCGCGAGCCAAGTCAAGATACTTCATCTGCTTATCTTTTTCAGCTTTCACGAATATTATTATTTTCCTTTATTCCATTTTACAAACATATAAATTATATTTTTAAATATTAAAATAACAAAAATTATCAAAACATTTAAAAATATAAAAAATAGTAGCCCACCGGTATCAGGAACAAGGTCCAAGCTACCGGCGGTCAGGGCTCCAGAGAGAGGAACCTCCTGACTATTCGAGCCGTGTCCAGAAGTACCGCTTTCTGAATCAAGCCCTTGACCCAACTGCTTAACGAGAGCCTCTTCAGGTGTTGGTCGAGGCTCTTGGCTATCAACCCATTGGCTGTGACGACTATCGGCACAATAATCGCTGAGTCCACATCCCACATGTCGACAACCTCGCGAGCCAAGTCTAGATACTTGATTTGTTTATCTTTCTCGGCTTTCACGAGGTTCTCGTCATGCGGGACCGTTATGTCAACAATCATTGTGCGCCGTTCTAGTCGATCCACCACCACGATGTCAGGCTTATTGGAAACAACAGTCCTGTCAGTGATGATGGATCGATCCCAGTACAATGTGATATGGCCATTTTCAAGAACTGGGTCGGGCACATACCTGTAGTACGGCACTTCCGATTCCACAAGGTTGTATTTCAGAGCAAGTTGCTGGTGGATAATCCTGGCTACAAGATTGTGTCTATGCAAGTACTCTTCGTTAGCTAGACGAGAACACCCGGAGATAATGTGTCTAATTGATTCCCCTGGACGGTGGCATGCCCGACAGATGTCCACCGTGCCGTCTTTTACAATGAATCTCCGGTAGTTGTTCGTCAACATAACTTCGTCCATAATTGCACAGACAAAACCTTCGGTTTCTCCAAATAGATCACCGAAACGCAGCCAGGCTACGGACGCTAGAAAATCTACGTCGGGTCCGTGTAGGGCCCGGAAAAAGCGCCCGTGGAGCTCCTTACTCTGCCATACCTCCATGCGGTCATTAGTGTCAAGTACTACAGGCTTGCGCCAGTTCTTGTTAGCCAAGGAGAGCGGGGTGAGGCCCTTGTCCACAGTGACCACATCTCGATGCATCCCCACGTCGGCTTCCAGGAAATATTCCCTGAGACTGCATATCTCGCGATTGTGGAGAGTCTTAGCGTTTAAAAAGCCTCGACCTCCACACTTTCGCGGGATATACAGCCTCATAACCGATGACCGTGGGTGATGCATTCGATATGCAGTCAGCAGCGTACGGACCCTCCTATCCAGGGCGTCGAGTTCGGTCTGAGTCCATTTGAGTATGCCGAAAGAGTACATCAAAACTGGCATGACCCAACCGTTGAAGGCGCGCACCTTGTTTCCGCCTGAGAGAAGACTATTAAATACTTTCTTCAGGCGGCCAAAGAAGCGCTCCCTCAACGATTGCTTCATGTCAGTAACATTGATTCCCAAAGCTTCCGACATACCCAAATACTTATAGGTTTCGGATGTGGAGAGGGCTCGAAAGTTTGTGGAATCCGAGAGTTGGGTTCCCACGGACTCCACAATCTCCCCTCGCTTTACATGCATGACTGCACATTTGTCCACACCAAATTCCATCCTGATGGCGCTACTGAAGGTTTCAGTTACCTTCAGTAGTTCCATCAGTTGCAAATTGTTGTGGGCAAAGAGTTTAAGGTCATCCATGTACAGGAGGTGAGATATAACCTGACCACCTCTTCTCAACCGATAGCCTATACCTGAATCCTCAAGCAGTGTGCTCAGAGGATTCAGAGCTAGGCAGAACCAAAGTGGACTCAAACTATCGCCCTGGAATATGCCACGCTCGATCCTTATCGGCTCGCTATTCCTCTGGATATTTCGACATCCTGGATAGCGAAGGACCGTTCTCCATTGCCCCATACATGATATCAGGAAGGCGCGCAGAGTTGCATCTACTTTATACAACTCCAGCACCCTCATGAGCCATGTATGTGGCACCGAGTCATAGGCCTTCTTGTAATCTATCCAACATGTCGACAGATCCTTTCGGGAACGACGAACCTGTTGGCTAATGGCCATATCAATGAGGAGCAGCTCCTTAGTACCGCGCGACCCGTTCCTACATCCATTTTGAGAGACAGACATGATGGAGTTAGCGTCTATATGATTGTAAATTTTAGCTCTCAAAATGGATGTGAGGACTTTATAGACCGTCGGTAAACACGTGATCGGCCTATAATTTTTGGGTTCCGCGGTGCTTCCTGATTTATGGAGCAGGTGGGTAACTCCTGTTGTAAGGAACTGGGGTAGCGAACCAGACTCCAAAGCAGTCTGGTACTGAGCCGCCAAGCGAGCATGCGATCCTACAAACCATTTTATCCAGAAGTTGTGCAGTCCGTCCGGTCCTGGAGACTTCCAGTTAGGCAACGGACGGACTGCACGAGCAACATCTTGGGGGCAGATAGTAATAGCCCCCATTTCTGGTATAGGATCGCAGGCTCGTTCGACTTCTCTAGCCCAATCACCTTCGGTGTGACTGACAGGCACCGACCAGATACTGCGCCAAAAAGAACACATGGCGTCATTATCCGGCAGATGCGTGTCAGCCACGCCTTGGATCGGTCGCTCCCAAGCCCTATAAACCCACCTTTCATCACTCTGGAAAGCACGATTCTGAGTGTACATATTATTATTATTATTACAGCTATGGTTTCCCACGGAAGCGGACAGCGGTCACACAATAACGCCAGTCCAAATACAGAGCCTTTTTAATACCTAATGTCAAATAGTGGTGAGAGTGTTAGGTTTTCATGATGGCCTTTACAATATGACGGAATCCCTTACCTAGGAAACCCTAGTATGAGAAATCTACGAATTGAAGAAAATAAAGGTTAAAGTTTAAAAAGATGCTGCTTCACCAGGAAGATTGTGAGAGTATTTGGAGGTTCTAGAAGGTCTTTTGATCCATCAAGAATATTATTTTTTTCAAATAAAAAAATTAAGGATTAGTATTTTTTAGGTTAGGAACGTGTGTACCGTGTGGTGCCGGACGTAAAGAATAACACCACCCCATTTTTTCCTGCGGGTGTCGTAAAAGGCGATTAAGGGACTTACTAGAGAATGGGCAGCAGCGTTCTCTATGCATTTTACCACCATACTGCGATCGCCAACCCGCCTGCCAAGTGTGGCGATTATGGCAAAGCCCCCCAAATTGGGGGAGGCCTAAGTTCAGCAGTGGATGTCTTACGGCTGAAATGATGATGAATGATGAGGTTAGGAACGTTTAGGAATTTTTATTTGAAAAAAAAAATACGCGTCTCAAGCAAAAAAAATATTGTCGTGAAGGGTTGAGAAGACCATGTAGAACTCCCAAATAGTCTCACATTCTTTCTAGCGAGGCAGTACGTTTCTAAATCAAACCCAAAACATCCAAAATAAACGACTGTTTAGTGGCAGATTTTTAACGTGTAAATATGTAGTTGAAATTCGGGCCTCGGGACTTTGCTATTCCTTTTAATCTAGTAGATTCTTGCTCGGCATTCAAGCTAAGGCGTTTAAAAATGGAACCCGGCCATATTGCTGGTAGTTAGTGCCACCTGTATAGTGCACCGAAATGACTGACACTTAATTACCTTTGTTTACTTTACAAATAGTGAAATAGAAGGAAGTGTAGATTTTCTACAAAGTAGGATGCACACTCAACTCTTAATATATGACACGACATACCGGATGACATTTTTCACCGTCTCGACCTTCATATGGTGTGTTGTGTAACTAGAATAGAAGGCAGGAAGGCCTTCAGATTCATCGTAGGTGACTAAAAGAGCGCGGGACGCGGGTGGACAGGGATGCGTGTGCGGCTCGTGCGCCTGCGAAAGATCAATGAGGCCGCCTATCAGCCAGCTTCAAAGGGTAGGACCGCGCTCCGAAATCAATGATACATACCGCGCATTGAGAAGGGTGCGTATGATTTGAGTTTCGATAGATTTAAAAAAAAAAAAAGTTTTTTTTTTTTTTCAAATTTCTGTTTTTGTTGTTCTAGTATGTAAATGTTACTTTAAATGTGTAGTATTTATTGCTAGATCAATTTAATTACATATTATTCAAAAATAAAAATAATAAAAATTTCTATGCCAAAAGCTTCTACTCCGTTCACCTATTACCCCCATTTTTTTTCAAGACGCTAAAAAAAGTCACCCAGTAGGTATGTATTAAAATAGAGATTGTATTTGTACTTACCCAGTGCACGGAAACAAAGGTTTTCCGATACGAGGCTCTGTGATCATAATATTCCCGCTGCTGAGACATATCATACGGCCATCTATAAATTACGTCACACTTTAAGAGGGGAGGGGGTCGCCGAATTGTGACATAGTGTGACAGGGGGGTGGGAGGGGCCCTACATTTTGTGACGTCACATTTCAAAATTTAATATACAAATTTAAAGTACTATTAAAATACGAAAGAAAAACTAAAAAAAAATTCTGTGTCTAGATGTAAAACTGCAAAATATGTGACGTTACTCTATGGAGGAGGGGGGGTCTCACAACGTGACCAGCTGTGACAAGGACGGGGGGGGGGGGCTCAAACAATCATGAAATATGTGTAACGTAATTAATGGATGGCCCCTTATCAAATGTGTTCGGTTCATTTTTGGTTCTAAGACATGCCGGTTCCTGCCGGGGTAGCGTGATTGTTCGAAAGAGATACCGTGACCCTGGCACATGGGCAACTGAAGGAACACGGGTGGTCAGTAAAAGTCTGACACGCCCTCCCGCTCCGCCCAGAGCGGGACAAGTCATTTGATGATTTCCGATCCAAAAAAAAAAAAAAGACATGCCGGTTTCCTCATGATGTTTTCTTGCACCGCAGAGCAGTGGTGATGAAATCCTAAAATACGAACACATGGGATATCTGCCAACCGACACTAAGCCCGCGTGGTAGATTACAGGCCACTCCGTCTCGGAGAGAGCAAGCCTGTGCCTCAGTATTAAGAAGATTATGATGATTAAAATGAAGAAAAACTGGCCAAGTGCGAGTCGGGCTCGGGCACCGAGGGTTGCGTACAAACCTGCAGGAATTCACGGTTTATGTATAAGGTTTATGTTTATGAAATTAAATGTTTTTTTTTTTTAATTTTTATATTTGAGTTGACTGAATGAAAGGTAAATTGTGGTTTACGATTTATGACGTATTAAAAAAAAACTACTTACTAGATCTCGTTCAAAACCAATTTTCGGTGGAAGTTTACATGGTAATGTACATCATATATTTTTTTTAGTTTTATTATTCCCTTATTTTAGAAGTTACAGGGGGGGGGGGGGGGCGACACATTTTACCACTTTGGAAGTGTCTCTCGCGCAAACTATTTAGTTTAGAAAAAAATGATATTAGAAACCTCAATATAATTTTTGAAGACCTATCCATAGATACCCCACACGTATGGGTTTGATGAAAAAAAATATTTTTGAGTTTCAGTTCTATGTATGGGGAACCCCAAATATTATTGTTTTTTTTTCTATTTTTGTGTGAAAATCTTAATGCGGTTTACTGAATACATCTACTTACCAAGTTTCAACAGCATAGCTCTTATAGTTTCGGAAAAAAATGGCTGTGACATACTCGGACAGACAGACAGACAGACATGACGAATCTATAAGGGTTCCGTTTTTTGCCATTTGGCAACGGAACCCTAAAAACCAAAGTTTCCAAGCATATCCTCCCATTTCTTTCACCATATCCAATTACCGCAGAACTCAAATAAAAATGTAATTAAATATCGGTTGTCACAGCTCGCCGCATCGCCCATGAAACACCGTCTCGCTGTCGCCGGAAACCGATGATATTGGAGTTGACGCATTGATTGCAGAAATAAATCATTCTTTAAACGAAACCTCGAAAATGGCACGAATTAAACGTCGACGTAGAATTGCTTTTTCGCGATTAATTCGGTAAAGGTATTCCGGTAATTATTGTACGGTTTGATGTGGGATTAAAACGGTGGTGCTAACGAGAATGTGAGTGATACATTTGTTAGTGAGTGAGTGATTGGTGTTTTCGAGTGCAGAGTTAAACGCTTTTCAATGACTGATTTTTCGTAATAGATGATAAATTATAGATTTGTACAAATACTTTTACACGTCAATCATATTTGTAAACTAGATTAGGTCGGTCTATTTGACTACTCTGAGAAGAAAGGCTAAAACATAATCTTGGTCTGATCATGTGAAGACATCGGTGTCTGAAATGGTATTTTGAGGAAAGAACCACACAGATTAAGTGGATTTGTCCAGTCTGTGCACGCATTTGTCAGTAATCGTGTAGTCTTCTACGTGTACGTACGTAAAGTAGATAGTTTGTACAAACGAAACTATTTATGGCAGTTGGAGTGTCTTATAATTAAATAATTACATAATTTCTTGAAGAAATAAACAAAATACGACGCCGAAATTACGTAGGTGGCGAGTCCATTGGGATAATTGGGTATCGACACACTTATTCCCGAGGCAATATCTTATGATATACTTATTTTGCCAAGAAATTCTAATAAGAAACTGAACCTTGACGGCAAAAGTCTGAATATTAGGAATGACCACGAAAAATATATTGGTAGTCTGTGTTGCAATACCTAAATAACATTGTCTCTTCTTCGTTCCATTTTTAATCTGTATTTTATAATAAAGTTTTCAAAATGGCCACCGTCCATATTTTGCTGATATTTGAGCTGAGCAAGCTCTCTCGCTCTTCAATTAGGCACGAGTTGAGTTTGAGACCATTAAAGCAAACCCCGGCTTGATAACAGGATAGCTCGTTATATTCCGAAATCGCATCGGGACGCATTGCACCACTTCGTTATGCTTTTCGGAGGCGAAGGGGGTGACACTTCGTTAGCGGAAAGGGTGAGAAATCTATGTAAATAAATATGAGGATGTTACGTATTTACGGTATGTTATGTTGGTATATTTCCTTTGATGTCGAGTTGAGCATTTATTTCGAAGGTAAAGATTAAACATAATTTAATGTGCAGACATGAGGATATATCCAGAGCATAACTCTAAAACTCACTTCACCGCTGTAATGGGTGACTTTAACGCGAAACAAAGCAAAGGAGACTGTGATGAGCTGCGAGTGGGGCAATTTGGAGTTAGACGTTGGAATTCCCGGGGTCTCATACTGGCTAGTCTTATTGAGAAGAAAGACCTCTTTATGATGAACTCATTCAGAAAGCGTAAGCACAGAAAGTAGACCTGGCTGAGTCCCGATAATGCAACTAAAAATGAGACTTCATTATGTCGACGAAGAAGCAAATATTTAATGATGTTCGCGGTGAAAACCAGAAGTGATCACCGCATGGTAAGAGGCACACTAAATATCAATATCGAACTGGAAAGATCTCGACTGATGAAGTCAACGCTCAGTCCAGCACTTATCCAAATTCAAAACCCCGAAAGCTTTCAGCTCGAACTCCAGAATCGTTACGAGTGCCTAGGGAGTTTCGAGGACGATTATAACGGTTCATGGAAAGTGTCCATACGATTGGGTCTAAGTTCTTCAAGACCCAACATACAAATAGGAAAAAGAAACTCTGATGCTACATTACAGCCCATGAAGGAGAGGCGAGTAATGATACTGCAGTCTTCAGACGATGCGCTCCATTACCGGCTCTAAAGACTGATCTCTAAGTCCTTCAAAAGCGACCTTCGCCGCTTTAAGGCGGACCATATTAAAGGGCAAGCCTATTGCCATAACCGGGCACAAATCCAAGCTATGGGCTGCTACTGAGGAATTCCGAATAGAAAAACCCGATAACATTTTGCTGGGAATCTAACCCAGGACTACATATGCTCAGCATAGCGCTTGCGACCATAACATAAACGAGGCAGTCCAAACATACATATAAACCTGCACCAAAATAATTTAAATCACATTACATTCTCATATGATACGTAATAATGCCGCGAGAGTACATCAATCAGGGTAAATTGCGTGCCTTGCATGAATACATAATGAAAACGCAATGAAAATCAATTTTAAACTCAATTCCGATGCAATTGATCCGGCCGAATAAGTTAAAACTCGATTGGGAAATGATGAGATTTATAATATTTCATTTCAGCCGTAAGACGTCCACTGCTGGACTTAGGCTTCCTTGTGGGGGGCTTTGTCATAATCGCCACGCTTGGCAGGCGGGTTGGCGATCGCAGTATGTTAGTAAAATGCATAGAGAACGCTGCTGCCCATTCTCTAGTAAGTCCCATAGTCGCCTTTTACGACACCCACGGGAAGAAATGGGGTGGTGTTATTCTTTACGTCCGGCACCACACGGTACCGGGTACCGTGTGGTGCCGTTATAATATTTGTCCGATGGAATTTGAGTTTTTACTGTCAAGTTAGTTCGTGATAGGAGAAAATAGCGTGTGGTGCCGGACGTAAAGAATAACACCACCCCATTTCTTCCCGTGGGTGTCGTAAAAGGTGACTGACTAAGGGACTTACTAGAGAATGGGCAGCAGTATTCTCTATGCATTTTACCACCATACTGCGATCGCCAACCCGCCTGCCAAGCGTGGCGATTATGGCAAAGCCCCCAAATTGGGAGAGGCCTAAGTCCAGCAGTGGACGTCTTACGGCTGAAATGACGATGATGATGAAGATGATATAGCTTGACCTGGGTCTCGAAAGGTATTAATGAATTTTATAATAAATCAAGGTATCTTAACGGTGTCTAAAGCTTACTCGAATTGTAGATAGGAATAATAACACGACAATGTATTTAGCGTTGCTCTTTTGGCAAGTTTTCCGGTGAGAATTGGTAAACATTGGCTGAGATAGTGGAAGAAATCTATCACTATCATAGCTGATGCTTTCTGTTTTAGTTAGAGCTCAATAACATACCAACTAATATGTAAGTTAGTTCTATTTCCTTTAAAACTTCCTTATTCACTATTAAAACACGTTACTCAGTGAGGAGTTTCGACCTTATTAACATCCTACTTCCTAGTAATATTATAAATATGACATTTTGTATGTTTAGATATTTGTTAATCAATCACGCAAAAACGGCTGAATAGATTTGAATGAATTGTGCCCAATAAATTACAACTTGGATTAACACAGAGGATATTTTAGTCTCAGTAGTACCTGCGTCCCCGTGGGATAATTTCGATTTCCACGCGGACGAAGCTGCTGGTAGGTAAATAAATGAAATAAGACCGACATTGCTCGGCAGCCAAAAATATGGTGAATTAAGTTTTATTTTGATGTTTTTATATTGTCAGATGACTGATCCGTGCAACTCAGTAGCACACAGGTGTCCTCATAAAAATATTGCTCTCCCGCCATTCATGAGAGAGATTCGTGAAAAATTCATATCGCGAGACCGTAGAATGCTTTGATTGGTCAAGCAGTAAAATTGAAGTGCTCGTTTATGTAATGGCTGAAATAGAGTCACTTGTTTTTAAAACTTAACAAATGAAATTGCTTTGAAGTCAATAAAAATGTCGTAATTTTATGCTGTATTTTTTGTTCAATAAAGTGTGGCTTTTTGTGTTGTGTTCAGATAATGTATGGCGTCGTAACATGCGAAGCAAATAGGGAAGTTACCTAATAAAAACCAACGAAGTCCAGTCGGACCACGGAAATTGAAAGGTTCCATAGTTGAGACGAATTTATGCCAAAAACTAACATAACATATTGATTGAAAAAATAATTAGTTAAAATACTTGACACCCTTGCAGGAACCTCTTTCATTTGATATGTATCACAGTATAGTTTGCAAAACTTATAAAAAAAAATACTGTTTTGGCTCCCGAAAGTGACCCCCACATTCAGAATTCATTTATTTACGTTAGAAGTTGGTGTTTGGACAAATTTCAAAATTTTCAACTCTATGGCTCTATTACATTTGGAGCAAATTTGCTATCACAGTCAGACAGACCTACGAGTGATCCTGTTAGGGTAACATTTTTTCATTAGGAGATACGGAACCCTAAAAACGTTTCACCTATCACTATCTACCCTACAATATCCTAATTGCTTTCACATAAGCTTAACACCCAATCTACTAATCAAGCGAATTCGCGGGTAGTTAGCGACGCGCGACCACGCGTGCGTCTCAGTCGACGTTGGCAGTTACTAATGATCAGACGTCCCACGATTAATGAATGTACTCAGTGCTATTAGTTATACCATCTGTGATATCGCCCTGTTTGCCCATTGCTCCCGAACTTGGGACCTGTTTGACCCCCGTCTTTCGTACTTCGGAACTAAGTTTTGGGGACTGTTTCACATAATAATGTTGGGTTGGGTTAGTTAAGTTTTGTTTGTTAAGGTAATCTATTTAGTTTGTATGTTTTATTTTTACTTTGTGGCTTAGTAAGAATAGAGTCCTAATAAAAATTAAAATCAGTAAAATTTATTATTCATGTCTATATTATTGGTATAGTTTGTAGCCAATAATTTAGACGTCAGTTAGATAGATTCGCTTATAAAATACTGGTTTTCAGTTGAACCCGATAACACTAGAAGCCGACATCAACATAGTTGGCAAAAGGTTAGGCAGATGAGGATGAGATATTTATATATTTACTAGCTTTTGCCCGCGGCTTCGCCCGCGTGGATGTCGGAAATTAACGCAGGAGGACGTACTACCGCGGTAAGATGTGTTAATTCAGGTTATATTATAGGTAATAGCTGTTACCCGCGACTTCGTCCGCGTGTTATTTAACAAAAAGTTTTGCATAAAAACTGTCTTTGAAAACTACGCTGTCATACGTCACAAACTACGCTGATATACGTCTCAAAATTCAGCGTGTTTTTAGTTTTTTTTAAAACTATTTTTTTTTTCTAAAATAAAAGTAGCCTTTACTCCTTGTTACATCAGCTATCTGCCAGTGAAAGTTCCGTCAAAATCGGTCCAGCCATTTCAGAGATTAGCTGCAACAAACAGATAGACAGACAGACAAAAATTGTAAAAAATGTTGTTTTGGTATATGTACCGTGTATGTATCCATATACACTTAGTAAAAAGTGGTTATCTTAATATTAAAAACAGACACTCCAATTTTATTTACTTGTATAGATTTAGGCAAATCAACTAAATACACACAAAGACATTCACAGTACATATCATTTTCAAATGTAATAGCATTGCATGCATTTAAATTATAGGTGAGCACAGCATTTTGTTAAAATCTCACTAAACAATAATTAATACATATTGCTGTCTAAATATTTTGGGGTATTTATTTCGAATCCTAAATATGAAAACCGGTCAAGTGCGAGTCGGACTCGCGCACCGAGGGTTCCGTACAAACCTGTAGGTATAAAGTTTAAAAAAATATTTTTATTGTATGATGTAACTAAAAATTTACGGTTTTCGTAAATTTTCCTTTATCTGTGCTATGGGACGTTGCTTCGTACCCAATTTCAAAATTCTAGATCGACTGGAAGTACCCTTTAGGTTTTGATTCCCTTGCGAGTTTCGAAAATTTGCGGCATAAACGGCTATATCTTTTGATTGCGTTAGCTTAGAAGTTTGATTTTTTCACAGCTCTAAGGGACAGTAGATTTGAGTATTTGATATAAATTTCAGCTGGATACCTCCACGCGTTTCTGAGTAAAAGGGTCTTGACAGACGGACGGACGGATGGACGGACGGACAACAAAGTGATCCTATAAGGGTTCCGCTTTTTTCTTTTGAGGTGCGGAACCCTAAAAATGAACGTGATGTTGATCCATGCTGTTGTAGTCTTGCTTATCTCGCGTGGATGTCGGAAATAGCTCCTGGGAACGTGCAACCAGGATATATGTGTGCAAAATTTCATCCCAATACATTATGCCGTTTTAGCGCCGGAACATACATCCTGACAATCAGACAATAACTGTTTTTAGGGTTCCGCACCTCAAAAGGAAAAAGCGGAACCCTTATAGGATCACTTTGTTGTCCGTCCGTCCGTCCGTCCGTCCGTCTGTCAAGACCCTTTTTCTCAGGAACGCGTGGTATTAAGCTGAAATTTATATCAAATACTCAAGGCTACTGTCCCTTAGAGCTGTGAAAAAAATCAAACTTCTAAGCTAACGCAATCAAAAGATATAGCCGTTTATACCGCAAATTTCCTCAAATTTTCGAAACTCGCAAGGGAATCAAAACCTAAAGGGTACTTCCAGTCGATCTAGAATTTTGAAATTTGGTATAAAGCAACGTCTTATAGCACAAATAAAGGAAAAAATGCGAAAACCGTAAATTTTTAGTTACATCATATAATAAACAGAACAAAACACAAACAGAAATAAAACCAAGCCAAGAAACAGAACAGAACTACGACTCGATTGTCGTGATGGGTGAACTTTTATTTATATACCTACAGGTTTGTACGGAACCCTCGGTGCGCGAGTCTGACTCGCACTTGGCCGGTTTTTTTACTATTTATTGTACGTTTAGATTAGGTATTATAAAATGTACTTTTATTGTTCGTATCAAACAACCTCCGCCAAAAATAAGCCCTATGTGTAATAACTAAATTTTCCATTCCAGTCCATGATTCCATTTTGGTTTAAATAAGGTTCGACCAGAATTTTGTCACATTATCCTTGACCTCGCAAAGATCTTACATGGTGCAGGTGGTATAAATAAAAAATAAATATCTTAGGGCAACCAACACACCGTTGTCTGATTCTAAACTAGGCAGAGCCTGTACTATGGTAATCAGACAACTGATAATACTTATATACAGTAGAATCCGTTTAGTACGACTTCGCATGTAACGACCAACCGTTTTTAGCGACGTAAGTATAGGCGCGTGTTTGGTTTTAATATGAGCCACTATGAAAGTACATCCGTTTATTACGACTCCGCTTACAGCGACCGACCGCTTTTAACGACGGAATTTCAAACAAAATTGTCCGGTTACAACGACGACGAGCGTTGACGCGTTTACAAATAAATCGTAGGTAAGAAACTATCTCCGCCCTGCGCTTCCCCCTTGCCTGCACGTCGCTGATTCGAATGCGACTGTTTAGTTTACGGTGTTAATTTGCGGGTGATTCGTGATTTCGCGTACAAGAATGGCTTCTACAAAACGATAGTTTCTCTGTTGAAGAAAAAAGTGTTATTATCATTATAGATTATATGTACTTAAGTGAAATAAATAAATATTTCGATTAAAATGTTTTTTTTTTCTGTTGGTCACGTAAATATTATTAAATACATAATGTTTGTATGTGTATATATGAATGTGATTTGTACGACGTCCGGTTAGTACGACGTGATATCACCGGTCCCTTCACCGTCGTTATAACCGGATTGTACTGTATTTCTAAATATATACATATTATAGATAAATTACACCCAAACACAGAACAAATGATTGTACTCATCACACAAACATTTGTCCTGGGTGGGAATCGAACCCACGACCTCAGTCTTAGCAGTCAGGGTCTCTAACCACTGGACTAACAGGCCAGGTATTGCAAAGCCACGACAAGAGGTGGGGCATAGTTTGCGATGTGGCTCCGCTGTCGCACTGCGGCTTATTGGAGTACCCCCACCTAACCAAGTTGTGTCTGCAGCGGCCAAAACCAAGTTAAAAACAAGAATATTTATTTATCCATCAAATTCGTAGCAATGTCGCTACGAGAACGCGTAGCTGGCGTAGCCTTCGCGCCAGCTACGCCGTAGCAATACAAAATGACACATTATATTAGATGGTTCTGCACGTGTGGCATGAGAACCTTGAATTATGTACATTTGTTTCGAATAGAATCTATAAAAACTAAAGTAGTACTTATATAAATACTTAAGTAACTCTGTTTGTCTGTTACTTTTGCACGTCTTAATGATCATCATTATCTTTATCATTTCAACCGCTAGACGTCCACTGCTGGACATAGGCCTCCCCAAATTGGGGTTGGCGATCGCAGTATGGTGGTACAATGCATAGAGAACGCTGCTGCATATTTTTTAGTAATTCTCTAACTCGCCTGTTACGACACCCACGGGAAGAAATATGATGGTGGTCTTTACGCACCACACGGAACGCCTTAATGATATTGGAACCAATATTTGGATGAAATTTGCCACACGGATATATACAGGATGTAAGGGTAAACACCGTTGTCACTTAACCCATGGGTAGTTTGACTTAAATATAAAATAATAGAGCGAGTTAAAAAAATAAAAATAAAATATTTTCCTAAAAAGGTTTAGAATGAATTTACGCGCGAGAAATGAGCGGCGCTACGCCGCGTTACGTGCGCTCACTAGCGAGACTGACAGCTGACTGACTGGGGTAGCGACCCGTGCGTCGGCGTCGGGCAACGCGGCGTATTGAGACGCAAGTTTGTTGCCCTCGCGCATAGGGTGAAATGTTCTTGTGGAAAAATGCAGATTTTCTTTAAAAAAAGGTTGTTTTTTTTTCATTGATTTTACTTATATTAACGAAACCAAATCACTGGTTTCAAGGATAACGGTGTTTACCCTTACATCCTGTATACTATGACCTGAATCCTAGCCCAGGCCCTAAAATAGGATACTTTTATCCCGAAAGTACGTTCGCAAGGGATAATGTCCGATGATTTCCGAACTGGCGGACAAAAACTAGGTCTATATTAAATAAACCGTCATCAAGCTTTTCATACAGAGGCACGGTTGCTTCCGGAACCTTGATCAATCGAACCTTGAAAGATTTGTACGAGCCATTTTTTCCTTCACCGGATGTTTGCTTCCTCTTTAAGATACAGAAAACTTCTAAATTGGTCTAGTTCTAACGTAGTATTTTTTCTTTAATATTGCTGACTAGACAAAATAACCTCATAAGTTAGATTTATGCCGACATAACTCGGAATAGTTGTCCTTGTTATTGCTAGACAGGTCAATACAAACAGAAAACAATGCAATTTACATAAATTATGTATATATTTTTTTTGTAAAACATCAGTATACCCTGCCACCAACCGTGCTTTTAAACCGATGTTTCAAAGACTAGAAAAATTGTCAATGTAGCTACGATAAAATAATTAACAACTCGACAACTCCCGAACGATACACGAAAATTCACGATCACATCGTCGACACATCGACAATACCAGCTAATCGCGACATGCAATATCCTCCTCCCATCAAAGGGCTATAATTGGCGCGAACGCGATCATCAAATACGTCACACAGCGTTATTACGTCACAAATAAAATCCTGACGACGCCATCTTGTAAACCGGGACGTCCAGTTTGACGTGAGCTGTCAATCGGAGTAAATCGCGCGAAACGATCAGCTGTCAGGGTTCTAGTTTAAGTGGTCACGTTGTAATGACACACTGGGATTGGTATCAAGGATGGATTGTGAAACGACTGGATAAGGAATGTAGTTCATATTTCCTTGATGCAGCAGAGTTATGTTAGTGTTAATAAGATATTATTTTCGTTATCTGTTTGAGGATCAGATAATCAAATTCAGTAAATGACGTTTTCGGTAGTGAAGGCCGATTTTACCGTTAAATTATTATACCACGAATCAAATTGTTTCGATTTTTATTATTCTACCCGTCCCTTGTATGCGTAAAAATATATAAATAATAAGCTAATTGAAAACCACGTTACGCCAGCATCATCATCATCATGATCATTATTTCAGCTGATAGACGTCCACTTCTGAACATAGACCTCCCCTAAATTGTCAGGGATTCCCATGATCGCCACGCTTCGCAGGCGGGTTGGCGATCGCAATATGGTGGAAAAATACATAAAAAACGCTGCTGCCCATTCTCTAGTAAGTCCCTTAGTCGCCTCTTATGACACCCACGGAAAGAAATGGGACACGCCAGCATAGAGTTGTCAAAACATATTACGCCAGTAATGAGTTGTCGTAGCATACTACGCCACCTACGAGTTGTCGTAGTATACTACGTTGTTTTATACAAAAAAAAAACAGAAATCCAAACCTTGGTGATTTCTTTAGCAAAAAGTCATATTTCTAGTATATTGTAATTATGCCTAGTTCATCATAACCACCATCATCATAATAAGCCTATATTGTTCCAATCACTGCTGGGATACAGACCTTCTCTCGGTGAGAGGGACTGGGCCGTAATCTACCACGCGAGCCCAGTGGAGGTTGGTAGAGGTCACAAATGTCTTCGAATTTTTGGTTCTAGGACATGCCAGTTTCCTCACGATGTTCTCCTTCGCCGTTTAGAGAGCAATGGTGATAACATAATTTAAATAAAGTAAAGTGACTGCTCGGGTTTGAACTCACGACCTACATACAACTCGTTAGTCATATGCCTAGTTCACTTCTGCTCATTTCTCAGTATCGCCTAGCAAAATTGTCTCGTTAATTGAATCTTCCATATCCAGAACTGTTTAATCCAGAAGTATAGTGAGTTGATGAGGGTGTAAAAGCTATTCAGCCGGAAAGCTGATAGCAAATATGGCAATAACACAACCATCTTGTATCTACGTATGTTTGGCTTATTTATCTCTATGTTACAAGTATTTACATTAGTATTACGTTCAGTATCTTACGTAATGTTGGGGCTTACTTAGTTGTAGGGTTTCTTTTATTTACTTAGTTTCTAAATGCTGGTACTCAAATAACTTGGTACAAAATAAACAACTCGAAAGAAAAGGTTTTTCTGTTGAAAATGTTTGTAGACAACCTCTTTTCTATCGAATAATTTGATTATGAGTCCACATCTAGATCCGATTTGACCTAATTACCGTTTACAGGTGGTGTCATTTTTTACGAATAGATTTTGTTGTGATTGAGTCAGCAATATGATAAGCCGATTATTTTTAACAGATTAACCGTGGAATTTCTTGCCGGTTCTTCCCCATAGGGAACAACTAATTGAAACGTAGCGATGAGCTAGCTTCCAAAATTTCACAAGCGCCTATATAACTGAAATACTGCCACATATATGTTAAATAAAATATTTTAATTTTTTAATGAATAATTTAGTTGATTCTGGGCAAATTTTTCCCATAACCAGGTAAATTTTATCTGAAGAATAAATATGACAGCCTGACATATTTTCCATACAAAAGCTGTGAAACGGCAATATCTGTTCCAATTCAGACCTAAGCACAGAGATTATCCACAGCACATTAAGACCTGAAAGCGTAAAGATTAAAGCATGTTATTAAATGCAGTCATTAGTAACTATCATTATCGCAGAGACATTATTCGCCAACGTAAAATGAACTTAATGACATACTACATAAACTCGTATACATAATTGATGGGCATTTCAGAGCTTTGCTGTAAGCCCTTAAAACATGTTTATTTTAATCCTTTCGATTGGTATTTATCGCCTACCCTTTTACATTTCGAGTTGACTCGAATAAATGTTAATGTTATTTTAAAAGGACTAGTATATCAGCTATTTTGTTTATTGAATGTAATTGACTGAACATGTGAAACATTTGCTCATAATTTATCATTGCGTGTTGTATTAGAGATAAGGTGAAAATTTAATGTTACGAATTTAGTAATGAAGATAGTTCCATATTTTTGAACAGTAATGACGTAATTTCTGCTTTTTCCGTGTTCCAGGCCGTAAAGAACAATATCACATCAATTCTTCCCGTGTTGGTAAAGGCGACTGAGGATTTACTAGCGAATAAGCACCAGTGTTCTCTATGCATTTACCATCATACTGCGATCGCCAACCCGCCTGCCAAGAGTGGCGATTACGGCAAACCCCCAAAATGGGAGGAGGCAAATGTCCAGCAGTGGTCGAATTGTGGCTGAAATGATGATGACTGCTTTTTGAATTGTAATGACAGGCTGCTACTGGTTTTAAGAGTAATTTTCTCTAGGCAAAGAACTTATTGGAACAAAGTTTTTTAACACAGCTTGTGGTAGGAGTCAAATTGTAGGAATCGTCACGTAACGGAAAAGGCATTACATTAAAAAAAAATACATTTTATCCCATCCATGCGACTTTTATATTATTTACGAGCTTCTGCCCGCGACTTCGTCCGCGTCAAATTTTGGCTCCCGTGACCCTTCCCGTCGCATCGAATTGCCTGCCAGTTTTCGTAAAATTTTCGTTGCTGCTCCGCTCCTTTTAATCGTAGCGTGATGTTGTATAGCCTATAGCCTTTCTCAATAAATAGGCTATCCAACACAAAAAGATTTTTTCAATTAGAGCTAGTTGTTCTTGAGATTAGCGCGTTCAACCAAACAAATAAGCAAACAAACTATTCAGCGTTATAATATTAGTATAGATAATAGCAAGATACAGAGAGAAGATGAGATCATTTTCATGGTTTTCAAAGGTGCTGAAACCAATAGTGGGGCTACAATCAAAATTCTAGACGACGCTTGCAATTTTTGTTTTTAGAAAATAACGTTTGTGTATTTTATATAGAAAGAGTTAACAAAGTTTCATTTAGAGTTGAAGAAAAAGTGTAATGAACTTCGTTACTGACAGGGACCCCGCCCCCACATGTTTTTTTTTATTATGAATACTGCTACGTATTAGGTATAACTGACCACTTTGAATTTTTTTTTTCATTAAAATGTTACTAGCTTCACCTTAAACAGTTTTTGCAAAAGCTTAAAAAGAGTTGTATCTAATAAAAGTTAAATATGATAGGAGATAAGAAATTGTACGACACAGTATAACTTAACCCTTTCAGCGTCAGCCTATGGTATATGGCAGCTGAAATATTCGAACAACAACAAAGCGTCGATAAAGAAACAAGAAGACAAAATATAACTCATTCAAACCATTTTACATGTAACCTACATTTCAACCTACATCAGAAAAATAAAAAATCCTACCACGTCTAGCCCCAATCGTTTCAAATGCGCACGTATACATTTTTAGCTCAAATAACCCGATCCAAAAACATTACGTTATCAATAGCAAAGTAGCTAACTCAACTGCTATTTGTGATATAGAGGTAAAAGTACTTGTAGGTGTCAAGTTTTGAATAAGAAAAGGATACGTTCACGCGATGACTCGTTCGATCTGCTTGAATGAGTTCGGACGTGACCGACTTACAAACTGATCCTTTTACCTCCATTTTCACGCTCTGATCTTTTTCAATGTACACGCTCCATTGCGTTACGAGCTCAGCTGTTATCACAACCATGTGTCATACTAACAGCAGTGGTGGTTTAACTGTTTAAAGTACGCCAATATTTTGCTATCGTTCATTTTGGACGCTCATTTTGTCATGTCAGCTTGTCAGACAATATTGTTTGTGCCAACAACAAAACTCTTCGTAACTGAAGTACACGATAAATAAATACAAAGTGGCTTTTCGTCAAATTAAATATTGACGCTACGCTGGAAATGTGAAACAATTTTTTCGATGCTTTCCCTAAAATGGCGGGAGACGGGCTTATTTAACTTATAGCGGTATAAAGGGCACTTTGTCAGCGTAAAATCGTAGCGTCTCTAAGAAATGTCGTGGATGCCGTCCTTATTTTTCACTTAGAAAGAGGAATTTTGTGTTGTAAGGCAGGTGTTTATACCTCGCGATGAAAACGGTTCATTTGAAGACACGTTGTTGAAAGGTTAAGACAATATAATTCAGCGCTGACGGCGCATTTGTAGACGATTAGAAACTAACTTCATTACGTTATCAAAGAGATGTCTAACGAGTGTTTGTAAATGAAGGCAAATGTTTACGAAGTCCTCTGTACACTAGTTTTGAACTCTTTGAAGACATGTAGACCACATATCTTTGTAAATATAAATACTCTTTGCATTTAAATACTTAGCTGTAAAGGTCTTATGAAAGACACAGACATAGTTATTTACAGCCTAAAATATATGGCAGAGCAAATTTTCAGTAAAAGCTGTATTTATTCAGTAATGACGCATACAAATGCTGCTATCGTAATAATTTTTAAAAAGGTTTGATGTGAGGGATAATTTAATATTGTCTTTAAGTCTATATTTGAATTCCTAAGACATTGTTTGATGAAAACATACGGGTCTTTAAGATGTACATTTATAAGTTTACTTATTAAGACTGCTTGTAAGTGATGACTTACAAGAAGTCTTATTTTGAGTAAACTTTTTAACGAGGTTACCTCTATATGTACATATAAACCTGTATACGCTAACCTCGATATCATAAACATTTATGTAACTTCTTTCATACTTACCTTCTTTCTTTAGCTGCCGAAAATCGAGCTGAATGGCGTGCAGCTAAAGCACTAGGAAGTGATGAAGGGCGGGCGTTTTGGGGGGACTGTCTTATGTAACTTTGGCGTTCAAAAAGTGCTGACTCTCAACTCAGTTTGAATAAATGACTTTTGTTTTTTTTTGCATTAGGATAGGCATATGTCCAGCATTGGACTGGTGCAGGTTGATGGTGAATCTTCTTCTTCTTCTTTGAAATTGTTAAATGAGCCGGTAAAAACTCAATAACTACACGCTTTGTTTCTCCAAAAGATTAGGTAGAGGTTTATCCACATTTAGTCAATTATGGTTAAGTCTAAATAGAGCCTATTGCGATTACCTGGCCAGAAATCCACACTCCGGGCTGCTACTGAGAACTTCCAGGTAGAAAAACTTAACCTGACCTGATAATGGAACCTAGAACCTTATGCTACCGCCAGGGTCGCGGATTAGTACGGAACAGTTACCGTGACCCTGGCACAGGCTACTGAAGGAGCAAGGGTGGGTTTAAGTCAGTAAAAGTCTGATACGCCCTCGCGCTCCGCCCAGAGCGGCAGACGTCCATTGATGATTTTCCACCAAAAAAAGAGGTGTACCTATAGTACACCAACATTTCGTCGGTTAAGTTAAACTCCCACAAAATAGGGGGCGATCATGATGCTATGAACCGGGTACAAATCTAGACTCCGGGCTGCTACTGAGCACTCCCAGTAACACTTTGCCAGATCCGGGAATCGAACGCAGGACCTCATGCTAAGCAGTACCGCTAGATCAACGAGTCAGTCAAGTAAGTACAAAATCAGAACACAACTTTAAATTATTCAAAATTTTATTGTTTACCAAACAATAGGCCTACAGTTAATCCTGTCATGGCGGCAATTTATAGCAATATTAATATCGCTTATCTCTCCAACCGTATCCACGAGATATCATTTATTTGGAAAATCCAGGCGTTTTGTGCAACTGGAATATACAGGGTTATTTGTAAAACACCGGCAACCTCTCAGGACTGTGTTACTAATATCATAATCAACAACTTTTGTTCTATGACTTTTAAAAATTTGTCATATTTTAGTTCACCAGACATTAATAAAAAAAATAAAATATTTAAATTGAACGGTCTAAATATTACGAAGTCTATGCGAAACAAAAAAAGCACATAGTACATTAGCGAGGCGAGCGGAGTTAGGGTGGCGGGAGCGCTTGAACTTGAACTATTTACGGGCGGCCGATTTTTGTATGAAAATCTGATGAACTAAAATATGATGAATTTTTAAAAGTCATAGCACAAAAGTTGTTGATTATGATGTTAGTAACATAGTCCTGAGAGGTTACCGGTGTTTTACAAATAACCCTGTATAATAAATATAAAAGTGCGACGCGACACCCCTGTCGATAAGCTGACATTTTAATCCATTCGCGTTCGTGATTTAGATGGGAAAGTGGATTGTTTGTTGTGAAAATCCTTTGTGTTTGTATGTTTATTTGGAGTCTGGAGGAGTATTCCTTTGGACTTAGGTTTTAGAGAATAGAATATATATAAATCTAAGCATACTTGTGCTCGCCCAGTGGTCGAAATTCGACCATAATTCCTTTAAAATGAAAAAAAAATAAAAATGTTTTCTGTCACGCTCGACATGCGGGTTGGCAATCGCAGTAGGGTGTTAAAATGTATAGACAACGTTGCTGCTTATTCTCTAGAAAGTCCCTTAGTTGCCTTTTACGACACCCACGGAAAGAAATGGGGTGGTGCTTTTGTTTCCGTCCGGCACCAAACGGAACACGGTGTGTAATACATTAATCAGAAATTGAAAAGATGCAATAAAGAAATCTCAATGTTTTTTTTTAAAGTCGTAGAAATTTCACTGTATAGTGTGCCAAAGTGATCAACCTGGCGTATTATTTGTCTATGTCATTTCAACTCTTGCACACGTAGCATGACCACCGTAGAAATGGGTTTTGTCTATTCTTGGAAGAATAGAGATAGAATTATCAAGCTACGCCAGCATAAAACGGTACAAATCTTTCTACAATCTTTAATTTTGTCTTTAATCTTTCTACAATCTGTAATTTTGTCTATTCTTCCGTCGACAAAACCCATTTCTACGGTGGTCATGCTACGCGTGCTGTGTGGATAAATAGAATTGAAACGGCAGGTTCCGACTCCAACATAGTTGGATGGTTACTTCGAAGACATTTGACATCTACCATTCCATACTGGACCCGCGTGGTAGATTACAGTCCACTCCCTGTCACAGAGAGGAGGCCTGTGTCCCAGCAGTGGGAACAGTATATAGACTGATTATGGATGCTGCAATCCTGGCTGATTTATCAAGCTGCAAAGGACGTAGATTGCTGGCCCAAATGGAGATGGTAGGAAAGACAACTACACCAAAGATATAGACATTATTTTAATTTAAAAAAACAAAAACGTCACTCAAACCGGTTCACCCGTTTAAGAGCTACGGTGCCACAGATAGACACACATGGCGGTGAAACTTATAACACCTGTGGCTTTGCGTCAGGGGTTAAAAAAGATAAAATAATAGTTTAAAAAAAACTAAAAAACACGCTTCCATTGAAACCTGCTTTTTAAGGTATTTTTTTTATTGATATCAGGCACCCCACGCTTTTTTTCCATTATTTTGTACTTTTTAGTTTGGTTTCAATGGAAGCGTGTTTTTTAGTTTTTTTTTAACTATTATTTATATTCTATTTTTTAGGGTGTTTCGAATTTTGAGACGTATGTCAGCGTAGTTTGTGACGTATGTCAGCGTAGTTTTCGAAGACAGTTTTTTTGCTATCCTGGTAACCCTGGCAAGGATAATGGCTCAAATTAGTTTGTGACGTATGTCAGCGTAGTTTTCGAAGACAGTTTTTTTGCTGTCCTGGTAACCCTGGCAAGGATAATGGCACAAATTTATGAAATTATTGCATTGTCATCGGCCCTTGACAGGTGTGCAAAGTTTGAATGAAATCTGGTCGTTTAAAGTGGGTCAAAATCGCGCTATAAGGAGTCGGTTACAAACAAACATACAAACATACAAGTGAAGCTAATATAAAGCGTGTAAAAAGAGGAAAGGTCGGTAGATATTCACCCGGTAGATTACTATATTCCAAATGGTATCTGATGCCGCATTAATGCATTACAGTGTCCTAAATCGACAAGTTCGACGCAATAAGCCCCCGTGTATCCCAGCTTTATTGTGTAGGTGGATCGCAGCACGGGCCGGGGACGTTTAATAAAGGGAATGTAATGCGCAATGACCGCTCGTGACGCTCTCTAGTGTCCATTGTCCAGTGCATCGCGTCCAGGCGTTTAATTAAAGTAGACAACTAAATGACGGGCCGTTCTAGGGTATTGTTTAAGATGGTGGAATCTTAGGTGGTTCAGTGTGATCGTAGGCTGATGTTTCGTGATTGTGAAATTAATCTACAAAGAAAAAAACCGGCCAAGTGCGAGTCAGACTCGCGCACCGAGGGTTCCGTACAAACCTGTAGGTAGGTATATAAGTAAAAGTTCACCCATCACGACAATCGAGTCGTAGTTCTGTTCTGTTTCTTGGCTTGGTTTTATTTCTGTCTATGTTTTGTTCTGTTTATTATATGATGTAACTAAAAATTTACGGTTGTCGCAATTTTTCCTTTATCTGTGCTTTAAGACGTTGCTTCGTATCAAATTTCAAAATTCTAGATCGACTGGAAGTACCCTTTAGGTTTTGATTCCGTTGCGAATTTCGAAAATTTGCGGTATAAACGGCTATATCTTTTGATTGCATTAGTTTAGAAGTTTGATTTTTTCACAGCTCCCAAGGGACAGTAGACCTGAGTATTTGATATAAATTTCAGCTCGATACCTCCACGCGTTCCTGAGAAAAAGGGCCTTGACAGACGGACGGACGGTTGGACGGACGGACAACAAAAAAGTGATCCTATAAGGGTTCCACTTTTTCGTGCGGAACCCTAATAAAACGACTAGAGATTTGCACATGTATCAACTAAAGTACCCCAAATAAAGGAGCCCCGCCCGACCCTGGCCTGCCCTGCCTGCAGGTGCCCTGTTTTTTCTTTTCTGTTTATTTTTACTTTTTGTATGTACAGATCTGTAGTTATTTGTGTTATTTGTTTTTAAAGTGTCATAAGGTGTCTCTGTATTGGAATGTCTCAGTTGCAACCCGTGGTCTAGGTTTGTGGCCAGTTGATGGTAACCGGCTCGCTATCCATGGGACTTACACTTTAGTAGCGAATTGTGGGTGAACTAAAGCTGCACCTCAGATGTTACCCTCCGGGAAATTCAGGCGTGCTGTTGTTTTATATAAAATTCATTGCTTTTATCATTCTAAGCTAGAATATCATTCTAAGCTACATATTTATACAATAAAGCTAACCGGTGCCGAGCGTTCAGTCCAACTTGTTGACGTTCATAATGAAAAGCAAGCGAAAAAGTAACGTATTTCTTTATTCAAATTCCTTTCTTACAATTTAAATGTTGGAAGTTTAAATTAAGAACGAAGTTTTTTTTTTTAAGAAAATGATTATAATGTAGTGTTCTAGTTCCAATTTCAGGCATTGAACATTTTGTCGTTTTAATGAGACAAAGCAAAACAAATCTGTTTTCACAACCCAGCGGGGTAACTGCGTAACCGATGGTATACCATTACGTCATGAATGTTGTTGGCATGTCAAAATTAAAAGCAGTAGCTTTTGCCGACAACATTCATTACGTTATTTCCTTTGTTGAGCGGACGAATTCATCAAACATATGAAGCAATGGATTGGCAATTAATATTCATCAAAGTGTAGGTAGTGATGGTGCAGATCTGAAACATATAATATTTTTTTGATTTTCAATTTCAAAATTAATAACTTAAATCAAAGACATAGTGAACCTTGAAATATACAACAGGGTTGAAAAAACATTTTCCATTTCGCGAACAAAAACCTTACAATATCCCAACCACACACAATTTGTGTCTCGGAACTTTTCTGTGCTAACTTCTTTAACTTTACGGGGACCCTCGGGCGTCCTTGGACACTTTAACTATATAATTAAGGAATACCTACATATACGTAATTATGTTTGTATATAACGTGATGAACGCAGAGCGGTAGTTAAGAAAACGACCGCCGTACTATCAACACCTAAAGTGTCGTATTCGGAAACATTGTCTGACATAACAAACTGAATGTAGGTTAGGAGATAGTGTCTTTGATAAAAAAAAACAAACTCTACGGTTTTCTAAGACTGCAGTGTCCGTGTTCCGTGTGGTACCGGACGTAAAAATAATAGTTAAAAAAAACTAAAAAACACGCTTCCATTGAAAACCAAACTAAAAAGTACAAAATAATGGAAAAAAGCGTGGGGTACTTTTTAAGGTATTTTTTTATTGATGTCACGCACCCCACGCTTTTTTTCCATTATTTTGTACTTTTTAGTTTGGTTTTCAATGGAAGCGTGTTTTTTAGTTTTTTTTAACTATTATTTATTTTCTATTTTTTAGGGTGTTTCGAATTTTGAGACGTATGTCAGCGTAGTTTTCGAAAACAGTTTTTTTTTGCTGTCCTGGTAAAGGATAATGGCGTAAATTAGTTTGTGACGTATGTCACCGTAGTTTTCGAAGACAGTTTTTTTGCTGTCCTGGTAACCCTGGCAAGGATAATGGTACAAATTTATGAAATTATTGCATTGTCATCGGTCCTTGACAGGTGTGCAAAGTTTGAATGAAATCTGCTCGTTTAAAGTGGGTCAAAATCGCGCTATAAGGAGTCGGTTACAAACAAACATACAAATATACAAACATACAAATATACAAACATACAAATATACAAACATACAAGTGAAGCTAATATAAAGCGTGTAAAAAAGGACCATTCCATTTCTTCCCGTGGGTGACGTAAAAGGCGACTAAGGGACTTATTAGAGAATGGGCAACAGCGTTCTCTAAATATTTAACACTATACTGCGATCACCAATCCGCCTGCCAAGCGTGGTGGTTTCAGCAAACCCCTCCTTTTGGAGGAGGCCTATTTCCAGCAGTGTACGTCTTTAGGCTGAAATGATGATGATGGTAATGAGTTTCCGTAATTTACCGTCGAATGAATTCACTGAAAGGTTGTTTATGAAAGTAAGTTGGTGTGTTTCCCTAGAAAGCATTTTTCTACAACATAGTGCAACCCTGCTGCTATTATTTTCATGTCAGCGGTCACTATGTCGCCCATTATGTCGTGGCCACCAGTCTTCTAGGAAACCATCTCTGAAAGAGTTCTACTTTAACGTAATAACATAGTATAACATCACGCCTTCGTTCCACAAAAGGTTGAGCAGAGGTGATCTATAGCAAACCCACATTTCGTCAGTTAAGGCAGAAACATACTTACGTGTCGTGGCGTGTCGTGACGCGCCAGAAGCATATCGGTTTCATACATTTAATATGGTTAGGGACATATTTGCATATCGTGTCGTGTCGCAACACGTTCTGTCCAATGTATGAAACTGAATGCTTCTGGCTCCGGGCCATTACTGAGAAATTCCAAATATAAAAACCCAATAACACTTTGCCTGAGTTGGGAATCGAACCCAGGATTCTTGTTTAGCAGTAGAGCATACGACCACAGTACCAACGAGGCAGTCCTCTACTTTAACGTATTATTGTTTGAAAGTCGTGTTTGTGGCATGTTATTAAATAAAGATTATTTTTGTTAAGAAAACTTTGGTGTAGTCTTCAATGTGCCTTTGGCGTTGAAAATGCACTGAAACCGACATCTTAATCAATTGAAATTTTAAATGGAACAGTAGCCAAAAAATGTAATTACTTTTAAATTCTGAGAGTAGCCAGACACGGTTAAATACCTATCCCAAATTCGTTTGAAAATGAGTTAGGAAGAAATTCTTTTTTTCACGTTTTATAATGATTAATTATGAACAGTTTTACAGGCAAGATACTAAAATAAACCACTAACTATACAAATAAATACAAAAAATGGACACTGAGGCGTCGAAGTACTACAAGTACTTTAACGCCTCAGTGTCCATTTTTTTTCCTTGAAGAAATTCTTAACAGTAAAACTTATTAAAACACTGAGTGACTCCCATCGGTTAGCAACCGGAAGAGAAGCTAAATATATCTATGTACATAAATATATCTATGAACATGTCATCAACCCACACTTGATACACACAACATACCATGCAATTTACTTCCAGGATCCCTCACTCCGAAAATCACATCTGTCTCCTGGCCTAATATGGATGGCACAATTTGTAGCATAATGATGATAGCTGTGCGGGTCCTTAGCAGGCTTTACTGCGGCGTTTGCCGTTCAAGATATGTAGTATTATAATATTCATGTGTGTGCGCAGATGGGAGGCAGCCCTATTCGCCGTGCATTAGTCTATTATTGCATGTTCGCGGGATTAGATTAGTTTACTGTGTCGTGACGTCGCGGGATCGTCATGTTATTAATGCTCTTTGTGTTGTAGTGGGGAATGTTGCTGTGATATTCGAATTTAGAATTGTGCTGGAGCAATTCAGATGTGGTCAGTACTGGCTGCATGATATAGGTTATTTTTTTTCAAATATCGAAGCGTAATGCTGAGATAGAAGCCACGCATCGGTCTTCCTTTCTTGCTTTTTTTATTATTTTCATAATAACATTTAATTTTCTTTATTATTGTGTGTATTTCCTGTGCGTTTACCAAATAAAATATTTTTCTCGTTTACTTTAAAAAAAATATAATTGCTACTTTCCATTGATCGTGATGGACCAGACGTGAAGTCCTTGCTTTTCATTCACGAAGTTTTGGAATCAAATCCAACGAGACTTTACAATGTTTATCTTAGACATAGACATCACTTACGATTAACGATTTTATTTTAACTTCTTTTTAAATAAGTTAGTATTATTTTTCAACACCCATGTAGCCGCATGTGATGTTTCATGGGGTTCTAAACAGATAATGGATTTTTGTCCTCACCATGCACGTCACAGCCTACCAAATCCTACATGTCAAAGCCACGTCCCATCACTATTTCGTTTAAAAGAATGTGCTTAATTCTCTATTCCCCCGACATTTCGGCGCCATGATTAGTTTCAGTCGGAACGAGAACAGAGCTACGTGTTTTCATTAAGTTCAGGAGAGCGATTGCGATTCAATACATTTTCTATGCATTGCTTTTATAGTTCATCGTTCACTGTGAATTTACTGTGGGTAAGTTAAATAGTTCTTTGGAGCGATTTGATTTGTGTTATTCGGTGTGGCATTTGTTAACTTTACGACGTATAAAGAAAATTTGTTTCATTTTGAAATTCTGTTCATGTGGTGCATTGAGCAGTGGTGCCTCAATGGTAACAGCTGCGGTTTACCGTTTTGTAGGTCACATATCTTGCCTTTTTATTAATCGACTTAAAAAAAGGAGGTTATATGTTTCACTACTTTTTTATGTATGTTCTTCTATATCTATTTTTAAATGGATCTATTACACGCTTTATATTAGCTTCACTTGTATGTTTGTATGTTTGTATATTTGTATGTTTGTATATTTGTATGTTTGTTTGTAACCGACTCCTTATAGCGCGATTTTGACCCACTTTAAACGAACAGATTTTATTCAAACTTTGCACACCTGTCATGGACCGATGACAATGCAATAATTTCATAAATTTGTGCCATTATCCTTGCCAGGGTTACCAGGACAGCAAAAAAACTGTCACAAACTACGCTGACATACGTCTCAAAATTGGAAATACCCTAAAAAATAGAAAAAAAAAAATAGTTTAAAAAAACTAAAAAACACGCTTCCATGGAAAACCAAACTAAAAAGTACAAAATAATGGAAAAAAATCGTGGGGTGCCTGATATCAATAAAAAAATACCTTAAAAGCACCCCACGCTTTTTTTCCATTATTTTGTACTTTTTAGTTTGGTTTTCCATGGAAGCGTGTTTTTTAGTTTTTTTAAACTATTATTTTTTATTAATCGACTTAAAAAAAAAAAGGTTATATGTTTCACTGCTTTTTTATGTATGTTCTCCGATTTCTATTTTTAAATGGATCTATTTTTATAATGAACCTATCCATTAAAAAAAGAATGGCTAAATACTTCAGGGATGCTCCCATATAAATTTTATTGACTTTGCTGTGGAAATTTTTGCGTTGGCTTCGATAATACGTATGTAATCCACTTTGTTTATCGTGATGGTTTCTAATACTTCCTGTCACTGCTATTGCCCAGTCTACTAGTGGTATACGAATTAATGTGGGGTAGATACCATAACAAAAAGTGAATAATGAAAAACTTTTTCCAAAAACGAAAAAAACAACCGTTTCCAAAATACACTACAAAGCGAAAAATAAGTTTAATTTCTGAAATTGTTGGCAAAAAACTAAAATACGGATCCAAAGACACTCGACTTCCGAAATCAACGTAATTTTTCATTTTGTACCTAGTGTTTTTTTGGAAGTCGGTTGTTTTTTCTGCACTTACGAATACCAACAAATTAGTTAAATGTTTGACCAACATTAAAAACATGTCAGTCCAGTTGTGACTTATTTTCGTAGTTCCAATAAAAGTCTTCTATAAAACTTGGTACAAATCTATCGCATCTAATATCAAGATGGGTTTGTCAAGAAACTTGTCCGACACTTATGTCCTCAAGATTTCTGAGCGCGATCCAATCTAAGTAATGGGTTGATCGAACGAGGCATATGTCACACGCCAGATGCTGGCCGCGGCGAAATGGCGCTGTATATGCTCCCAACTGACACTTCAATCAACTTTTATAGCTCTGTAATTGATTAAAAAGTTATATTTGAGTCTAAAGTGTGAAGGCTTAAGTGATTGGATAATGTAGACACGTTTATTTTGGTATTGGAGGGAAAGAGAGTGTGTTATCAGTATGTTAGGATACGAAGGTACATATAGTTTGATGGAAAGCGGTTGCTGCCTTATGTGTCGACCTTAAAGTTAACGGTACAATTATTTTAATTAATAACGGTATTATTATTATTTTAAACCATTTTTAAAAAAGAAAGAAAAATGCAATTATTTGCTTTACAGTAAAAGAAAACCCTTAAAAGTTTTATTTATTCATTTAACCATTTATGAACACATATAAACAGACAAGAAGAAAGGAACTGACAGATATGTACCTACAATGGTAATGCTTATTTCTACAGAAATCTTATCCATATAGACCACACGTGTAAAAGTAGAAAGGAAAACATAAATTCTAAAATTATGCCCTAATATAACATACTTCTAAAAGGGACTACTGAGGTAAATTTTAAAGTTAGTTTTTTCCTTAAGATGTATTAGTTTGAAGTCTAAACTATAGAAAAAAGCAAAAAAAAAAAAAAATTAATGTCCACAGGGACTTTTTTATTTTTTTTTAATTTGGGAAATCATCAAATGACTTCTCCCGCTCTGGGCGGAGCGGGAGGGCGTGTCAGACTTTTACTGACTAAAACCCACCCGTGTTCCTTCAGTTGCCCATGTGCCAGAGTCACGGTATCTCTTTCGAACAATCTCGCGACCCTGACAGGCATCGGTCCTAGCAGACCCCTTCAGTGCTGCTGACGTCTCTTTGAGGCGCGCGTGGAACACTACGCGCCGTCGACCCGAGCCTGGTCCTTACCGGGCGGCGAGCTACCCATTGCTCGCCACCCGCAAGCTCGCGCCTACGGTGGCTGGGAGTCCGCTATCGACTCCATGCCCACAGGGTCTCAGCTGCAAATTCAGACGGCAACACAAGCTTTGTCACCTAATGATAATTTTCAGCTGCAACCCACGAGTGTCAAACATTAGAATATACAGGAAGATTTTTTAGTCACCGTCCAAATTTTTTCTAGGCATTAGGTATCATTCAATAAATCCATTTTTGAAAAAAAAAAAAACGATACATAAACTTTTCATTTTAAATCATTTTCTCGAAAGAATTATCCGCTCTGCGTGGTCACTAAGTTAAACGTTAATAATACTACACTTGCCGCCCGTGAGAGTATGAAGGGAAAATTTGCAATTTTGTTTGTTATTGTTTTAAATAAATTTCGGCGGCGCGCGGGGTGGGCCGCCGAAATTAATACCTAGCGCGGTGCATACGCACTAGGTAATAGCCCGCACTATTACCTAGCGCGCGGCGGTGTCCAGAATCATCAACTTTTTATAGAAAACTTTGTGATGTGATATCTCAATATTTTTGTATTGAGTGATACTAAAAGAAAAAACACATATTAAATGATTTTCGCAAAACATTAATATATCATAATTTGGACGGTGACTAAAAAATCTTCCTGTATAGCTCATCATCATCATATGCCTCGACTTTTCCCCAATTTTCCCGGAGTGACTGCCTTTCTGACCCCCACAACCCAGTTACTGGGTAATACGATACCCCTTGGTAAGACTGGTTGTCAGAGTTTCGAGCTTTTGACGCCCGTAAAGACTGTCTAAGATCTACGAAAGACAGGAGGGACCAACGGCTTCGTGCTTTCCAAGGCACGGAAGGGTCTTGGTATGTAAAGATGGTCATCCATCCACGGACCAACCGCGGCAAGCGTAGCTTAACCTGAACGATCGACCTGTGCGGCTGTTGTAACTTAGCCACACGCCCCCCACAAGAATATTAAGCTCATACCACCTTAACTTCTTTATCCCTAATTACCTACGTTATGCTCGCATCGTTTCAAACGATTCAGAGCCTTATTTTATGATACAAATAAGGTTAAAGTTCGCTGGTACGCGGCGAACCAAATGTGGTATCTCAGTGACTTACAGGTAACTGACCGTAGTAATGGGTTGATCAGACGATTCATATATATAACGCCGCGACACTTCAATCGACGTTTATAGCCCTGCTACTAATTAAAAAATTATATTAGAGTCTAAAGTGAATTGATTGCCTAATGTAGACACCTTTATTTTGGCATTGAAGAAAAATAGACGTTTGTTTTTGGCAATACAATCAACTTTTATGGCTCTCATCATCAGCAGCCTATAATGTTCCCACTGCTGGGACACAGGCCTCCTCTCGGTGAGAGGGAGTGGGCCATAATCCACCACGCGAGCCCAGTGCGGGTTGGTAGATGTCACATGTCTTCGAATTCTTAGTTCTAAGACATGCTAGTTTCCTCACGATGTTTTCCTTCACCGTTTTGAGAGCAGTGGTGATGAAATAATTTACACAAAGTAAAGTGCCTGCTTGGGTTCGAACTCACTACCTATACTCGTAAGTCGCGGCCGTTACCACGGGGCCACTGCTGCTACTTGCCACTGCTGCTTTATAGAAAGTCTTTCATCCAGTGTATCATTACCAAAGGGTAAACTATTTCTCAATGACTGGATTGTGGAGTTTAGACAGGCAGTCGCTCTGTGTAAAATACTGACATTTACCTGCATCCAGTTAGTCTGGAAACTGACCCTAACATACTCGGGAAAAGGCTTTTCAGATGATGATAATTTGAATACGGAACAAAGAGTCCGCACAAAGAGCTGTATAAGGCAGGCTCAACTCAATACTACTAGGTAGACCTGTAAGACAGTATTGAAGACGAAAGGTTAATCATCTATGATCATATTTTATTGGAAAAGATATTTCATTGCTTTGGTGGAGATCTAGATCCCAAGACATAGGAAATACGGGTCGTTACGTATAAAATATGGAACTTTTGGATCATGAATTAGACGAGCTAAGAAGTGAGCACTAAAATAAGCACACTGCTTTTTAAATTAAATACTTTTGTTGAATTTGCCCCAAGGGAACCATAGTTTTCATAGAAACCACGTTTTCAGAAGAAAAAGCTTATTCCGTCTAGGATTATTAGTACAAGAAAGTAGGGAAAACAAGTAACTTGTTATCATGGATCTCGTTATTATATTTAAATAAAACATCTTCTAGACTCGAGCAAACCTAAAATTCTAAGAAACCTATTATGAAAAGCCATGTGAGGGAAAATTAATATCCTAAAATGGCGAATTGAAAACTGCGATGTATTTAAAAACAAAAAGAGGCCAAATGTTGTGTTCGGGAGTCGTATCACGTTCAGGCCCATGTGGACGCCAGCGGGTTCCATCGCTTTAGAAAAATGTATACGACGAACGTGACACCCCTGCGATGGAAACGGTTCTATTTTTGAATGCAATCAAAATATCTTTTGGGTTGTTTATGGTTTTCTGAATTGTTTATGATTGGTGTGTTAGGTTTGACAACGTGTTAGGGAAGAACCATTTTTTAAATATTTGAGAGAACCGTCCAGAATCAAATATGAAATGTCAAATATATTAAGATAAAAGAGCCTTAAACATACATTTTTTTTTTCAACCGAAGAAGCTGGGTTCTCGGTTCCAGTTAGTCTTTTATTATGGACAAGAGCCGGCAAGAAACTCTACGGTTACTCTTGAAAAAATAATTGGCTGCTATAAGTACCAGGTACATAATCTAAAACGAAATGGCTGACAAATTCAAACATCTATAAGGCTACAAGGGCTACAACGTTCTCATATTCACAAAATAATAATAATAAATAAATAATAAATAAACATTTATTTCTCTTCCACAAAGGCTCCTTAAATTTACTTAGACAAAACAAGAATTTGATCAAAATGAGAATATCAAGTAATAAAAACCAATCCAAAATAAATTGTTGTCTTTAATTCCTTTTCGTAATAACGTTATTCATAACATAAAGGGATTAAAGTTGTGTACGTTATTCTTACAAAAATGTGAAAAATATCTCAAAATCTCCCAGATTTTCATTAAAACGGAATTTTCCGGATGCACCACGGTAATTTACGTTCCAACGTGTATACATACATATCTTCTTATTAACAAAGTTGCTTTGCATACCAAGTGAACCGAGCTCAGTTGGTACTAAACCGGTTTCCGATACATTGACTGTGGAATCTTAGAGGTTGTATCCGAGGAAGTCGATATACGTAGTTCATAGGAGGTAAGACTGCGAGGAACATTGTTGCAATTCTGTTATGTACTAACTATGTATGTTATGTCTATTGGGTTTAAGGAAGATTTCTGTTTAAGTAATTAGCGAATACGTGCAGTGGTCCCCAATTTCGTTGTTTCTTTTTTTTAATGTTTATTACCTTCGAACTCCGAAAATTATATGCATTACGGCTTCTCTCATAAAGAGGAGGCCTCTGTCCCAGAACTGGAGTCATCATAGACTAATTCTAATGATGGACACTGAACTGATGCAAAATTTATCTCAACTAGCTTTTACCCGGGCTTTGCACGGGCCTGTCTTAGTCTTAATCCAGGTTACGGTCTCAATATTCAATATGTTTATTGCTTTACCATAATGTGAACTAAGGTGGTAATTATATAATTTAGATCATTATGGACCCTGTAGGGCACAGCAAAAGGATAAGAGAGAGGAAGTCCTGTTTTTGAAAATTATTTGGTGAGGAGATTTTGTAAAATAAACCAACATATCGCTTATTTATCTATACAATGTATTATCATAATTTATATGATTTTTATATAAGTACCTATTTATTATCCGTATGCCTTTTATCTAAAGCCGTTATGGCGTGTTTTTCGCATTTATAATTAGTACGGTTACGAATATTTATTCCCCGTGGTACGAATCGCGAGTAACTAAATTAAAGGCAAAACGTACATAAATATTGAAAAACTGTTCCTAAAAGAAAAATGACAATGAATGGAATTTTACTTTAACACTCTATTGTGTCCGGACTTATTGTGTCGCATACCAAATGCATTCGAACAATGTTCGAAGTATCTCCGATTGTTCGGATTGACACAAAAAGTTGTGCGAAATCCCTCGTATTTACATAAGGTCGTATGTGTAACAATGTGAGGAATCCCGGGGCCTCCCGAGGGGTGTGAACACAATACACACGTCAGGGGTCCCGGAAAGAGGAGTGAAGTCCGTTACGGCTTGGAGGGATTCAGTCGGATTTTTAGTTTATTTTTATCTCAGATTTTTTTTTTTTGTTGAACATGCGATTGGTTTGCGCCCTGCCACTACATTTTTAGGTTAACACGTTAACTGCCATGTCGGACTATGTGTCCGACACTTTTTGTTTCATTCAGGCTTTGTCGGGCTATATGACCGACAACACATACCAAATCTGAACATGTCGTTGCTGCCTGGCGGCCATGTTTTTGGAATAAATAATGTATTTATGGAATAAATAATCTATTTAAAGTGAAGTAACACTAAGTACATTTTTTGACTTTTTCTGATTTTAACAATGGCAACAGAGAAAAGAGCTGGTAATTGAAGTATAGTGAAAATCACGTCTTTATTTGCAAATGAACTAAGCACTAACGAACGCCACTAGCGGCGATATCCTTTAAAAAACTCCGACTTGATTTTCGTATGTCGTTCTCGGGTGACCACTGAAAATCAGCGCTGTGCTGTGGGTCCTGTAGCACAGCATCATGCTGAGTGGAGGCCTTCTTGTCACAGTCACAGCGTACAGCTGTCGATTATGTAGGTTGTGTGTTCATATATATATCTATGTTATTTCCATGTTTTTATGTGATCTCATTTTTTTTTGTATGAACATGTTTTTGTGACAAATAAATATATATTTTTACACGCTATATTAGCTTCACTTGTATGTTTGTATGTTTGTTTGTAACCGACTCCTTATAGCGTGATTTTGACCCACTTTAAACGACCGGATTTCATTCAAACTTTGCATACCTGTCAAGGACCGATGACAATGCAATAATTTCATAAATTTGTGCCATTATCCTTGCCAGGGTTACCAGGACAGCAAAAAAACTGTCTTCGAAAACTACGCTGACATACGTCACAAACTAATTTGTGCCATTATACTTGCCAGGGTTACCAGGACAGCAAAAAAACTGTCTTCAAAAACTACGCTGACATACGTCACAAACTACGCTGACATACGTCTCAAAATTCGAAACACCCTAAAAATAGAAAATAAATAATAGTTTAAAAAAACTAAAAAACACGCTTCCATTGAAAACCAAACTAAAAAGTACAAAATAATGGAAAAAAAGCGCGATTTTTATTCTTTCTTTTAGTTTAGTTTACTATACACGACCAATGAATCTATAAAAACGGCACTATTATTTTCGGCCACATTCTTCCTCCTTTTGACCTTTTCAATTGTTAGACCTATCGTCGGCCATCGAGGTCATAAAATGTGGTCAACGATAATACAATCTCTCAAAATTTAGGAACCACACCCGACATTAACATTAACGAACAACATAATCTAAACTAAATCCTGCCATCTATTATGCCGTAGTTTGGCATCGCCCGTTGGTGCAAAAGCCCGGTATTGGCACTGAACCCTATAACGGTGCCAGTGATGCCATTAATCCGCCATCTAATTACTGCCAACCTTTGGCAGTCTCGTCGTTTGTCAATAGAGCTTATGAGTGAATTTGAAACGAATTATGAAGCTCATACTCGATAGAAGTTATAGGGGTTTTGCGGTCTTGCAATTCCGTATTGTGAAATACAGTTTTGAACCTGAATATAATAAGTAGTTTATGGTGACGGTCAGCGTGAATAACTACTATATATTAATAACTGCGGGACGATCGTCGATTCAAACTCAGGCAGGCATTATACTTTGTGTAACTTATTACATCACCACTGCTTTCAATGCGGTGAAGCAAAACAACGGTGAACTAAAAATTATAAGACATGTGACATCTACCAACCCGTACTGGGCCCGCGTGGTGGATTATGGCCCACTCCCTCTCACCGAGACGAGGCCTGTGTCCAAGCCGTGGGAACATTATAGGCTACTGATGATTTCGATACTCGCAGATAAATCAAGACCTGCCAAGAATCAAGGTCTTCACAACTAGAGGAGAAAGTACGAATATCGTTATTTGTAGTTTTGTTGTATCATCATCATCATCATTTCAGCTGTAAGACGTCCACAGCTGGACATAGGCCTCTCCTAATAGAGTAGAGTAGCAAAATATTTCGCACAATTGTTTTTAGAGCTCCCATAGAATGTAGACTTTCGTAATTGATATTAATTTAAATTTGCATTCTCCAACATTCCTGAGAAATCTTGACAGATAGACAAACAAACGGATGGACAGACAAACAAAGAAGTGATGCTTTAAGGGTTCTGATTTTCATTTTACGGAACCGAACCCTAAAACGAGGTTAAAGGTTGACTATACATTTATTTTAGTCACTAAATTATTGAAAAGTTTGACGCTAACACCTCTCAGTAGTTAAAACGAAATCGCAAGCCTTGGTTGATAAATGGAACTAGTATACGGACATGTGGCGTTTTTACGGCAATCAATCTTGCTCTGACAATGACGATAAATTGAAAAGTTAACGTACACCAGTCTTTATGGGTCATGTCATGCTGGAACGCCTAATCGCTTTAGCTGTTACGTTTGCCATTTAAGAATAAAGGTATGTTTTCAATCATGGCCTTGTCAATCGTTTTTCAGGAGCTATTCAAGGAAGAAAATTTACAAATAGTGTACATTTAGCCAACAGTAGAAAATTTCCCATGAAAGTCTGGTGCCTAAAAATAAGCTTATCGTTATCTGCCTAGCCTTTTTCCTCAACTAATTACGGTTTTTGCCTAAAAGACAACCAACTCTAAAAAAAAAATATTACAGCAGGGCGAACTCGACGTTTGTGATAGGCTTTAGTCACGTATTTTATCATGATTTTTGCTCCCAAACTGTGACAAAATATGTGACTCAAGGCTGTGACCCACACGATCCAAGTTTATTTAAGCCTACGTTTCAGGATTATAAACGCTTGGTTTGGTGTCCATGAGGTCCTCGGTTCGGTTTTGATCTGGAAGCAAAAGTTCTCGCACATATGTGTAGGTTGAGCGAAGAGGCAAAACTCCAGGGCCGCTGCCACGTGAAATCACGGTATGGTGGGTACAATTGTCACTACCCAGTGCTGGGCACGCCACTAATGCGGCGGTAAGTCCCCTCTTTGAGCAGTGGCATGATAGGCGCCACGATATGCTCACCTTCTGCCTTACGCAGGTCTTCACCGGACACGGCTGGTTACGGAGGTTCCTGTTTCGAATAAGGCGGGGAAACGCCCGGGTGTTACCACTGTGTGATTCACCAGGAGGATCTGCCAAGGCAAGGCAGATTTCTACCGTATGCTCCACCAGTATGCTCCACCGAATGCTTGGCCAGGGCACAGCGGTGTTCTCATAAGGGCCAATGGGCGGCAGCGAAGTCTCGCATCCGGCCCTGGTCCAGGCCAAGGTACGGAGCGAGAGGGCATGGGAAGCCGTCATTTTCTTCTGTGAAGCAGTAATGCTCGCAATGGAGGAACCGTAGTGCGTGAGGGAACGGCAATCTCTACGCCCTCACGCCCCTAGCTGCCGCAGGAGCGGAACGCCCGAGAGGAGTCCCGCAATGGACTGGCCATCATTGTCCCATTGCAAAAATCGGGTTGAATTTATACTGTACGAATGGCGCCATCCATTTTCCCTAATATAATAGTTACAATGTCTTTAATACTTCCATATATACGGTCTCAACGCCACGAAAAGTAAAATCGAATAACTTTTTCCTTGATTCCATACTCGATTTGGGAATATCACATTAAAGGTACAAAAGCCAGTAGGAAGAAATTATCGTAATACATGAGCACTTTCCGCCACGTGTTATGTACACTCACGAGCATAACTTACAGTACCTTCAATCTCAAAAGGGATTTTCTCGTGAAATAAAATTGCAACTTTGAAAGACCTATTTCATAATAGCATGGATGCGATAATGCTAGTTGGAGAGCAGTGGTGGCCCTGTGGCTGCAATTTAAGAATTTTAAGTCGTAAGTTTGAATTCGAAAGGCGCTTTCCTTTATGTAAATTATTTCATCACCACTGGTCTCAATTAACAGTGAAGGAAAACATCGTAAAGAAACCAGCATGTCGTAAAAATAAAAACTCCAGTACATGTGATACCCACCTTGTGGGAGGCCTTCAGACTCTTCGTCTTCCAATAACCTTTTCAAGGCCACAGAAATCCGCTGGATGCGAGAAGCACAAACCCGGTCGAAGTGGCGGAGCTCCCACTGTCTTTGTCTTTGTTATTCGGTTGAAACGAATGAGTTAATGAATGTGGCATATAACACTGCTCTGGGCTCGTCTGGTGAATTATGACTTACTCCCTCTCACAGACTAGGTCTGTTTCCCAGTAGTGGGAACATCATATGGTGATAACATTATTATTTTCATAAAACCATACAAAATAAATCTACACTTTTGATTCTTGCGTAGGAGTAAGATATTTAAACGCGTGACTGTACCTCAGGCTGTAGTTACGATCGTAATGTTGCTAAGCAATGGTTTATTGTCATTATGTTTAATTGGTGATTCATTAGAAACGCGACGAGTGTAAAACATATTACATAGTTACCAAGGAGACGACTAAGTAATGACGTTAGTACAGTTTCTTGGTTAAGGCGCAGATACATTATTTTCGTGACTTTTAAATCTGTTACTACGCTTTCAAATACTGCACATTAGTTACGCATAACATATATGTGAAACTAGACCGCATACACGTCAATTCTGTCAGTGAATATTTTAGTATTTTAGTAAAATACTATCTGAAATAAATTCAGGAAGTAATCGTCTAGAGGACACGGTGGAGCATACGGTGGAAGTGTGCCCTGCCTGGGCGGAGCACCGCCGTGTCCTCGTGGAGGCGATCGGCGGCAGTGACCTCTCGCGTCGGGCCCTGGTGCGAGCCATGGTACGGAGCGAGAGGGCATGGGAAGCCGTCACCTTCTTCTGCGAAGCAGTAATGCTCGCGAAGGAGGAAGCGGGGTGCGTGAGGGAGTGGCAGTCTCTGCGCCCTCACGTCCCTAGCCGCCGCAGGAGGAGACGCCCCGGGCGCCGGGAGTCGATTGCGGACTCCCGGCCACCGTAGGCGCGAGCTTGCGGGTGGCGAGCAATGGGTAGCTCGCCGCCCGGTAAGGACCAAGCTCGGGTCGACGGCGCGTAGTGTTCCACGCGCGCCTCAAAGAGATGTCAGCAGTACTGAAGGGGTCTGCTAGGACCGATGCCTGCCGGTGTCGCGTGATTGAAGGTCTACTCAAAATATAAAAACGAAATTTCTTTCAAACTACTTAAGATATTTTCATTACTTTTTTTATACAAACAGATTTTTTGTTATAAACGCGAAAGTTTGTATATATGGATGTTTGTTCCTCTTTCACGCAAAAACTACTGACCCGATTTAGATGAAATTTGGCACACAGATATTTTATAACTTGGAATAACACACAGGGTACTTTTCATCCCGGTAGTATGTTCCCGCGGGATAATTTCCGACCTCCACGGGAGCGACACGTTGGCAAAAGCTAGTTATCAATAAATCTATCTGTGATTTTATTAAATATTCAACCTTTTTTCAATAATAATAAATATTCCCTATAAATCTGAACGAAAAGCATGCGGTGCCCTTCGACCATATGGTCGAAAAAATAAGTTAGTACCGCGCTTGCGCAAAGTGTCAGCGACTACCCGTGACAGTGAAAACTGACATAAACGTAAATTTCGCGCATATTCCTCATAACATTCATCATTCTATCTTTTTATATTCCGACTGCCGAATTAAAGCATAAAGGTTTCTCTACCTAAAATATTAATTCTTCCTCACATTATTCTGTAGCTATTTTCATAACTATAACGGAGAAATTCCTTATAATAATATGTTGATGATGTTATGCTTCCGGAATACGGGTTGGGTAACAGATTATCAAGGACTAATGTCAACAGGGTTAGTAGAAGCGCCTTTATGTGATAACAGTAAAATGTGATTATCGACCCGTCCGCCTAACGATGGTCAACCATAACTGTCACAACTGTTTATCAATATAACTAGCTGTACCTTATGTTACCTAACGCGGAATTGTGACTAAGTAATAACAGCCACACGGGTCGACTCATCAGGTTAAACTATAGTTGTCGCGGTGGGCTCGTACATGGGTAACGTACAATGGGACTTATTAGAAGGCTTAAAGTCACCCAAAGGGCGATGAGGAGGGCTATGCTTCGAGTTCCCCTACGCGATCGAATCAGAAATGAAGAGATCTGTAGGAGAACCAAGGTAACCGACACAGCCCGAAGAATTGCTAAACTGAAGTGGCAGTGGGCAGGGCACATTGCTCGCAGAACGGATGGCCGATGGGGCCGAAAAGTTCTTTAGTGGCGACCACGTACCGGAAAACGTAGAGTTGGAAGCCTCCAACAAGGTGGACCGATGACCTTGTGAAGGCCGCAGGAATCCGCTGGATGCGGGAAGCACAAAACCGGTCTAAGTGGCGGAGCTTGGGGGAGGCCTATATCAAGCAGTAGACGTCTTTCGGCTGAAATGATGATGATGATGATGAGGCAGTGGTGAAGGGTGGGCGTTTTGAGAGACGGTCTGTTTGTCTTTTTAACGACCTTAAAAAAATGGAGAAGCCTTCAATTTTGGTTCTATTTCTATTTTTTTTCTACTTGGATGATGTTTTAATCACTTCCTGCCATTGTCATTTACTTAGCATGTGAAGGTAAACTAATTTGTTTGAAGTGAAAATAGACGAATGAAAAGGGAAAACAAAATTTATTAAAAAAAAATACTGAAAAATAACTTTAATTTGAGAAGTCGGTGGCGAAAATTCAAAGACATCAACTTCCGAAATTAAAGTTATTTTTGGAAGTTGGTTGTTTTCTTTCTTATAAACTTTATTGTCGTTTCTAAAACTGACTCGTTCTGAGCCTAATTTGAATAAATTATCGTCGTTTTCTCTGGCAATCTCACTGTGGAACAGTCTCTTTCTACGACTCGATGTGCCATATTATCGTCCGGGTATTGCAGAAATCAGAAAACATTTATTTGCCTTGAATGTGGGTACTAAATAGGATGTAAACATTGTAAAAACAGTTTCAGCACACTCTACCTTACGACATGCAAAAGTAAAAACAATTATAGAAATATGCTTATTAATGAACCTTACAGTTGAGAGGATGAATGAAGGTCGGCTCACAAAAGATATTTACAAGGCAGATGTGAGTGGAAACACCGGGAGGGGACGCCCTAGGAGGACATATAGGGACCTTATTGGTGATGTTCTTCAGAAAGGTCTGGTGCGTAGTAATCACAACCGGCGTGTGTGTATGACCAATTGTATGAACCTAAACGAGGCAAAAGAAGTGTGTAGAGATTGTAGCAGGTGGCGTTCCGTGGTTTCTGCATACCCCCATGGGAAAAAGGCGTGATTGTATGTATGTATGAACCTTACAGAACCCACTTATTTGGTATACGGATCCGTGGGTCATCTTAGCGCGCTAAATACGAGTAAATGGTTTCCAATTACACTAACGCATAGACAGACATAATTTATAAAGTGATATGAGAAAGTTAAGAATTTCTTCCTTCCTAAAATAGTCCAACATACGAGACAAAGCAGCCTCATTCCGAAATAGAAGCACATCGCCCCTGTCAGTTGCGAAGCAGGTCTGAAACGGGAACGAGGTGCTCCGAGCTGTTCCGAGCTGTTTCGCTGCAAGCTGTCTCGGCTACCGGCTACGTGACACAGCTTGTTTTGTTTCAGAGGTGACGCTGTTCGTCTGGCTAGCCTAATAAGTTTTGTTGTCTTGAGTTGGTTCACTTTTATGAGTACTTGAGAGAGTTTCAGTTTGAAGGAATGTGAAACTGTTTGCTATTAATTACACGTTTTTGAAGCAAATTTTTTGTTAGTTTGTTTGTTTGTTTGTTTGTTGTTTTTCCAAATAAATAAAATTGAAGTGTCTGTTTGTAATTTCAAAGTAAAAGCTTTTCACTAAATGCATATGAAAGTATATGTCGGTAATTACGTCAAACTATTTTTTTTTAAATTTCTCTGTCTGTTCCGGCTAATCTCTGAAACGGCTGGACCTTGTGGTTTTGACGGGACTTTCACTGGCAGATCGGCAATAATATAAGGAGTAATATAGGCTACTTTTTGAGTAAAACGTCCCTGTGTGATAGTTTTCGAACATCACGCGGGCGAAGCCGCTGGTAAAGCTAGTAATAAATAAAATGAAATGATTAATTGTGTAAGTAGATCTTGTAGGACACTTTTACACGTCAATATTTGCAGATAAATATTTTGAAACAAAACAAATAATGGTGACCAGTGACCAGTCCGCAGTGGGAATATTAAATTAAATTATGTATCCCTTACTCAAACAAATAAACATAGGTACCTACTAAGTTCCGAAAGTTACGTTTAGCACTAAAAAATGAAAACATTCTCCATTTTCGCCGTCCCACATAATGGACATTTTTAACATCGACATCAAAGAAAGCTCCTTAAAGACTACCATTTTTGTATTCCTCTCAAGTTTAGTATCAAACCCAGTCAAGGAAATCCCCCGAACAAGCAACCACAAAAGATTAAATAAAGATTTTTCCGAAGCATTATTTTACAGTCTCCTAGTTGGTATCATAATTTATAAGAAAAATCCGTTTTACAATGCCATTTTACTACTCAAATGTTTCACGTTACACTCTATTTTTATAGTGTTAAGGTTGATTTTAAGTTTCGTGATCTGCAGATGTAGTTTGTCCGGGCTAAAACCCTTGATTTCGCGGCTGACTGGCCAGACAAACTAAAAATGGACAGCATAATGTTGTACGTTGCGGTCGCGGCGTCCCAATATTCATAAATCGCGATACACTTCTGAACTTTTACTTAGTTTGCTTTGTATTATTGTATCGTTAACTTGGGGCAAGTGGGCAAAACCGTCGGAAAGAATTGAGAAAAGAAATTAAAAACTACTTCTTTTTCTTTTTTACTATTTTTTGACGAACGTTTTTAAGGGTAATTTTATTGAAATTGTGTGTAATGGTTGAATTTGGTTGAATAATTTCACGTTCTTTGTGACTGGTCACATCGCAAGAGGACCTTATTGGTGATGCTTTTCAGAAGGGTCAGGTGCGTAGAACTGGTAACCAGAATGTATGTATGACGAGACATATGAACTTAAACGAGGCAAAAGGAGTATGTAATGATCGTACCAGGTGGCGTTCTGAAGTTTCTGCCTATTCTCATGAAAGAAAGGAGTGATTTTATGTATTTATGTATTTAATTTCACGATTATCAAAGACACAAAATAGGTGGGGTACAAGTTCGTCAAAACTAGAGAAACAAATGAGGGCTAAGCAACAGTATACTTATAATATTATGATGCTGAAGAGTTTGTTTGTTTATTTGTTTGAACGCGCTAATCTCTGGAACTGCTGGTTTGAATTGATAAATTCTTTTACTGTTGGTTAGACCAACTGAAATGATCGGTGCATCTATGAAAAATTTTGCAAAAACGGGGGCAATTTAATCCTTAATTCCTTATGAGAGCTTCCATTGCGTGCGCTGCGTAAACGGTTAAAGTATCGCAACAATCATGTATGACGGAATTATTCCTCATAAAAAATTCTACTAAAACATCTGCAATAGCATATACCTATATTTTAAGGTTGGCTCACTATGAAGTTTTGAATAATAATAAAATCTATAATAACCAAATCTATCAAATCTAAATATTATAAAGCTGGATACCGATGGTACCGTGTGGTGCCGGACGTAAAGAATAACACCACCCCATTTCTTCCCGTGGGTGTCGTAAGAGGCGACTAAAGGACTTACTAGGGAATGGGCAGCAGCGTTCTCTATGCATTTTACCACCAAACTGCGATCGCCAAGCCGCCTGCCAAGAGTGGCGATTATGGCAAATCCCCCCAAAAAATGTACCGGTCAAATTGGCGGTGCATGGAGGAGTCTCATGTCCAGCAGTGGACTTCTTACGGCTGAAATGATGAAAGCTGGACAGTTTGGTTGAATGTACTCATCTCAGCAACTATGTTTAGACGAACTACTATCATCACGCTAGGGCAGGTGATTCTATGCGACGAGATGGGTCGGGCAAGCAAGAAATTTGACGCTGACTAAGTCGCGGACAGAAGCTAGTATAAAATAAGGATAAATAGAAAACAGACAAACGAAATCAATTTGACATTATTAGTGGCTTGTTAGAAAGAAAGAAAGAAAATACGTTTTTTTGCGGCAAACATGACGCACAGAAAGACCAGAAACATACAGAAATAAAAAATAAGGGGTGGGAAAATATGCGTCACATCCACGCAAAACGGCCATCACTCAGCATTATGCTGTGACCCTATGCGAAACAGAGCCCAAGCGCTGGTTTTCAGTGACAGCCGGCGCTGACGTAATAACGTCGACCGGTACAGCCAACAATCAGTAACATAAGTACTAAAAACACTATTGTTACATGTAATGTATATATAAAAATAAAAAAAAGAACTAAAGTGGCAACATTCCGTCTCGACTGCAATCTGACGCAGGCGCCGCCAGCTTAGTAATCTGTGGAAAAACTGACAGACAACCAATTTGACAATAACATAGCTACTATTTATGTAATCTGTGAATTACGTAATAGAAAAAATAGAAAAATTACATCATGGCGGCGCTTAGCAGGCGTTACGCAATGAGAAACAATGAATGATATAGGTAATAATAGGTAGTAAAAGGGAAATTGTGTGGTGATGTTGTTATTGGAGAAAGTGTAGGATGGTGTAGATCACAGACTCGGTGATTTAATTGGAAGATCGAGCACAGATCGGTAACAAGTTGGTAAGTAAAAAATTACAATGATTTAGTTATGCAACAAACAGGTACCAATTTTGTATGGGTACGCATCGCTTGACTTAAAAATAAATGAAAGTCCTTATCAAAATTAGATTTGTTAGTGAACTCGCACGAATTAACGATCCAAAGCGGGCCAGTCGTCAGTTTTAAGTAATTTAATATTTTCTATTAGGCGACTCACACGAAGTTAATAGTTTTTTTTTAAATATAATAGCCCAATCGTTCCAGCAGTTTTCAAGGCATGTGCAAGTTATCTATGAAATGGCATTTCATGTTTGTTCATGAAGATAGAAAATATAACGTTAGGTTCGGTTACGAGTTTCCGGGGCACTATACGCCGCAGGTCATGAAAGGTGCGTACTGTGAGAACCTGAGATTCTAATGATTCTGGCTCTAATGATTAAAACACATTGTAGTATGCTTTAAATGGAAAATTCGTGTATACCATGCTTCCGAGTTTACAGCACTGCGCCTGCCAAGGAAGTCTGTCGTTTCCAAAACGCAAAAAAAAACCTATGCTAATCAGCCTTCGAAAGTTATTAAAGTTAATTTATAGCCAGGCTGTACGAGGCTTCCGGCGACTGGGACCGCAATTAACTAGGACCGTGTCCCAGTCGCCGGATCCATAAAAATTTAATAATTTTCTTTCGGCGACTGGGACCACTCATCAATGATAACTGAAATCAAATAATGTACAGTCAAACGACGATGTAATAATTGAATAAAAATCCTTTTTGATTTAAAAACATCTTTTATTGATATAAAAATCAACCTTTGCAGTTCTGTTATTTAAAACTTTCTTAATAAAAACATACACGAAAATCATGCTAATAATAATAATAATAAAAAAAACAATAATCAACAATTTTCAAACAAATAACAATCAGAAAGTAATTATTTATCACAAAATCATCAGCCTTTAAGTGGTACCGTAAATATAATTAATAAAAAAACATAAATCGTGCTTATGATAATAATCAACAATCTTCAAACAATTAACAATCAGAAAGTAATTATTTATCACAAAATCGCCAGAGTTTTGAGCTATCTTTGTTTATTCTTTTAAGAATATATTCATAGCCAGCTCTTCGCAAAAGTTCACGTCCTCTTTTGTGACATCAATATAAAACGACTGTTCACCACGTGAAATTGAAGGACTTTTTTCGTCCATTTGGATAATACTAAAATCTAAAAAAAATTATTAACTATCAGGTACTTTTAGTTAAGTTAATAAGTTTTTTTTTTAATTTGTGTGTATATATGTAGTTTTAAGGTTACTTTATTATTTGATTCTAATTTATTATATGATTAAACTAAAAATACTATCAGATAATCTTAATAGATGACAATTTTTTTGTGATATTAAAAAGTCTCATCAAAGATGAGAGGCAATTTAAAGTAAAAATATTTGTAAGCACGTTGTTTAACCCCCTTATTAGCTTGTTTTGTTTATAAATAAGTTAATAAAAAATTGTTTTACATACCTGAAGACTATTAAATGAAGTCACTACACTACCACTCACATCACACAATTTGCAACAAATATTCAGCGCAGTGTCTTACATACAATTATCTAATACAAAACTGTCTGATGCAAAGCTTTACTTTCTTAAACTGATAAGCTTCTTGTTAGTGATTGGCCGAACCAGTCATCGGGCGATGCAAAATTTCCCGTTTATAACAAAAGGGCTACCTGACCTTGAAATCGACAGGCAAAACGGACTCGAGTTAGAAAGGGATAGTAATATACAATCATACAATGCTATTGCCTTTGTGTGTGTTACCTGCATGTGTGAATTATGTAAAAACGGGCTAGCTTAATCTATTACTAAGCGCATAGGATAAAATCATGACTAGAACGAGTCAATGATATTCATATAAATAATTTAGAAATTTTTTCATTTGACTGTACCGATTTTGGCTTGTATAGTAGATTTTTTAAAGTTACCTATGAGTGGTCCCAGTCGCCGGAATAAAATTATTTAATTTTTATGGATCCAGCGACTGGGACCGCGGTCCTAGTTAGTTGCGGTCCCAGTCGCCGGAACCCTCGGCTGTACCACGTAAGGTCAGGTAAATTCTTCAGCAGACAAGCTACACAGTACTGTCGGACACAGCCTACCCACTTAGTGTGGCTGACGCCTTACAGTCAGGGATTGAGAACCAGCACGATTTTGGGTTCTGGTTCGTCATTTCGGTTTTTGAAAAGGTGCTGTTCCACTTACGGTTACAAAGTATCGGTTCCTAAAATATGTTCCAATGTACCGGTTCTTGTTCCGGTTCTAGTAATGGGCCCCCTAATAAAAAATACCGGTCCTTTATCGATATTTTGGGAACCTTTTTATCCTTGCTTACAGTATACCAAAGTAAATTAATTCTGAACCCAAAGCAAACTACTTAATTAGTCAAATGTATTGTGGACATGTTGTGAATACATCGTTAATTATTGGATTGATTGGAAATCATTACGGTACTATTGACAACCCGTAATTGCAGAATCATTTGCATACCTATTTCGGTTGAACAAAATAAGGGAATTACTAGAGCAGGTTATTGAGTAAAACAATTGTTTTAATTAATAAACACGCTTTTGCAGTTAACATAAAAAAAAAACATTTTCGGCAACATGGCCGTGGATGATGACCGCGGAAATTAACGTAAAAAACCGGTCAAGAGTATAAATATGTTAGAGTATGTTATTGCATATACTATTGTAGTTTTAGGTCAGGGCCATCTCTTGACCGATGTTGGAACTACTGTATTTTTTTTAAACTGTGTTATTCAGACACATCGTTTTATTTTACCTGTAATCTTTATTATTTCAGATTGTTCTCTATGCAAACTTCGGAGATAAGTTGGGGATAGTATTTTTTTTCCGGCAAAAGTCGAAAACCATGCAACTTAAAAATAAAATCTTTGAGAATGTGCGAGTCACGCTTTTCATATAATAATAACCCACATGCCCCAGAAGCCAGAAGCCACACTTCGAATTTTCAAAACACGTTCAGTCCTCAATGCAAAAAATATTTTTAATTCTTTCTTATTTGCAAAATTGTTGAACTGATTTAGTGTTAACTAAGAATAATATCCCGCTGGATGCGGGAAGCACAAAACCGGTCGAAGTGGCGGAGCTTGGGGGAGGCCTATGTCCAGCAGTGGACGTCTTTCGGCTGAAATGATGATGATGATGATGAAGAATAATAAAGTCAAATTAACTATTCAAAAATTCTCGCAAACTCGCTAAGTATTTCGTACATTCTCGGAATCAATTAGAATTAAAACTTTTTTATAAAAAAAAACCGACTTGCTTAAAAACACTACAAAGTGAAAAATTACTTTAATTTCGGAAGTCGGTGTCTTAGCATGTGTATTTAAGTTTTTTGCCATCGACTCCGAACTTAAACTCCAAAATTAAAGTAATTTTTCACTTTGTAGTGTTTTTAAGGAAGTCGGTGGTTTTTTTTTTTGTAAAAAAGTTTTTTTCAGATTAACTACGAGATGTCCAACAAAAAAAAAAAAAAAAAAAAAAAAGATATCTAGTCATGTGAAAAACCAAATTATGAAATTTGATAAAATTTTTGATGAGTCAAACCCTTTAAAGTTTGACTTTATTTTCCACTATAAAGCTGTGATGCTTAAATTTTTAGTTGTGGTATTCACCCTGCACTAATTCCAAACAAACAATGCATATTTATGCGATAGCAGAACTCGCGGTTGATTTCCTGTCATTTTTTAAAGAGTTCCGGTGTCTGTCTCCCGAACTCATCATCAGATCTATATGAAAATTATATGGGACCATTTCGGAATAAACCCCTTTCGAACAAAAAAAGAATTTTGCAAATCCATCTATATATGACGGAGTTATGCCCGAACATACATAAAAAAAAAACCAAGCATGGCCAGGCCAAAATGATTAAGGCTGCTTTTTTTTTTATTAAGCAGACAGTAGAGTGGGTAAGAGCCCACTCTAGTGTCTGCTGAGGAATCAATTCTCGATGTCAACGAGTATGTCTATCTAGGACAAGATATCTTCTAACTCCTGATCGATAAGGAGTTGTACCTTCCATCATCAGCTCAACGGAATATAAGAATACAAGTAACGGTCTAAACGTGCCTATAATATTCAAAGAATTATCCCCTAACCTTCTAACCTTTCACTGTAAGTTCCTATATGTACTGTTCACCGATGAGGAGTTCCATGCGGTATCTTCGAAGACTATAATTAGTTCACCACGGATGGATAGATAGAACCAGCAATTATTTTTGATCTTTAGTACAATATCCAAATCACATTACGTGTACTGTTTGTTTTTGAGGAGTTCCTTCGTTTATCTCCCAAAGTATACATCAAATCTTCACAAAATTAATATGGGACCACCTCAGGAGTATACCCTTACGAATAAAAAAAGAATTTTCAAAATCGGTTGACAATTGGCGGAGAAATCGGTGAACATACATAAAAAAAAAAAAATACATACAGTCGAACATATAACCTCCTCCTTTTTTTGAAGTCGGTTAAAAAGATTCTGACTACTTAAACGGATTTTTGCCCGGCGATTTCTAAAAAGTTAACTTTTTAGACCTCCAGCCGGGCCATAGTAAAATTAAAACTAAAGCGAAAGTCCTAAGGGTAACCCCGAGGGGGGTTCGCACCTCGGCTTAGGCAATCACTGGGGGAGGGCAGCAAGGGACATGCTGGATCTGGGTTAAATTATTTAGGGGCTAAGTTAAAGCTACAGGCGCAGCATCGCGGGCTGGCTCATGCAAGGGTCGGGAGGGACTGTTAAGTCGGGGTCGCGACGACGGACCTCGGCGGCGAGGTCGGTACGACTTGTGTCTGTGTGTGACTAGATATCGAGCACCGCTCAGACTTATACCAGCCACGGGAACGAAACCATAGCGACTTCTTATTTGGCACGTAACGCCATCTATCGAGTAGAGAGTAAAACTTTTATTTTCTCTTGACGAATGTTGTAGTTGTTTTTGAGGTTTTGGCTAAATACTGCCTGTATTTTGAACAAAAATATAGATAATTGAAAATAATAATACTAGACATTTGAATAACAAGTTGAATATTGGGATTTTCCATCAGGAATTTCTCACTCTATGGCTCGCCAATGATAACTTTTACTTGTGAAAACGTTGATTACATACTTGTCACATTAAACCTGTTTCTGTCAGTTAGCATAATAATGACACTCCGGTTTCCTCATGATGTGTCCCTTCACCGTGTTGAGAGCAATGGTGATAAAAAGATTTAAGAAAAGTCTTTACCTGGGGTTCGACCACACGACCTACAATAGAGAACGATGCTGCTTATTCCATAGTTGCCTCTTACGACACCCACGGGATATGATTGCATGGTGCTATTCTTTAGGACCGGCACGACACAGAATGTCATTTTTTGTATCTTACCGAAAGGATTAATTTGAATTTTCATTTTCTAACTTATGAAGTGCTTGGTTTTCATTCAAATGTTTCATCCTCGATATTCCTCTTTAGGATTTATTTTGATACTAGCTTTTGCCCGCGGCTTCGCCCGCGTGGATGTCGGAAATTAATGCAAGAGGACGTACTACCGCGATAAGAATGTGTTATTCCAGGTTATATAGGTAATATAGACTCTGTGTGCTATTTTCGATCCAGATCCATTCAACCATTTTTGCGTGATTGAGAAACAAACACCCAATCATACATTTTTTCACATTTATAATATTAGTAGTAGTAGGATTATAACTCATATTACTTAGGATTCATAGTTTATGAGAACATCATGTGTGTTGGTGTTTTTAAAATAGAGTAATAGTATTCAGAGTAAGAAGACTGCGACATAGGGCTTGGTTTAGTTGAATATAAGTCTTCCTGGTTTTTCTTAACGCTCTTATTTTACCTATACAGACACTCAATCATTTACCAGATACCAAACATAATTATAGGAATAGTACTTTTGCCAGTGGCTTGGCCCGTATAGCTGTCAGAAAATATAATCCGGGAACCTACTACCGGGATAAAGTAGGTATCCTATGCTTCCTATCTGTTACGTATCCATGATATAATATATCTTTGTGCCAAATTCGATCTAAATCCGTTTGGCCGTCTTTGCATCATTGAGAAACAAACATCCAAAAATCTAAACATCTAAGCCATTTCGCGGTCTCTTACTTGGAATAATACTATTAGGTATATTTTGAGTATAATGAACACACATGATATTCGCAATTACTATGAAGCCAAAGTAATATGAATTACAATTCTACTTATCCTGTACTACCCGGCCCCTGCCAACGCGCTCTGCGCCCACTTTTTAAATCTCTAATATCTTCTAAGATATTCATTTAAATTACATGCTGTAAAGGGCCATATTGATCTATATTTAATGCACAATGTATTTAAGGTACTTAATTGGATAAGGATTAATGCTGTATTGCTTAAAATCGCTTCGTAAATAAGCCCTTATTTCTCGTAAAAAGTAAAAGATAAAAAATGGTTATTGTGGGTTATCCCTATGAGATAGACATATACCATTGAGGACATTTTTGTAGGTCTTTTTAAGGTGTACAATACTGTAGTACATTATTTTGATCTATTTCGTAGGATTCAGCCAGGGTTTTTCGAATTTTGAGATGTATGTCAGCGTAGTTTTCGAAGATAGTTATTTTTTTTCTAAAATAAAAGAATCTTTCTAAAATAAAAATAGCCTAAGTTACTCCTTGTTACATCAGCTATCTGCCAGTGAAAGTCCCGTCAAAATCGGTCCAGCCATTTCAGAGATTAGCGGGAACGAACAGACAGACAGACAGACAGACAGATAAAAATTGTAAAAAATGTTGTTATGGTATATGTATCGTGTATACATCCATATACACTTAGTAAAAAGTGGTTATCTTAATATTAAAAACAGACACTCCAATTTTATTTATTTGTATAGACAAGAAGTAACTAACGTCCTTTCTTAGGAGTGTACTACGTGAGCTCGACAAATGGATGTGCGAATAACACTTGTGCGACAAAACTGTACTGCGACTCACCATAGTTCGAATGCACGCTTGTGCGATACACTGAATCCAGTCGTTTCTAGCACTCGCCGGCCGCTGCCGCGGCACCGCTCGCTTCGCTCGCTCGGCTCGCACAGGTGGTCACAGTTTTAACCTAACCTGTGTACTACGTGAGCTCGAGTGTGTCGCAAAAGCGTGCATTCGAACTATGTTGAGTCGCAGTACAGTTTTGTCGCACAAGTGTTATTCGCACATTCATTTGTCGAGCTCACGTAGTACACCCCTTTCTTAGGCTGCCATTTGTCTCCTTGCCAAATTTGATGGAAATCCGTTCAGTGGTTTAGGTATGAAATGGTAACATACAGACACACAGAGAGACAGAGACAGAGTTACTTTAGAATTTATAATATTGTTATAAAGAGAGGAGGGAGGGTTCACAGGTAATGTTAGCATGGTTGCAATGTATAGCAATGTAGTCACCGTGAGTTAGGAATAACTTAGATATTATAATAAATATAACATTACACCTTGTTTACACAAAGGGTGGGACTAAGGTGTACCTATAATACACCCACATTTCACCAGTTATGTTTAAGTCAGATAGGGATAGGGGGAGGAGGGGGGGGGATTATGGCGTAGCGTAGGTTTTCCATTTATTGCCATCAACCGGGCACAAATTCAGACTCCGAGCTGCTATTGAGAAATTACAAATAGAAAAACCCAATGACACTCTGCCCGACCTGAGAATCAAACCCAGGATTTCATGCTCAATAGTAGTGCTTGCGACCATTAGATCAACGTGGGCGTTAGTTTAGGAGTAGAGATAGTGTTTTTTATTTTTATTTCTGTTGTGTTGTGGTTTACTAACTTAGTTCTTAAGTAATAACTAACACAAATATGGATACTTTAATAATCTATACATCTATCTATACAGACAAATAAATAAAGGAGTGTCTGTTTTTAATATTAAGATAACCACTTTTTACTAAGTGTATATGGATCTATACACGGTACATATACCAAAACAACATTTTACAATTTTTGTCCGTCTGTCTGTTTGTTCCGGCTAATCTCTGAAATGGCTGGACCGATTTTGACAGGACTTTCACTGGCAGATAGCTGATGTAACAAGGAGTAACTTACTTATTTTAGAAAGATTCTTTTATTTTAGAAAAAAATAACTGTCTTCGAAAACTACGGTGACATACGTCATAAACTACGCTGAAATTCGTCTCAAAATTCGAAGAACCCTGGCTGAATCCTACGAAATAGATCAAAATAATATACTACAGTATTGTACACATTAAAAAGGCCTACAAAAATGTCGCAATGGTATATGTCTATCTCTTAGGGATGACCCACAATAACCATTTTTTATCATTTACTTTTTACGAGAAATAAGGGTTTATTTACGAAGCGATTTTAAGCAATACAGCATTAATCCTTATCCAATTAAGTACCTTAAATATATTGTGCATATAGATCAATATGGCCCTTTACAGCATGTAATTTAAATGAATATCTTAGAAAATATTACAGATTTAAAAAGCGGGTGCAGAGCAGCTGGCGGGTCGTACGTCCGTCCCGTCCATCCGTTGGCAGCGGCCGGGTAGTACAGGATAAGTAGGATTGTAATTCATATTACTTTGGCTTCATAGTAATTGCGAATATGATGTGTGTTCATTATTCTCAAAATAAACCTAATAGTATTTATTCCAAGTAAGAGACTGCGAAATGGCTTAGATGTATAGATTTTTGGATGTTTGTTTCTCAATGATGCAAAGACGGCCAAACGGATTTAGATCGAATTTGGCACAAAGATATATTATATCATGGATACGTAACAGATAGGATACCTACTTTATCTCGGTAGTAGGTTTCCGGGTGATATTTTCCGACAGCTATACGGGCCAAGCCACTGGCAAAAGTACTTTTCCTATAACTATTTTCGGTGTCTGGTAAATGATTGAGTGTCTGTATAGGTAAAATAGGAGCATTAAGAAAAACCAGGAAGACTTATATTCAACTAAACCAAGCCCTATGTCGCAGTCTTCTTACTCTGAATACTATTACTCTTATTTTAAAAACACCAACACACATGATGTTCTCATAAACTATGAATCCTAAGTAATATGAATTATCTTCCTACTACTACTAATATTATAAATGTGAAAATATCTATGATTGGGTGTTTGTTTCTCAATCACGCAAAAATGGCTGAATGGATCTGGATCGAAAATAGCACACAGAGTCTATATTACCTAACCTGGAATAAAACATTCTTATCGCGGTAGTACGTCCTCTTGCATTAATTTCCTACATCCACGCGGGCGAAGCCGCGGGCAAAAGCTAGTCTATACTATTACTAGCTAACCGTACAGACGTTGTCCTGCTTCCTAGAACTCGATAGCAGCGCCGTCTGTCGGGCTGATTTGTAAATCTAAACCATCCAGGGTGCCACCTAAACGCATACAAAAAAATTCGTTCAAATCGGTCCAGCCGTTTAGGAGGAGTTCAGTAACATACACATGTACAGTAGATTTATATATATAAAGATTATAAATGCGAAAGTAACTCTGTCTGTCTGTTACGCTTTCACGACTAAACCACTAAACAGATTTTGATGAAATTTGTTACAGGGTAAGTTTGAACCCCAAGAAAGGAAATATACTACTTTTTATTCCGCGACTTTGTCTGTGGCCGCGTTAACCGACATTTACACGGACTGAGTCGCCGGCAGAAGCTAGTCTGAAATAAAGTTAATATATCTATATTATATTTATTGCTTTTGAGAAGGAGGGTTCACAAGTAATGACAACCACCGTAACTGCAATCACTTTGATATAATATTAGGTCTATACCTATGAAATTGCCGTTCTGCAGTACTGGCCATTTCAAATCAAATTAATTTTTGTTTGTCTAAGAATTCTAATTTCAAATTAATTTTATTTTAAAAACATGGAATTCTTGTTCCAAAAGTAGTCATTTGTTTATTGATGAGTGTTACATTTTCATCGCATTTCAATCTTTTTCGTCATCATGGATACGTTAAAAATTCGAGTAATTATGGAATATGAGTACCGTCGTGGCAGCAACGCGGCACAAGCGGCACGCAACATCAACGACGTTTACGGAGCTAACACTACAAACCAACGGACCACCTGTTATTGGTTTGCTCGCTTCCGTTCTGGAAATTTCGACCTGAAAAATGAACCTCGCGGTCGTCCGAAGACTTTGGTCGACAATGACGAATTAAAGGCGATTGTGGAAGCTGATGATACACAATCTACGGCTGAATTAGCAGCAGCTTTCGACGTTAGCGTCAAAACAATATTGGTCCATTTGCGTCAAATTGGCAAGGTAAAAAAGCTTGACAAATGGGTGCCCCACGAACTCAATGATCGCCAGCGCGAAGTACGCGTGGAGACGTGCCTTGCACTGCTCAACAGACACACAAATGAAGGAATTTTGAACCGCATTGTTACCTGCGATGAAAAATGGATTCTGTTTGATAACCGCAAGCGCTCAGCAAGTTAGTTGGATCCTGGTTCAGCACCTAAACAATGCCCTAAACGAAAACTTACCCCTAGAAAAGTGATGGTCACTGTTTGGTGGTCTAGCGCCGGTGCGATTCATCACAGCTTCTTACCAAACGGGGTGAGCATTACTGCAGATGTGTACTGTGAAGAACTGAACTCAATGATGGAGAAGCTAGCACATCTCCAACCAGCATTGGTCAATCGCTCGTCTCCGCTGCTCCTGCACGACAACGCGCGACCTCATACTGCACAGCAGATGGTCTCCAAGTTGCAAGAACTGGGGTTGGTTGCTCTCCGTCATCCGCCCTACTCACCAGACCTTGCGCCTACAGACTACTACTTTTTCCAGAATTTGGATAACTTCTTGGCGGGAAAAAAACTCAATACCCGAGAGGCAGTACAAAATGCCTTTGAAGAATTTGTTGCCTGCCGTCCAGCTGCTTTTTTTAAGAAGTGCATCAATAAACTGCCACTGCGTTGGCAAAGATGCATTGATTGCATGGGTGATTATTTCGATTAATACAAATAAAAATTCATGAAAAAAAAATCGTTTAATTTTTTTCATACAAAACTGCATTTTCACAGGTAAAGACCTATTATTTATGTATAGGAGCAGCACAAGCGTATGCACCCATCCACTTTGGTGGTCTCGGCGTCCGTGAAATTACTAGTTTTAGCTTACCGGCGTTCCTATCCTGTGTCAACAGCACTGAAAAGTTGACCGGGAAAATTTTAGCTCCTTCCCTGATTGACTCTGATGTGCCGTGCTTCACCGATGCAGTGAATGCCTGGAAAATGACTTGCTTGGATATAGATCGACCCGTGAACCCATCTTCCCAGAGACAGTTCGATGAGTCTGTAGGTTGGTACGGAATAATCTTATAAATATGTCCATCAGTACTGCTGACCGTGCCTGACTTCTAGCTGTGAGCAAATAAGTGTTCGGCCACTGGCTTCAGGCACTACCGTCACCCAACATAGGTACTATGCTGAATAACACCGCCTTCCAGCTGGCTACTTACGTCGGAGCTTTGCGTCGCTGCCAATGCGGTAAAGGTGTCGACTGGCTCGGACACCATGGTCAATTCTGCAGTAGGAGCGCAGACCCCATAGCACGGCAAGCTAGGAACAATTACATCATCAGTCGTGCTCTTATCATCGTCGGGGTGCCAGCTGTTCTAGAACGCATTGGCTTGGCTCGCGACGGTGGGAAGTGACCAGATAGAATGACCACAGTGCCTTGGAAGTTTGTTTGCCCTTTGGTGTGGGATGCAACATGTGTCGACACTTTTGCGCCACCCCATCTTCTTAGCGCGGCGGATTTTTCTGGAGCGGCTACTGCAAGTGCGGCGGAAATATTCTAACCCAATTAGAAATTATTTGTTCGAGCCGTTTGGGGTTGAAACTCTAGGGCAATGGGGTCCTGCAACAAAGTATTCCGAGACATTGTCAAGTGGCTTGTCGCATCTTCACGTGATCAGAGGGCTGGCTTATGTTTTGTTCTGGTAAAGAATCAGCATTGTCATACAACGTGGCAATGCCTGGTGGCACTGCCACGTTGTGCCTTTTGGGCACCTTTTCTGTTGACAACGATGCAAACGAATTTTATGATGTTTATGATTCCTAATTTTTTTTTAAATTACAAGTACATATTTTCGCCAGATATTTTCATAAGATATAAAAGTGAGTTTAAATAAAACGAGAATGTATTTACTAAATTACATAACCTGACAACGTGTAATATCGATCCAGAAATTTGGAACCGTCTGTAGCATACGCAAACAGTATTAATCGTTTAAGATGCCTTAAGCCTCTAATACGAAACGGTATCGGTATCTAAGCCGCGTGGAGGAATCTTAGATGTAAAATATACAATAATATGAATGTATGGAATATAAAGCAGGAATCTGTTTCTGGCTTTTTCTCAGAATCCATTTACATTGGATAAATTTATGGAATAAATAATGCAGGTTGGCAGAAATATCGCCGCACAACCTGCTGTTACCATGGATTTAGTAAATGATTCTGAAATTCATGCATTGAAATAATTGTGCGTTGGTTATTAAAAAAACATTTGCTATTCCAAACGTTTTGAGCGCGTTGGCATTGCACTTTCCTTTGAAATAGCAGATATTGTTTTTTGATCTCAATCGTGTACTAAATTCATGGTTACAGTGGTCGTGCCGATGTCCTTTCTACTCTGTATTTATCTGAAACTTCAGTCGAGTGTGAAAATTGTTTTGGGTCTAAAGAATAGGTACGAATTCCTTCTTAACCCGACTGCGCGACAGCAAATACAGAGTAATGTTGCTTAGACGATACCCTACAAGATTTCATTTCAATCGGCTTGTTTATTCGTGAAATGGTAAACTCAATCCTCTATTCTGATCCTCCAGATACAGTGTATACAGAATCATTCCGAGACTACAAAAAAAAAAAAACTACCTAGGTACCTATGACATGGCTTCACAAAATCAACTAGGTTATTAAACAGAAAATAGTTATTGATGCACTGTCATGAAAACGACAGTCCTGTGACAATTACTTACATATACTCATTAGGAAATTAAAAGTAATACAAGTTTTGCTTCCACTCATTAAAAGTATTACTTCATCGTCGTCACCGAGGCATAAAACATAATCATTTTAGAACACAGTAGGCCTCACCCAAACTCCGCCACTTCGACCAGTTTTGTGAGTTTCCCAGCCAGCGGATTCTTGCGGTCTACACAAGGGCATCGGTCCATTTTGTAGATGCAATCCAACTCTACGTCTTCCCGTACGCGGTCGCCACTCAATACAGCATAAGGAACTAAAATGTCTCCAATAAAGACTTTTACAATGAAGAACTTCATCAGAATATTCAGGAATTATTGTATACAGAAGAAGACTAAGAAATGTTTAATAGTCTTCATACTATTCATCCAGACTATGTCACACACTATAATTGTTTTTAACGAATTTTATTTTTGCTAGGCAAGTTCAATTACAATCAAATCAGTTAATTTTTTGCTGGTTTTTCAGTTATAGTCTATTTATCCTTAGTGACGTCCGTCATGACTGGTATCTGTTCAAGGAACTTATACTATAAGTTCCTTGTATCTGTTACAGCCGTACTTTCATGTCATATTATAGAAACATTCGTTATGTCTCTGAACGCTTCAAAGATATTAAGAAACTTATAAACTCTTTAAAGAAAACTTATTGGTTCAGCTCTAGCATTATCTTATTATCTTTGTTATCTTCAGAACTGTGGACATTTTTCAAAAATTCTCCCAGTTACGTCTGTTACTTTTGGTCCCGTTTTATTACAAACAGTTACAAGAATTACTATAGTATTTGAGCACCTAATGTTGTATGTTGTCGTTATGATAGTGGTTCATTTGCTGAATTGCTTAACTTCATTGATATCAGCCGTTCAAGAGAGGTTAGTGAAAAGTGATATTCTTTCAGGTAAACACTGTCACAGAACATATATGTATAGGAATGGTTGAACTGTATCGAGATTTAGCTAACTGCTGCGATAGAGTGATGCTTTGCTTTGGATGCCAGGTAATTAGCACATAAAATTATACCGAGAGGAAGACGTCTCGGTATAATTTAGGAAGATATGTTAAACATGTCCAGTCAATGGTCAGAACTGGAATGCCATCGAAAAGTGCATATTTATGTGTACGCAAAGTTTTAATGCCGATACGTGGTGTCTACTCCAGGACTCGTCTGATCCATCGGCCATCGGTCCTTCGACAAGCGTATTGTGTTTGTGGGACGCCCCCCAGCTAGATGGACCGATGACCTAAGGAAAGTGGCTGGGGCAGACTGGATGAGGAACGCGGAGGACAGAATGTTGTGGCGCAACATGGGAGAGGCCTATGATCAGCCGTGGACTGCGATAGGCTGAGTTGATTTTTTTGAATGTTTTAATGAACATAGTACCTAACACGCACACAGTATAAGTGGGGCGATGTTGGTTGGTCAGATGTGTTATCGACATTAGATAAATTATACAGCTATTATTACTTGTTTTCGATATAAATTATGAGTTGTAATACTGTATATTTCCTATTTTTTGTAAGTAGCGATGGCAGGGTCGCCCGAGTAGGTTGATATAATTGTGTGTTCATGAGAGTGCAGAAGGTTTGAACCTAAGTGCGACTTTATCGTCTATTTTTGTTCTTTTAGTCACATTTCAATTATTTGAATTTCGTTAATCTACGTAGGTAAAATATAAAGGGTTATAGGTAATTGAATAAAACATTTTTTTTTTTTTAAAGAAAATAATAGATATAATTAAAACAAAATTTATCAGTATGATTAAATTTATAAATTTCCACAGGAACATTTATTTACGTTAGTATCAATGTTTAAAACATAAAAATAATTATAACAAAAGTAGAAAATAAATTTATAATTTTTTCACAATTTGTTCAAATTATTGTTTGTTGCTAATCAAATTGGATGTAAAGTTTAGTGAGGTTATAACTAAAAATATATTCCTGTCTTCGGCATTGAGTACACGACGAACAGTGCGCGATGACGTAGTGAATTCTTCAGCAAATCCTCTTCTTGATAAGTATGAAGCGATTTGTTTCATATTTACCTACCAGAAAACGTCGCTAAGACTGGTGGATTATCAGTTTATTATAAAACGGCTCTTCAAACTTTTCTCTTCCTCAAATATTTTCACCCATCTTAGATTTGCTTAAAAAAGGAAATCCTTACACACTTGAACCGTCACTTGAGATTAACAAATATAATCAAACATAGCTTACACATAAACCAGTTTCACTGAATATTTCAGATCTATTGAACCCATTGATACGCAAGGCTACAATATTCGTCGTGGCTTCAATACTTATATTTGGTTGCATTTTGAATAAAGATATTTAAACTAAATTCTACATTTCAGCCGAAAGAAGTTCACTACGGAAAAAAAGCCTTCAGCAAGAAAAAACTGGTGGAGTTTGCCATTATCGCCATGCTGGGCAGGCGGGTTGGAAATCGCAGTTTGGTGGTAAAATACACAGAGAACGCTGCTGCCCATTCTCTAGAAAGTACCTTAGTCGCTTTTTACGACTCCTACGCGAAGAAATGGTATTTAAACGAATTATATAAATTCTGTAAAATCCCATTTTTTTTCGTGAACAAAATCTATGTATACTTACTATTATATATTAAGAGTTTGTTTGGTTGAACGCGCTTATCTCAGGAACTACGTTTCGTGTTCGATAGTCCATTAATCGAGGAAGGCTATAGACTATATAACATTACGCTAAGAACATAAGGAGCCCAGCAAAAAGAAAAAACCGGCTAAGTGCGAGTCGGACTCGCGCACCGAGGGTTCCGTTCAAACCTGCAGGTATTCACGGTTTATGCATAAGGTTTATGTTTATGAAATTATTTTATTTTATTTTTAATTTTTATATTTGAGTTGACTGAATGAAAGGTAAATTGTGGTTTACGATTTATGACGTATTAAAAAAAAAACTACTTACTAGATCTCATTCAAACCAAGTTTCGGTGGAAGTTTACATGGTATTCCCTTATTTTAGAAGTTACGGGGGGGGACACATTTTACCACTTTGGAAGTGTCTCTCGCGCAAACTATTCAGTTTAGAAAAAAAAATGACATCAGACACCTCAATATCATTTTTGAAGACCTATCCATACATACCCCACACGTATGGGTTTGATGAAAAAATTTTTTTTGAGTTTCAGTTCTATGTATGAGGAACCCCAAATATTATTGTTTTTTTTTTCTATTTTTGTGTGAAAATCTTAATGCGGTTTACAGAATACATCTAGTTACCAAGTTTCAACAGCATAGCTCTTATAGTTTCGGAAAAAAGTGGCTGTGATATACACGGACAGACAGACAGACCGACAGACAGACAGACAGACTGACATGATGAATCTATAAGGGTCCCGTTTTTTGCCGTTTGGCAACGGAACCCTAAAAAGGTACGAATATGAAGACTTCGCTCGGGCAGGCGATTCGATGCGAAGAGATGGGTCGCGGGAGCCGCGGACGAGGTCGCGGTCAGAATCTATTTCTCTATAACAATACTGTAATAATCTAAACAGAAACCTTTTAATTTCACACGAGTATTCCACAAGGGGTAGGTAGAGGTATACCGTACAGTACACCCATATTTCTCTCCAAAAAATCCCACTGTTTGACCTAGTAATCATTCTTAAAAAATCCTCCTATCTGACCCATCACGTGGAACTCATAGCAATCAGTAACAAACCACTTGTTCGAACACAGATTAAGTTATCCAATGTAATCGAATTCATAAAACCTGTGTTGGACGACTCGTCACGTTTTATTGAACCGCCCTATTTTCAGGCACGTGGCAAATTGATTAACTACGCAAGCATACATATTCGTACTATACTCCATTTGTTTAGGTAGTTAACTAAATGTAAACAATCTTAACATGTCTTTTATCTAAAAAACTGTCTAAAAATTGAATCTAAAAATGTTTACAATTAGGTATTTACTTAAACCGATGTTAGGTAAGTAACTTAATTTAAATAATATTTGTTGGTCTTTTATACGATTTATTTTATATAAAAAGACATATCAAGATTGTTTACCTTTAGTTAACTACCTAAACAAATGGAGTATAATAGTATAAACTTTCCTTGCCCCGCGGTTTCAAATACCGGTTAATATCACGCTCGTAAGGGTCGAAGCGTGGTGTTAAAACGTATCGATCGAACGAACCTCAAGAGTTTTGTTATCAAATGGAAAATAAAATCACCTGGTAGTTGTAGAGATTAGCGCGTTCAAACAAGCAAACTTTTCTGCTTTATTATAAGGCGGACTAGCTCATGCCCGCGACTTCATCCGCGTGAAGTTTCTTGTTCCCCCAATTCACCCTGTCGCATCGCATCACCTGCTCGTGCTATAGCCAAAAAGATTTTTTCATATCCAACTGTTTGTTTCAGAGATTAACAAACAAACGAATTATTCAGTAGCATAGTTAAGATAGTGTAGTTATGTAATAAAATGAAAGACAAGAAATTTTACGCGGACAAAGTCGCAGGCAGAAGCTTCTCTTATATATTTAAGATGTAAATCTTTGTAACTACTTAGTAATCTTCTAATAATAAATCCATTTTAATTCCACAAATGTTGGCCACCAACACCGTCCACCGTAATGTTTTAATTTGTATTTCTACTCTGTTCTTTACACTTTATGGGCTCTCTCAAAGGGAGGAAAACTGGAATAAATCGCGCTATGAAACGAAAGCCATGTTTTTAAGCTTCATCGAACTTGAATTTTTCCCTTGATATTTATTTATAAGAGTTATTTATGCTTATAATACTCGTGGAAAATGTTAACGAGATTTTTTTACGGTTTCAAATAAAGTTTGTTTTGGGGCCGAGAGGGTTTTGTATTAACATTCAAAATGTTTTTTCATGTATTTTTGCTGAAAAATGTATGAAGTGTAAACAGTAAATACATGTGAGAATGGTACCGAATACATTAAGGTAGGTATACTACATAAGTATGTGAGAGATAAATTAGTATTTAATTTGACGGAATGTCACTTAATATTTCGAACTACCTCCGGTCTATAAAAGTATTGTAACTGACTTATTTTTCCCCCGCTTTGCGAGCAAGTTGTCTTATAAAAAGGGTGCACTGTCTTTCGACGGATCAGAAGTTGTCCGATAGTGGGCACGGCACAACAGTGCTCTGAACTGTCAGGTATGTTTTCTTGTAATATTATGTTTATGCTGACTTTTTGATTTCTTTGGTGTATAATTTTTAACCGTTATTATTTTTAAACATAAATTATGTGTTATGAATTACTGTTGGTTGTAATACTGATATTTTGGTTCTGAATATAACGAACAAAACCTATTTATGTCTATTATTCCCCCATCTCCCACAAGTACACTCGTCACTGTATCGGTGGCGCGAGGACGCGGGGCAGCGACTGCCGCAGCGACACATGAAGCTGCGTCTGTCGCAGCTTCGCGCAGACCTGGTGGCGGACTGGTGGGGCACGCTTTAACGCTCTACCACCGACCTTGTCACTATCGAGGCGGTTCAGCCGGCTCTCGAGCGCTGGCTCGGGAGGTAGCACGGCTCCTTGCGGTTTCGGAACGGCCTAGGAACAAAAATAAAACAGAAAAAGTAATTCCTACAGCTTTATGAACTTAGAGCGTTGTATTGATGATTTTGATGATTATAATTCTCTAACTACATATGTCTTACAGTCGCGAATAATATTTTAATTAACATACAACCTAGCACTGGCCTGAAAATTGCAAAAAACGTAAGAAAATTTGAATTTCGCGGGCTGGTTGGAGCATTCACCTTAAGTAAGATGGATTTGGCTATTGTATTGAGCTTTTGAGGCCACATTGTAGCAATGTTGGCAAGGTGAGTGAAAAGTAGTTTGAATCACCTTTTATTTTATTTATGTTCTGTGGGAGAACTGGAATAGTCATCTCTTTCGCTCGCTACTTGTGGTGACTGGTCGTCTTGCTGACCATGGTTTTTGTTATTGTTATTTATAATATCTGTTATTTTATTTTACTCCGGAGATCCTAGTTTAACAATTGTTACTTCAACTTTTTGTAAAAAAAAATAATTGTTGGTTGAATCGCCATTAGAAATCGCGGTCATTTGACAGACTCAGGCCTGAAACTGCGTTAAGCGAGCGCCCGCGCGGCGCCATACAAAAGTGCACCGTCGCGGGGCCCCGCGCGCGTGTACGTTGCGGGAAGGCAGGCCCCGCGCCAGCGCAACGGTGCCCACCTCCGTGCGACGGATACCCGCGCGGGGCCACATGCGGGATCCGCTATCGGTAACACGCACGGGCTTGTTCAGTTAATAACGCTATGAACTAGCGACACTGCGTAAATAAAACGCCGCGTCGGGTACGCGCGACGGAGCCTGTAGCGTTCCCACAGAGCCCACCCGCGTATCCACGCGCGTAGACACGCGACGGTTGCTCGTCGCGTGCGCCCGCTTAACGCAGTTTCAGGCCTAAAAGAGTTAGGGCCTACGGGTGGAATACAATTTATGTTCAAGATCTGAAATATGCATCAAATCCAGTTTATGGGAGCTTTATACAGAATTTAGGGCGTTTCAAAGTTGGGAAGGATTTTTTTACACGGTGTTGTTTTAACAATGGATGGACAATGTGAATCATGATATGAATAGAAAGGAGGTGACTCCTGAGATGACGACTAATAGAGAAGTGTGGAAGAAAAAGACTTGTAGCACCGACTCCAAATAAATTGCGTACAGGGCTGGAGAATGATGATGATGTTTTAACTGAAAACTCGAAATAGAAATTCAGAAAATATGTTTTTCAGGTTTTTTGTTATTATTTTTTTATTGCTGAATGGGTCTACTCTTGACCTCAATCAGGGCTTTAAAAAAATCGAATCCTAACGGAGCGGAAAAGGGTAATAAAATTTAAGGGGCGGATTTTACTGCTTGCTTCAATTTATTCTTGTAAATATTGTATAAATTTTACAATGCCAATGTACCAAATGTTTTTTTTAAGGCTACCCTTAGCGTGGTAAAAGAGAGAGGACACAGTTTATTTGAAAAACCTTATTCCTTTGATCTATAAATTAGAAATTGGCGTGGATACTTAATTTTCTTAATAAATTATATCGTAAACATTAATATAAGAAACCTATCTTTCAAATGGGATGGGAAAAGATGGAGAAGTCAAATTGTTTTGAGGGAGGTACGATATTCACGTGGATGACGTCGCAGGCAACCAACCAACCATTACTAAAATTATTGTACAGACGCCAGCACATCAAGTCACTACAATCTGGCAAATTTCTTTAATAGATTTTCAACTTTATTGCTACAGCATTAGGTTCACGGTTGATTGGCAGAATTTGTCAGATTCAGGTAGCTTGACGTGCTGGCGTCTGTAAATTGGGTACTGAGCGTACCTAAAAACTCAACAACAAGAGAAAATTATGAGCCTTTCGTGTAAGTATTGGCAATTAGTGAAAATCATCACAGATTTGCCAGGAGATTGAAATCGAATGGATTTATCAGTTTGTTTTTAAGAGGTCTTTATTCGATTAATTTAAGATGATGCCCATAAATAATTACCATGTGCAATATAAACAAAGCCGAAAGTTCATACCTGAGAACTGTCTGGATACGGAAATATCTTAGGTCAAGGTTCCGTTTTTCTTCATTACAACAAGTTTTAAATGTATTAACATTACTTTAAGTCATTAGTCATTTAATCATTTGTTTAACATAGGTACAATAATGAAGATATTTAAAGAAAATAAAAAGTGCGCTATGCCATGCCATTGGGCGTACAAATGTTTGTGATGAAGTATAAAGCCAGCCAAGTCTCGATGATAAAATAAATACGATAAGCCTGAACAATAAAACAATTATAAAGAATTACATTATACGCAATACAAAATAATTAATAATAAATAAATAAATAAAATAAATAATATTCCACAACTATCACACAACGCCATCTAGTCCCAAGCTAAGCAGAGCTTGTGTTATGGGTACTAGACAACTGATAAACATACTTATATATTTCTAAATACATACATATTATAGATAAATTACACCCAGACACAGAACAAATGATCGTGCTCATCACACAAACATTTGTCCTGGGTGGGAATCGAACCCACGACCTCCGGCATCCGGCATCCGGCAGTCAGGGTCGCTAAAGGGTTCTGCTAGGACCGATGCCTGCCAGGGTCGCGAGATTTGTTCGAAAGAGATACCGTGACCCTGGCACATGGGCAACTGAAGGAACACGGGTGGGTTTTAGTCAGTCCCGCTCTTGGGTGGAGCGGAAGGGCGTGTCAGACTTTGACACGCCCTTCCGCTCCACCCAAGAGCGGGAGACGTCATTTGATGATTTCCCACCCACAAAAAAAGGGCTAAGTACTAACAGCCGCACGCCTCGATCGATTAGACAGGTTAGACTACGCTTCCCGTGGTTGGCTTGGGGACAGGTGACCACCTTTACATACCAGGACCCTTCCGAGCCTCGGAAAGCCCCTAAAGTCGTTGAGCTTGAATCTTCTTTTTTTGCCTTCGTGGACAATTGTTACGGGTCGTCAGAAGCCCGAAAGTTGACATACTAGTCTTTCCAAAGAGAACTGTACTTACCCAGAAACACGGTCGTGGAGGTAAGATAAACAGTAGCTCCATGTAAAATACAGGTATTGAACTGTATCTGGTTAGATTGAAAGCCGACCCCGACATAGTGTGATATGGCTAGACAGATTGATTGTTACTTAGTTTGGAGTACAGAATGCAAAGATAACGGCTATATACCTAGGCTTTTACACTCTATTTATATGATAAACGAGAATTTAATGTCGTAGCAACAAAGACATCGACTATTATTTTTGAATTTAAATAAATAATGAACTACTTTCAACGAAATAAGTGAACGAAAACAATACTTCTTATTTTTAAGCAATTTACCATTACTTTATCGTTGTCACCGAGACACACAACATTACAAGTAAAAATGTCTCCCATTAAGTGGTTGAACAATTTACTGCTTATGGAGAATCTCTTAGGCATTTACAGGAATTATTGCAGTCAACACAGGACTAAGAAATATTGTATTATCTTCCACGTATTCGTCCTGACTATGTTGCATATTACCCTTGTTATATATGAATTGTATTTGTTGCTGGGAAAAGATGACTACAGTCAAATTAAACTCATTTCTGCAAGTTTTGGAGCCGTTGTTTTTGTAAACGCTATGTCATCTGTAATGAGTGGTGTATTTTATAGCCGCGACTTCATGTCCTATTATAGAAGCTACAGACGTGTTTCTGAATGTTTTAAAGACAATAAGCAATTACAATTTTCTCTAAAGAAAGTTTTCTGCATCGGCATTACTTTCAACAGCATTTTTTACGGTTTTGCTGTCGTCAGACCAGCTGAAGCATTAATAAAATACTTACCGTCGCATCCGAAAGTATATTTGGTTCCCATGTTATTATCACAAGCGGTCATAAGATATACTATAGTATTTCAGTACCTACTGTTGTATATTGTTGTCATGATGCTGGTTAATTTGTTGATATGCTTGAATTCGTTGATAACAGCGGTTCATGAGAGACTAAAGAGCTGTGATATTAGTTTGGGTGAGCGATGTGATATCACAAGGAAGCAGATTCAAGGATGGGTTGAATTGTATCGGGATTTAGCAAACTGCTGTGACAAAGTGTCGCTTTGCTTCGGACATCAGGTACCTACTTCATTTTGGAAATTAAGTATGTGAAATAGAAGCGCCATCTGTAGAGTTCTTGAGTCTGCTTTAATTTTTTTGGTGAGAATAACATAATGTATTTGTTTTATGTTTCAGTATTTCTTTTCGCTAGTCTTGACATTATCACAGTACATTTTGTTGACGTTCCATATGTTATATACGAATGTTTTTAAAGTAAGTACCGATATTCTGACGATTTGTTTTTATTTTCTAGGGCCAAGGACGATTTAAGTCTAACAAAGTGCCTTTTGCAATGTAATAAATGGTACGTGCACCAGTGCAGTGCTACACTAAACTGAAAATTGCTAAATACGTCGTCATAATTTTCATCATTCTTATACTTAACATTAGATACGGTATTGTTCTATGGAGAAATTCTGTCCTAATAAATAGGGTGTTTATAGCCCAAAAACAATGTATCCGTGCTCTTTGTGATGTGCCACCATTGACTTCATGTAAACCTCTTTTTAAAGATTTAAATATATTAACTGTTCCCGTTATGTACATATTTGAGTGCTGTAAATTTGTTAAAATGCACACCGAATTATTTCAACGCCTTGGAGACAGTGTTACGTTTAACACAAGATATCCTGACAGATTAATTATTCCTCAAATGAAAAGCCAGTTATATCACAGAAGTTGTTCAATGGTCATAAGGTTATATAATAAATTACCCAAATTATATAGGGAACTGCCAGTCAATCGCTTTAAAACAGTTTTATTCAAATGGCTTATAGAAAACTCATTCTATTCTGTGAATGAGTACCTAAACTATAAGAATTAACATTGATATTTATTACTATTATAATTTGAAAAAAATGATTGACTCTATTATTCTTAATTTAATAACTATGATTTACATTCGAATTTAATATCTTCATTTATTTAATTAATGTTATCAATTACTTTGCATGCTAGGCTTAGCGAATTGTATTAGATACTATAAAATAACCCGACCATCTGTAGTGTACTACAATTCTTGCAAAATAAATTTCATTTCATTTCATTTCACCGATTTATTTGGGATCGACCCTTTATATTCAGACGTGCCAACTGCCTATCTGTCATATACACCGTGACATTTTTTATCGTTTTACAACGGCAGCCCACTTCATGTATCCAATGACTACTACACATCCATAAGAAAAATATTAACATTAGAATAACTAAAAAAAAAATATTATTCATTATGATGATGCATGACATAGTTTGAAATTAATATTTTGTCTCATGGAAAATGGAGATGGAATGATCTAGTCGAATCGTGCGCTGGGTAGGTATGTTCTGTACCGTCTGAAACGTAAACATTATTAACAGGATGTTCCATAATTTTCTTAGTACCTTTTATCTTAATTAATGGTAACAATTTTTTTATCACGCCTAGAGTTATAAGGCCGCCCATTGTATATTTTTGTAGTCATCGTAATGTTTTTTTGTTTTGTATTTTTATGGTGTACAGTAAAGTATATATAAATAAATAATAGTAAATAACGTATCTATGCTGCCAGCCTTTCGGGCACGTTTCCCATTGATAGCGATGCAGACGACTTTTTTGATGCCCTCTGATTCTTTTCTTTCTGTTTTTAAATCATCATTTTTCCTGCCCTTATCCCAATTTATTTGGGGGCGGTGCAACATGTTTTTTTCTTCCATACTTCTCTATTAGTCGTCGTCATCTCAGTAGTCACACCCTTTCTATCCATATCATAATTCATACAGTCCATCCATCGTTGCTTTGGTCTCCCTCTACTCTTAAAGCAATCGACATTCATACTTAATACTTTCCTCACGACATTTTCCTCATTCCTCCGTATCACGTGATCATACCATGACAACCGATTCCTACACAACTTTTCAGTTATTGGTGCCACTTTCAGACTTCCTCTTATGTATTCATTTCTTATTCTATCCATTCATGTAACAACACACATCCCTCTTAACATTCTCATCTCCGCTGCATGCAACTGCCTTTCATTCATCCCTTTTGTGGCCAACATTCTGACCCATACAAGACAGCAGATCTGACCATGGTTTTATATATCTTCCCTTTAAGTTTAAGGTTGATATGGGAGTCGCAGATTAATCCTGTAACCTGCCGCCATTTCATCCATCCAGTGTTTATTCTGTGCTTATCTGTTTTTATACATATGTACATATTATTATATATCTGTAAGCCTATATAGTATTTATATCATTTCATTCTATAGCTGTCGATCATATATTTTTTTTCATTTTTCATTAATTCGTATAACATATATTCATATGACTCACAAAACTTAGCGCCGCCATTTTCTTTCAGTTTGGAGATAGTTACGATAGCACGAGAATTGCAATAATCGTATTTAGTGTCATCTCAGTACTGATGATGCCATTAAGTGCCGGACAGATGGCGAGTAACCAAGGTTTAAAGTTCCGCCGGGTGTTGGTTCGACTTTACAATACAATGCTTATTGGTAAGACTATTTGTATTTATGGAAAATCATTTTATGATATTACCAGTGGTCGGAGTAGGTAGATTGATTTTACGTACTCACATCATGAATATTCACAGAAATCACAACTTGGATAAGCCTTTTATCCGGGATTTCATTTTGGTATTTACGGGATTGAATCAAATATTGTGTAATTAAGAATTTTTAAAGTAGGTACTACATTAGAAATTTATAGAATGCGATAGATAAACATTTAAAATTGTTTTTTTTTGTTACTGTAGAAGGCCAATCACCTATAGTATATTAATTTAAAAAAACAGCAAAAGGGTTAAACGTTTCTTTTGTATATTGATGTATTCTTTATTCTACACATTACAAAATTTGAAATTAATTTCAAAATCCCGGAATCCCGGAGGCATATCCATACTAATATATACATGCCAGTTCATTGATCCCATTTCAATCTACCTACTCCGACCTCTGGATATTACAAATGATTTTATTTCTGTAAGTAGGTTTGTACAAACACTGTTACACGTCAATCAAATTTTAAAAACTAAATGAGGTCGGCATTTCCTATCTGACGTCTCTGAGAAGAAAGGCCGAAACAAACATAGAGGTCACACAGTCTCTTTTAAAGACCAGACATAATGTTGGTCAGATCACATGAATACCATGTATATTGGTATCTGAAATGGTCTTTTAAAGAAAGAACTACACATATTGAGTGGACCTGTCCAGGCAGTGCTCACATTTATCAGTAATCATGGAGTTCATCTCAGAACTTGAAGTGCTCAACACGGTTTGACGAATAATACCAAAGAAAAAACATTTGGGTGGGCAGCATAAATTACATAAACTGCCAGACCCTGGCTAAAACTAAATGATAAAAATGTAACTGAACAAGAACAAAAACAATATAATACTGCACAAAGTAAATATGATAATGAAACAGTCATGTAAAATCCACAGACATTTTGTTTTAGATGCAGGTGAAGCTGAAGCGAAATTGATGAAGGACTTTATACGTCTGGTAAAGGAGAATCCAATAGAGATCAAGTTACTATCCAAGATTCCTGCTGGAATGTATATGCTGCCAGTTGTAGCTACGTTGGCTGGCAATTATCTTATTGTCATGTTGCAGTTTAGTCATGTTATTTAATTTCACAATAGTCATTAATGTAATTTCATTTGATGTCAAATTTTATAGAAGACAAAGTTTTAACGAGACTACTGACAATTCCGTATCCCATTTTTCCTAGTGACACCTTCTGTAGAGAGTAGAGTGACATTGTTGACTTTTGCAGTTGGCAGTGCTCAGATGTTTTATGCTACTGAAGGCTCGTGCAGACTAGCGCGGCGCGACAGGTCGCCCCTGTGTGAACGGTCGCGCACGTTTTCATAGAAATTGTTCTGAGGATATAAATCGCCGAATCGCTCGTGACCGTTGCGTTGCGCTAGTCTAAACGAGCCTTGAAGTGGTTGAATGCTGCTCACCTTTAAGGCTTAATTAATTGCAACTATTGCCATAAAGGCTCATTCAGACTAGCGCGACGCGACGGTCGCGCACGAATTGGCGATTTATATCTGTAGACCAATTTCTATGAAAACGCGCGCGACCGTTCATACAGGGGCGACCTAACGCGCCGCGACACGGTCATACAATTTGTTCGACGGATATAAATCGTCGATTCGCGTGCGACCGTCGCGTCGCGCTAGTCTGAACGAGCCTTTATGGCAATACTTGCAATTAATTAGACAAACACTCAAAACTATAACTATGGAGAAAAGAGCTAGTTGATTGCATGGTGACAGTTTTACCTACGATCGATACAGACAATATTATTAAGCAAATGATATTTGACTGAAATTACATATGTATATTACTTTATATAATTATATGTTTCATCGTCAATGTTATTGACAGTCAATTAATTTAGTGAGTACTTAATATATAGTTAAAACAACAATGGTTTGCTATTTAAACTATAATTTACCTTATCGTTGTCATTGAAACACACACCAATAAATCGAAATGTTTCCATTAAAGTGGTTGAATTATCTGCTGATCATGGAGAATTTCATAGGCATATACAGATGTTATTGCAGCCAGAAGAAAGTGAAGAAATATTTTATCAAGTTCCAAATTCTCGTCCAAAATATGTTTTACATTTTACTTGTAATACATGAAATTTATTTGATCCTAAGAAAAGATTATAATCAAATGAAATTATTTTTTGTTAGCTTTGTTGTTATTTTATTTTATTTTATTTTATTTATTTGGGACAAAAAACAGTTATACATTACAGCATTACAAAAACATTTATATTTCAGTCGAAAAAACGTATAACCCACAATATTGTCCACGAGGTGACATGAGAGTATGAGAGCGAACGCATCTTACATGAAAAGAAAAAAAAAAAAAAAAGAAAAGAAATGTACATAATTAGATGAAAACACACACAAATGCCGATTCGATGGAAGTGGATGACAAGAGCATCCGTGTTATGGGCGACTTGCAAGAGATTGCGAAACCATTCTTTTAAACTTAGACTGAGACAGTGCGAAAATATCAATAGCAACGAATTGTGAGTTATAGGTTTCGAAAAGTCTGCGGAGAGGGGCTCGCACCCCAGCCTTCGTTCTACATTGCGCAGTGTAGAATAATCGAGGCACGCGCACCTCCCGCCGAATGACAGTTCTGGGTACTACGTAACATAGTTTATTCGAGAGCTCAGTACAATTAAATTTGTTATTGCATATACCATACAACATCACAACCATGATCATTGAACGTCTGGAATCCAAGCTTAAAATCTTATAATGCCTTAGCAAATCTGCGTAGGAAATCCTTGTATGGAAGCACTTATAGTGTGTGGCACGAAGAAATTTTTTCTGAACCTTTTCTATTGCTTGCTTATATTTATCATAATACGGGCACCAGATGGGTACCGCGTATTCCAACTGTGAACGAACTAGTGTTTTATATAAAAAGAGAAAAGTAGAAGGCTTTTTGAAGTCTTTACAAGACCGCATAACGAAACCATACATCTGAAAGGCTTTGTTAATTATGTTGTCAATATGGGTGTCTAGAAGTAATTTGCAATCAAGCAGAATGCCAAGATCACGTGTGCACTCATTTTTTTTCAATTGTATGTCGTTCAAGGTATATGGGAAATTAATAGTGTTTTTGTTTTTCGTAAACGAAATGTAGTGACATTTAGGAAGACTCAGGTGAAGTTTATTTACTAGACAGTATTGTGAAAGCCTGCGTAAGTCCTCTTGAAGTAGCAAACAATCTTGAGTGTTCGCACAAGCCTTAAAGATTTTAATGTCATCGGCGTACATTAGGAATTTAGAGTTGACTATGCAGGATTTTATGTCGTTTATAAACAAGATAAAAAGCAATGGACCCAATACGGATCCTTGAGGCACACCTGATTCGACGACCACGTAATCACACTCGAATCCGTTGATAACAACCTTTTGAGTCCTATGAAATATGTATGAGGCAAACCATCTGAGTAAATTGCCTCTTATGCCATTAAAAGCGATTTTATCGAGAAGCAATTTGTGGTCCACCTTGTCAAAAGCTTTCTGAAAATCAGTGTATACAGCATCAACCTGCGTGCGCATGTCCATGTTTTCAAACAAAAATTGTGTAAAAAGGATTAAGTTTGTGGTAGTGGATTTTGATTTAACAAAGCCATGTTGTTCGGGTATAATTAGGTGATTCAACTGTGGAAATATATGGCTGTGCACAAGACTCTCAAAAAGCTTAGACAAGGTGGACAAGATAGAGATGGGTCGATAATTCTCAACGTTTCTTTTATCACCACTTTTGTGAATGGGCGTGATGAAGGCCCTTTTCCAAACACAAGGCGTTAATATACGTTATAACGTATATTAACGCTGTTTCATCCATTTTGACCGGCACATGTTACAGTCACGCTTTCCAGTCATATTTAAGAAGCATTATTCGTGTCTCTGAATGTTTTAAAGATGATGAAAAGATTGCAAAGGCTCTAAAAATATTATTCTACTTCGGAATTTCTTTTGTCCTTTTAAATTGTCTGTTTTCTGTTGTCAAAGCGACGGAAGCTTTAATAGCTTTCTCAACGTCCGATTCGTTGCTAAGTTTGATTCCCATAATGGCACTAAAAGCCATTTTAAGATTTACGGTAGTAGTTCAGTATCTTATGTGGTTTTTTGTCATTAGCATTGTTGTTCATTTAACCAAATGCCTGAGTGTGTTGGTATCGTCCGTTCAGGAAAGAGTGGCGAGCTCTGATATTAGGTCGGATGAGCATTGTAATATCACAAGGGAGCAGATTCATGAATGGGTTGAACTGTATCGACATTTAGTGAACTGCTGTGGAAAAATATCGCTTTGCTTTGGACGCCAGGTATTTTTTAAATGACTGACATCGAATATTTTGTTGTTTAGTATTGATTTGTAAGAATACCATAATCATTTTATGTTTCAGTATTTCTATTCGCTGGTCATGTCAATATCACAGTATGTTATGGTGGCGTATGAAATAATTTATTACACGTATGTTTTAAGTGTAAGTAATGTATGTTTAAGAACGCATAAAGACTCCATAATATCCTACGGCTAAGTGCACGGTTGTATGTACGTAAAAATAATGCGGTAGGAATTTTTTCGCGCACTTGATCTTCATCGCACTTCTTAGCCCCGACAGTTTAGAATCTAACAGTGTGTTTTGGCTCTGTTGGATTCTCAATGTTCTGTTTAACACAGAGTTGAAAATCCCGTGGGCAATGAAATCCCGCTGCAATAGTCCTACCGTGGACTATCCAGCCAGCATTTTTACGCACCTATAGCCACCGTACGCATTGATGCGTTTCCTACGTTAACGGTCCTTTTGTCTGGTAAACAAATGAGCTGCGTGGTCAGCTAACGTGACAATTCTCTGCGTGCACATCCTACGCAGCACTGGAAGGCTGATCCATTTTTTAATGGACAAAGCTATAGTCTAGTTTTTAATATTACAGATGGCCCCCCCCTGCGACGCTGCTAGAATTGCAATTATTGTATTAAGTTACTTCACCGTGTTGATAATGCCACTAGTAGCCGGACAAATGTTGAAAAACGAAGGTGTGAAGTTCCACCGGGTGTTGGTTCGACTTTATTGTACTGTGATTATTGGTAAGACTATTTCTATTAAAAATTCTGCCATTCTGCCTGCAACTGTCGTTTGTCTAACCGGGGAACCTGTTTTGTGAGGCGGGCATCGATAGTAAGAAGTGCTTCCTTGGCCTGCCTGCACTCACTTTGGTCCAACCATAGCTTAAAATGTTGATCCCTGGTACGTTTTCTCACCAGAGAACATAGGTACCCGAAAGGGAGTGGCGCGATGGGTTCTGGTCCCACCGGTGTTATGCTCGACCCCCTTCTGGCAAGTTCACCGGTGGCATCGTTGCCTAGCGAACCGCTGTGTCCTTTTATCTATTGAATGGTTATAAGTATTGTATTATTGAGGCCACCCACTTGGTTGTGGCGCTGGTGGCACTCGTATATCAGCCCAGAGTCAATCGATTGACTGTCCAGCACTTGCAGAACAACCATTCTGTCTGAAAGTATGCGGACTGAGTGGTGTTTAACTGCCCTGGCCATAATGGCTGAAGTGGCAAGAGTGCTCCCAAAGTATTCAGCCTTTCCGCCATATGTATGTTGAAGTCCTGCGAGAAGACTCCAGCACCCGTGCCACTGTCTGTTTTTCAGCCGGAAAGATGCGCAGCTCCGTGGAGCGCAAACCATCACCCTCATCTTGGTGAAGTTGGATTCTATATTTTTTATAAAAAAGTAACTGTTTTTATAGCCTTCGTAATGGGGGAACTCATTGTTGAGTTCTTTAAGCAGTGCGGTGGACTTCTTTCGACTGAATGATGACGTAAAATTTCTACACTAGGGTTCTAGAATCACGTGTTGAATTCATGGTTACAGTTCGCGCGTCACTGTCCTTGATACTCCGTTTATATATTTCCTAAAGTTCAGAATTCCTCGTGTTAAAATCAGTGACACTTTGTTTTAGGTTCAAGCCAAGCTGAAGCAAAATTGATTAAGGACTTCTTACGTCTACTCAAGAAGAGTCCACTAGAGATTAAGCTATCGGAAAAGATTCCTGCTGGGCTGTATATGCTGCCAGTTACACTGACGTTGGCTGTCAACTATCTCATTGTAATGTTGCAGTTTAATCATGTTATTTAATTTGTTGTACGTACTATTACTTATATATTTTTACGTTCTGTAGTAACGTCATTCGAATTTACAATAAAAATTGAATACAAAATTATTGTTTGAATAGTAGTTTATGAAACTGTTGCATAATGAAGTCTATTAAAACACTAGTGTGTATATTACAAAAACGATGATCACACTAATGTTTTAATACTAATTATGTGCAGTTTCATACACTACTTTACCTACTCGTAAACATTAAAACCTACTAAATAAAATATAAAGGAGTAAGGAATAGTTTTGTAATGCTATAAAAATGACACGCCCCTCATTTACGTTCCATTAGAAAACAAAATGATGGAAGCTCTTTAGATATTATCTAACTTCTTCTCTGTATCGTATTGGTGAGAAATTGTTTTTTTTTTTTTTGAGAATTTTGTTTTCGATTCTTTTTCTAAATTTCGTTATTGTGTTTATATAGTGTGTCAAAATGAACTCGTTTTGAAATTTATTATTCGATTTTTACGATATGAGAAACGGTAAAATCTTCTGTGCAAGGAGTACCTACTTAAACGCGATCCATGTTAAAATGATAATTGTGACACACACCTTTTATCTCCAATATTCTAATAATATTCTTTCAAAATTTTCGATATTATTTATTTCTATTTAGTCATTATGGGTCGACAGTCGACACTGATGCATGATAGATGACACCCGGCCACACCCGCTCGGCTCGTACAAGAGTTCATTCAGGCGGTTGATATAAACTTGATAGCTTGGCCATCAAGAAGTTCATATTCATATTCATTTATTTATTGTTTGTCACAGGTGAAAATACAGTTCTTATAATTAGCATGATAGTATCACTGAAACATACCCATAGGGTGTACAATATTTGTCTCTTAGTCAATGTTATCGGCTATGTTAAAAATAATTAATAATAAAATAGACACTCTCTTAATTTTTGGCGGTTATTGTCTATTGCATTGGTTGAAACCATATTTTAACATTCGTTATTGTGTTTAAAATGTTAATTATTAGCAGACTTCATCTTACATTTATTAATAGAGATAATTATTACAATCATGCAGTTTACATTAAATAAGTAAGTTCTGATCTCAACCCGATGGAGCGAGCCTGGGATGAGCTCGAGAAGCTCAGTGGCCCTTAAACAGCCTGGTGGTAAAATGTGCGACCCCCCCCCCCCCCGTAACTTCTAAAATAAGGGAATGATAAAACTAAAAAAAATATATGATATACACTACCATGTAAACTTCCACCGAAAATTGGTTTGAACGAGATCTAGTAAGTAGTTTTTTTTTTTAATACGTCATAAATCGTAAACCACAATTTACCTTTCATTCAGTCAACTCAAATACAAAAATTATAAAAAAAAACATAAACATAAACCTTATGCATAAACCGTGAATACCTGCAGGTTTGTACGGAACTCTCGGTGCGCGCGAGTCCGACTCGCACTTGGCCAAGCGTTACTTATTATCACAGGCAGCCTATATTGTTCCCACTTCTGGGACACAGGCCTCCTCGGTGAGAGGGAGTGGGTCATAATCAACCACGCCGGCCCAGTGCGAGTAGATAGATGTCACATGTTTTCGAATTTTTGGTTACTTATTATAATCTGTAAATATAAAAATGAATCCCTATTTCCCTTGGTCACGCCATCACGCGTGAACGGCTGGACCGATTTCACTTTTTTTTTTATTGTGTTTGTAATTGTCAAGAGAAGGTTCTTATGAAAGAAAAAGTTTAAAAGATTGCGCGGAAAATTAGAAAATTTAAGAACACTTATTTAAGAATACTTAACAACCATATAATAGGACAATGTAAACTTTTTAATGTAACGTTATGACATTTGACATAGAATTGACAGAATGCGTGCAAATATCATCAAAGAGACAGGACAACGTCTGTCGGGTCAGCTAGTAAACTATAATTTCAATGAAAGTTGATGACGTTTTCTATAAAAGCTGTTTTTTAGTTTTAGAAATCTGTATACTATTGTTTAGAAGACATTGCAATTTTAATAGTGTGGTACTAAGTTTAGAAGGCCAGTGTGTTTTCAAAATTCAATTTCAATTTAATTTCTGGCGGCAATCTAGTTTTGAAAATATTGACCAACAAAAATATTGACGTGTAAAAGTGTCTCATAAGATCTACTTACATAAACAAACATTTTATTTCATATAATTTCAATTTGTAAAATAACTAGCTTTTGCCAGTGGCTTTGCCAGCGTTTTATGTGTATAAACATTCCTCTTGAATCACTATCTATTAAAAAAAAACCGCATCAAAATCCCTTGCATAGTTTTGAAGATCTAAGCATACATAGGGACAGACAGAGGGAAGCGACTTTGTTATAAACTATGTAGTGATTGTATCTTGATTCTGTTATCTATTCAACAAACCGATACACGTGTAACCAGCCCACCGTTAACTTAATCAACACCGGAGATCCGCCATTTTAACTAAAAACATAATTAACTTTAATAAACGTAAGATTTTAATTAAACCAGATTAAGATTTATGGTCGTTCGTAATAGGTAGTTAGTATAAAATGTAATTTCTTCTGCGAAGTTATTCTTTTTAATTTTGTTTCAAGTTAAGAAGCGAGGCAACTAATTCGATTTAGGGCCTTATCACACTAGCTGTTTACGAGCGTCTTCAGAGCGGAGCGGGCGCACAGCTTATACGTCGCGATCACGTCGCGGCTGCACAGCAACGCCGCCGCAGGCGCGTGGCGATTACACGTTTTCGACGCCTGTTCGCGGCGAGTTTATGACGTATACTCAGTATAATAACAATAAAGAATACACTCAGTAACGATTCTATCCGCGGCGATCTCGTTGCGCGTCCGCGACGTATTTATTATATGTACTAAAAGTCTGTCTTGTTCTTTATCAAGTAATTTAACGAATTTCTAACTTATATTTTCCGATTACTATACAACCTTACGTTAAAAAATATGTAAAAAAATCATGCCTATATTTTAATCCCAACCTCATCTTAATTTCACAAGCTCTCAAAGCATACAAGTCTTCTTAATCAGGTCTTGGAAGTCGTAACTCCGCCCAGAACGGTTCGTGAGAGAAATTTTGATTCAGTCTCATTTATCGGACCGAGTAACTTGCTACGGACCAAATTAATGTGTACGGGGACTTCATAAATTAAGGGGTATTGATCAAAGGTCCTCTTACAAGGCTCTTGATTCAGTTGCTTTTGAATATATTTGATTTTATTTCATGTTTGCTTTGTAAGGTGACTCTGACGAATCTACATTGAATTATTGCCCGAATTAAAGCTTTTTAATTGGGTTCTTGAGTTTGTGGAAGATGAAATACAAAATGGTGGTCTCATTATATGAACGTTGTTACTGTGAAAAACAGTAAGGCCTCTTTCACCCGGCGACGATTACTGTACTGTATTTTAGGACAGTAGGTAAAATATTTTAGGGCAAAAACTAACTGCAAGAGTAAGTTGGAAATTGTGAACTCCAAATTTTACAGCCAACATCATAAGCAGCCTATATTGTTACCACTGCTGGGACACAGGCCTCCTCTCGGTGAGAGGGAGTGGGCCGTAATCCACCACGCGGGCCCAATGCGGGTTGGTAGATGTCAAATGTTTTCGAATTTTTGGTTCTAGGACATGCAGGTTTCCTTACCATGTTTTCCCTTACCGTTATGAGAGCAGTGGTGATGGTATTTTTTACATAAAGTATAGCGCCTGCCTGTGTTTAGACCACGACCTACAACTCGTCAGTTGGGGCCAATACCACTGTGCTACTACTGCTCTGAAATTCTCCCTGAATTTTAATTTTTGCAGTATATTTTTTTAAATAGTTTATTACCCTAATTGCGGAACACTCTATCAAAAACATTCTGAATCATTTTAAAGGGTATTCCTAATACACTGCTTCATATGTCCGAATTTGTCTGGTCATTAACGTAAGTAACGTAATGAGCTGACGAAATTCCTACTGTTAGTGTGTCATGTAATTACCCATCAGGTTTTAAGCGAAGCGCCTGTTAGTTCAACTGTATAACATTAATAGATATAATAATAGGTTGGGGAAAAAGTTTCTTCGCATTTTTTAAGAAAATTCAAAACATTTTTTAATAAAGTTTATTTACATTTAACTAAAGTATGTAGGTACCATTTTGTTCGATAACTTTTTGCCATCTTGTAGGTAGGGACATGATCCCATTGCTATATAAATTTTGGGACTTCTGGTCAAAATACCGCGACAAGTGGTTTTGGCAGTCCTCTCGTGATGTTAACCTGACACTGCCTAAAGAATTCTGAAGAGACCGAAACAGGTGGAAATCTGAAGGTGCAAGGTCAGGACTATACGGTGGATGCATTAACACCTCCCAGCCAAACTCTCTTAATTTTTATTGGGTGGCTAAAGATGTGTGAGGTCTAGCGTTATCATGATGAAAAACCACACCCCTTCTGTTGATTAATTCCGGCCGCTTTCTCTCAACTTCTTGCTTTAATCTCATCAGTTGTTCGCAGTAGAGTTCAGAATCGATGGTCCTGCCTGGTGGTAACAGCTCATAATGAATAATGCCCTTCCAATCCCACCACACACACAGCATCACCTTGTTGCGAGTTAACCCGGGTTTCGCCACAGTCTGTGAAGCCTGACCGGCCTTTGACCACGACCTTTTTCGCACGTTCTTGTCATACGTGATCCACTTTTCATCACCAGTTATCAGCTTCTTCAAAAATGGTTCGGTTTCATTACGTCGTAATAATGAATCACAAATGAGTACACGGTTCATTAGGTTTCTTTCAGTGAGCTCGTGAGGTACCCAAATGTCGAGCTTTTTTGTGTACCCAGTTTTTTTCAAATGCGCCAAAACTGTTTTGTGGTCAATTTCCAGTTCTTCAGCTACGTCGTAACTACTGGTATGCCGATCTTGCTCCACTTTTTCAAAACTGGCATCCATTTTATCCGTAATAGGGCGACCAGAGCGACGTGCATTTTTGACATCAAAATTTCCGGTTTGAAAACGCTTAAACCAAATTTGTGCTACTATCACAGACACCACACTAGGTCCATAAACATCGCAAATTTTTTTCGCGGCTTGCGTTGCATTTTTACCTTTTTTGTAGAAAATTTTTAAAATGTATCGAATTTCTTCATTAGATTCACTCATCTTGACGGTACGAAAAACAAATGGAAATCACACATTTTCCTAATTTGAATTTGGAATTATGTTCTTTAAAATTTAAACTTTCAATGATACCAAAACCAGCCAGATACAAATAGTATAGCCAAAGAGATTTTATTACAAGTTCATACATACTATAATGCGAAAAGACTTTTTCCCCAACCTAATATAATATATCTTAGGACAACCGACACATCGTTATCTGATCCCAAACTAGGCAGAGCCTGTAATTTGGCAACGAGACAACTGATAAACATACTTATATATTTCTAAATACATACATACTATAGATAAATAACACCCAGATGCCAGATATTTGGTAGCACACCAACACCACAGTCCACGGTGGCAATTTTAGTAGTCAGACTAAAATCTTCAGCGCCGTTTGACAATACAATGTTATACAACAAAACGTTCAATAAAAAGGAAGAAGTGCTCAATCCTACTCTTTACCAAACCACCGCAAAGGGAAACTTATTTTCATTTACGAATCTGAATAAAACATGAAAAATAAAAGCCTTTTAGTCAATCTGGCAAAATATCGAGTACAGGAAGTTTGAATAACGGAAATTTGAGACTATTTATCCCTGAAGGTATACCCTAAGGGAAAGAATGAAATATGAATGCTTTCCTACTCAATCAAGATACAATGGATCAATAGCTATGTGATGCAGGGCGGTGTTGCCAAACCCTAGTAAATGATAAACAGAAAATCAACCATAAAAGTCAGTCAATAATAATTTCAGAACTGACAGAAATTGTATCTACTGTGCAGCATAAGATAAAAATTAAAAACGATTTAAAATCCAAAAATGCGAAAAACTTTTTTATTTATTTAAACTTCTCGCACACAAAAACGGTACAAAGGCGGACTTAATGCCTTAGGTATTCTTTACCAGTCAACCTAGGGTGGTGAAGAAATTACAGGTGCAGGTGCTTAGGTTGAGAGGAACAATAATTAAAAATGTTAACTGCCCCGTTGGTCTCGTGGTCGCAAGCGCGACCGCTGAGCGTGGGGTCCTGGGTTCGATTCCCGGGTCGGGCAAAGTGTTACTGGGTTTTCCATTAGGAATTTCTTAGTAGCAGCCCGGAGTTTGGAAGTTGGCGGTGTGATAATACCCCCGTGCCTCGGAAAGCACGTTAAGCCGTTGGTCCTACGCCTGATCTCTCTCCGGTCGTGTCGGATTGCCGTCCCATCGGACTATGAGAGTGAGGGAAGAGTGAGTGCTCCTGTGTCTGCGCACACACTTGAGCACTATAATATCTCCCGCGCCGATGGCTAGTCTCCGATAAGATTGGCCGCCGTGGCCGAAATTCGGTCTGGAGGACTATATAATTAAAAATGTAATAGGTTGGGGAAAAAGTTTCTTCGCATTTTTTTAGAAAATTCAAAACATTTTTTAATAAAGTTTATTTACATTTAACTAAAGTATGTAGGTACCATTTTGTTCGATAACTTTTTGCCATCTTGTAGGTAGGGACATGATCCCATTGCTATAGAAATTTTGGGACTTCTGGTCAAAATACCGCGACAAGTGGTTTTGGCAGTCCTCTCGTGATGTTAACCTGACACTGCCTAAAGAATTCTGAAGAGACCGAAACAGGTGGAAATCTGAAGGTGCAAGGTCAGGACTATACGGCGGATGCATTAAGACCTCCCAGCCAAACTCTCTTAATTTTTGTTGGGTGGCTAAAGATGTGTGAGGTCTAGCGTTATCATGATGAAAAACCACACCCCTTCTGTTGATTAATTGCGGCCGCTTTCTCTCAACTTCTTGCTTTAATCTCATCAGTTGTTCGCAGTAGAGTTCAGAATCGATGGTCCTGCCTGGTGGTAACAGCTCATAATGAATAATGCCCTTCCAATCCCACCACACACACAGCATCACCTTGTTGCGAGTTAACCCGGGTTTCGCCACAGTCTGTGAAGCCTGACCGGCCTTTGACCACGACCTTTTTCGCACGTTCTTGTCATACGTGATCCACTTTTCATCACCAGTTATCAGCTTCTTCAAAAATGGTTCGGTTTCATTACGTCGTAATAAAGAATCAGAAATGAGCACACGGTTCATTAGGTTTCTTTCAGTGAGGTCGTGAGGTACCCAAATGTCGAACTTTTTTGTGTACCCAGTTTTTTTTAAATGCCCCAAAACTGTTTTGTGGTCAATTTCCAGTTCTTCAGCTACGTCGTAACTACTGGTATGCTGATCTTGCTCCACTTTTTCAAAAATGGCATCCATTTTATCCGTAATAGGGCGACCAGAGCGACGTGCATCTTTGACATCAAAATTTCCGGATTGAAAACGCTTAAACCAAATTTGTGCTACTCTCACAGACACTACACTAGGTCCATAAACATCGCAAATTTTTTCGCGGCTTGCGTTGCATTTTTACCTTTTTTGTAGTAAAATTTTAAAATGTATCGAATTTCTTCATTAGATTCACTCATATTGACGGTACGAAAAACAAATGAAAATCACACATTTTCCTAATTTGAATTTGGAATTATGTTCTTTAAAATTTAAACTTTCAATGATATCAAAACCAGCCAGATACAAATAGTATAGCCAAAGAGATTTTATTACAAGTTCATACATACTATAATGCGACAAGACTTTTTCCCCAACCTAATTTAATAATGAATTATAAATAAGAGAGAAACACTAGAACATAAATAGGTTATAAACCTAATTATATACATACATATTTGCTATAATACATACTTATAATAAACAGCAGTCAGCGGCAGTCATACATATCTATAGGTCATACAAATTCAAGGTAGAGAGGTGTTGAGATGACTCTACGCTATTTGTTATGAAAATAACTCTGCAATTTTCGCTTAAATGCAAACCGACTGGTGGCCGTCCTGATATCGAGAGGAAGCGTATTCCAAAGGAGAATGGACTGAATATGAAAAGAAGAATGAACGAAGTCAGAAGAATGAGGAGGACAAAGTGAAGATTGTTAGAAGAACGCAAATTCTTGGTGTAAGAAGAACATTGATTTTGGAAGTGAGACATAAGATAATAAGGAGGAGTTGGAGAGTTGAGGAGGGAGAAAAGCGTAGTCAAAGCGCGCAAACTTCTTCTTTGGCAAATAGACATTAATTTGAGCTCGACACATGGTCATACTTCCTGAGGTTAAATATGAATCGGGTACAATTATTGAGCAATCTGTCGAGCTTATCCAGCAAAACCGCATTCAAATCAAAGTAGCACACGTCACCATAGTCGATGATTGGGAAAATCAAAGTCTGCTCTAGCATGGTCTTCGTTTTAGTGAGCAAAAAGTTTTTTAAATTTTGGGTTACACGCCAGCATTCAGTAGATGGTAGACCCCGCTCATACTATAACATCAAACCTTGTCTCTTCGAAGGGTGTAGCATAGGTTTACCAACACCAATATTTCACCAGTTATTTTTAAGTCCCATGAAACATTGGGCGAGCCTATTGCCATAAATAGGGCAAAAAACCAGACTCCGGGCTGCTACTGAGAAATTATAAATAGAAAAACCAAATAACACTTTGCTCGACTTGGGAATCGTATCCAGGAACTTCTACTCAACAGTAACTATGACTTAGATCAACGAGGCAGTCAGACAGTAGACAAAGCTCACACGAAAAGCAAGAATCAAGCATTTTTAACCGACTTCAAAAAGGAGGAGGCCATAACTCCATCATATATCGACGGATTTGCAAAATTCTTTTTTTGTTCGAAAGGCGTTTATTTCGAAATGGTCCCATGTAAATTCCATATAGATCTGATGATGAGTTCGGGAGACAGACACCGGAACTCTTTAAAAAATGTCAGCAAATCAACCGCGACTTCTGCTATCGCATAAATATGCATTGTTTGTTTGGAATTAGTGCGGGGTGAATACCACAACTAAAAATTTAAAAATAAAAACTTTTTTACAATACAAAAATAACCGACTTCCTTAAAAACACTACAAAGTAAAAAATAACTTTAATTTCGGAAGTCGGTGGCAAAATAACCATAAATACAGATCCTAAGACACCGACTTCCGAAATTAAAGTTATTTTTCACTTTGTAGTGTTTTTAAGGAAGTCGGTTGTTCTTTTTTTGTAAAAAAGTTTTGAATTATTTTCTTCAGATAGCGCCTAACGTACAAAAAACAGTAAAAATATGGATTATAACAGAAACAGGGATGCCATTAAAAAAACAGTAGATCTACTGTAAAAGAGTAGGGTTGGCAACACTGATGCAGGGACAAACTAAGTGGCTCGCTGTATGGCGAAGAGATTGAGTGATATCGTTGAGCTCACTAAGGTAGGGTTGAGCTGAACATTGATTAGTTTATGCGTACCAGCTGTCCAGACTGGAATGCCAGTATGGTCTTTCAAAAAGCTAGATGTAAATATAAATATTACTTCACGCCATGTTTCCCCAAAGAGTTGGGCAGAGGTGTATCTATAGTTCACCCATATTTTAGGGGGGGGGGGGGGGTTATTTATTTATTTTTTAATTAATTTATTTTTTCATAGGGGACGAGCCTGTTGCGATCAACCGGCCACAAATCCAGACTTTGGGTTGCTATTGAGAAATTCTGCACATAAATGATATTTTGAAATTGTAAACAAACCCTTGAATTTAATTTATTTGTATGGATGTTTATTTTAAGTACAAATAAAATCTTAATTATTTCTGAATGGAAACGGAAAAGCGTCCTTGACCATTAACGAAATAGCAAAAACTCTTTAATGCGATGGGATGCGCTAAGATAGCGCACGAAAATCAAATCAAAGTTCCCAGGCCTAAATCGGATAATGAGGAAAAGCTAAATGTTTCTCTATGTTATTTGAATGAACTGTGTACTAAAATACATTTGTGTGAACATTTCCAACCATGTTACCAAAAGACATATTTCATCCCGTCTGGTTTGTATTAGTTTTTTTAATAGAAAAGTTAGAATCCTCGTAAATCTACGTTTCACTTGTAATACAAACTGCTTGTCGAAGGCAGAAGTCGCTGTTTGGATGGCTTTACTTTTGTACTTTACAAGCTTATAAATTTCCCTCAAATATTAATTTTACAACTCTTATTGTAAAGGCGTAAGATTTAAAATTCCTTACGTGTTTGTTTTAAGGCTTTTTCTAGTATTGTGGTAGGTATTTCAATTTTATCACGTTTTTACGCGTCTCGTTTCCGACGTGACTAACAAGAACATTTTAATGAAAACAACATGTAAATGTCGTAGCTTGTGTTAGCTCTCATACAATAGTAGGAATTGTATTACATAATATTTTCATACCGCTTATGGTCGGATTTAAAACTAAAACTGATGTTATTTTATTTGGGATTTTACTTTGAAAGGAAATTAAAGACATGTATTTATTTTGAATATTTATAGCCGGAGAATGTGCAGCAAAAACTTTGTACCCCTTTTAACGAAAATTACGTGGACGGAGGATTATGAAATTTGGTACCGTTAAATTTTATATACAGAAGGAGTGCAGAAAAGTAATATTTTTTATATAATAATGCAATAGAAATACGTTAAATTAATAAAAAACTTGGTCATATTTCAACCACCGGACTAGGTGTGATAAGATAAATCGTTTATTTGATGCACACAGAAATCATTACACAACAACAAAGCTCGATGAAATAAAAACTAAATACATTAACATTAGGAAATAGCGAACTGTAGGTTAGCAGTTGGTACTATACCCACAAAAAAAAGAAGAAAATAATATATTCTAATAGTGATGCCACTTTGGGCAATGACACACTTCCAAATTCAAATAACGTGCGGTGGAATACAAAATGTAGTGTGCATCTCAATGTTGCACTAAATTGCAGTCCAGTTCTGCAAATTTATAATATACTAGCTGACCGTACAGACGTTGTCCTGTTTCCTAGAACTCGATAGCAGCGCCATCTGTCGGGCTGATTTGTGAATCTAAACCATCCAGGGTGCCACCCAAACGCATATAAAAAAATACATTCAAATCGGTCCAGCCGTTTAGGAGGAGTTGAGTGACATACACACGTACAGTAGAATTATATATATAAAGATAAATATGTGTCAGGCATATATACCTGACGCTGACGTTAGGCAAACATGGTTAACACGCACACAATAATATTAAAGGTTTCGATAAATTCATGTGGGACTTTTCATTGGGAATCCTTTGTTGAACAAGAAAAAACATAATAGCCACAATTGTATGGCTGCACAGAGCTAAACAATAAACGGCGTTCAGTTTTTCACCTCACTAGACAAATGCCTTTTTTTTTTGGATGGGAAGTCATCAACTGACTTCTCCCGCTCTTGGGCGGAGCGGGAGGGCGTGACAGACTTTTACTGACTAAAACCCACCCGTATTCCTTCAGTTGCCCATGTGCCAGGGTCACGGTGTCTCTTTCGAACAATCTCGCAATCCTGGCAGGGACACATGCCTTAGAACTTGTTTTACACATTCATAAATATTTACTCTCACTCGAGTCGATAGCGGACTCCCGGCCACCGTAGGGTAGCTCGCTGCCCGGTTAAGACCACGCCCGTGTCGACGGCGCGTAGTGTTCCACGCGCGCCTCAAAGAGATGTCAGCAGCACTGAAGGGGTCTGCTAGGACCGATGCCTGCCAGGGTCGCGAGATTTGTTCGAAAGAGACACCGTGGCTTTGGCACATGGGCAACTGAAGGAACACGGGTGGGTTTTATTCAGTAAAAGTTTGACACGCCCTCCGGCTCTGCCCAAGAGCGGGAGACGTCATTTGATGATTTCCCACACATAAAAAAAATCATTCTCTTTATCCAGAAATAGAAACAAGCGTCGAACGTGCTGATCAAATTACACTCATACACAACCCCCTTCCGATCCCAATTCAAACTCCTTCAACACAACTCAAGCTTCCTCAAAATATAATTTGTACGGAACTCAATTTTAAGCACATTCGAGTTACCAAGAAGGTTTCAAACAAAATTTTACTCGATATACAAGAGTGAAGTTTTGCCTCGTCAAGTTTAGGGGTATTAGCAACTCTGTAACTTGCCTTGGTTGAACTAAATAGCCTCGGTTCTAAGAATTAAGTGTATGTATGATATAAGTAAAGAGGATACTTATTAAGTTATAAGTAAGAACCTGCGTGACGCATACTCAATGTAGTTATAATTTTAAAAAGCGAATAAAACGTTTCGGAGAAATTGAAATTGGAATATGGTAGGGGTGTTTTAAAACGGCTGGACTAATTTAGTTTTTTTTTTGTTTTAATATCGTCGTCGCCAAAGGCCGAATTAGGTTTTCATTCGTAAAGAAAATTTAATACAAATACAAATGTTTTTATTTGTTGAACATAGTTAGGTTAGGTACAGATGTTGTAATTATTCAGGAACGCTATGTCTAGCCGTTATCGGCGTACAAATCGCTCATTGAATACAAAAGGGCCACAAATCAAAAAACATAAATTACCTTAAATTTTTTTTTTCATGATCGCATAACATGATGTGTTAATATACTATATTAATATATTATATTAACACGTCAGGTGATCATAAAAAAACATAAAATATAAAAAAAACGTGTTCTGAATTTTGTTTTGGCTGTCCTACACAATTTATGTTTTTTTTTATTTGTGGCCCTTTTGTATTCAATGAGCGAAATATTAAGATGCTATTAACATGATGATTATATTTATCAAACAATTATCACTCATTATTATACAATTCTAATTATTATCAATACAATAAAACATTCCAATAAAATATAATAATAATATATTCTAGTATAAAATGTCAAATCAATAAACAATAATAATAAAGTAGTAATAATATGTCATAGATCTAGTTTAAAAAACCTTTATTTAAAAAAAAAAAAACGCCTTTTTGTATTAATTGTTAAAATTTTGACACGACAGCGTTTGTCTACTAGACAGTTAATTACTTCTTATTGTAGCCGACCGAAGTTGGGTAAGTAGTAAGTAAATCGTATTACCTACCAGAATGGCCCCAAGCCTTAAAAAGGCTTGAACAATTTTTGTGTTCGTGAAGGTTTTTTGTACACTTTCTATTTTAGCGGACCGAAGTTGGTACCTACGTTATAGTACCTACCTGCCTACGGGAGATGGCTTGAAACTAAGTCTATTTATCCCAGCATCAAAATCAATAGCCATTTATTCAAACTAGGCTGAGAGTCAGCACTTTTTGAACGTCAAAGTTACATAAGACAGTCCCAGAAAACGCCCACCCTTCACCACTTCCTAGTGCTATAGCTGGGAAGAAGAAGTGACGCAACAAACTCCCCAGCATCACAGCTGTCTGTTAAGTTAGAAGAACTTGATTCTATACAGTATTATGTAAGTAATTATTATAAAACAAAATATACATTAAATTATTCGCCATATGTCAGCTAGCACACGCCAATATACCAACAAAACATTGAAAACTAATTTCAGCTGAAATAACCAATATAAAAACAAAATCGTTAACAGAACTTAAAACCTAAATACAATAATAGCCTCCAGGCATAAAGGGCGTGCCCGCTTACATATACAACGATGCAAAATGTTACATAAACACTAAGTTGAAGTAACAATTGTTAAACAAGGACCTCCGGAGTAAAATAAAATAATAGTTAATACAAATAACAATAACAAAAAACATGGTCAGCAAGACGACCAGTCACCACAAGCAGCACCCGTTCACGAGTATAACGCAAGGGTCAGCCATTACCCATCCATCTATTACCATCACATTGCATTGCCAGAGTTACAGATAAGTTCAAAAGAGTTATCATGCTCCTGGGATAGACAACTGAAGGAACACGGGGGGGTTTAGTCAGTAAAAGTCTGACACATTCTCCCGCTCTGCCCAGAGCGGGAAAAGTCATTTAATGATTTCGACCTGAACAAAGCATCACATCGCAACATACTGCATACCTTCTTTTTTATAAGCACACAGATCTTTGTTTTATATTGTAAAAAAATTAAGCCCATAATTTTTTGCCAGTACAGAGAAAAAGGGTGTTCTGAGTGTTTTTCATACCCAGTAATGAAAAAAGTTTACAAACATGAAACAGCTTTTCATGTGAAACAGTCTGTGTGGCAGAATATTTTGTTTTAAGTTATTTTCTTCGGTGAGCGTGACCTATTAAAAAAGTTTTTGTTTTTTATCAAAATCTCTAATATTTGAATATCATGTGGCATACCATAAGCAGAAGATGTAACATAAAAAATCAGTGCAAAGACACAATCCGCCATGTCAAGTGATGGCATGGAAGTATTGAATAGAAAAAGTAGGTATGTTATAACAAACAAATATTAACAATATTTAGGTATTAAATTCCTGTTTCAGCGTTAAGAAGTCTATGAACGAATATTATAAAACTTTTTAACAAAAAATTAAACCGCCGAAAAAACTGAAAAGCAAAAAATAATAAACCTTAAAATTATGAGTCGGCGCTTTAAGTGATCTTTGTTCATTGATTTTTCAGCGCCGACTCATAATTTTAAGGTTTATTATTTTTTGCTTTTCAGTTTTTTCGGCGGTTTAATTTTTTGTTAAAAAGTTTTTATTTTATAATTTTTTTGTAGCTTTAATATGCTAATAATCCTTGGAAAGGTATACCCTATCCAATGAAAAAAGAATTATCGAAATCGGACTACTCTGTATAAAGTTATGCGTGGTTATACATTACAATCAGTGAGTGAACAATCAATCATCCCCTGTTTTCTGACCCTTAGGGTTTGATTTTGTGTTCTAAATTTATATAGGACCATCCTCGCAGTATACCCTTTTCAATAAAAAAAGAATTATCACAATCTATGCAAAAAGTTATGCGTGGTCATACATAAAAAAAAAAACAAAAAAAAAAATTATACGCTTCGAATTGATAACCTCCTCCGTTTTTTTCCGTCGGTTAAAAAACAGAAAATATCGAAGCTGAAATCCGGGTGCATGTATGACCAGATGTATGAACTTAAACGAGGCAAAAGGAGTATGTAAGGACCACGGAATAAAGAAAACTAGAGGAACTGCCCCTCAGATATCGCGCGCGTGTCAACATTTAGCGCAGATGCGCAGCATTTAGCTTATTCGCCGTCAGATACTTGTCGCGATTGGTTGTCGCAGAAATACGCGAAATATTACAAATTATGCCTTGTTGTGCGATTTTGACTTGCAAAAACGAAAGTAGAAAAAAAAAATGTATCTTTTGGAGGTGTATCGTATCATCGGTAAGTACTAAACTTTGTTAATTTTTAATATAATTGATTTTAATTACAATACCACATGTTATGACTTCAATGCAAACTATAAACAACCTTATACTCATTGATACAAAGTCTAAATGCACTTGGTCGTCACGTCATTTGGAAAATCATAACCAAAGTTCTAGTAACTTCGACGCTACTCGATTAGGGATGGGACACATCCGTAAAGTAGGTCGGTATCGATAATTAAGTCTGATTTTAGTAAGGAATCAATAGCTCACATAGCTGGTTATATAATAAGACAGTCGATTAAAAAAATTAAGTGTGATATTTGCGTTAGTGCTTTAGTAACAGAAAAAAAAAACAATCATTACATAGATTTATTATAGCTAAGGATAGAGGGGGATTATTATACCCATCAGAATCTGTGATTAAGATATGTCAGATGTCCGAAATATTTTTAAAAGACGGTCACATATTTAATAAAGATTATATCATGGCTAAAATAATGCGCCAGTTTATTGGGTCATCGATATTCCAAAACATAATCTATCATCAATAAGGGGAATTTCCTACGTCTAATCATATTACTGACTTAATGAAAGCTATCACGGCAAAATATATAAATATACGATTTCATCACCTATTAAAATTAAACATAAAATTATCAAAACGGCAATTATTAAATAAATATGTGTTATTTCAAGGTCAGTAAATATTTTTAGTACTATCTGTTATCGTTTCATTTATCGTTAGCTTCTATCAGCTGCTTCACCCGCGTACCTGATTTTATGAAAATAACTTTACCCACCTACATATAAATACCTCTTTAACATTGATATTTTAACGATAATCAACCTTTTCCGTTATTAAGCATTTGAATGATGTTAACAAATTATTACATTGCTCACCCGAATGAATTACATAACATCAATATTAAAATATCGAATAATGCACCAGTTAATTGGGTCATCAATATCCCAAAATATAAGTTATCATCAATTAGAGGATTTTCCTACGTCTAATCATATTACTGTCTTAATGAAAGCTATCACGGCAAAATATATTAATATTCGACTATCAACATGGCAATTATTAAATAAATATGTATTATTTCAAGGTCAATAAATATTTTTAGTACAATCTGTTATCGTTTCATTTATCGTTAGCTTTTGTCAGCGGCTTCGCCCGCGTACTTGATGTTATGAAAATAATATTACCCCCCTACATACAAACATACAAGCACCTCGTTAACATTGATATTTTAACGATAATCAACCTTTTCCGATTAAGCATTTGTATGAAGTTAACAAATTATTACATTGCTCACCCGATGAAATTACGTAACTTCAATATTAAAATATCGATATATTAACTCATCTCTAACTCTTTTTTTTTGCTACTCACCAACAGAGATTACAAGTGCATGTGAATATGACATCTATTTCAAAGGCGCTAGTCTTCTGAATAGAATGAATTGGTTACTGCGCCATCTAGCATTGAGTTGCTGAACTCGTTGTAAATTTGTCTATTTAAAATGTTTAAACGAAAAACGTCTTTATTGTGTGTGTCATGTAAAATAATAACAACTTTCAAGCGTTGTAATACGACTTAATTTTTGAAAGCATTACGAAGATGATTTGTAAAAGTTGCGTGTGTAATTTGTAGCCAATCATATTACTGTTTTTTATGTGTAATAATTTGCTATGCAAATGTGTGAGTTTGGCGACACTGGTTCCCGTGCTTAGCCAGTGTAGGGGCACTTCTCTGTATTCTTTGTTCTGTGGTAAGGACTGTTGCAAGTGGCGTTCTGTAGTTTCTGCCTACCCCCATGGGAAAAAGGCGTGATTTTATGTATGTATGTATGATATCCGAGTTGTTAACATTAGTTCTATCTGAACTTTGTTGGTGTTAGGCGACTTACAGAGCCAATCGTGCGTATGCACGCGTATCCTCACAGTTAAAGAATTCTATTTAAAGGTAAACAATAAATATTTCATCAGCAGTTTGCACCAGTCCACTGCTGGACACAGGTCTCTCCTATTACAAGCCATTGAAATAAATTCTGTAGCATCTCTCATCCAGCTGCTACCAGATCCTGCGAAGATCGTGGCTCCACCTAGCCCGAGGGCGTCCTACCGTTTGTCGATCCGTCATCGGCTCCACGGCGTAACGGCCGGCCCATTGCTCCTTCACCTTGCTGTGTATTCTGTGAGCTGTGTCGACTTAATCCCTTCCGAAGTACATTTAATTCCATTGAATGACTATTTCATTCAACGTCATTCAATGTGATTAAATGAACTTATAGTGTTGTATTGATGACGTAAATGATTATAATTATGTAAATAAAAACGTGTTACCGTCATAGATCATATTTTGTTCAACAAACCGCCTGACCATGACCTGTAAATTGAAAACGAAAGAAAATTTGCGGGCTGTCTAAGCGCTATGCCCTTAAAAAACTATGACGTGCTTACTCGGTTTTTGATGTAACATAAAAGTAAAAGATTTAATAACTCACAAAGATAAGGTACCTACATAATTGCGTATCTCTGTCTATTTTCCGATTTTTCCATTAAATTAAAAACCCGATGGCTTTCTTATGGAATGTTCGGGATGTCTGCCAGGACCTGGCATTATTGGTTCCACTTCGAGAGTTTTACGACAATTTTGTGGAAGTTAAATCGGTACATAAATCAAGGAGATTTCTCTGCTGTAGTAATGCCGGTAGGTTTTTACTTTTTGTGCTATAAAAGTTAATTGGTATTATTTATTAAAATATGTGACAATTGCTTCGTCGGTCTAGTGATAGCAAGCACTACTGTTGAGCATGATATCCTGGAATCGATTCCCAAATCGGGCAAAGCGTTATTGGGTTTTTTCCATCTGGAATTTCTACAGTATTTACATACGTGATATTTATGATATTCACCATGAAATGAGCTAATTTCGTATCACTTGTGCCGATACGAGATATCGAGAATAAATTGTCGAGAGTAAGGAAAGAGGGAGGACTGAATACGTAGAACAATATTTCGTTTGCACTTCATCCTACCCTACTCATTCTTCTTGCTATTGCATGGGACTTAAACATTATTGGCAAAATAAGGGTATACTATACGGTAAACCATTGTCTAACCCTTCAAAACATAGGTGTTATGTGCTATATAATGATGGAGTATTTCATTTACTAATTAAATTAAAAAGTTATTCAGATTGTAAATAAGACTAAAACCGCGTTATACGCCATCGACAGTTACTATTCATCCATTTTTCAGCCAGCAATTAAGAAAAATCCATACAGAATAAAATACAAATGAAAGAACAAAATGCAATTTTGAAAAGCTTCCGTAGCAACTAGAAAATATTTTCCTGAACAAAACTGATATAAACAACCGATTCCCGGTTTCATATGTCTCGCGTAACGACGCATGTGCATAGGAAAAAAAAAAGAGAAACAAAAAAGGTTTTATCGCGTCGGGTGTCACGGACATATTCTAGATAGGAGGTTTAACGTATCAAACAGTTTTACGTACCGAGAGGGTTTGAGCCGAATGTAGTGCAAAATTCAAACTGGCCAACTGTAAAATAAATGCATGACCAACCACCGTAAATCTGTATTTTGACAATGGTTAGGCCGAATAAAACAAAGGGACTTGTGTTGACTTTTAAATCTGGAACCAGATAAAAATTGACGTTTGTTTGACACGGATTTTTGGCACGTGTTCAAAAATGGCTATGTTGATTTTACTACTATTAGAAAAAGTTTATTTTTGGCGCTATGTTCAACTATTCGGTACGCAAAACAAAACAGAACTATTTTACATTCAATAGCAGCATTCCTTTAAAATCATGCGTAAAATTATTAGGAATAGTCCTATTATCTCATAAATTTACTAGATACCTACTAAACAAAGCAAATTGACACTAATCTGCAATCTTCCATGCCAAATGTGACATCATATAGCTGCCATAAAACAGTAATCTCGTCGTCGTTTGCCAAAATGTCACTCCATTACAACTAACATTTATTTTTCTAGTCCGGACAAAGATAATACGCTTTTCATCCTGTGCAAATGTGGTGCGGCGAGTGCACTTATATGAATAACTTTAAAATGTGAACGAACACGACTCGACGGGCGAAAGGACGCCATGTTGCTTTTTCCTTTTTTGAATATTATTTTTTTTCTATTTTTTTTTTATTACTTTCGTTGACATTGTGATGCGTTCATATTGCGAAATTGTTCGTCGTGATTTTACTAAGCTTTGTTTTTATTTTTGTTCAGAATTTTCGTTACAGCCAGGTCAGAATAACAAAAACTTTTTGGAAAGTAGGACAATAACAATCGTCTGTTATTCCATTATTTCGAGTGAAACCAGAAACTCATTTATCATGGTTGATGGATTTTATACGCATGAGCGTATCTTCTCAGTAGGTGCGCCGGTGGATCCCTATTCCCTGGTATCCAGAGAAAATAAAGTACCTACTCAAACATCAAAAATACTTTGTAACTTAATTCTTGTAATATTTTAATAAAAGTTCACGTTCCAAGATAGAACAACTGTTATGTACTACTTTATATAGACCCCCATATCAAATATCAAGTAGGTAATTCCGGCCTGAAGTGATGACGATGTACATACATCAATCGCAACTCTATGTAAATAAAATCTAACCTTTACAGAAAAATCCTTTAGTAAATAAAAAAAAGTCTAACACAGCCAAATAGAAAAACCACGTAATCCAAGAGGGCGTCAATCATAATTTTAATAAAACGCCTGTATTATGTATTTCCCTAAAGTAGCGATATTTATACGTGTTTTCTGTGAGCAAAGCCGGGCTCAACGAGATCTCAATTTGTAAAGACAAAGCCCCTATCCATCATCCGAAGGGAGCGAACTGAAAGAAAACCCGCCTCACCAATTTTGAGGGAAAGAAAGAAGGTTGGGTTCCGTGTTGTTGAGTTTCAAACTAAAACATTATTGGAGAAGGTAACATGATCCAAGGGTGACAGAGAAAAATGTTTTATATTGTGATACGACAATACTCCGATTAAAAATGACTAAGTTTTAATGATAATTTAAGGGACAGAGCCAATTTTACGTGTTTAGAAAACGTCTACGAACTATTATAATTCAGGGAACCCATTTTACTTAATATTAGCAAATGGATTGCGGATTTAAAAAAAAGCTGAGTCACGTAGTGTCAAACTGACATCTGTCAATTATTATTTAATTGACCATAGATTTTTTTTCATAGGTATAGAGATAATTCGCTCTCGTACTATCCGAAGAACGATGTCCTAGATACTTGAATTTACGTGGGAATTTGTAAGCAATTACGAATATAAAGTATGTAAGTCCTGATATCCTCGTGAATCGTGCCTCCAAGTTACAGTCGTGCCCTGAATAACTTATGCGACTCAGCGGACGTGGGTAACTGAATACGACTGCTTCTAACAATCAGTTAGCTATTTTGAAGAAGAATATTTATATGTTCCTTAGAAGCGTGTTTTTTCTTAGTTTGTAGTTTTGTCATTCATGGCGAAATTTAGCCCTGCCAGGCTCGTGGAATTGTTCGAAAGAGTTACGGTGGCCTTGGCATAGGTAACTGAAGGAACACGGGTGGGTTTTAGTCAGTAAAAGTCTGAGACGCTCTTCCGCTACAACCAGAGAGGAAGACGTTTTTTCATGATGCCCCACCCAAAAAAGGCCAAATTTAGCAATTAAACTAAACGCGAGACTTGTCTGTGTCAATACTCCACAAAAATGATGATACTGACAGTTCTGGAACGCGGTTTGGAAGTACTGACAGTTTTCTAGTAAGTCCCTTAGTCGCTCGTATGACACCCATGGGAGGAAATAGGATGGTACTATTCGTTACATCTGGCAACACACGGAACAGAGAGGGAGAACCACCAAAACTCTTAATTAAAAGTAGGATTAACAACTCTTTGGTTAATATCTGTCAGCAAAAGGTATCGGGTATAGGACCATACAGGATGAGCCTCCTCGTTCGATGATGATAAATTTAGTAGGAATTACATTAAATTAATATTAAGGCTTAGCTCTGGACACTATTCATAAGCGAAGTTTGCTTATCTTATGAAAAAGTTGAGTCGCCGAATTGCAGAGAATGTAATCAGATTGAAGACATGCAACATTTGCTGATGGATTGTGTCCGGAACCGGCGTGAGAGGGAGTCACTTTGGAAGGAGTTAGAACTAAATAAAGTTAATGTTGGATTAATACAATCAATTTTATTTCAACCATCGTCAGAAGGTGACAAAAAGTTATGCCGTTTAATAACAGTCCTTCCTCTGTGACTTCCTATCAATAACGAATTTTAAGTTGTGTAATGATTATTATGTAATGCTTTATTTAAGTGTTAATGTCATGAAATGTTAAAGGCACGATGGGGTTGGCATATTTGTTTAGATAAAAACCTCAAAAGAAATAAAGATTTAAAAAAAATCTCTGGCTATAGACGTCAAACGCGAGTCGTAACATATTGTTTCATAGAATAAAAACATTGCAAGCAGAGTTGTTTAATTCACAACCATTCCTTTTAAATTCAACCTGGTTTGTGTCCTAGAATTCACAAATAAAATAATCTAGTTCAATTTTCTGCCTCCTAAATTCAGTCCAACACAAAATTTTAAATAACAACATTCCCAAAAAAAAAAAAAAAACAAAGGTTGTAATTAAATATTCTAGGCGAGTTAAAGCCATTAATTACCGCGGAACCCTAGAGAAAGAATAAAAGGTCGTGTTTCGGCCGGGCCGAAGATTATCACCGGATAAGTTTGATCAATACCTCGGCATTGGGGTACTGCCGAATATTGGACTAAGCCGAGGCCGAAACTAAGCTCTATTTTTTCAACGATTATTTTTCTCTTGATTTTCGATTGCGTTTGTCAAATTGTTGATTGATTAGTTAGAAGAGATGTTTGGAGTTTATTGGATTAAATAATGGATTTCTTTGTGTTATTTCTTTCTGTCTGAGCGGATATCCTCTGAACCCATTGTACCTACGTCGAAATATTTATTGATGAAATCCATTCACTCGGAGGAGATGCCCCAATACTTGGTTAATTGCATTTTAAGCACGAGGTTGTAGGTTTAAATCCGGGCATGTACCAATGTGGCTTTTCAATTTATATGTAAGTTTTTTACGGGCTTGTGGCTAAGTAATAACAGTCGAGTGGTTCGATTGATCAGGTTAATCCACGTTTGCCGCGATTGGTCTGTGGATGGGTGACCATCTTTAAATGATAAATGATTTTATTTCTGTAAGTAGGTTTGTACAAAAACTTTAAATGTCAATGACATTTTTTTAAACTAGATGAGTTCGGCGTTTCCTAAGGGGGCGTCCATTAATTACGTGAGGTGTTCTAGGGGGGAGGGGATCAAGCTAAATCTTTCCAAATCTCACTTAGAGGGGAGGGGGGCTTGGCAAATATCACGTAATTATTTTTCTCGCAGAAAACGGTGTAAAAATGCGTAAAAAAATATTTCTACCATGAAATATGGCCAAATCGGAGACACTATAAAAAATTTACAGGACTCAAGAGCCAAAATCTTGAGCCAAGAATACCATTTTGAAGAAAATGATTGCCATGAGTCAAGATAATAAATTCTTGAGTTAAATTCATGGACTGAATTGGAATAAATCTTTTCTTAATTTTTGTTTGATAGTTATTATTTAATTTTATGATTTTGAAATGAATTTTATGGTTGAAATTACGGTAATAATATTCACAAATACTAGTCTTTGCTAGTCTTCAATCAAAGTAATAGAACAGGTTGTCTTTTTGTTTATTTTATTTTTTTCTCAATATTCCAACACGTTTACAGCCCAAATAGAAGTTTTGAAGAATCTCGCGTGAGTTTAGGGGAGGGACTTGAGGAAATCTTACGATATCTCACCACAGGGGCAGGGGGGGTCGAAAAATTCTCAAAAATGCCTCACGTAATTAATGGACGCCCCCTAATTGACTACTCTGAGAAGAAAGGCCGAAACAAACTCAGAAGTCACAGTCTCTTTTAAAGTCCAGATATAATATTGGTCACAAAATATGAAAACCATGTAGACTGGTGACTGAAACGGTCTTTTGAGGAAAGAACCACACAGATTAAGTGGACCTGTCCAGTCAGTGCAAGCATTTCTCACGAATCGTTTAGCTCAACTCGGAACATAAGGAGCCCAACGCTTTGACGAACAATACCAAAGAAAGGACATTCGGGTAGGCCACATAAATTACTCAAACTGCCAGATCATGATTACTGAGAAAGAAAGAAAACAAAATAAAAAAAGACCCACATAGTCTTCACATTCACAATAATTAAAACAATATGATACTTTACAAAGTAAATTTGACAGTTGTAACACCGAAAGTCTGACAACCAGTTTAACCCAAATGTGTAAATGTGTTACCTAGTAAATGAGCTGTGGACGTCAGATAGACATTCGCTTCATGTAAAATATATTCAGCTACATCTGGTTAGACTGGAAGCAGGCCCTAACATAGTTGAGAAATGGACAGGCAGACGATGACTACCTGAGTTTATCTTGGACATCTCCGACAGCGATGACGGAGAACCATCATGGAGAAACCTGGACTTATTCAATGTGTAGGATAATTAACGGAAGGCCTCAAACACCCAAATTTGAATATTGAAATAAAAGTAAAATGAGTAAAACTTTTTTTAAATCTATCTATTATTTACTAAGAAAATTGTATTGGCTATGGTCATTAATATATGCATCTAAAATTGAGCCTTAATTGCTTTCTACCAGGGTCGCGAGATTGTTCGAAAGATATACCGTGACCCTGGCACATGGGCAACTAAAGGAACACGGGTGAGTTTTAGTCAGTAAAAGTCTGACCCACTCCGCCCAGAACAGGAGAAGTCATTTGATGATTTCTCATCCAAAAAAAAAGCCTTATTGCCTTAAAACAAAATGTAATTTACTTTCCAATATTGTGAGGAAACCGACGCCGACGTGTCCCAAAGCAAAAAAATTGAAGACATATGACATCTACCAACTGGGCCCGCGCGGTGGATCACGGCTCACTCTTTTTCACCGAGAGGAGGCCTGTGTCCAGCAGTGGGAATATTATAGATTGATTATGTATGCGTTTATGTACTCTTTATTCGACAAAGATCAAGTTACCCCTACATTATTTTCGGGAGTCTATAGCGGACTCCAGGGGGCCAACCACCAGCTCTTAAAACAGTATTATTATAATCTTACTTTGACTTTTCGTACCATAACCAGGAGGTTATGTAATATATACATAACGAAAAGTCAAAGTAAGATTATAATACTGTTTTAAGAGCTGGTGGTTGGCCCCCTGGCCACCGTATAGGCGCGAGCTTGCGGGCGGCGAGCAATGGGTAGCCAGGTAAGGACCAGGCTCGGGTCGACGGCGCGTAGTGTTCCACGCGCGCCTCAAAGAGTTGTCAGCAGCACTGAAAGGGTCTGCTAGGACAGACGCCTGCCAGGGTCGCGAGATTGTTCGAAAGAGATACCGTGACCCTGGCACATGGGCAACTGAAGGAACACGGGTGGGTTTTAGTCAGTAAAAGTCTGACACGCCCTCCCGCCCCGCCAGAGCGGGAGAAGTCATTTGATGATTTCCCATCCAGAAAAAAAAACCCCTACATTATTTGTTAGACCAAGGTTACTGTTTAATTACCGAATAATATGTTTCGAGAAATTAACTGGTAATATTCCTTACTAGAGCTTTCGACGCACAAATAGGTTATAATTCCGTTTGTAGCCCAGCCTCAGCGCACAAATAGACGTGAATTACAAATAATTGAGTACGTAGATATTAGGCTTTACCCGCCGTTTCGCTCAGTTATAGGTTTCGATTTTACCCGAGGGTTCGCACGGACTGTGCATTTTTAAATGACTTCCAAAACTGTAAGAGGTTCTCAATTCGGTTGTATTTAAAAATATGTTTATTATTATTTAATTATTTTTTATTTGTTTAGGTTATGTTCTAGAGTAGACCGATTCTAGAGAAGGATTGGCTCTGTTTGTTTGTAAATATATTATAATAAATAATTTGTAATGTGTTTAAAAAGTAAAGCTGCACTTCGAGAATAATGTAAATACTATTATTTTACTAATACTTTTTAACCACACAACTGTATTCTTAGACACGAATAACTGGCACTATATTTTACCATTTAAAACATATTTAAAATGATATTTTTGTGCCCCATCTATAAATAACAATATCATAATCAGTGTACTACTGAATAAATAAATGAATAATAAATAGCCATTATTTCTAAGTGTTGTGTCGCCAAAGTGCAATAAGACATTCAACTGCCTGAGTTTTCATAATTATTATTGATTAACGTTTTTGTAATAAACTTTGATAGTATAGTCACAGTTTGTAATTCGAAAAAAGAAAAATAAAATCAAGACAAACTGGCCTTCCGACGGCGTGCCAACTTCAAACCACGCAATAATGCATGACACAACTGGCAGAATACTGCTTTTACTAAAAATATCAATGCCCTGTCCCTGGAGCAAACCTGCTAAAATCCTTTTCGCCTCTTTATAAGATGAAGCTCCTTAGCTGAGAGAAACCTTTTAAAGGCTAGTATCTACTAACATGGTACAGTAATATTATATGGACGCCGATAATTATTCGACGAGAACGTATTATCGGGATATAAAGTAACCTTAGTGTTAATCCAGGTAATAAATGATCTATTTGCCTAATTTCATATAAATCCGTTCCGCCATTTTTGCGTGATTGGGTACCTAACAAACATTCACATAAATATAGAAACATTCACATTTATAATATTATATTTAGTAAGAAAATGAGAAGAGTAGGAATAGGAACGTAGTAATAGTAGTGTGTATTTCATTCATGTAAATTCTTTTATATTTTTTGAATGTGAGAACGTTGTAGGCTTTGTAGACTGTAGATTTGCAGACCATTTTCTATTTTAGTAAGAACCTGGTACTTGTTGACAGGCCTATACTATCCTCCCATACCAAATTACCAGTATAATTTGAAACCAATGTAAATGACAATTAATTTTACAAGAGTAACGATAGAGTTTCTTGCCGACTCTTTTCCATCATTCTTAAGTATCATAAGTACCCATGTAGGTTTATGTGAAATAAAATATTTTAATTTTGTTTTGAGTAGGATTTTAATATTAGTAGGACTTATTAAGCAGCTGAGATCAAAAAAATAATATCACAACATGTATAAAACTTAAGAGAGTATTTATTACTTCTAAAGTTACATCATGGCTCAAGGCTGTGCTTAAATAAATAACATACCTACTTAATACAACATTTAACTTAGTTACTAAGGTATTAGGCTTCGTTCTTAGACGTAAACCTATAAGTACACACTTTGAAAAAACAAACAGCCTCTTTGCCGAAGCCTTAGAACAAAGTCCGTAAGTACTGGAAATCGTTAAAGGTCACGAAAGTAGGGAGCTACGTGACGTGCGTACAATGTACACGCGCTTTAGTTGTTAGTCTATTAGGTGAATAGACTTGAATAGTGGCCTGTGGCTTAGTAAAAACAGTAAATCGATCGCGGGTCGATCGATCAGGTTACGTTTGCCGTGGTTGGTTCTTTTGCTGAAGGGATTTTGATGAAATTTGGCACACAGATAGTATTTATCGTACATTAATACTATACGTAGGTCTTTTATACCGATGGTACATTCCCGTGATATAATTTTCAACCTCCATGCAGTCGAAGCTTGTAACTTAATAAATAAAAAAAGCTTTTAATTGTAATTAATTCTTTGTATGTGTGGATTTAGAAGAGGCTGCAAATGACTCCATGCTCTAAAAGTAGAAAAAAAGAAATCATTAACTTATGCACACAGATTCTCGAGACAGATAGTATTTTTAATTCTGTTGGAGAAAAGAAACTTAATTACAGAACTGATTTATTTACTGAACGAGGTGAGGATAGCTAACGATAGTTAGTTTTGTTTTAAATCATTTTCTTATAAAGCGTTTCATTGTACTATTTATTTGTGCAAATGTGGACTTCGTGACCTGCAGTTATTCGAGTCAGTTTTTACATGACATGTTTTTGTTTTGAATAATTACAAGAGCCATGTTTTAAAACAATTGTATTTTATAAACGGTGTAATCAACATCTACGGTGTAAATGTGTTGCTGTTTCACAAATAATGGAGCATTTAATATCGTGTTTAGCGTGTCCATGCGTACTGTTCCTATGATCGATTTATTAGGAATTATCCTATGATCGATTTGGTGTCTGGTAAATGAATGAGTGTCTGTAAAGGTAGAATACGAGCGTTAAGAAAAACCAGGAAGACTTATATTGAACTAAATCAAGCCCTATGCCGCAGTCTTCTTACTCTGAATACTATTAGTTTTATTTACACACATGATTTTCTCATAAACTATGAATCCGAAGTAATATGAATTATAATCCTACTTACTACTAATACTATAAATTATGTGAAAATATTTATGATTGGGTGCTTGTTTCTCAATCACGCAAAAATGGCTGAATGGATCTGGATCAAAAATAGCACACAGAGTCTATATTACCTATATAACCTGGATTAATACATTCTTACCGCAGTAGTACGTCCTCGTGCGTTAATTTCCGACATTCACGCGGGCGAAGCCGCGGGCAAAAGCTAGTTTCTTATAAAAGTACAAATGCCTAAACGGTCAAAATGTTTGGAAAGATGTTGTTTTTTTAAATATCAGATGAAAAATTTAAACACTGGGTATCTAGAGTTATGTACAGACTAAATTTATGTTAGCAGTGTGCGCGTCAATGCCCCTCGACCCTGTATAAAATCCCTGTTATTTTCAATTTAAACTCTTATAGCTCGAATACAACGTATGCTTCACCATTCGTAGTAAATTCTAAACAAAATGCAAAGCCTCTAAATGGTGATGGATTGCAGAATGTGTCACATAAAATACAAATTATATTAGCAGCCATAATATGAATACTAAATTGTGCTATACAACAAAGATTTAAATCGTTAGATTCACCCTACCGCGTCAAAAGTTAGTCGCGTTTCTATTTTCATAGAAAATAAATAAATAAAGAAAAATGCGTTACTTGGCATTACAGCAAAAAAAAAAAAGAACCTTTAGGACGATTAAAAATACGTAGCAAAACCAAGATTATTTATAATGCCAAAAGGATCTCAGTTTACCATAATGTCTAGAGAAAAGTTATACCAAATGACGCGGTTTTCTGCTTTAACCCACGAGTACTATGTAACTAGAATATTAAACGCATAGGGAAGTGTGTTTACATAATAATACATTATTAGAGTAAAAATAAAATAAAATGTTGTGCGTGATTGTGTGTTATATTGTGATGAATGAAAAATTATTATAAAATAAATACTCAATATCGGTATTACCTTCGTTAACATAGATCTGTAAATAAAAAGTACTATTAAGACTGCGTTGTTCTTCATATTTACCAAACGGGCTTACACATAATGACTTGAATGTCATTGAAACTTTATTTAATAATATTTAAGCTCACTCTTCACAATATGCACAATATTCCGCGTGATTGAATGCGGTGAGGGTAGATCTAGCGATTTAAATCTTTGCTATGTTCACCACATAAATAATATTTAAAGTGTTTACGAGATGAATACACGATGAGATCAATAAATTAGAACTTGCGAACGATGTGTTAGATAAATTGTCTTCGTGCTTAAGTGATTTATTTCAGGCTTTAAATGGATTAAATGCTGTTTTCAATATTTTTACTAGAAATGTTGAGTCAACTAGGCAAAGAGCAACGTAGGCAAAAACAAAATCTGCTGTTTTATTTATTTGTGTTAACTGCTGATTATTTTTATTGGGGTCTTTTATTTCGGCGTGGGATTTTAGTAAAAGTTGTTCATAATGATGAGTAGGTAAAGTCATCAGAAGGGTAATGAAACAAGGGCTGTCGAATATAGTTCAAGTAACCGATGGATGTTTTAGAATCCAATTATATTAATACAAAACTAACAGTTCATTTACTTACATCTCTTTTGGTGACTGAACATTGCTATTTTTCAGGGTAAGGGTAACCAAAAACTAATGTTATATTTTAGTTTAAATCATAACCATAAACATATCAATTAGGATATCGCTCGTAATAATTAATCAAGCGAAGATAACTTTGTTTGACTCCAATTAATTTTATTCTATACTCATGTGAAAGAATGTAAAATATTATATTGATACTAAGCTTCTGCCCAGGACTTCGTCCACGTGAAATTTATTTTTCCTCCGACCCACCTCGTCCTATTGCATCGCCTGCCTGCAATAATATACCGGTAATTTCAGAAGCAAGGTCCTGTCCTGGGCATAATAGAAGTGTTGATGAGCACGGGAGTGGGACAAAATATCTGTGAAGGAAGGGCGGAAAAATCCAGAAAAAGTTACAAAGCGTTTGTCTCTATGTATCCGCGCTGAAGGAGGTTATTTTTTAGGACAAATCGTGTACAGGAAAACAAAGTGTAGTTTTTGTAATTTATAACCTCATTTAACTCATGTTTAAAATTAATTCGTAAAGTTTCGTATGAATAAAATTCGTAATATTTAGGGCCACCCTGTAGGTACTTTGGTTTTGTTTAGCGTTCTTTCTAACTTTTTTTCTTGTTACTCGGTGCCTAAGCGTTCTAACGTTATGTAAAATAGCCTATACCTAGTCTTCTTCAAGAATTTTTAAAATCCTACTCTTATTTTTTAAGATAAGCGCGTTCAAACAAAAAACTCTTATCTTTATTATTAGTAGTATAGATATCGATGTAGGAGAACTAAGGTAACCGAAGTAACCCGAAGAATATGCCAAACTTAAGTGGCAGTGGGCTGGGCACATTGCTCGCAGAACAGATGGCTGATGGGTCCGGAAGTTTCTGGAGTGGCGACGGTGTACTCGAAGATGTAGCGTTGGAAGGTGTCCCACAAGATGAAACGATAACCTGGTGAAGGCCGCAGGAATCTGCTGGACGCGAAGAGCACACAGCCGATTTAAGCTGCGGTGGTGGCCTATGTCCAGGAGTGGACGTCTTCTGCTGAAATGATGATGATGATTAGATATCACTGTTGACAACATTTTCCGTAAAAGGTGAAGAACTTGGAGTCAATGATGTCTGCAGCACTGAAGGGGTCTGCTAGGACCGATGCCTGCCAGGGTCACGAGATTGTTCGAAAGAGATACCGTGACCCTGGCACATGGGTAACTGAAGGAACACGAGTGGTAGTCAGTAGAAGTCTGACACGCCCTCGCGCTCCGCCCAGAGTGGGAGAAGTCGTTTGATGATTTCCCATCCAAAAAGAAAAGGTGAAGAACTTATATTTTTTCAGTAAAAGGGAAAATGTAGACCCTATTTATTCTAAAATATTTATACTAAAATGTTCTTTTATTTTGAAATGCAAACAAAATCAACATGTGGAAAATTTCGGCAAATATGTACACCGTTCAAATATTTTTCAGCAAAAAAATACTTTAGACATAAAAAGGTCAATATGACCCAGTAACCTTTGAAATTGGCTGGCGGCGTCTTTTGTAACAATATCACATGTAGACATAAAAGACGCGATAACACGGCACACGGGTACGTGAAAAGAATTTAGTCTTTTGATTGTCTCTTATAGTTTTCAGACAAGTATGTAGGTATATTACTACGTGTTTCAGGGAGTAAAGCGCTCTTATATGTTTTTTAATAATCTTTATCCGTTTTCAGTTTTTTTTTTATTTATTTGATTTATTTCAGACATAGTTGTGGTCCATAGTCATACATTTAGATTATAAACTATTTTAAATTCTGAAGGGATAAAAACCCAAAATAAAATTGTGATCACTCATTAAAAATTATAAATAAAAAGGTAAAAAATTATAAAACGTCAGGATCGTATGAAAAATAAAAAGTTACATTTACATACATAGGTACATACACATACAATCACGCCTTTTTCCCATGGGGATAAGCAGAAAACACGGAACGCCACCTGCTACGATCTCTACACACCCCTTTTGCCTCGTTTAGGTTCAAAAAGTTACATTTATATTTTTCAAATTGTAAAAAGTTATTAAAATGTTCACTGCTCTCGTGAGACACGAGCAGTGGGGGCCCAGTAGTTACGGTCGCGACTTACAAGTTGTAGATTGTGGGTTCGAAGTTAGGCAGGCGTTTTACTCTGTGTAAATTGTTTCATCACCACTTCTCTCAAAACGGTGAAAGAAATCATCGTGAGGAAACTGGCATATCTTAGAACCAAAAATTCGGAGACATGTGACATCTGCCAATCCGCACTGGGCCCACGTGGTGGATTATGGCCCACTCCGTCTCAATGAGAGGACGCTTGTGTCCCATCAGTATAGGCTGCCGATGATAATAATAAATTAATAATTTATTATAAATTGATAGCAAAAGGCTCGCTCCCTACATGGGATTTGAGTTAGGCTTTTGCAGATAGGCGAGGCGCGACGCGATTCTGCTAGAACAATTTCCAAAAAATTGTTCATAATATTTTTGTTCTACCAGTTCCGCGTCGAGACTGTCTGCGGCATTCTTTAAACATAACTTTTGACATTTGTTTGCACTATAGATGCACCTCTGCCTGGCCTTTTGGATAATACAGGCGTGATATATGTTATTAGTGTTATTACAGTTTAGTACGTTTAAAAAAGATATTGGTACCGATTGCCTTGTTCACAAACTAAACTAAATTTAAGTTCAGTGCATCTTTTTCTTTGTATCTCATTAAGAAGAGGACAAAAGAAAATTTTTAGTTTAGTCCAGTCAAATTAATCAGCTCCTGTCACTACTACATACAAGTTTAGACGTGATTAAAAACTTGCCTACTAAAATTACGTCAGTTTACGTCAAGCACTGATTAATTGGACAGGACTAAATTAAAATTTATCTTCTGTCCTTTTCTTAATGAAATAGAAAGAAAAAGATGCACTGAACTTAAATTTAGTTTAGTTTGTGAATAAGGGAATCGGCACCATTTGACAAATAATTGCGACCAAAATCAAACATCACTCCTCATCAACATCATCAAGCAAAACTCCTCATCATCATTTCAGCTGAAAGACGTCCACTGCTGGACATAGGGCTCCCCTAATTTGGAGGGGTAAACCATAATCATAAATTTGTTTTTTTTTAATTTTTTTTTTAATCGCCATACTTGGCAGGCGGGTTGGCGGTCGAAGTATGGTGGCAAAATGCGTAGAGAACGCTACTGCCTATTCTCTAGTAAGTAAGTCCCTTAGTCGCCTATTGCACACGGGAAGAAATGGGATGCAAAACGAGATAACTACTTACTTCAAACATAGGTGGGACACAGTAGGTGTCATACTTATCATTCGCCAATATACAGAGCAATGGGCAATAAGCACAGGTGTTACGAATATTCAATTTAGATAAGAAAACAGTTTTTGAAAGTCTTCTTCGAAATACATTGAAGCGAATGGCCCATTGGCACCGACCATGCTGCTTCGCTACTCGTTTAATTCCGCGTAAAATGCATGTTCGCGCTCGTGTTGGCTCGGCAAAGTTCGGAAATGGAACATTGTGCAGTTGATTACGTCATGGTTAGTGTTTGTTTTTAACTTGTTTACTTTGTTTAATGTTGCTTGCTACATTTTTTGAATTAAACTTTGGAATAATCAGTACGGGGGTTTTTCTTACTTTCACATGTAAGTGCTCTGTACTACTCTGTAGTACTCTGGCCCGGTAAATGAAATTGGGAATTAACTCTCGATGGGTTTTGTGTACAGTAGGCCGCACGTCAAAAGTAACATTTTGATCCATAGATATATTTCTATGCCTTGACCTTTTTTTTTTTGGATAGGAAATCATCAAATGACGTCTCCCGCTCTTGGGCGGAGTGGGAGGGCGTGTCAGACTTTTATTGACTAAAACCCACCCGTGTTCCTTCAGTTGCCCATGTGCCAGGGTCACGGTATCTCTTTCGAACAATCTCGTGACCCTGGCAGGCATCGGTCTTAGCAGACCTCTTCAGTTCTGCTGACATCTCTTTGAGGCGCGCGTGGAACACTACGCGCCGTCGACCCGAGCCTGGTCCTTAACGGGTGGCGAGCTACCCATTGCTCGCCGCCCGCAAGCTCGCGCCTACGGTGGCCGGGAGTCTGCTATTGACTCCCGACGCCCGGGGCGTCTCCTCCTACGGCGGCTAGAGACATGAGGGTGCAGAGACTGCCACTCCCTCACGCGTCCCGCCTCCTCCTTCGCGAGCATTACAGCTTCGCAGATGCAGGTGACGGCTTCCCATGCCTTCTCACTCCGTACCATGGCTCGCACCAGGGCCGGACGCGAGAGGTCGCCACCGCCGATCGCCTCTGCGAGTTGCCTTGACCTTAAGCTGGTCTAGCGTAGCATGGAATTTAATAAAATAAGAACCTGGGATGTACTGGTTTTGCTACCAAAGGTGTGCGATGTACTGCGTCCATATGTCTTTGATTTTTTTTTCTATATTGGCACCTTGTTCTTAGCTATTCAGGTAATAATTTATATTTCATCGTGCTTTTGTATTTTGCGCTATCCTTTGTGAGCACTAAATAAACGATTTAAGTATCTATCTTTTTAATATTGAAAGAACAGCCTAGCGAGTTTGCCTCCAACACGAAGGGTTCTGTACCACCGTACAATAATAATTGTATCATTACGTTTTTGATAAATAACACTTTAGTTTAAATAAAAAAAATACCTTTCTAACACATTTTCAAACGTCTACTTATAATAATTCCTCAATAACTGGCTATGGTGCAGACATAGGTATAGAACAAAATAGTAACTACAAACACAAAATAAATTCTAAAAAGAATTTAAGGCTCACATTTTGTTCTCAAGAGCATCTCCATTTCACAATGAGAATAATATCGGTCAACAAATGCTGTCGTAAAATCGTGCACTGCATTCAACCCTACGTGGTCATCCCCTTGAGAAATGGACGCGATTTTCTAACAAAAGACCCCGATATTATGTCATATGAGTGTCCAAAGTTAGCTCTAAGCCTACACCTAATACTGGCCAGGTTACACTGACCCTGCAAATCTTTATAATTCAATCAGAATAGGGAATATTCGGGGATCAACTTAGTATGGTGACTTAAGTATAGAATGACCATCGATATATGAAATGGTGATGAAGTAGGGACGGGTTTCTTATAAAAATATGGAGGATTTAGGTTTTGAAAGGGTATCAAGTCTAGGTTTTATTTAAGGACTTAGTATGATGAGATACTATACGTTAAAGGACTGTGGTCGTAATATTTTAGGAATTACCCCAATATGCATTACGAACCCGCTTTCTTTTAAAAAGATCTAAGCATTAGCTGCAAAGGATATTACGGTTTTTCTAGTGGCTTTACTCAAAATACTCCATGTGTTTTTCTCAGAAACAATTCACAACGTATAAAATGTTCAAAGCGAGTACATTTTTATTGGTACAGAAATGTATTTCAATGTAAATAATATTCCTTCAATTTGGGAGATCAAAGGCTCAGGAAATACACGGAAAGGTAGGCATTGGACTCAGAAACATATATATACACTTTCCTTCGATATTATTTCAGTTTCCGTGTCAGTGCATTTGTCCACCACAGCCGTCACCAAATAAGCGATGACGGCGCTGAAGTTACGATTCATATATTTACTATGACCGCGTGCCCAACTCACTTCCGTCACCTGCGGGTCTATTCTGTGAAAATGTCACCGTGCAGACTTAGGTGAAGTGAGGTTAAAGTGAGCTGTCATTCCACTTGATGATAGGGATTGATAGCTACTATTGCTATGGCTGGGAAATTTGTTACGCCACTTTTTCTTCTCCGGTAAAGTGATAGGATGTGGTGAAGGGCGGGCGTTTAGGGAGACTGGTGCTGACTCTCAGCCTAGTTTGAATAAATGACCTTTGATTTTGATTATTTTTTGAGTAACGGCTCATTTTACTAAGTTTTCCCTGTGATTTTTTAAAAAGAATAACTCGGCTGAACGTCATTCCCTGGCAAAGGTGTGTTTATTAACAGAGTGAGCATGGTTTAACACGTTTACAAATACGAAAAGATATAAAAAATGGATATTGTATGTGTATTTACTTTTGGTTTTGTATAATGATGTCTACGGGTAACTCTTAACATTGCACTGTATGTATATTTTATTTTCAACCCCCGACAAAAACAGAGGAATGTTTAACGTGTGTGTATCTGTGTCGGTATGTCATCGTAACTACCAAACTGCTGAACCAAATATTTTTAATTTAATATATTTCACAGCACATTATCTTATACATACTTTCCTAATTAATATTAATCTTTGGGCAGACTTGCTTCCTAATTCTTAGTTATTTTAGGCTTAGTTGACCCTTCTTACGTTATACACAGTGTATAATTTATACCCATTATAAATGCAGAGTCGTCGAGAACAAACACATTTCGTTCATACCAGTGTGTTTGTTTAGGTACCTACTACCATAGACAAGGAATTATAGAAGCGACAATCTTTTCAAAAGCGTTCCGAATGATGAGTTGGGGCGTAAGAAACGTTCGACGCTGTAAGGATCGCATTAATAATTATTTATTATTTATTTATTTTAATTACATTTATAACACCTTTACAGCGAACCAAGACGATGTTATAAGTAAGACATAAAATTAAATAAATACATATACATATATTTATTAGCCCATAATGCCCCCACGGCTGAAAGACAAACCTCCTTGCTGTCCCTTTTTTTTGTGGGTGGGAAATTATTAAATGACGTCTTCTGCTCTTGAGTGGAGCGGAAGGGCGTGTCAGACTTTTACTGACTAAAACCCACCCGTGTTCCTTCAGCTGCCTATGCCAGGGTCACAGTATCTCTTTCGAAGAAATCTCGCGACCCTGATAGTCCTTGCTGTCCCTAGGGTCGTAATCCATCAAGCGGGCCCAGTGCGGGTTTGTAGATGTCTTGCAATATTTAGTTCTAGAACATGAATCCCTTTTTTGTGGGTGGGAAATCATCAAATGACGTCACCCTGTCTGGGTGGAGCGGGAAGGTATGTCAGACTTTTAATGACTAAAAACCACACGTGTTCCTTCAGCTGGGTCACAGTAACTATTTCGAACAAATCTCGCCACCCTGGCAGGGTTGCGGTCCCCTTACAATGTCTTCCTTCACCGTTTTGAGAGCAGTGGTGGTGAAATAATTTACACAAAGAATCGCATATCTTCTCCCAATTTGATCTATTTTGGTGTTTGTGTTCATTCTCGGCGTCATGTTTACCACAAATAAACGTATTTTCTTTACTTCTCGCTTTATTATATCGGTACTGTAAAAGTCGATCTTCTTTAGTAGTTGCATTCGAACAGTTATGCAGATTTTTTGTATTAGGTTTTTGTTTGGAAAATTCAGTGAAAAAACCGGCGCGTTAATGTAAACACGAAACCCGTAACGTAATAATTTTAATGTTGTTATAATGGAATCATCACACCGGTTGCAGTACTCTGAGAGCTTGTAAAGCTGTTACCTACCATACAGCCGATCTTTTCTGTGAAAATCTTACCGAGTCTTACTTTTTTGTGCAATATTTATATGTAGGCTTACAGACATAAAATAATATTGATAATGAGCATGTAAATAAAAACAGAGAGAGGAGAATCACAGGGCATCATAAAACTCAACCGTACTGTTAATGGAATAAATGCCCAAAAAGTTGGCAGCATTTCCACGTTGTATAACGATGTTGATTCTTTGGCAAAAACCCCCTTAATTAAGTGAACTGGGCTGTCAATCACGAGCAGCGTGTGGAAAGACAGCTTACTTCACTTGCTTTTCGGTGCTTTTTTACGGAATAGACCAACAGGTTACACTTGGCCATCCCTATACTTTGGCCTGGGCCATAGCATTGGTGGGCGTGAGCAACACTATATAGATAATTATTTAGGTGGGATCGGTGCTACGAGGGCAAGTGCATGCCGCTTCTGTATGGTTATTTTGTTCTATGGCATAACCTACTGTTTGCTTTCCTCTCCAGACGAACCTACAAGTACGGTGACATTGTTTCCAAGAATTACATAGTGAAGGGTACAAATTATGTAGTGTAGGGTACATTTTTTAATAAGATGAGATGTATGTACGTAAATTTTCTTGCTTGGCAAGCAAGAATAACCATGTTCAGTGTATTTTAGGTGGCTTGGAAAGTGCGGCTTATATTTACTATTTCATTTAATAATGAGTTGATACGTAAGTATTTAGCTATAGGCGCATGATTAAATTAAAGACGATCAAAATAACAGCTAAAGTTTTAGGGTTCCGTAACTAAAGGGTGCACAGGACGCCAAGGGGAATCCTACTACAAAGGCTCCGCTCTTCATCCGTCTGTCACAGGGCTGTAATTTTTAACCATATCTGCACGCTTAGCATGACCACCGTAGAAATGGGTTTTGTCGACGGAAGAATAGACAAAATTACAGATTGTAGAAAGATTAAAGACAGAATTAAAGATTGTAGAAAGATTTGTACCGTTTTATGCTGGCGTAGCATAACAATTCTATCTCTATTCTACCAAGAATAGACAAAACCCATTGCTACAGTGGTCATGCTACGCGTGCAGGTCGATACAGTTTACAGAGTGTGAACTACTGTGGCTGCTATAACAAAAAATATAATCAAAATAAAAGAAACGTAAAAATTAAAGTACCCCTTTTCATTTATAATTTTATTCTTACAATACAAGAAACGTTACTTTTTCAGTGTTCTTAGATATTGTATGGCGGTACAGAATCTTTTGTGAGTGAGTCTGACTCACCCTTTTGACCGCCAGAGTCATGTATAGATGACAAACCAAAAAGTGCCCAGAACGCCACGGTCACGATAGCAAATCGTGACCGTGGCGTGCTGAGCACATTTTGGTTTGTCATCTATACATGACTCTGGCGGTCAAAAGGTTAATTAAAATGTTGTTTTTATTTTCTTTACAAATAGTTTTTCTAAACCCTGTCAAGGCACACTACAAATAACAAACAAATAATTCATCATCATTTAATAAAATCCAATAACTCGAGGTTTGTACAAAGTCAAGATTTCTCCCTTACGTCGACCAAAAACAGGCTCTTTAAGAGAAAGAGGCCCTTACCGTGACCCTTTAGCACAGACTCTTAAATCATTCGTCCTTTTAATTAAAAATTTCCATCTCGTAGTTTTTCAATATTTTTTACTGTAACAAAAATATTCAAGTTTCTTCGGCACGTGGGTTCAAGTAGTCCCAAGATGAAAGTAAAATTGAAATATTGCTTTGAATTTACTCCTGCCGTTTTGTAACCAATATAAGAGAATCATGATCTGCCTAGCCTTTTCTCAAATATGTCGTTCCAGTCTTACCAGATTCAGCTTATACCAGAACTTATCTATACTAATATTATAAAGCTGAAGACTTTGATTGTTTGTTTGATTGAACGCGGTAATCTCAGGAACTACTGGTCGGAATTGAAAAAATATTTTTGTGTTGGGTAGCCTTTTTAACATCACGTTACAATCAAGAAGAGCGGAGCAGTAATGAAAAATGTTGCAAAAACGGGGAAAATCGCACGGGTAGGCGATTCGACGCGACGGGAAGGGTCGGAGCAACAAGAAATTTAACGCGGACGAAGTCGCGGGCAGAAGCTAGTTTTACATAAAACAACTGCCTGTCTGACTTCCACCATCCACCTACTGGGTAATACCTGTAACGATTGTCAAAAATATACAAATAACAGGAAAGGTCTTGATATGTAAAGATGGTCACCCATCGACGGACCAACCTCGGCAAGCGTAGCTTAACTTATTCGAGCAGTACTAGTGGATGTTATTACTTAGCCACATGCTATTCCGCAAGAATATAACAGAATAGATATGTTCAATGATATTATGAGTAAAAAGAGGTACATAGGTTAAGCAAGTGTCACGTTAAGGGTCCATTTGTATGTCACTGTCGCACTGCCAAAAATGTTTGACTGGTTGCGCGACCGATCGGAAGGCTGGTGTGATACTCATCATAAAGCTATGTATCTTTGCTGGTTGGGCAACCATGGTTGAACTGCCACGGTGTCCTAGTATAGTGTGTCCTAGTATAGTGTGTCCTAGTATAGTGTGTCCTAGTATAGTGTGTCCTAGTATAGTGTGTCCTAGTATAGTATAAGCCTATGGCAGAGCGACACAAGCCACCGGCCACAACCACCAGTGGCTGTCGCGACCTGCTGTTGAGGCAAGCACTGCGGTAGAGGTTGGCCGCCAACGGCTACAAATCAATATAAAATGTATGAAAAAAGCACGTGACCTGCTTGTCGCTTGTCCATCGGTGGTTTAAACTTGGCTAGTTAGCAAAACCTGAGTCTAATGTTACGATGGCATCAACGGAAGCTGTGTGTAACTTACTTGACTCTTTTTCACTCCTCGGAATTTTGGAATTCGAAATGTAGGTGTATACCCACATTCAGCCAGTAATGTTCACCATATCTTTGTTATGTGGTATACTTACACCTCTGCCGAACCCAGCATTACAGGTGTGAAGTTGACGCTGTATATAAAATTCACGGATGATGGCTAAGATCCAGAAAATCACAGATTTAATATAATTTGGTAAGTATTAAATATTTAGTCCCATTTGCTAAGAGTACAAGCCAACTTCAATATGGCAACAGGCGAAACAGAGACATTACGCATTTACGAATAATTTTATTCGATGTTAATGCGTGTAACAGGCTGCCAACAGTAATAATTATTCTGAAGAGTTCCACCCTGATTTGATAAGATCTCTTCGCGCTCGCTTCGCGCAGAATGTGTTATTAACTGACATGTTAATGAATGAATGAACGAATGTTGCTACCATGTCTTTGGTTGCGTATCAGCTGGTTTTAAAGTTAAAAGGTGTTGATTAAATATATTTAAGTATTTATAGAATGAATAGTTATGAACTTATGACCCACCTTTTGATAACTCTGCACCCTAATTGCGAAACGCACTATTTATCAGAATCTGAATGGGATTGAAGATTATTTCTAAACCATTGCGTCATTTGTTCGAATAAATTGTCGGCTCAGCAACGTAAATAACGCAATGAATGTTGTTTATTTATCGATATGAAACCAATTCCTACCGATAAAAAGTTACGCAATTACCCCTCTGGTTAACTTATCTCGTCAATAAAAGTAGAACGTAGTTAGAGGGGCTTGTGTCTAAGTAATAACAGCCGCACGGGTCGATCGATGATCAAATACGCTACGCATACCGCGGTTGGTTCGTGACCATACATACCAAAACCCCTCCTTGACTCGGATAGCACGTTAAGCCGTTGGTCCCGGCTGTCATTTTGGGTCTATGACAATCGTTACGGGTCGTCAGAAGCCCGAAAGTATGACAACCAGTCTTACCAAGTGATATCGCATTACCCAGTAACTGGGTTGAATATGTCAGATAGGCAGTCACTTCATATATAAAATACTGGTATTTAGCTGCATCTGGTTAGACGGGAAGCCGAATCCAACATAGTTGTGAAAAGGCTAGGTAGATGAAAAGCGGTACTTAGTAAATTTTTTGGTATAATGATGACAAGCATAGAAATTAGGTACTATTCAGAGTCACTAATCATAATCATTATGCGCATGCAAATTCTTGGTACTGGGATAAAATATGACCAAAATATTTACTATATTAAATGGTGCCTTCCTGGTCTTCAAGGAACTGAATTCACCTAAAATAACTTTCAATTGAAACAGAAACCTAAAGATATAAATATTACCACGCAGAACGTCAATAAACACAATCAACCAAAATATTCATTCGAAAAATAACGTTATTCGTATATTTTAAAAGTGATAAATTCGCACTCCAAGACAATACATTTCAAATCGAGAGGATTCTTATTCCTCATTCCTCTGAATAAAAAGGATCCTCTTTCATGGTAAAATTGAATATTTTTCCGAATAAAAGCGTGTTAATATTAGCAAATGCTGTGTATTTGAACAAAGGGCAGGCGGCCGTTCATTCACACACTTTCCTTAAAGTAATGGCGGACACATGGTTTGAATCTGCGGAAAGCATGATTTTTACACGCTTTTATATTAGCTTCACTTGTATGTTTGTATATTTGTATGTTTGTTTGTAACCGACTCCTTATAGCGCGATTTTGACCCACTTTAAACGACCCGATTTCATTCAAACTTTGCACACCTGTCAAGACCCGATGACAATGCAATAATTTCATAAATTTGTGCCATTATCCTTGCCAGGGTTACCAGGACAGCAAAAAAACTGTCTTCAAAAACTACGCTGACATACGTCACAAACTAATTTGTGCCATTATCCTTGCCAGGGTTACCAGGACAGCAAAAAAACTGTCTTCGAAAACTACGCTGACATACGTCACAAACTACGCTGACATACGTCGCAAAATTCGAAACACCCTAAAAAATAGAAAATAAATAATAGTTTAAAAAAACTAAAAAAACACGCTTCCATTGACAACCAAACTAAAAAGTATAAAATAATGGAAAAAAGCGTGGGGTGCTTTTTAAGGTTTTTTTTATTGATATCTAGCACCCCACGCTTTTTTCTTTCTTATTTATTTAACACGCTTTTATTGGCTTCACATGTATGTTCATCATTTCAGCCGTAAGACGTCCACTGCTGGACTTAGGCCTCCCCTAATTTGGGGGGCTTTGCCATAATCGCCACGCTTGGCAGGCGGGTTGGCGATCGCAGTATGGTGGTAAAATGCATAGAGAACGCTGCTGCCCATTCTCTAGTAAGTCCCTTAGTCGCCTTTTACGACACCCGTGGGAAGAAATGGGGTGGTGTTATTCTTTACGTCCGGCACCACACGGTACACATGTATGTTAGTATGTGCCTATGTAACGGAAACTTTGAATATGATTTTTTAATTAATTTAATACGCTTTTATTAGCTTTATATGTATTTATGTAAAGGAATCTGAACGTGATTTTCGTCCCCTTGAAAACGTCGGATTAATTTTAAACTTTGCACACTTACAAGGACTGATGACAATACTATAATTTGTGCCATTATCCTGGCCAGGATCACCAGGACAGCAAAAAAAAAACGAAAACCCCGCTTTTGTAGCTAGCCGAACTAAATATTGTAAATAACAGTTTATAAAACTAAAAAAACACGTTTACAAAGAAAACCAAACTAAAGAGTAGAGAATAATGGAAAAAAGCGTGGGATGCCTGATATCAATTAAAATACCTTAAAGAGCACCCCACGATTTTTCTCCATTATGTTCTACTATTTTGTTTCATTTAATAGGAAAGCATGTTTTTTACTTTTTAGACTATTTTTGACCTCTGATTTTCCTACACCATTAAAATTAAAGTGATCTTTGTTTTCGTTAAAATAATTTTTCTTTTGGTTTGATGACAAGTCTGTCAATATCATAGTGATCTTTATTGTTGTTGATATAGGGTTGCTTCTGTCACTGCTGTCAGAGGTAAAATAACTGTGAATGGACTCTACCGTAGCTTTTCCTTCAAAAACGACTACATGTCTTTACACTATGGCTCATTTCATGCATTGTTTATGACATGTGATATATGAGATAAAGCAATCAAACGACGGTTATGTTATGGTTTTTACGAATTCGCGAAAAATACCAAAGTTCTACGAAAAAATTACAAAACAGCTGGCCAATTAAAGTCATTCCTTCAACCATCGAATGATGAAAACATATCCTGAAATATTTTCGTTTCATTCGTTTTCGATATCAATACCCACCCAACACGTGGGTAAAGTACTACCAGCTGATTTAATTTGACCCTGCATGTTGATCAACAATGCCTGTGACATAAAGCCAGATAAGGATTACACAGATCGGATCAGAAAGCAACTCAGAATAAAAATTCTAAATAAGCGCGCAAACTGCACATTCTAGCCACAGCCACCACGCTGCAGTTAGCGCTAGAAGTTCGGTGCACTTTTAATATCTGGTTAGCATAAGAGTGACCTCCCTGATGCATCGCGTGTGTGGCAGCACCAACAGCCTTCTGAATACCATACTGGGAAGGGTTGATTGCCAAGTTGTGAGGCACTGGAATGTCATTCACGGCTCCGGAGGCGTCCGTTATAATGATAAATAGGGCAAAGTTATGTAATAATTGGAATAAATGTACCGTGTGGTGCCGGACGTAAAGAATAACACCACCCCATTTCTTCCCGTGGGTGTCGTAAAAGGCGACTAAGGGACTTACTAGAGAATGGGCAGCAGCGTTCTCTATGCATTTTACCACCATACTGCGATCGCCAACCCGCCTGCCAAGCGTGGCGATTATGGCAAAGCCCCCCAAATTGGGGGAGGCCTAAGTCCAGCAGTGGATGTCTTACGGCTGAAATGATGATGATGTAATAATTAATCATTTTATTAACCTAGTTTTAAGTATGATTTACTAACAATTGTATGGAATATAAACTCTGAAATAAATGATTAATAATAATAGTAATTAGCATGACATCCTCTGAAGCAGTGTGTGACAATATTATAACAGAAGACCCTATCGCTCCAGGTAACATTTGAATTTATCTTTAATCCCGTTTTTATCAAAACGAACATTAAGCGCTCTGAGAGTCGTTACATTACACCGACTTCCGCGAAATCTTATTATCTAGAGCATTATAGTGATAAGGGAACTCTCGGATAAGGTGTATAATATAGCCATTTTAGTTGCAAATGGCTAAGTTGCCTGGAATAAGCATTAAGATAGACATAAGCTTCGGTTCAGATCTAATGGATCGTTAATGGTTGTCAAGCTAACTTAGATTTATCTGGAAGGAATCTTATTTATTTCCTTTACTAGAATTTCTAGACTGCTAAATAGTTTAGATTTAGTAGTCTACCACTGTTTGTGATAGTCGACATTTTGAGTAATTTATTACAGAGCAGTGTACACGTGTCAGCCAATAAAGAAAATGTCTCCAAAAATACCAAGCAAATATAATGATCTGGAAAACTATGGAGCAAAATAACGCAATTACTCATGGTGTGTCAAGTTTCTGATACAAATTTACGAAAGCTTGTTTAGCAATGCTTGCTTACCTAGAATTGTCATGTAGTAGGTACAGTTACCAAAGAGATAAATAAACAGTGTCGTCGGATATAAAGCTTAGTAAAAATCCTGTGGATTTTATCGAATGAAATTTAATTGATAAATGAGGTGAAAGAAAAAGAAAGAAAGAAAATACGTTTATTTGCGGCAAACATGACGCACAGAAAGCCCAGAAACATACAGAAATAAAAAATAAGGGGTGGGAAAATATGCGTCACATCCACGCAAAACGGCCATCACTCAGCATAATGCTGTGACCCTATGCGAGACAGAGCCCCAGCGCTGGTTTTCAGTGACAGCCGGCGCTGACGTGATAACGTCGACCGGTGCAGCCAACAATCAGTAACATAAGTACTAAAAACACTTGTTAGATGTAATGAATATATAAAAATAAAAAAAGAACAAAAGTGGCAACATTCCGTCTCGGCTGCAATCTGACGCAGGCGCCGCCAGCTTTAGTTATCTGTGGAAAAACTGACAGACAACCAATTTGACAATAACAAATAGAGTAACAAATAGTGATCGTTTTCTATTAATAAAATAAAATGTTATTCAATAACATCCATCGATTCCTTCATCAGCAGCCAATATAATGTTCCTACTGCTGGGACACAGGCCTACTCTCGGTGAGAGGGAGTTGGCCATAATCCACCACGCGGGCCCAGAATGGGTTGGTAGATGTCACATGTCTACGAATTGCTGGTTCTAGGACATGCCGGTTCCCCACGATGTTTCCCTTCACTGTTTTGAGAGCAGTGGTGATGAAAGAATTTACACACAGTAAAGGCCCTGCGTGGGTTTGAACCCATGACCACATCTCTGAATAAATTTCTGAACTTAGTGGCTTGCTCCAAACACAATTGTAAAGCTAAAATTACGAAGTGGCTATCAGCTCAGGACTATGCCAAGACTGAAGCTCTCCTGATTCCCTTGATTTAAATCCCCTGCATTAACTCACCCGCACACAAAAGATCCTATACATAAGCATACACAAACACACCCTTACAGACAGACACAAATACACATAACTTTGCATTCATTCACATCATATATAGTATAACAAACATTATCTCATACCCACACACACACACACACCCTCACACACACACACACACACACACACACACGCCACTACGTGTACTTATGTGTCATCAACCACGAGGATACTAGATCCCACGACACAGGGTATCCTAGTGTGGGGTCTAGGGTTACTCCATTGCACACAAATTACTCTCACGATCCAATCTTTGTCCTTTAATTTTGTGCTTTTCGTGTCTGTTAACTTGTTCTTAACAAATTTATTCTTTATCTCGTAAGATGCAGCCGTTTCCACTGGGCCACCACTGCTCTCGCATCGCTACCTTACTAGACTTTATTTTTTTCTTTTGATGACCGTACATCGAAAACATTCATCACTAATTTTGCAATAGGCAAAAGTAAACCACCAACAGGAACTCTTCTGTTTACTAGAAAATTAGAGATTTTTCTAAGCGTCCATTACTTTGTGTAACACTTTGAACCGAATCCGGCATCAAAGAGGTTTTGTCATGCTCCCACATGTCCCAAAGGTATAATATTTTGTTGTTTTGATATTTCCCCAAAACCACGATTACTTCCCGTTTCGCTCAACACGTCCAATTTAAAATTTGCCATTGTTCCCTCCAGACTTATGTTGTTGACTGTTGCTGAGCGCTGCGTCCGGTGTAGGTACACAATTGGTGTCACTAAGCCCACGTACCCATGAACGTAATAAAATCACAGCGGGATTTGTTTACACAATTTTTATTTAATGCACTGATTACTTACTGCCTTACTGCTAACACTTTTAAAAACATTGACCAAAAAACGTTGACGTGTAAAAGTGTCTTATAAGATCTACTTACAGAGATAAAGATTTCATTTCATTTGATTTAATTTGATTTAATTTAATTTGATTTCATTTGATTTCATTTGATTTCATTTGATTTCATTTGATTTCATTTGATTTCATTTGATTTCATTTGATTTCATTTGATTTCATTTGATTTAATTTGATTTAATTTGATTTAATTTGATTTAATTTGATTTCATTAGATTTCATTTGATTTGACAAAACCTAAGTACTTTTATTTTGCTTAACGCTGGAGGTTGAAAATGAAACACTGTGATTTGTAGGACGCGCCGAGACTCACACGCCCTGCACTCTGTTGTATTCTCATTGCTCGGTTCAATGCCGATAGTTGAAAACCCAATGCTCGGAAAAAAAAATCCGCCGTGAGTTTATTACGTCCGTGTTTATGACGACTAAGGGCTCAAACGCGACTGCTGGTGCGGTCAGCTACGTAATATTTTTGCATTGCGGTTAACGATAAATGGCATAATTTGGTCCTGTGTTACCGCATCGGATTGATGTGTTTATGATTGCATCTTCAGTTTCATTTTCGCTTCTGACATTTTTCATTTCCACGCGTTTTATTTTAATTGACGAAGTTGATTGCTCTCGTTTTGAAGACTCAATAATTTGAGTAACTCATTATTACAATTATTTGCTTTGCTGGTCAAATCTTTACATCAATACAAATAAATAAAATTGAACTGTCTGTTTGTAATCTCACAGTAGGATTTTGAATGCATATTAAAGTATATACGGTAGATAACTATACAAAAAAAAAGATTTTTTTTGTATATTATGTCTGTCTGCTTTTTCCAGCTAATCTCCAAAACGGCTGTAGCAATTTTGACGGGACTTTAACTGGCACATAGCTGATGTTATAAGGATTTGCATAGGTTGTCCCGCTAGGACGTTCCCGTGGTATAATTTCAATTTACGCGGGCGAAGCTGCGGACAGCAGCTAGTCTGGGTTAACAAATTCATATATCCATTAGTTTGGCAATCAGTCTGGGCAACTACCACTAATTATGGTGCTAGCTTGTAGCATAGATACTTATTACAAATTGTGTTCTATCAAACTGAATCTATCTGTTTACATGCTCCATGAGGGCTTTTTTTTTTTTTTTTTTTTTTTTTTGGATGGGAAATCATCAAATGACTTCTCCCGCTCTGGGCGGAGTGGGAGGGCGTGTCAGACTTTTACTGACTAAAACCCACCCGTGTTCCTTCAGTTGCCCATGTGCCAGAGTCACGGTATCTCTTTCGAACAATCTCGTGACCCTGGCAGGCATCGGTCCTAGCAGACCCCTACATTGCTGCTGACATCTCTTTGAGGCGCGCGTGGAACACTACGCGCCGTCGACCCGAGCCTGATCCTTACCGGGCGGCGAGCTACCCATTGCTCGCCACCCGCAAGCTCGCGCCTACGGTGGCCGGGAGTCCGCTATCGACTCCCGACGCCCGGGGCGTCTCCTCCTGCGGCGGCTAGGGACGTGAGGGTGCAGAGACTGCCACTCCCTCACGCGCCCCGCCTCCTCCTTCGCGAGCATTACTGCTTCGCAGAAGGAGGTGACGGCTTCCCATGCCCTCTCGCTCCGTACCATGGCTCGCACCAGGGCCGGACGCGAGAGGTCGCCGCCGCCGATCGCCTCCACGAGGACACGGCGGTGCTCCGCCCATGCAGGGCACACCTCCACTGTATGCTCCACCGTGTCCTCCAGACGATCCTCACAATGGAAACACCCGGACGTTTCCTCCCGCTTTATCCTGAACAGGAACCCACCGAAGCACCCATGCCCGGTGAGAACCTGCGTCAGGCGGAAGGTGAGGACGCCGTGGCGCCTCTCAATCCACTCCTCAAAGAGGGGACTTACCGCCGCATCCATGAGGGCTTAAACATGAAAATTCAAATAAACTTACCATTCCCAAAAAAGCGGCACAAGACCGTATTATCGGATATATTCAGACAAAACATCACTACACATGTCAATAATAGCGTCCGGATCACCGCACGCAGCTGTCCGGTGTCCGACCCTCGTCCGGCGCGACCGGCCGTCCGATTGGACGCGACCAGATCTGTCAGGAGCGAACAAACTATCAGTTTCAGAGAGTAATCATGTGTCCGCGGTGCTAACTGACGGATGCCTATTGCCGTTGAGTGTTCTGTTTTCCTTGTTTTTCGGGCTTTTGTGGGAATTGGTGTGATAATGAGCAATTTATGGTTGGACATGATACGGGTTACGAGTGTTTTTCTTCGGGACGTGCCACAGGCACTGCAGCTTTGATGTCTTCGATCGGGGATTCTGGATGGGTTACAAATTAATGTTTTTAAAACTGCCACCATTTTTACACGCTTTATATTAGCTTCACTTGTATGTTAGTATGTTTGTTTGTAACCGACTCCTTATAGCGCGATTTTGACCCACTTTAAACGAACAGATTTCATTCAAACTTTGCACACTTGTCAAGGAACGATGACAATGCAATCATTTCATAAATTTGTGTCATTATCCTTGCCAGGGTTACCAGGACAGCAAAAAAACTGTCTTCGAAAACTACGCTGACATACGTCACAAACTAATTTGTGCCATTATCCTTGCCAGGGTTACCAGGACAGCAAAAAAAAACTATCTTCGAAAACTACGCTGACATACGTCACAAACTACGCTGACATACGTCTCAAAATTCGAAACACCCTAAAAAATAGAAAATAAATAATAGTTTAAAAAAACTAAAAAACACGCTTCCATTGAAAACCAAACTAAAAATTACAAAATAATGGAAAAACGCGTGGGGTGCCTGATATCAATAAAAAAATACCTTAAAAAGCACCCCACGCTTTTTTTCCATTATTTTGTACTTTTTAGTTTGGTTTTCAATGGAAGCGTGTTTTTTTTTCTGGGTTGGAAATCTTCAAATGACTTTTCCCGCTCTGGGCGGAGCGGGAGGGCGTGTCAGACTTTAACTGACTAAAACCCAACCGTGTTCCTACAGGTGCCTGTGCCAGGGCCACGGTAACTCTCTCGACAAATCCGAAACCCAGGCAGGCATCAGCCGTAGCGTATCTTCAGCTGCCACCCTGTCAAAAACAGTTAGCCGCATGACAGTACAAATAGCTTATAATGCTTATGTGGTTTCTGGTATTAGGTACGGAATAATTTTCTGGGGCAACTCCACTGATAGAGACGTTGCTTTTAAAGCTCAGAAGAAATGCTTGCGATCATTTACCAAATTACAATCGGATGATAGTTGTAAACCATTTTTTAAGGAACTTAACTTACTCACTCTTCCGTCTATGTACATTTATGAAGTGGGAGTGTTTGTTCGCTGTAACTTGCATTTATTTGAAAAATTGCGGTCTCGCCGTTATCAGAATACCATTCATGCTACCTCTCATAAAACCGCATTTTTCGGCAAAAGTGTGCTAGGTATGGCCCCAAAAATATACAATAATATACCAGCAGCTATTAGAAGTAAAGATTGTCTGGGATCTTTTAAGAGGTGTTTATTTGAATTCCTTGTAGATAAATGTTACTACTCCATCACTGAATTCACTACTGATAAACAAAGATATGACGGTTTCGACTTACCAATTAAACACTCATGATTTTATTTATTTTGCCTTTGTGTTGTGTTGTGTTTAGTTATGATAATAATAATAATAATAAATTTTATTCAAAGTAAAAGTTGGTAAATAACAGTATAAATCTTAGAATAAAATAAAGGTAATACAAATGAATGATGCCTGTACTAGGATAAACCTGTATCACAGGCGGCATGTGTGCTTACAATTAATATAAGTTCAACTGATGTCTTAACAATATTTAACTTAAGTTTTATAAAAAGTGATATAGTTTGCTAATTTACTATGTTATAATTTACTTAAACACTAATAACTAAGGTTGAAAACATGTAGATAATTTCTATAATATTTAGGTGCGGGCAAAATGTAGTTGTTAGCACTTAGTTTACGAATATGATTGTATTATTATCTAGGTTGAAAACAAAATCGCTACAATCGATATGTGAAGCGCGCGGCAAAATGTGCTTAGACAGCGGCAAATCGATGTAAGTAGGACAGCGCAGTGGTCAGGTATTTCTTTGAGTCAGCAACAAGCGATACGGAAGTTAGCCTTGAGTTTGACTGACTAGGTGCCCTCATAATCGATGGAATTAACATATCTATATTCTGCTATTTTTCTAGCAGGGCAGTTTGCGTCCCCCGTTTTGTGGTTATTGGGCTTTTTAAAGCGAGAGCGAGTCGCGCATTTCGGGATGTCAGCTTTCTTCGTGCATTCAGTTATCGAATGGCCAGGGTCAGCACAGTGACCACACGTAATGACAATCTCTCGACAAGTTTTTGCTGCATGGCCATATTGTTAACTCCTTAGCTGACATATTTTAAATTGAAGACTATAATTTTTATAATGTAATCTCTTGGCATGCCACCTTAATTTAATTGCTTGTTTGTTTTAATTTTGTACGCCAATTATTGGCAAAACATAGTGCACATATTTTTGACATGGACTATCTGTTTAGTATACCTATGTTTAACAAAATAAATGATTGATTGATTGATTGTTTTTATAAGTACACGTCTGGTAGAGCAGCAGCTAGAGAGCAATGGTGGCCCCTTTCTAATGGCTGCGACTTACGAGTCGTAGGTTCGAGCTCAGACAGGCGCTTTAAAAATCAGGTCATTTATTCCAACTAGGCTGAGAGTCAGCATATTTTGAACGTCAAAATTACTTAAGACAGTCCCCGAAAAAGCCCGCCACTCACCACTTCCTAGTGCGGAAAATAAGGGGCGCAACAAAATCCCCAGCAGTTAAGTTGTCTGTTAAGTTAGAAGAACTTGATTCTTTACAATAATATGTAAGTAATTAACATTGTACCGTGTGGTGCCGGACGTAAAGAATAACACCACCCCATTTCTTCCCGTGGGTGTCGTAAAAGGCGACTAAGGGACTTACTAGAGAATGGGCAGCAGCGTTCTCTATACATTTTACCACCATACTGCGATCGCCAACCTGCCTGCCAAGCGTGGCGATTATGGCAAAGCCCCCCAAATTGGGGGAGGCCTAAGTCCAGCAGTGGACGTCTTACAGCTGAAATGATGATGATGATGAATTAACATTACGAAAAACAAAATATTATATTTAATTATTTGCCATAATGTCACGTACCACACACCACTATACCAATAACACATACTTCCTACCTACTTTACTTCTAACATGGTGAGGAAACCGGTATGGCCTAGAACCAAAAATACGAGAACATGTGGCCACGTTAAGCCAGTTATCATTCGTAGATATTTGAAAGTTGTCCCAATAGTCTAATAACCATTCTTACCAGGGCTATCGTGTTACCCACTTATTGGGTTGTGGATGTCATATAAGCAGTAACTCCATGTAAAATTCTGATTTTCAGCTGCACTCGGTTAGATTATAAGCCGCCCTAACGAAGTAGGGAAAAGGTTCATCAAATGATGTCTCCCGCTCTTGGGAGGAGCGGGCGGGCGTGTCAGACTTTTACTGACTAAAACCCACCCGTGTTCCTTCAGTTGCCCATGTACCAGGGTCACGGTGTCTCTTTCGAACAAACTCGCGACCCTGGCAGAAGTTGGGAAAAGGTTACGCCGATGATGACTAAGCAGAGCCTTTAAAACTTTTTATAAAACGCTTGATTGAAAAAAAAAAGTTTGTACCTAAAGTTTCTCAAAGGGAAAAGATATTTTCACTTCGTAAGCTTCTTCACATTATACAAAAAGACCAAAAAAACACATTCAAAATAATATTCAGTACATTTTTAGAGAAAAAAACTTTCCCTAAAAGGTCACGGTCAAGATATTTGACTTGAGTTTTCCACTAAACTGTAGAGTTACAATTTCTCTCTAGGGCCTAGTTACAAGATAACAGTTCGTTCAAGATGTTTATACAAAGTAAGAATTTAGGAATTCAGTTGAGAAAACTTTGTGGCTGAATAAAAACAATAATTTTGATTTTCCGAGGTCAATTTGTTTTTATGACTTTTTGGGGTTTGTTATAATAAATGCTGGGATTTTCCAGAAGAAAGTTGGGTTGAATCCGTAATACTTATTATTATTTTAAAACTGAGATTTTTGAATAGGATATACAAGCCTAAAGAGTTCCGTATGGTGACAGAAGTAAAGAATAGCACCATCCCATTTCTTACCGTGGGCGTCGTAAAAGGCGACTAAGGGACTTACTAGAGAATGGGCAGCAGCGTTCTCTATGCTTTTTACCACCAAACTGCGATCTCCAACTCGCTTGGAAAGCGTGGTGATTATGGGAGACCCACTCAAATTGGGGGAGGCCTATGTCCAGCAGTGGACGTCTTTCGGCTGAAATGATGATGATAATGGTAAGCCTAATATTATCCCTCTGCATGGTAAGTGCGATTTTAGTCTTATATTGGATTATTATAGGTGTCAGAAATGATTTCGAGAATATTTATTGCTAATTTTATCCCTGTTTTCTCCTTTCATTGTCTTCAATTAAAAAAATAAATAAAAAAAATCCCATTGGTTTTTTTTTCCTTAGGGAACCTCTGGGTGGAGCGAAAGGGCGTGTCAGACTTTTACTGACTATAGTTGCCCATACGCCAGGGCTACGGTATCTCTTTCGAGTTCTGCTCCCCTTGGTCTCTTTTCTTTTAAATCACGCGCTTGTCTTTTTTCACTCTGTTTACGCTGCATGACTCGGTAGATTGTATTTGTTTCTTCTATATAATATACTAGCTGACCGTACAGACGTTGTCCTGTTTCCTAGAACTCGATAGCAGCGCCATCTTAACCATCCAAGGTGCCACCCAAACGCATACAAAAAAATTCATTCAAATCAGTCCAGCCGTTTAGGAGGAGTTCAGTGACATAGAAACGTACAGTAGAATTATATATTATAAAGATACGTATATTTAAACATGTTAACTTTATAAAACTTTGATCTCTCTGTTCTCGTACAGTCATTTACACACCTGCACTTCTGAGGACCTATAAATGCCATTAATGATTTCTGAGGCCAATGTCAATAGCTGTATTGACATGACCCTGTAATTAACCCAACTCAACTAACGTAATATTTATTACGTTACAATCGGCATACAAACATTGTTTGTTTTGTCACAGAAAGCACTTTCCTACAATCGGACCTTTCAGGTACTTTCATAAGAAGGATAAATTACATTTAAGACTCCGATTATCAACAGAGAAATAGATTAAACTGGCTGTCAACAAGCGTAGATGAGATAGTGAGATTAATTCTCACGTTTCCCCACAATTTGGTACATAACCTGCTTCGTTTGTATTTTTACGGCAGACATTTTATCTTCGCGGTTTATTTATTGCCAGCGTTTGGGGTTTTCAGACAATATCGTGTAAACTGTTTCGGTAACTTGGAAATGGTATATTTACACAATGTGCCGACAGTCGTTGATGATATTTGGCAGCTGTATTGGCTAAGATAAAGTAATGTATAACGTAGTTAAAAAAAAAGAAAGAATACCGTTTATTTGGATAGTTTGTGAAGAACAAAATACGAATATCAAATAAAAATTATTGTTTTAAAGTACTAATGCACAAAATTCTGCCTAAGCATCACGGCTGCGCCAAATAGGTTAATTTCAGTACTAATGTCTGACTCTGGTTTTCTAATGAATCTTTATGAACAATTGACGTGGAGTGCAAACAGTGTCTATATACCAGCAACATATATTCTGTACTGTCAAATTATGTACTGGGTAACATTTTTTTTTTTACTTATACATAAATAAATAGTAGTTCCTGTAGCAGATCTGCATGCGTAGCATGACCACCGTAGAAAAGGGGTTTTGTCGACGGAAGAATAGACAAAGTTATAGTTCACACAATGTGAAAATTATCAACAATAAACTAAATTTATCCAAAGTTTCTTTATTTATTTACTTATGGTTGTTGTTTTGTTTTAAATCTAAATCAACTCGATTAGTTATGGCGATTACAAAATCAAATTGTCTTCACTACCTTATACAACTAACAGTTGTCACTGAGATTTTCACAGTTTGGATAGAAAACTTTCTTCTAAAATAGTCTACATCTAAAGGGACTTAGACATAGATCGTGAGAAACGAACGACAAGATTGCAGAAAGATTTCTACGGTGCGATATCAAAATTAGAGAAACGAACTGTGTCTATTCATCGTAGACATGAAAGCGCCATGCTAAGCCTGCATAAAACGGTATAAATCGTTTTACAATCTGTAATTTTGTCTATTCTTCCGTCGACAAAACCCGTTTCTATGCTGGCGTAGAATGACGTTCTATTTCTATTGTACCAAGAATAGACAAAGTTCTTTCTATAGTGGCCATGCTACGCGTGCAGGTATCACTAAAGCTACGGTGCCCTGGAAGAACGATGGCAGCTATATAACAGCCGCAGTGGCAGCTGTCGTGAAAATGATGGCACCGGAGCTTTACTGTAAGGTGTCAAAAAAACGCACTCTAGGAAAACACACCAACTTACTCTCATAAATAACGTTGCATTGACATCATTTGCCGGTACATTGCAGACAGTATATGTATCGTATAGCTTTACTAAATGTTGTAAAAAATGATTTGTGTCTCGTGCTAAAATAACGTTTTTACAACTATTAAAATAGTTGTAAAAACGTTATATTTTTCGCTTTTGACTATGAAAAAATTATAAATATCAGCTTATTTCCAAATTGATGTTATCATTGAATCGGTAACACAATTTCAGTAAATAGTTTGATGTGGTGAGGCTGTAGGCTTCGATGTCATTTTGATGCAATAATACCTAAATTCTTTACTTGTTGTGCAGGTAAAAACAGAAGTATATCTGCAAACGAACATTAAATTTACATGATATATCATTTTTATTTTATGTCTGGAAGCAGGTTTGTGCCAACATTTTTACATATCAATATTTTTTTTAAGTAGATTAGATCGGCGTTGCGTATCTGACTACTCTGAGAAAAAAGGCCAAAACAAACTCAAAGGCAACAGTCCATTTTAACGCCCAGACATAATCTTGGTCAGATCATGTGAACACCATGTCGATTGGTGTCTGAAATGGGTTTTTGAGGAAAGAACCATACAGATTGTGTGGTTCCTGTGGTTGGGCCTGTCAAATCAGCGCACGCATTTTATTCAAACATTATACTCTGTTTATTATAACATTAGAAAAAAGAGGCTCGCAGAAGCAGGAGTATGAAACCTTTTATTTCAAGTTAAGTTCAAACAATTTGAATAAATAATGTGAGCTTTTTTGTAACAATGTATGGCATGCATATAATAAAGCATTTACTATTGATCTACTCGTCACAAGGCTTGGACAGGTACATGGAATGTAACAATTTTTAGTAACAATCAGTTTATTAAAAAATCACTGTTCTTTATTCTGTAGAACGAAGCGGTGTTTGTTTAATTCTACTTTTCTTGGGGGACAATATTTTATCCTCATGGTCAACGTTGGGGCCACGTTTTTTTCGCTGTTGACACTGATCAGCGCTATCAGCAGTTTCAGAGTGTGCATGTTGCGCTTGCATGCCACTCGGGCCTGCATCGGGATCCATAGTTCCACAAAACGTACCATTTTGTATGAACAACACAAAACTAACAATTATAACGATAACAAAAAAATAACAAAAGAAAAAACAACAAAATCACGAAAATTCAGCAATAACAACGAGAAAAGGCGTAGCATTCACAGGTACCAAGTGAATGACAGCACAATTGACAACTGCAGAAAATTTACGCAATTTGACGGATGGTTGATAGCATAAATCGACAAAATAAAAAAACACGTGCTCCCATAACTTATGAAGGGAATACGTAACATTTTAGATTTGGTAGAATTATAGTGACGTAAAAAATGTTCCCGGTACTGTTCACACCTGCTTCTTTTAGATTTTAAACATCGACACGACAATATAGAATGTAAAATCTAAACAATATTAAATGAAAGTCTTGTAATTTCAGAAGGTAGACAGGTTAAATAAGTACAATTAAGTGTGACAGCTGTTATATAAATTGATTATATTTGACTCCACATCAGTCTTGACTGTAATAATGTTTGTTGTAATTTTATTGCAAAGTGTGTACCTAAAAGAGCCTTTTTTAACTTCTGTCTAATGCTATAGTAAATGGAGTATAGGTTTGCTATACCTATGCTCAAGAATTTGAGTAAATTTTGCTTTGAAGTGTTGGGGCTTAGGTGCGATAACTATTCGGCGCCTCTTTTATTCAGAATATTAAATAACATATTAAAAAAAAAACTTGAAAAAAAAAACATCACACAACTTCGTAAACCACTATTTGCTATGTAAATAACAGTGACAGTTATTAAATGAGATACAGTTAGAGTTGGTAAGCGTCACATGTCTTAGAATTTTTCTTTCTAGGGTACGCCGGTTTTGTCACGATGTTTTCTCTCACCGTTTTTGAAAGCAGCGGTGATGAAATAATTTACCAAAGCAAAGCATATCTCTGGGTTCGAACCGAAAACCTTGAAGTCGTGGTTGTTATCTATTGATCTCTGAGTTTGGATTAATAATTCCAAAAGACTCACCTCACATTTCACAACTGCCAAAATATGGGATTACAATATACCAACACCTGTGCCTATTCTTTGGAAGAATACGAGCTTGATGTCATGTTAACAAGCTTGACATCTGTCACTTTAGATTACTGCTCATATCTACGTATAGTGACATCATATAAATTTGATTCGAACGCTATTGGAATATCTGGGGCATTGCCCCAACTATGTGTAATTTGGACCGCAGTTATTGTAGAGCGTCCACGAATTAATGAACTATTGTTTGTGATCGGTATTCGGTATTTCAAATGACGCTATTATCATCAAACTGATGACATGTTGGACAAGTGTTAGCGTGAAATTTACATAGGAGATGTCGTATGTGGTATTCGTGGTAGCATACCTAATAATCGTTAGTGACATTTATGATGTGTGCGTGAGAAGACAGAAATATGTACTTTTAAAGTATTAGGTACATTGTTTAATTATTGTGAATGTGAAGTCTAAGTGGGTGTTATTTTGGTATCATTTACTTCATATTTTTTTTCACGGTCTGGCAGTGTGAATAATTTATGCGGCTCACACAAATGTCCTTTCTTTGGTATTGTTCGTCAAATCGTTGAGCACCTTAAAATCTGAGTTAAACTGCATAATTACTTATAAATTCGTACACTAATTGGACAGTTCCACTTAATCTGTGTGTTACTTTCCTCAAAAGACCATTTAAGACACCAACCCAAATGATCTTCACATGATCTGACCAAGATTATGTCTGGACTTTAAAAGAGACTGTGACCTCTGAGTTAGTTTCAGCCGTTTTTCTCAGAGTAGTCAGATAGGATACCCCGATCTCATCTAGTTTAAAAAAAAAAGATTTATGTGTAAAAGTGTTTCTACAAACCAACTTGCACAAATAAAATCATTTATTATTTATGTAGTCAGAAATGGCGCACACTAAGTGATATGCGACTGCGAAAGCTCGGCGGCAAGACGATATGACAGACTGCGCCCGTCCAATTCATTTACTTATTAATTAATCACAAAATTCACAGCCCTTGGAAGTTTTATCTTAAAATAAATATAACTAGTCCTACAGCCAATTACGGATTTACACTTTAATAGCCATCCAATACATGCAGTTGAAATAAACATTTGCTAGCATCACCAAACACTGCTAAGTGTATAGTTCGTGGGAGTGTGCATGGGGAGTGGCAAATGGGTGTATATATATATGGGAATAGTTGTATGTGGTGATTGTCTGTATACCTTATATTATCCTATCCTTATATTATCAAAAAGGAAATAGGATGGGGCTCCTTCTATTATCCTATTTCCTTTGTATTTCATACTTTTTGGTCAAAGTTCCGCTCAATTCACATCGAGCAGAGTCGCAACGTTTACAGGCAGCGACAAAGCGAACAGTTCGCGCTAAGACTGGCTGAGACCCTCGTTTACATCCTCGGTCTTACGTACTTTGATGAGACACATCTAGTAGTTAAAAGTATTGCTTAATTCTCTCAGCCGGGGTTTATAATAGTCACGGGTTTCGTGTGGCTGAATTTTGAGTTTAACATAATATTTGTTGCAGCAAATTAACTAAACAAAATGACCAACAGAGGTTCAGATTTTTGCTGAATAGGTGGCCCTATTCAGCAAAAATCTGAACCTCTGTTCATCCGGCCGATTAATATTTCGAATGAAGAACATTCAGTCTTATTAGAAATATGTTACCTACTACACATTATGTTTTTCAAGAATTTGTAGTTCTTCTTATACAAAAACGAAAGAATTCAAATACAACAAAATAAAAACCAGTTCTATAGCCCTATAAACAGCAGACAGGATATAACATTATATTCATCTATTCGCGTAGGTACTAGTCCAGACGAGAACATAACTTATCCGTGCGTACGACGCGCTACGCACATCTTGTGTAGAAGCACCCTTAGCCCAATATTCTGCGATGTCTGGTTTTGTATATGACAGGACCTTTACGATATTTTACGCATTTTTATGTGTGACAACGAATTTCCTTTTGGATGTGTGTAATGCCTTCTTTTTGCCGGGCTATTTACTTACCTAGGGAGTTTTTGGTCGTTCGCAGTTTGGGTTGTGTTGTGTATGGTTTCTAAATGTTTTGGATTTATCTTACTTACTGGTATAAACCATTTTCCGACTTCATAAAAATAGTGTCTTTGGATTTGTATTTTAGAAGTCATTGTTTTTTATGTGGTTGGTACTCGAATTAGTGTATGTAGGTACTGTCACTAAAAAAGTGATAAATAAAAAAAACTTTTTTGCTAAAAAAAACAAGACTTCCAAAAAAAAAAAACACTGAAAACTAACATTAATTTCGGAATTCGATGACAAAAATAAAATCAAAATTTAAAAAACCATAGACACCGATTTGCAAAATTAAACTACTACAACTAACTAATTCGTTCGGTTTGTTTAGTCTAAGTAACATTAAAATGGCAAGCTTTCTACCATGATCCGGACACACATCTTTAAAAAGGGCTACTAAATATTTTCTAACGTTTTAAAAGCTCAATAAAACTTTTCCGAAATCGGGCGAATCAAGAATTAGAAACGATACAGCTGAATATTGTCATCGACATTTCTATTTACCTGCTTAATGATCCGCCTTGAAAGGATCACAGAGAAGGAATATAACGTCACTGTACACAAAGCTGACAGGTTTTCTCCCCTAAAACAGATGACGTAGACGCCAGTGTTTTCACTAATCGTTCAGTAATGCCAGCCCCGGAGATAGGGGTGCGCCTGCAAATTTGTTAATCGCAATTTAAGTAGCTTTTAGAGTATCCCCTTATCGTGCAAACTTGCTTACCACCCGACCCCCTTAGGCTGTCTTTCCACAGAAATGTGCGAGGTGGCTAAGCGGTAAAGCTTAACTACTAAACTTTGTGTATATTTTCATTAAACCTTAGTCATGTAGCGGAGCGGGTAATACGATAATGGATTTTAGAAAAAAAAAAAAACACTTAATTCCGTTGAAATTTTCATATTCTGCATTTATTTATGCAACTATAATGTAAATGTTTTCATATTCATATCTCAGAAGTCATGAGCAGTAGTGACAGTTAGGAGCTTTACATTCTACAAATTATTTCATCATCACTGCTCTCAAAACGATGAAAGAAAACATCGTTTAGGATGTCCTAGAACCAAAAAATTCGAAGACATGTGACATTTACCAACTCGCACTGGGCTTGCGTGGTGGAAAACGACCCTCTCTCTCACACTGAGGGGAGGCCTAAACCCAGCAGTGGGATCATTATAGGCTGGTTATTTATATTCATATCTTTTTCCAATACTTGAATAACATTTATTCAAAGATCAAATCAAATCAAAATATTTTTATTTCACATCAACCAACATGGGCACTTATGAAACGTCAGAAGCTAGGTGCACTGTTCCAAATAATTGATTCCTATGGAGAAGAGCCGGCAAGAAACTCCACGGTTACTCTTTTAAAAATAATTGGCTTTCACAATGGTTTTAAATTACAGTATTAATAGGTATGGGAGAACAGTGTAGGACTGTCAACAAGTACCAAATACTTAATAAAATGGAAAATTGCCTACAGTCTACAAGGCCTGCAACGTTCTCACATTCACAAAGTATAAAATAATCTACATAAAGAATAGAATTTCATAAATAAGACAATATACTATTTAAACCAAAACAACGCACTAAATTTTATGTGTAGCTTTGAATTGGCATCCAGAAATATTTCATCTGTTAAACTTGTTTACATTTTCATCAAATATTTTTGGAACAGAGCAAACTCAGCTTAGTACATCTCTAGTGGAAAGACAACCTTAGGCAGATTCGGGGTTAAGAGATTAGATTTCTGAAATAATAAGAGTCATCCGCGGTAGCTGCTATTGTAAATATGCTGGAGGGATGTTGGGAAAGATGACGAGAGTTTCTTCGGGGCCTTTCAAGTTGGTACTTTTTATTTATCTAAGTGACAGACTGGTGGAGGACTAGATTAATTAAATTGAAGTGACTGCGTTTTGTAACTGTGATTAAATACGCCAGAGTAGGGGTCTGTAAATAATTTCGTAGGAGGTCCATTTAAAAATAATAATGTGATTGTCGCGGTGCGTTTGGCAGGCGATTACCTACTCGCATTTTTTTTTTGTCGTCATCTCTGCCGAAATACGTCAATTGCTGGACAAGTCATCATCATCATTAATTTAGCCAATAGACGTCCACGTCCACGTGCTGGGCATAGGCCTCCCACAATTTCCCCCAAATTGGGGGATGGCCTGTGTCCAGCAGTTTGCCATAGTCGCCACGCTTGGCAAGCGGGTTGGCGATCGCAGTATGGTGGTAAAATGCATAGAGAACGCTGCTGCCCATTCTCTAGTAAGTCCCTTAGTCACCTCTTACGACATCCACGAGAAGAAATGGGATGCTGCTATTTTTTATTTCCGGCACCATACGGTAATAATATATTTGTTTATTATGTAATAAAGAAATATTAAGTAATGAACAAAAATAAGAAAGTAAGTTTGAAATCTGAAGTGTCGACTGCAGAAAGATCGGACATATTGCTCTAATGGCTCTCTTCTGTAGAATAAAAAGAGACAATCAATCAATCAATCAATCAAAAAGAGACAAAAAAAAGATATAAGTATATAAGTATGTTTATCAGTTACTTAACTGGTTGCCATAGTTCAGGCTCTGCCTAGTTTGGGATCAGATAACGGTGTGTTGGTTGTCCTAAGATATTAAGATATTATTTGTTGACGACCCTCGCGGTATCTACATTAGTGAATTGACGGATTTTTCTTAAACAGACCTTCACCCTAATTGCGGAACACACTATTAATATTCTTTCATATGTTCGAAAAAATTGTATGATTAGCAACGTAAACAACGCTGTGAATGTTATGGAACTGTCAAAATGAAACCGATTCCTGCTGATAGTGTAGTACGCAATTACCCCTCTGTTAAATATAGACCCCGCTACTGTCTTAAGTCATGCGTGATTCCAAGGAAAACAGTTTTATCTACGAATTCTACTTTGTCTTTATTCAATACTAGCTTCTGCCCGCGACTTCGTCCGCGTTAAATTTCTTGTTCCCCCGACCCTTCCCGTCGCGTTGAATCGCATACCCGTGCGATTTTCCCCGTTTTAGCAACATTTTTCATTACTGCTCCGCTCCTCTTGGTTTTAGCGTGATGTTATATAGCCTATTATAGCCTTCCTCGATAAATAGACTACCCAACACAAAAAGATTTTTTTCAATTCGGACCAGTAGTTCCGGAGATTACCCCCTACATACAAACTTACAAACATACAAACAAATGTTACCTCTTTATAATATTATATTAGTATAGACTATGCCAAAATAAAGACTTATAACATTTGCTAAAAGAAATCTTATAGGTACATTTAGTTTTTTCCCATTAATACCACACACACCACATTATTAAGAGTGAACTAATTTTGTACCTGCAGTCATATACAATCAGAAGGCCAATTCTCGTAAAGGTCGAAAGAATCGTTCAAAATCTAGTCGCAGTCATAGCTCGGCGCCAAGCAAATGTCAAAAATTTATAGAAACTAGAGGTATTTTTGAGTAATTGATACTGAGATCAGTCTGTGAACGTTCTTAAAATTACGAGAATTGCTCTGCTGTTCTGCTGGCGATATAAGCTAACTCAAAATTGACATTACCACTTCAAGCAATAGTGTTTATAGGCTTTAATTTGAATTAAAATAATTACACTTGTCATTAAAATAAACATCCTACTCATGAGTAAATACATTACGAGAGTGACATAAATAACTATTACGCGTATTAGTAACATACACAACAAAACAATGCGGTTCCGTATCTCGGAGATCATTAACGTAAACTTTGTCACCCTGAAGCGACATGCGTCTAATTTACGACCCCCAGTGTAATTTGTCATTTACTGTCACCGATATCAATGTTTAGACTGTGTTGTTTAAAACAATAGATAGTGGGGCCTTGAGTAAATAATATTTATCTATACTTCCTTACATAGTATACAATAAAGTCGCATTTTGCGTCTGTGCGCTTAGATATTTTAAACTACGCAATTGATTTTAATGCGGCCTTCACTGATGGACAGAGTGATTCAAGAGGAAGATTTATATGTAAAATACGCGGACGAAACCGGTGCCAAAAGCTGGTAATATTATAAATGCGATAGTAATTCTATCTCTCAGTTACGCTTTCACGACTAAACCACTGAACCGATTTTGATGAATTTTATACGGGGTAAGTTTAAACCTGAAACCTGAAAGGACATAGGTTACTTTTTATTCCGTGACTTCGTCTGCATTCGTGATAACCGACGAAGTCGCGGGCTAAAGCTAGAATTATTATAAGTTACTCGCTTCAGCCCGCGACTTCGTCCGCTTCATATTTTTGCTCCCGTGGCCCTTCCCGTTGCATCGAAATGCCTGCCAGTTTTCGTCCATTTTTCGTTGCTGCTCCGCTCTTTTTGATTGTAGCGTGATGTTATATAGCCTATAGCCATCCTCAAATAGGCTACACAACATAAAAATATTTTTTCAATTCGGACCAGTAATTCCTGAGATTAGCGCGTTCAACCAAAAAAACACAGAAACAAACAAGCTCTTCAGCTTTATAATATTAAGTATAGATAGACGCAAAACATGTGACCATCGAAACATGCCGAGGAGTTCATGGCTATATAATAATAGCCGTTCAGATCGATCTAAGTATAAGCTACGCTTTCCGCAGTCAGTTGATAGATGGGTGTCGATGCATAATACATCAAGACTCCTCTGTGCTTCTAAAAACATCCTAAGCCATTGGTTCCAGCTGTTATTTGTACATCTTTGGCAGTCATTAGGTAGTCGGAAGCCTGAAAGTCTGACAACCAGTCTTACCAAAGGGTATCATGTTATCCAGTTGCAGGGTAGTGGAGGTCAGGTAGGCATTCGTCCCATGTAGAATACTGGTATTCAACTGCATCTGGTTAGACTGGAAACTGACCCCAACAAAGTTGATAAGAAGCTATGCAGATTGATTGAGTTGACGATGAGAAAGATTGTAAAAATATAGGTACACTATGGAAGGTCGATAAACATTGCGATAAGTCTGATTATTTATGAACATAGGTACCAAGGGACTTCAAAAACTAAAAGATTTCTCAGTAAATTGTGGTTCGTACTTACTTTCCCTATTTAATTATTTAGTGTGATTACTGTGATTAGTGAACATTCATAAAGTTCAAATTGGTTTGTTTTTGTACTGTTCTTGAATTAGGTCCACTAGACATAGGATATACCATTGGTGATTTATGCAATTTGAAAACAGTTGTGTTATAGTACTAACCTATCGCCTGTATGTAAATTGTGTAATTGGAAATAAAGTAATTATTATATTAATTATTATTATACCGAGACGAATCATTTTTTTTTGAGGATCTGAATATAAAAAGTGTAATTTTAATAACTTAAATTGATAAAATGATAATCGGTAACTAATCCAGCAATACACATTTCAAAACTTAAATTGTAAATACATTCTCTAAACCATTTACAAAACATTTGAATGACTGAAATATTTGTGTTGCCCATTTCTCGGAGCGCATGGGATCGTACATATCATATAACCAAATTCAAATTTCCTTAACACTATAAGGTTTGAATCATTAACAAAATTTTGAACGTGAATAGTGAGATTAATATTAATTCACCATCATTACAGCCGCATGACTTCCACTACAGGACAAAAGCCTCCCGAGAGGTTTCCCATAATCACCACGCTTGGCAGGTGAGTTGGACATCGTAGTTTTGTGGTAAGAGAACTCTGCTGCCCGTTCTCTAGTAAGTCCCTTAGTATATTTTTGACTAATACTGACACCCACGGGAAGAAATGGGCTGGTATTCTTTATGTCCGGCTACACACGAAATACTAATTTACTAGCACATCTTCTATACTAAATTTATAAAGCTGAAGAGTTTGTTTGTTTGATTGAACGCGGTAATCTCAGGAACTACTGGTCCGAAATGAAAAATTCTTTTTGAGTTGGGTAGCCTATTTATCGAGGAAGGCTATAGGCTATAAAAAATTACGCTACAACTAAGAGGAGTGGAGCAGTAATGAAAAATGTTGCAAAAACGGGGAAAATTGCACGGTTAGGTGATTCGGCGCGACGGGAAGGGTTGGGGGAACAAGACATTTTACGCGGACGAAATCGCGGGCTAAGCTATTAATAAATATGAACATACGGGCCTTTTTTCCCCCCCCATATCAGCATATTCAGCATACTTTTCGTGGCACCATTCTTCGCATGTATGGCACTGAATCCAATTCTCTATTGGTGGATGACTAAACCAACGTTTTAATGTTCTCCTTTGATTCAAATTATGTCATTGTTGTGACAGTAACATAATTTGAATCAAAGGATACATTCGGTTCACGGTTATTTTATCTGTGTCAGAAGCAACTCAACTGCGACCATATTATAATGAGTACAAAGATCACTTTGATATTGATAGAAGTGGTAACAACCCAAAAGCAACCTTATGTTAACAAGAGCAGAGATCACTTTGATTTAGAGAGTGACGCAAAATCATACGCAAAAATTTGAGGTTAAATGAAAAGGTATTTGCATGTTTACTGAAATGCCAATTATTATTTCATTTCATTTCGTTCGACTGGCCTGTTAGTCTAGTGGTTAGTGACCCTGACTGCTAAGACTGAGGTCGTGGGTTCGATTCCCACCCAGAACAAATCTTTGTGTGATGAGCACGATCATTTGTTCTGTGTCTGGGTGTAATTTATCTATATTATGTATGTATTTAGAAATATATAAGTATGTTTATCAGTTGTCTGGTTGCCATAGTACAGGCTCTGCCTAGTTTGGAATCAGATAACGGTGTGTTGGTTGTCCTAAGATATTTATTTATTTATTTTATTTTATTTTATTTGAATTATAGGTGCCTGTACTGTTTGTGTGCTTATTAAAGTCAAAGCATTTATTTCAATGAGGGATATAAAAGTTACTTTTGAACGACAACATTTACTTTGAAATAGAATATAATATTGACTGTACTCGATACAGTAATGTCTGCTTATTGACATAATATCAGCTTCTTACTAATTGTAAGTGCTTAAAAAAGTATGTACGGCACCTACTTATGACAAACAAGCAGTTCTGTTTTAAATTTGTTTGTCTGTTTGTTTCGGCTAATCTCTGAAACGGCCGGACCGATTTTGATGGGACCTTCACTGGAAGAGAGCAGATGTTACTGTAGATTAATTTCTAAACGGGTCAGGTTTTGGGCATATAGCTAGTTATAAAATTAATAAATAAGTGTTATTTGGTTAACTATTCATTGGAATACCTGCTTAATGTATGTAGCTTATTTATACAGTGATGTCGTTATTTGGTGCAAATATTTCAGTATGCAGAAATTTGTTTTGTTTGGTGTTAGAGTGTAGTCTGTTTGTGGCTTTATTCGCGGTTCTGTGTTTAAAACAATATTGTTTTCGGTTTGAAAAGTAAGCAGTGATCATATACTGAATGTAACTATTATTTTAGTAGGGCATGTATTTAATCTAACCTAAAATAATTCCCATTTTGCTAAAATAATATAATATCATTGAACACTTTAATGAATATTTGCGTGTCTTTTGTGCACCTTAATAATACATTTTTTGGGGTTCTATAATGTATATCCGACTGTGAGAAAGGACAAGAAAGCTACATGAGGCTCTTATATTAAAAAAAAAGTGAGTATCGTTAGAAGGTCTATAAGGTTTCAGAGGACCAGTTAAATATTTGATTAATATTAGTACATTGTTGATATGATGCAAGAACTCAAGTAGGAAAAAGTTAACACAAACAAAAATAAAATAAATATCTAATAATATTAAGGAAATAATGCAAAAGTTGCAACAAGGTAGCCAGGTAACAAGTCTTTTAAATTAAAATAAATATTCCTCTCCATTGTGTTTCTACAAGGCGGCCGTTTTATTTGCTCCATTTTAAAGATAAAAAAGTAAGATAATGTTGGTAGGTGCATTGGTTTTAGTCTTTGTAAAAAAACATTTTTTTACTATTTTCCATATGCTAACTACGCCAATATACCAAACTAGCTTCTGCCCGCGACTTTTTCCGCGTTAAATTTCTTGCTCCCCGAGCCTTCCCGTCGCGTCGAATCGCTTACCCGTGCGATTTTCCCCGTTTTTGCAACATTTTTCATTACTGCTCCGTTCCTCTTCGCTGTAGCGTGATGTTATATAACCTATAGCCTTCCTCGATAAATAGGCTACCCAACACAAAAAGAATTTTTCAATTCGGACCAGTAGTTCCTGAGATAAGCGCGTTCAATAAAACAAACAAACTCTTCAGCTTTATAATATTAATATAGATAATATTAAATGCAAACTATAAAAATGCAAAAAGAAAATCTAAGAATTGGAAATGTAAACAAAACTTTTTGTTGGGAAATCATCAAATGACTTCTCCCACTCTGGGTGGAGCGGGAGGACGTGTCAGAGTTCTACTGACTAAAACCCATCCGTGTTTTTTCAGTTGCCTGTGCCAGGGCCACGGTAACTTTTTGGAATAAAACCGTGACCTTGGTAGGGTTTAGTAGCAGCCCTGAGTCTGGGTTTGTGCCTGGTTGATAGCAATAGGCTCGCCCCCTATTACATGTGGCTTAAGGCCCTCTTGTAGTTGACGACTTTTCGGCGAACAATGGCTGGTCGTTGCGAGCGCTTGAGCTGCTAGATTTTGTGTATAATTGTTTCGTGGAAAAAAAATGATAAGGAAATTATAAAATATTTTCTCAGCATGCCCAAAAAACAATAAAACCTATTTTTTGGTATGAGTTTTACATGGTTTAATGATGGAATCTCTTCAAGGTACGCGTTTTAAATAGCGATTTAGTGTCATCTTTATGATTATTTTTTATCGAGCCAATTGTTTTAATTCACGTTTCTATCTTCACTCAGCGCTTAACAGTATGTTCAATTTTCTTATTTTTTTTTTTTTACGGAAACTAGTCATTTTGCTAGATTTACAGAGGTTCAAAAAAGTTAAAAAGTACTGCAACCTCGCCTTAAATCATAACTGGCTCTTATGAGTGTACCATAGGTCCACCACTGCTTAATCCTTTGGAGAATACCGGCGTAATGATATGTATGTAATTAGTTAAAGAGACTTTAGAGTTGTTTTTCTACGTTAAGCATAACAGTTAAATTTAATTTATATATTATAACACAAACTCGGTCCCTTAGCAACGTTCGAACGATTTACGAATTCTCGATTTTTTATATTTACTTCAATCTCAAGGCAATATCACAATCAAATTAAATTAAATTTTCAATTTCAGTTTTGTTAAAAAAGGTGGTAGGTCCGTCTGTTACAATAAATATGATTTTACAATTTATGGATAAATCGAATAGAAAGAAAGTAAAAAGTAACATAATTGAATTTGGCGTCCTAACTACGACCAAAAAATCACTAGCAAACAAAATATTAAATTATTAACAAATGCTTTAGAATTGTCAAAAGAGGCGGTTAAGCTGCATACAGGTTCACTTTTCCCCTATTAGTCAGTTGTTACCATACACTCGAATAACAGCATGCATCGAAGTGTCGGCATGCGCGAATGGAACATTGGACGCGACGGGTTCCGTATGTTATATTTATAAAAAATAAATAAAATGAAATCAATTTATTTCAGACATAACCCATATTACAAAAATTAAGATAAAAGTAACAATGCTGCACCAGAAAACAATAAAATGTTATTAACAAACTAAAAATATATGTCACTTAGTTGAAATAAAAGCAAATGTCAAATTTACGTCGGATTTAAATTAAAGTAACAATAAATAATAATTGCACATATTGACAAAACAATACAAAAAAGCCTTTATAAATAGAGATCAGTGTGTTTGGTGACATTAGGCTGAGTAGGTACTCTCTGCTACAAAAATCTTCTTATAACCTACACATTTTCGGGACTAATATGGTTGCCACAAAATTAATATTGGTATGTTTCTGGTACTTTCTTAAAAATGAAGAAGATTTATTAAGAGAAATCCTAGATTTTTTAAATTATAATACATAAATTAATTTCGAGAGTTTTTAAGATTCTAGATTTCGACAATTATTGTCAGAGGTTGTTGTTAGGAAAGGGTGAGGTGGGTGAGGTTGTTGGTTGTTGTTAGGAAATACCAGTACAGCTAGCATCTAAAAAAACAACGTAATTTTCTTTATGTTTATTTAATTTTCCCTTTTTAAAGAACAATTTACGGTGTACCACCCTGGTCCAGGCCTTGAATTTTCATCTTTTTATAATTTCAAGGAGTATAAAAGTACTTCTCGGTGGCCACCATAGAATTTCCTTAGTTTTCCACGATGCAGGAACGACTGTTAGATCGACAACATCGCTCTCTATAGTCTGAACTATTTTGAAAAGCTTGTTCTGTAAAAAACAAGAGAAATATATATTTTATTATAATAGAAGTATCAGTTCCTTAAAATGACAACACTACCTATACAGTTTTTGAGGAAAAAAAACCACAAGATATAATAACATATTAAATACCTAAACATAACGTAACATAATAATTATATACAAAACATCTACAGACACAAACACAGAGGACCCACTTTACTATCTACCAAAATAGCAGGAATTAAGTCGATTGCAACTTATTTACTTTTATTCGCAACCCTAAATTGAAATGATATTGTTCATCTATCTTAGAATACGAACGACCAACCCAGTTGCGATTTAGCGATAAACTGATGATCTATGTAAACAAAGAATGCGACATGACGTCGTCACCGCACCGTGCGCCGGCGCGGGCGTGTGAACGATAGCGTTGCAGATCAAGCGAAATGTTTCATAAAAAATACTTTCGGCGTCGCATAAATACTGTGCGTATGGCATGCCAATTTCAATTTCATATGGAAGTAATTAATTATTATTAAGCCAGAAGAATACATTATTTTTAGATAGGTATCTACTAAGTTATAGGTATGTCGTCGCATATTGAATAAATCAATAACTTATGTATTATATATACCCATAATTAAATTATAATATCAGCTACTTAAATTACAATTTTAATTAAATACTTATCGAATAACAACTAAAAAAAGGAACAAAATGGCTTTAAACGAACCACGGCGGAACCCTAAAAGCTTGGATCCATAAAGGTTATCAAGGTAACTGATGCAAATGTGAACCAATATAACTCTCCTAATCGATCCATGTCTGATTTGTATTCCACAAGTGCCAAACTATTTTACTCTTTGCTGAATTAAAGGCCACATGTGAACACCCGTACAGATCTTAGCATTATATTAACATTAAAACTGTTCACTTGCCATCCGCCATATTCACTGCGTTACTGTGTATTATTATAAAATTTTATCTTTAAATTTTTGTTTTTTTTTAATCGTAATTAATTTGGATTACAAATTAATTTGGATTACAAATTAATTACACGAAAACAGTTTTTTTTTGTTTTCTTTGTACTAAAACAAACAAATTTATTTTATATTCATTCAATTTTGTTACTTTTCTTTTAGTATTTAGTGGTATTCCGAAGGCGCGTGAACATTTTGAACTAAATATGTATGGTATTTGACAGTAAAGTTACCTTCCCAATAAGATTTGAAATATAATAGCAGGAAATCGAAGTTTAACTTACCTTAAATTTAATGTTTATTTTCACAATGGCTCCTGAGATCTTGCACACAACGATACACTTCATGTTATACAATTTGACAGTTCATATTAAAGAAAAATAAATAATATTGAGTTATTGCATTCCACAATTTCGCTCAGTGTGTCATTTCAGCTGTTTAAAAGTACACACAATGTACACATTCGTCTTCCTTGCTGTATAGTAAGTCACACGTGCCTTGTTAATCAGGCAATATTCAGCTCTTGAGGTGACTGTTACACACATAAATGCTACTATAATGTTATTATAATGCAATTATTTATCAATTGGAACTCTTACTCAGCTATGTGCTGAATAATTTGTGCCCAAATTAGAGTTATATCATCTGAGGATGCGCTGTCTACGCTATTATTCAGCAACGAATGCATTCACTGTGCACTGTAAAAATGCTGTTAACCAGCACTTTTGTGCTACTTGGGCTAGCTCCATTTTAGAGTAGTAGGTTCCTAGGACACAGGCACTCGGCAAGTGTCCAAGGACAGTTTTTTAATCTGAAGTTAATACTGACGGTCACTTCCATCATTTCAGTCGAAAGATCTCCACTGCTGGACACAAGCCTCCCCCAATTTAAGTGAGTATGCCATAATCGCCACGCTTGGCAGGCGGGTTTTCGATCGCAGTATGGTGGTAAGGTGCATAAAGAACGCTGCTGCCTATTCTCTTGTAAGTCCTTTAGTCGCCTTTTACGACACCCACGAGAAGAAATGGGATGGTGATATTTTTTACGTCTGACTCCATGCGAACTCTCACTAGTGTTTATTAATCATAGAGTGAATTTAAAGCTTTATTTTATTCTGTAATTTCTGAATTGTGCTTAGAAATAAAAAATTGCGTTTATTTCGACATACTCATAGTTCGGAAAACACAAAACCAAAAAAGTTATAATAAGTTAGTTTTAACAACAACAGTGTGTGGCTCTGGGTGGTGCTAAAAAGATAAATTTCAATATTAATTCCGGACAGATGTTGTCAAGTGCTGGTTTTCTAATCAACCTTTAGGGACACATGACGGGAAGTGCAAACAGTTTCAACATATTTAATAGCAGATGCTTAAACAATTGCCGAGAATTCTGGATAAACAACACAGTGAGATCACACATTATTTAAGCACCAAGTGTATAGCAAATATATACGCAACTAGGTTCTGTCCGCGTTAAATTTCTTGTTCCCCGACCCTTCCCGTCGCATCGAATCGCCTACCCGTACGATTTTCCCCGTTTTTGCAACATTTTTTATTACTGCTCCGCTCCTCTTGGTTGTAGCGTGATGTTATATAGCCGACAACAAGCTGTTATATAGCTGTTAACAACCGACTTCCTTAAAAAAAAAAACACTACAAAGTCAATAATAACTTTAATTTCGAAATTCGGTGTCTTAGGATCTGTATTTAAGGTTTTTTTGCCACCGACTTCCGAAATTAAAGTTATTTTTGACTTTGTAGTGTTTTTTTAAGGATGTTGGTTTTTATTTGTTTGTAAAAAGTTTTTATTTTTAACTTTTTAGTTATGGTAGATACCCCATAATAATCGGGTTATTCGTTCACTTGTCGCGCAAATACTTAATGCAAATTTAAGACTTATATGGTTTTCACATGGATCCCACTGTCCGAATGGAACCACTGGGACCATTCGAGAAGCACCAGCTATCAAATAAAAAAAAATCATCGAAATCGGTTCACTCAGTCAAAAGTTATGAGGTAACAAACATAAAAAAATTCAGACGAATTGATAACCTCCTCTTTTTTTTGAAGTCGGTTAAAAAGAGTGTTTCTTGCCGCTGCTTCTCCTTAGGAACCTACAACACTCCGCATGGGCCTCGGGCTTTAACTTTCTGATTTGACGACTCATTCGAATATTTTTTAAATATGCGTATTTATCTAATCATATAATACAAACAAAGTACGAAACTGTCCAATTCACTTCCTTATGACATCGACACTTATACCCGAAGTTACTCCTGCCCAAAGTCAATGCTGAGGCACGTTTACGCAGGAATTCTAGAGGATTAATCCTTTGACATAAAGGCAAGTATTCAAAGGAGCTTGTGATCGAGTTCACGGCTCCTTACACTTCATCAGCTTATATAACCGGTTGGCCGTAGCCGGCCGTTCGACATTCTTATACGGTTCAATCACGAATTTAAATACCTTACAGTTATGCTAAATTCAAAAATGGTTTCTTATAAAATATTATAAAGCTGAAGAGTTTGTTTGTTTGTTTGGTTGAACGTGGTAATCTCAGGAACTACTGCTCCGAATCGAAAAAAATATTTTTCTGTTGGGTAGCCTATTATTGAGGAAGGCTATAGGCTATATACAATCACGCTACAATCAAAAGGAGCGGAGCAGCAACGAAAAATGGACGAAAACTGGCAGGCAATTCGATGCGACGGGAAGGGACAGGTGAGCAAAAATTTGAGGCGGACAAAGTCGCGGGTAGAAGCTAAAATTCATAAACGGCGTGAGTTTATTCTTCCCATATAGGGATAGGCATAAATTGCAGAACGCTATCTGCTACGATCCTTACATACTCTTGTTGCTTCGTTGACGCACCTGACCTTTCTGAAGAACATCACCCATAAGGTCACTATTTATGTCCTTCTAAGTAATCTCCTTCCGCATTTCCACTTACATCTTCTTTGTCAATACCTTTTTTAGTTGCCTTTCATTCCCGCTTTCCGCATTCTCTTTCACCGTCGCCTTCGTCGCCTAATCATCTGCGTAGCCCTTACCGAAGTTTATTCAATATTAGGTGCGGCGAACAATGTGAAGCTGATGACAGCAGTAATTGACAGGGTCCGGTAGGGCCGATGCCTGCCAGGATCGCGGAATTTGTTCGGAAGAGTTACCGTGGCCCTGACACAGGCATCTGAAGGAAAATGTGTGGATTTTAGTCAGTAAAAGTTTGACTCAGAGGCCGCTCCGCCCAGAGCGGGAGACATGCCTCCCCAAGCACCGTCACTTCAACCGCTTCGGTGTTCCCGCATCCAGCGGTTTCCCGCGGCCTTCACAAGTTCATAGGTCCATCTTGTGGCCCGCCTACCAACGCTACGTCTTCCGATAAAAGTATGGTTTCGATAATATATGTAGTTACTATGTTCTTAATACTATAGAATTTGTAAAATAGGAAGAATACGTTTAATCATACGTGTTCTGGTATGTTCCTGACTTACGTACATCGAGCGGTGAGTGTTCAGTTTAGCTTCGAAAATGTAGTTTATTTGTTTAACAGTTTGTGTACATACATAAATTAAAATAAAGAATAAGCCGTACATTCCATGTGTGCTTGTTTAAGTATATGTTAGTGTTATAATTATTGTTGTTGGTCTATGTTTATTGAAACTATTGGTTGCCCAGTGGTCGAAATTCGAACTTAATTTATTTTTAGGGTTCCGCACCTCAAAAGCAAAAAGCGGAACCCTTATAGGATCACTTTGTTGTCCGTCCGTCCGTCCGTCCGTCTGTCAAGACCCTTTTTCTCAGGAACGCATGGAGGTATCAAGCTGAAATTTATATCAAATACTCAAGTCTACTGTCCCTTGAACCTGTGAAAAAATCAAACTTCTAAGCTAACGCAATCAAAAGATATAGCCGTTTATGCCGCAAATTTCCGCCAATTTTCGAAACTCGCAAGGGAATCAAAACCTAAAGGGTACTTCCAGTCGATCTAGAATTTTGAAATTTGGTAAGAAGCAACGTCTTATAGCACAGATATAGGAAAAATTGCGAAAACCGTAAATTTTTAGTTACATCACATAATAAAAATATTTTTAATAATTTTAAACTTACTACCCCTTTCCTCATGAACGCGTAGAGGTATTAAACACTACAGGTTTGTACGGAACCCTCGGTGCGCGAGTCCGACTCGCACTTGGCCGGTTTTTTTAACGTTATTAAGGTTATAATGTAAAAAAGATTTATAATACCTCTGTATTTGTTAAGCTCCTTCTCAATATAAATTTTAACTGTGCCAATTTTCTTGCTCCACCATCCGTAGAATTTTCTTAAAAGGGGTACAAAGATGGTATTATTATATCCATAAAAATATAAAGTAATCATAAAATATTTGCAAAGAGCATAAAAATGAAGTATAAGGAGAGAAAATGATTTTTACACGTCAACAATAACTTATTTCTAACCGACGCGACGTCAAGAACGGAGGAGGATCTCAGTTCGTCTGAATGGTATATGTTTTAAATGTATAATTGCCACGATATGTCCGGCAGTTGTGGATGAATTTCATTTTTTTTTGTGTATAGAGTATGCTTCAGGAGTGGTCCCATATCAATTGATTTACTTTGCTTGGGTATTTTCCGCCTCGATAAAACATTTTAGAAAGCAATAGAAGAAAGAAAGAAAATATGTTTATTTTATTTTTAATCCAGTTTGTATTATATATCAAAATGACATTCCACTGTTTCCTGTCACTGTTACCTACACAGCAAGTAGCGGTATACGAATTAGTGTGAGATAGGTACCATAAGTAAAGTTAGTAAGTCTTTAGATATTTATATTTTAGTTTTTTTTTGTCATCGACTTCCAAAATTATGTTTTTTATTAAAACTAGATGAGTTCGGTGCTTCCTAACTGACTACATAAGAGAAAGACCGATTTTTTTTTCTCATAATTATCATCTCTTTATAATTCTCTTTTAAAGTCTAGACATAGCAGTATTAGTCCTTAACATCCAGTTTATGCAACCCACCGTCTGCTAAATCACCTTAGGCATTGCCGTAGTTTAAAACACACATAGGGCAACCCTGGCCGTAATAAGGGTCGATTCCATTAACGGCCTGGTCCAACGTGTCACCTAATTGAATTCCTTGCACGGACTATTGCGGCCTTTGCCCTGATTAAGACGTGCCGGTTTTAGGCGTAAATTGCTTGTTTATACGCCTATTGTCGGACAGAGGGTCAGCCGGGTTGATTGATGTTTTTGCTATAATTGTACATAGTTAATTACTTAAGCTATAATTATTTTGTAGACCCCTCCGTGCGTCGGAAATTACCGTGAGCCATTGGTCCCGTCTGCCATTCATGGATATATAAAATCTTTGGCAGTCGCTAATTCATAAATTTTTGATTTAATTCATAAATTCATAAATCTTTGGGTTGTCAGAAGCCTGAAAGTCTGACAAACAGTATTGTCAAGGGGTATGGTTTACTTAGTCAGTCGCAATGTAAAATATTAGTATTCATCTGTGGTTAGACTGGAAGCTGACCTGAATATAGAGGAAAAAGGTTATGCAATGATAGGTCTACTATCATCATTCAACTGAATTCAAATTAATACTTTATTTTTACAAGTCTTAAGTCCCACTAGGACCACAAACAAATGTATTAAGTGTTAAATGAATTTAAAACATCGTTCTATTTCTGTCAATCGTTTGAAGATGTCAGAGACATGATGTTATTTAAGGGTCGGTTCACATCTGACGGAAGATGCGTCGAGCGTATCATCGGTCGCGTCTATTCGGTCAAATATGGTGTTTCCTTATCTGACGGAAGATGCGTCTGTCTAGTCTGAATGCATCAGTCAAAATACACGTGGGGCGACGTTGCCGCTCTTTACGTCGGCCGACAAAGCGTTGACGGAAACGGAACAGACGCTGTACGCTCGACACACTAACGCATCATCGTTTAAGTGTGAGAGGTTGAATGTTTTCTCATATAATTGTCTATTCTGGTGTTACGCGACCGATGATACGCGACGCATCTTCCGTCAGATGTGAACCGACCCTAAAGGCGTAATATGCCTGTAATGTTCCCCCTGTTGAGACACAGGCCTTCTCACTAATAAAGGAAGTGGGCCGTAATCCACCACAGCAGCCCAGTGCGGGTTGTAGATGTAACATGTCTTCAAATGTTTGCTTCTAGGACAAGCCGGTTTCCTCACGATGTTTTCCCTCACTGTTCTGAGAATAGTGGTGATGAGATTAAATACACCAAGTCCATTTAGTTATTTGTATTTTAAAGGAGCCTAAAAATCAGCATCGTCAGTGTTTTGAACATCAAAACTAACAAAAGACTGCCCTAAAAGTCCCTATACCACTTTCTGACGTCCGAGCCAAGATTGTTTCTGTTTATATAAATGAAAGTATTGAAGCTCTACGACACAACAACGATCATCATGCTAGGATCAAATATCTAGGTACAAATAAATAGCTCAATATGTTCCTAACCAAAGCGAACATGTAACATCTGATATTCCTGAAATATTCTGGTTTTATATTAGAATACGCTTCCACCTGTCGCCTGAAGCTGAAATTATTCTTATTTTCCGAGATAAAAGAATTCTGTTCCATTTTATATATCAAGTTACTCGTCATGTTTCAATAAGCAAAGTGATTTTTTTATGTTTCGTGGTGAAAACGGGCAGGCGGCTTACCAGATCGTATGTGGTCACCGCCACCATTTGCTATCTGCCATCTGAAATGCCAGAGACATCATAGTGATAATACCATAGATCAAGTTAAAATGTCTAATGAGAGACAAGAAATGAGATTTGGTACGTAGTAGTTTTATTTTTGGAACGCTTCTAGAAGTTTCTGGAATCTCGTAAGTTTCAATTTTTGTGAATTGTCTTCACTTTAAATAATAAGAAATAAAATTAAATGTTTATTTAGGTAAGAGTATAAATTTTTAAGACACTTTTACACGTCAATATTTTGTTAGTTAATATTTTAAAACTAGATTGCGCGGTTTTTCTTAGCTGACTGATCCCTAAGAAGAAATGCCGAAAAAAACTCTGAGCTCATGGTCTCTTAAAGTCCAAACATTATTTTATTAGGATTTTATTTGAGTTTAACAATGTAGGGCTATGACTAAAACTTTGGCTGACAGCTTGATTGCTCAGTTGACTGTCTCAACAGACGGCATGCATGAATCAGCAATCGTGTAGCTCAGTCCTATATTAGAGAGCTCAACGACCAGATCTGCAGGATATTTACGTAGGCCATTGCCAAGCTTTTTCAATTTTAAAAAATCAGTAGGACTTTTATCCTATATTAGTTAATGGTTGTATTTGTAAACCAATTAGTTTACCTAAGTTTGCGCTCCACTTTCATAAGGGTGTATAAAGTAGTTAGGTTGGAGTGGAAGTTATTTTACATTGAGGTTTATCCGTACCAACGGTGAAGTTGGCTTCGAGTACAAGTTAGGAACGTATTCAAAATCAAAATCAAAAGTCATTTATTCAAACTAGGCTGAGAGTCAGCACTTTTTGAACGTCAAAGTTACATGAGACAGTCCCCCCAAAACGCCCGCCCTTCGACACTTCCTAGTGCTTTAGCTGGGAAGAAGAAGTGGTGGAACAAACTCCCCAGCAGCACAGCTGTCTGTTAAGTTAGAAGAACTTGATTCTATACAGTATTGTGTAAGTTATTAATATTATAAAACAAAACATATAGTATTCGCCATATGTCAGCTAGCACACGCCAATATACCAACAAAACATTGAAAACTAAACTCAAGCTGAAATAAATAATAAAACAAAATCGAAAACAGAACTTAAAACCTTAATAAAGCCTCCAGGCATAAAGACGTGCCCGCTTACATATACGATGCAAATGATACATGTACACAATAAATGAAATGAAAAGAAAATAAACTAACAAAAGCAGTTAAATAAAAACAAAAAAAAAAACAATTATATGAACTACCCATATAAACTTTCAGTAGGAAGACTAATTCCGGATTGAAAGAACATAAACATTGTCTTGAGTTGATCACAGCGACCAACTATTCTTATCGTTTAAGTAGTCGTTGATAGAATATTGATTGAGTATTCGAACTTTGTATTTGTATCCTATATTATTTGAAATACACAACAATACACAACAAAAATACAAACATAACTTACAAACCTTACATTTATATTTGCTTAAGTATAATCTCCGTATAATGTACTCAACCTGTGGCTACAGGCCTTCTTTCTGTGAGAGAGGGAGTTGGCCAGTATCCACCACGTTGGGGGGGGGGGAGTTTAACACCTCACTCCCCCCCCAACGTGAGGAGGCCCGCAGATGCGGGCACCAGTCGGGGATCGCGGAAGACATATTGGTTCCCGTGGTCCCCGACGTAGGCGTGGGACGGAACACCGGGGTGGTTGTAGTCAGTAAGAGTCTGGCAGACCCCAGTGCAGTTGGTGGATGTCATATATCTTCGAATTTTTAACCCCCTATGCAAAAGGGGTGTTATAAGTTTGACCGCTATGTGTGTCTGTCTGTGGCACTGTAGCTCTAAACTACACAAAATAAAGCGCCTTTTAGAGTTCGAACCCACGAGCTACAACTCGTTCGTCACGGCCGTTACCACTGGGTCACCACCATAGCTGGGCACCGTTAATCAAATAGTTAACTTCGTTAATCGTTAATCCGCTACAAAAAAGGTAGCTTCGTTAAACGTTAAACCGTTACATTTCGGAAGAATTAACGCAAGTTAACGTTAATCGTTAATCCGTTAATATGTGTAAAATTGCATTTTTATATCTTTGCGTTAGTGAACTAATAAAACCTGTTGATTTAGGGTCTGGAAGTTAACAGGTTAGGAACAAAACAAAATACTTGTATAATTCAAATGTGTGATTTAATCGTCGGGCATAAGGTGCATAATCCCCTTCATGAATATTAACATGCTGAAGTTCTCGTCTGAAAGCGAAGCTCGTTTTGATGTTCAAATATCTTTGTCGTTTCATACTTGTCTAAGCCAGTTTTTCGCACCGCGCCGCGGTGCTGTGCGGTAAATAGTAGGCATTGGATTAACGATTAACGGATTTCTGCATATTAACGGAAGTTAACGTGTCCGTTAATAAATTTAAAAGGTAACATAAAAGTTAATCCGTTAATAAAAATGTTAACTTCGTTAATTAACGATTAACGGATTAACGAGTTAATGCCCAGCTATGGTCACCACTGCTCTTATTTTTTACTAACGGGCTCTTTTTATTTATTTATGGCATAATATTGAAATAAAAGAGTCAGCTGTTGTGCAAGCGAAACATAATCATTTTCAGGTTAAAATAAATTCTTCTCACAATCTAGAATTTTCTGTATGTACCGTAAACTTAGTAAAAAAGACAGTAACATAACAAACCAAGAATCTATCGAAATACACTCAAATGCAAATGTACCGGTTGTTTCCAACCTTAAAAATTGCCAAATCTTTTAGTATACTACTTGAAACACGGTCACATGTTAGTAGTCTTGGCAAGCCGGTCACAAGTTCGAAGGTAAGCCTGCACTGAATGTTGGCTCGCCAACTTTGTCCACCACAATTAACTGGCGAGAATTCGTGATCTTTTTGGTTCTTACTATGGAAGAAAGTCGGTTTCGAGTTGGTCGTGTCTTTTTTCTTTACCATTCATCCATGTATTTGGCTTCTAGAAACACTAGGGCTATTTACTACTACATTTATAAGGATAGGTACATTTTGAGAATCAATGCATATAAGTGTACACTCGTAACACGCGACAACGGCAGACACAACTGCAACCGTCGACTCGCGTAAAATATAGCGCTCATCGCACTAGGAGTAGCGAAGGATAAAAACAACGATACGAGACGACCTGTGTGAAAAATTATATGGCTGGAAAGGGGGTGACTACCGACATGACGACCAATAGAAAAGTGTGGATGAAAACACAATGTAGCGACAACCTCAAATAAATTGGGAAAAGAGCGAAAAGTCTGACGGTTATAAAGCGTCACTTGTCTTATTCTTTCGTAATCTGTCAGTAAAAGATAGCAATACTCTTTTCCAAGTTTAGGTGGTGAACAAAAGAATCGGCACCAATAACTAATATGTCAATTTTTATTTATTTAAATAATTAAGTGTGAGGTCCCGGTTCGCATTCAGTCAGAAAGTCGTGTTTTCTACGTATACCTATTATACGTTGTCACCGGTAAATTAACAACAATTACTGACATAGCCTGCAGAGTAAGTTAAAGTGGAAGTAGGCTGAATATTTTTGTCAAAGGACCGATGGTTGGTGCAGCACACGAGTCCTGGAGTGAAGGCCACGTATTATCAAAATCAAAAGTCATTTATTCAAACTAGGCTGAGAGTCAGCATTTTTTGAATGTCAAAGTTACTTAAGACAGTCCCCCAAAACGCACGCCCTTCACCACTTCTTAGTGCTTTAGCTGGGAAGAAGAAGCATATTGGCAAGTATAGTTGGACTAACGATCTTAAAAATATGTCTAGCACCCTGTCCTCCACACCAGACTCAATGCGGTAAACAGGGTGTTGTGACGTTGCTTAGGAGAGGCTAAAGTAAAATAGTTGACCGCGATAGGCTCAGTTGATTAAGAAGTAAAATCTGGCTGAAAATATAAGTTAGAGCTGCTTGGACTCATGTTGTTTACTGTGTACGACTTAATTGCATCGCATTGCAGTTTTACACAAGCGTACGTAGAAACAAGTAGAAACTACAAGCAAATAAGAACCAATTCCATCGTAACAAAAATATAGAGTGCAAAGCGAGTTCGCAACGAGACAAACTAGTAAAAACTGATAGTACGTAGTTGTTTGGCGACCAGCCAAAGTAAGTTCTCGGTGGGCGAGAGGTGCATTCCAACCTGGGCACCACTAATGATACTGGTTTAGGGGAAACGTACACTGTGCAGGAAATCGCGCCACGGCAAATTGTGTTAGGTGTTTGGAATGGCCATTTAGGTTATTCGGCAGCTGTAAATGTGATATTTCATGGATTTTAGTCTCTTGTGTATTTTTGGAACTACTGATATACAAAATGGGGCTTATGGCTATGTAATTACAGGCACTCGGGTTAATCAATCGGGTTAACCTACGCTGACCGCGGTTGGTCCGTGGATGGGACCATCCTTACATACCAAGACCCCACTGTGCCTCGGAAAGCACGTTAAGCCTTTGGTCCCGGTTATCATTCACGATCCATCCAGGCGTTCTCAATCTTTGACGGTCGTAACGAGTAGTTATAAGCCCGAAAATCTGAGAACCAGTCTCAGGTATCATATAACCTACCAGGGTCGCGAGATTAATTCGAAAGAGGTACCGTGGCCCTGGCATGTGGGCAACTGAACACGGATGGATTTTAGTCAGTAAAAGCTTAACCCACAAAAAAAAAACCGGCCAAGTGCGAGTCGGACTCGCGCACCGAGGGTTCCGTACAAACCTGTAGTGTTTAATACCTTCACGCGTTAATGAAGCAAGGGATAGTAAGTTTAAAATTATTAAAAATATTTTTATTATATGATGTAACTAAAAATTTACGCTTTTCGCAATTTTTCCTTTATCTGTGCTATAAGACGTTGCTTCGTACCAAATTTCAAAATTCTAGATCGACTGGAAGTACCCTTTAGGTTTTGATTCCCTTGCGAGTTTCGAAAATTTGCGGAAATTTGCGGCATAAACGGCTATATCTTTTGATTGCGTTAGCTTAGAAGGTTGATTTTATCACAGCACCAAGGGACAGTAGACTTGAGTATGTAATATAAATTTCAGCATGATACCTCCACGCGTTCTTGAGAAAAAGGGTCTTGACAGACGGACGGACGGACGGACGGACGGACAACAAAGTGATCCTATAAGGGTTCCGCTTTTTCCTTTTGAGGTGCGGAACCCTAAAAAGAAAAAAAGGAATCATATAACCCTGTAACTATGTTGTGGAGTTTAGATAGGCAGTTGATCCGTATAAATCCTTGTATTCAGCTGCATTCGGTTAGCCTGGAAGGCCTTAGCTGCCCTAATAAGCGCAAAAGCGGTAGCTCAAAAAATCGTAAAGTTGGTTTTAATGCCACCGGATACTTAGCTTTAAAAACCGGTCAAGTGTGAGTCGGACTCGCGCACCGAGGGTTCCGTACAAACCTGTAGGTATATAAGTAAAAGTTCACACATCACGACAATCGAGTCGTAGTTCTGTTCTGTTTCATGGCTTGGTTTTATTTCTGTCTGTGTTTTGTTCTGTTTATTATATGATGTAACTAAAAATTTACGGTTTTCGCAATTTTTACTTTATCTGTGCTATAAGACGTTGCTTCGTACCAAATTTCAAAATTCTAGATCGACTGGAAGTACCCTTTAGGTTTTGATTCCCTTGCGAGTTACGAAAATTTGTGAAAATTTGCGGTATAAACGGCTATATCTTTTGATTGCGTTAGCTTAGAAGTTTGATTTTTTCACAGCTCCAAGGGACAGTAGACTTAAGTATTTGATATAAATTTCAGCTTAATACCTCCACGCGTTCCTGAGAAAAAGGGTCTTGACAGACGGACGGACGGACGGACGGACGGACGGATGGACGGGCGGACAACAAAGTGATCCTATAAGGGTTCCGCTTTTTCCTTTTGAGGTGCGGAACCCTAAAAAATACGCATCTAATGAACTGACGAAAGTGACGCCATCTTATAACAAAGTATTCAATTTTTAAATTACATATATTAAATTATGTGTCTTACTAGAGAATGGGCAGCAGCGTTCTCTATGCATTTTACCACCATACTGCGATCGCCAACCCGCCTGCCAAGCGTGGCGATTATGACAAAGCCCCCCAAATTGGGGGAGGCCTAAGTCCAGCAGTGGACGTCTTACGGCTGAAATGATGATGATGATGTGTAACGTGCCTGTTAGGGCAGGACGTTTAAAAGAAACAAAAAGGATAGAAGGTACATAAGTGTAATTAAATTAAGATTAACAGTATTTAAACATGTCTAGCCCCAGCAGAAGGCTAGCGTGAGTTCTAGATATCGAGCGCGTATTCAATTCTAGCCCGCCTAAAGAAAACCACTATCCTGGTAGTTCTCACGTCGTAGGTGACCGGTGTCAGCCAGGTAGGTAGGTAGGTCTTCCAGCAGGAGGTAGGCAGCTCGCAGGTTGTCCAGCCACAACCCTTGCAGCGGCGAAAAGGATATCCCTTCCGGTATGGAAGAACCCTGGAATCCACGAATTAGGCATTTTACTAAATGTCCGAATTCCTGTTATGACTGCAACATCCCGACAACCGTCGGACCCTGAGTCTACGTGGGAAAGCGGTGTTCTAGCATCTATTAGCCATCGAGATGAAGCAGTCTAAGCAGCGTGGTACATTTTTAAAAGCGTGAATAGCAGAAAATTATATAATGAAAATGTAGGGTAGATGGGAAAAAGTAACAAAAATTATTAAAAGATTTACGGAAAAAGAATCACTACAAATTCACTACGACAGATTACATATAAATATGAAATTAAAACAAAGAAGAAATACATTCATGTTAATTTAGTCAACCAGCTAATCTAAACTATATAATAAAAAGTTCTAACCGTCATGATCGTTACATTATTGTTACGGTCACTCGGTAAATCAATTTAACTCAGCATGGTGTTTAAATGATTAAGGACGGCTACAAAACTAACGAGAATGAAGCACATCGGTATTTCGGTTAACAAAATGGTAGTTACTAAAACGCAAAAGTGAAAATTAGCTAGTCATGCAACGAATACTTAAAACTAAACTAATTAATACTAGGTTTTGCAACACTCACCCGATTTGGGGTTACACAGAATTTAATTTTAAAAAGATTTAAACACTAAGGTTTTTATTTTTAAAATATAGATGTAAATTAAAAAAAGATTTAAAATGTTGGCCGTTGCGAACAGTAGCTAGTGCACGGATACTTTCATAACACGACCACTCAGCAGCTCCGTAGTGTCAAGTGAATCCCTCGAGATTCTTCCTTGACCGCCGCCGGTGGCTCGCCGACGTTAGCCATATGTCGTGGAGAGGGGAGACACTCACCAACAACCGGTTCGTGCGCGAAGCTCGCGACAATATTAATATTTGCAAATAGACGTATATCAGTTGTCAAGCGTAAACTGTTGTTATGATGAATGTTTTTAGAAAATGTTATTGAATATTAGTTTTTACCTGCTTCCAACCTTGATTCAGATGTTAAAAGATAAGATCATAGTACTCACTAGATTGATATAAAGTACGACGTTACAGTACCCCCCTTTTTAGCGTAGGATTTTTCCTAAGTAAAATCCGCTGCCACTGCTTCTGAAGACATTTTATTAACGCTTCTTTTTTATTCCTATCTCTTACATTCATCCATTCTTCCTCTTTCATTCAACGTTTAATCCGCAGCAACACATTAGTAGCATGTGTTACCGCATGCTAACATTCAGAGTGTCTCGTTTTAAATACAGCACAAAACACTCCCGATAATCAAATGCAGTTTTTGAAACAATATTGAAAGTACAGAGCAGTCTACATGTAACTAATCCCATATTTATAATAAGATATATAGAACTCAGTTATACCTATGGTGTAGGGCCATTGGTATAGGTAAAAGAAATCAATGGGGTAGAACCATGATTGCTTTCTTACTATGGTTGTAGGACCGATAGTATAAATAGTACTATAGAATGAAATGTTGTATGTAGTTGACCATCATCCTGTAATGACTGTTTGTATAGACTAATTATATACTTAGACATTTAAATAGATACAATATAGTAGATAGAATTTAGTTACATGTAGGTAGGCGGTTTTTGAGGTAGGTACGTACGTTTAGGTTGGTAATTCTTTTATTATAATATTAGTTTTTTTAGAAGGTTTTATTTTATTCGAATTTGCGCTAGTTAGTAAAGTATTTAGTTTTAGGTTTTAATCTTTGTAATTAGTTAACTTGATATCTTTAATATGCCAATGCCCGATTGATTTTCCAGACGTATCGGCCAATTCATATACTAATGGTGACTTTTTTTTAATTACTTGACATTTTACAAATTTAGGTGCTAACTTCTTGTTAAAATATTTATCCTTGTCACTCTGATAGAAAGTTCGTTTCCACACAACATCACCTATATTAAACTCTGCAGGTTTCCTTCGTAAATTATAAGACGTGCAGTTTCTAGCATGAGCCTGAAGAAGCGCTGCTTGAACCTTATTAAAGATAGAAGATAAATAGCCTAGGTTTTCTGCATATGAATCGCGAGGGACAAAAACAAGATCTTCATCGTTTTCCGAGTTGATATACTGTGAACCACAAGTTACCAGTTCTCGTCCGTATACAAGAAATGACGGAGTATAGCCCGTTGTTTCGTTTACAGAACTATTTATGGCAAACTGAATTTTCGGCACAAGTTGATCCCAGACACGTTGATCGTCAGCAATAAACGTTGAAATTGCAGTCATGACTGTTTTATTGTACCGTTCAACTGTGTTGATGTGAGGTGAGTATTTAGGTGTAAAATGTAAATTGGGAATTTTATATTTGGTAATCATGTTTTTTAGGGTAGCGCTAACAAACTGTTTCCCGTTATCAAGTATGATAGTAGAGGGTATCCCATGTACGAGAATTACGTTTTCTTCGAGAATTCTAGTGACGATTTCCGCGGTTGCTCGCTTAATAGGAAATAAAAGGCAATATTTACTGAAACAACAAGTAATCACGAATATGTAGCAATTTTGTTTTCGTGATGGAGGTAAAGGTCCAACTAGATCTACACTAATAGTTTGGAATGGTCTAGAACATACTTTAGGCTCGCCCATTTTGCCTAGAGGGGCATGGTTTTGATGCTTATGAGCTATGCACGCATCGCAAGCGGAAATAAACTTCTGTACGTCCGCGTGCATGCCTGGCCAGTAATAACATAAGGCAAGCCGTTTATATGTCTTAAAGACTCCCAAGTGCCCTGCAGAAGGTACAGAATGGTGCTTTTCCAACATAGCATTACGGAATTCCGCAGGTACTACCTCTTTCCATTCGAATTCTCTACGCAAGGGACACATAGTTTTCATGTATCTATATAATTTCCCGTTTTTAATTAAATAGTTAGGGAACGAAGTAGGGGAAGACTGGCAACCATTATAGTTGTTAAGGTACCAAGAATCAGTAGTTTGCGTATTAATAGGAAGAGTATCGACAGCAGTTATAGGCACAGCGCGTGATAGAAAATCAGGAACTACGTTTTCTGAACCACGGCGGTGTCTAATTTCAAAATTATACGCAGATAGTCGTACACCCCAGCGAGCTAATCGACCTGTAGGGTTATTCAATTTTAAAAACCATTTAAGGGCAGAATGGTCCGTGTAGACAACAAATTTTTGGCCATTCTCTACATAACAGCGCCAGTGCTCAACTGCTACTAGAACAGCAAGAGCTTCACGCTCGGTAGCACTGTAGTTGCGTTCTTGAGGAGACAGTGACTTGCTCATGTAGGCTATGACTCTCTCCTCACCATTAATATTTTGGGTCAACACACCACCCATACCGTAGTCACTCGCATCGGTGTGAATTTCAAAAGGTTTAGAATAATCTGGACACGAGAGTACTGAAGCAGAAACTAAGCATTCTTTTAATTTATTAAAAGCTGTGTCTGATTCTTCAGACCACACAAACGATGGTGCTTTTTTGCTTTGTGAGGTTAATTTGTTCAATGGTGAAGCCAAAGAGCTAAAATTTGGTATAAATCTGCGATACCAGGAAGCTGCGCCCAAAAATCGGCGAACTTCTTTTCTATTAGTGGGGGTAGGATAGTTTTTGATTGCATCTATTTTTTCCGGGTCAGCATGTAAGCCGTTAGCATCGACTACATAACCCAAATATTTGAGTTTTTCTCGGAAAAATTGACTTTTTTTAGAATTTATAGTTAAGTTTGCAGATTTTAATTTATTTAAAACAAGAAGCAGTAGGGAAATATGCTGCTCAAAAGTAGAAGAGACAATGATGATATCATCGACAAATACAAAAACACGATGTTCAAATTCAGGCCCATAGAACAAAATGTCAACTAAACGTTGTTGTGTGGCTGGTGCATTAGTGAGACCAAATGGCATAGATTTGAACTGATAAGTACCACGGGTTGGTATATAGAACGCTGTCTTGCATCTGTCCTGCTCACTGATCAAGATTTGCCAAAAACTTTTTGAAAGATCTAAACTAGTTAAATATTTTGCGTCTCGTAAATTATCAAGAATCTCAGAGATATAAGGCAAATTATACGCATCTTTTTTTGTGATAGCGTTTAATTTTCTGCTGTCTAAGCAAAACCTAAGCTCACCAGTTTTTTTAGGTGTGAGTAGTACTGGTGATGACCATGGGCTCTCAGCAGGTTCAACCTCATCATCTTTTAGCATCTCATCTAGTTGCTCCACTAATATGCGTTGCTTCTCAGGGGACATTCTGTAATACCTTTGACGAATGGGGGCAGCTTCTCCAGTGTCAATAGTATGCGTTATTAGAGAAGTACGACCAAGACCTCGTACTTCGTAGGATATTTCCCCGGAACTGTGATATTATATTATCAGCTGTTATCCTTTGGTCTTGTGATAAATGATCATATGACTGAAGATGTTCTGAGCGATCAGACTTCAGTTCAGCTAACTGAGCGTCTGATGGGCTTAAAAATAAAACAGTGTTTAAGTGACTAGGGAACAGACCGAATGTTCTCCAAAAGTCCATGCCTAAGATTAATGAATTTTTTACTTCCGGAATGATGTGGACATTTAAATCATGTGTTTGATTTTTTAGAGTGAATGTTAATGAAATATATCCTAGAGATAAAAGTTTCTGCCCACCCGCTGCAACAAATGTCATAGGTTGACTCAAGTTCCCTTGGCAATGGGATGAAATAAAACTTTTGTGGAGGTCTTTTCCCATTATAGTGACGGCAGAACCTGTATCTAGTAACCCAATAACAGGTTTAGTGTTAATAGTAACTGGAACGTAAGGCCGTGTGAAATCTATACTATTATTACGGATTGAAGAAACAGTATAGCAGGAACTGAATCTTGAAACAGTTTGTAGCCAATTTTCCCAATCATTCCTATCGAAATTGGCACTATTTCTGTTTCCACAACCCTTGTTACTTAGTTTTTTGTTGTGTTAGAGTGACAATTAGGACATTCTGGGAATTTCACGTCTTTCTTACCACATTTAAAACAGATTAGAAAATGTGGCTGTTTACATGAACGTAGTGAATGTGATTTAGTTCTACATCTTGGACAGTATACATTTCTGTTTTTGTCGTTAGATACATGTGCCACCTCATTGACGTGTAAATTTGATTTAGGATCGCTAGTATTCTTATTATTTTCAAATGTATTTTTAGAGTAGTTGGGTTTATAATTAGAATCAGTGTTTTTATAGTTACTAGAATTGATATTGCTAGGCTGGTGTTTATAAGCGAATTCTGGTGCCAAGGTCTCAGTACTATCTTTAGGCGGTTCGCGAAATTGTTTTAGTTTAGTTTGTATGTTTTCGTAGTTTCTGCATAATTTTTGTAGACTACTTATATCGGTTATAACTGCAGACGACGCCAGCGTACTTGCATAGCAAGGTCGAATGTTATGCAGCAATATCTCTAGTTGATCTTCTTCTGCTAACTTTCTATCCAAACGAGAAAACATGCCACGCATAATAGAAATGTAAATTGTTATATTTTCTAGTTCACCCTGAGTGCGTGTCCTAATTTCGGATAAAAATTTGTAGTCGTAGTCACTTTGACTAAAATCTTGTTTAAGCAAGGAGACAATGTCATCCCAAGTTCTAGCCTGATCTTTAACACATCTGAACCAATGAAGAGCGTCGTCAGTGAAAATTTCAAAAGCGAAAGAAACCATTTGTTCGCGAGGTATAGCTCTGCTCAAAATAAATTCATCTACCCTCTGAATAAATGCACGGACGCAAGTTTTTCCGGAGTATTTAAGTTTACTTATTTCTGAAAACAGCCTACGCTCACAACTGACAGCGGCATTAACTGGGTTAGTTTCACGAATTGGTTCCGTTGGAGTAGACACCTGAGGTTGAGTAGATAAAGTAGTTTGTGGCCTAAGCAATGTCATATCCTTGTATTGGGTATTGAAATTGGTCAAGCAAATTTTATAGACCTCCGCAACATCACCAGCTGAGTAATTAACCCGATTTAGACGATGATGTACGTGGTGCAATAAGTTTTCGGTGCGTGTAAACAAATTCCTTTCAAATTTAGATTTAAGGGTAATTATGCTATTATGAGATTTTAACAAGGACTCTTTGACTGCTTTTAAGTCATCAATAGGATCTAAATGTGATTCTAAAATATCCTCAGAAGGAAGGGTAGAAGACAATTTAACTATTTGTTTTCGTAGGTCATTGACAGAATCGGCAGCTGTACCACCACGAACCGCTACTTCATATTCTAGTTCCGCTTTTTGCAAAGACAAAAATTTTATAACATAAGACATATTTGCTAAATTTTTCCAGTTATTAAAATTTTAATAGCAGAAATAAAATTTTCCGAATAACCCTAGAGAATAGATGTGTGTTGCAAAATTCACAAAACAAAAATAAAAATAGTTAGGCACAGTAACAAAACAAAATCAAGTACTCGTGCTACCAAAATGTGTGAAATGGCAAAACAAAATATATGTGGGTAGATTTTTTTCCACTAAAAAAAATATATGAGGGTAGATTTTTTTCCATAAAAAAAAATATATGTGGGTGGATTTTTTTCCACTAAAAAAAATATATGTAGGTAGATTTTTTTCCACAAAAACAGTTTTCAAATTTAAAGAATTCTATGATTTTTTACAGTAGACTACACAAGAACACCTTTGGTAGCTCGTAATCAAGTTATAATTACTAACACTACTGTTATAGACAGCCAACACCAAGAAAACCAAAAGAAATGCCTAGCAGAAGAGAACTAAATACGGCTCGATATCTACCACTAGTATGGGCGCCACTGTAACGTGCCTGTTAGGGCAGGACGTTTAAAAGAAACAAAAAGGATAGAAGGTACATAAGTGTAATTAAATTAAGATTAACAGTATTTAAACATGTCTAGCCCCAGCAGAAGGCTAGCGTGAGTTCTAGATATCGAGCGCGTATTCAATTCTAGCCCGCCTAAAGAAAACCACTATCCTGGTAGTTCTCACGTCGTAGGTGACCGGTGTCAGCCAGGTAGGTAGGTAGGTCTTCCAGCAGGAGGTAGGCAGCTCGCAGGTTGTCCAGCCACAACCCTTGCAGCGGCGAAAAGGATATCCCTTCCGGTATGGAAGAACCCTGGAATCCACGAATTAGGCATTTTACTAAATGTCCGAATTCCTGTTATGACTGCAACATCCCGACAACCGTCGGACCCTGAGTCTACGTGGGAAAGCGGTGTTCTAGCATCTATTAGCCATCGAGATGAAGCAGTCTAAGCAGCGTGGTACATTTTTAAAAGCGTGAATAGCAGAAAATTATATAATGAAAATGTAGGGTAGATGGGAAAAAGTAACAAAAATTATTAAAAGATTTACGGAAAAAGAATCACTACAAATTCACTACGACAGATTACATATAAATATGAAATTAAAACAAAGAAGAAATACATTCATGTTAATTTAGTCAACCAGCTAATCTAAACTATATAATAAAAAGTTCTAACCGTCATGATCGTTACATTATTGTTACGGTCACTCGGTAAATCAATTTAACTCAGCATGGTGTTTAAATGATTAAGGACGGCTACAAAACTAACGAGAATGAAGCACATCGGTATTTCGGTTAACAAAATGGTAGTTACTAAAACGCAAAAGTGAAAATTAGCTAGTCATGCAACGAATACTTAAAACTAAACTAATTAATACTAGGTTTTGCAACACTCACCCGATTTGGGGTTACACAGAATTTAATTTTAAAAAGATTTAAACACTAAGGTTTTTATTTTTAAAATATAGATGTAAATTAAAAAAAGATTTAAAATGTTGGCCGTTGCGAACAGTAGCTAGTGCACGGATACTTTCATAACACGACCACTCAGCAGCTCCGTAGTGTCAAGTGAATCCCTCGAGATTCTTCCTTGACCGCCGCCGGTGGCTCGCCGACGTTAGCCATATGTCGTGGAGAGGGGAGACACTCACCAACAACCGGTTCGTGCGCGAAGCTCGCGACAATATTAATATTTGCAAATAGACGTATATCAGTTGTCAAGCGTAAACTGTTGTTATGATGAATGTTTTTAGAAAATGTTATTGAATATTAGTTTTTACCTGCTTCCAACCTTGATTCAGATGTTAAAAGATAAGATCATAGTACTCACTAGATTGATATAAAGTACGACGTTACAGATGATGATGAAATTATGTGATGAGATAGATAAATCTTTCTAAAGGCTTTTATAATATGTTTTGAATAATATAGCGCTAAATGGCTTAGTTCATTATTATGCGTATTTTTTAAACCTATCCAATGGCATTAAAATCAACTTTACGATTTTTTGAGATACCGCTTTTGCGCTGAGTAGGGCAGTTAGTATAGTTGGGAAAAGGCTAGGCAGATGATGAAAAGCTATAATATTGGAGTACTAGGAACACAACATAAATAGTACTCGCGTCAAGTCGCGTTTAAACTAGTGTCCGCTGATCCTAAAGAGTGTGACTAGCAATACAAAACACTGCACCAAACGGCTGCATTATTGTCCGTTAAAAATTTATTCGCCATAAAATTGGATAAATTGTTTGTTAAATACGTTGATAAATTACCGGTTTTATTGTAAGAGAAATATTGTACAATAGGTGTAACTTTTATTGAAATAGATAGATCATGCGTTTTGTTTATTCCTTGGACGAATGGCTACGTTCATTTTGTAGTGACTACAGTTTTAATTAGGTATACTTCCCGAGTCGTCATGTCAATCGAGTACGGAAGGGTTGTTAAAGGAGACGAAACAAAGACCCCGACAATTAACCGATGATGACGAGAAGAAAATTTCGATATAAATAAATTCAAATCTCGAAAGAACATACATACATGGGTCACTTAAATATGAGAATCTTAACAAAATATCTAACATAAATACTAATTACACTGATAAAGAATCTCTTATCTCTTTCGGTTATTTAATACAAAGCTGCGCTTCGTCAAACTGGACAGTTTTTCCGTACAAAGTCCTCACTAAAGGCAGATCTATACTATCTCTGTTCCTAGTAAAGTCCTGTAAGTAGTAGTGATGAGTCTTGTGCTTGAAAGGGATTTGTGCGTGTATTTTGTTTGAAAAAAAAATCTTCATTAGATTACGTGTGTGATAACTGTATAGTTTTTGAAGGTTAAATAGTTTTGTTTAAACGTAAATTTCATTCGAAGGTGTTTAATAATAGTAATGAAATAGTATTTTAAACATTGAAACAGTTTTATTCATCCTAAGGTGAAGTTTGCGTTATACGTTGCATGTGAGAACAAAGAACAACAAACAAGAACAAATTCGTCTGAGAGAGAGAGATATTTGACAGCGTTTGTCTGAGACAGACGACTTTTGAACTTATAAAATTGTCATAAACTTAAAACTTCTACTCAAAGGAACACTTAATCCAAACTTTAGACAGACCTGTCATAAGTCAGGTCAACAATGTCCCCAGACAAAAATACGCTAACTACATAATTTAATCTGCAAATTTCGCCTGCAATGAAGCAAATGACTCGAAGTTTTGTCGCTTGCTTGCGTCGTCCGTAGCAAGAGCACAAAATACAAAGGTACAGAAGGCCGGCTCTGTACAACGAGCGAAAAGGCACACACACATAGACACGATGTGTTCTCAGTATATATAGATTTTCGTGTAGTCGAATTGAAACGTCAAATCCGTGGAACCTTTTGACCTTGACCTGTCTTAAGCTGCGTTGACATCAAAGTACTCATAAACACAGTAGATTTGACAAAGCAGCTTTGGTAAAATTTTATTATGATATTGGTTGACACTAATATAGTTCACATGGACACAACTTTCCCGACTTGTGAGACTGCCCCGTTGCTCCCTTGGTCGCAAGCGTGACTGCTGAGCGTGGTGTTTTGGGTTCGATTCTCAAGTCGGGAAAAGTTTTATAGGTTTTTCACTAAGAATTTCTTAGTAACAGCCCGGAGTTCGGAAGTTGGCGGTGTGATACCACCGTGCCTCGGAGATTGCTTTTAGGCGTTAGTTCTCCGCCTGACCTCTCTCGGGTCGGGAAGAGTAGCCGTCCCATCGGCGAGAGGGAGGGAAGAGCGAGTGCACCTCCGTCTGCGCACACACTTGTGTAATATAATATCAACCGCGTTGATGGCTAGTCTTCGTTGAGATTGACCGCCATGGCCGAAATGCGGTCTGGAGGACTATAGTTCACATGGACAATTTCTTTCATTCTTTAAGCAGTCAAAAGAAAGATGTCGGACAAGACTGGACAAGACTAGACAAGACTAAACTGTATTGGAATCGAAACAGACTTGTTAATTGGCAAACTGACACGGGGAAAGAAAACACCCTACAAAAATTGTAGACGTCGTATTTGGACCCACTCTTGGCCTCGAGGTCGCAATCAACAGTTTCAATCACCAATTTCCTTCGAAAAACAGAACAAGATCCTGCTAAATTTATAAATCATTGAAGGGTAAATAGCCGATAATTTGGTAACCTTTCCAGTAAAGAGACAAAAGTACAAAAAGGAGATACTCTTACGAGACCAACATAACCTGCAAGACTTTAACTACGAATAGTCATGAGATATTTAGCACCTGGCCATAGTTTTTCTTCTCTTAAAAGTAATTTTTGCGTTTCCAAGAACACTTCATGAACAATTTGGGCATCAGTCCTTGATGTCATCCATGAAACATCAGAGATAAAGGTTGGGAAAAAAATACATAAATATCTGATCTGTATCATTCCCACGCACCTGATTGCAGTTTATGTGAGTTCGCCGGTATTCCCTGAGGGTATTGTCGCCTTTGATATGTTTCCGCGTATTGCAAAAATAAACCCGGCTGTTTGTGTTTTGTTTTATCGGTATTACAAAACAAAATATTATGGTGGGTGAAATATTGTAGTTTACTGACTCACGTGTCATAGTGTTGTGTTTTTCTACCTTCATAGAAAAGCAATTTTTGCCTGTCAAGCCAACCTATCGTTCTATCATAGTCTATCTATTTAAGTCCACGTAAATTTAGACCTTTTTTTTTAACGTGGAGAAATGCTTATGCATACTGCGCTACCACGGGGATATAGAGTAGTTATGTGACCCACTAAAACTCCACGCTGTCCTCCTGTACAACTTATGGCAGGAACACGGGCACGCAAAAGCATTCTTCCGCGATCCCACCGCGGCTGTCCGTCGCCGGACTTACCACTGAGGGATACCCCCATCACCGGCGCGCCAGAACACAAAGCAGGCCGTGACCACCCCGGAGACCAAACAGCACATGGGCGCCAAACAACCCCGTGTACCCTTGGTCCCCCTGCGACGGGTCAGGACAATGGCCCCACCGTCTACCACTAATCGGCCGTAAGGGATAGGGAGAACGGCTAACGATATACCAATTCTCCTCTTCCCCTGCGGTCCCACTGTGTCTGCCATCGGACGGACCACCGGAGTCACCAGACCCCGTTCAGGCCGCGGAAGGGTAGAGTGGTGCACCTCAATACCGGCACTCCACTCCCGCCGCGGCCTCCAACCCTCAGCCGCGATGTCTCCCATATGACATCTCGACCCGCCTCAGTTGCGATGTCGCCCATCGACACTTGATGGCTTGACAGTAATGCCCTGACGAGCAGCCCCTACTCGGGTTCTCTTAGCTTCACCGTGGGTGTCCAAGCTACGGCTACTGAGGCGATGGGCGCCTCGACAATGCGGGAACCCACCGGGGGACGTAACCTTTGACCTAGTGCAGGTCGCTAGCACAAGGATGCTCACGTAATGCGAGATCTATGATAGTTGTGGTTAGATTTTCACTGTTGTTTACGTTTAATTTAAGTACAAGCAGCAATTTTTTTTTTTTTTTGCGAGATGTCACTTTTTAGCACTTGACATCATTTTGTTTTATCATTAGACATCAAAGTAGACTGTAAAGAGTTCAATGCAATCCTAGACCACTTTGATTGAACGCCGTCATCCAAGTGTGCGTTGTATCAACGCGGCTGTAGCGTAGTATGGAGTTTCAATAAAATAAGAGGTCAGTTTAAACTGGTTTGTTACCACTGACGTGTTGCAAAGGTATGTATGTAGGCGTTTTTGCGTACATGCACCAGTTTTTGCTCGTTTTACGAAACCAACCTTCTGTATATATGTCTTTGTGGCGAGGGGGTTAAACCGATTACATCCTGCGGCAGGAACTCGATAAAGAGACTTTAAGTAGGCCGAAGTACAGTGTGCAGAACAGTAGTGTAACTAGCCCATGTTTGTGAATTATCTTCGCTTGGTTTGAGAGTAAAGCCGTGGTTTAAAACGACAGTGTAGCGAAATGAATTGAGAAGTTGGGAATTTGCTGTATACAGATGATAACAAGCATTCTGTCGTGTGTACTAGAGAAATATAATTTCTAGTCGGGCCAAACTACTTATACTATGTTTCATATAATTTCGTAAGATATTTAGCAAGTAATATCTTAGGACAACCAATACACCGTTATCTGATCCCAAACTAGGCAGAGCCTGTACTATGGTAACCAGTCAACTGATCAATATACTTATATATTTCTAAATACATACAGATGTGAGTGGAAACACCGGGAGGGGACGCCCTAGGAGGACATATAGTGACCTTATTGGTGATGTACTTCAGAAAGGTCACGTGCGTAGTACTCGCAACCAGCGTGTGTGTATGACCAATTGTATGAACATACATATTATAGATAAATTACACCCAGATACAGAACAAATAATTGTGCTCATCACACAAAGATTTGTCCTGGGTGGGAATCGAACCCACGACCTCAGTCTTAGCAGTCAGGATCACTAACCACTAGACGAACAGGCCAGTCAAAGCAAGTCTAGGTTACTTAATGTGTAAATGGTGGGAGATAATACCTTTATAGTGATGATTTTCAGAAAGATCAGGTGTAACCGGCGAGTGTGTATGAACGTAAACGAAGCGGCAGGAATTGGATGTAAAGATCGTAGCTGGTGGCGTTATTTTGTTAACCGACGGAGGAGGTTATCAATTCGACGCGTATATTTTTTTTAGTTTTTTTTTTTACGCATAACTTTTTACATAGCAGTCCGATTGTGATTATTCTTTTTTTATAGGAAAGGGTATACTCCGAGGGTGGTCCCATATAAATTTAGAAAACGAAATCGAACCCTAAGGGTCGGAAAACAGGAGATGATTGATTGTTCACTCATTGATTGTAATGTATAACCACGCATAACTTTGTACAGAGTAGTCCGATTTTGATAACTATTTTTTCATTGGATAGGGTATACCTTGCCAAGTATTATTAGTACATTGAAGCAACAAAAAAATTACAAAATAAAAACTTTTTAACAAAAAATTAAACCGCCGAAAAAACAGAAAAGCAAAAAATAATAAACCTTAAAATTTTGAGTCAGCGCTGAAAAATCAGTGAACTAAGATCACTCAAAGCGCCGACTCATAATTTTAAGGTTTATAATTTTTTGCTTTTCTGTTTTTTCGGCGGTTTAATTTTTTTCTGCCTGCCTCCATGGGAAGAAAGCGTGAGTTGTGACTGTATAATTCCATAATCATTTAAAGTTCATCTACTGTTTCTTTAATGTACAGTGTCTGCTTACTAATTTCTGCGGCCATTACGTATTTTCTATGAAAACTTTCAAAAACATCTGACTTTGCTTGAATATTAAGTAGGCGAGTTTGGCCTGATTTTACAGCGGTGTTTTGAAGTGAGTTACCGCACTTTATGGTTATTCAAACTATTTTATTGGTGGCTCGGGATTTGTGACTATTTAATGGCAGTGAATGTCGAGGTTGAAATATGAGTTAGGGAGTTTAAATGAAGCATTGTTTTTTTAATAAAACGGACACATTCTTGTGGTGTACTGATAGACCATTTATATTCAATTCCCAGATTGGGCAAAGTTAAAGAGTTGTCAGCAAAACTGAAGGGGTTCGCCAGGACCGATGCCTGTCAGGGTCGCGAGATTTGTTCGAAAGAGTTACCGTGACCCTGGCATATAGGCAACTGAAGGAACACGGGTGGGTTTTAGTCAGTAAAAGTCTGACACGCCTTTCCGCGCCGCTTAGAGCGGGAGACGTTATTTGATGATTTCCTAACCACAAAAAAAAGATTGGGGAAAGAGTTACTGGGTTTTCCTGGTATGATTTTTCCGAAGTAGCTCGAAATATTGATTTGTGCCCGTTGATGGTAACAGGCTTGACCCATCATTCATCAACAGAATTCTCCTACCCTTATTCTAATTTATTTGGATCTGGCGCAACACGTCTTTTTCCATATTTCTCTACTAGATTTTCCAGCGGGTTCCCTCGCGTGTATGTCGGAAATCACTATCGGGATAAAAGTATCCTATGTTAACACATTCAGGTGATAAACCCAAATTTTATCAAGGTCCGTTCGGTAGTTTTTGCGTGATTGAGTAACAAACATCCCAACATCAAAACATACAAATGTATAATGTTACTAGCTTTTGCAAGCGGCCTTGCTCATGTGTAAGTTGGAAATCATCTCACGTGAACGTATTACCGGGATAGAAAGTATTCGATTAATTAACAAACACCCCGACATCTAAAAAAACTTTAAAATATTCCTAGTCTTTACCAGCGGCTTTGCTCGTGGGTAGGTCGGAAAATATCCCATAGGAACGTACAGTCACGAGTAATAATATGTATACACATAGCCAAATTCAAAAGCGATTTTCTCTTTAAATAACAATTGTAACTTTGAAAAAAGGCAAGTTTTGTAGTAGTGTGGGTTCCAAAATACTATGTTCGTAATAAAATAAAATCAGTACAATAGGAGAAAATCCCTTTTAAAAGTTGGTAAGTGTATATATATACAGGGTTATTTGTAAAACACCGGCAACCTCTCAGGACTATGTTACTAACATCATAATCAACAACTTTTGTTCTAAGACTTTTAAAAATTCATCATATTTTTGTTCATCAGATTTTCATACAAAAAAAAAAAAAAAAAAAAAATTGAACGCTCTAAATTTTACGAAGTCTGCGAAGCAAAAGAAAGCGATAGTACATTAGCGAGGGGAGCGGGGTTATTGCGGCGGGGGCGCTTGAACTTTACCTATTTAGGGCAGCCGATTTTTGTATGAAAATCTGATGAATTAAAATATGATGAATGTTTAAAAGTCATAGAACAAAAGTTGTTGATGTTAGTAACATAGACCTGAGAGTTTGCCGGTGTTTTACAAATAACTCTGTATATTCGTGCTCGTGACTAGTACAGTACTACCGGGCTAGAAAGTATCCGATCAGAGTGCGATTAAGCGGTTATCACAATGCACTGGACACCGGTCGGAGCACGAAGATACGGTGTCAGTGTGTTATACCCTGTGGTTTTGGTATCCAAATCAAGATTCAATAGTCAAAGTTATAAACCACAGCACCGCACACCGGAGCGGTTTACGGTGGAGTATGATAACCGCCTTAGTGCGAATTTCACCAACGAAACTGAACGTAAACACCGCGCTTAACCGCGTTCAAGCGCTGTCAGAGCAATATTCCTCAGAAATTAATGACACTGGCTGCTCGATTAAACGTGGTTTATTTGCTGATCGCGTTCAATTTCATTGGTGAAATTCGCTTTTATAGTCGTTATCCTGCTCTTATAGTCTCATATCATCTTACCATCTCATCCATCTCGCACCACACTCACACAACACCACACTACACACACTAACATTACACAGAAACCAGACCATAACACTTTTTTGTATTGTGTTTTTTGTTTTAATTATTGTTTATCTCTTTTTATTTGTTTTAATGTTTATTTTAACTACTTATGAATTCCTTTTCTTCTCTTTCATAGGATGTAAATTACAAAATGCTTGTACTTTAAACTTCTGCAATGTAGCATAAGATTACCTACGGGGAGCCTGGAGATCCGTAACACAGGGTTTCCTTAGCACGGACTCCAGTCTCTCGCAAAGGAGCATTTGTTCACATTTTCTGATGATGACTAGTTCTAAGATGCTAATTCTAATCCAACCGTTGTAGAGAGAGAAATAAATGTATATTGTATTTTATAGTTTTTCCCCCATTTCTAGCCATATCATCTTTCCCACCATAATCCAGCCGTCGTTTCTTTGCTCAACTAGTGCAACTACTCAATAAAATAATCTTCAAAAAGCATTCAGCGGTTTGTGAGTTGCAGCTGAAACTTAGCGTCAGGTGGTCGTCTACGATCCAGGGTGAAAGGTAGTCTATATCCTTACCCAAGTAGGGTTACCAGGCCTAAAAATGCAAAAACCTGTCTGCCAAGTCTAAAAATCCTGATTTTGAAAAAAAAATCCGGTCATAATGTTTCAAATAAAAATTAACGTATTTATTACTCTTTTTATTCAAATTATATTTTATAAGTACTTATATTTCCGATTGCTAACAACCGCTTTCAAAAAAATAGTTTTTACAGCTATTTCACAAAAATATTGCTCACATGACACATGCTTGTAGTTGTATTGCGTAAGCAATATGGCTCTTATTAACTCCACTGAAAGTCTATTTCTTTCTTTGGTCCACTGTGAAATCATAAGAGAAAAGACCAGTCCACATTTGCGTTGTGCGGCAAAATACTAAAAAAATACTGACAAATCGCTTAGTGTAGCACCCGTTGCTCGAGTGGGAGGATGTGTATGTAAGAAATCCGGTCTGACGTAAAATCCGGGCGGAGTCCGGTCTAAGACCTAATAATCCGGTCAAGACCGGATTTATCCGGTCAAGACCGGATTTATCCGGTCAGATGGTAACCCTATACCCAAGTCACTGTCTCTCTATGTGCCAAATTTCATCCAGATCCGTTCAGTCGTTTGAACATGAAAGCGTCACAAATAAACAAACCTTTTTAATGACGTCTCCCGCTCTGGGTGTAGCGGAAGGGCTTGTCAGAATTTTATTGACTAAAACCCACCCGTGTTTCTTCAGTTGCCTGGGCCAGGGCCACAGTAAATCTTTCGAAAAAAATCCGCAACCCTGGCAGGAAATAATGAAACCTACTTTCGCATTCATAACATTAGTTTGTATACAAATCAATGATCATAATAACATGTGGATACCTTCCCATACATCACGAAACACCCTTGTGAATAACACGGTAATAAATTACCCGCATTTGGAAAATATCTTGAAGGAGCCACACGAGGTACTTTTCTATAAGAGGGTAATAAAACTTTTAAATTATTATTTAGTAGTTGTTTTTAGTATATTTTGGTATTCAAGAGCTTGGATTGGTAGGGTTGATTAGGTACCTACCGACCCAATTATAAACGTTAATTTATTTGAGACCTTAACCCAATTACACGATTCTGTATTAAATCCGTAAAAATGTTTCCATCCTATACAAATAATTAGCGCCCCTAATCCCGGAAAGTACATAAAATAAAAAGTACAAAGACACAAAATTTAATTACTGTTCCGCCATATTTAATTTCATCGTCACCAATTTAATTAAAAGGGAAAAAACGAGCAAACTGAAATTACTCACAGTATAGTCGTACACAAAGGTGGCAGTATTTCAAATCTATGCATATTATAAACCAGCTGTGCTGGCAACTTCACCCGCGAAGACCCTGTGTTACCACTTATAACATTAGTAATCTGCCATCAATAGCGGTTTCAGAAATAAACCGGAAGAAACAAACAAACAGTTAGACAGAGAGAAAAATTAATAAAAATTGATTTTTTGTCCATAGAACACTATATATGCTTTCACATGCATAAAGTAAAAACCTGTTATTGTGGTATTACAAACAGACACTTAAATTAATTTATTTGTATGTATCATTACTTATGTATCTCTATGTATCGATTAAAGTCACTTTTCGTGTCTGTTTGTATAAGCGCGTTGTTCTTCTCACTACACAAGGAATTTTGATGCGTTCTAATCATCATTTTTAAAATTTATTCCCAAATGTTTATGTTATAATGATAACTCATTTTCGAAATTTTTTAATTAATAAAGTGTATTACAATGTTTTAGATTTTTTGAATGAAAAGGACTTTTCTATTCCGAATTATATGAATATAATTATATGGTTAAGAATAACAATTTAATAATGTAAATTTTAAATCTTTTGGACTTACTGGACATAATTTACTTTTACTATAATATCATGACATCAATTATTTTTTATTTTTTGTGTATATTGTAATGAGATTTTAAATGATTAAGTAAATGTAAATGAAATGTTATTTTTATACCTACAAAATTTGTACGCCGTTGTTGTGAGCGTCCATGTTTTGACAATAAGTCAAAACATGGACGCTCACAACATATTAATCTAATAACTTGCATGCCTGATTAGTCAGTTTATGTAAACGCATGTTTGACAAATAAATTTTCTTTCTTTCTTTCTTTCTTTCTTTCTCATGTTCATGTTTTGTCAACTCTTACGAACGGTGGGAAACAAGGGCCGGACACTATTCCTACTAATATAATTGGGAAAGTTTATATGTTTACTCAATCACGTCAAACGACTGAACGGATTGGGCACACAGATCGATTTTAACACGAATTAACACACAATATACTTTTAATTCCATGGGATAATATTCGACCTTAATGCAGGCAAAGCCTCTGGCAAAAGCTAATACCTACGTAATAATTTGCACACCTAGGGTGGAATATCTGCATTTCTTCGGTACAGTTGTGAACAATGCGCCGGCGGGCGGTACGTGATCCGGATTAAACTGGTAAATTGCGTTAAACCCCCCACTGTTCGACGCCGATATAGAGCTATGAGTGCCATGGCTTTGAGCTCAAATTGCGCACTTCACTGCGCGATTGTACAAGTACTGTCAGGATAAAAGTCGTCGTTACTTTGAGTTTCCGAAAACTGAAAAGTCATCATGCTGGAAATGTGCCTGTGAGGTTTTTTTTCTAACCGACTTAAAAGAGGTGGACGTTCACACTTTGGTTGTATTTGATTAAATTTTTGTTACCTCAGAACTTCTATATTTATAACCAACTAGCTTTTGCCCTGACTTCGTCCGTGTGAATGTCGGTTATCAAGTCGCAGAATAAAAAGTAACCCAAGTCCTTTCTTGGAGTTCAAACTTACCCCGTAACAAATATCTCAAAATCGATTCAGTGGAATAGTCGTGAAAGCGTAACAGACAGACAGAGTTAATTTCGCATTATTAATATTTAATATATTACTTTAGTATATACTAATATTAGTATTAGTAAGTATATTAATATAGAGTAGAGATTTGAAAAATTCTTCTTTTGTATGAAAGTGGACCCATGTAAATTTGGTCAAGTTCAATAATACGTATTATTAGGGTTCCGTTGCCAAATGGCAAAAAAAGGAACCCTTATAGATTCATCATGTCTGTCTGTCTGTCCGTCTGTCTGTCTGTCTGTCTGAGTATGTCACAGCCACTTTTTGCCGAAACTATAAGAGCTATGATGTTGAAACTTGGTAAGTAGATGTATTCTGTGAACCGCATTAAGATTTTTACACAAAAATAGAAAAAAAAAAAACAATAATATTTGGGGTTCCCCATACATAGAACTGAAACTCAAAAAAAAAAAAAAACATCGAACCCATACGTGTGGGGTATCTATGGATAGTGTGTCCCCCCCCCGTAACTTCTAAAATAAGGGAATGATAAAATTAAAAAAAAATATGATGTACATTACTATGTAAACTTCCACTGAAAATTGGTTTGAATGAAATCTAGTGAGTAGTTTTTTTTTAATACGTCATAAATCGTAAACCACAATTTACCTTTCATTCAGTCAACTCAAACATAAAAATTTAAAAAAAACATTTAATTTCATAAACATAAACCTTATGCATAAACCGTGAATACCTGCAGGTTTGTACGGAACTCTCGGTGCGCGAGTCCGACTCGCACTTGGCCAGTTTTTTCTACTTAGTGTCATGTTGATGATTGTATAACATCTTCCCGTCACTGTTACTTATTTATCTAGTTCAGGTATACGAATTTGTGTGGGGTACAAAGTTAGTGACGAAAAACGAAAATAAAAAACCATAGATATGAGTTTTTTTTTAAAACTTTGTAGTGTTTTTATGAAAGTCGAGTGTTAAAAAAAGACGTATTTTCAAACTTTAATATGCATAATATTAAAGGCCTTTTCCTAACAGACGAATGTCCCAGATTGATAAAACCCTTATATTTTAATTGATACAATTAACCATTCGCATTTAGGGCAAATATTTTGAAGTAAACCTGATTTCATTCAGTCCTATTAATTTGGTTGGAGATTTATTTAAAGTGAAATGGCTCTGAATTTCGTCTAATTACTTTATGTGAATTAAGAAATTACAGTATTTAGTATATTTTTGAGTTTAAAACTTGGCTTGTCAATTAATATTTTCATACATAAAAACTATGTTTAAATAAACTCACACATTCTTTACACGTAGAGTTACCGTGGCCCAGGCATATAGGTAACTGAAGGAACACGGGTGGGTTTTAGTCAGTAAAAGTCTGACACGCCCTTCCGCTCCACCCTAGAGCGAAGACATCATTTGATGATTTAACACCCACAAAAAAAAAAAAAAAAAATTCTTTGCTCGTGGGTATTGAGAATGTTAGGTTTTGAATGTAGTTATAAATATAGTCATGTTGATTTGAACGAATATACATTTGGAAGATGAGCTGTATTATCGTCAGGCTTTTAAAATATTTTTCTGTGGAACAATATTAAAAAAAAAAATCTGTTGTAACATGTGGAATATATAGATTTCACGCATTTTCTGCGAAAATACAATAAGTCGTTTTGAATCCTTTATTATTTTCGATATTACTTACCGCTTTACGCTAGTCCATAAGTTATTTATCTTACTTTGCACAGGTTGTGAATTCTATCGACACATTATACTCGTGTGTTAAAAAAAAAACACTCTCGTAAGAGCTATTGCTACGATTACATTTAAATCTATACTTAATATTATGAAGCTGAAGAGATTGTTTATCTGTTTGTTTGATTGAACGCGCTAATCTCACGAACATAAAACGGAATTGAAAAATTATTTTTGTGTTGGGTAGTCCATTTATTGAGGAAGGCTATAGGCTATATAACATCACATCATTTCAGCCGTAAGACGTCCACTGCTGGACTTAGGCCTCCCCCAATTTGGGGGGCTTTGCCATAATCGCCACGCTTGGCAGGCGGGTTGGCAATCGCAGTATGGTGGTAAAATGCATAGAGAACGCTGCTGCCCATTCTCTAGTAAGTCCCTTAGTCGCTTTTTACGACACCCACGGGAAAAAATAGGGTGGTGTTATCCTTTACGTCCGGCACCACACAGTACTACATCACTCTACGGTCAAAAGGAACGGAGCAGCAAACGAAAAATGGACGAAAATTGGCAGGCAATTGAATGCGACAGGAAGGGGAGCGAAAATTTTACGCGGACGAACTCACGGGCAGAAGATAGTATGTCATATTTATACAGATGTGCATCCCTGATGATGCGTGCTAGCAGCAGCACCAACAGTATTATCAGTGTATTCGCAGATTGCTGGGATTTCCAGATGCTGCAGAGGTGGATGCAGCTCCACGCCGCATTTTAATAGCATATGTTTAATTGTTTTTGTAAACTAGTAACACCAGATGGTAAGTAAAATTGGTACTAACCCTATGCACTCCGGTCTGAAACAAATACCTTCCATTTTATTCATAGTCATAAGATAGGATATGACCTCTATCTTATTTCTGAGATTAACGAAGAAAATATCAAAACACCCACGTTGCGACCACAAACTATGCTCTAGTCCATAATGCGGGTATGTCAAACTGCCCCGTTGGTCTCGTGGTCGCAAGCGCGACCGCTGAGCGTGGGGTCCTGGGTTCGATTCCCGGGTCGGGCAAAGTGTTATTGGGTTTTTCCATTAGGAATTTCTTAGTAGCAGCCCGGAGTTTGGAAGTTGGCGGTGTGATACCCCCGTGCCTCGGAAAAGCACGTTAAGCAGTTGGTCCTACGCCTGATCTCTCTCCGGTCGTGTCGGATTACCGTCCCATCGGACTACGAGAGTGAGGGAAGAGTGAGTGCTCCTGTGTCTGCGCATACACTTGAGCACTATAATATCTCCCGCGCCGATGGCTAGTCTCCGTTGAGATTGGCCGCCGTGGCCGAAATTCGATCTGGAGGACTATGTCAAACTATCCAAGTAGTTTATGATAATTGCTTCTGTCAAACTTGAAACATAGGTAAAAGGTACTCTCCCGAAGAATAATTTAAAAAAAAAAAAACAACCGACTTCCTTAAAATCACTACAAAGTGAAAAATAACTTTAATTTCGGAAGTCGGTGTCTTAGGATCTGTATTTATGGTTTTTTTGCCACCGACTTCCGAAATTAAAGTTATTTTTCACTTTGTAGTGATTTTAAGGAAGTCGGTTGTTTTTTTTTAGTAATTTTTTTTTTATTTTTTAAATTTTTAGTTGTGGTATTCACCCTGCACTAATTCCAAACAAACAATGCATATTTATGCGATAGCAGAAATCGCGGTTAATTTGCTGTCATTTTTTAAAGAGTTCCGGTGTCTGTCTCCCGAACTCATCATCAGATCTATATGAAAATTATATGGGACCATTTCGGAGTAAACCGCTTTCGAACAAAAAAAGATTTTTGCAAATCCGTTTATATATGACGGACTTATGGCCGAACATACATAAAAAAAAAAAAAAAAACTTATAAACATCCGAATTGAGAACCTCCTCCTTTTTGAAGTCGGTTAAAAACTAGGTGTGCGAGTCAAGAATACAAGGTCTCTCGACAATATCTAACTCTATCTATGTGAACGGAAGGCGGGTACTTGAAACGTCGCACAATGCAAAGTGGCCGCCGCCGCGTGTGCCAGGCTGTCGACATGACTGTGTGATCTATCGTGTGCTAGTGACAACCTTACTGACGAGGTACAGCCAGCTACAAACATTGGCGAGCCAGTCTACAATCCTTTCACATATATTTTTTTCTGACCCAACATCAACCTTATCTAACCAAGAATAAAGATCAGTGTGGTTTGGACAGCCTTGTAAGTGGTAGCACCCTAACATCAACGACATCATGAGGAAAATAAAGATCACTGTGCTAATAATCGAAACAAACGAAGTTGGCTAAAAGGTCACTTTTTGGTATTCTAAATATTAATGGCCAAAAATTTCATTAGCGTTTAAAATAAATAATAACATTAGTTAGTCTTCAAATAAATCTGTAGTATTAATTATTTATTTCTGTTAATTTATATTACGCAAGAAAGAAGAAAATACTTTTTTGTTCGGTAAAACATGACACAAAGAAACACAAGACCACAAAAAGGAACAAATTGGGTCAAAATATGTGTCACATCTACACAAAACGCTAAACCTCGGGTTAATGCTGTGACCTTATGAGAAACAAAGTGAGTTTAACCCGTGACGTGATTGACGTGAAAAAAATTACGCGGACAACGACGCTGGGCTACTCCGATATTAATGACAAATGAAATTTTCGCGAAAAAAGAGACGTCCTTAATTTGTTTAACTGTTTGTTAGAAAATGTTTCTTTGCGCATGCAATTCAATTTGTCTAGAGAGCGGTGGTGGCCCAGTGAAAACGGCGGCGACTTACAACTCAAAGGTCGTAGGTTCGAGCGTGGTCAGGCGGGTAAACAGCGGGCGGGTTCTTCTTCTTCGTCGTTATACTCTTGACAGAGTGATCGTGATCGTCATATCTGGTGCCCTTCTACTGCAGCCCTTCTCATAGAAGTGAACCATTAAGTGCAGTTTTGACCTGATCGGTCCAACACATGGGCGACCTGCCACGAGCTCTTGTGCCTTCAACTTTTCCCTGCACAACAAGTCGTTCCACCGATTTCGTCTCAGCGTGTGATGTGTGCGGGCGGGTTACATTGTGTAAATTATTTCATCACCACTGTTCTCAAAACGATGACGGAAAAATCTTGAGGAAACCAGCATGTCTTAGAACCAAAATTCGAAGACATGTGACGTCTACCAACCCGCACTGGGCCTGCGTGGTGGATAACAGCTTATTCCCACTCACAGAGATGAGGCCTGTGTCCCAGCAGTGGGAACATTATAGGCTGATTAAGATTCAGACACAATCTTGGCACTTTCAGCGATAGGTAAGCTTCACACCACCCAACTCCAGGCAATGAAGAGGATTAGAAAACTTTATCCTCAGAAAATAACCTTCTCCAAACAATAATTTTTTGTTTAACAAAAATACAAAACAATATAGAAGTATTTTGGCCACGGCGGCCAATTTCAATGGAGATTTGCTATCGGCGCGGGAGATATTATAGTGCTCAAGTGTGTGCGCAGACACAGGAGCACTCACTCTTCCCTCACTCTCATAGTCCGATGGGACGGCAATCCGACACGACCGGAGAGAGATCAGGCGTTGGAGCAACGGCTTAACGTGCTTTCCGAGGCACGGGGGTATCACAACGCCAACTTCCAAACTCCGAGCTGCTATTAAGAAATTCCTGATGAAAAAACCCAGTAACACTTTGCCCGACCCGGGAATTGAACCCAGGACCCCACGTTAGGCAGTCGCGTTTGCGACCACGAGACCAATGGGGCAATTAGAAACAAAACGAATCCAAACAAGCCATTTCACACAAATTAATTTTCCAAAAGTATGATCACATTAATGGTTACAGGAAGAGGCCCGTTTGTATTTCAGGGACTGCCGAACCCTTGTAGGGACGTGACTAACTCAACGAGCAATAAATTACATGGATCGATACAATCTAAAGAGTCGAGGAATTCGATTTGTACTGTAATTTATAGAGAGTTTAGTTTATCTGAGGACGGAGGCAAATAGAATAATAATGAAGTGTATCTGTTTTTATCCATTCGTTGCTTAAATGATACATTTATCATTAACCGACGAAAAAAAACGGAGGAGGTTATCAATTCGACGCGTATATTTTTTTTTTTGTTTTTATTTATGACCACGCATAACTTTTTACATAGTATAGTTGTGTAGTAGATTGTGATAATTCTTTTTTTATTGGAAAGGGTATACTCCGAGGGTGGTCCCATATAAATTTGGAAAACAAAATCAAACCCTAAGGGTCAGAAAACAGGGGATGATTGATTGTTCACTCACTGATTCTAATGTTTAACCACGCATAACTTTATACAGAGTAGTCCGATTTTGATAATTCTTTATTCATTGGATAGGGTATACCTTGCCAAGTATTATAAGTACATTAAAGCCACAAAAATTATAAAATAAAAACTTTTTACCAAAAAATTTAACCGCCGAAAAAACTGAAAAGCAAAAAATAATAAACCTTAAAATTATTGAGTCGGCGCTGGAAAATCAATGAACAAAGATCACTCAAAGCGCCGACTCATAATTTTAAGGTTTATTATTTTTTGCTTTTCAGTTTTTTCGGTGGTTAAATTTTTGGTAAAAAGTTTTTTTTAGGCACCGAATGGATTTTATTTCTTGAAGTAGATTCGTACATACAGACACTTCTATACATCTTTTTTTTTAAACTAGATGAGGTTGGCGATTCATAAGTGACTAGTCTGATAAATGGTGAATGATTTTATTTGTGCAAGTAGTTTTGTACAAACACTTTTACACCTCAATTATATTTTTCAACTAGATGAGGACGTCAATTCTTATCTGACTACTCTGATAAAAGGTAAATGATTTTATTTCTACAAGTACGTTTGTGTAGACACTTTTACATGTCAATTATTTTGAAAATCTAGATGAGTTCGGCGCATCATATCTGACTACTCTGATAAATGTTCAATGATTTTATTTCTGCAAGTTTAGCTTTGCACAAACACTTTTACACGTCAATTATATTTTAAAAACTAGATGAGGTCGGCGATTTTGATTTGACTGCTCTGAGAAAAAAAGCGAAACAATCTTAGAGGTCACAGTCTCCTTTAAAGTCCAGATATAATCTTGGTCAGGTCATGTGAAGACCACGTAGTTTGGTGTCTGAAAAGGTCTTTTGAGGAAAGAATCACACTGATTGAATGGACATGTTTAGTCAGTGGATGCAAGATTATTTTCATTTCGCTACAAACAGGCTGATTACGGTGAAAGTCTTTATTTTTCCGAAATATTATGTGAACCGTTATGATGTATTAAGTATATTACATGGATTACAGATTTAAATTAATTAAGAAACAAAATTAAACCTAAATTAACTAAAACTATGTATTTACAAATTAAAAAATAGCGTCGACAAATCATCCGCATCGCTGTCGACTAGTAATGTACCCAAGAGACTGGCGGCATTACCACGTTGTATGGCAATGCTTAGCCTCTGGCCAAGGCAAAAACCAGCCCTTGGGTCACGGGAAGTGTCCACCAGCCGTTTAGAAATTTCCTTAATGTTATGATTGGTTGATTAAAGTTACAAAAGCCAATAAGTACGCATAAATAAATATTTTATCAACTTCATAAATTAAAATCGGTTCGCCCGCTACATGAGACTTAAACATTACTGGCGAAATGTGGGTGTAGGTAGTGTACCTCACCCTCCGGGAATAAATTCAAAATTAACTTCTGAAACCCCCGGTACCCTAGTTTTAAGATATTTATATTGATGTTTATTTAATTATCGTGTGTTAATACAAAACTGTTATACTTTAAACTTTTATAATTTAATCACATATACAAACATAAACTCACGCCTATTTTCCATGGGGGTAGGCAGAAACTACAGAACACCGCCTTTTTTATTTGGAAAGCATCAAATGACTTCTCCCGCTCTGGGCGGAGCAGGAGGGCGTGTCAGACTTTTACTGACTAAAACCCACCCGTGTTCCTTCAGTTGCCCATGTGCCAGGGTCACGGTATCTCTTTCGAACAATCTCGCGACCCTGACAGGCATAGGTCCTAGCAGACCCCTTCAGTGCTGCTGACATCTCTTTGAGGCGCAAGTGGAACACTACGCGCCGTCGACCCGAGCCTGGTCCTTACCGGGCGGCGAGCTACCCATTGCTTGCCACCCGCAAGCTCGCGCCTACGGTGGCCGGGAGTCCGCTATCGACTCCCGACGCCCGGGGCGTCTCCTCCTGCGGCGGCTAGGGACGTGAGGGCGCAGAGACTGCCACTCCCTCACGCGCCCCGCCTCCTCCTTCGCGAGCATTACTGCTTCGCAGAAGGAGGTGACGGCTTCCCATGCCCTCTCGCTCCGTACCATGGCCGCCGCCGAGAACACCGCCTGCTACGATCCTTAAATACTCTATTTACCTCTTTTATCTTCATACATCTTGGTCATACACGCGCGCCGGTTACCAGTACTACGCACCTGACCTTTTGGAAGAACATCACAAATAAGGTCACTATATAGCTCCTAGAGCGTCTCCTTCATATTGAAACTGTACCAAAAATGGCATAATAGATTAATTAACTGCTTAATCACAAGTAATACCGAAACCAAAATTGCTTTATCCCAACCACTATTCAACCATTCATTTAGGCTATCCCCTGCCACACAAACTAACTACACACGTCCAAGGCCGTCCACTTTCAATGAACAATCTCATTAACACAATCATCAACCAGCTAATGGGTTCGAGCCCTAATTTCCCGTCGTGTGAACCCGCCGGAGCGTGGTCAACAGATAGTGTGACCCTACCCTTTATATTTCAATTGTTTCTTGCTGACCAAGCGTCCGCGGCATTTGTTCGTAAATTATTATACAGTGGCATTTTAGAAATGGACTTTTTTCTGATATGGGTTGGGTTCAAAATCAACTTTTTGTTGCGAAGATTTAGGAGGATGATTCCTGTATTTTCGTGGGATAATGGAGGGTATGTTAGTTTTTGTTTGGCGTGTGTAGTATTTGCCTTTTCAGACGGGTGACAAAACATTAGATGTAAGAATTATAACACACAACGTCACTCTTTTTTTCGCGAAGGGATGGGCAAAGTTTTACACCCATATTTCGCCAAGTCCCATGTAACAGAGGGTGAGCCTTTTGCCACCAACCGGGTACAAATCTAGACTTAAGCTGCTACTGAGAAATTCCGAATAGTGAAACCCAATTACACTTTGCATGACCTCGGAATCGAATCCAGGACTTCATGTTCATCAGTAGCTCTTACGATCGTAACTAGACCAATTAGGCATCTATTGCACTCCGCCCCGAGCCTTGCTCGAGCCACCACGCGCCACTGAGCCAGCTTTAAATTCGTCCCTAAAAATAATAATTTCAATCCAGCCCGTCTCTTGCTACTGTCTACTAGAGATGTCCTAAGCCGAGGCTCGTACCCCACACGGGGTGCCCTTAGTGAGTAGTCGCTCTAATTTTTATGCCCTGGCTGGAGAGACTTTAATTTATTAAGGTAGCCATAGGGATATACGGTTAAGCAGCCGACAACCTCATAGGCAGACTTGCGAGATGTCATACAAAAAAAAAAAGTTGTAGGAGGAATTATTGCTTGGTATCTTTTTACGTTATCCTTATAGCTTCGTTACACAAAGCTTTCATACTAAATCTAAAACTGCCACAGATATGTTATCTCATGAATTATTTAACATAATGTTTGACTTAAGGTCAGACCAAAAAATAATTCCCGCACTCAACACGCTGCGTAGCACCCACGTAGCTCGTAGCACGTAGCACGCCTACGCAGCTACGCGTAGCCCCACATCACGGCTCAAAGAGATTAGCGGTCCGATTTTATTACATCCAAAAAGTTCAAAAATCCTTTTAAAAAACCATATCCATTGGGCCGTTCCGGTTTTAAAACGTGACGGTTTTATGTTGCATCTCACGTTCTTCTGGCAGCCGGTGTCGTGCTCTAAACTTTGTTACTTTTTAAAGTACCAGAGTTTCATTGTAGACAGTCCGTGATTTTATTACCGCGAAAGTGTCGTGCGAACGAGACTTCGAGAACTTTCCAAAGGACATTTCGATGTTAATTGCGAGCTCCTGGGTTGTGACGATAGCGGTACGTTACCGTTCAAATGGGGATTAGTTTAAGTTATTGTACGATGGTTATAACAATTGTTGTTAATGTAATTTGGTGTTAGGCTTAAAAGGTCCCTTCATTCCTATCATTTTGAGCGTCATACTAAAAGAAATTAGGCTTTATTACTAAAACAAGGTTTGGTTATACTGTGTTCTGTAATTTTGAGTTTTAAATCAAGAGTATTTATGGATTTCGAAATAAATAATATTACGGTTAGTAGGGACTGTAGAGATTTGTTGAATGGAGAAGCCTTCATGGCTTCTCCTTTCAACCTTTGTGAGTATTTTTTACGCATATGCATTTAAAATACTCAAAAATCATAATACGAGATTAACGCTATTTCATATTTAGAATATTAGAAAATCATAGGGACTCAGCTAACAGAGCTGGCAGAACGCGTCTATCTAAATCTATCTAAGCTAAATTTATAAATAAAGAAAAAAAATCGACTTTTTGTATATTTGTTTGAATACATGGATAACCATGACCTAGATAAGGACAAAGGACAATTTTTATCCAAATAGTCTCCCGAAATCGAGACTTAAATCTCGTATTTATTCGACCTACACATTTAGCCTGCCCAGTTCTAACCGTACGGATAAGTTCCCGTAGTAATATGGTTAGGTATTTTTATTACTTACAATAATATTACAAAAGAACTCGATATAACGGTATTCTATACATATATAAAAAGCGTATTACAAAGAAATATGAATAACTAAATAGAAAAGAAAGTTAAAAAGAAATAGAAAGTTAGTTATGCTTCCACGAGCATCTGACAGAAGCTAATGAAGTGAGAACGTTACTTTAGAGCTTTATTTTCTTTGCGTATTCCGGATGACTTGGTAACACGTGTACACACTCCTTTATAGTTGCTACGTGGACATCATTAGAGATATCTAAAGATATAGTGTTTTAATCTGAATAACGGGTTCCCTCTATCTGGCAGAAACTTGATGCTCCGAATTTTATTTGGCATAACACACTTGGCATAATCTTCTTAAAACGAATATTTGTAAGGCATAAAAAATGTTTAGCATAATCATTGTTTGGCCGAATATTTATATATCCGACTTTACGCTGGCATACTTTTAAGATGGCAGTATTTTATTAAGCAGACGCAGCGGCAACAGCGGTCTTTGGCAGACTTAACATTCCGTAGAATTTCGTTTAGCATAACATTTATTTATTATTTGCTACAATTTCACTTGGCATACTATGAAGATGGCAGAATTTCATTTAGAATAATTTTGTTAGGCATATTGTCATTTCTATAAAATTGCATTTTAACCTGAAATTAAAATAGTGTCTCAAATAGTCAATATTAATGTTGTGCTACAAAAGTTATTGACAGAAACGAATCGCTGCAGAATCGACTCCACGTAGTCTTATCTGCCCTACCCCTAGAGTGTAATTTAAGCCCGCGTAGGCGTGGAGGGGCGAGGCAGCCCGCGAGCTGAGGAGCAGGTGATTTTGACGCTCGCCGCCGTGGCTGAGTCTGGCCGGCGGAGCCGGCCAGCAAGCCGAAGCTGCGGTGGTGAGCGTAAAACCATCTGCGACGATGAGCTCGCGTGGGACCGCCGGAGCCACGCACCGGCGGAGCCGTGACAGAAAACATGCATGCTCGCCTGCATGCTGTGAGCTTGCTTGCATGCTGCATGCTTGTTTGCATGCTGCATGCTTACTTGCATGCTGCATGCTTGCTTGCATGCTGCATGCAAGGTGTATGCTTGTTTGCATATCTGCATGCAGCATGCTAAATATGATTTTTCTGTAATCTAATAGATGAGCGTTTCAATTATTAAGGATATGAAATGTATGCCAAAAGATGGTTCTAACTGTAAAGTTTCTGAGATATGATAGTTCTGCCTTTTAAGGACTATCGATATGAAATAATGCCAAGAGACGATTCTGACTGCGAACTTTCTGCCATATGATGGTTCTCTTTTTACATTATTATGGATATAAAATTTATGCCTAAAGATGATTCTGACTTATAAAATTATGCGTTGTGAATGTATGATAAATGAGTGTATGCCAAACGATTTTCTGCGAAATGAAGTTTATGCTATCCGCTGTTATGCAAAATAATATTATGACGAAAAAAAATCTGCCATAAAGGGTGGACCCCTGAAAAACACTATTACATACATACATAAAAAAAATATCTTAGGACAACACAACGTTATCTGATCCTCAACTAGGCAGAGCCTGTACTATGGCAACCAGACAACTGATAAACATACTTATATATGTCTAAATATATACATATTATAGATAAATTACACCTAGACACAGAACAAATTATTGTGCTCATCACACAAAGATTTGTCCTGGGTGGGAATCGAACCCACGACCTCAGTCTTAGCAGTCAGGGTCACTAACCACTAGACTAACAGGCCAGTCACGCCTTCTTCCCGTGAGGGTAGGCTACCTACCACCTGCTAAGATCCTCACAGGCTCCTTGTCCTTCATTTACGTTGAAACATCTGGTCATACACATACATGTTGCGAGTACTACGCGCCTGACCTTTGTGTAAAACATCACCAATAAGGTGTTATTCTAAGGCGTCCTCGACCTCGCATAAGTCGCTGTTGCTCCTGCGCCTGATCTCTCTCTGATCGTGTCGGATTGCCATCCCATCGGACTATGACAGTGAGGGAAGAGCGAGTGACCCTGTGTCTGCGCACACACTAGTGCTCTATAAGATCTCCTGTACTGATAGTTAGCCTCCCACCCTCAGGAGGACTATAGAAGTCACCGTTATTTCGGTTTAAAGATTCCTTATTTATTCTAGAAGAACATACATTGTTCACTTATCGAATAAATACATAATTAAGGAAAGTGTAGTCTAGTAGCTAACAGTTTTGTTTTTAATGCAGGTGGGTACGATGTCGACATTTTATCGTGTCTAAACCTACCTTAAATCATTAACATAATAGTTTTGTGTTGTTAGTGACGTACTGCTTGAGTTTAGATTTAAATATGTTGAAAGTAAATGTGCTCCTGATTTCTACCGGTAGATTATTATAAAGTTGAACGCCTTCGTGTTTTATGTTTTTCCTGCCATATTGTGTTCGCGGACGGCGTGTCTGTATTTGGTTAGGGTTTCTTTGGCTGTATTTGGATGATTTCGTGTTGAAAGATAATCGTGTGTGTATACGGTTTTGTTAAGAATTTTTCTGATGAGAATGCAGGTGTTGAATGTGTATAGTTTTGGTATTTTTATATAGCTCATCTTTATTTCATCTTCACATTATTACCAAACCATCAAACAAAGCATACTTTGTAGAACGAAGTTCCTTATCGCGCGTTGTGAAAGGGGGCTAGACGGAAAAAAATCTTACGAAAAGTTGTCACGACATGCTTTAACCGACTTCAAAAAAAGGACGAGGTTTCTCAATTCGACCGTATATATTTTGTATGTTGTTGTTTTTTTTTGTTGTGAGTAGAGAGGGAGAGAGGGAGAGAGGGAGAGAGAGTGCGAGGTGGAGAGAGAGAGGGAGAGAGAGGTAGAGAGAGAGGGAGAGGGAGGTAGGGAGAGGGAGAGAGAGGTAGAGAGAGAGGGAGAGAGAAGGAGATAGGGAGAGAGAGAGAATATTTTTGTTGAGTGTATACAGGTTTTTTGTACATAATAAATAATTTAAAAAATATAACTATTTTGAATCCTGGAAAGGAACTTCGTTCCATCCGGGTGTCCCTTGACACCTCTAAAGCTTTTTTTATTTTTATTTTTGCCAGTACATCTAAAAGGTAAAGTTACCCATTGAACAATAAGTCACTCTAAACCACCAAACACCAGTAAATTACAAAAGTAAAGTAGATAATGTTAATCAGTTCTTATCACTCTTACACAGGTTCGTTAGAACTTAATGTTCTACACAGTATACTTAAAAGTACTTTGGAATCACAGTAGGTAATAATTATGCGGGTCCATTAATTACTTTGCACAAAAACCCTACCCTAATATATCGTGGCGTACCTTTCGTCTTTGAACCACAGACTAAAATAATAGTGCCCTTTTGCGAAGACTATTAGCATTAACCACGTACTGTGTGCATGGGTCTACTGCTAGTTACTGTTAATTAAATTTTATCTAGGTCACTGATTTAGGTTCGTTTGTTCAACTGGTTACAAATCTGTTCTGCTCTAATTGAACAATTGTTTAGTAAAATAGTACTAATAACACTAACATAACCTTTTTTTTGTGGGTGCGAAATCATCAAATGACGTCTCCCGCTCTTAAGCGGAGTGGGAGGGCGTGTCAGACTTTTACTGACTGAATCCCACCTGTGTTCCTTCAGGTGCCCATCTGCCAGGGCCACGGTATCTCTTTCGAACAAATCTCGCGACCCTGGCAGGCACTGACACAACCTTAGAACACAATTTGTTGGTAATATGTACATCACTAATAACTTATGGATTATTTAGCTTGACCCCGCGGCCTTATCTGAGTGAATGTCGAAAAATACTACGGGACCAAAAGTATCCTATGTACTGAATCGGGTTAAAAACTATACTTTTCATCCAAACCCGGTCTGCCATTTTTATGTGATTGTAAAAAACATCCAAATACACAAGCGTTTACATGTTATAACAGTTCTTGCAGTAGCCAGCAGCTTTGCCCGCATGGTTGACCCACGGGAACTTACTACCGGGAAAAAATCTTTGTGTTAATCTAGGCCCACGTTCCCACGTTGCCGGAAAAAACCACCGCGATTTTATCGCACTCTTGTAAACGTGAGATCAGTGGTACAGCATAAACCATCTGTGGGCTAAAATTCATTGAGTTCGATTCAGCCGTTTATGCGTGATTGAATAATAAACATCCAAACATACATTGCTAATCGTTGTAATAAATTCATAATATTTCACATTTATAATCTAGACATCTAAACAAATAAATAAAATTGGAGTGTCTGTTTGTAATATTAAAATAACCGCTTTTTACTAAGTGTGTATGATGTTCATATACCAAAACATTTTTTTTTACAATGTTTGTCTGTCTGTTTGTTCCGGCTAATCTCTGAAATGGCTGGACCGATTTTGACGAAACTTTCACTTGCAGATAGCTGATGTAACAAGGAGTAACTTAGGCTACTTTTATTTTAGAAATAAAAAAATTGAATCTCACAAGAAAAAACGAACGAAAGACTTTTTTGTTAAAAATACCACGCGGACGAAGTCACGCGTAATTACCTATATAACCTGGATTAATGCATTCTTATTACCTATATAACCTGGAGTAATGCATTCTTAATACATTAACCGTGGTAGTACGTCCTCCTGCTATAATTTCCGATATCCACGCGGGCGAAGCCGCGGGCAAAAGCTAGTGTTTGAATAATAAAATAGTTGGATTGTTATAATAATCATAATCCGCTTAGAATGTTTCAAGTGCTGGGATACAGGTCTCCTCTCCGTGAGAGGGAGTGGGCCATAATCCACCACGCGGGCCCAGTGCATATTAGTAAATGTCACAAGTTTTAGAATTTTTGGTTCTAGTTCATGCCGGTTTCCTCACGATGTTTTCCTTCACAGTTTTGAGAGCAGTGGTGATGAAATTAATGACACAAAGTAAACCGCCTGCCAGGGTTCAAACTTTTGACATACAACTCGTTTGTCGGGGGCGTTATCTTAGGGCCACCACTCATAAAAACATGCCGGTAATAAACTCAACTCTTATCAGCTTTCACCTAGATAACATGGACCAGCCACAAGATGCTGTCACATGAAAAACACCACACACTTATCATTGCGACCGACGGCGGCGCACTCCGCATTTGTCAATGTAATCATGTTCCTCCACAGCCGAAATGTATGAGGGAATACTCCCTACACATACGTGTGTAGATAAAATAATACGGTGTATATTCCGAAGCTGTGACTGTTTTATAACAATTAGTGATGTGCGGTTTGTGTCGATAATAATGATGAATATTGAAGTACGAAATAAATCCATACACACATAATATCTTGCCTTCTTTCCAGAGAAGTAGACAGAAACTACAGAAAGTTAGGTGCTACGATCTTACCTACTCCTTTTGTTTCGTCAGAGCGCCCACCTGCTATGATCTTACATACTACTTTTGGTTGCTAACGGAGCTAAAGGAACTGATTTTGAGTACTATACAGGATCAGTTTTTATCCTGTGCTTAAATTGTAACCATGAATTCAGTATATCATTCTAGACCCCCAGCGTAGAAAATTTGCGTGGATTATACAAAAAAAAACCTGCTGTTCCATATATTTTGACCCCGTAGGTATTACATTTTTCTATGAAACAGCAGTTTTTTTTTTTTTGTAAAACCGACTAAAAATTTCTGCGCAAGGGGTCTAGAATGATATGCTGAATTCATGGTTACAATTTAAGCACTGGATAAAATCTGATCCTGTATAATACTCAAAATCAGTTCCTTTAGCTCCGTTAGCAACCAAAAGTAGTATGTAAGATCATAGCATAGCTGTTGTATGTCCATCCTGGGAGTTTCCACTTATGTTCGTCATTTCAGCCGCAAGACGTCCACTGCTGAACAAAGGCCTCCCCCAATTTAGGGGGCTGTGCCATTATCGGCATGCTTGGAAGGAAAGAAAGAAAGAAAATACATTTATTTAGCACAATTGAAAGGCACATAACAGTTAATACAGCAGGAAAGAGTAAAAAATAAAATTAAAAAGTGTTAGGTGAGATGTCAGAAACTAGCATTATAGTGTGCCTCACGGCTGCGCCAAAAAGGTCCAGTTCAGCAAAAAGCCAGACAACTAGTGCCTGACGCTGGTTTTCAACTGGACCTGAAGTGTGAAGTGACAGATGTAAATCAGTTTTATATCAATGTTGCAACGTGATATGTGTATGCATTTATTATTATTAATTAATTCATTTATTTCAGACATAGTCCATAATTACAAGTTATAAATCCATTAAAATTACAAAAATTAAATCCAATAAAGCACAACATTACAATTATCAGCAATAAATAAAATTAAATATGCATATAACAATTACAATAAAATTAATTGAAATTAAAAATATAAATTAAAATAAACAATACACATAAAAAACAATCAATTATAAAATTAGACATACACAATAAATTTACAAACGCATGTCAAATAATACGAGGAGAAGCGCTAACATGAAGCTGCATCCACCTCTTTATCAGGGACAGGTCCCACCGCTCGGACAACACCCTCAGGAGACTGTTTGAGCTGCTTCGCAGGCGATTTAGAAGTGAAGCGCTCCTCTTCCTTATGATAGCGAAAAAATCATCGGTCCGGGCCTCCGCAAACATGGTCGAAGCACTACAGAACCGCGGAAGCCCCAACAGTATCCTGAAGGCATTGTTGTACTGCACGCGCAGTGCGCTGTACGCCCGCTGCGTAAAGTTGGTCCACAGGCTGCACGTGTAAAATGACTGACAATATGCCTTAAATAAAGTAACCTTCACAGGTGTTGTACATCGCGCAAACCTGCGAGCCAACATATTACACCGGACAGACAGCGCCCTGCGCTCCCGCTCGATGTCCAGGTTGTCACACAAGTCGTCAGAGACCCAGTGGCCCAAGTACTTGAAATGCTGCACCCTTTTTAAAGGAATGCCGCAAAGAGTGACAGGAGGTACGGATGAGTAACATTTGGTACCGGCCTTGAAGATTATAAATTCACTCTTTTTAGCATTGTACCTGAGCCCATGGGCCTCTGTGTATGACTCACAAATGCGCAAAAGTTTGCGTAATGCACCGATCGATGGGCTCAGCAAAACCATATCATCCGCGTAACTAATGTTGTTCATACACATTCCGTCTATGGAACATCCAATATTAGTTTTGCTGAGCTCACCGATCAGCCGGTTCATGTACAGGTTAAAGAGGCGAGGCGAGGATAAACCCCCTTGTCGCACTCCGCAATCCAACCCATACACGTCCGACCGCGCACCCGCCCATCTAACGGTGTTCTGCTGCTTACTGTACCAGTACCTAAGCAAAGTCACAATCTCCTGTGGCACATCTGTGTCACATTGTAGCTTCTGCCACAGCTTGTCATAACACACCAGATCAAAAGCTTTTGAAAGATCTAAGAAGCATGCGTATACTGGTGTGTTTCTGTCTGTATAGTACTGAACAGTTTGCTTGAGACAGAGGATAGCACTCTCAGTTGACAAACCGGGTCTGAACCCAAACTGAGCGTCATGCAAGTGGAGGTGCTTCTCCAACTGTTGGTCAAGCAAACTATCCAGCACCTTGGCTATGACAGTCGCAAGTGAGATTGGTCTGTAATTAGACAGATCCGATGAGTCACCCGTCTTGTCCTTAACAATTGGCACCACAACTGTGTGCATTAAATTATCGGGTAAATAACCATGACTAACACACAAGTTAAATAACAGTGCAAGGACTCTTGGCAGGTGTACGCCCGCGTACTTCAGGTGCTCGATGCTAAGACTATCGTGGCCTGGGGACTTCCCTCTCACCATCTTCTTTATAATTTGGGCCACATCCTTGGCGGAGAATCTAATGTTAACATGCCCAGGGCGATCATCAGCCGCGAGCACCTGCGACGCGGGCCCGAGCGGTGAAACTACACTAAAATGCCGCTGAAAGGCGCAGGCTATGTCGCGCGGCTCATGCGCACCACCAACACTCACCGGAGAGCTCGACCTTGGATTGAGTTTATGGGTATTTTTCCAAAAATCACCAAAGCTCTTATTTGCATGATGTTCCGCAATGATGTCCATCTTAATCTGATATTCATTATTTTGACAGTATTTTAATTTTTCCTTAAATATTTTCCTAGTCTCACACATATTATTGTAATTATGGCCAGATCTAGGACGTCCATAAGATACCCAGGTCTGAAAACAAAGCCTGGCTCTCCGGTGAGAGTCACTAACATGCCTGTTCCACCCCGTTACATACTTAAAATTGTTACACTTAGGTGCACTGCAGCTTCTCTTAGCGGCTTCAACCAAAATATTTACAATATTATTATACATCCTATTTATTATCATTTTATGGTTCTGATCACTACACAATCCATCTGCGCAATTACAAAACTCAGATGGGAAGTCAATCTGCTTAAATCTTGAATTACAGTAACTAGAATAATCCTGTATTTGATTATTGTCCCTAAGTCCCCATTTTATAAATTAAATAAATTTGAATCAAATAAAAAAAAATTAGTAACGATACGATAAGTACATATTGATATAGTTAGTTAGTTAGTAAATCAATTTAGTATCCAGTGTAAATAGTTGTATGAAGTATTGTAAAAAGTTATGTAAGTAAACAAATAAACCTTTGAATGCACAGTGAACAGTCTTTGTCTTTGTTTAGTCGACTTTCATTTATACTCTCATCAAGACCAAATGATTAGCACTGCCTAAAGTCATAGATCTGAAGAAAAGGGACTGAGTTTACACATTACTCGAAAGTATCGATAGCTGCTGTGTGCCCGCATCTCTACGCAACAAAATTCTGAAAAATGTCGACAGAGTATTAAACACGTCACGCTTCGTTCTTCGACGCGAAAATAATATCTTAACGATATTATGTTTGAATTTTTTAATGAAAATTAAAACGTGCCTAATGAAATTATTTCTGTCAATTTTAATCACGTGATTGCGTTAATTTATTGAACCTGATGAAATTTTTAGGGGCTACACTTAATTAAGACTTATTATTGTGTCTTATTTTATAATTTGGTTTTCGTCTTTCAACTTGTAAGAATAAATGTTTTGAGTTTATAGAAAGAAGAAAAAAATATCTAACATTTAGGCAATTTTTTATGGCCAGAGAGCGCACAAGGCAGAGGCGGTTGTAAGGAAAAGGGGAGTCCTTTGCCCAGCAGTGGGACACAAAATAGGCTAGCAAAAATAATAGGTGAATTTGTTCAACATACACATAGCCACACCGTTGCTAGTCCACAACACAGTGTTCCAGGCTGAATGCATGGGAATCTCTCTTGCCGCTACAGCCATCATGGCCAGGGAAGTTAAAGACCACTCGATCCGCATACTCTCAGACAGCACAACTTTTCTGTAAGCACTCATATACGAGTGCTCACTAGCGCCTCTACCTGTTATCTGCCTGCGACTTCGGCGGCGTGTAATGTTATGCGATCTGGATCGATTACTTCGTTTTCGCTTAGAGCTGTTTCTGGTTTTTTTTTTCTGTTTGCTTGGCTTATAAAGCGTAGCCCTCCGTGATGTTAACTTCTTAAACCTTTTTCTAGAATAAGTCTATCAAATACAAATATATTTTTCAAACCTGACTAGTGGTAGATCCAGAGATTAGCGGTGGCCAGCAGTGGGAAAAATATAGGCTTATTATGATGGACAGAAATCCAAACACAGAGCTACTAGGTACTAAGAAATTCCTGACGGAAAAACCCATTATGACTTTGCCGTCACGATTTCATATATTTGTATTTGAATTGATAAATAAAGGGTAATTGCTCGAACTGCACCCTGTTTAGTTGGTAAACAAAATTCCATGTTATAAACTACCTCCATGTTGCAAAAATGTAACAGCTATGTTAATAAATCGTTCCCAATTTCCGGAGTACAGGATATTAGTTTTTCGACAAAATATATAAAAACATTATTGTTGGCCGCGACTTTGTCTGCGATGTATGATAAAAAAGTAGCCTGTCCTTTACAGGTGTAGGCTACCGCAATCAGACTGCCAAGCCGAGACAGAGAGAGAGTGATAGTTTTCATAGTTTTCGAGGGTGCTGAAGCCGTGTAAGCACGTGACCCAAAATGGAAATTCAAGATGGTAGCTGCGAAAATTTTCGAATATTTTCATGGTGTTCGATACCATAAATCACCATATCCAATTATATTTGTTTTTGAAAAAAGGCGTAAAGAACTTTGTTCCTGAGTGCACGGGAAAAAACATTTGAGACGTATTTTTTTGGAGTGATTGGACGACCAGTCGTAGTGGCGGAGCTTGGAGGAGGCGTATATCCAGCAGTGGACCTCTTTCGGTTGAAATGATGATGATGATGATGATGAGTGACAACATAGAGGAATTCAAATTAAACATATTTTTTTGATAAAATGAAACGTCAGAAGCTAAGTGCACAGTTGCAATTAGTCTCTTCTTATGGAAAAAAGCTGGCAGGTAGTTCCACTCTTTTCACTCTTTTAAAAATAAATTGGGTTAGAGAACAATGTTTTAGAGCAGTGGTGGCCCAGTGGTAACGACCGTGACTTACGAGTAGTAAGTCGTGAGTTCGAACCCAACCAGGCGGATTACTTTGTGTAAATTATTTCATCACCACTGCTCTCAAAACGGTGAAAGAAAACATCGTGAGGAAACCGGCATGTCTTAGAACCAAAAATTCGAAGACATGTGACATCTACCAACCCGCATTGGACCCGCGTGGTGGATTATGGCCCGCTCCCTCTCACCGAGAGGAGGCCTATGTCCCAGCAGTGGGAACGTTAAAAGGCTGCTGATGATACAATGTTTCAACATTACAGGTTAATAGGTTTAAGAGAGGACAGTACAGTGAAACCTTATTAGGAAGAAAGAATACCCATTCTTATTAATCAATATTTTCATAAGTCGATCTTACTACAACACTACTAAACTCGATTAGCATAAGAAGCTTTCACATCCAGTCTACAACAGCTGTTATAAATGAAATTATAGAACAGGTTTGTTATCATACGTACAAACATAAACTCGTGAGTGAGCCGTTGTTTCTTCTCATTCATTCGTCATCTGCCTAGCCTTTTATCGTCGCCTTTTATCGCCTTTTATAGGTCGGCTTCCAGTCTAACCGGATGCAGCTGATTACCAGTATTTTGCATGGGGTGACTGCTTGTCTGACCTTCACAACCCAGTTACTGGGTAATACGATACCCCTTCATAAGACTGGTTGTTAGACTTTCTGGCTTCTAATGACCCGTAACGACTGTCTAAGATCTACGAAAGTCAGCCAGGAACAATGGCTTTATGTGTTTTCCGAGGCACGTAAAGGTCTTGGTATGTAAAGATGGTCACCCATCCACGGACCAACCGCGGCAAGCGTAGTTTAACCTAAACGATCGACTCGTGCGGCTGTTGTAACTTAGCCACAAGCTTTTCTTCTCATTCATTGGGTAGGCAAAAACTATAGAACGCCACCTGCCACAATCCGTACACAAATCTTTTGCTATGTTTACGTCCATGCATTTGGTCATACATGCACGTCATTTGCGGGTACCCCGCATCAGAATTTTCTGAAGAACATCCTCAATAAGGTCACTATTGTTATGTCTTACAATGGCGTCCCCTCCCGGCGTTTCTACTCACATCCGCTACGATCCTCACATACTCTTTTTTCTTCGTTTACGATCAAACCTACAAGTACAGACGCCAGCACATCAAGCTACTACAAATTTCTTTAATAAATTTTCAACTTTATCGCTAAAGATAAAGTTGAAAACCTATTAAAGAAATTTGCCAGACTGTACTAGCTTTAGTAGGCATTAGGTTCTGTGTTGATTGGCAGAATTTGTCAGTTTCGGGCAGCTTGATGTGCTGGCGTCTGTACACGCGTGCTCGTTGTAAGTACTACGCACCTGACTTTTCAGATGATCTTCACCAATAAGATATGGCCGTTTTAGTTAGTCGGGTTTCATTCATCCTCTCCACACACCCCCCCTCCTCTCTCTCACATGACTAAACAATCTTTATTTATATGCTTTTAAATTTTTGTCACCACATCTGCTTTCAAACCGCAACGTTGCCTTTTCACATCATTCTTAGTAAGTACGGAAGTCAACCATACTTATTCATTTCGTTTACTAAGACAACATTTATATCGTGTTAAGAATAGATGTAAGTCAAATAGATGCACTTCAAGCTAAAACAAAAGTCACTCTATTTCAAGACTAGGGCTGGCACGACCGACAAACATCGCGTGCGCTCCCGTAATGAAATTCTACAGTTCAATTGTTGTGCAAACACGGAATTGAGGACAGCACTATTCTGCGATTGTACAACCCTATTGTGGCAGTCTATGTTTTCTCTATACGTTGTTCTTATCTGAGATAAAGTGTTTAGCTTGTTGTAGTACTTGGAGGTATTTGTGAGGAATGAATGCGAATTAATAGAATAGAATAGACTAGTCGAAATATTCACATCTAGTATGTGAATATTTAGATATTTTTTTTTATTCAGTAGGACATCAAACAGTTACATTACCTATTAGAACTTATAACTGAAAGTGTGTGTGTTTGCTTTTTGTTTAAAAATATTATTTTTGTACAATTAGTTAATTTAACAAAAATAACACTTTTTATGTAATGATATAACCCACAACGCTGTCCTTTATGTAGATCCCACCTATAATGTATTAGAAAAAAAAGTGTATTGCTTGGAGCTTTAGTAGCAGTACATACAGTAATTCGTTCTGTAATGAGCATTTATACAGTTAACATTTACACAAAGATTACACAATATAAAATATGGTTTAAGTGTGTTTGATAGTTTTCATAAATACAAATGGGTTTTGAAAGAAACAAAATAATGCGTTAATTGGCATTATATCATTAAAAAAAATCTTACAACTAATAAAAAAAAAAGCAGAAAATAATTATAATAATGCCAAAAGGGCCTCAACTCAGCATAATGTCAAATAAAAACACAAAGTGTGCCTCCTGACGCTGATTTTCAGCTGCAACACACAAGTACCATAAGCTAGAATAATAAATACGTAGGGAAGTATGTGTCCGTAATAATAAATTACCTTTTGAACGTAGGTAGTATGAAAGTATCATCCAAATCTGTCCAGCCGTATCTGAGATTTGCCGGAAAAAACAGATAGACAAACTAAAAAAGGAGGTTTTTTTTAGGTTTATACTTTCATTTGCATAAAGTAAAAAGCTGTTGTTTTGACATTACAAACAGACATTAGAGATAATTTAATTTTTATGAACTATGTTTAGATTTATTTAGGTAGGATTTTTTTGACCTTCCTTTTTATAACACCAACTTTTATCTAAAATCTTCCTTAACACGTGAAGCCCAATATTTTTATAGCCACTGCAATCTTTGATATATTAGCCCCATAACGTAATGGGGTCGTCACTATACTAGCAATAACTTGATGGAGCAAATTGGCAAGGCAGCCATAAAACCCAGTTCATTGTAAAAATGTTCTGGTCGTAACATAAATCCTTATTACCAACACCTGGTGTGTTGCAAGGACATCATATGTACACGTTGTTAGGGCTGAGTTACATTGCCCAGGTGTGAAGGAAAGAGGGGTTGGTTTTCATTATCATCCGAGTGGTTTTTTTGGCACGTACCTAGTTATCTTTATCAAGTGTAAATGTGAGAAAAATATTTATAAGGATCTGTTTCTTATGTGGCTGAGTAGTGCGTTCAAACCTGGCAGATACTTGTGTTACCAAGATTATTTAATAAACTCTTTTACCATCTCATTTTTTCCCGTGGGTTTTGTAGAAAGCGACTAAGCGACTTACTAGAAAATGGGCAGCAGTGTTCTCTACGCATTTTACCACCATACTGTGATCGTCAACCCGCATGCCAAGCGTGGCGATTATAAACACCCCCTTTAGGGATGTCTATGTCCAGCAGTGGACGTCTTTCGGCTGAAATGATTAAAAATGAATGATAGGAAAATATGTGCAAAGCAGATTGTGAATAACGATTTGATTGGTAACGAAATAATGTATGTGCGAATCGTATTTCTGTTGAAACTGTTTTATGAAACTCCACTTAGCTTAGATGGCAAATATTTCATTCAGTTAATGGTATTTGTAAAGGACAGACAGAGAGACAAATGACTGAGGCTCTTGTGACATCAATTGAGTTCCATCTACAGTTTATTTAATCGATATTTTCTTAAAACACTTCTCAAATAGCCAAAGGGGAGTAGGGGGTTAAGAGGAATTCAGAGGATCGAATACTGTTCACATCTTTCTTGTTAACTAAGTGGTTCAAACGTTTAGCCATTTTGACATATTTTTAATCAAAACCATCGTTCGAGAACGTCGCCATTTTCTCAAAGAGGATTTTTTTCTAAGACCCATTGTATACTCATGTTTTGTTGCTCTGAAATACTAGGGTTGATTCGCCGTGTGTAGTTACAATCATAAGTGTTATATGGGTAACTATGGCAGATTTTTTAAATTTTAGTTTTGTCTAGAGTTTGGATATTGCCCACTGTAATGGTAATCAGATTTTATTCGGTGTGAGCGCCTGGTGACCCGTGGACACCAGTCTCTCACAAAGGGTCATATTGCATCATAAAGGATCATATTAAACGCTTTTATTCTTGTCTTTTTATTTACAACTATAATATGAACCCTTGTGAAGAGAGAAAATAAAGATCTATTATTATAATTACTATACAGGCTCACACAATTATTCTGCGGTGCGGCAAGCGTGCCGTACCGTAAATAAACCGTGCCATGTACAACAGCCCTAATGATTTGCTCTTGAAATTTGAAAATGGATTGGGTCTGTTGTCATTGAAAAAGGTTTTTTTTTCTTTCTTTGTTTTGTCTGCTTTCATTAAAATAGTAGGTACTAGTATAAAAATTGTGTTTTGCTTTTCTTATTTTCTTTTGTTGTTTGTATTACCGTAGTTCCTGAGAATTTTAGATCCTTTTAATTATTGCTCTCAAATAGGAATAAATTGTCCTTTCAGTTCCAGTGTAACTTTTTTATACCATTTCAAACATCTTGTTCTCATTCTTAGAAATCTTTCTTCTTAAATCTTCTTTCTTCTTCGTAAATCTTCGATTTAAATTAAACAAGTCTAAGTACCTATTGTTTAGTATTTGCATTCAGCGTTTATGTATGAACAGCACCCTTATTGTGTAGTACACTTTCAATCACAATCTAAAGTATTTTGAGGAACTTTGCTAATCCATTGCTTCAAATGTTAGAAAAATTTGGCTGCTCAACAACGCAAATAACGCAAAAAAGACAGGTCGCCCCTGTGTGAAGTGTCGCGCGCGCTTTCATAGAAATTGTTCTACGGATATAAATCGCCGATTCGCGCGCGACCGTCGTGTCGCGCTAGTCTGAACGAGCCTTTAGTGTGTTATATAATTATCCCGCTTATCGTCGGTTCCACGAAATTCTATGACGTGTTTCAGTTCGTTATTTTTTACATACTTTTAAATGGTCTTTGCAAATGTATAATGCCTATATGTGCCTGTTAGTCTAGTGGTTAGTGACCCTGACTGCTAAGACTGAGGTCGTGGGTTCGATTCCCACCCAGGACAAATCTTTGTGTGATGAGCACGATCATTTGTTCTGTGTCTGGGTGTAATTTATCTATAATATGTATGTATTTAGAAATATATAAGTATGTTTATCAGTTAACTGGTTGTCATAGTACAGGCTCTGTCTAGTTTCGGTTCAGATAACGTTGTGTTGGTTGTCCTAAGATATTATTATAAACGTAAACGAAGCAAGAGGATTATGTTAGGATCGTGCTAAGTAGCGTTCTTTAGTTTCTACTTATCCCCACCGAAAGAAGGCGTGAGTTTATGTATGTCATCATCATCATCATTTCAGCCGAAAGGAGGGGTAAGGGTATGTTTGCCATAATCGCCACGCTTGGCAGGCGGCTTGGCGATCGCAGTATGGTGGTAAAATCCATTGAGAGCGCTACTGCCCATTCTCTAGTAAGTCCCTTAGTCGCCTCTTATAACAGTCACAGGAATAAATGGGATTGTGTTATTCTTTATACACCTAGCTTCTGTCGTTTCATAAGTGCCCATGTAGGTTTATGTGAAATAAAAATATTTTGATTTGATTTTATCTGATTTACGTCCGGCTTCACATTGAACCTTTATGTACATGTGTATATGTCTAAATATCTCGTATTTTATTTATGAATTCAATAAATAAAACAAGCCGTAGGTACGAATTATTGGCTATTCAAAGGTCGATACCCACCATAAAGTTGGTGACCACGACCTGTGTAATGGAGAACGTTTCTCAACTTACCGCGGTACTAAAGTGAGCCAATTTATTAACATCGTTTGTAATTTTGCAGTTAAACTGTTTCGTTGTTTATTACATAACTTTAGTTAAAATGTTAAAGGAAAAAATAAATATTTGCTAACGCCTAGGACCTGATGCTAAGCAGTCTCAATCAGGTTAACCTACTCGTACGTTTGACGTGATTGATCCATGAAAGGGTAATCATATGTACATACCAAGAGCCCACCTTGCCACAGCACGTTAAGCCGTTGGTCCCAGCTGACTTTCGTAGATCTTATCATTCGTTACGGGATGTCCGTCAGCATCCCAAAAGCCTGAAAACTAGTCTTACCTTACTAGGAAGTATCGTACCAGTAAGGAAGTAAGTAAGTAATTCTGTATTGACACAATTGGTTACAGAAACTTGTTTGAAGCCTCTGACTCCTGAATTAGGTGTACCTGTACGTCAGGAGTAACTGGGTTGTGAAAGTAAGCCAGTCACTCTATGTAAAATAATGATATTCAGCTGCATTCAGTTAGATTGGAAACTGACCCCAGTACAGTTGGGAAAGGGATTGGTAAATTGTCGTACTTTTTGCATTAAAGGTTTATCCATATTTCCATGAAGATCATCACAAGTTTCTACATAAGTTGCCATCATAACATAATTATCTGATAGCATATTAAGGCAACGGAGCTCGACGCAAAAAGGTGGAGATATTTTCCTGACATGTAAAAAAAAGATTTATTTATACAAATAAATAAAATTGGAGTGTCTGTTTTTAATATTAAGATAACCACTTTTTACTAAGTGTATATGGATGTATACCCGGTACATATACCAAAACAATATTTTTTTCAATTTTTGTCTGTCTGTCTGTCTGTCTGTTTGTTTGTTCCGGCTAATCTCTGAAATGGCTGGACCGATTTTGACAGGACTTTCACTGGCAGATAGCTGATATAACAAGGAGTAACTTAGGCTACTTTTATTTTAGAAAGATTCTTTTATTTTAGAAAAAAAATACTGTCTTCGAAAACTACGGTGACATACGTCATAAACTACGCTGAAATACGTCTCAAAATTCGAAAACCCTGGCTGAATCCTACGAAATAGATCAAAATAATGTACTACAGTATTTTACACCTTAAAAAGGCCTACAAAAATGTCGCAATGGTATATGTCTATCTCTTAGGGATAACCCACAATAACCATTTTTTATCTTTTAATTTTTACGAGAAATAAGGGCTTATTTACGAAGCGATTTTAAGCAATACAGCATTTATCCTTATCCAATTAACTACCTTAAATAAATTGTGAATTTAATATAGATCAATATGGCACTTTAGATCATGTAATTTGAATGAATATCTTAGAATATATCAGAGATTTAAAATGCGGGGGCAAAGCAGCTTCTTACGTCCGTCCCGTCCATCCGTTGGCAGCGGCCGGGTAGTACAGGATTAGTAGGATTGCAATTCATATTACTTTGGCTTCATAGTAATTGCGAATATCATGTGTGTTCATTATACTCAAAATAAACCTAATAGTATTATTCCAAGTAAGATACCGCGAAATGGCTTAGATGTTTAGATTTTTGGATGTTTGTTTCTCAATGATGCAAAAACGGCCAAACGGATTTCGATCGAATTTGGCACAAAGATATATTATATCATGGATACGTAACAGATAGGATACCTACTTTATCCCGGTAGTAGGTTCCCGGGTGATATTTTCTGACAGCTATACGGGCCAAGCCACTGGCAAAAGTACTATTCCTATAATTATGTTCGGTGTCTGATAAATGATTGAGTGTCTGTATAGGTAAAATAGGAGCGTTAAGAAAAACCAGGAAGACTTATATTCAAATAAACCAAGCCCTATGTCGCAGTCTTCTTACTCTGAATACTATTACTTTTATTTTAAAAATAATAGTTTAATAAAACTAAAAAACACGCTTCCATTGAAAACCAAACTAAAAAATACAAAATAATGGAAAAAAAGCGTGGGGTGCTTTTTAAGGTATTTTTTTTATTGATATCAGGCACCCCACGCTTTTTTTCCATTATTTTCTACTTTTGTAGTTTGGTTTTCTATGGAAGAGTGTTTTTTAGTTTTTTTTTTTAACTATTATTTATTTCTATTTTATAGGGTGTTTCGAATTTTTAGACGTATGTCAGCGTAGTTTTCGAAGAAAGTTTTTTTGCTGTCCTGGTAACCCTGGCAAGGATAATGGCACAAATTTATGAAATTATAGTATTGTCATCGGTCCTCAATAAGTCTACAGAGTTTAAATGAAATCTGGTCGTTTAAAGTGGGTCAAAATCGCGCTATAAGGAGTCGGTTACAAACAAACATACAAATATACAAACATACAAGTGAAGCTAATATAAAGCGTGTAAAAACAACAACACACATGATGTTCTCATAAACTATGAATCCTAAGTAATATTAATTATAATCCTACTACTACTAATATTATAAATGTGAAAATATGTATGGATGGGTGATTATTTCTCAATCACGCAAAAATGGATGAATGGATCTGGATCGAAAATAGCACACAGAGTCTATATTACCCATATAACCTGGAATAACACATTCTTATCGCGGTAGTACGTCCTCTTGCATTAATTTCCGACATCCACGCGGGCGAAGCCACGGGCAAAAGCTAGTCGAATATAAAATGATTGAACAATCAAACACAAACAACATTATGCGTAGTTTTAATATATAACCATTAGTGCTATCAGCAGAATTTATATGAAATCTGGTATCCAAAGAAAGATTTAACTAGCTAGACTTGACTGAAAAGAAAACAGCTGATGGAGCTGAAATTCTTCACAACATTTTCTACAGACAATTTCCTTTAAAAATATGTAGAATCAACAACAATTGTGCAACATCAGAGTTAAAATCGTATCTGCCGTAATGCCAACCTTGCGGAAAATAAGGGTCGAACATATTGTATAACTTGCAATCACAATCAGATGGGACTTTCTGTAATCGAAGCTATTTCGATTTGTCAACAATTTTTGTCGCGATTTTTGCGAAAGTTTCAGACTAAGCTAAGAATGGTTTTAGAATGCTGTTCGTATAAAAAAGTTATTCGGGTTAATAATTCGGGTTATAAGTGCACGTAGTGGCTCACCGTTGGGTTCTAATTAGGCAACAGATATTAACGCAATGGTTTCTCAAATTACATATTAATTCAAACTTAACTACTTACTAACTTAACAAGATTAAATTACTTAATTATTATTGCGAATTTGTGTAGTGAGTGTGTGCGTGTGCGCGTGCGTGTGCGTGTGTGTGTGTGTGTGTGTGTGAGTAAGTGTTCGTTATACTGTATATGATGAGAGTGAATTTAAAGTTATGTGCATTTGTGTCTGTCTGTAGGGGTGTGCTTGTGTATGCTTTTGTATAGGATCTTTTGTGAGCGGGTGAGTTAATACAGACGATTTAAACCAAGGGAATCAGGAGAGTTTCAGTAGTCAAGTAGTACTAGGTCGTGATATTGAACCCAGATAAACGCTTTGCTTTGTGTAAATTATTTTATCACCACTATTCTCATAAAATGTGAAGGAAAACATCTTGAGTAAGCCGGCATGACCTAGAACCAACAATTCGATGAGATGTGACATCTCTGGCCCGCATGTTGGATTACAGCCCACTCGCTTTCACAGAGAGGACACCTGTGTCCCAGCAGTGGGAATAGTGGGCTGATTGTGTAGGTATTTGTATGTAACCTCGTTTCTAAATTGCAGTGGGCACACTACACATATACTTAGCTATGCTACGTATGTCGCTGCGTCTAGTCGCTGAAACAAGACTTGAATTCGTCGTATTGCGTTTGGGACGGATACCGTGCAAGAATCGATCGTTTTCTCTGACTATTTGAGAGAGACGATCGTGTGATTCATCTTATGAGCGAATATCGAGCCACTTGTTGCACTTGCTTTAATGCTTATCATGCGAAAACCGACGCTGTCGCATGCGAATGTGGTCGAGTTTGTGCGTTTGTGGTGTTGCGGCAAGTAACGAGCGCGTGCGACTCTCCTAGCCTCCGACTCCGCAACTCGATGTGAAGTGTGAAGCTTGCGGAGGATTGAACAAAATGTGTTAAAAATGTCAGTCGCAGGGTTATCGTAGTGCCTAAACGGCGAGCTGTCGCAGTCGCATGTCGCATAGTGTGTGCTGTCTGAATGTTATTGAATGAAAAGTTGGTTAAATTCGCTGAAACTTTCCAAGTCTGTTAAAAGTAAATCGTTTCTGTATGCTACCGATGTCTTTACAATACATTCTCGCCCCTTTGTGAAAACAACAATTGACCTGCTTTACCTAGAAACAACTCAACTGTATGACTTCGTCCAGCGTACAGTATGATTGAAAATTCCAAGAACGTAACATTGAATACAGTGTCCCGAAGCCTACCAGATCCCTTCTGTTACCAAGTAGACAATACAGTAGCCGAACCGTACTGTAGCCCAAAGTTAGGTCATCAATCATGACCAAGGACCTTAAAGTTGTGGCTATTGTGGCGCCCCCTACCGGCGCGATTATCCCCTTTATTATTGTTTGGGCTCTTTTGTTGAGGACGGCTGGAGGTTTTCTCGTGACCTATCTAAAAAGACGTTTTTTACCTTTAGCTTTAGTTTTCTGAGACCGCGGTGCCCTCATAATATAAAACGCAGCTTGGAAATCTGTCATTTTCACTATTATTTGACATTAAAGTGTCAAAGGCCACTTTGTATTTGGACAGCCGTTATTGTTTGTGCTTTCTTCTAAAGCGTATTACTAAATTTATAAAGATTAGTGGTCATCCAGTTGGAATTCCACCATAATTAATATAAAAATAAATGTATTTCTAATGCATCACTACATAGTATAAAACAAAGTCACTTCCCTCTGTCTGTCCCTGTATGCTTAGATCTTTAAAACTACACAACGGATTTTGATGCGGTTTTTTTTTTAATAGATAGATGATAGAATGATTCAAGAGGAAAGTTTATCTGTATAATACGTGGGCGAAGCCGGTGGCAAAAGCTAGTTATTTATAAGTTTTGAAATATTCGCTTTCTGCACTACTTCCCCCCGCCCCCCTAATTTTCTCAAAAAGTCGTATAATGTTTTGGCTTCACGTATTAATACTATATGTATAGATTTTGAAAGTATCTTGTCCAGAATCGGTTACTGAATCGATTGCTGACATTTTTAATATATGAATTCTTTATCCTGAAATTTTATTTGAACTACATAGATTACAGTCACACTGGCCGCTGTACAGTTAAAACAAATTAAAATGGACGAAGCATCTACTACGCTTGGTGTGACACTTCCTGGCTGCACAGTGGAAATTACTGGAAAAAATAGTATTGTATATGTTATTTAATCTATATAGGTTTAGGTTTAAAGAAACTTTATTCTCAATAAAAACATAACATGTCACTTACTTGAGAACAATAACTATTACTTAAATTAATACTAATATTAGGTTCGACTACATCCGTCACAAACGAATTAAAAACTACACGAAACTCGACCCACCCAATGCATTCATTTTTCAAGTAATGTCTGGTTTGCGATTAAATATTGGCTAAGCTGAGTTTTGAATGCATTGAATGAGTGTAGGTTTCTTATGCATGAGGGCTATAGGTGAGTAGTAGTAGTAGAGGTGCTATCTAATCTAACTAGCCTGTATTGTCCTACTGCAGGGCAAAGGCCTCCTTCCTTTTTCACAGAGTTCTGTCTTTTGCTAGTGTTGGCCAGTCCTTACGTACGGTAGGAGTCAAGCTCGTCCCACCATCTTCGTCTCGGCCTGCCGCGATGTCGTCGAGCGTTTAGTGGGACCCAATTGGTGGTTCTATTAGCCCATTTGTCATCAGACATCCGGCAGACATGTCCGGCCCAGTCTCACTTGAGCTGAGCAGGTTTCTGGTGCTGGTAACATCTTTGACCTTGGTTTTAGCGCGCAGTTTATGTGCTAACGTATAATATTTTTTATGCCGGTAATACGTTCCCGTAGGATGATTGTCGACCTCCACATGGACGAAGCCGCTGGAAAAAGCTAGTTTCTATATATCTAAATCGGATTTCACCCACAAATAACTGTTCTACGGTTGATGGTCGTAGATTTTTGTACACAATTTTTAACTCGATTTTACCATGCATATTTCGCACTTTTAATAATAAACTGAAATAATTACCAAATTACGATTGTTGGAAAACAGCGTTTAAAGTTTTGCAAATACGGTGCAGTCTACAACAATCGTAATTTTGTAGTTATTTCAGTTTATTATTAAAGGTGCGATTTGTTTTGCTTGATTTTGAGAGTGTTTTATTTTGGCGTAAACTAGTGTTTTATTGAAAACCGATAACGATTAAAAGAGAGTGTACATTTGTAGTTCCTTTAAATCTTGTTGTAGAACACTCATCAGCCGGAATAATTTACGGCTTTCTATACTCAAGGCAGACTAAAGGTTTGATGTGACGATTTTAATCTGATCCGTGTAAATAACCGCTCTGCTCGACATAATTATGGCATATTAAAGCTCGTACAGACTAGGGCGACGCGACGGTCGTGCGCGATTTGGCGATTTATATCCGTAGAACAATTTCTATGAAAACGCCGCGACCGTTCACACAGGGGCGACCTGTCGCGCCGCGACATGGTCATAGAAATTGTTCTACGATTATAAATCGCCGAATCGCACGCACCGTCGCGTCGCGATAGTCTGTACGAGCCTTTAGGTCGGGGAAAAAGCATTCGGATTTTGAATTAAAAAAAAAGGTAAAAAAAATATACAAAGCATATTTTTTATAAAGATATTTTTTACCCACATTTGTTCCAACTATGCAATTTTATTCAGTAACTTATAGCCATGCAGAAGGTAATGTCATAATCCCATTGCGGTAGAAATGTTGGGGCTCCTAATAAAAAAACAGCGACAAGAAGTTTTGATAGTCCTCTAACACTACCTAGAGAATTCTGAACCGATTTAAAAATGGCGGAAGTTTAAGAGACCCTCTTAGAGATCTGCCAGGTCAGGGCTATGGTGGATGGATTGACACTTCCCAACCACGCTCTCCCTATTTTTGCTGAGTGGCTAAAGATGTACACCCTTTATGTTGGTAAATTTCAGCCGGTTTTTTCAATTTCCTGCTCGAGTCTCAGTCATTGGCAGTAGAGATCTGATTCGCTGGTTTTGCTCAGCGATAAAAGCTCATAATGAAGGATGCCCTTCCAATCCCATCACACACACAGCGGGATCCTTTCTTTTGCATACTATTCTTTTTCCTAATATACTTTGGAATACCTATTTTGGAATAATTTGTTTTGCCACAATAATACTTTGCCATATACATTTTTTTGCTTGTTGCAAGTTTGGTTGACTGCTGCATGTCTGCTACATGCATGGTGTATGCATGTTTACATGTTATTGTGTTATGTGTCTAACATTTTAGGAGTTAATTATTATGCTTCTTTGATATGCCTATAAAAATATGCTTTAATATCATTCTCATTCAAAATAATTTTATGTTTTGGAATGTTATGCTTAATCATCATTATGATTAGAGAAATTATGCTTAAAAATATTATGCGTAAGCTGTTATGTATAAATAATGTTATGCAAAAATATTTTTAGGAGAAAAAAATATTTTACAAAAAAAAAAAAACAACCGATAATTGAAATGGGACCACACGGGAAGTATCAACTTTCAAATAAAAAAGAATCATCAAAATCAGTTCACTCACTCAAAAGTTATGAGGTAACAAATATTAAAATAAAATACAGTCGAATTGAGAACCTCCTCCTTTTTTGAAGTTGGTTAAAAAGTATGCAAGGGTTTATTAGGTCTTAAAATTCTAAGCAAATGGATAGGGAACCACACACAGCATCACCTTATTGCGAGTTAATCCGGGTTTCGCTATTGTAAAAAAAAAAAAAGAATAATTCGATTTCATTACCTTTCAATAACGAAATTCAAATGAGTATACGAGGTTTCATCAAGAGAGCTCGTATGGCACCCAAATATCGAGCGTTTTTGTATAACCAGACTTTTTATATTGGTCCTAACTCTTTTGTGGTCCATCTCTAACTCTTCAGCTATGTCGTAACTACCAGTAACTTAATCATAATTTGTTTTTAAAAATGACATTGATCTAAGCCGTAGTAGGGCGATCAGAGCGAGCTGCATCTCTGATAATATCAGAGATGCAGCTTATTACGGCCTAAACGCAGTGTCAGTTAGAGTAACTTTGATATTATCAAAATTACTCAAACTGACACTGCGTTTGGTCAACAAACATAACAATTTAGTTACGTGGTTTGTGTCGGCTTCACTTGTATGTTTGTGTGTTTGTTTGTAACCGATTCCATATTATAGCGCGATTTTGACCCACTTTAAACGACCAGATTTCATTCAAACTTTGCACACCTGTCAAGGACCGATGACAATGCAATAATTTCATAAATTTGTGCCATTATCCTTGCTAGGGTTACCAGGACAGCAAAAAAACTGTCTTCGAAAACTACGCTGACATACGTCACAAACTAATTTGTGCCATTATCCTTGCCAGGGTTACCAGGACAGCAAAAAAAAAAACGGTCTTCGAAAACTACGCTGACATACGTCACAAACTACGCTGACATACGTCTCAAAATTCGAAACACCCTAAAAATAGAAAATAAATAATAGTTTAAAAAAACTAAAAAACACGCTTCCATTGAAAACCAAACTAAAAAGTACAAAATAATGGAAAAAAAGCGTGGGGTGCCTGATATCAATAAAAAAATACCTTAAAAAGCACCCCACGCTTTTTTTCCATTATTTTGTACTTTTTAGTTTGGTTTTCAATGGAAGCGTGTTTTTTTAGTTTTTTTAACTATTACTTATTTATTTATTAAAAGGTTTTGTTAAGCTTGCCTAGGGTGCACCTAATTGCGTAACACACTATCAGTAGAATGGTTTTCATTGTGACAGTTTAATAACATTAATTGCGTTATATACGTTGTAGAGACGACATATTTTAATAAAATTCATGCCTAGTATGGGTGGAGCGAGTGTGTAACAAAAACAATTAGTTACTTCATATTTATATACAAAACTTTTATTTCAACCTTAAAATTAGCTATACCCTATAAAGTAAACAAAACCAGAAGTCGAGGAGCATCATCCTGTTCTCCTACCACAAGCCACAATCACCAAACCAGTTCTTCATCTTGGTTATAACAACAATGCATAGTGAACTGTGTGCAACTGTGTATTGAATCGGTCATGTGGCTGTTAACATTTTAGGTTATTTCGTTTATCCACCCAAAAGACGTGGATACGTGGATACTCGGAAACGCATGCCTGAGAATTGGCCATACTACCATACCCTAGGTCTATAATAGTATCACGCGAACCATTCATTCGTGACTAAGACTTTGGTGTATTTTCTGAAATTAATTTCCATGTTGAGGTAGATTTTTTCGAGTGGAAAAACGGAATAGCCCTGGACAATTTTACTGGTTGGAACTTTAAACAATCTGATAAATATAAGAGGCATGTTAATTTGTTAAAAAAACATACACTAAATATAAACTAATTATTTTATAAAAATAACAAAATTATATACTAATTTAATTAAAACTATTCACATATTAAAATATAGCGTCTAAAAATTCACCCAATAAATAAGAAGGTAACCTTTTAATGGATTGTTTGCCCTATATACATATAACAATATCTAAATTTTCTTAGTAAGAAGTAGTGTAGGTACGATAGGCCACATGTCAGTGGTAACGAAGCCAGTAGAAACAGAGGAGTAATTGTATAACACACTAACAGTAGGAGTGGCTTTCATTTTGACAGCTCACCAACATCCATTGCGTTATACCAGACATATTTTTCGAACATATAAAACAATGGATTGCTTGTTTCAAAATTATTCAGATTCTGTGTAATAGTGTGTTACGCAATTAGAGAACTCGCCGCTTATTCTTAAGAAAGTCTGTACTATCCTCGGCCAGCTCAAATTAAAAATGTTTTCACTAACGTGCGGCTCACAGTACTATTACAAACAAAAAAATAAAAAAAATAGATAACTTAAAACTATGCTATTATTTTAAAACAACTCTTGAAAGTGAACCCTCTATAATATTTCATTAATTACGTGTTTTATCCTCGTAACTAACTTCCGTAAGAAACTATTACTAAAATTATTGTTTCAAGGGGAACATCATTTTCATCATCATCATCATTTCAGCCGTAAGACGTCCACTGCTGGACTTAGGCCTCCCCCAATTTGGGGGGCTTTGCCATAATCGCCACGCTTGGCAGGCGGGTTGGCGATCGCAGTAAGGTGGTAAAATGCATAGAGAACGCTGCTGCCCATTCTCTAGTAAGTCCCTTAGTCGCCTTCTACGACACCCACGGGAAGAAATGGGGTGATGTTATTCTTTACGTCCGGCACCACACGGCACTCAACTCAACATCATTTTACTATAATATAATTTACCTTGCTCGACTTAGTGCGGGGTCCCGCACTAAGTCGAACCTGTTTTTTCGGAGTTCAAAAGAGTTTTAAGCAATTTTAAATTTCATGATTAATACTGTATTGATGTCTTCATTATATTTTCTTTTGATTTTTTGTTAAAAAACAAAATTAAAAATGTGAATAAAATATAATATAATATGTTTAAATACATTTTAGTCCAAGTACTATACAAATAAAACATTGGATTGAGTCCCAAGGTCGTCACTAAAGTTTTTACTGTGAAACGTCACCAATATTTAAACTTCGAATTTATTATCGAATTCGAGATAAAAAAACGTGGTAATGTTTTGGAAAAGTAAATTCAATACTTCCAGAACAAAGTTAAAATTCAATAGTAACTAAACTTAAAGACCTTTTCGTCACTTAAAATCAACTTAAAATACATAACGCTCGACTACCTGCATTTGACTTGTAGTTGCGTTAGTGACGATGGAATGTAAATTAACTAAGGTTACAAATGCAAGTCATAAATACTTCAAGGCCAGTTCTGTTTTACTTGGATCGAATTAACGTCCTTGAAAATATAGAACTACAGTTTAATTTGGTCGTACGCTTATATTAAGTTCGGGGGGTGATCATGTTCGTCTTCTTCTTTCATGCCTTCCAGGATTTGCTTCCGGTCTTCTGCTTGTGGAGTCTGTGTCGGCATTGTTGAACGCCTCAGCTGAACAAGGAAAGATTTATTATTTTAAACGTCATTGTTATTTACATTATCATGTACAGACGCCAGCACTTAAAGCTACTACAATCTGTCAAATTTCTTTAATAGGTTTTCAAATGTAACACAAAAGTATTATGGTTCAAAATTGATTGGGAAAATTTTACAGTTTCGGTTACCTTGATGTGCTGGTGTCTGTACATTTGCAATAACAATTACGTATCACTACTACATTCATGTACAGTTTAATTTTTGATAGGCGCCCATCATAAATAGCATGTATCACCAAGGTGTGGTCATATTTAAGAGTATGGCATAGACCATCCAAATAAACCACTTTCTCTGTAGGATCAACATTGTAATTGTGAAGCAATTATCAACTGCTTCATACAGATCTTCAATACCTACTCGATCTAAATGTTTGAGACAGATGATTATTTTTGCATAATCACGATGCTGGTCCCGTGGAGAAAGTTCAGTTCGATGGTCTGTACTAGTTACTTAAAGATCATTCATATTGAGCTCAAGATCCAAAGTTGCCAGTGAAAAAAACAATATGTTACCCTGTTCGGGGTAGTTCTCCTTATCATTTTTTACTACTGCGCCGAATCTCTACGACCATTTGGCTCTTTAGGGTTTGGGCCAAACTTTGTATGAAAAGTGGCTGGGTTTTTTTGACGCACCTCTGTAGGACACTTTGTGGTTAAATAAATATTATAAAACTTACAATAGTTTGGCGCCTAACACTTTTTCGTAATTTCTGCAATTCCTCTCGCCTCTTACGCTGTAGGAAACCAATCTAAAAGAAATAGGGACGCTTGTGAAAAAGTCTATTGCCAAGGAATAGGTTGATCCCGCTTCCATGTGTTGAGTTTCCCTGTGACGCCAATTGTCCCGATTTGCTGGCATATGTAGCGATTTGGCTTTTAACAACGGTACTTGCGGGGGGACTAATTATAATACAAGCACTGGTACTATCATTTCTTATGTCTGTCATTTGGGGATGTCAAAATTCAACGACAACAAATCAACTTCATCAATCAATCAACTTACGACGTTTTTAAGGTGGATGCGCTAACGTATCATAAATTGTATTATCATTTCATGAAAAAGTCATTATATTACGTTGCGATCATAATAATGAGAAATAATGGGAATAATTATGTAACATACCCTGTAGAGTATCAGTGCGATGATGATTAAGATGCAGAGGCCCACAATAACAGCTATTATTATCGTCTCAAACGGTACCGGCGCCTCTTGCAGTGTTATGACTGAAAATATCCTAAAAAAGAAAAAGAAAACAATATTTTAGCTTGTAATGACAATGCCGCTTACAAACTTAGCGAAATGTAACTGGGGTAACTTCCGAGGCCGGATGAGACCGTACGCTAAAGTGGCAACATACTCGTATTATTAACAGATGTAAGAAAGCTCTTTGTTAAATATCAGGTCGGCGAAAAAGTTTTTTGCATTATACACCGTGACATTTTAGTTGTCTTAAAGGTTGTCCACTCAATGTATCCGACATAATATACCTCTAGGCGTGATTAAAAATTGTTACCATTGGTTAAGATCATAGGTACTAAGAAAAATAAATCGTGGATTAGAATTATGAAACGTCTTGTTAATAATGTTTACGTATCATACGGTAGAGAACATACCAACCTAGTGCACGAGTCGGCTAGATAATTCCGGTCCCCATTTTCCATGAGACAAGATATCAAATTTAAACCACGTCATGCGTCATCATAATGAATAATATTTTTATTTTTTAGTTATTCGAATGTTATTTTTTTTTCTTATGGATGTGTCATTGGTTACATGAAGTGGGCTTGTTGTATGACGACTAAAATGTCACGGTGTATATTCAAATTCAAGGCATTTTTTTAAAAGTTGATTTACATTGGTAGTGACCTGAGTTTCGTTCATGAAGTTGAGTAAGTCATTTGTAAAAATAATATAAAGTATAGGTCCTAAAATTGAACCTTGCGGCACACCCCGTTTTAAATATGTCATCCCAGAGATAGATGAGAGCACTGGTGGTCCAGTGATAACGGACGCGACTTACGGATTGTATGTCGTAGGTTTGAACGCAGGCAGGAGCTTCACTTTATGTAAATTATTTAATCACTATTGCTATCGAAACGGTGAAAGAAAACGTCAGGAAACCGGCATGTCTCAGAACTAAAAATTCGAAGACATGTGACATCTACCAACCCGCACTAGGCTTGATGGTCAATTACGACCAACTATCTCTCATGAAAAGGAGTCCTGTGTCGTAGCAGTGGGAACAGTATAGGCCTATTATGATGATATAAATAAAAAATAAAATAAAATAAATAAATATCTTAGGACAACCAACACACCGTTATCTGATCCCAAACTAGGCAGAGCCTGTACTATGGCAACCAGACAACTGATAAATATACTTATATATTTCTAAATACAAACATATTATAGATAAGTTACACCCAGACACAGAACAAATGATTGTGGTCATCATACAAAGATTTGTCCTGGGTGGGAATCGAACCCACGACCTCAGTCTTTGCTGTCAGGGTCACTAACCACTAGACTAACAGGCCAGTCCCATATAATCCCATTGTTCTAGAAATTTTGGGCTTTACAATCAAAATACGGCGACAAGTAGTTTTGACAGTCTTCGCTTGACAATAACCTATCATTACACCTAAAAAAATCTGAAGAGCCCGAACCAGGTGGAAATATAAGAGTGCAAGGTCAGAGCTATATTGTACTTCCCAACCAAGCTCTTATTGTGCTTTCCAACCAAGCTCTTATTGTGCTTCCCAACCAAGCTCTTATTGTGCTTCCCAACCAAGCTCTCTTAATTCTTACTGAGTAGCTAAATATAAGTGTGGTCTGGCGTTATCATGATGAAAGACAACACACTTTCTGTCGATCGATTACTGCCGTTTTTTCATAATTTCTTAAATCGATGGTTTTGCCATTTTAAATATTATATTCGCCAGTAAAAGCTTATAATGAACGACGGCCTTCCAATCCAACAATACACACAGCATCACCTTATTGTGAGTTAATCCGGATTACACTATAGTCTGTGGAGCTTGACTACTCTATGACCCTAATCATTTCCACATGTTTCTGTCGTAAATGATACACTTTTCATCACCAGTGACCAATAGTTTCAAAAAAATGTTCGTTTTCGTTTCAATAGAAATCGGCAAATGAGTACACGATTCATTAGGATTTAATTATATCAAAACCAGCGATATACAAAAAGTACAGCCAAAAAGATTTTACTACAACTTAATACCTATAAAATACGAAAAATCTTTTTCATCGACTTATTATCCTTCATCCCATGAGGGTAGGCCGATCCTTACATATACTGCTTTGCTTTGATTACGTTCGTACATCTGGTCCTACATGGACTGTGATGTAGTGTGCGCTTGTGTGAGCATATAAGATGTAACAATGCACCAAATAAACTCAGTGTTTACTCAGCATTGAAATGTTTCATTTCCCCTAAAGTTCCATCCTTATATGGCAACCCTGCCACTTGAGCGGACATTTGTTAATCAGTCGCTTGCGAGTACTACGCCCCTGACCTTTCTCAAGAACATCATCAAATCCTTATATGGCAACCCTGCCACTTGAGCGGACATTTGTTAATCAGTCGCTTGCGAGTACTACGCACCTGACCTTTCTCAAGGACATCATCAATAAGGTCAATATGTTCTTATGTGGCTTAAGGTAGTATTAGTTATATCTTCTTTTAAACCGCTCAGTTGCCTTATCACATCATTCCTTTCATAATTATTTATATTATTTAATAATTACCTTGAAAGGCTACCTTTACGGTTGTACTCAGTAAGTTCTAGTTTCACTTCAGACATTATTGTAACATTTTTATCTTTATCGAGAAGTCCATCTGCAAATGAAAAAGAAGAAAAAAACATTAGATCATGAACATTAGAATAAAGCCACACCACACCCATGTGGTTTGGCAATCAAGGGGTAAGATCTTTTACCAACAGTCAGATGATTAAGATTAAAACGAACTAAAGTGCTGAAGGATGTTAAGATCGAGATGAAGAATTTTATTTATTTTTTTGTTTGACAAATGAACATTACCACGCCTGTATTTTCCAAAAGGTTTCACATTTACTTTTAAATGTCGAAGTATCAAGTTGAGATAGGAACTTTTTGGCCTTGTACAAGTCTTTTTATGTTTTTTGTTTTGTAATTTTTGTTACATTCCTGTACGAATCCCAAAATCCCAATAAATACTCTTTCTTCTAGGCATATTATATCCAGATATTTTACCAGTGATGTTGAAGACCCATGTAATAAGTGGCGATTACTCGATTAGTTTCTATTTCTCTGAACTTTTTTGTTAAATTGACTTTATTGTTTTTTATTTTTCAAAAGGATTTGTTTCAGAACCAGCCGTGAGTTTGAACTACTTTATTCTTATAATTCTTACCAAGAGTTCCGGGTACAATATACATCGGTATGAGGATCTTAGCAAATTCCGTCTTTGCCTTCAAACTTTCTACCAGACAGACGTAAACCATTGACGTCGCATCTTGTAATTCAGGTTGGCAGGGAGTATATACATTCGACTTGGAAAAAACTATCTGAAAACAAATAAATATTTCATTAATGATAAATGGTTCTTTCAATTCTTTAAATTGTCTTAGGTATGTGTCCACTTGTGGATATCTTATGGCTGAAATTATGAATTAACTTACTGTGACTGTTGAATTATTTGCATCATCATATTTAATGAACGGTAGCATTTGCAATATTACACGAACTGAGAGGTCCACCCAGTTGGTCGGGCCATTGTTTGAGATCTGCAATAAAACAAAACCAACTTTTATTAAACTTCAGGTCGTATCGTTTAGTACCAATTTTAATATAAACGTAATATGTCTCCAAACGAAAGTCTTTGACTAGCGCGTGTTGCCGGTGATGACCTATGGTGTTGAAACGTCGCTTCAATGGGCCTTATTTAATGAATAAAAGTCACCTAAAGAGCAATTGAGAAAATTATGTTTGGAGTTTCCCTACATGGTCGAATTAGGAATGAAGAGATCCGCAGCTGAACCAAGGTAACCGATATAGCCCGAATAACTGCCATACTTAGGTGGCAGTGGGCAGGGTTCGCAGAACAGATGGCCAATGGGGCCGAAAGGTTATTGAGTCCCAACTGCGAATCGGAAGATGTAGAGTTGGAAGACCTCCCACAAAGTGGACCGATCACCTTGTGAAGGGCGCAGGAATCCGCTGGATGCGGGAAGCACAAAACCTATCGAGGTGGTGGAGCTTGTGGGAGGATTATGTCCAGCAGTGGATGTCTTTTGGCTGGATTGATGATGATGATGAAGTATATGCACTTATCAACATGATCCTTTGTGCAGAAACGATCCTGGCTTCAACATCAGGTCCTATTTACCAACTCCCCTGTAACCATACTTTAACTTAACCCTTAAATTGACAGAGTGTAGCCGGCTGGACATTAATAAAAAATAAATTCGTAAGCGAATATACTGATTATACGATTTTTGTTTTTATTCTGGTAATTCCGCAATAGGGTAAGCATTTGGTAGAATAATAAATTATATGCCTGGCAACATCAAAATATGTCAAAAATCGAAATGGCATCGAAGCAACGGTCGGTTAACGCGACTCAGGTAAGTTTTTGAATATTTTTTAATATATGGAAAGATTGTTATGGGTTGGCTGTGCATTATATATTATTTCAAAGTGACGGTTTATTATATGGTACCAAAAAATAACCCAATACTGTTTCAATAACGTTGTAATTTGCACTTGAAACTAGTTGTCCAGTATACTTCACACTGCCAATTGCTCACAATGCTATCACTGTTTTTGTTTGGGAAGCGGGTTGGACAATGCCAACTAACTAGTATTTTGGTTTTGTATGGGTTGCATGTATCAAATGAGCTTTTTACTTTTGTTTTAGCGATTGATACGCTCGCGCACGAATAGGCTAGTTGCTTTGATACCGCCTGAACATGCATGCTCCGATTCCAGTGACGCTTCGTCTACCGAAGAACTTGAAATTACCAATAAAACTTCAAACAACCACGATTCTTCGGATGAAAGCAGCTTGATATCAATAGATTCGGCCTTAGAGGCACTGAATATCTTAGAATCTTCCGAAGATGAAATTACAAATAACAATGCAATTAATCTACCACTCACACCTATATTACAAAATGTTTTTCCGTCTCAAAATGAAACAAATTACGATGCCATCCCTTCCATAAGTTCCATACCATCAATTGGTTCAGTGCAACCGGTGCAAACTGACCAACCGACCATGGACACATGTTCCACTAGAAAACGTAAAAAAGCGCAGAAAAAGAAAGTAGTTTCAAAAAAAGTTAAAACATCAAAAAGTTTGTTCTGAGTTACAAGTGGAAGAAGGAGTTATTTTTTCATCAGGCTGAAGTTGATGATGAAAATACACCGCTGATGCCGGGTGAAGATGAACAACAACCTCTTTCGTTCTTTTATCGTTTTTTTTCACCGAATATAATAAAAGATATAGTAGAACAATCAAATCTATACTCTGTTCAGGTAAAAGGAAGATCCATACAACTTACTCATGAAGAGTTTCTAACTTTTCTTGCCATACAAATTTTAATGGGAGTTGTACATATGCCTAGCTACACTGATTATTGGAACCGTAGGCTTAGATTTACAAATATTGCCGATCTCATGCCACTAAAGCGTTACCAAACAATTAGACGTTACATACATTTTATCGATAATAATTTAGACGACGGTGATAGATACTTCAAAGTTCGGCCTGTAGTGGAAAAAATTAGGCAAAACTGCCTGAAGATGTATGAGGAACAAAATTTTAGTATAGATGAGATGATGATTCCCTATAAAGGGACCAAAGCGGGAAACAGAAGACAATACATCCAAAATAAACCAAATAAGTGGGGTTTCAAAAACTTCGTTCGCGCTGGAGCTTCAGGCTTGATCTATGATTTTATTTTATATGGAGGGGAGGATACCTTTCGAAATTATACTTTCACACAGGATGAGATTTCTATAGGTTTGGGAGGGCTAGTAGTTCTTGCTTTGTGTAAAACGATTCGCCAGAAACCTGCAAATGTATATTGTGATAACTTTTTGACTTCACCTGAGCTCGTATACATGTTACGTGAAAACTACGGAATATTTTGCACTGGTACTATAAGAGGAAACCGGCTAAGAGGCTGTGAGAGTGTACTTCCTTCTGATAAAGACCTTAAAAAGAAACCACGAGGCAGTTTCGCGCAAGGAGTTTGTAACCAAAATAAATTGGCAGTGGTAAAGTGGTTAGACAATAAGTGCGTTACCCTAATCAGTTCCTGTGTCGATGCTCACCCCGTGGATAAAATAAAACGTTATAGCAAAGAAAATAAAGCAAGGGTTGATGTCGACTGCCCTAAAATAGTCAAAAACTATAATAAAAATATGGGTGGGGTCGACTTGGCTGATATGCTAATATCCCTTTACAAGATTCCCCTAAAAACGCGAAGATGGTATCTTTCTATTTTTGCCCAGTTGATTGATATAAGCATCAATAATGCATGGCTTTTGTATCGAAAAAATAAATATAAGGAAAAGTCATTGAAAGAGTTCAGGTTAGATATATTTGAAAGTCTTGTGAAAAAAGGAAAACCAGTCAAAGAACCGAGTGATACTACAGCAGATATAAAAGAAGATAGAAAAATTAAGAAACCTGTGGTAGCAAGACCGATTGAAGATATACGCTATGATCAAATAGGACATTTTCCCGATTCGTGTAGCTATGGGAGATGCCGTTACTGTAAGGACGGTAAAACAAACGTTATATGTATAAAATGTAACCAAAGACTATGTTTTGTCGCAGGAAAAAGAAACTGTTTTTTGAATTTTCATAAAAAATAAACGTAATTAATATTTTAAATCATTTTTTTATTTATCTTCCCCTTATTAAATTTATCTTAGTAAACTTGGCACTGTCCAGTATATTGCACATACATTCCAGCCAGTTGATCGCTATGTATTCGGTAATGTCCAGTATACTTCACATATAATTTTCAGGAAACTGAAAGACTCAGATTTTTATTTCTATTTTTTAACATGCCTATGAAGTGCTAGAAATTGACTCATGGTGTCAAATATTAAATTTTGTTATTTTGATTGTTCTGCCAATTAAAGGGTTAAAGAACTATTGTTCTATTGCACCTGCTTTCCATGCTGGTTATTGGCATTGCCTGGTCTTAGGAGCACATCAAAGCTATTTGGAGCATTGAGTTACACGAAACTTTAGAAAATGAATTCTTAATTTTCCAGGGTATTGTTAACTCGTGATCACGACGATGGTTTCATCGTCTAAATATCAGAATCTTTATTCCTACTAAAATCATCGGAAAAGAGGTTACTGGTGGATGTTTAGATCAGCGGAGAAATTGTGTTAAAAATCAATTAGTCGCATTTGATTTCATTTTGGCAGAAAGCCAGGACCACTGCGCTATTAACGTAGTTGAGCAGATAAATTTTTCAAACATATGAAGCAATGGAGTTTCCCTCGGATTGTAATTGAAAGTTTGCTACACAATTAAGGTGCTGAATTTTAACTTAGACCCTGATCTTGTTCGGCACAAATAGTTCCTCATTTCTACCGAGAACGATTATTACAGAAAGAAAAAGCTTTAAAATTCCTCACCGTATACACATGTTTTAGCTTTTTGCCAGTTGTTTTGATATTTTCTTCCGTCATATTAATAATTGAACCGATATCAGTCTCTCTGTAAGCGAAAAAATAATAATAGTAATAGTAGTTTATTTTCAAACTTCAGCAAATGTTACATCAATGAGGTCTAGAGCCCTGAACTAGGACATTCTGTATAACAGGAGCCGAGGTTTTTCCAGCTAAAAGTACATGGATCAGCATATGAAGATTTAGAAAACAATTCCACTAGGTTAGATTATTAATAATGTTTTCTGTATCATCATAGCTATAGTTTTCATGCCGAAGTAAGATTTTAAAAGAATAAAAAAATAAATTATTTACAAATCATTTTATGGAAGACGAAGACTAAAGTTTGAGAAAAACAACGAAAAAGAAATAATATGGTAACAATACGAACCCAGTGACTGTAATTCCTCTGGAATCTGCTCTCATAGGAATCCGAATAGTCTCGTTCTGTGTGATTGTTTTGATATCATTACAGCGATTATATAGAACCATGTTGATGTTTATACTAGTGTCCAAGTTTGTAAGATGGTCCATCTCCAGTTCAATTTTGTCGGTTGCCTGTGAATATAATATAGGTACACCGTGACATTTGAATAGTCTTAAAACGGCAGCCTACTTCATGTAACCAATGACTACTACACATCCATAAGAAAAAAAAATGAACATTTGAATAACTAAAAAAATAAAAATATTATATACTCATTATGACGCATGACGTAGTTTGTTTGATATTTTGTCTCGTGGAAAATGGAGATGGAATGATCTAGTCGACTCGTACGCTGGGTAGGTATGTATGTTCTCTACCACATGATATGTAAACATTATTAACAGGATGTTTCATAATTCTAATGCATTATTTATTTTTCTTAGTACGTATTTTCTTAATTGGTAACAATATTTTAATCACGCCTAGAGGTATATTATGTCGGATACATTTAGTGGACAACCTTTGTAAGACGACTAAAATGTCACGGTGTATATAATTAATTCTAGTGTAGCGGCATCTACACCGCCACATGCAAACTACGTATAGACGTCACGAAAATCCTGGATCGCGCAAGCAGAGTTTACCGCGCAACTAGCATATATACAACGTCCCGACATCAATTGTCGGGCAGTTGCCCAGCAGACACGACATCCGTCTGTTCAGAGGATCGTACCTTTTCTAAGAAGGTTGATGGAACTTTACACCATTTTTTTCATAGCTTGAAACTAATTTGCTTGAAAGTTTAAGGTTCTTTTCCATGTCAATCAACTAATTGGAATCGTGCACCTTTTTTTTCGTTTGGAAATCTTCATGGATGTTCTCCACCCTGGGGCGGGTGGAGGGGTCTGTCAGACTTCTACTGACCAAAACCACACGGTGTTCTGCTGCTACCTTTAGGCGGGGTGCTGGAGTTCTTGCGCATTTCGTCACGCTCCCCCGGCCAGGTCTTGGCCCACATGAATTCATGCGAGCCTCGTCACCCTCGGCGACCGCAAACGGCCGCAGTACCTCTAAAGACGCGCGCGCGGAACACGGCGCGCTGCCGTCTCGGGCCATGATCAGGCAATAAAGTCCCCAAGTTTGTTGCCTGCAGACCTCACCCTAAAGCGGCCGAAGATTGTTTCGCGCCCTCCGGCGCCCGGTAACTACTCTACGGATTGGTAGGGAGGTTGTATTCTCTCTCTCCCTTTCCGCCGCCTCCTTCGCTACCATCACTTCCTCACAGAATGAGGAGACAATTGGAACCGTGCACCTAGCTTCTGACGTCTTATAAGTGCCCATGTAGGTTTATGTGAAAAATATTATTTAGATTTTTTTTAGGCAGAGAACATAATAACCCTCAATGCTTTGAAGTCAGAATTAATCATAACATTTCCATTAGCAAACATGAGAGCTCATGATTCGTAATACAATACTGAAGCGAGTGAACGTACCCAACTTTTTTTGTTCCAGAGGGGCTTTGGCGGCTCGCACTTAAGACTGTTTCCATCAGCCGAGGACTCGTACACACAGCCCCCCGGCTTGACCACGTGAGCACCGTCTATGTGCACGCGCACGCACGAGTCATACGCCACCTCCCCGTCGTTGTACATCTTGATGCTCATAGTTTCTTTGGTACTTGAGCCAATTATGTACGGGTGGGAATCATCACTGCAATCATTAAAATTGGTTACAATAAGGAATTATCGAACACGAAAAGCTTACATCTAATGTTCTTTTCAGAATTTCTTTGAGATCTATTCCAACCAGTAACGCGCGGCGGTGGCGTTGTTATGGCCGATGAGGTTGGCTGAAGTTCAAAAATTATTTTCGGTCTTAATGATTTTATGGATGTGTAAGTTTCGGTACTAATCGTAGCATTAGGATAACCTATAAGCCTATAGTTTTGGTTTCATCTTTTAGTTTAGCTATTGAAATTACCTGCTGTCTGAGTAAAAAGATGAAGATTTATGAAATTACTAGGTTTGCCCATGAATTCGCCCGCGTGAAGGACGGATTTTATTCCACAGTAATTTACTACCAAGCAATTTACTACTAATAAAAGCTAACCTGTGTGTTTATAAATGTTAAATACGAATTATCTGTGTGCCTAAATTTCATCCGATTCCGCTCATTCTTTTTGCGTGATTGAGTAACAAACATCCAAACACAAAAAAAAATCGCATTTATAATATTATTAGGATGGCAAGATGTATGAATTTGAAATTATATATAAAATAATTGTGTGTTCTGAAAATAAAAATTTGATCCACAAAAAGTTTATCGATGAAGATTCTATAAGATTTAATGGACTTACTGGAAACTGATAAAGGGTGTTAATTCCAACTTCGGCACACATGTCTTGTTTCCAGCACACTCTGCGGCCCACAACGAGTCCTGAATAGTCAAGACACTTCGGTCGCTTAGGATCACACGGGAGCTTTGAAAATCTTTAAGTTTCATGGGATCGACTTCCAGCTCTGAAGATATCATGTAACGTATTTCTGTGCCGTATTTGCCGTCCTTTGAAAAAATATTTAAAGTATTTATTAAGCTGGCCTCATCACCTAGTCTTATTTGATAATAATCTTCTAATTTTTTTACCAGAATATGGAGTGAAGTCTAAAGAATCAAGCTAAAGGTTGATCAGAATATACAAGTACCTATCTAATGTAAAACTGATTATATAAATATAGGTACGTTGTTTAAGAATCAAGTTTTTTTAAACTTTGTCTTGTGCATTCGGTACATATTTTGAGTGTTAAGCGCTAAAGTATTATTTTTTTTGCGTTTTTTTGGTGGAACGGAACGCAAACTCAAAATGCATTGTTGTTGAAATGCTAGAGGTTACGTCAAATGCCATTAGAATAAAAAAATATTCTTTCAAATTGCTTGAATTATCACTAAGGTAAGTAAGAAAGTAAGAGCGATTTCTGCTTGAATAGGGAAGATGCAAATATAATATTTATGAAAATTTTATGATTTAAATGTTAAAAAAGTATAAAAGAAGGGCCACTGCAATGTTTTTACTTTACATAATATTGAATTTTAACAATAATTACTTATTAATAATGACTTGAAACGAAACGTATTTCAAAACACCAATCAGCGTTTAGGACGTCACTCCCGTTACGACGACTTGTTGAGGATAGGGTTGTAAAAGTGAATTTTATTTTATGGGAAAATTAATTGCGTTTTTTAAATAAAAATAGTAGTTGGGATTATCAAAGCAGACTCCAGGAATTTACCAAGAGTTAGTGTTGACATGAGATCTTTTTTCAGAAAAAGGTTTCCTCCACACATTTTAAACTTTTACCAATTATCGACGTCGATCTCAAACTGTAAAATTAAAAATCTACTATAGACAAGTTTTGTAAGTATTAGGTAGGTAACTAACGTGTTTTTACGTACAAGCAGATTAACTAAGCATACTCGTATAACAAGTATATTCGCCTTATGACGTATAACACACACGACATATAACAAGTACCTATATACGCCTTATGGCTTACGTCAAAGTGTTCTTCACAGCATCGAATAGTGGTCTTTGGAGAATAATCGTCATTTCTTTTTGCAATATCACTTTTTTCTCAATTTTGGGTCAAAACATCTTGTCAAAAACAATTTATTTGGAAACTTCGTTCAAGTAGTCACGGACTCATTGGCACAAAACATGAATAAACGCTTTTTTCGGATTAATAGTGGTATTGTTATGATCACCTGATGTTGATGGATAGTCCATTTTAAATTTTTACAAAATATATCTTGAAAGTCGAAAAAATAGGTATGCAAAAGTATGAAAGCCGACGAACAAATACGGCCAGTGACAGATAGGAATGACGTCATCGTAACTATAGGTCCGTTTTCGCGGGAAAATTTAAACTGTCAATTTGAAACCGCATTTTCTCCGATAAATTACAATGTTTTAATTTTTTAATATATTTGTGGTCTATTCTACATGGAATTCTTTAAAGGGAAACAAAAATAAAAATATTGCATGTTCCCTATTAGGTAAATATAATAATTACATTTATATGATTTGAGGCTAAAACTCGGTGTAAACAAAACAGTGTGGTGGATAATGACGTCACATCATGGCAGCGACAGTAACGGACGTTTCAACTGTTTAGTAATAAGCAGTAAAGAAAGAAAGAAATAATACCATTTATTTGACACAGTTCGTAAAACACAAAATAGTAGTTAAAGACGTTGTTATTGTACTTTAATGAAAAAAAAAAAAAAGAAAAACAGATTCGTTATTTTACTGTAGAAAAAAAGTACTTACTACGGGTAAAATAAACGGAACTTTTTTGCAGTATTCAAATCGTTTGTCGTCCAGGTCCGTTTTGATTATAACTTGGCCATTGGCATTGGGGCTGACCAGCTTAGCGTGTTCATGGTACATCTCCACCGTTGTTGAAATACCTGACAAAAATAAAACATTCGTTAGGACTATCGACCAGAACGTATATTACTGAATATATTCAGTTAAAACCTCTCTGTCTATACTGAGGTGAAGTGAACTGTCAAAAATGTCAATTCGTAGCATCAGGTAGAACGACAGTTCACTTCACTTCAGTTTACATTGTGAGATCTTAACAAAAGAGACGGGCAGTTGTTACGGCAAGTTGAGTTTAAAAAGAAACAGGAACGAGTGACCAAAAATTCGAACTACTCGTACGTCTAAAATTTGAGGAGCCATAATAGATTGTATGGCGTATACTTACGCGCTGTGACTGTTTCCGGTAGACTCGGATATGTTACAGTTAAACAAACATCGAATTCAAATTGTGTTTGACCAGACCTAGTGCGACCCTGAAAATAAATAAGTCGATATTAAAAACTATTTAAAGAATTTGTAGAAAGTGCGCCACCATTTTGAATCCTTGTATTCTAAATGGTGCTATGCTTAACGGTACAGCTTTAAAGTAGTGGACTGGTTTAAGTATCTGGGTCACATTGTAACAGGTGACCTTAAATGACAAAGACATAGAGAGAGAGCGCGGGGCTTTGGTGGTACGATACAATATACTCGCCCGCAGATTCGGGCTTCGTTTCAAGAAGTTGCAATGGTTAGGAAATGAGCTTGTCTTATTGAAAAAGGTGTTCATCATTACCATCATTTCAGTCGGAAAACGGTCTTTGCTGGATTTTCCAAAATCGCCACGCTTGGCAAGCGTGTCGGCTATCGCAGTAAGGTGGTAAAATGCACAGAGAATGCTGCTGCCCATTCTCTAGTAAGTCCCCTAGTTGCCTTTTACGACACCCACGGGAAGCAATAAGAGAAAAAGGGGAAAAAGGTTTTAAATCTTGTTAAAAGTACTCCCATTTAATAAGAGTAGGTTTTTATCTACTTTGATTGAATGGGAGTACTTTTAAAACATAACATACCTGTACATTAGGAAATCTCGCTGATGTCTGCACAACTACTGATGCCATGCACCTTAAGACTACTACTCTGTCTTTGTAAGGTGAGCCGATTGCTAATTCTATGTAAATAAACATGATAGAAAATTAATGGACACAGGAAAAAAAGTATAAGAGAGGAGTTATAGCATCTTTGGAGTGGCAAAGCGTGTAGTCAGACACGACGGAAACCGCGCGGTTCTGGCACCGCGCGGATGCGGCGCGTTGCTTATTTATATGAATAACTTCAAATTCATTCAGCCGTTTTACATAATTTTTTGGAGGTACCCTTAGAAATTAACGGAAGATTTTTTTCCTTTAGCTACAACAGCTATGGTAGCTGCGGCGTAAAATATCAAATTTTATTTATATGAGCATGTTCAAAAAATAGTTAAAAACAAGACAATATACCTTTGCATCCGTTAGAATCATAATCTAACAATGGCGTGAGACTCATGCCGAAAGATTCGCCGTAACTAGGGTCAGGCTCGATCTTTTGCAGGCATTTTAAGTATCTCTCTGCCAGTTTACTGGCTAGGTCAGCACCACTGTATAGGTAGACAACGCCACGGCCGTTTTTCTCAAAAGGAGCTCCAATTACAATTTCTGTAGAATAGAATATAATAGAAAATATATTTATTTATTATGAATATTAAATCAGATGTTATAATGATATATTGAAGCTTACGTGTACAAAACAGATTAAAAATATACGTATTTATTGACTGTATGTCACTGTGTGATCTTTACAATGCAATCATACGAGGATGAATTGTCATTAGATATATTAAGAACATTATTTTTATAAGAGCAGTCCCCACTGCTCACTGCCCAGTGGAAACGACCGCGACATAGGTACGAGTTGTTGTAGGTCGTAGGATCGAACCTTGACTGGTGCTTTACCTTGTGTAATTTATTACAAGAGCTTTAACAAATACCACCATTTGCACGGCGGCATAATCGTTATTTAAGCACATTACTATACAATAAGCTACACCGCACATTAAACTTACATTTTTTAAACAAATTTTAATGTAAACAGAAATTCAAAGAATATCTGCTCACCCTATATTATGACTACACGGAAGAATTACTTAAACCATAACTGAAACAAATCAGGCACCCACTCATACATACACACCGTCACTCACTCTTACATATCTACACTCACACATACCGTCTACACCTACACTTACACAACTAAACTTACACTAACACACTCACCAGGCACCCAAATAGATACTCCTTTCTCCTTGTTATTAATTAATTGAAACTACTTTTACTTTGTTCCCAGTTTTTTATACTATAATCAATTGTATTAGTCTAGTTTATGTTTTTTAATGTTTCATTACTAAATTGTAAGTACCTTTTATAACATTTATATTGGACGGATGGATGACCCCTGTAACACAGGTTTTTCCTAGCATAGGGGTCATTGATCATTTATCTTGTACCAGTCTATTTGCATATAGATTAATTGTCACCCTGTATCTGTGTACTTTATGGCAAATAAATTCTATTCTTCTATCCTATTCTATTCTATTACCCCTCAATCATCACTTCTGCTCTTAACGTTGCAAAGCAAAACATTGTGAGGAAACAAGCATGTCCCAGAACCAAAAAAACTTCGATGAAATGTGACATCCACCACCAACGGGTCCGCTCCCAAGGCCGTCCTCTACTCACTAAACATACAGTTTATTTTAGGTTGCGATCGTATTTCTCAGGATTTCTCGTTAAAAAAAAAATACAATTGTTATTACCACTACGATTAAGAGATCATGAGGAACAAATCAACCAACGTTTCATAAATGCACGCGACAATTTCTGATGGGCCAAATACCCGAAGAAAAAAGACAATTTCCATTTTAAAAAAGTCTTACCATCCTTGCCGTCGCCATTTAAGTCGCCTACGTTTACAATTGCACTGCCAAACATCGATCCAGATGTTAGACCAACAATTTTTCTATGAAACTGTGGCGCTTGCTGCAAGAAAAAAAAGGTCGGTTAATTGAATAAAAATTTTCATAGTCTTGAGAAAATTGATGAAGGAAACGACAAACATGGTGTCAACACATATGGTGTGTGAAATCCTTAATGCAAAGTTTTTTTTAATCGACTACCACTTTGACCGTTATTTTAGTCAAAACTTTTAAGTTAAAAGATTTTATTTATTTATATAGACTTTATTGTGCACAAGAAAATGCACTACAAACACACAATGGGCAGCCTCATTGCTTTCTGTGATTTCTTCTAGGCAACTTAGGACTGGTCAGTAACTGCGTGGACATAAAAATAGGGTTGTCAATTGTGCCAAATAAAGATACAATTTTCTATAATAGATACATAGATATACAAGTACTGTATAATGGATACTTATATACAAACATACTTAATATATAAGCAACGGAAAAAAATGACAAATACAGATTATTTAGCTACGTGAACAAGATCACACCATCAAGTAATGTTCCTTCTTGTGTCTCTTAAATATAGGTAACGATGGCGCGCGTTTTTTTTTGAACTGGCAATGCATTCCAGAAATGAGCGGTCTGTACAGAAAAGGATTTGTCACATAATGCAGTGTCTGATGACCTCAACAATATCATGTCAGAGTCGCAAAGACCTGCGGCCTAATTGCGGAACACATTATTGGCAAATGATTGAGACTAATTTGTTTAGTTTTTATCGCAGTTTGTTTAAAATTACGAATTTGGTATTGCGTTACTCCCTTAAAGTGTGAAACCACCGGCTAGTCGGTTTGGACGATAAAGAGTGAACGATATGTCAAGAAAAAATGGGCAAACGTCTATTTTTGGAATTGCGTAACATATTTGACAAGCGACAATTTGCTTCAATCGTTGTCATGAAATCAACGGCTAGTTGTATTGAAGCAGAAGGCAAGTTAGTTGTCGCTTCCGTTTTTCGTTCCACATATTTTAGGATTTAAACGTAAAATCTGCTAAATTATAGCGAAAAAATGTAAGTGATAGTCTTCCTGATAAATTGTGGATGTGATTTTGTGTAAAACTCCAATAATAAATCACTATTAGTGGTATTATGAATATCGAAACAGCGAGGTGATTTTATAAGGAAAATTGGAAGTTTTCTTGGAACGTTTATTAAGATAGAGCGAGATGTTTAAGGGGAAAAGAGCACATTATACAAAAGGAAAAGAATTTGGGCATTCTGGAGAAGGCGAATTTTAATACTTACTTTAATCGTTCGGGCAAGATAAACATAAACAGCTCCCACATTATAGGTATTTTTCCCGGCATAAGTTGGTGCTCCCACGAGTAGGTCATCCCTGCTATCATACAGATTGGCAGCACACAGCACAGATCCAAACATAGAACCTATTAATCCAGTGTCCACTGTTTTGTCCAATTTACGCAGGTATTTTATGCGTTTATAGAATGCTACCTGCGGAGTGAAAGGATGTTTTTAAGTCATCTTATTTCTATTTTGAGATCCAGAGTATAAATATTGCATGCGATAAGTTTACCTCTCCAGCACCATATGGGGAACCCACGGCAAACGACAAATCGCCTTTGACAAATGTCCCAGAGGCAACGGCGTAGCCTGAAAAAGCAATTTAATTATACATTTCAAATGACTGTGAACTAAATGTCTATTTAAAGAAAACAATTCATTCTTAGGGGGTTTAAATGTCTTCACAGTAACTAAATTTGCCTGTTCAAAACAATGGACATTACAAGAGACCCTTCCTGGAGGGGGAACACCCAAATACTCCGAATATTCGGAATTTTGAATCATTCGGAATTTTGAATCATTCGGAATTATGAAAATCGGTATTTTGAATTTCGTATTTGTGACTGTCGGAATAAAGTTTTTCGTATTTATTTAGTGTACCCTCCTGGAGGACCTACTTTGAAATGTAGGTTTTTGTAACACAATACATCGTTATGACATATAGAAATAAAATCAGCTGTATATTTTAACTTGATTTTTATTATACGCGTCGGTTGTAAAGTTCCAGATTAAATTTTCTATCTCCAACCGGGGACCCGTATATTAGGGGTAGAAAACCATTTCCACGACTACAAAAACATTCACAAAAATATTATTTTTAGACTATTAGACACAAAGCTGAGATTATCAATCAGGGGTTTAAGGGTTCCGTATCAAACTGGTAGAAAGAAAATACTTATGGTGTGACTTTGTATGGCTGTCCGTTCATCTGATTATGTCAGGAACTAGTAAACCAATTTATGCAGATTGATTGCTTTAAGTAAATTAAACATTTAAACTATTACTTTGCCTGAACTTTTGGCAAAAACTTGACCATCACTAACACGAAATCAAAGTGACTGACTACATTGTTTAATTATTTTTTTTCCGTTCTCAGTTCCCTAGAACATTTTTTTTTTATGTACAAGCATCTATGAAGGTCGATACTTGTACATAAAAAAATCCAGAAAACACAATTTCGCTTCTTGAGGGTTCACTTTCGCGCAAACCTAGTGGCACTAACGCTCTTGGAGGGTCCACTAGCAGTTAATATGTATGAATCGATTCGAATGTGTAAAGATATAAGTAACGGAATGTACGCAACCAGGTGAAGATGGAGCTAGTAAGGGTTGCACAATGGTGGCGGCACGGCTATTTGTCAGCAAACCTACTGGTATTCAGCAGCATCCGGTTAGTTTGGAAGCTGACCTCCTGTTCGACGCCAGACCTACCTTTTTCAGGATAGACAGCAAACATGGCCAACTTGGGGCGAGTCTTGGGTAAGCTTGGGTCGAACTGTCCGCCGTGCGCGGAGCTGATTAACAAATATTCAAACACTCACCTGGATGAGGAATTCAGTGGTCTCGATTCCGAGCCTACCCGGATTTATGTATGTAAATGAGTGTATATTGTATTGTGTAGTGAATCTGTAAGTATTCCAGGATTCAGGCCGCATCAAGACGCTAAAGATTTTCACCAGCACGCGGTTCCAATAGGTCACACTATAACCTCGAACTATTTCAATCAAATTCCAAAATAAAACCCGTTCAATATTGCCAACAATATTGCCAACTGTTGTTTGCACACAAACCAATCGGATCACAACAAATTGTCCCCAAAACTTTAGATTCAACAAGATTATCAATATTATTTTCAAGACAAAACCAAACCAACCTCCTACCATTTTCAAGATCAAAAACAAGTGAAAATCAAACTGACAAGTGACAGACGTCACTCCGCTACACGTCAAGATGCGCAGGCGCACAGACTAAACAAAAAACTGTCGTACTGTCGGCTGTCTGTGGTCACGGGACGGAACACCTCCTTATATTTGAGAAAAGTCTAGGCAAATAATGACAGCAATTTATATTGCCATCATCCGCCTAGCATTGTATTAAAGTTAGAAAAAAATAAGCAAAGAAATTCTTACCAAAATTAAATTTAGGAATGTTTCTACTTGTCCTGATAAGCTTCGGAACAACTTGTGGCCGATCATAAACCATTGCTCGACCTTGGAACAAAGAGAAAATATTTATTATGAAATCAGCAATAAATTTTGGGAGCATGACAGATATTATAGTAGAAAACGTACTAAAGCTAGCGATGTATAAAATACACTACGGAATAGATGAGTTTAAAACCTCATAGAGGGACACAAACTGTGTTCAGCCCAAGTAATAGTTCCACGACGTAGCAAAATATCAGAATGTTCTGAAAGTGGAACACGGACAGTAGAATCAGACGCGCGACCTCTTGCCGGTTTTTTCACCCCTTTATAGTGATGTCATGCCCCTTTATAATGTAGATATTATATAAGTCTTACTTACCGTGGAACATGCCGGGGCCGCCAACTATAACGGAGTCATCCAAAGCGACGTCAATACTCCAACCAAATGAATCCATGGTTGCCTCTGCGAAGCATATCGTAACGATTTATAGTATACAAAACTAAAGTTTTTACAATAGCAACAAACTTATAAACTCATATTCGCCCGGGCGTCTCACGCGTACGTTTTTGCTAAACTAGGACTTTTTTAGCGCAGCCGTACACTCGGTATTTTGTGTATTCTTTTCACGAACGTTGGTTTTGGTTATCATTGAACGTCGTAGTTACGTGTTGTCAGAAGACCAAAAGTCTGACCACTAGTCTTATTAGGGAGTACCATGTTACACAGTAACTGGGTTGTAGATATCAGAGAAACAGTCACTCTATGTAAAATACTGGTAACCAGATGCATTCGGTTAGACTTGAAGCCCATCCCAACATAAATTTATATTTAGATGGAAAATAACTAAGCAGGCTATGATGTTGTCTTTAAATATTTTGTTTACTTAATTTCTTTCTTCCATTTCTGTCTCGTATTTAGATAAATTATTTCAGGCTCGACGCGACGTGACTTTTGTCGAATAAATTAATTTTATGAAATTCATGAAGTACATAATATCTATTCATCGATTCCCATGAAGTTTTCATAGAAATTGTTCTAATTTCTATGAGAACTTCATGGCATTCTTCTAATAGAGTCTCGCCGCGCTGTCGCAATGCGCCTGCCTGCAGGAGCTTTTAGAAAGTGATATAATTAATAACCCAAATTATGCTAAATGGAAGATGCGGACAAGGAAGGCCGACCCCAAGTAAATGGGATAGGGTCTAGGAGGAAGAAGAAGAAAAATAATTAATTACCCATCGGTGAAGGGGAGTCCTGGATTCTCTCACTCTCACTTATAATTCTTCTTTCGGTAAGCTGTCCCTTCTCGTGTGCATAGCACCTGCCTTGTGTAACATAAGCGCCGAAACCTATAAAGAAAAACCGGTTAATGGAACTGAAATACATTCCTATACAGTCCCTTGGTCCTGCGGGTTGGTTATGCGGGTAAAACCTATTACCTGACCCTGTGATCAGACGGCACAATTAATTGCGTTGTCAAATATGACGTAGATAACGTAATCTTAAACAATTTCTAATCTATACTAATATTATAAAGCTGAAGAGTTTGTTTGTTTGTTTGAATGTTTGTTTGATTGAACGCGCTAATCTCAGGAACTACTAGTTCGAATTGAAAAAAATCTTTTTGTGTTGGGTAGGCTATAGGTTATATAACACCACGCTACAACCAAGAGGAGCGGAGTAGTAATAAAAAATGTTGCAAAAACAGGAAAAATCGCACGGGTAGACGATTAGACGTGACGGGAAAGGTCGGGGGAACAAAAATTTAACGCGGACGAAGTCGCGGGCAGAAGCTAGTATATTATACAATGTTTCTTTCTTTAAATAGTATATTGAAGTTAAAAAATGTTGTCTACACAACACGATCTGCGCTCACGGTTTATAGATTTACAGAGAACGTGACTCAGCATATACTATATTATCGCCAATATGGCTTAATGTGACATCTACCAACCCGCACTGGGCCCGCGTGGTGGATTATGGCCCACTCCCTCTCACCTCTTTTTAAAATTTAATTAGAATTTGTATATTTTTTGTTATCTTTGAATAGCATTATTACGTAAATTGTTGCGCGATGAGTTGCGGAGCAGCGTTTCAGAGAACGGCATTCAATTGAAGCTCCCGCTCCCGGTAGATGGTCCTGCGCAATTTATTAGACATTCCCATCTGCTATCCATACCCTGTCGCCGGCGTAAACTATGCGACTGTCATCAACGATAAAATCGGCCTACAGATTTAGGTTAATTTATTTATTTCGATTAGTGTTTGTAGGTAAGCTTGTCAAGCTAAATTTTTGTTCTGAGTATAAATAAAAAATTAAAAAATGCTAAAATGCTGAATGCTCTGCCAAGAGCATTCAGCATTTTTTCTCGCTGTCGCCTCATGGAAAGCAATGAATGAGGTGTATCATGCAACGACACACTCGTTCAGAAGATACCTCTTTACTCTTGCTTTGATGTACTTATATGGGTTATATGTATGTGGAAGGGAACTTAGGCGCTGGTAAAGAGTTCCACTTACGTGTATAAATTAACTAATATATTTTCATCTTAAATTGGGAATTTGTTTATTAACACTGCTATGGGTGACGCTGAATTATTTTAGCGTAGGCTAGCTTTTTTTAGTATAAGAAACGTTATTGATTGACTTACGACGAGAATAGTCCGTATATCTTGGGGCGCACATCTGAAAACATAACATTATAATTAGCCAGAGGTATAATGTAATGTATCATTATTTCAATTACGAATCCAATGTAATATAAATTTAAACAGTGAACTTATTGTCATTAATTATTCAGCCTTTGGAGTTGGAGTTTGGATTTGTAATCTGTTACTTTCATTTTAATAACATTATCCATTTAGCTGAACAGAAACAGCACACTTATTCGGGAGGGGACGATTTGGCATGATTCCACGCAATGGTGTGGCAAAATATATATTCGATGTTGTCACCCGATTTGCCGAATTGTACAGAGGCCAGCACATCAAGCTACCAGAAACTGTCAATTTTTTTCCAATCAATCTTAAACCTAATTGTTTTGCGATAAAGTTGAAAATCTAATAAAGAATTTTGACAGTTTGTAGTAGCTTTATGTGCTGGCGTCTGAACTATCTCGAACAAGTGTGATGCAGGCCTAACCCTGATTGATTTTTAGATAAGTAATCAAATTACTTACCAGAACGTAGTCTCGCCCAGCTTTAACGGTCGCTCCAAACCAGTAGTCATGTGTATAATTTGTCCCATCTGAAATATCCATACAATTTACTAAACTGTGAGAGTTCATATTTTAGAGGGGCTCAACGCTAAATTATAAGTTACAGTAAGAGTCGATCAAAGGTTAAACTACGCTTGTCACGGTCGATCCGTGGATGGGTGACCTTCCATTACATATCGAGATTTTCCGTACCCTGGAAAGTACGATAAATTGTGGGAGCTGGCTATCATACGTAGATCGTTGACAGTCTTTACGAATAGAGAGAAGCCAAAAAATCTGACAACCAAGGGGTATCGTTTTACGGAGCGAGAGGGCATGGGAAGCCGTCACCTCCTTCTGCGAAGCAGTAATGCTCGCGAAGGAGCGACGGGACGCGTGAGGGAGTGGCAGTCTCTGCGCACTCACGTCCCTAGCCGCCGCAGGAGGAGACGCCCCGGGCGCCGGGAGTCGATAGCTGACTCCCGGCCCCGTAGGCGCGAGCTTGCGGGCGGCGAGCAATGGGTAGCTCGCCGCCCGGTAAGGACCAGGCTCGGGTCGACGGCGCGTAGTATTCCACGCGCGCCTCAAAGAGATGTCAGCAGCACTAAAGGGGTCTGCTAGGACCGATGCCTGCCGGGGTCGCGAGATTGTTAGAAAGAGATACCGTGACCCTGGCACAAGGGCAACTGAAGGAACACGGGTGGGTTTTAGTCAGTAAAAGTCTGACACGCCCTCCCGCTCCGCCCAGAGCGGGAGAAGTCATTTGATGATTTCCCATCCAAAAAAAAAGGGGTATCGTGTACTCAGTAACTGGGCTGTAGAAGTCAGATAGGCAGTTGCTCCATATAAAATATTGGTATTTATCTGCATCCGGATATACTGGAAGCCGACCTCAACATAGTTGAGACGAGGCAGTTTGGTTGAGCGTCCATATTTATCACTAAAGAGATGTGCGGCGAGATGACGAATGTTTTCCCTCAGTTTTTTTTTTTTTTGTTGTGTTTGGTCTTTATTTTCGTCATGTTTACTCAAATAAAAAAACCGGCCAAGTGCGAGTCGGACTCACGCACCGAGGGTTCCGTACAAACCTGTAGGTATTCACGGTTTATGCATAAGGTTTATGTTTATCAAATTAAATGGTTTTTTTTTAATTTTTATATTTGCGTTGACTGAATGAAAGGTAAATTGCGGTTTACGATTTGTGACGTATTAAAATAAAACTTATTAGATTTCGTTCAAACCAATTTTCGATGGAAGGTTACATGGTAATGTACATCATATATATTTTTTAGTTTTACCATTCTCTTATTTTAGAAGTTACAGGGGGGGGGGGGGACGACACATTTTACCACTTTGGAAGTGTCTCACGCAAACCATTCAGTTTAGAAAAAAATGATATTAAAAACCTCAATATCATTTTTGAAGACCTATACATAGATATCCCATGTATGGGTTTGATGAAAAAAACAATGAATTGGGGTTCCCCATACTTATATGGGGAACCCCAAATTTTTTTGTTTTTTTCTATTTTTACAGTTAGTTTTGTTTTTTTATAGTTTCGGAAAAAAGTGTGACATACAAATGCTGTGACATACACGGACAGACAGACAGACATGACGAATCTATAAGGGTTCCGTTTTTTGCCATTTGGCAACGGAACCTTAAAAAGGGTTTTAAGACATTCTTACCTATTCCCATTTCCCTTCTAATATTATTCCTTGCAATGTTGGCACATGCTTGAGTTTCAATATTGCAGTCATATACTTCTCCAATATCAGACATCCTCGGCGCACTTATTACCAATCTGGAATAACCGAAATAGATTTTCCTTAATTTGTATCATGGTAAACAATTCCGCGTTAGTAGGTATTGTACTTACGGTCAACTATAAAGTACACGCGTCATCATTGAAATATTTTAAAATGCCGACAATTTAACAAGGCAAACAGGCATGCTCTACTTCAATATAGGTCTTTTTTTTGTAAGGGAAATTAAAACAAATGGAATATTTTACCGGTTTTTAGTAATATAGTTGACCACGTTGTTGCTTTGCCACTTTTGACAACCATTCAGAGTTAATTAAAACTTCACGTTGTGCCAATTTTGACACATATAAAACAGTAAGTAGATTTTTTTTTATGATAAAAAATAAAATCAAATAACTGTTATGACTATTGGAAGGAGTTTGACAACGAAAATATTTAAAAAAAATTAAGAATGTAATGTTTAGGTGGATGTAAGTACCTGATTTGCACAACAATTATTGAACGTATGTAGATTAAATTCGGCACACAAATAGTTAATAGCCTAGGTTACAAAATAACGTATTTATAATCCGGGTAGTACGTACGTCCGTATTTGTACCGTGTGGTGCCGGACGGTACCGTGTGGTGCTGGACGTATAGAATAACACCACCCCATTTCTTCCCGTGGGTGTCGTAAAAGGCGACTAAGGGACTTACTAGAGAATGGGCAGCAGCGTTCTCTATGCATTTTACCACCATACTGCGATCGCCAACCCGCCTGCCAAGCGTGGCGATTATGGCAAAGCCCCCCAAATTGGGGGAGGCCTAAGTCCAGCAGTGGACGTCTTACGGCTGAAATGATGAATCCGGGTAGTACGTTTCCGTGAGATATTTTCTGGCATCCACGCGGTTGATGTCGCAGTAAAAAGCGAGTCACCAATGATACACTGCGTTCAACAGCTGTTAGTGTCAATTTTCCACAAAAAAATATGAAATTCACAGATATGAATGCGATTAAGATGGGCTGAGTGTGATCAATTTCATTACAGAAATCCATTGTAAGTTTGAAACAGTGTCCAACTGTTATGCAGACAACCACCCCCACCTGTTACAATGTTGCACCTTGACTTAAGTTGCCTCGGCTTAGAAGTCTTTAAATAGACTTCGGATTCAAGTAAGCCTAAGAAAAGAAAACATACTTTGGTCGACATTAAAAGATCATTCCGTTCTGAAGTGTAAATGTAGTACCACAAAACAATGGGGCACTTCATATCGTGCCTAGGGTACCCTGATAAGTGCAAGCTACAGGAGTATTTGGACGCTACTGGAAGTGCCAAGTCTGTAGTCAAATTCTGAGCTGACAGTATATGTTTGGTGTCGACACGCCGAGAAGATAGACCAACAGATCTTGTCATTTTATCACGTGCAAGTGTCTCTAAACTGGTGGTAAAGCAATTCATCATCATCATTTTAGCCAAAAGGCGTCCACTGTTGGACATAGGTCTTCCCCAATGGGGGGGATTTGCCATAATCACCGCGCTTGGCAGGCGGGTTAGCGATCACAATATGGTAGTAAAATGCATAGGGAACGCTGCTGCCCATTCTCTAGTAAGCCCCTTAGTCGCCTTTTACGACATCCTCGGGAAGAAATGAGATGGTGCTATTCACGGTTAATAATACTGAAATTTAACGGAATAAAAATGCTACTTACTTTTTATAAAATTCATCGTAAGTTATGCTGTAGCCAAAATACGAATTATTGCGTTCAACTTTTGTTGGTGGTTGGAAAACTTCCCATTTTCCTGTGAAATATAGTGCAAATGTGCTTTGCCATGTCACCAGAGCCAGGCAGACCCAAGTAAGTGCTAAAAGAAAAAAGATTACTTGTGTTTAATTTGCTTTTCTCACTAAAGATCATATTATATTGTGAATTTTTGTCTAAATGCCAAATTTCTTGTCCGTATCTTTATGACTGTGAAACTTTGTGAAGTAAATGAAAAATAGAGATATCTAATTATTTCTTTTAATTAGCCTCCACTGTCCCACTCCTGGACAAAAGCCTCCCTCCACTCCTTCCACTCTTTAGCTGTATAGCTCAAAAAGCTGCCCAAGCTAAATGGGACTGGGTAGAATAAGTTTCCTGTATGTCGAACAAACTGTGGGCCCAAATAGCACAGAACTGGTGCTCTGAGATAGTGTGGAGGGGCCGCCGAAGACCACGTAGTTGAAGGCAGGACAAGCTGGATAGGTTCCGTCAAAACTGGAAGAAGGTCGCGCGGGTTCGCGATATTGTTATTAGCATCATGCTAATTTCATAGTTTTATGAATCAATGAGGAGGTTTTGCATAAAAATATTCAGATTACTATTAAAAAGTATTTATAGCGTTCTGTTATTTTAATATAATTGAATATAAATTGTTTGACATGTTCTAAATAATACACTACTGTTATGAGATATCATAAGGAACAACTTATATATCTACAGGGTTATTTTAAATTGGCTAGCTTAACGTTGCAGAGACGATGGCTATGAATGGCTAATAGAGCTTAAAAACAGACAGTTTTTTAAGCTGATACGAAATATAATGACCACATAATATAGTGACCACAAGAAAAATCAAGTATATTTATTTTTGTTTGATAATGTTTAGATAAATATTTCACCGTCAAATTGTAAATACCTTTAGATTACAATCTAACTAGCGAGATTACAATATGCCGAAAGATTGTGAACCGTTAGATTATAATCTCGCTAGTTAGTATTTACGATTTCATATTGACCCATGGCGTTTGTGCTAGCCAATTTTAAACAACCCTGTGTAATTTTTTAATACGAAATTGTAGAACAAAATTATTTATAGAGATGAAGGCCTTCACCTCCCCAAAAGTTAAGTGAGTTTGGCTATTCCAGGTACCATTACACTAGATAAATTTACTGCATCGATCAAGTACATTTTGCCACACCCTTGTTCACTTCGAAATGATTATACAGCAAAAATGGTAAAAGAATAATAAAATACAGTTAATCTTTACTATATATTTTTTTAATTACACATTACATCATGCCTAAAAGGATAAATACTGTGTGAAAGCTGATATGGCTAAAAAGCTGGCGACACATGAGATGACAACTAATAGAGAAGTATGGAAGCAAAATATGTTGCTTCCACCCCAAATAAGTTGGCATAAGGACAAGAGAATCATAATGCTAATATAATTTCCAAAGAGTTAGGCACAGGCAACAAATCAAGGTCAGAAAATAATACATTTTGGTTACTTAAATTTCTAATAAATATACAACAACACTGACCATTCTTTGAAATGTAACAGAGAATATAAACATATATATATTTCAATAAAATTAATAAAAATAAAATACACTTACAATTCATTATTCCTCCTAACAGACACTAGTCCACATAGTTATGGGTGTAAATCACGACAGTATGATTTTTCCTTTATTGCCAATAACTACCTCTTTATTATCCTTGTTTAAATAATGAGCTCATACAGTTAATTATAAACGATTCATCCTGATGTCACGAGTAGATACAGACGCTGGAGTCCAACAACACAACATACAGGAAAAGCGCTCTATATTTATTATTGCAGACAAAATATAAATAGACTCACGACTGTTTCCCATGGAGGTAGGTAGAAGCTAAAGAAAATCAACTGCTACGATTCATACTTTTTTTTTGTTGGTGGGAAATCATCAAATTTCGTCTCCCGCTCTGGGCGGAGCGGGATGTTAGACTTTTACTGACTAAAACCCACCCGTGTTCCTTCAGTTGCCTATATGCCAGCGTCACGGTAACTCTTTCGAACAGATCTCGCGTTCCTGGCAGGCATCGGTGCTAGCAGACCCCTTTAGTAATACTAACATCTCTTAGAGGCGCGCGTGGAACACTACGCGCTGACCCGAGCCTGGTCTTTACCGGGCGGCGAGCTACCCATTGCTCGCGCGTCCGCAAGCTCGCGTCTGCGGTGGCCGGGAGAACGATTCATACTTACTCCTCTATCCACGTTCGTATTGGTAATACAGCGCGGTGGTTTTACTATGCACCTAACCTTCCTGAAGAACATCACCAATAAGCGTTCCAGCTTTTCCATTTACATCTCTCTTGTAATGCCTTCATGACAAGAAATAGATACCCTAATTGCGTAATACATTTTAAAATCACAATCTGAGTCATTTTAAGGGAAATTGTTAGCAATTTCCCAAATTTCAACAAATTGTTCGCACAAATGAAGCAATGGCTGGATAGTCCATTGCTTCATTTGTGCGAACAATTTGTGAGGTAAAAACGTAAATAACGCAATGAATATTGTTGAACAGTCAAATGAAAGCCAGTCCTACTATTAGTATGTTTCGCAGTTACCCCATAGGAGATGAAATAACTCGTCATCATCATCATCATCAGCAGTTCGTGGTTGAATAAAGGCTAGAAATTAATAAAACATGCACCTATTTGTTATAAACAGGTAAAGTCATGGAAAACATTTTTAAGCAACTTGAATAGCTACTCTACAGCTAATCTACCATATAATCAAATCAGAACTGTCTTTTTTAGGGTTCCGTTGCCAAATGGCAAAAAACGGAACCCTTATAGATTCGTCATGTCTGTCTGTCTGTCTGTCCGAGTATGTCACAGCCATTTTTTCCGAAACTATAAGAGCTATGCTGTTGAAACTTGGTAAGTAGATGTATTCTGTAAACCGCATTAAGATTTTCACACAAAAATAGAAAAAAAAAACAATAATATTTGGGGTTCCCCATACATAGAACTGAAACTAAAAAAAAAAAATTCATCAAACCCATACGTGTGGGGTATGTATGAATAAGTCTTCAAAAATGATATTGAGGTTTCTAATTTCATTTTTTTGATAGTTCTATGAAATGGCTATCACTCGGAAAATTAACGTAGCTTGTTAGCTTGTTTAAAATGAATATCTCGACTGTACAAACAATTAGGTCTTTAGTCACATTTCTGTTGACACTATGTTATTGCCAGCGGGGTACCTAACATAGTTATAGTATATTATAACAAAAAATTGGTACACGTGGCACGTGGCACGTGTGGTGCCGGACGTAAAGAATAACACCACCCCATTTCATCCCGTGGGTGTCGTAAAAGGCGACTAAGGGACTTACTAGAGAATGGGCAGCAGCGTTTTCTATGCATTTTACCACCATACTGCGATCGCCAACCCGCCTGCCAAGCGTGGCGATTATGGCAAAGCCCCCAAAATTGGGGGAGGCCTAAGTCCAGCAGTGGACGTCTTACGGCTGAAATGATGATGATGATGACATCATCATAACAAAAAATTATAATGTAATAAAAAGTATTTTAAACTGTTTAAAACTGGTAAAAGAGTTTAGTGTCTCCAACTGCACGTAATTGAGTTTGGCTATTGAGCCACCAAACCAAGACCTTTTTTCATCAAATCAAAAATTGGAATTTTGGGACCACATTTTTTTTTTTTGTTTCTACGTTGCTAGTAAAAATAGCGACTATGAGCTCAGTATATCACAATATATCATTCAGATTAATAAACTAATATTGGATAAATAAGCGTAGTTTTTGGTTTTTAAACAACCGACTAGGAACGCAGGCACGTTGCTGTTAACACGATAGCGTGGAATAATCGAAATAATTATATTAATTACAAAACAAAACGTTTTATTTTTCGACGCGGGGGCCGGGCACTAGCCCCGGTACTAGCACTGCCTCCAGCACCTGGAACTCCCTAGAGCCCGTGAGTGTCTCACAGTACTAGATGCAGTATCAGGGAAATAAATTGTTATTAAGTGAAACATTACGTCAATTTGTCGTGTTATAGCCATTTTATAAAACTGTCAAAAAATTACAGTTACGATTTGAAAATACTGGACAGTAATGTAACGTGTAATGCACTTTTATAATTTCTAACGTGATGATATTATCGTGAGCGTCAATGGCATCATGAAAATACAGGGAAGTCAATTATATGGAATTATATGATGACGCTTTTAGTTTCCCGTCCAGCGAAATCCACCTATAATGTTCACACTGCTGGGAGTGGGCCATAATCCACACAAGTCTTCACAGGACACATGTATTCGAATTTTTGATTATTGGACAAACCGATTTCCTCAGCTGTGCTGCTGGGGAGTTTGTTGGCCACTTCTTCTTCCCAGCTAAAGCACTAGGAAGTGCGCGATGGGTGGGCGTTTTGGGGGGACTGTCTTTTGTAATTTTGACGTTCGAAAAGTGCTGATCCTCAGCCTAATTTGAATAAATGACTTTTGATTTTGATTTTTGATTTTTGATTTTTTTTGATAATGTTTATTTTACAGTTTTGAGAGCAGTGGTAATGGAATAATGTACACATAAAAACTTTTTATCAAAAAAAATCAACTGCTGAAAAAACTGAATAGGTACCCACCTATCGTAAGTTCGAAAAATATTTGACCGAATTTCATTTAACCTAAAACTTTTCAACTGTTATCGTTTCGTTTTTTTTTTACTTCATCGAAGTCACGTCTGCCACTGTATCAGTTGACCTATTATTTATCAATTCGACTAATTTCGTTACTCCGACGTTTTATTTGGTCGAAGAAGTTTTTACCGAAGTTACATTTAGCCGAAATAACATTTGTTCGAAGTATTATGTTTCAGAACATTCATTATACCGCTGTTCAGATTAACCTACTCTTTTGTTTAATATTAAAAATACAAAAAATAAAACAGTTGATTATGAACAAAAGTGTTTTTAAAGGGTCCCAAAAAAAGTAAGAAATATGCAAACAAGGATGCTTGCTTCACGCATGCAGCATGCAAGCAGCCACGCAGCGTGCAAGCAGGCATACAGTATGCAAGCAGGCATGCAGCATGCGAGCAAGCATGCAGCATGCAAGCAAGCATGCAACATGCAATCAGGCATGCAACATGCAGCAAGCATTGTTTCTGTCACGGCTCCGACGCTGCGGGGCTTGGGCGGCCCCACGTGAGCCTATCGTCGCAGATGGTTTTAACGCTCACCACCGCAGCTTCGGCTTGCTGGCCGGCGCTGCCAGCCAGCCTAAGCCGCGGCGCGGGCCTTCAAACCACCTGCTCCTCAACTCGCGGGCCGCCCTACTCCTCCGCGTCTACGCGGGTTTAAATTACACTCTAGTGGTAGGGCAGACAAGACTACGTAAAGTCGGTTTTAAAGCGATTCGTTTCTCACTAAATTTTGTAGTAGAATATAAATTGACTTTTTATGACACTACATATATTTAATTTCATATTGAAAACGCTACCAAGTAACCGGCTATATATTTGTGACCAAATAATATTCACTAAAATGTTCTTTCATTGTGGTGAAAATATGGCAAATAAATCATTTGGCAAATGAAAAAAGTTCAAAAGAGGCTTCGGCCAATAGCAAAAAGTTATTTTGTTAATCGGCGAAACATAGTTCGGTACAATCATACACATGATACTTCGATGTTCTAAAAATATGTCAAATAATGCATATAGCAAAAAGACGCCGGTCAATAGTATTCGGTGAAATGAAATTCAAACAGAAAAATTTGGAAATGTAATCGGTTATCAGAAATCCAATAAAAAAAGAATTATCTAAATACATTACAATCAGTGAGTTAACAATCAATCATCCCCTTTTTTACGACCCTTAGGGTTTGATTTTGTTTTCCAAATTTACATGGAACCACCTTCGGGGTATACCCTTTCCAATAAAAGAAGAAGCATCACAATCGGACTACTAAGTAAAAAGTTATGCGTGGTCATACATAAAAAAAATTATATATACACGTTGAATTGAGAACCTCCTCCGTTTTTTTCGTTGGTTAAAAAAGGAAAGGAAAGCACCTGTCTGTGTTCGTACCTACGATCTTACATCTCGTAAGTGACGGCCGTTAGGAATGGGGCCAACACTTCTCCATCTCCTAATTTTTAATACCCTTCCACGATAATGATGTATCGTGCACATATTTTTCGTGAATAGAATTCGTTAAAATGCACATTTGCGAAATAAAATCCCTGACTTTACCTTCCTATAAAAGGAACCATTTTCCTCAATTCACACCAAAAATAACCTTTCTAACAATAGAGATGTTCATTTTTATTCTGTTAGTATAGTTATCCTTAGTTTTCCTGTTTAGACTTACAAAGGTTGACCGTCAGTAATAAAAAAAAAAAACTATTAGTCGCCGTCTATGACAACCACGGGAAGAAATGGAATTGTGTTATTCTTTACGTTCGGCAAACATAAGGAACACAAAAAAAAAAATACATTGATATAACTATTTAATAGTGTAGAATCTCGTTTGGCGATAAAGTTACAAAGAAATAATTAACGCAACCATAAAAAAAGAAAATACATCGACATACGTAACTATTTAATAGTGTTTCAACACTATTAAATAATTACGTATGTCGTACCTCGTTAAGCGATAAAGTAAGAAGGAAATAATTAATTATGACTACAGATATCTTGCAAAAATCCAAATTATTCTAATATTTTTATACAAAAACATTAATTTGCGAACAGCGGCACTAATGACTCTACAGGCAAGATCTTTGACCCGTAACCAGTTATCTGAATAATTTAGTATATTATTCTTAACTCCTATTACTGCAAAAATTGCAGAGTCCAGACTAAGGTGGTACGGATATGTTATGCGCAGACCCGGTGACCGTATTGTAAGAAAGTGCCTTTCCATGGCTACTAAAAAGAGAGGGAGAGGTAGACCGCAAACTACCTGGATGACAAATGTCCGGACGGACATGCAAAACCTTGGTCTTACAGATGGCGATGCTTACCACCGAAATGAATGGCGCCGCATGATTAAGAAAGTCGACCCCGCGTAAAGGGAAAAGGCGAGGGCAAAGAAGAAGAAGATTCTTAACCCAGGGGGGGTTAAGCGTGATGTTATATAGCCTATAGCCTTCCTCGATAAATAGGCTACCCAACACAAAAAGATTTTTTGATTTGGACAAGTAGTTCCTGAGATTAGCGCGTTCAATCTAACAAACAAATAAACTCTTCAGCTTTATAATATTAGTATAGATATCATGTAGATGACGTTTAGATAGGGTATCGTTGTAGATAACGATACCCTATCTACACGTCATGATAAAACTAAAAAAACAAAAAATAAAAAACATTTATTTTTGGGGTCAAGCTTTCCGATGCAAAAATCGGAATGTCAAAAATGTGACGTAACTAAGTTTAGTGCGACAAAGTCCAAAAGTGATCAACATCTTTCTAAGGTGACCATTCTATAGGAAAGCTTTCTCGTCCGCAGATGATAGTACAGTAGTATTATTGCATCACATACTTTCAATAACAATTCGAAAGATTTAGGAAGAAATCAAAGGTCAAATAGGGTATTTTCCGTTTTTTTAAAAACAGTTTCTTTTTGAAGACTGGCAAGAAATATTCAACAGAAAAATAAAATTTATCTAATCAATGTCCATTTTACGCGTTAGAAGTGAAAAAAATCTAATTTATTTTTAATGGTTTTGAATTTACCACCAAAACGCTCGGTGCGCTGACGTTTACCGTGTGACGTAATTTTTGTGTATATTGAATTTTGACGTATGTGATCTGTGCTCGATCTGTAAATCTCGGAGTGGATTTAGAATATACCTATTTAGGATTTTTGGAAATACAATGGAAGCTGGTTTTATAAAAGCTGATAGTGCAAATCTGCCCACAGTAGATGTTTTTATGGTTGGAAATTTCTTTGCAATCAACCCCGATTTTTGTGCTACGGAGTATAAATAGTTTATGTGGCGCAGTTTTAGAAGTATTTGTACACAGAGGCACCACACACCAGTAATAACATTTTCTATCCATTTGAGATACGAAATTACTTGATCGAAATACTGTTTACAACTTGCTTACACAAAGATGACGTCACCGTGGTAAACGTCATCGTACGGAGCGTTTTGGCGGTAAATTTAAAACCATTGAAAATAAATTAGATTTTAATCACTTCTAATGCAGAAAATGGAGATTAATTACAAAAAAAATATTTTTCTGTTAAATATTCCTTCACAGTCTTCAAAATTAAATAGTTTTAAAAAAGTGGAAAATACCCTATTGTTACTGTAAATATGTAATGAAATTCCCCGCAGGTTTTTTCGATGGCACATCTATGTTGACTAGTGATCGCTCATTGGTCGAAATTCGACCGTACTTCATTTGAATAGAAATACATTATTAAATGAAAAAAATATATATAATAATAAATAAAATAAAAAATATGGTTATATTTGACATTCAGTAACACTATAGACAAATAATATTAAAGACAAATATTCTCGATATGATCATAGATTTAAAAAATGAAATAGGTTATAATATCTATAACATTTATTTATTACCTATGGTTATACTTGACATCTTGACATTCAGCAAGACTATAGACACAAAATATTAAAGACAGATATTCTCAATTGGACCACAGATTTGGACCATAAACAAAAGAATATCTATGCATGTGTGTATTAAACACGGTTATGAATAGTAGTGTGTGTGACGTGTTATTTATTGAAAATAATGTATTTTTACGCAAAAAAAAAAAAAAATAGCATTCGTCACTTCTTCTCTGTATAAACTATAAGTGTTCGAAATTTCATACTCCTCCGTCGGCCCTTACTAGATACTTAGATATTATTATCTTCGTGTTCTACTGCCATGCCCTTCAGGATTTGCTCCTGCTCTTCGGCCACTGGAACCTGCTTTGGCATCGTCGATCTCCTCATCTGAGTAAAGACAAATTGATGTTATCAGTGCGCTTTTATAAATAGTATTGTCTTTTTATAACGTTAGATATCTTATTACTGTGAAATTAAATTGATTTTTGACAGATTTAGTGCGAAAGAACTTGCGTTGGAAAAATTAGCTCTTTAAAATGTAACAAATTCAACAGCGAATTCTCTGGCAGAATTGTGAAAATGGTCAAGTCTGTCATCGAATTTATCTGCTTTATTTTTGATAGAAAAGAAACTCGCTAATGTTTGTAAGGAGACTATAAATATGAACATGACAATTTTAAGAAAACTTACAATAGTCTGACGCTTGACATTTAATTTTAATTGTTTCAATTCTTCTCTCTTCTTGCGTCGTAAGAAACCAACCTGAAATAAATTTAGTAGTAAAGAAAACTTCAAAACTTCTGGAAAGGAAAAGACAGACCCGCCACATTAATAACATTGATTTTGTTTGGAAAAAAAAAATGAGATTCAAACTTGTTTTTGCAGCCGTTAAAATCAAAACAAACCCTTCACTTTGCGTGGTCCGACATGCACTTGGCCGGTTTTTCTGTCTAAGTGTACCTACTCTCAGCAGTCGACGTCATGCAGAATCAGAAGACAATGCATCGTGTTTTCGACGTGACGTAGAGGTAATAAAACCGAATGAATGATTAACTGCTCCGTACAAAACTTCTCGACCCAAACGTATGGGACGACAGATAATTTTTACGATCGCGATGTTAGTCCTATGGATTTTTACATTTTGACACACCCTTCTGATACATGATGTATATCAATATTAATATATGTTATATACAACCTCAACATCTTATTATATTAGACAAAATATACCCTTATACACTAAAAACAGTGATATTCACACTGTGCTCCCTTTCATCGGTTTCGTAAGGTTCATAACTCATTTGTTGGGCTTGGTATAACCTTTTACAATAAGCTACCCTATTCTTTGCTAGAACTGCCTTTTAATGCGTTTAAAGCTCAAGTAAAATCCAACCTTTGTTTAAAGGCATACTATTCCATCAACTACTATTTAAATAATAAGAATAGTTAAGCGCTATGATTAACTCAAGACAATGTTTATGTCCTTTCTCCAGTTTTAGCGTTCCTAGTGATAGGTTATATGGGTTCAATATAGTTGTTTATTTTTATTTTTTTGACTGAAAAGTTACATTTTTATTTATATTTATTAATTAGTATCGACATGGTCTATAATAGCTTTTCTAGTTTCTAGTAATTTTTTTATCAAACGAATTTCAAATTAATGTAACTAACCTTATAGAGTATCAATGCGAGGATAATTATGATGCAAAGGGCGACAATAACTGCTATTATTATCCACTGTAACGGTACTGGCGCATCTTGCAGCATTATAGTTGTGGTTATGCTGCAAAAGTAAATATTTAAGTTTAGTGTCGTCGGTCCATCTAACTGCAGGGCTGCCCACGCTACGCTTGCCGATATGCAGTCTCCACTCCTGGAGTCGTCTGCTCCATCGGCTATCGGTCCTTGGACAAACATAGCCAGCACATTGCCACTTTAACCTGCTTACTCTGCAAGCTATGTTGGTAACTCCAGTTCTTTTTCGGATAGCTTCGTTTCTGATTTCATCCTTCAAAGAAACTCCAAGCATAGCCCCCATTTAGTCAATTAATAAATAAACATTGCAGTGCCATACATCTTTACCGCTTATGTATTGCGCATTTGTAAGAAATCAGCAGATTTTTTTTAATAATCGGCAAAACATTTCAACTCCCTGTGTTGAAATGTACTGCATCCAGTAGCAGGGACTTCAAAACACCTGCTACCCACATTTATTTGATAAATCAGGTTTTGGTTACATTTTCATTATTTAATTACCTTTCCTCTTTGTAGTTATCATCAGTAAGTTGTATTTTAATTGAAGACGTTATCGTCACGTTGTTATCTTTATTGAGTATTCCATCTATAATGTAAATAAGTTAAAGAAATAAATATCCATTATTTTGTTTGTTTTTCCCTTATGAGGGAAGCGCAGGAGTATTCCGCGAAATTGAAATTTTCTTACGTTATTTTGGAATTAAGTGTTCCCTGTTGGTTTCCCATTAAAGCCAATACAGGGCTCGAGTTGAGGCGATGTGATGACAGTGATATACAATACAACGGAGATACAGTTTTGTGTAAAATCTTCATCACCATTTCAGCTAGATGACGTCCACTGCTGTACATAGGCCTCCAATTTGGGGGTGTTTGTCATATACGCCACGCTTGACAGGCGGGTTGGCGATCGCAGTATGGTGGTAAAATGCATAGAGAACGCTACTGCCAATTCTCTAGTAAGTATCTTATCTTATATATATCTTAGTATCTTATATATCTTAAGACAACCAACACACCGGTATCTGATCCCAAACTAGGCAGAGCCTGTACTATGGCAACCAGACTACTGATAAACATACTTATATATTACTAAATACATACATATTATAGATAAATTATACCCAGACACAGAACAAATGATTGTGCTCATCACACAAAGATTTGTTCTGAGTGGGAATCGAACCCACGACCTCAGTCTTAGCAGACAAGGTCACTAACCACTAGACTAACAGGCCAGTCAAGTGGGGATGGTACTATTCTTTACTTTTGGCACCTCACGGAACAAGTGTATATAGTTCTTGTCAATTCGAGAGGAGGCCGTTTACTACCTCGTTGCTCTGGCAGTCGTTTGTACTGTTGAGCAAGTGGTTCTGGGTTCTAGAACCACACACGGTATCTAAGACTAGATATCTGCCCAGTTGAGCTATAGTTTCGCCTTTTATTGCATGAGACTTGAACATATCTGGTAAAATGTGAGTATAGGTGATCCTTTTCTCTGGGCGGAGCGGGAGGGCGTGTCAGATTTTTACTGTCTACAACCCACCCGTGTTCCTTCAGTTGCCTGTGCCAGTCCCACGGAACTTTCGATCAAATCCGCAATCCTGGCAGATATGTGATCCTCTCTCTTACCCTTCAGGGAATATCAGCATGGTGTTATGTTATGAAGCCACCTCTACTGGGCTGATAAGATAAAGAGCATACTTACCAAGAGTTCCAGGTAAAATGTACATCGGTATAAGTATCTTGACAAGTTCCACCTTTTTCATCAAACTTTCTACCTCGCAGAGGTAAGACGTTGACGTCTCATCTTGTGATTTTATTCGGCAAGGAAGATAAACATTCGACTTAGAAAAGTAAACCTGAAAGTTAATAGAGATAGTCAGTTACTGGCTAAATTAATAGAACATTTACACGAACACTGAATTAAGAAAATTCAAATTCATATATTGTCATATTGTACAAGAAGGTTGGGCGGTGACCCCCCAACAAGACTATTGCCTGTACATGCTTGGGGGTCGGTATTGCGACATTTTCAGAGTGAGGCACTTATTGATTGATTAATTTCTGCTTTTAAATTTCAATTCAATTAAAATAAATCACCTAAAATGTACATACTTGTAATCGTGAGATCAAACAATGCAAAATAAAATCACCAGTACGAAATCAATGAAATAGAATATATAAAAAAATTACAAATAACATCGCAAAAGAATGATATAAATCAACAAAAATCTAACAAATTAGGAACATTATTATAAAATTAAATTAAGTGTGAGTATGTGTTAGAGAGTGTGAGTGTGTGTGAGGTAGTGCTACGTAAGATGTGCACCTTTAGTTGTGTTGTTCTTTTGCCTACCACACCTACCATACCCTCCGCACGTAGCATAGCCGTGGGTCACAATAGACGATCTAGCCTACATTTTCATTCCAAGTAAAGTTAAGACTTAGCACAGCTGCGAATCTGTACTTAGTAGTTAAGTACACGCAGCTTACAGCAACGGTAGGCCTTTCAATTTAGTATACATAAATTTAAGTGTTGCATTTAATGTCGATCATGCCATACGGCTCTGAACCTTTCAATCAATTTGGTTTTGCCGTATGTTACCTATTGCTTTATATTACAACAATACAAGAAAATCAAAACTTACTGTGACTGGATTAGCACCATAATCGATATATGGTCGCTTCTGCAAAGTAACTTGAACTGGAAACCTCTTCCAGCTGGTGGGACCCTTGTTTGTGAGCTGCAATTAAAACAACATTAAATGTTGACTAAGATTATTAATTTCTTCTTTTTACATATATTCAATTTCTGTTAAATCGAATTTCAAGTTCTAAGTCTAAATATCTAGACTCTGTAGAGTCTAGATATTTAGACTTCAACATCAGGTCATATTTACCGAATTACCTTCAACCAACTTTCAACCCAAAATATCTTGGTTAATTTGACATAAGTTTCCGTGTGGTGCTTGCTAGACGTAAAAATACCGTCATCCTATTTCTCCTCGTGGGTTTCGTAGAGGGCAACTAAGGGACTTACTACAGAATGGGCAGCAGTGTTCTGTATACATTTTATGAACATACTCCGTTCATCCCCTCTTCTAAGCGTGGTAATTATGACAGCCCCGAAATTGAGGAGGCCAATGTCCAGCAGTGGACGTCTTTCGGCTGAAATGATGATGATGACCTACCCAGGGGTAGGAAAAACAGTGGATGTGGCGGATTTCGGCCTAAATGATAAATTGCGGTAAAGTTTTGAAGATTTCTCACCGTGTAAACGTGTTGCATCTTTTTGCCATTTTGTTTAATGTCCTTTTCTGTCATGTTGACTACTTTACCGATGTCAGTTTCTCTGTAAACGAAGAAAAATGTTAGGAATTTAATTAAATTTAAAGAAAAAAACTTTAATTCATGTATTAATACAAAAACGATGTTGAGAAAACAAGCAAACAATTTTGGAGATCGAATTCATGAAAATTATCACGATACAAACCCTTTGGTAAAAATGCCACCAGGATCAGCCTTCATATGAATCGGAATCGAGATGATCTGGGTGACGACATCCTCACAGTGATTAAAGAGACGCATATTGATGGTAATAGTTTTATCCAAGTTCGTAAGATGCATCATCTCAAGTTCGATTTTACCGGTGGCCTGTGAATATCGAAAGGTAATAAATAACTACACACCAGGTAAAAGAGGTTATATTTCCACTCAAACCCTTACAATTTTTGGAGTGCACGTACAACTGATTTTGGCTTCGATATTATATCATCAACAGTTATTATATGTCGAAAGAAACTGGATCCTGCGACACAGGGTATCCTAGTGCGAGATCCAGTGTCATATCTAAATACTATAAAACGTTTATGAACCAATAAATATATTACTATTACTATTAGTTACTAAAGGGACCTCAGGGTTATCCATGAGGTCCCCTTAGTAACTACAATGGTCATAATTGGTTTACAATGATCATTTTTAGCAACTGTCGTTGTCTTGTTGTCAACCCAAAAATCTGATAACTGTTCTAATTCTAGAATACGTGTTTTCACCAAAATTGTTTCGGTGAGTTCAAGCGATTGTCTCTTTATGTATGTTATTGAAAATTACATTTTTGTCCAGTTGCTATGAATTGTGATCTTTTAAACACCCACTTAGTTAAAAAAAAGATTTTAAAGGAAACTTACCCAATTGTTATCGGTGTGGAGGGGCTTCGGTGGTTCGCATTTAAGTCTGTTTCCTTCAGCTGAGCCCTCGTACACACAATCGGTGGGGGTCTTAAGCACGTTAACACCATCTATGTGTATGAGCACGCACGAGTCATACGCTACCTCCCCGTGGTTAACCATAATGATGTGCATAGTTTCTTTGGTACTCGAGCCTATTATATATGGGTCGTCAAATGTGTGACTACAAGCAAGTCGTTATAATTAGTCTTTTGAAACGAATTAAATTGGCTGGATTGAGGAACCATCGGACACCAAAAACTCTACCATTAAGGTTTTGTTCATACATTCCGCACCCAACCAAACCACAACGGAAAAAAGTGGCCTTTTACTAGTTACGGATGAATAGCAAGCAGCACTTGGATAACTTTTAAGTCAATGAGTTTTATTTTTGAGCTCTTTAGTGTAGCTGTAGTCTGAAGAAGAAGGTAAAGAAAACGGGTACACAAAAAGACGTAGGCGAAGGGACGGTGGAATGTGGATGATACATAAACGAGACGTATTAATACTTGTGTAATGTCTCTGTCTGACGAAGCGGAACGAAAACACCGATCACATTAAACTTATTATTTGACGATTTCGCGTTTACAGCAACACGCCTGTCAGAGTAATCCATCTTTTCCAAACAGAAACTGTATTGTAATTAATTTCAAAAATTATTCTAAAAACGCGAATGTGATTAAAGTTATTCAATCGCTAACCTGTACAACGTAAGGTCGTCTTTTGCAGACAGCCTTTACAGTACTAACCTGAATCCGAAATGGGGTATTAACTCCAAGTTTGGCACACAGGTCTTGTTCCCAGCGCACTCGGCTGCCCACAACGAACCATGGATGGTCAATTCACCCAGGTCGCTTAGGATCACACGGGAGCTTTCAAAATCTGAGAGTGTCATGGGATCATTTGCGAGCTTCGATGATATCGTGTAGCTTATTTCTGTCTCGTAGTTGCCGTTCTTGAAATATATTATCATAAGTATTAATAAATATATTTAGGAAGAACCCTAAGTTTGCGGCCGGTTTCTACCCAAACCTGGATAAAAATTATAACGAATATAGATCATAAAACTGTACTCACTAAAGGCAAAATAAATAAAACTTTTTTGCAGTACTTTGCTCTCTTTTTGTCCAGAGACGTGTCGAAAGAAACGTAGCCAGTGTTATCGGTGTCGAGCAGCTTGGCGTAGCCGTGATCCATCTCCACCGTTGTTGACACAACTGACAAATAAAATAGTCACTCATTGAGCCTAAGAAAATTGACATAGAAATTAGTGTCAGAAAAGAATCTAGAAAGAATCTACATTTTAGTCATTTACAAAGGTTTTCCACTCAATGTATCCGACATAATTTACCTCTAGCTAGGCGTGATTAAAAAATGTTACCATTAATTCAGATTAATGGTAACATTTTTTAATTACAAATTTACATTAGGTACTAAGATAAATAAATAATGCATTAGGAGTATGAAACATCCTGTGGATAATGTTTACGTATCACACGGTACAGAACATATCTACCCAGTGCACTAGTCGACTAGATGATTCCATCTCCATTTTCCATGAGACAAAATATCAATTTCAAACTACGTCATACGTCATCATAATAATCAATATTTTTATTTTTTTAGTTATTCAAATGTTCTTTTTTTCTTATGGATGTGTTCATTAAGTAGTCATTGGGTACATGAAGTGGGCTGCCGTTGTAAGACAATTAAAATGTCACGGTGAGAGAACTTCTTTAAAACTCGATGTGCCATATACAGAATATGCCAGTAAAATTTATATACAGCAATCTGCCAACATACTTACGCGCTGTGAATTTTTTCGGCAACCTTGGATATTTGACTGATAAACAAACTTCGAATTCAAAGTCAGTTTTATTTAAGCTCGTGCGACCCTGTAAACAAACGAAGTCAATAGAAGTTAACAGAATGTAAGTCAATGAAATAGTAATTTTAAAATGCTAGGTATATACCGTCATTTCAGGGAAATTCAGACAAATCTTACAGACGTAGAATATTTTAAAACAAGATGGTGCTCGCGTTTCCTATATAAGTAAATAAAACTTTTTATTTCGATCAACAAAGGATCATAAACACAACAATTATAAAATTAAAAAGAAATTAAATAATAATACCAAAAACACATACAATAAAAATAAAAAAACACATAAAACGTTCTACTGCATTCGGCTGCTCAGTATGTGAATCATACAGCAATGGTTCAGGTACTGAAAATACAACCTTTGCGCGAATGCCCTCAGGATGCCGCTGGAGCTAGCCCGAACCCTGTGCACCAGGGACGTGCATCGTTTCCGCATAGTAGAATAGAAACAGTCTACTTGCGACTCGGCGAACATCCCTGATGCGCTGCAGAATCGGGGCAGCCACAACAGCACCCTGAATGCATTATTATATTGCACACGCAATTTGTACGCGGCGTTGTACTGTCGGCGCGTGTGTTACGCATGGCCAACCTCAATAGATCGCTGCATCGGCATACCTGCATACACATTGCACACGGCACCTACGGGCACGAGACGCAAGCTCAGCATAACGTGACCAATTGACGTCAATCGAACCTTTCCATAGAAACTTAGAAACGTGGAGCGGCACTTTTGGATCTGACATCGACCAATTGACACTTTAGTATAATTAGTCGTAATTTCAATACTTTGTAATACAGTAATAAATTAGTTTATTAAAATAAATTTGCATTTTTTTGGATCCTCCGGCTGCACCCATCGTAATTGGCGCAGTCGGTAGGATAGTCCAGTAAATTCAGTGAATCGATCACCGACAACGGGCTATTCGAACCTACGGGTGTGCGGCTACGGGGGAGTATCCGAATATCGATACCACAGAGAGATGCAGATTTGGTAAGTACCTAGATCTACTAGAGTTGCTCGCCTTCCTATGTTTTAGTATCCTTTGTGTAATTTCCTTTTTTTTTCTGTGTTTCCCTTGTGTTAATTTCCTCAAGTGTTTCTATTAAACTTTCAAAATTTTTCACCCACGTATATCACGGACTCCTAAGTCGAGTATTTCTAATAGGAACTCGCAAATCGATGCGAATAGGAATTTAGATACTATATTAGAAGATAGTGAAAGTGTAGAATCTCACTTAATTATAGAGAATAATTTAACTAACAAAATGAGTACCGATTTGGTAGATCAAGTTTACAAGGCCTTACGCCTCGTTCCCGAATTCGACGGGAACCCGAACGTGCTCACGCGGTTTGTACGTTTATGTGACCAACTTGTCGCGCAATTTGTTAAGGCAGAGCCAGGTTACGAACTAAGTAATTTATCCTTGTTGAACGGCATACTTAATAAAGTTACCGGGAATGCCGCTCGCACTATAAATTCAAACGGCATTCCCGAAACATGGCAGGGTATTAGAAACGCCCTGATTAATAACTTCTCGGACCAGCGGGACGAGACCGCCTTATACAATGATCTGGCCCTGTTAACACAAAAGAATTTATCACCACCGGAATTTTACGAAAAGTGCCAAACCTTATTTAGCACAATTATGACCTATGTGACCCTGCATGAGTCCATATCTACTACCATCGAAGCCAAACGGGCACTATATAAAAAATTAACCCTACAGGCATTCGTTCGTGGCCTAAAAGAACCTTTAGGCTCGCGTATTAGGTGCATGCGACCCGACACCATTGAAAAGGCTCTCGAGTTTGTGCACGAGGAAATTAACACCATGTACTTACAGCAGCGTAACGACCATTTGCCGGAGCGGAGACCTGTGCAGTCTGCGTCTTCATTTAATCCCAGTACGTATCAGATTAAGCCATTTAATTTGCATACTCCACAGCCAGTCACTTTTTCAGCGCCGTTTAATCAGCCCGGTCCCTCTAAAAGTTTTTATCAGCCACAACCAAGGCCAATGCAAGCTTGGAGACCTCAAGTGCCTTTCAATCGCGGTCCCACGCGAACCCAACAAATGTTAAGCGCACCCCCGCCTAACTATAGGCCCCAGAGCAACGTGTTCCGATTGCCTCAACAAAGGCCTGGTTACACGCCCATTAATAATGGCCCTAAGCCCATGAGTGGTGTAAGCCACTTTGTTCCCAAACCTATGCCGAGACCTTCGACAGGACATGACTGGACTCAACAAGGAAATCCACCTCCCAGTAACTACTTTAAGACTCGTGAGACGAATGTTAACGAAGTAGACTTTTACGACTATTATGAGTACCCTGACTATGCCTATAATGATTATTACGACCAGTTCTACCCCGTACCTTACAATTACGAACCTGTGTATGAGCCACTAGCTCATAGTGATTATGTTCCTGTGCACGTAGAGGAACATCAGAATGTGCCTGAAGGAACATCTGCCCAAGGAATGTCTGCTGAAGGCCAGGATTTTCATACAGCCCCGAAATCAGACAAACCAAAATAGAGATTAACTTGCAAACCCAGAGACAACTTCCATTCATTCAGATTGCTAATCCACCCATTAAACTATTAGTAGATACCGGTGCGAACCTATCTTTTATTAGCCCGGACGTTGTAGAAAGATTTTATCATCATATCCAGTGTAATTATGAGCCTTTCGAAGTCACTAACATCCACGCGACAACTCGTAATAATTATTCCATTACTATACCGTGCTTCCCGGAATTTAAAGAAACCCGTGACATTACCCTATACATTTACAAGTTCCACAATTATTTTGACGGCTTAATAGGCTTAGATTTACTAGAAAAGTTAGAGTCTAATATAGATTTAAAGAATAAGGTTCTTGTAACACGTAATTCATCTAATCCCCTGCGAATGTATGATTCACGTAATTGTAATCTTTACGAGGACATAGTACCCGCTAATTCATCCAAATTAGCTAGAGTCCCCATTAATCTTCATGATGGTGACGTAATAATATCAGAGCAGACTATTTCCAATTGCACTATTCGCGGCTGTGTTACTTCTGTTAAAAATAACCGTGGCATCATAGAAATAATTAATCCAACTAAACATGATGTAGTTTTCTCAATGGATAGGCCAGTTACCGCGGAACTTTTTAACGAGCAAAGCGCGACTATCTATTAGCCTAGCGATCGCGTATCCGAGGTATTATCAAAACTACGCACTGACCATCTGAATCCTGAAGAACGAGCTAACTTAGAATCTCTTTGTGCACAATATGCTGACGTTTTCTATATCGATGGTGAACCTCTAACTTTCACAAATAAGATAAAGCACAGTATTCATACCACCGACGAATTACCTGTCTATACTAAGACCTATAGATATCCCTTTGTTCACAGACAGGAAGTTCAGGATCAGATTAGCAAAATGTTAGACCAAGGGATAATCCGTCCCTCGCAGTCAGCCTGGAGCTCACCCATCTGGGTAGTTCCAAAAAAATCTGATGCGTCCGGAAGGACTAAATGGCGCATAGTCATTGATTTTCGCAAAGTCAATGAGAAAACCCTCGATGACAAGTACCCAATCCCCAATATTAATGACATCTTAGATAAACTTGGTAACTGTCATTACTTCACAACTCTAGACCTTGCAAGTGGATTTTACCAGGTAGAAATGGACCCAGCCGATATTCACAAAACGGCCTTCAATGTAGAACATGGGCACTTTGAATTTTTACGCATGCCCATGGGTCTCAAAAACTCTCCATCCACGTTTCAACGCGTGATGGATAATGTCCTCAGGGACCTCCAAAATGTTATATGTCTCTTGATGACATAGTCGTTTTTAGTGTCTCCTTACAGGAACACATGATAAATTTAGAAAAAGTATTCAAGAGATTAAGGGAATCAAACTTTAAGATCCAGATGGATAAGTCGGAGTTTTTAAAGCTTGAAACTTCATACTTAGGTCATGTAATAAGTAAGGACGGTATTAAGCCTAACCCCGATAAGATCATTGCCATCCAGAAATTCCCTATTCCTAAGACAGCTACCGAGATCAAACGCTTTTTAGGCCTGTTAGGATACTATAGGAAGTTTATTCCTGACTTTGCGCGCATTACGAAACCCATGACGCAATGTCTCAAGAAAGGTTCTAAGATCACCTTCAATGACCCTAACTACATCGATTGTTTTGAAAAATGCAAGTTACTATTGACTAACGACCCTATACTGCAGTACCCTGACTTTTCTAAGGAATTCGTGCTTACGACTGACGCATCTAACTTTGCCATAGGAGCTGTCCTTTCTCAAGGGCCTATAGGGCAAGATAAGCCCTTAGCATACGCGTCTAGAACATTAAACTCCAGTGAGATTAACTATAGTGTAATCGAGAAGGAGTTATTAGCCATAGTCTGGGCTACTAAATACTTTCGTCCATACTTGTTTGGGAGAAAGTTTAAGATAGTTACAGACCATAAACCCTTACAATGGGTTATGAGCCTTAAAGAACCGGGCTCCAGACTCACACGTTGGAGACTTAAGTTGAGTGAATACAATTTTACTACAGTATACAAGCAAGGCAAAAAGAACACTAACGCCGACGCATTGTCCCGCATTGAAATCAACAACGAGGACGCCATGTCTATAGCGGTAAATGTATCTGAAAAGCCTCACTCAACAGTAGGTTCTGAAACACTGACAGCCCCTACAAACAACCTTGACATACTCGACAACTCTGACACAGCAACTGTTCACACTAGTAACGAAGCCCCTATTCTAGAAGTGCCAATATCAGACGAACCCTTAAATAAATTCAGTAGACAAATCTGTTTTGTACTTGTAGGCGATATTAAAAAACGACCGACAGTGAGTAAGCCATTTGAAACGCATACCCGAACTACCATTCAATTATCCGAGTCTAACCTGACTAACGACGTTATTAATGCAGTCAAAGAATATGTGAACCCTAAAGTCAAAACCGGTTTAATCATCCATCCTCCTCTGGCCATGTATAAAATAATCCCCATAATTCAAGCCAACTTCAAAAGCTCTTCAATGAACATGGTTCTAACTAAAGTTGAATTAGAGAATGTTAAAGACTACCTGCGTCAACAGGACATCATAAAGAAATACCACGAAGGTAAAACGAATCATCGCGGTACCACTGAATGTTACTTAGCCTTATCTTCTAAATTCTACTGGCCTAAGATGAAAGAACACATCTCCAAGTACATAAATGAGTGTACCATCTGTGGTCAGGCTAAGTACGACCGTCATCCCATCAAGCAAAGATTCAACATTGTACCACCCCCTAGTAAACCTTTTGAAATTATCCATCTAGATCTGTTCACAGCTCAAACAGAGAAATTCCTTACCATTGTAGACGCTTTCTCTAAGTATGCACAAGCTTATCACCTTCGAGATAGCACCGCTTTAAGTGTAGTACAAGCTCTACTTGTATTTTGCACCCACCATGGGGTCCCATTGACTATTGTCACGGACGGAGGCCCTGAATTCACAAATCAGATTTTCTTAGAATTCAGCCGAACTCATAAAATTATTCACCATAAAATATTAGCGCATTCCCCTAACGACAATGGCATAGTAGAAAGGTTCCATTCTACCATTTTAGAACATCTTAGGTTATTGAAATTAGAGAGACGAAATGAACCAGTCGTTAATCTTATTCCTTACGCCATCTTAGCGTACAATAGTTCGATCCATAGCTTCACAAAATGTAGACCTTTGGACTTGATAACTGGACACTTTGACCCTCGAGACCCAATAGATATTGACCTATCTGAACACTTACTGCAACAGTACTCACAAGACCATAGGAAACGAATGAGTCAAGTATACGACCTTATTAACCAGACATCCCTACATGACAGGACACAACTGACTGAAACCCGTAACAAGGACAGAGAACCCGAGAAGGACTATACCCCTGACCAGCAAATCTTTGTACGCAATCCCATGGCGTCTCGACAGAAGTTAGCCCCGCGTTATACGCAAGATACTGTACTCGCAGATCTTCCAATCCACATCTATACGAAGAAGAAACGCGGTCCAGTAGCAAAATCTCGCCTTAAGCGAAGTCCTAAAGATCCCACTTTGTTACAGGATAATACTATGGCTGATGACCCTACATCCGGCCCAAGGACAAGAGATAACAGTTGAATCACTTGACAATGGACCAGGACTACTTCCCTTCAAATTAGGAGCGGCAAAGATCGTTTCCCATTTCCACTCTTTCCTAAGTCATATAGACTTAGAGAATGTCCATCTTCAAATTGAAGTGGTAAAAACACAGATGGCTGAATTAAGTCCCCTAGTTAACAATAAAACCTTATTCCTATTCGACCCTCATCTGAAACATCTCAATAGTAAAATCAATTTAATTATTAGTAAAATTTGTATGTTTGAATCAACGCGTAGTAAAAGAGGCCTTATCGACGGTTTGGGTTCTGTAATAAAATCAATTTCTGGTAATTTAGATTACACCGATGCACTTAAATACGAAAACGCCATAAACACCTTACGTAATAATGAGCATAAATTAGAATTAGAAATTAATAACCATGTTAGTTTAAATAGTAAATTTATTTCACGTAGCTCTCAAATAATAGATAGTATAATTTCAAATCAAGATAAGATGAACAAAGCACTAAACTTAATTTTGGAAAGTAACGCTAATAGGGATACAGATTTAATTAAATACGCCCATCTGGCCCAACATCTGTTAATCTTAGGAGATAATGTAGAAGATCTTTACGAAGAATTACGAAGTTTAGAGAACACCCTAACATTTATTCGTGCGTTGAGTACCCCGTACTCCCTATTTAATTCAGATGAAATTAAGTATATGTTAGGTAAATTAAGGATTTTATATGCTAATGACGAAATCCTTGACGTAGAAATTAGGCATTTTTATGAAATAATTAAACTAGGCTACTTCTATTCTAATAAGCAGATAGTGGTAGTTATAAAAGTCCCGATAGTTGTTTCCTCCACATACGATTTGTATAAACTTTCCCTCGTTCCTAACAGAAACCACGAAACTCTTATACCACCCTCACCTTTCGTAGCACTCTCTAGCTCAGACTCTAGGTACATAGAGACAGAATGTCCAAAGGTAAACTCCATATATCTCTGTGAGTCAACAGCCAACCTACAAATCCAGAGCAAACCAGATTGTATCCAGCATCTCATAGTCCATCAAGAACTTCAACCCAGCTGCAAGCTGACACCCGTAGCTCTCACCACCGAAGCCCTGGAAACCCTGGACGACAAGCATTATACCTTAAGTTTTCCTGTACCAACAAAAGTGAAGATGTCTTGCGGTCAAGAACAATATCGGACCCTACGAGGCAGCTATTTGGCAATTATTCCCCTCAACTGTAACCTGAGAACACCCGCCTTTACTATCTCCAACACTGACGACCACATCAAAGGACATGTCGTGAAGATCATTGAGATGCCCCTATACAACGAGACGAAGCCTGAAAATTATCCGAAGCTCATCCTAAATTCGCCAAATCTACAAAAACTTCACACCCTTAGCAACGAGATAGCGACGCAACTGCCTGTACATTTAGATGACGTCACCGATCCCGTCATTTACCACACTACTATACCCATGTACCTCGCGCTATCCGGTACATGCGCACTTATCGCCACTCTAATCTATCGTCGGCTACGCATAAGAAAAGCATCCAGAGAAATCACAGAAAACTTCAACAGCAACCCTGAAGTCGCCTATGCAATCCCATCACCACGCACTATCAACCCAAGCCAAATAAGGATTGACCCTGGATGTCTACCAGCGACCATCTTGAACAAGTCCATCGATACTCGCTGTTCTACGGGGGGAGGTGTTACGCATGGCCAACCTCAATAGATCGCTGCATCGGCATACCTGCATACACATTGCACACGGCACCTACGGGCACGAGACGCAAGCTCAGCATAACGTGACCAATTGACGTCAATCGAACCTTTCCATAGAAACTTAGAAACGTGGAGCGGCACTTTTGGATCTGACATCGACCAATTGACACTTTAGTATAATTAGTCGTAATTTCAATACTTTGTAATACAGTAATAAATTAGTTTATTAAAATAAATTTGCATTTTTTTGGATCCTCCGGCTGCACCCATCGTAATTCGTGTATGAGATCCACAGGCTGCTCGTGTAGAATGATGTACAATATGCTTTGAACAATGTTATTTTCACTTGTTATATGAAACTAGTCCCTAAGAAGATATGCCCAGAGGTCTCTTTGAAAGTCCATCCGCCATTATTATCTTTATTATGCAAACTATTATTAATTGTTATGATATTATATTATTTGACAGTAACAATGCAGAGCCATAATATTATCTTGAAGGGCCTTTGGAAGAAAGAGCCATTGCAGCTTTTAGTTGACCTGGCCCGATAGACATATATCAATGCATGTCAGTGTAGTTTTTGTTGTATGTCAATTCAACCCTGTTTTAGCAAGCTCAAATATGGTTGGATAGGCGACGGAAATGCGAAAATCATAATTATTTAAGTACACGACAGGAATACAGTTATTTATAAATGTATAATGTCATCCATGGTTTCAAAAAATAGCGTTTGTATGGCATACCTTTATTGAATGCACTTTTGAAAACATATTTACCTGAATTATGGGGAACTTTGCTGATGTCGTCACAATTACTGCTGCCATGCATTTTAGAAGCACTACTGTGTCTTTGTAAGGCGACCCAATTGCTAATTCTATAAGAAAAAAAAACCCATTCTAAATATCTCTGAATTAATCTATTAAATTTAATACGCTTATTAATATCATAACTTGTTTTCTGGGAGCGCATTCATTGGTTCATAAGTATTACCTTTGCGTTAAAGACAAGATAATGTACCCACCTTTACATCCTTTCTCGTCATAATCTAACAATGGTGTGAGACTCATGCCGAAAGACTCGCCGTAACTCGGTTCAGGCTCGATCTTTTGAAGATATTTTAAGTCCCTCTCTGTCAGCTCACTAATGAGGTCGGCGCCACTGTACAGGTAAACCACGCCATGGCCGTCGTTTTCAAAAGGAGCTCCGATTGCTATTTCTGTAGTAAAAATGAAACTATAAATGGAAATGGATCCAGATTGACGATTGATAAACTTTTTGGAGTAATTTTGACGTTCAAAAAGTGCTGATCCTCAGCCTAATTTACGTAATGGCGGCTGGGTGACTAGCAGGCGCATGCGGAAAGTATGAAGGTGCGCGTGCGACTGTCGCTCGCTCGTTGCGTGACACGGTGCGCGTGACCTTTTATTCAATTAATAAACTTTATTTTGCTCTATATACAATGTTAATCTTTTCTTTTTGGGGGGGGGGGGGGGGTGGGGGGTTCGCTGTCATCTGGAAACTTGAATGGGGGTGGGCGTGGAGCCAGAAGTTTGAGAAACCCTGATCTAAACAAATCAAAAGCAATATTTTTTATACCAAACTGATCCAGTTTCAGTGCAAGTATCTCATAGTGAGGATAGTCAAACGCCTTTGAGAGGTTGCAATATATGTAAAAGACATGTGTTTGTCCCAGGCCTGATCTTTTTCTACTGAAAAGGGCCTTGTGTTACAAAAATATCGAGTAATTGAAAGACACCGTAAGTGGAAGCATTACTTAGGCAATATCTTACCAGGTTTTTCGTCACCGTTTAAGTCGCCCACATTAACAATTGCACTTCCAAACATTGATCCGGATTCTGGACCAATAATTTTTCGTTTAAACTCTGGGTTTTTCTGCAAGAAATAATAGTATGGATAACATAACAGAACATCACGCCTTGTTTCCTCTAAGGGCTGGTCAGAGTTGTACCTATAGTACTCCCACATTTCGCCTGTTATGTTTAAGTCCCATGTAATAGGGGGCGAGCCTATTGCCTGATACCAGGCACAAATCCAGACTCCGCGCTGCTACTGAGAAATTCCAGATGGAAAAACCCAATAACAATTTGCCCGACCTGGGAATCGAACCCAGGACATCATGCTCAGCAGTAGCGCTTGCTACCACTAGACCAACGAGGCAGTGTGTATAATTTAACCTCTTTATTCCTAATTACCTACGTTATGCTCGCATCGTTTCAAACGATTCAGAGCCTTATTTTATCATACAAATAAGGTTAAAGTTCGCTGGTACGCGGCGAACCAAATGTGGTATCTCAGGGACAATTATTGATAGCCTATTGTTATTTGACAAATCAGTTTTTTTTAACAACTTGTCCAATTACTATTCCTACCACATTTAAATTTTTATATAGTTAATGCCAAAGATGAAATTACTGTTCTTGTGATATCAAACCCATCAACTTAAAATTAGGTATCGATAGATATCAAATGAGTTCATAGTAGTGATGGCACAATTTGAACACAAGCTACAAAAATATACATACTCGAAACAGCAGCCTGTATGTTGATTGTAATATGAATTTCAAATGTAACAAATATTGGATTAACATAATTTTAATAATTAAAAACATCAATATAACTTTATAAGTTCAAATAAAAAAATATACAAATAAACAATAATATTAATCATTTATATTTATTTTCGGATAAACATAGATAATAATTGAAATAGCAACATAAAAAATTAAATTTATTGTAAATTTATTGAAATTATGATAAAAATATTTTATTAAATACTTAGTTAAAAAGATAATTAAACATTGTGATAACTATTGATTTATCATAATGTCATCCCACAAATGTGCAAGTGTGAGTGCGAAACAAACTGCCCTATAGATGGTCGATTTCATAATACTATGAAATTTTAGGCCAGTTCTAATTAAAAAAAATTGAGTTAAAATTGATTTTTCTAATACCCCTTGTGATTTTGATGAAGGGATTTTGGTAAACATAGGTACAACCCGGAATCTGTAAAATGACGTCAATTAATACTTACTTTAAGGTTTCGTGAAATATAAACAAAAACAGCTCCAATATTATAGGTATTTTTAGAGGCATAAGTCGGTGCTCCCACGAGTAGGTCAGTCCTATTGCCATATAAGCTGGCAGCACACAGCACCGCTCCGAACATCGATCCTACTTGTGAATGTGTGTCTGCTCTCATTTTTTGTAGATACTTCACGCCTTTGTAGAATAATATCTGCAAGGATTAGGATGTTATAATGCTTATGATATAAATATCAATGTTTATTCTCGGTATAATATTGTTACGTAGATCGTAAAGTCTAGAAACATCACGCTAACTCCATCTCAGAAAGGGGCAGTGTTACGTAAATCGAAAAGTCTAGAAACGTCACGCTAACTCCATTTAAGTATGGGGCAGTGTTCGAAACACACGCTAACGCCATCTGTTATCAAATAGCAAGTACTACACGAACAATTGTACGTAGACGCCACCGCCATCTATTGTCGAATAGCGGGATTAAACAGTAAACAGTCGGCTCTCGTAAGGACTGGAAACTTCTACACTATTTGTGAACTGTGGCAAAGTGTCGAATGTTCGCGAATGTTCTGCTCGGGATATAAATAGCGGATTGTCGGGCTGACAGTTTAGTTCGTTTACGATTGCGGTCGAATGCGATTCAAGTGATACAGTACAAGCGAGACAAGTTATTCCTTTTAACGTTTCTTGTTGTTGTGGTATTTGTGATTATTTAATTAAACTGTTTTGTGTGTTTCGGTAATATTGGTTTTAATTAATTTATCCCGAACCCCAGCTAGTAACAATATTATTTTTAGTATGTATCAGCTGGTTAAGTAAGAATAGCCGTACGGGTCAGTTGATTAGGATAAGGTACGTTTGCCGCAGTTTGTAGATTGGTGACCTCCTTTACATACGAAGACCCTTCCATGCCTCGGGAAGCACATTCAGCTGTTGGTCCCGATTGTGGTTCATGGATCTTTGATGGTTGTTACGAGCCGAAGACTTAGAAGCCCGATAGTTTGATGAACAGTCTTACGACGAGGTATCATTTTACGCAGTTACTGGGTTGTGGAAATCAGATAGGCAGTTCATCATTTCAGCCGAAAGACGTCCACTGCTCACAGTCTCACAGAAGGAGACCATGTGCTTCTAGTTCTTCGAGTCCACCAGCGTAGACCTAACTAGTACTGGTAGAGACAAATCTCACCTGATCCTGGCGACCAGGACCTGTCTTTCAGAAGAGTACCTTCAGGGCTGGGAAGGCGAGGTGTCCATTTCCTCCACAGAGCCTGCACCCAGTGGTGCTTGCGTCAACCTGTGCGATGAAGTGAGGGCAATCGAGGCCTGTTTCTTGCGCGGAGCGTATTTCCTACCACCCAACCGATGATCCGCTGGAAGACCATGATCTGCACACAGCGGGCAGCGCATGGTTTTTGACGTGCACTCTCTCGCTTTGCGATCTCCTCCACAAGTATAGTACTGGGTGCTCCGGTCAACTGCACTAGTGCAATGCTTGCGGACGTGCCCGGGGTCGAAGCAACGGAAGCACATCATACGGCGTGCCTCCAAAATTTGCATCCTTACTATCGTCCAAACTAGGCGCATATGCTTGTCGGACGCCAGTTTCTTTATCGCCACTAGAGGGCCACGGACCCAGACGTGCCCCAAAGAAGAAGGTGGACGACGAATTCCAACCACTTTTACATCTTCAGAGGAACAGCCACCCACTTCGGTAATAGCAGCTGCCACTTACTCAGGTGTAACGGCATCACCGAGATCCATAATTCTCGCCTCGACTCTTTTGGTTGGGCGTGAAATCTTTACGTCGAATTCGGTAAGGACCTCTCGCATTCGATTGGCGAGACAGTCCACCTTGATGGAAGAGCCGGCGCCAACGACGCTAATAACCACACCGCCATCAACAGCCCTTTTCTAGCTGACAGTGTCAATGCTCAGCTAAACGAATTCGCTGACTTACGGCCGATATAACATAACTTCACCGAAAGGCTAAGAAAGCAAAGCCTACCACGTTTGTTTGATACGTACGTATATATGGGTTTTCTTTTTTCCGTGTAGTGCCGAACGTAAAGATTACCACCATAGAAGCAATGGATCTATGTATTTTACCACCATACTGCGATACCAATCCGCCAGCCAAGTGTGGCGATTATGGCCCCTAAATTGGGAGAGGCCTATGTCCAATGATCATGATGACTAAAGATTTTTGTCCTGTTCAGCAAGTGTAACATTAATTTAAGAGGATGTGAGCCTGGAGAGTAAAGATACAGCTCAAACTAATGTATGATACTCGTCAACTAAAAAATATTGTTGTTAAATATGTATAAAACTCTATTAGCCTTCATTTCAGTGACTCAGTAATATCTTTTTAAGCCAGGAGAGAATCTTTTAACGAGTCAAAAAAATGACATGTGTCTTACTTACCTCCCCCTCCCCAATCGTTCCATATGGTGAACCCACAGCATACGCCAAAGCTTCATTGATAAACTTTCCAGAGGCGACTGCATAGCCTGAAATATAAAAATTGTTTACATAGATATTATCTCTTGGTACCTAAAAAGGGATATCGTTATAGTAGAAGTATATATTTGAGATTAATAAACTTTGTCACCATTTGAGCGATGACCATGAAAGTTGGCACATAAATTATGTATTTTTTCATGGACAATATTTTTATTCGTTGTTCAACCTACACGCGGGTCCAAAATTGAGTTGCTTGACCACTTTTCTATCGAACCTGCAGCTTGCACAAACGTCGATTTCGACCAGATAGACATAGAACCAGAGCAACATATTCTTAATATTTTAGTATAATATGGAACAACGAAAATGCTCTTGCTCTCTACTCGCAGAGTATTTTATAGAATGAGTGGGCATTTGCTTCTTTGGTCTAATCCCAACTTAAAAAAAAACTATTTTGATTTGTGAATTCAAGTTTAGTTCAATTATAGTGTCATTGCCGGTATTCTATCAAGGAAACCTGTGGTTTGGAAATAGGAAACCTAGGTATATGTAATTTTGATTACTGAAAACAGATCTTACCAAAGTTAAATATAGGAGTATTCCTACTTTTTCTGATGTACTCCGGAATACTGATGCCTGGCCGGTAAATCATTGCTCGGCCTTGAAATAAATAATTGAATAAAGATTTAAAATTAATGAAACAATATATTTTAGTAGTTCCAGTAGGAAAATCGCGTGTTTCCACTGCGACGTAACGTCTCTCGAGCTTCTAAGCCATAAACTTACCTTGGAACATCCCGGGACCGCCAACTATTGTGGAGTAATCGGGAGCGACGTCAATACTCCAACCAAATGAATCCATATTTTGCTCTGTAAAACACACAGTAAAGATTTCAATAAAACTTATTATGGGAATCCTATATCTTGTTCCCTGTGGAACCGGACGAAAAGAATAGCACCATTACCATTTCTTCCCGTGGGTGTCGTAAGAGGCGACTAGGAGTTACTAGAGAATGGGCAGTAGCGTTCTCTATGCATTTAATCACCATACATAGTGCGATCGCCAACCCGTTCGTCAAGCGTGGCGATTATGATAGACCCCCCAAAATTGGGGAAGGCCTACGTCCAGCATTGGACGTCTTTCGGCTGAAATGATGATGAATTGTATATTTTGACTTGGGCACTGTGCGTGTTGCTAGGAGGTGCTTCAATCTGGTGCCCTGACTATCTGTAGCTTGACCATCTTCCTGATAAAAATGTTTTTAACGAAAATTAGTCTTGCATACTTTTAGTACGAGTATATTGTCGAAAAAGGTTATAGAAAATTAATAATTACGTACCTATTCGATGTGTTTCCGGGAAATCGCCAAGTCTTATTTTTTCGTCTATACGTTCTTTTTCCTTCAAAGCGCCATTCTCGTACGAGTAGCATTTTCCATATGTTACAAATGTTGCGTTTCCTATAATAAAAAAAAAACAAGGGTAATCAAACTGTTACCATTAACAAAATTATTTTCGTTATTATTTTCACTATTTTAGGTAAAAGTCTGCTGAAATCCGTTTGTCATAGTATCTGGCTGAATTCCAGCGTGAAACTCTTAGATGCTTCTTGCACGTGTACATAATACAAAGTTGATCTCGCGCACCGCGGGTTCCGTACCACGATTAGAAAAATATTTTTCCAATTTTGGAACAAAAATTGGTCGAAATATTTTGAGACGGGAAATTTGGTAAGTATAATAGGGTATGGTGTTAACATTTACTTAATTACCAAACTTTAAGAAATTAATTTGAATAAACCCTAGTTCTATGACTTACGATACTCCATATGTCTTGGTGCGCACATCTGAAAATACAACATAAGGTGAGATAAATCCACAGGTTAGTCATAAATAATGAGTCTAATGTAATAAGAAGCGATTTAATTAAAATTAAGTATATGTAACTCCAAACTAAAACTGAGCATTATGTTAAAAAAAATTAACAACGAGCCAGACTAGAAGATAATATTTTTAGAGGTTATTGATGCCGAAAATGAGGTCAATCAAAATTGTACCGTACGGCTATTTCTATTAGGTGTATGAATTAATTTATTCAGATTTCTCTTAGAGCTTAAAACTATATTTAAAAGAGAAACATTTCGCGGTTTTTTTGTGATTTTGTAAGGATCGGACACAACAGTGTAGAACACCAAACGTAGTACAAAATCTCTAATAATAATACAATTTAAAAATGAGGTCAATCAAAATTGTATCGTACGGCTATTTCTATTAGGTGTATGGATTAATTTATTCAGATTTTTCTTAAAGCTTAAAACTATATTTAAAAGAGAAACATTTCGCGGTTTTTTGTGAATTTGTAAGGATCGGACACAACAGTGTAGAACACCAAACGTAGTACAAAATCTTTAATAATAATACAATTTACAATGGCAACTGATAAATAGCATAATCGGCACTGCATTTTATATGAATTCAAACAAGGTAAAAATGCTTCTCAAGCACGGGAATCAATTTGTAGTATTCTTGGTGAGGGCACGCCACAATTGCGGCGGTAAGTCCCCTCTTTTTTCCCCTCTTTGTTGCCCTCTTTGTCTAGTTTGAGGAGTGGATAGAGAGGCGCCACGGCGTCCTCACCTTCCACTTGACGCAGGTTCTCACCGGGCATGGGTGCTTCGGTGGGTTCCTGTTCAGGATAAAGCGGGAGGAAACGCCCGGGTGTTTCCATTGTGAGGATCGTCTGGAGGACACGGTGGAGCATACGGTGGAGGTGTGCCCTGCCTGGGCGGAGCGCCGCCGTGTCCTCGTGGAGGCGATCGGCGGCGGCGACCTCTCGCGTCCGGCCCTGGTGCGAGCCATGGTACGGAGCGAGAGGGCATGGGAAGCCGTCAGCTCCTTCTGCGAAGCAGTAATGCTCGCGAAAGAGGAGGCGGGGCGCGTGAGGGAGTTGCAGTCTCTGCGCCCTCACGTCCCTAGCCGCCGCAGGAGGAGACGCCCCGGGCGCCGGGAGTCGATTGCGGACTCCCGGCCACCGTAGGCGCGAGTCGACGAAGCTCGGGTCGACGGCGCGTAGTGTTCCACGTGCGCTTCAAAGAGATGTCAGCACAGAAGGGGTCTGCTAGGACCGATGCCTGCCGGGGTCGCGTGATTGTTCGAAAGTGATACCGTGGCCCTGGCACATGGGCAACTGAAGGAACACGGGTGGGTTTTAGTCAGTAAAATTCTGACACGCCCTCCCGCTCCGCCCAGAGCGGGAGAAGTCATTTGATGATTTCCTATCCAAAAAAAAAAAGTATTCTTGGTGACGAAGTTGTATCTGATAAAATATGTAATTATTGATACAAAGTTTTAGAAGTGGTAGTTTTGATCTTAGTGACCAGCCGCGCCTTGGGCTACCACGAAAGTTTGAAGATGCGGAAATGCAAGCTTTACTAGACGAGGACTCAACGCAAACGCAAAAAGAACTCTAAGCGGGAAAAAATCAAATGGGAAAAATTCATAAACTTGGAAGATAACACGAGATAAGACACAACCTTTTTTTTTTTCGTGGAGAATTGCTCATGCATACTGCGCTACCACGGGGAAATAGCGCAGTTATGTGGGACTCCAACCCACTAAAACTCCACGGTGTCCTCCTACACCGCTTATGGCGGGAACACGGCAACGTAAAAACTCCTCCGCGAACCCGCCACGGCTGTCCGTCGCCGGACCCACCTCTGGGGGATACCCCCATTCACGCCGCGCGTGAACACATAACACGCCGTGACCAACCCGGGGACCAATTAGCACATGGGCGCCAGACGACCGCTTGAATGGCACCCTTGGTCCCCCTGCGACGGGTCAGGACTGTGGCCCCGCCGCCTACCACTTTTCGGCCGCAGGGGATAGGGAGAGTGGCTAACGCTATACCAACACTCCTCCTCCCCTGCGGCCCCACCGCGTCCGCCATCGGACGGTGGCGACCCCGTTCAGGCCGCGGAAGGCAGGGAGAGCGGCGCACCTCAATACCGGCACTCCTCTCCCACCGCGGCCTCCAAACTTCGCGATGTCGCCAAACGACACCGCGTTGGCCGCTACATCGTCGGCTTCGAGCGGAAAAGCCCTGACGAGCGGCCCCTCCTCGGGTTCCTCTTAGCTTCACCGTGGGGTTCTAAACCACGGCTACTGAGCCCCCCCGCCTCGTCAATGCGGGAACCCACTGGGAGGGACCGAACACAACCTTTTTTTTGATCTCGAGGTGGAAATCCTCATGGATGTCCTTCGCCATGGGGTGGGTGGAGGGGTCTGTCAGACTCTTACTGACTACACCGTCTCGAGTCCTAAGGAATATGGGGTGATGGATGTCCCCAGATCCGTCGCCTTTGGACCCATTTAGGGGGGCTGGAAGAGGGCGTTGTCCGCCCTCTGTCGACACCCAGTGCGCCTGCTGCGGGCTGGGTGAGCGGAAGATATCTCCCGCTCCCTTTCTGCAGCCTCCTTCTGCGACATAACTGATTCGCAGAAGGATACCACCGCGTCCCAGGACTCCTCACTGCCGACCATCGACTCGACCACGGCCGGCAGCGATAGGTCACTACGTGGAAATCCTCATGGATGTCCTCCGCCCTGGGGTGGGCGGAGGGGTCTGTCAGACTCTTACTGACTAAAACCACCCCGGTGTTCCGTCCCACACCTACGTCGGGGACCACGGGAACCAATATATCTTCCGCGATCCCCGACTGGTGCCGGCCCGCCTTTGCGGGCCTCCTCACGTTGGGGGGGAGTGAGGTGTTAAACTCCCCCCCATACATCACAGAGAGGCGCGCGTGGAACACTACGCGCCACCATCTCGGGTCCGTAGCAATAGGGGGCGACGGATGTCCCCAGATCCGTCGCATGCCGCGCACAACCTAGGTCAACGTATGAACACGTGTCTTTCACTGCTTGCCCGGCAACAAAAAAAAGGACTTCTCGTAGAAAATTGTAACGGGTGATGAGAAGTACATTTTTTACGAGAATCCCAAACGTAAAAAAGTCGTGGGTAGATCCCGGACAACCCTCAACATCGAGGCCGAAACCGGACAGCCACTTAAAGAAAGTTCTTCTGTGCATCTGGTGGGACATGAAGGGTGTGCTTATTATTATGAACTTCTGGAAACTGGTCAGACGGTGACAGCGGAACGCTACAGTCGACAGTTGAACAAATTGAGCTAGCAGCTGGATCAGAAAAGGCAATTTACTGGGCAAGAAAGCCGGTAACTCATACTACTGCATGGCAACGCTCGACCTCACGTTGCTCGCACGTTTCAAAAGACCCTCTTGGATTTGGGATGGGAAGTTCTCCCGCACGCGGCATATTCGCCAGACTATACGACGATAGTTGGTCGCTGTAATTAACTCAATGTTTATGTTCTTTCAACCAGAATCAGAATTAGCTTTCCTCATCGTTGTGTATGTAAGCGGGCACGCCCTTTATACCCGGAGGCTCTTATTTAGGTTTTAAGTTCTATTTATGATTTTATTATTTCAGCTTGAGTTTAGTTTTTTAATGTTTTGTTCGTATATTGGCGTGTGCTAGCTGACATATGACGCATAATTTGATGTATGTTTTGTTTTGTTTTGTTTTATACTATTAATTACTTACATAATACTGTATAGAATCAAGTTCTTCTAACTTAACAGACAGCTGTGCTGCTGGGGAATTTGTTCCGCCACTTCTTCTTCCCAGCTAAAGCACTAGGAAGTGTCGAAGGGTGGGCGTTTTTGGGGGACTGTCTCATGTAACTTTGACGTTCAAAAAGTGCTGACTCTCAGCCTAGTTTGAATAAATGACTTTTGATTTTGACTTTTGATTTTGATTGATTTTGATTTTGACTTGGCCCCATCTGATTTTCATTTACGGTCAATGCAGCACGACTTAGAAGATAAACAGTTCAAAACGCTGGACGATGTGCGTAAATTCGCCTGTCCATCCGTTTGCTGGCTGATAGATGGCGCAAGGTACAAGCACGATGGAGTAGGAGGTATTTATTATGAAGTAATTTTAAACAACGAACCTAAACTTAGAAATACTGTGAGTTTAGGTTCGTTGTTTAAAATTACTTCATAATAAATAAAACTACTTAATAATCTGTAAAAATTAAGTCATACACTAATAAATTATCCATAATCATGGACCTTCTTGGGAAGAAAATTCAACTTAAAAGCGCCGGCTCCAAGGTTTAAGGTTGAACTAAAGATACAACTTGTTTTCAAATAAGGCGACAATTGGTATGGGTAGGTAACATATCACACAGACTTACCATAACGAAGTCTGGCCCGGCCTTGACGGTTGCTCCGAACCAGTAGTCATGTGTATACTGAGAAGAAACTGAAATAATAAAGATTGTTCACAAATTCTGCATTTTGTCGAAATCGTCTGTGAATAAAAAATTTATATAGGCTAACATGACAAGCGTTACAACGGTCTCTCTCACGTTCTATCGAGATTTATCAACGATTCTGAAGTAATCAACTGGTCAATGTGATAAACTGGCCAGCTCGATTAAACTCGGAAGGTACTTTGTCTTGTCTCGACGAGACATCGATGTAATGTATGTATGTATGTGTATGTATTAAAAACCAATCATAGCTCACATGTTTAAGGTTCCATTTCATTCATGCGATTTTACTTCCTAATTTAGTTAATTTATGCTCAGTTTTTTGACTAGCTGATTTTACTTATTAAAATCAGTCTGTTTTCCTTGGTACACAGGATTCCGTATAATAAGGGAAAAACCACGTTCCTTGTATTGGAAAAGACCAGAGCGTCTTCCTCCATACAAGGAACGTGTTTTTTTAGTTTGTTTGAACTTAAATTATTATTTTGTTGTACTATTGGCATAGAAAGTCACACACACACTGTTGTCTCATGTGATGCAGTCCGCTCATAGACTGACGGACGGATGGACAGCAGTGAGGGCTCAGTAATAGGGTTCCGTTACCATACCTTAGAAAAACATAGCTAAAATCACTTTGACTTTCAATATCACGGTTCCCAGAAGGTGTAGTCCGGTGTCAAATATGATCATTATAACGCAAAAACCAGTACCTATGTGTCGGCTCCGTTAAATGTTTTTCCATGCGATAAATTATACAGGGTCGGTTTGAGAAAGTTTTGAGTAGGACTGTCGATGGCTGTAAGAGTAGGAGAGACCAAAGAAACGATGGAAGGCATGTGAATATATGGATAGAAAGGGGATGATCTCGCTAGATCGTCATCTAACTAATCAAAATACAAGATGACAGAAATGAAAATTAGAGGCACATTATAAACTCAGTGATCACCACAATTATGAAACGGGAAGTAAGCAATTTAATAAAGCGAAGTATGTATTTATAATAATTACCATAAAACCCTCGATTTTGCGTAGTGTAGTTTTAATCACTACACTACGCAAATTAATGTTTAACTAAACATTCAGTGGGGGTTGATTTCGCTATTATAACTATACTAGCTTTTGGCATAATAACCATAAATCCACAAAATTCTTTAATCACCATAGTTGGCAAAGTGACTGGTTATTACTAAAAGGGATGCTCACCATGTACCGTGTGGTGCCGGACGTAAAGAATAAAACCAACCCATTTCTTCCCGTGGGTGTCGTAAAAGGCGACTAAGGGACTTACTAGAGAATGGGCAGCAGCGTTCTCTATGCATTTTGCCACCTTACTGCGATCGCCAACACGTCTGCCAAGCGTGGCGATTATCGCAAAGCCCCCCAAATTGGGGGAGGCCTAAGTCCAGCAGTGGACGTCTTACGGCTGGAATGATGATGATGCTCACCATCTACTTCATAGCAAGCACTGAGTCTGTAGAAGAGATCAACTGAATCAGTTATCCTACAGGTTAATTTGTAACCAACTATAAAAGATGGCACTCCTTTTCTCACTGCTGCAGTTAGCCGGAAGAAACTTCAATCGTATATAAAACCTTCAGGTATATTAAATGAACGGGTTGGCGTTTTCAGACTAATAATTAAAAGAAAGAAAGAAAGAAAAAACCCATCAATTTTCACAAAAAAAAAACTGTAAAGTGAAAAATAATTTTGATTTCGGAAGACAGTGGCATCAAATTAAAAAAATACAGACCGAAAGACACTGACTCCCGTTTAGATTATGTTACATTGTGTGTTTTTTTAAAGCCGTGGTATTTGGCAACGCTTCTGAGAACCGAGAAAAGTGACTGAAATAAACAAATCTTTTCCACACTTGTCATGTTAGCCCTGTATGTCGAAGAAGGTGGCAAACCCATGATACTTACCTACTAAAAAGAAAACCATAATTGGACACTACTTTTTTTTAAGTTTAGTTCTAGCAAGTCTTACCTCGTTTAACATTCTTAGGAATTGGTGCGCAGGCTTGGCTTTCTACATTGCAATGATATACTTCGCCGATGTAATTTTCCCTTGGTGCACTTATTACTAAACTGAAAAACAATAGATTTCCTTTTAGAGCAGTATTGTTTGTCGTGCAATTTTACAAATCGTAAACGGCTAGTTGACACGACGAAAAATACCTTATGAATTTTGCATTTAGTTGCGGTAAAAATATGATAAACTAACTTAATTTTATTAAGGATTTAATGTTAATTTCTATTTTGAGAGGGAGAATTTATTGCATAAAATAAAGCCATAATTGCCGTGATAATTGTGTAAACACAGACGAATCTATGTTGGACAGAAAGCTAGTATTTTTTTCCACCTCTACGTCTTCCAGTACACGATTGCCACCAGGGCCGGATTTGGGGGAGGGCAACCGGGGCTACAGCCCTGGGGCCTCCACAAGTGAGGGGCCCCCACAATGAGAAATAAAAAAATACAAACATGATTTAGAACCTAGTCTTGGTAACGAGTTGATGCAATCAATCTGTTTTATTATTAGATACTCCAGAACGAAAATTTCAGAGCTACATTTCCGAACATTGAAATCACAGTGCGGATGTATTTGGTTTTGGTGGGGTCAAATTTCACTGGAGAGCGCTCATTTTCAAAAATGAAAATTATAAAAAATAGACTTCAAACTACGATGAGACAAAACCGGCTATCAAAGCTATCCTTACTAAGCATTGAAAGTGATTTACTTCGGGAGCTGGATTTCAGCGAAATCATCGACGAATAAAACTTAATTTGTCTTGTAATAAATTATTGAAACACTACAATTCAAAAAATTGATTCATTAATTTGGAAAATTATTAGGGGCCTCCACTCCTTTGTTGCCCCAGGGCCTCCAGACCTCTAAATCCGGCCCTGATTGCCACTCCAGAACCGTTCAGCCCCATTGCCCACTGTCACTTAAGTTTGGCTATTCTTCGGGCTGTGTCTATTACGATGGTTCTCCTACGAATATTGTCATTCCTGATTCAATCACGTAAAAAAAACTCCAAGCACAGCCTTCTCCATTGCCCTTTGGGTGACTTTTAGCATTCTATTGGGCGTTCCATTGTGAGCGACCACGTTTCAGTGCTATAAATCATAAGTTGCAACAAGCATTGGTCAAAGACTTTTGTCTTGCTTAATTTATACATACATACATACAATCACGCCTTTTTCCCATGGGGGTAGGCAGAAACCACGGAACGCCACCTGCTACGATCTCTACTCACTTCTTTTGCCTCGTTTAGGTTCATACAATTGGTCATACACACACGCCGGTTGCGAGTACTACGCACCTGACCTTTCTGAAGAATATCACCAATAAGGTCCCTATATGTCCTCCTAGGGCGTCTCCTTCCGGTGTTTCCACTCACATCTGCCTTGTAAATACCTTTTGTGAGCCGACCTTCATTCATCGTCTCAACATGACCAAACCATCTAAGCATACTTTTTTCAATTTTTGTCACTACATCTTCTTTAAACCACACCGTTCTCTAGCTTAATTTATGTATTTTATTAATACACTAGCTTCTGCCCCCGACTTCGTCCGCGTTAAATTTCTTGTTCTTCCGACCCTTCCCGTCGCGTCGAATCGCCTACCCGTGCGATTTTTCGTGTTTTTGCAACATTTTTCATCACTGCTCCTCTCCTCTTAGTTGTAGCGTGATGTTATATAGCCTATAGCCTTCCTCGATAAATAGGCTACCTAACACAAAAATATTTTTTTCAATTCGAACCAGTAGTTCCTGAGATTAGCGCGTTCAATCAAACAAACAAACAAAAGAAACTCTTCAGCTTTATAATATTAGTATAGATACTGGAGTGGATGTATAGTTTTTCTATACTGATTTACCTACATTTAATAATATTTGTAGCGGTATCACGTCTGAATTACGTATCACACAGACTTCACATAAAATCCTGGATCGCACAAGCACAAAGTTTACCGCGCAACTAGAATAAATACACTACATCCCGACATCAATCATTGGGCCGTTGCTTACCAGACACTTTACCCTGTTCCACATAGTAACTCCAAAGATTATTTTCGATTTTGTATAATAATTCAAGGCAAATACATTCTCATTACTTAGGACGATAGAATGTAATTACAATATTTATACAATATTTAATAGGCATAGTAATTCTTTTAAACTAATACGGTTTTATAGGTATTGTTACAGATAGAAGTCAAAAGTAAGTTCAATAAGATAAGGCAGTTTACAAATTTATTTTATAACGCATTTTATAGATAACGTAAATAATTTGGAACAGTTACGTTTTACGGCAGTTGTAAAAAAATATAAGATACTTGACAAGGTGGTATTTTACAAAATCCTTCAACTAGCCTATTGGTTACACACTATTTAAATTCAAATGAAAATAAAAATTATTTGGGGTTTGCCTTATCCAAACAACTTCAATCGACAGACCTGTTGGTCTAGTGGTTAGCGACCCTGACTGCTATGCCGGAGGTCGTGGGTTCGATTCCCACCCAGGACAAATGTTTGTGTGATGAGCACGATCATTTGTTCTGTGTCTGGGTGTAATTTATCTATAATATGTATGTATTTAGAAATATATAAGTATGTTTATCAGTTGTCTAGTACCCATAACACAAGCTCTGCTTAGCTTGGGACTAGATGGCGTTGTGTGATAGTTGTGGAATATTATTATTATTATAATCCCTAGGAATTCCTCGACATTGGTAAAAATAACTTACTTTTTATTTAATCCATCGTAAGTGATACTGTAGCCGAAATATGAATTGTTGCGAAGATAGCGGGTCATTGGCGGTTGAAATAACGTTTTATTTCCAGTATAGTACAGTGCCAATGTGCTTGGCCATGCCACTAGGCCCAGGCATGTCCAAATAACTACTAAAAAAAAACACAAAATGGTTTTAAATCGAGCAGCCTATTTGAAATCTTTTATGATGTCAAATGTTTTAATTTTGACAATCCGACAATATCCACGGTTACTTAAGGTGTAATGAAATAACTCTAAACTCGAAAACGGGTTTTTGAAATAATCATGATAACCAATTTTTAAATAACTACGAGACCGACACAGAAATCGCGAAAAAAATGTTTGGTGTTCCATTTATGACAACACAAACTCATAGTACGTATTATGTTTTGAATAGGTCTATTTACTTTATATTATTTAAAAAAAATACACTTACAATTCATAATTTCGTTTGCCAACCACTAGTCCTAACAGTTTTAAGTCACAATCCCGACAGAGTGATTATTCCAACTAAATATCCGTTTAAGTACCTAATTATTTTTGTTTCCTAAATATGGAATTATATTAATTGTTCAATATTAAACTTTATTTTTCATAAAATAAAATATATTTTCGCTGTAGTCAGTACGTACAGTAGTTACCTACATGATAAAAAGGAAACACAGTGTTTCCTTCTTTTTATCAGGGTAAATGTGGGTATTAATTTTGCACTTCCAAATATGATTTTTGGATACTTCTACACATATTTAGTGTTTGTTTGTGTAGTCAGTCGACTTATTTATGGATACCGCAATAGGAAAACTTGAAAATAAATGAAGAAACAACTCCTGCTGGTATATTTGTAAAATTATCTACAGTTTAAATAATTATTTTACTAGCAAAAAAAAAAAAAATATTGTAAGCAATACCTAAAAATAATAGTTAAAAAAAACTAAAAAAACACGTTTCCATAGAAAACCAAACTAAAAAGTAGAAAATAATGGAAAAAAAGCGTGGGGTGCTTTTTAGGTATTTTTAGGGTTCCGCACCTCAAAAGGAAAAAGCGGAACCCTTATAGGATCACTTTGTTGTCCGTCCGTCCGTCCGTCCGTTCGTCCATCCGTCTGTCAAGACCCTTTTTCTTAGGAACGCGTGGAGGTATCAAGCTGAATTTTATATCAAATACTGTAATCTACTGTCCCTTAGAGCTGTGAAAAAATCAAACTTCTACGCTAACGCAATGAAAAGATATAGCCGTTTATGCCGCAAATTTTCGAAACTCGCAAGGGAATCAAAACCTAAAGGGTAATTCGAGGCGATCTAGAATTTTGAAATTTGGTACGAAGCAACGTCTTATAGCACAGATAAAGGAAAAATTGCGAAAATCGTAAATTTTTGGTTACATCATATAATAAACAGAATAAAACACAGACAGAAATAAAACCAAGCCAAAAAACAGAACAAAACTACGACTCGATTGTCGTGATGGGTGAACTTTTACTTATACATATACCTACAGGTTTCTACGGAACCCTCGGTGCGCGAGTCCGACTCGCACTTGGCCGGCTTTTTTTATTGATATCAGGCACCCTACGCTTTTTTTCCATTATTTTCTACTTTTTAGTTTGGTTTTCTATGGAAGCATGTTTTTTAGTTTTTTTAAACTATTATTTATTTTCTATTTTTTAGGGTGTTTCAAATTTTGAGACGTATGTCAGCGTAGTTTGTGACGTATGTCAGCGTAGTTTTCGAAGACAGTTTTTTGCTGTCCTGGTAACCCTGGCAAGGATAATGGCACAAATTTATGAAATAATAAATAAAATAAATAAATAAATAAATATCTTAGGACAACCAACACAACGTTATTTGATCCCAAACTAGGCAGAGCCTGTACTGTGGCAACCAGACAACTGATAAACATACTTATATATTTCTAAATACATACATATTTTAGATAATTTACACCCAGACACAGAACAAATGATTGTGCTCATCACACAAAGATTTGTCCTGGGTGGGAATTGAACCCACGACCTCAGTCTTTGCAGTCAGGGTATAATAGTATTGTCATCGGTCTTCGATAAGGATACAGAGTTTAAATGAAATCTGGTCGTTTAAAGTGGGTCAAAATCGCGCTATAAGGAGTCGATAACAAACAAACATACATACAAGTGAACCTAATATAAAGAGTGTAAAAAAAAGTTTTGTTTCAATATTTAAAATTATGATTTTTATGTACCTACCTAACTATTAATATATCAAAACCAATAATTGATGCACAATGCAAAGGACGGACGGTGGATGAAGTGATGGAAATCATCAATAAAATGCACATCGGGGCAGTCTCTGGGACTGACCAAGTGGCAATCGAGTTTTTACACACAAATATACAGGAAGCTGTAACTAAACACATGAATAAAGCCTGGCTGTAGAATACAGTACCCGACACGTGGTTTGCACCGGTACAAAAAAAAGCCTAAAGGCGCCAACGACTATCGCCGTATATCGCTTTGCAACATAAGCTACAGAATTTACGCCACATATGCACATCAAGGTACCCGAAACTGTAAATTTTTTTGCAATCAATCTTGAACCTAATACTTTAGCGTTAAAGTTTAAAATCTATTAAAGAAATTTGACAGATTGTCAAGTGCTGGCGTCTGTACTAAAAACTAAACAAAAAATTATCGGAATTACCCATTACTGAGCAGTGGTGGCTCAGTGATATCAGCCCCGACTTACGAATTGTAGGCCGTAGGTTCAAACCCAGGCAGGCGCTTTACTTTGTGTAAATAATTTCATCACCGCTGCTCTCAAAACGGTGAAAGAAAACATCATGAGGAAACCGGCATGTTCCGAACCAAAAATTCGAAGACATGTGACATCTACCAACCCGCATTGGGTCCGTATGGTGGATTACGGCCCACTCCCTCTCACTGAGAGGAGGCCTGTGTCCCAGCAGTGGGAACAATATAAGCTGATTATGATTTGCTAACCACTTTCGACCTTTAGGATCAACATATTACATTTCACTGCTAATGCGCTTCGCTCCCGGTCTACATCTAAATTGTCCCTCAAACTGTCCACTATATTATTATTATTATTAGCCGTTTCTGTCCCACTGCTGGGCGAAGGCCTCCCTACTCTCTTTCCACGTCTCTCTGTCCAGAGCTGCCAAGGACCAGTCTTTATTAAAAGAGTCCAGCTCATCCCGCCATCTCCGTCTGGGCCTGCCGCGATGTCTCTTGCCATTAAGCGGGACCCATTGGGTCGTAAGTTTGGCCCACTGATCGTCTGACATACGGCAGATGTGTCCAGCCCAATTCCATTTAAGCGTGGCAGCTTTCCGAGTGACATCAGTTATTTTAGTAATGGAACGGATTGTTGTATTCTTAACCCGGTCCACAAGTTTAATACCCAGAATACTCCGTTCCATAGCTCTCTGACAAACCTCGAGCGTGGACCTCTGCTGAATTGTCAAAGACCATGTTTGAGAACCATACGTGAGGATGGGAAGAATACACACGTCGACGAGTCTTCTCTTGAGGGATAAAGGAAGATCGCCCTTCATTAGATCTTTCATGGCCCAATAGCTCTTCCAGGCATTTTCGGTGCGTCTTGCAACTTCTTTGTTTTGTCTTGCCTCGAATGAAACTATTTGGCCAAGATAGAGATACTCGTCGACATATTCAATCTCCCCACCCGCCACGATGATCCTTTGACGCACGCTGTTCGTCATCAACTTGGTCTTTGACATATTCATTTGAAGCCCGACCTCGAGGCTTGCCATGCTAAGATCTTCTAGCATCTGAGTCAGCTCGGAGACTGAAGACGAAAAAAGGACAATATCGTCGGCAAAACGGAGATTGGATAATCTTCTATGACCAACCATAATGCCCCTTTCTGCCCAGCCTGCTGCCAGCTTTCTGAAGACTTCCTCCAGTACGGCCGTGAATAATTTCGGAGATGTCCACTATTAGCTATTTAAAATGCTGAAGCCATGCAGTACAAGACGTCACCATTTGCCAATGTGACATTTGTGTAGTTCTCTGCACCCTTTTTGACCAATTTTAAGACAAACAACTGACTTCTGTCCGGGTTTTATATAAAACCGTAATCGTCCGCGTAAAACAAAGTTCTAGTAAGTTTCCAAGACCTTCCAAAGACGAGAATAGTAGCGCCATGTCATCAGCGTGGCTAATGTTATTAAGGGGCACACCTAGTGTAACAGCCTAAAAAAAGGTGATTTTTGGGAATTTTTATTAAAAAAACTACTTTATTAATTGTTTCAAAATTTTAAGAGTATATTTATACATGTTTTAAAAATTACAGCGAAATTTTTAAAACATGTATAAATATACTCTTAAAATTTTACTGAAATTTTTGTCCGACGGCGTGAAAAAAAAGGTCCTCCACTGCTGCAGTAATTCCGGCCTACTCCGTGGAAGAAATCTAAAAAAAAATTTCGTTAAACTAGAAGATATTGTCCATACGATCAAAAATCAAAAATTTACAAAATGGCGGCGTTTTATAAAAAAAGTCGAAATGCACCCAAAACTTTGGTAGTTTTTGGCCTGCCAAAATTAGATTTTTGATCAGATCAAAATATTGATAAGTCATTGTATGGAGAACTATACGTACCGTGTGGTGCCGGACGTAAAGAATAACACCACCCCATTTCTTCCCGTGGGTGTCGTAAAAGGCGACTAAGGGGCTTACTAGAGAATGGGCAGCAGCGTTCTCTATGCATTTTACCACCATACTGCGATCGCCAACCCGCCTGCCAAGCGTGGCGATTATGGCAAAGCCTTCCAAATTGGGGGAGGCCAAGTCCAGCAGTGGATGCCTCGCGGCTGAAATGATGAATGATGATGATGGAGAACTATATAAAAAACATGTAGAAAAAAAAAAACCGAAACAGCATTTGCCGTATTTGCTGCTGTGATTACTCAAAGACAAATGATCCGATCACTACCGGTTTTTTTTGTTGATTTGTTAATGTAAAGTATGATGCTTTATAGTCTGACCATTTTTCGTTATTATTGTACTGTCATTTTAAATTCTATAACCTAAACTCTGTTTTAATAATATCATGCAGAATAAAATGTTATGAGGTAATAAACTATGGAATTACAAATTAAAATACCTTGATTTTCCGGACCAGTTCCAATGCTGAGTTGATTGTAGTGGTAGTAATTTAGAACATGGATCTATGATTGACAACATGTATCAGTGTACCGTAGCAGTGTTGAATTATGCGACCTGCGATAGGGTAGCATTTAAGGGGCACACCTAGTGTAACGGTCTAAAAAAAGGTGATTTCTGGGAATTTTTATTTAAAAAAATACCACCGCAAAAGCGGAAATTATCAGAGTGTGTACCTTATATATATATCAGCGTATTTCAAAGTATAATATAAACAAAATTGTTGCAACTCATTTTCAACCTAACCATTTGTTAGGGCGAGAAATAAAGTCACCTAAAACAAAGCAGGCATTAATATGTTCTATATATTGTGTGTCAAGGCTCAGACACTCGGTAAACTTACTTAAATTGTCGGCACAGTTCGTAAGCATATAAATAGTAAACCCCAGGATGGATCTTTAAGACAACTCCATTTAATTGCTGCCGGTTATCAGCACACTCACTGTTGCAATCAACTACATATACCGTTAGAATAAATAATAGTTTAAAAAAACTAAAAAACACGCTTCCATTGAAAACCAAACTAAAAAGTACAAAATAATGGAAAAAAGCGTGGGCTGCTTTTTAAGGTAAATATTTTTATTGATGTCAGGCACCCCACGCTTTTTTTTCCATTATTTTGTACTTTTTAGTTTGGTTTTCAATTTTCCATTGAAATCTTCCGTGGTTTTTAGTTTTTTTAAACTATTATTTATTTTCAATTTTTTAGGATGTTTCGAATTTTGAGACGTATGTCAGCGTAGTTTGTGACGTATATCAGCGTAGTTTGTGTCGTATGTCAGCGTAGTTTGTGACGTATGTCAGCGTAGTTTTCGAAGATAGCTTTTTGCTGTCCTGGTAACCCTGGCAAGGATAATGGCACAATGAAATAATTGCATTGTCATCGGTCCTTGACAGATGTGCAAAGTTTGAATGAAATCTGGTCGTTTAAAGTGGGTCAAAATCGCGCTATAAGGAGTCGGTTACAAACAAACATACAAATATACAAACATACAAGTGATGCTAATATAAAGCGTGTAAAAATACTTTTCACTCTTGCAAGCCTGGACTGCCCTTTTCATCAAACAAGATGAAAACAAAACACAATCTCTTAGCGCCTTATCAAGCCAGTAGAAATTCTTCAGGTGGCGTACAACTATTTGAATTTAAATCTTCTAAAGTAAAAAATATTTGCACAGATGGCAGGTACAGTAAATAAGATGTGACAGTTAAAAATGGGTAATCTTAGTACAAATCTACCTTACATTAGGCATGCAACATTATTAATACACAACAACAATTAACATTATTAATTCTTATGACAATTTAATAGATTTTTATTTTTAAGGTACGCATTTCATTTAAACGATAGCTGTGTATTGAAATGTCGATGTTGATTCTGTAGTGAGTTTACGCCACGGAGGTATATGCCAAATAATCATTCAAAACAGCAGCCCTCTTCAATGTTTGGAAGTACCTAAGTCTAATAGTTATGTACAGCCGTGAGCATGAATATAGGTATTATTACTGTTTCGTTATCTTAATTATTCATGTTCATACATATTTAAATTTTAAAGTTCATTCCAAATTCCCGCCCAAAGATCGAATGGTAATTGCAATGTTGTGATTTCCGCAACCGCAACGGAGGCTCGAACCAATTGGCAGAACGTAAGGACAACGTTCATACGCCTTGGCCAATCCCGCGCCTTCTTTCGACCGCGTCACCAGCGTCCCTGCAATATGGCGGGGGAGTCGTTTTTCGCCGGCGCACCAGGAAGCGTGTTCTCGTGCAGCCAAAAATCATAGTGAAGGACCTTTTATTTTGTGTGTGAAGTTATCAGTCTCAACATTCCGTGTATTTTGAAGCCTCAAAACGAACTTTTACAAGCTGGAAAACAAAACGTGGGAGCTCCCCGCCACCTACCTACGGCTGCCGTACTCAGCTTCTGGACCAGGGCGTACGTAGCCAAAAGGTAAGGGCTTCCTTCTTAGTTGCGGATTTCTTAAGCGTTGCAACCAGCCAATTCGATCAATACTTACTCGTGGTTGCCCCCAAAATGGGCAGGAAATGTCTTGCTGCCACAATTACTATGGACAGTTTGACAGTAACATCTGCAGAGGTGCATTTTTTCTAATTTAAGACCATTCACAGTGTGATTTCAATCTCGATCTGTCAAAAATTCAATAAAGTCATGTTTCAATACACTTTTAACAGGTTTTTGTCATTTGATTGTCGCCAAGATGAGACTGCGACTATATTTTGAATATTTTTAAGAACGAGAATCGGCCTTCTGATTTCATGATTCGTCCGTTAATATATGACGGCATGTAATATGTCACAGTGGAAGGCATATTAGACAACAAGTGGCAGCACAAACATCTTACATTGAAAGAACAAAACTGTCTGACGAGACGTCATCATTTGTCTAGCAATTCCCCAACTATGTTGGGGTCAGCTTTCCGTCTAACTGGATGCAGCTGAATACGAGTTTTTACATGGAGTGACTGCCTATCGTTGCATGAGTTGCAGCAGACTAGCGGTTATGACTTACGGTGCTGAAACATGGACACTCGCGGTACGGCTGGTCCATATATTCAAGGTTGCTCAGCGAGCTATGGAACGAGCTATGCTTGGAGTCTCTCTGAGGGACAAAATCCGGAATGAAGTGATCCGGCAGAGAACTCTCTGTGAGCTATGTGAACACTAAAGTTGTCGACATAGCTCACAATTAGCTAGCTGAAGTGGCCATATAAGCCATAGAACCGATAACCGTTGGGGTAGACGTGTTCTTGAGTGGAGACCACGAATTGGCAAACGTAAGGTAGGACGCCCTCAGGTTAAGGGGAGCGACGATCTTCGCAGGGTGGCTGGTAGCAGCTGGATGAGAGTTGCTGAAAATCGAGCAGAATGGCGTGAAATTGGAGAGGCTTATGTCACGCAGTGAACTGCTATAGGCTGATGATGATGATGACTGCCTATTTGACCTTATCACCCAGTAACTGGGTAACACGGTACCCCTTGGTTGACCGGTTGTCAGAGTTTCGGGCTTCTGACGACCCGTAAAGACTGTCAAGATAGCTGGGACTAACGGCTTAACGTGGTCACCGATCCACGTAGTGTTTAACCTGATTGATCGACCCGTGTGGCCGTTATTACCACCACAAGCTCCGATATACTAGATAAAGCCATGTGTATGCAACTTGCTATTATGACCCCAAGATAGAAAGGTTTGCCTGCAATATATAACAAAAAAAACCGGCCAGGTGCGAGTCGGACTTGTGCACGAAGGGTTCCGAACTATTATCTAGGTATAAAAACGGGAAAAACATCACGTTTGTTGTATGGGAGCCCCCTTAAACATTTATGTTATTCTGTTTGTTAGTATTTGTTGTTATAGCGGCAACAGAAATACATCATCTGTTAAAATTTCACCGGTGTAACTATCACGGTTCATGAGATACGGTCTGGTGACAGACGGACGGACGGACAGCGAAGTCTTAGTAATAGTGTCCTGTTTTACCCATTGGGTACGGAACCCTAAAAATTAAATAGAAGATCATCATCATCTTGTCCACAGCTGGACATAGGCCTTTCCCTAACTCCGCCACTTCCACCGATTTTATGCTTCCCGCATCCAGCGGATTCTTGCGGCCTTCAAAAGTTCATCGGTCCACCTAGTGAGAAGCCTTCCAACTCCACGTCTTCCAGTACGCGGTCACCACTCCAGAATCTTTCGGCCCCATCGGCCATCTGTTCTGCGAGCAATGTGCCCTGTCCACTGCCACTCAAGTTTGGCAATTCTTCGGGCTATGTCGGCTACCTTGGTTTACCTGCGGTTCTCTTCATTTCTGATTCAATCACGTACGGAAACTCGGAGCATAGCTCTCACCATTGCTCTATCCTCCTGGATGCCAGCGTCATACCTATATTACATAAAGAATTAAAAATTTGTTCTAAAGTCATCTGTAAATTGTTTTCGGAACTAATCGTTTTATGGTAGTTGTGTAACCTTAGTAAACTAGCAACACTGCACCAAACGGAATTTTTCTTTTTTTGCATTTTTTTTTTGGACGTGTACAGATCCCTGATATACCATAAAACCTAAGTTTCAAATAATATTCAACAACTTTTTTTCCGGAATCCAGGAGGCTATAGGTGACTTTCAGCGTTCTAATAAGGCCCATTGTGAGCGACTACGTTTCAGTACCATAGGTCTAGGAAATAGAAAATAACTGTGCGAAACGATTTAAATCAACCCTAATATTAAATGGGTAAAAATAAATGTTTCATTTTTAGTAATTATATTTATTTATTTATTTCGAAACATAAATAGAAAGCGAATATATATCATTCCCTGTGTCAAACTATTACGTTACATAGTTTCTTGAATTTTGACGATTTTATTTCCTTTATGTCCAGCTCCAAGATTCACTTCCCTTTTTAATCTGCCGAAAGTACGGTCCTAGTTCTTTCGGTGCAATAATCTTGTGTAGTTCAAGACTTCAGTGTTATCCAGTTCAACCTCTTCTTGCACGTCCTGGATTTGACTTCGCTCTTCAACTGCTGGACCCTGTTCGTGCAATCGCTGCGATAAGCTCCTCATCTGATCAAAGACGGAAAAAGTAAATTTCTAAGTAGTAATCCAGATTTTAGCGAAGTCTGCTTCATAACAAAGTTAGAAGGAAATATGAAAACTTACAATATTCTGATGCATAACATTTTCTTTTGATATTTTATGTTTTTCTCTATTCTGGCGACGGAAAAATCCAATCTGAAAGAGGTGACATAGGACATTAATGTAAAGTAAAGTGACTGCCCCGTTGGTCTCATGGTCGCAAGCGCGACCGCTGAGCGTGGGGTTCGATTCCCGGGTCGGGCAAAGTGTTACTGGGTTTTTCCATTAGGAATTTCTTAGTAGCAGCCCGGAGTTTGGAAGTTGGCGGTGGATACCCCCGTGCCTCGGAAAGCACGTTAAGCCGTTGGTCCTACGCCTGATCTCTCTCCGGTCGTGTCGGATTGCCGTCCCATCGGACTATGACAGTGAGGGAAGAGCGAGTGCCCCTGTGTCTGCGCATACACTTGAGCACTATAATATCTCCTGCGCCGATGGCTAGTCTCCGTTGAGATTGGCCGCCGTGGCCGAATTTCGGTCTGGAGGACTATAAAGTAAAGTGAGGGAAATATTATTTGCCGTATTACAGCCATTATATATATAGATAGAGATAGTCAATTGGGTCAGCAATTGACTATCTGAGTGAAATAAATAAATTGTATTCTTGATGTCAGCAATGAATCTACATGATTATTTAGAAAGTAAAATCATAAATAAAAACCAGTAAACCAATATCAAATGAATATGCTGTACCCTGTAGAGTATGAACGTGAGGAAGATTAAGATGGAGATGCCGACAACAACTCCTAATATTATCAGTTAAATCGGTTCCGTTAATATCGGCGTCTCTTGCAGCATTATAATTGTACCTATACTGACAATAAAAACAAGTTGGTATATCACTTAATATAATCGTTTTGTTTTGCGTTGTCAGCACTGACAACACTAAACGAAACGATTATTTTATTTTTTCTGTTAACAAGGATAAAGATGCGTTGTCAACAGAAACAATTAAATATTCGTTCCGAGGGTTTCGTACAAACCTGCAGGTATTCACGGTTTACGCATAAGGTTTATGTTTATGAATTTTTTTTTTTTTTTTTAATTTTTATATTTGAGTTGACTGAATGAAAGCTAAATTGTGGTTTACGATTTATGACGTAATAAAAAAAACTATAAACTAGATCTCATTCAACCCAATTTTCGGTGGAAGTTTACATGGTAATGTACATCATATATTTTATTTAGTTTTATCATTCCCTTATTTTAGAAGGGGGGGACACATTTTACCACTTTGGAAGTGTCTCTCGCGCAAACTATTCAGTTTAGAAAAAAATGATATTAAAAACCTCAATATCATTTTTAAAGACCTATCCATAGATAGGGTCTGTGGGGGTCACCCATACGTGTGAACCCTACACGTATGGGTTTGATGTTTTTTTTTTTTTTGAGTTTCAGTTCTGTATATGGGGTACATCTACTTACCAAGTTTCAACAGCATAACACTTATAGTTTCGGAAAAAAATGGCTGTGACATACTCGGACAGACAGACAGACAGACAGACATGACGAATCTATAAGGGTTCCATTTTTTGCCATTTGGCAACGGAACCCTAAAAAAGTTAAAAGCATATTATCTCAGCAGTAGGTTACCTAATTAAATAGATGTTATTGTATGGTATTGTTAATTATTTTCATTATTAATACCTTTCATTTTTGAAGTCATCGTTATCGAAAAATTTAATTTTCACAGAAGAAATAATCGTCACGTTTTTATCTTGACTGAGAATTTCATCTACAAAGTAAATTAGTAGATTAAATATAAATGCAATATTTCTAAAAGTTCAAAGGCAACAGTAAATTTATTAAATAAGTCCAGTACATTGTCCAGTTTCAACCTTCTTCATTGTATGTCACTCTGATATTTTGTAAAGTTCGCTTATTTAACTTTATTAAACAAGTCTAGCCCACTATCCAGTTTCAACCTCCATCATTGTATGTATGGTCCCTACAGGATCCTACAGTGCGGTTATCCGCGACGGATGATCCGAGAATGTGTGTTTTTCTGGAAGAATGTTATCGCGGTGGGAGCCAGTCGCGGCCGTCTGCCGAGTGGAGAATACTGACTAATTAGGATGACATGTTTTTATAATAGTAGTTAAGTGTCAATACATAAAACTTTTTAACAAAAAAATAAACCGCCAAAAAAACTGTAAAGCAAAAAATAATAAACCTTGAAATTATGAGTCGGCGCTTTGAGTGATCTTTGTTTATAGATTTTTCAGCGCCGACTCAAAATTTTAAGGTTTATAATTTTTTGCTTTTCAATTTTTTCGGCCGTTTAATTTTTTGTACAAAGTTTTTATTTTATAATTTTTTGTAGCTTTAATGTACTAATAATACTTGGCAAGGTATACCCTATCCAATGAAAAAACAATGATCAAAATCGAACTACTCTGTATAAAGTTATTCGTGGTAATACATAACAATCAGTGAGTGAACAATCAATCATCCCCTGTTTTCCGACCCTTAGGGTTCGATTTTGTTTTCCAAATTTATATGTGACCACCCTCGGAGTATACCCTTTCCAATAAAAAGAATTGTCACAATCGAACTACTATGTAAAAAGTTATGCGTGGTCATACATAAAAAAAAAACAAACAAAAAAAAAAAATATACGCGTCGAATTGATAACCTCCTCCGTTTTTTTTCGTCGGTTAAAAATGACAATTATACAAACCCTTTGACAACAATTCCAGTAGGGTCAGCCTTCACAGGAATCGAAATTGACGACGTCCTCACACCGATTAAACAGAAGCATGTTAATGGTTACAGTTTTGTCCAGGTTTGTAAGATGCGTCATCAGTAGTTCAATTTGACCGGTGATCTGAAAACATTCCAAAAGATAACAAATACCATCACACTTGCATTACCAAACTTATTTGGTAATGCAAGTGTGATGGTATTTGTTATCTATTAACCCCCTCCACCCCCCCTCCCCCTCATTTTTTCTCTTTTTCCTTCTTTCTTTGTTTCTTTTTGTATAACCTCTGCTTACAGAGGTTATAATCCAACTCACATTCTTTCAAACCAAGGAGTGCACGTTTAACCGTTTAGTTTCGATTATAATACCAATTGATTATGTTGCTGCCTGTCTAAACATCTGATATTTTTTTAAATTCTAGAATAAATGTTTAGTCCAATAATTGTTGTTTAGGTCAAAGGATGTATATTCTTAAGTACAGCATTCTTCTGTCTACGGCGCAATTATAAATCAATCGTATTGTATTGTATTGTAATGCTTCTGGGCACACACAGTCACGTAGTTGGAAAAAAGATAACAAAGGAGATGTACCCAAGTGTTATTGTTCCAGAGCAGCTTCGGCGGCTCGCACTTAAGTCTTTCTCCATCAGTCAAGGACTCGTACACACAGCCACCCGGCTTGAGCACAAGAGCACCGTCAATGTGGACTCGCACGCACGAGTCATACGGCACCTCCCCGTCGTTGTGCATAGTGATGAGCATAGTTTCTTTGGTACTCGACCCAATTATGTACGGGTTGGCATCTCTATACCCAGTGTTTTCCTATCTACCCGCAGGATTCAAAACAGTGGCGAATTGCATGTGATATGCTATTGTGTGAATAGCTATTTTATTGACTCATTTTATTTTCAGAAACGCCAAAGCTCAAATAAAACAGACTTTGAATTCGAACTTTGTCTATCAGTAAAATATCCGAACTTGCCAAAAAACATCACAGCGCGTAAGTTTATGCATCACCTAAAGCATCGTGACTATCTTTGTTTATTAAATACTCGAAGAGATTATGATTTTACAAGCTTCATTTTTTTATCAGTTGTATCAACAACAGTGGAGATGAATCACGATTACGCCAAGCTGGCCGGTACCAATGGCACAGGCCACGTTTCATTCAACACGTCCCTGGACGAAAAGAAACCAGAGTACTGCAAAAACGTTTTCATTTTGCCTTTAGTGAGTACAGTTTCACTATCAATATTTGTTATAGTTTGTACTGTGTAAAAATCAGTCGTGAGCTCTAAGAATATTTTTAAAACTAATGATAATTTATTTAAAGGATGGCAAATATGGGACAATAGGTAATAGGTAGAACGGGCTGGTGTCCGCAACTCCACGTCTGAGCGCGTATTGTGCGTACGGGTGGGAAATCGGTTATTCGATCCACCCCAGCTCCTCGAGGAAGGCCAGCAACGCCTTGACGTTGCTGACTATCTCACGTAGGGTACCTGGGTTACCGAAGTACTTGCTGTACTACATATGTTTAGACGGGCGTTGATAGCTGCGACACAGTTTATAACTTTTGTAGCTATCATCGTTTCTATTGTAATTTATGTCAATGTGTTTTTGTTCCTAAATAAAACTTATACTTATACTTATACTTGGTCCTGTATGTGGCGATCGCCGGGCAGTTTAGAAGCACGTGCGCTGCTGTCTCGTCGTCCTCAATGCAGGCCCTGCACAGCGGTCTGTCTGTAACTCCTATGACAAATAGATGTTTAATAAACGACCCATGGCCAGTTATTGCTGCTGTAACCATACGCAGCTTCGTTTGTCTAGCCGGAGGACCTGTTTTGTGAGGCAAGCATCGATGATAGGAAGGGCTTCCTTGGCCTGAAATATGGGACAAAAATATACTACACAATATCATCGAATTTGCTAAACGATCCCAACACACTACCAGATTTTAATAGCTCCTGTGTGGTCTTAAGCGACCGCAGTGACTTGAACAAAGGTACCTTTCGGATGTGATCCCGACTCACACTTGTTTGTTTTTTTAATTTTATTATTTGAGCTTCTTTTTACTTTCTTTCTTTCTCAACAAATTGAGAAAGAATAAGAAAGTTGCCACTTAGGTTAAAACTATGACCAACCACTACAACCGGGTTGGTTGCATGTGTAACTTATTTGGTTTTTAGGACCCAAAAAATGGGAATTATTTTAGGATCATAAAAAGGGGCACACTCATTATATATGGTCGGGGAAAAGTTTTTTCTTGTTTTATATACAACTATCTTTTGCCAGTGGCTTCACCTGCGTATACACATACATATAAACCTTCCTCTTGAATCACTGAGTCTTTTGATGAAAATTGCATTAAAATCTGTTACATCTTCTAAAATATCTAAGCGTACAGACGCGGGAAGCGATTTTGTTTTATGGTCTGTAAAGATTTAAAAAAAAAGGTAACCAAGCTCTCTCAATTTTTGTTGAGTGGCTGAATTTGTGTGGTCTGGCGTTATCACGATGTAATACCACACCCTTTCTGTTGATCAATTCCGACCATTTTTTTCACTTTATTGCTTATGTCTGATCACCTGTTTACGGTCAAAATAGAAAGAAAAGAAAAGAAAGAAAGAAAATACGTTTATTTGCGGTAAATATGACGCAAAAAAAAATGAACACAACAAAAATATAAAAAGCTGGTGTAAATATGCGTCACATCCACGCAAAACGGCCATCGCTCAGCATAATACTGCGACTCTATGCGAGACAGAGCCCCAGCACTGGTTTTCAGCGACAGCCGGCGCTGACGTGTGACATCGAACGGTGCAGCAAATCATGGGTATAAAGATGTACAAATACTAAAACTTAAATAATAAAAAACACAGTATTCAAAAGTGGCAACATTTCGTTGTGACAGCAATATGACGCACGCGCCGCCGGAAAATCGTTTCAATCACACCATACACACAGCATCACCTTATTGTGAGATAGTTCGGGTTTCACTATAGTCTACGTAGGTTGATTGCCATAGAACCATAATCTTTTTTACACGCTTTATATAAGCTTCACTTGTATGTTTGTATGTTTGTATATTTGTATATTTGTATGTTTGTTTGTAACCGACTCCTTATAGCGCGATTTTGACCCACTTTAAACGACCAGATTTCATTCAAACTTTGCACACCTGTCAAGGACCGATGACAATGCAATAATTTCATAAATTTGTGCCATTATCCTTGCCAGGGTTACCAGGACAGCAAAAAAACTGTCTTCGAAAACTACGGTGACATACGTCACAAACTAATTTGCGCCATTATCCTTGCCAGGGTTACCAGGACAGCAAAAAAAACTGTCTTCGAAAACTACGCTGACATACGTCTCAAACTACGCTGACATACGTCTCAAAATTCGAAACACCCTAAAAAATAGAAAATAAATAATAGTTTAAAAAAACTAAAAAAACACGCTTCCATTGAAAACCAAACTAAAAAGTACAAAATAATAGAAAAAAAGCGTGGGGTGCCTGATATCAATAAAAAAATACCTTAAAAAGCACCCCACGCTTTTTTTCCATTATTTTGTACTTTTTAGTTTGGTTTTCAATGGAAGCGTGTTTTTTTAGTTTTTTTAAACTATTATTTTTGCATGTTCTTTTTGTAGGTGATCCACTTTTCACCACCAGTGATCCATCTTTTCAATCAATCGCAACTGAATACACGATTCGTTAGGTTTCTTTCAGTGAGCTCGTATAGCACCCAATATCACGCTTTTTTGTATACCCTGGCGTTTCAAAATGGGTCAAAACTTTTTGTGGTCTAAGCTATGTCGTAACTATTAATATGTAGATCGCGCTTCATTTTTTCAAATATTACGTCTACTTTATCCATTACGGGGCGTCCAGAGCGAACAGCATTTTGACATTTAAATTCCCGTATCAACTTAAACTGCTTGAACTATCTTTTTGCTACTTTTATTGACACTTCTTTAACTCCATAGATGTGGCGCAACTTTTTCCTTTATTTTTTGTAATAAAATTTCAAAATATGTCGAACGTTTTCATTAGATTAATTGATTTTGGCGGACAAAAAAACAAAAACAATGGCGGGAATTCGGTTTATTTTATTTTCTTGAAATGTCATGTATTTAATGGTAGCAAAACCAGCCAGATAATACAGTATAAAAAGCAAGGAACTTTAAAAAGAGAAAGAGATTACGGCAAAAGTGATTTTACTACAACCTATATAATAGGTAAAACTATTTCGTCGTCAATTCATAGATGTGACTGAAATGAGAAATATTTGGGGTTCGAATAAATACATATAATAATAGATGATGATAAAAACAATAGAAATATAAAATTTACTTTTTATTAGGGTTCCTGCCAAATGGCAAAAAACGGAACCCTTATAGATTCTTCATGTCTGTCTGTCTGTCTGTCCGTCCGAGTATGTCACAGCCACTTTTTTCCGAAACTATAAGAGCTATTGAAACTTGGTAAGTAGATGTGTGTGTGTGTGAACTGTGAACCGCATTCAGATTTTCACACAAAAATAGATAAAAAAACAATAATATTTGGGGTTCCCCATACATAGAACTGAAACTCAAAAAATTTTTTTTCATTAAACCCATATGTGTGGGGTATAAAAAAAATTTAATCAAACCCTTACGTGTGGGGTATCTATGGATAGGTCTTCAAAAATGATATTGAGGTTTCTAATATCATTTTTTTTTAAACTGAATAGTTTGCGCGAGAGACACTTCCAAAGTGGTAAAATGTGTCCCCCCCCCCGTAACTTCTAAAATAAGGGAAAGATAAAACTAAAAAAATATATGATGTACATTACCATGTAAACTTCCACCGAAAATTGGTTTGAACGAGATCTAGTAAGTAGTTTTCTTTTTAATACGTCATAAATCGTAAACCTCAATTTACCTTTCATTCAGTCAACTCAAATATAAAAATTAAAAAAAAAAAAAAATTCATAAACATAAACCTTCTGCATAAACCGTGAATACCTGAAGGTTTGTACGGAACTCTCGGTGCGCGAGTCCGACTCGCACTTGGCCGGTTTTTTTTCTTGTGTAGTAAAGTGAATACGCGCTTGGCCATGTTGCAAAAACCACGTAGACCCAAATATATACTAGAACAGAAAACATGACGTTGATGACTCCTAATGATAATCAGGGAGAAAAATAATGAACATTAACTTATCATCAATTCAGCCCAAGATGTCTACTGCTGGACAAAACACTTCCCCAATTTAGGGTAGTTTTGCCGTAATCGCTACGCTTGGCAGGCGGGTTGGCGATCGCAGTATGGGTTTGGGTTTAAAGATTCTTTATTTATTCTAGAAGAACATACATTGTTCACTTATCGAATAAATACAAAATTAAGGAAAGTGTAGTCTAGTAGTTAACAGTTTTGTTTTTAATGCAGGTAGGTACGATGTCGACATTTTGTCGTGTCTAAAACTACCAATGATTTTGTGTTGTTAGTGACTGCTTAAGTTTAGATTTAAATATGTTGTAAGAAGATGTGCTCCTGATTTCTACCGGTAGATTATTATAAAGTTGAACGCCTTCGTATTTTATGTTTTTCCTATGGTGTTTACGGAGGGCGTGTCTGTATTTGGATATGGTTTCTTTGGCTGTATTTGGATGATTTCGTGTTGAAAGATAATTGTGTGTGTATGGTTTTGTTAAAAGTTTTTCTGATGAGAATGTAGGTGTTGAATGTGTATAGTTGATTAATGCTCATTAGTTTGGTATTTTTGTATAGCTCGACTGTAGGTGTGAGGTAATCGTAGTTGAATAGTTGTTTAATTTTTTTATTTTGTACTATTTGTAGGTCTATAATTGCAGATTTTGTGGCACATCCCCAGATTTTGATTAGATAATTTATGTGCGACCGAGCTAATGAGTTTATGTATTTTTTTCGGAATGTTATTTATGTACCCGCGCATTGATCCCATTAGCGATGTTATTTTTGATTTTATGTAATCAATGTGGACTTGCCAAGTAAGTTTGTTGTCTAATCTAAGTCCGAGGTATTTTTCGCATTTACTTTTGATGAGTGTTGTTTATGTGTAAAGCCGGGTGGTATGGTGATAAAATGTACGGTGTCCGTGTGGTGCATAAATAGTACCTAACAATATCTATAACATAATATTCTAATTGGGGTGTTTGGTTGTGTGCGTTAATTAAGGGACATGTTGTGTAGATATTATACAACGACATACATACATAACATCACGTCTTGTTTCCTCGAAGGGTTGGGCAGAGTTGTACCCATGAAACACCGACATTTCGCCAGTTATGTTTACGACCCATGTATTGGTACAATAGAAATAAAAAGGATAAAATTGATCTGTAATAACTTGAATGATTATTTATTGCACGTATTCAACTAAACACATGCCTATATAAATTATATTATTAAATATTTCAACTTTTTTTTTATTAAAAAATAAAACTTACAGTTCATAATTCCTTTACAGTACACAGAGAGAGAGAGAGGGGGAGAGGGAGAGAGGGAGAGAGAGAGAGAGGGAGAGAGAAAGAGAGATTGAGAGAGGGAGAGAGAGAGAGGGAGAGAGGTAGAGAGAGAGGGAGAGAGAAGGAGATAGGGAGAGAGAGAGAATATTTTTGTTGAGTGTATACAGGTTTTTTGTACATTATAAATAATTAAAAAATTATAACTATTATGAATCCTGGAAAGGAACTTCGTTCCATCCGGGTGTCCCTTGACACCTCTAAAGTTTTTTTGTTGATATTTTTGCACATATCAAAGAACAGCCAAAACTATTGGGACTAAGAACGTGAATTTTTGCATACGGCTTCCTTATTAAATGTAGGACCTGTCCTACATTTAATAAGTAAGCCGGATGCAAGAAATTGTTTGCAACTTCGACCTTAAAAGGGGTGAATAGGGGCGATTTAATTTGCGTGAATAATCATAATCTTTGAGTTCATAAGGTTGTAACTTGGCACAAAAACTTATCTAAGTAAATTAGAAAGTTAGTATTAAATAAATAAAAAATACGAATAAAAGGGAATTAAGGGGTAACATAGTCTGTAGAGGAACTTACGACATCTACACGGACCAAGTCGCGACCGAAGTGCTATTCCTATATTTTATAACACATCGATACTTTCAAAGATGTATGTAGGTATAATTGCCATCATTTCAGCCGATGCTGGAAATGGTCTTCCTAAAATGTCCCTACTGTGGTATTCTGTACGTCCGGCACAACACGGAGCACAGAGCATGTCTTAAGGGCTACACCAATATCGGTGAAATGTGGCACGCAGTGACACTGTGATCTCGTTTAGATCATAGTATAGAACGTTTCTGTGGAACAATTTCTGATCTCTATGCGGGCATAAGACAGGGTGTTGTAGCGCAGCCTTGGAGAAGCCGATGTCCAGCAGCTGTCTACGATAGTACGAGTTGATTGATCGATGCGGGCGTAGCCGCGGGCAAACTCTAGTAAAACAAATAGAGAGTATATTAACTTACACGTATATAAATTTTTCTAAAGGGCATTACTTTGATGCAATTTTTCTTTACTGTCAAATAGTACATAGTACCTTTGCTTCAATCAGAGATGAAATATATGTCAGCCTAGATTTTTTCAACTATGTAAGGGTTGGCTTCCAATCTAACTGAATGCAGCTGATTAACAGTATTTTACATGGAGCGAATGTATGACTTTCATAACCCAGTTACTGTGTAACGCGTCTCTAGGTAGGATTTGTTGTCATACTTTCGGGCCTGTGACAACCAGTAAAGTCCAACATAAATCTAAGAAAGATAGCCAGGATCAACGGCTTACCGTAATCTCCGAGGCATGAAGGCGATATATAATAGATGGTCACCCATCCATAAACTGACCGTGGGAGGAGTAGCTTAACCTCTGGCGACTCAAACAGCTCTTATCATTTAGCCACTATCAGTCATTGAATATCGTAACTTAAACATTGTTCAAAATTCAAGTGTATTTTCAGCACTTGAAATCCTAGATGCTGACAAGTTTTTGATTAAATTTATATTTGAAATAGTTGTACAGCGGGGTAATTGTATACACTTACAGTACGAATTTAATTTTGAAAACGGCTTTAATTTTGACAACTCAACAACATTCATTGCGCTATTTACGTTGCTCAGCAGACAATTTTTTCGAACATATGAAGCAAATATATCTATCTAAGTTCTGATTGATAGTGTTTACGCCATTAGGGTACTATTATGTAAGCATCGACTCGAGTCCTGATTTTACGGCGTTGTTAAAATGAACATTAAAAAATTATTTAGCTTTCAATTTCTATGCGGTCACTTGAGAAAGAATTGGATCAAATTTTGGATTTTATCGAATAGTAACAATATACACACACAACTATAGTAGGTACTAATGTGTGGGTTGTGAAGTCTTCAAATAGGTTATCAATATCCATTGATCCGACTAAGAGATATACGTGTTTTTCATACCACCAGCTCGCTAATGGCAAATTATATCATATTCGCCCCAAGCTTTAGCCAGGCAGTAATGTTGTACTGAATTAAATTTTTGCCCGCTGCTCAGTAATGTGATTTGAATTCGGATCCTTGGCAAAAAATTCGAATGAAAACCATTAAACGTAGAAAAAACGGAGACATATTTTCATTGAACTCAGTGTTTATTATTAAGAAATAATACCTTTATATTTTTAAAACCAACTATTAGCACTATCGATTTAGTTAACGCTAGTCTAGAAATACCTACCTCAAAAAACTTTTTAACAAAAAATTAAACCGCCGAAAAAAACAGAAAATCAAAAAATAATAAACCTTAAAATTATGAGTCGGCGCTTTGAATGATCTTTGTTCATTGATTTTTCAGCGCCGACTCAAAATTTTAAGGTTTATTATTTTTTGCTTTTCTGTTTTTTTCGGCGGTTTAATTTTTTGTTAAAAAGTTTTTATTTTGTATTTTTTTTTGTGGCTTTAATGTACTAATAATACTTGGCAAGGTATACCCTATCCAATGAAAAAAGAATGATCAAAATCGGACTACTCTGTACAAAATTATGCGTGGTTATACATTACAATCAAGGAGTGAACAATCAATCATCCCCTGTTTTCCAAATTTATATGGGACCACCCTCGGAGTATACCCTTTCCAATAAAAAAGAATTATCACAATCGGACTACTATGTAAAAAGTTATGCGTAGTCATACATAAAAAAAATATATATATACGCGTCGAATTGATAACCTCTTCCGTTTTTTTTCGTCGGTTAAAAATCGAGCATAAATGAAACAAGATGTTAGGCAAAGGTAGGCGCGACGCCCGGGGATCGTGGAAGACGCAAGCACAAGCTCTCATGACCCTCGGTCCAAGTGTGGGAAGGGAACAATGGGGTGGCTTCTAGTCATTAAGAGTCTGACGGATCCCTTCGCCCACTCCAGGGCAGAGGACATCCATGAGGATTTTCCAGCCCGTAAAAAAGGAGGGCATGTGCGACGCAACAACGCCATGCGACTCTAGAAGAAAACTATCCATGAAATGTTCAAAGAAGTTGTTCTAATATCATCGTGCCGGTCTGCAGGGAGCCTTTACCCATTTCATGACTTTGACATACTGTATTTGCTTTCACTAGTCGATAAGCGAAATATTTACTATTATGTATATTTATGAAACGCTACTTTGAAAACCCGCACACATTGGCACTGTAAGTAGTGTATCGATGACATAGTTGAGATTATCTAAAACAAGCCTATAATGGCCTAGACACGGTATTTGAAGGTACTAAACATACCTACTCTCCATACAATATTTGACAGGTATAATAGGTACTACACATAAGTAAAAACCGGCCAAGTGCGAGTCGGACTCGCGCACCGAGGGTTCCGGACAAACCTGCAGGTATTCACGGTTTATGCACAAGGTTTATGTTTATGAAAATAATGTTTTTTTTTTTTATATTTGAGTTGACTGAATGAAAGGTAAATTGTGGTTTACGATTTAGGACGTATTAAAAAAAACTACTTACTAGATCTCGTTAAAACCAATTTTCAGTGGAAGTTTATGTGGTAATGTACATCATATATTTCTTTTAGTTTTATCATTCCTTTATTTTAGAAGTTACGGGGGAGGGGGGACACACATTTTACCACTTTGGAAGTGTCTCTCGCGCAAACTATTCAGTTTAGAAAAAAATGATATTAGAAACCTCAATATCATTTTTGAAGACCTATCCATAGATACCCCACACGTATGGGTTTGATGAAAAAAAAAAATTTGAGTTTCAGTTCTATGTACCCCAAATATTATTATTTTTTCTATTTTTGTGTGAAAATCTTAATGCGGTTCACAGAATACATCTACTTACCAAGTTTCAACAGCATAGCTCTTATAGTTTCGGAAAAAAGTGGCTGTGACATACTCTGACAGACAGACAGACAGACAGACATGACGAATCTATAAGGGTTCCGTTTTTTGCCATTTGGCAACGGAACCCTAAAAAGTAACGTTAATAAATTCAGCAAAACCTAGAAAAGCTGTTGGTTTGTTGGGCTGACCGTCTGTCACAGCAACTTTACTCCGTATCTTCTAAACCAAATGTCCTGTCAAGTGTTCTACATGGAGTGATTGCCTTTCCGACCTTTACAACCAAGTAACGGGGTAACACGATACCCTTGGTAAGCCTGGCTGTCAGATTTCGGGGCTTCTAAATACCCGGGTGTTAATTGTAAATATTTGACAGTCAATGACAGTCAGTCAGTGACAGTGTAACAACTGTCAAACATCTACAATTGACAGTAGGGACCAACAGTTTAACGTGCTTATCGAGACTGAAGGGTCTCAGGTCACCAACCGATTTATTGTTTTAAAATGTTTATAATAGTTTGAAATAGGTTTTATGACAACAAGTATTGGAAAAAAATCTCAAAAAACGATATCACCAGTTTTGTTCGGCGATTTAAGATTGAAAAAAGTTGGCAACGTAACGTTGATTGCAGGTGGGATCTACGTTACGTTGGTAACAATGAGATCTATTTAAACTTACCACACCGTTAGGTATTACATTAGCAAACAATTCTAGGAATCTCTACAATAATGTTATTCGTACGTAAACAGCTGTTATCTTTTAAATATAAGCCTTATGTGCGGGCAACGATCGATTAGTAACACTTAAGCCAGCAAAATGATGTTATTTCACCTTTTTGTTAGTGTTTCTTTACTACAAACCTGTTTTACGGAAAGTGATGACAATTTTAATTTGTATAGCAATCATAAAATGTATCAAATACAGGGAAGTAAGGAAGGAATGGATAAACTGATGGACTTTCTCATGAAGAATTACGTAAGTCATTTTTAGATTGCCAACCTTAACACGTTAACTGCCATGTCGGACTATTTGTCCGACACTTTTTGTTCCATTCAGGCCTTGTCGGACTAAATGACCGACAACACATACAAAATCTGAACAAGTCGTTGCTGCCTGGCGACCATGTTTTGGAATAAATAATGTATTTATGGCATAAATAATCTATTTAAAGTGAAATAACACTAAGTACATTTTTTTACTTTTTCTAATTTTAGCCGTAGCAGTTAACGTGTTAAAAATAAGGTCTGTCACAGATGTTTTCCATATTAACATAGATAGGTCCTTATTTTTAATAGCTGCTAACTTAAATCACCAATGAGTCGACAGAATGTCACACTACTGGTAGATATTTGGTAATGGTCTTCCTCAACGGACTTAATAACACGTTATTAACACGTTTTAACTAGTAGCGCTGCGACATCTTTATTCTATGTTAGAAGGATTGGTTTACTCACTGAGTCCTTCGAGTGGATCTGTTTGTGGGACGGCCGTCGGTGGTTATTCCATCCAGCCCACCTCCTTCCAGAAATGTGTCCTATCACTTGGACTGTTAAGACCATCCGTCTAATCTCTGGGTCGGAGACGCTTGTGCATTCGAAGAGTTCATGCAGTTTCTTCAGCCCCCATGTTGGCCCTGCGTAGGATATTTTCCGTTATGCGTATTGTGTAAAATTAATTGATTAGCAGGCAGTGTCCTGTGATGGTCCCCGTCACCGGGCAAAAGCCGTTCCCGGCCAGGCGTAGTTAACGTCTGGTATGCCTGCCATTCAAAGATGGTATAGCTTCCCTTGCCTACAGCCCAGTGTCGAGGTTAACCAGCTTTCCACTTGTGTGTGGATGAAATTCTATAACCACCTACATAGTAAGTTGAAGTGGATGGGCACGATAGGTTCAGGTTCATAAACTGTCGCGCTGGATGCCCTTCTAGTCAGTTGGTCAGCTGCATCGCTGCCATGTGATCCGCATCCCGATCCGGGGCTCCTAATCCATAGTGCTGTGACATTCTGGCTACTCATAGGGCATTTGAGTATGTAACTGGTTATAGGATGATTGAATCTAATCCTGTTTTTAGGAGTTACCATACCACGCGAACACAGCAAATGGATGTGAGATGCTCGTGGCGCCATCTTTGGTGCCGATTGTAGAAGATATTGCAAAAACCGAAGGCCTAACCACCAGAGTGATCATCGATGATTATTCTGAGTAAGTACAACATGAATTATTAACAGGAAGATTTTTTACCAAACGGTCTACATTGCAGGCAACCGCATAACTTGTAGAAGCCTCGTATGTGGTCGTGATCCTCAGCTTTTGAGGAGACTTCGAAGAAGAAGAATTTATTTATTTATAGTTAATTAAAACGGTACAACACTAATTAAATTAATTTAATCGTGCAGCTTGTGGGTTAGGTATACGCAGAAGGCTTATAACGCTCTGCGCGTACAGTATAATAATGCGTTGCGGATATTGCTGGGGCTGCCTCGGTTTTGCAGTGCATCGGGCATGTTTGCGGATGCGCGAATAGATGACTTTCATGCCATTATGCGCAAACGGTGTGCATCGATGTTGCGGCGATTCAGGGGCAGCCCTAACGCTACGTCCTACGTGGGCGATTCAACGCGAACGCGATTACGAAGCGGTGCCACGCGAATTCAACGCGATGCGGTGCGACGCGACGGCATGTCCTACGTGCACGCGAATCGTCTCGCACAAGTCCCAGTTAATTTGGCCAAATCCTCCCATTCGCGGTACGATACTAATCGGTTGTGATATTTTTTATTCCTTTTATCCCATAATATAGGACGTTCTTGGATAGCAATAATTAAAATTTCTATTTCCGACATTATATAAACAAAAACACGACGGCACCGCATCCAGTTCGCGCGAAAATATCAAGCCAACTGATCGCGTTCGCTTCGCTTCGCGCCGCTCCGCACCGCACGCATGTGCGTAGGACACTTCAATAGGTTTCGACTGTTTGTTATTTTCGCGCCACGCCGCGCCGCTTCGCGTTCGCGTCTAGATCGCTCACGCAGGACGTCGCGTAACAGTATATTAGCTACAGTGGTGGACAAGGTTGATGGTCCATTTATCAGGCTCTGGGCTGGCAGGCACGTGCGTGCACATGTTCACGTGCCTAATTAAGGTGTTATTATTTTATTAAGTTTGAGTTTACTAACATAGATTAAGTTCTTACTAACACTATGGATCCCTGGTCTGAATTAAAATTTTGAATTTGAATTTATAAATGGTTGCCAATAATTACAAAAAGTTAAAAAATTACCTATATTAACAACTAATATGGAACAGTGGACTCCCTTGCATACTTTCTCTCACAGAACACCAGACATAGACGCATCATTTTATTCCATTTCTCAACAAACACATCACATTCAGGGTTGGCAGTCAGGAGGGCATTTAGCATTTTTAAGGTGCGACAGACTGGGGATTTAGCTCTGGCTACAGTTTTAGATGGCAGTTGCGCAAAAAGGTTGTGCCGGCGGCTCTGACGCTGTCCAATGTATTTTTCGGGCACAAATAACCGACAGAAAAGGAAACATGAAACATTGATGCATATCATATATATAAAAAAGGCATGACCACTTGACAACAAGTCAGCTATCCAGTTTACTGATTTCATATCAAATTATATTTTTGATTAGGTACTGATCCTCAGGAAGATTACACCTACTACTGCAAAGAAGCCTCTTTTTCTTTTTGGCAATATATCCACGCTCATCAGCAACTTAATTGCATAATACACTACCAATTAGGGTCTCAACAACGTAAATAACGTATTGAATGTTATTAAACTGACAGACTAAAAGCCATTTCAACTGACAAAGTTTTACGGCGTCCCACATGTATTCTCACATATATTCTTAATTAGTGTTGATGGCTGCAGAATTTATTCAATTCATTCATTTTATTCAGCCCAGATATGTTTAGATGGTAAATGGGATGGTCATTGGCTGCCAGTCCCTAAATAGATTGTAAAACAGGATATCCACTATCTTAGCGCACCAATTGTATTCCGCGCACCTCTTTTATCTTTGCGTAAAAATTGACACCACAACAAAGCAGATGTTATCACTGTTGGTGAGTGATTTTGTGGATACCCTGCTTAAGATCACTGTCCACGGTAAGCATTTTCAAAAAGTTCGTATTCACTCGATCACAGCATGTACCAGAAAGGTGAGGTTATATGCAGGTTGTCTCATAATTCGACGTCAACCCGTTATCGGGTAATTTCAAGTCACGATAGGTAACAGAAAATTATACAATAAACACATTACCCTATGCAGTCAGGTAAAAAATCTAAGTTGTGTATTATTAAATTCATAACCATAAAAAATCGAGAATATCTGCGCTCTGTGACAGTCTATTCATTGAAATCTTGTTGCTACAAATATAAACTTATTCTTATTACTTATCTCTTGCCTTAAACGTAAAGACCTTCCAGGCTGGAACTTGCAGCTTGCTCCAGCTTGGAATAAAAATGTAACTTATTTTTCAACCAAATATTCAAAATGAATACTTCACCTAACTTTAAATGAATGAACTGGAAAAAAAAATGTACATAGATTATTTTAAATATTTTTCTGAAAACTATTATTACCTCGATTCCGGCTTGATGACGACTTCTAGGATAGTCTGTATAAGGAAGTGATACAGACTATTAAACTGAACAACTACCTCCATAGAACCGACGTGAATATCGTATTCGCGAAAATGTGATAAATTGTTTCATACAAAACTTCAATGCTCGACTCAAATGAATCAGCAGCTGTTTATTTGTCAGGATTATGATGTTGGTACTACGGAGACGTAGAGTAAGGCCTCTCACAACGTGGATCGTGGACCTTGTGAAGGCCGTAGGAATCTGCTGAATTCGCGAAGCATGAAATCGGTCGAGGTGGCGGAGCTTGGGGGAGGCCTTTGTCCAGCAATGGACGTCTCACGGCTCAAATGATGACTATGGAGAAATTTCATCAGTTTGATATTCCGCTCCTTTAAATTTAGACCCACCTTTACAAATAGGTGTGGTGTGATGTATGCGTATATTAGTATTCGTTATACATATAAGCCGACTTCCATGAGCGAATATTCTAACAATATTGATTATTGTCATCAAAGAGATAAAATACACCTTAATGATAAACGAAGCAATAACTTACCTTTGGTTCTCAGAAATCGGTTAAAAATAAAGTATTTTTTTTTTTAGATTAATTCGCAACGAAAAAAATAGTAGACAATATATGGATGGTTTTTCTTGGACTGCTTACTACGATGTTGATGATGTGAGTACCTTAAGTAATTCCTGTATGTTTTGTCATGAGACTTAGTGCGACATATATATACACGAGTGACATGCAACAGCGGCACAATTGACTGCGGCCGTAAATGAGCGACGACGGTTTCGGCAACGCGTGACGGCGAAAGCTGTCGACGCGTTGACGCCGACAAATCTATACTTATTTACTTGTTTTACTTATAATATTGTAAAGCTGAAGAGTTTGTTTCTTTGTTTGGTTGAACGCGGTTATTTCATGAACTACTAGTCCGAATTGAAAAAAATATTTTTGTGTTGTGTAGCCTATTTATTTAGAAAGGTTTTAGGCTATATAACATCACGCTACAATCAAAAAGAGCGGAGCAGTAACGAAAAATAGACGAAAAGTGGCAGGCAATTCGATGCGACGGGAAGGGTCAGGGAAGCAAAAATTTGACGCGGACGAAGTTGCGGGCAGAAGCTATTATTACCTACTTAGAACTTAAAGATAACTTGCGAAAAGTGGGTTTACTATAGGTACGTCTCCGCTCAAACTTTCGAGGAACGAAAGCTTGATGTTATGCTGTCTAATTTCAGATTTACGGCTACCTTCAAAACATGAGTAAACAACACTCGGAGTGGGCACAGGTGGTAGTTGGTGGACACAGTTACGAGGGTCGACAGATCTTAGGGTTACGGATAAACAACCCGACTGATGAGGACAAACCGGTCATGTTCATTGAAGCAGGCAAGTATTGGTGTTCACAATCTGCATTATATCTGACTGACTGGCCTGTTAGTCTAGTGGTTAGTGACCCTGACTGCGAAGACTGAGGTCGTGGGTTCGATTCCCATCCAGGACAAATCTTTGTGTGATGAGCACAATCATTTGTTCTGTGTCTGGGTGTAATTTGTCTATAATATGTATGTATTTAGAAATATATAAGTATGTTTATCAGTTGTCTGGTTGCCATAGTACAGGCTCTGCCTAGTTTGGGATGAGATAACGTTGTGTTGGTTGACCTTAGATATTATATTGTATATTATTATATCTAAACTAGTCTTGTATGTACGAGTACAGTACCTATGTTTCATTGAAGGGCTTGAAGCTTCTATGAGTCGCATAGGTCGATCAAACAGGTTAATCTACGCTGCCTGCGGTTAGTCCTTGGATGGGTGACCATCTCTACATACCAAGACCCTTTTTTGGATGTGAAATCATCAAATGACTTCTCCCGCTCTGAGCGGAGCGGGAGGGCGTGTCAGACTTTTACTGACTAAAACCCACCCGTGTTCTGACTCCCCGTAACGCCTGTCAAAGATATGACCGACGAGCTAACGTGTTTTCCGAGGCACAGAGGGGTCTTGGTATCTCGGAAAACACGTTAGCTCGTCTGTCCCGGCTGTCATTTGTAGATCTTTGACAGTCGTTACGGGGGGGGGGGAGGAGTCAGAAGCACGAAAGTCTGACAACCAGTCTTGCCAATGAGTATCGTGGTCGCTCCATTTAAAAGTGGTATTCAGCTGCATCAGGTTAGACTGGAAGCTGACCCCAAACTTGATTGGAGTAAATAGTAATAATATATAATAACTACACCCTTGGCATGTACTTCGTCTTCTGGCATACGTACTCCACAATGTCTTCTGCCTTAGTGATGTAGTCATCATTTCATCATCATCATTTCAGCCGTAAGACGTCCACTGCTGGACTTAGGCCTCCCCCAATTTAGGGGGCTTTGCCATAATCGCCACGCTTGGCAGGCGGGTTGGCGATCGCAGTATGGTGGTAAAATGCATAGAGAACGCTGCTGCCCATTCTCTAGTAAGTCCCATAGTCGCCTTTTACGACACCTACGGGAAGAAATGGAGTGGTGTTATTCTTTACTTCCGGCACCACACGGTACTGTGCTGTAGTGATGTAGTGTAGGCGGGAAATGTATACTGGAGTGTTCAGCTTAGCAGCGCGCAAGCGGACTTCGGGCTTCGCAGTAGCTTTCCCCCAGCGGTTCTTGTTGGTTCGCGAACGGTGCTTCCTCCTTTGCACCGTCAAGAAATCTTCATCATCTGGGTTAGGTTTCATAGTTGGAGCGCCTGGGGCACTCGTAGTGACGGTAGCGAAATCCTTTTGTGAGTGTTTCATTAAAGCTGCAGATACTGGCAGCAGGACGGAGCGACGGGTTCGGGCGGTGCTGCGTAGAGGAGCCGTGCTGACGGGCGCGGGGAGCGAGGCACGCGGGCAGGGCGTTTTGCTAGGCTAGGCATGATGATATTTATGTATCATTTGTTGAAAAATGTAAATAAGACCGGTTCTGCCCTGCATTCGATCCGAATCAGAGTTCAATCCGAATTAAGAATGTTCTAAGTTCGAACGGACAGAGTTCAGATCTAGTGCGCAACCGCTAACAAATGCGTGTTTTGATGGGACAGGTTGTTTAATCTCAAAAGACCATTCAAGACACCAATCTACATGGTCTGCCCATGATCTGAACCAGTATAACTGGAATTTAAAAGGACGGTGACCTCTGGGTTTGTTTCGGCCTTTCTTATCTCAGAGTTGTCAGATAGGAAAAGCCGACTCATCTACTATTGAAAATATGATGGATGACTGAAAGTGGCTGGGGTATACTGGATGCGGAAGGCAGAGGGCAGGGTGTTGTGGCGCAGCTTGCGATAGGCCTATGTTCAACAGTGGACTGCATAGCCTGAGTTGATTGTGTAATTTTTTTTGTACAAATCTACTTACAGACATAAAATAATTGATAAAACAGCAGATGCGGAATCAAAGGTATTATTTTGTATGAGAGTTAACCTCTCATACAAAATAATACCTTTGATTCCGCATCTGCTGCTCTGCAGAACCGCTCTAACAATAGACGAAAAAGGCTGGTTTGAAGTTACAATAGTGACACTGTATGATGACTTGTGAAGATTATACGTTTTTTTTTTTTTGAATTTGCGTTAATAAGCATTATCTGAGAAAAGAGATGTCATATCTATTTCATTGTTGTACGGGCCGCTACAATACCGTACCGTTGGAACTTTAATTTATCGAATGAATAAGGCATATTTTTATAATTTACAAGTTGTCACAAGCGCTATATGGTTGCATATGGTGCTGCTGGTTTAGTTGATCATCACCTATTCTTCACACTAACTTAAAACCAAAGAGAAGGGGAAGTCAAATAAACTGAAGGATTGTTAAATGTACCAAATGATGCAACTGATACCTACATAATTATTTGAATAAAACTCTTGGCACCTTCAAAAATAAAAGGTTAAAAACACAAAAAATTTAAACATAAAATAAACTAAATATACTCGTACATTTAGACCACCAACTATTAACTGAAACCATTATATAGGTACTTTAAATAATATTATTACTTCAAACTATAACATCATTTCAGCCGAAAGACGTCCACTGCTGGACTTAGGCCTTCCCCACGCTCCGCCACTTCGACCTATTTTATGCTTCCCGCGTCCGGCTTTGGGATTCCTGCGGCCTTCACAAGGTCATCGGTCCACCTTGTAGTCTATTATAATAAAAACAAAAGATGAAAAGGGATATATTTAACGCATGAAACTTCTTACCAAGGTTTCCGAGAAAGTTCACTCATAGTCTCTATATAATAATGCTCGCAAAGCTGCTCTTGTTTATGTTCCTATGCTAAAGGAGGATCGGACATATTGGTCCCCACGACCAATAACAACCGCTTATACTCGTATGTCATTAGATAGGCATTTTAATACAGAGCAATAACTTCTATGGCGATTTGTTTTAAATCGCTGTGTGAAAAAAGTTTTTGCTATATTCTCCTGCAGAACCTGTACCTACTGGATGCTAGATAAAGGAATAATTGAGTTCAATAGTTAGTCACTCCCAGTGGTTTTTGTTTGAATACTCCCAAATGTAAGCATTTCGATGATAATAAAATCATATGTTACCCTCGAGATGGTCTGATGATAAATATGAATGCTAGATAACGGAATTCCTAAATAGCTAGTAATAAATCCATCCAATTTGGGCTCATTAGATGTGTCTCAACTAGGCCTGTTCAATTTACCTGATGAAGATGACCTGACCTGAATGGAATACCTATCTAATGGCATGTGTAGGGTTGGTGCTGTTATTGGTTGTTATTGGTGCTGGGACCAGTTTCCATACATCTTTGCCGATTCTCCTTTTGACCTATCTTATCGATGTTTAAATCCAGCTCATGATTCATTTACTTTTCTCATATGACCATTGGCCAGCATTATCATGATGACATTCCCTATATTATGCAACCTCCTTTGGAATACTGCCAAATATAACGCGAAAGGCGCGAAAACTGACACAGCATTTTTTTTTTCGACAGGCATCCACGCAAGGGAATGGATCACTCCAGCCACGACGACCTACTTTATCAACGAACTACTGACCAGCAGTGACCCAGAGATAACATCAATGAGGGACCAGTTTGACTGGCATATCTTCCCTACTGTCAATCCTGATGGATACCACTACAGCTATACTAAAGTAAGTCGGTTATTCATCATCATTATCATTTCAGACGAAAGACATAAGCCTCTCCCAATTTGGGAGGGGGGTGTTGCCATAATCGCCACGCTTGGCAGGCGGGTTGGCGATCGCAGTATGGTGGTAAATTGCATAGAGAAGGCTGCTGCCCATTCTCCAGTAAGTCCCTTAGTCGCATCTTACGACACCCACTGGAAGAAATTTATATATTTTATCGTTACTTTATTAAAGTACCTATTTATAATGTGATATGAATCAAACTTCCTTATACCCACTAATTCAGGATATTTATATTTGTTATGCCGTCATGGACCTTATTATTATCTGCAATTTCCTCATTATACAAATCAATCAATCATAAAAATTTGAAGGTACATAACCATATAATAAAATATATATATACTTTGGTATTTGATAATAACCCAGCTGATAAAAGCCTTGCATTTTAACAATAGCTCTGCATAATTGCCATTGTTTTACTAATTAATACTTGGGTATTTTTTGTTCAACAATGGCAAAAGATTAAGATATTACTCTATATTATTAAAAGTCAACTAGTCACTATTTAGTGATATAAGTGACCTCTGAAACGAGCAATATGTAATTACTATTGAACAAGAATCTGAAATTGATTGACACACAACGCACAACCTAAACCTCTAGGTATAGAAGCTTGAAATTTTTCACAAGATATTGATATTTACGAGAATCTTGTGCAAAATTTAAAGCTAACATAGCGAGCATTACCGGAACAATTTTGATTTTTTTAAATTCATTCTCTAATGGCTGAATTTTATCAATATCATCTTTTATTAATGGAATAAAATTAACGTCTAAGTCCCATTGTAAACAACGACACTCAATACTCAAGTATGTATTACTTAAGATTAGTTTCAATAAAAAGATATTAACAATAAATATTTAGACACAATTTAACATTAACAAAATAATGCTTGAATATTGAGTGACATTCTGTAATGCGGGCCTAAAGAGTTCCAGTACGGTAAAACAGTCGAAAATACAAATTTTAATCGGAGCATGAAACTTGTTTTAGGAATATTGGTGAAATATGCGATGGGTTAAATAGAAAATAAAAATTTGTATGAAAGTTCGTCATCTTTGTCGATCGGTAATTCACAAACGACTTGTGAAGGTAGAATTTGTGTTAGGTACTGAAAACAAAATTGTTTTTAGTATAAATACCTAACCAATTACATAAATACATACATAAACTCACGCTTTTTCCTTTTGGGGTAGGCAGAAACCACAAAACATTATCTGCTACGATCCTAACAAATAAATCTGAAATAATAATGATGGAACAGGAAAATAACAAATCACATTGAACATTTTTGATATTACAAATTTCAGGACCGAATGTGGAGGAAAACCCGATCTCTTTCCGCTAACGGATGCTATGGAGCTGACCCTAACCGAAATTGGGACTATAACTGGATGAGTATGAAAAATATTTTATCTGAGTACTCTCGAAATTACTAAATTTATCATAGCGCCAGAGCCGTTCTTGACTTGGACTTCAGAGCCAATTTTATGGAATCGGACAGCAAACCAGCACGCAGCTCTGCAATACCAGAGGAATTACAAATGCTGGTTTTGAATTCCCCTAATTACACCGGCTCCTATTCTCAAATTAAAAAAATTGGTAAAAGCCTATACAAATTTTAAATGTAGGTAGGATACAGAAATGAATGAACGATCGTAGAGGTCATCATCTTATTCCATTTCCATCGCCAACCCGCCTGCCAAGCTTGGCAGTTATGGCAACCCGTCCCCAAAATAGCCCAGATCGTGTCAAACTGAACCCCCAAAAAAATTTAAAAATAAAAACTTTTTTACAAAAAAAAACAACCGACTTCCTTAAAAACACTACAAAGTGAAAAATAACTTTAATTTCGGTAGTCGGTGTGTGGATCTGTATTTATGGTTTTTTTGCCACCGACTTCCGAAATTAAAGTTATTTTTCACTTTGTAGTGTTTTTAAGGAAGTCGGTTGTTTTTTTTTTTGTAAAAAAGTTTTTATTTTTAAATTTTTAGTTGTGGTATCCACCCTGCACTAATTCCAAACAAACAATGCATATTTATGCGATAGCAGAAATAGCGGTTGATTTCCTGTCATTTTTTAAAGAGTTCCGGTGTCTGTCTCCCGAACTCATCATCAGATCTATATGAAAATTATATGGGACCATTTCGGAATAAACCCCTTTCGAACAAAAAAAGAATTCTGCAAATCCATCTATATATGACGGAGTTATGGCCGAACATACATAAAAAAAAAAAAAAACATATAAACATCCGAATTGAGAACCTCCTCCTTTTTGAAGTCGGTTAAAAATAGACAAAAGATAAAGAGTTAGAGACCTTTCAAAATGTAGGAGAAGGGAATTGTGAAAATAACTGATATTTTTTGGCTAGAACAGCCAGACTAGTAAGAGTACGACTATGGGACGAATATAAATATTAGAGGGAGGCTTTCACTGCCTCAGGCAGATACATAGAGGAAAATACAATGAAGATACTAACACACAATACTAACAAAACAAACAATATAAAGCTAAGATTTGTATGTTACGAGATGAAAACCTTTTTCAAATTATTTGTTGTAAAGAAAACCAATAGCTGCTTAGTTTAAGTGTCAATATGCCTCATACAATCTATTAGATATACTAACAATTATTCTCAAGTAAGTGACCCCTTTGTAATTTCCAATTTAACCATGTCCTTACCAACTTAAAACTGAGCAACTTAGTAAAAACAATATACTTGAAATTAATGTAACTTATCAGCAGCCTATAATGTTCTCACAGCTGGGACAGAGACCTCCTCTCTGTGAGAGGGATACATCATAATCCACCAAACGGACCCGGTGCGGGTTGGTAGATGTCGCATTTCCTCTATTTTTTTACCGACTTCAAAAAGGAGGAGGTTCTCAATTCGGATGTTTATATATATTTTTTTTTAATGTATGTTCGGCCATAACTCCGTCATATATAAACGGATTTGCACAATTATTTTTGTGTGCGAAAGGGGTTTATCCGAAATGGTCCCATATAAATTTAATATAGATCTGATGATGATTTCCAGAGACAGCCACCGGAACTCTTTAAAAAATGACAGCAAATTAACCGCGATTTCTGTTATCGCAAAACTATGCATTGTTTGTTTGGAATTAGTGCGGGGTGGATACCACAACTAAAAATTTAAAAATAAAAACTTTTTTACAAAAAAAAAAAAACAACCGACTTCCTTAAAAACACAACAAAGTGAAAAATAACTTTAATTTCGGAAGTCGGTGGCATAAAACCATAAATACAGATCCTAAGACACCGACTTCCGAAATTAAAGTTATTTTTCACTTTGTAGTGTTTCTAAGGAAGTCGGTTGTTTTTTTTTTTTTGTAAAAAAATTTTTTGGTACCATGACATGTCTAGATTTTTTAAAGCTCTATCATATTTTGTATGTTTTCTTACGATGTTTTGTATTACCGTTTGGAGAGCAGTGGTGATGAAATAATTTACCCAAAGTGCCTGCTTGGGTTCGAACCCACTACCTCCCGACTCGTAAGTAACGGCCGATAGCACTTGGACACCACTGTTATAATTCAACTGTAAGGAATTAACAAAAGCTTTTTTATAGTTTTTTTATATATTCCAGATTACAGTTCATCAGACAACCCATGCAACTACCAGTTATACGCTGGATCGAAACCATTCTCAGAGATAGAGACCAGGACGCTGTCTGAGTACATATCTGGACTAGAGAACATGTTGGGTTATATCTCGTACCATTCTACAGCGCAGACGTTGCTTCTGCCGTACTCCGACTCCAGTGAACATGTTGATAATTATGATGATTTGGTAAGAATTTGTAAGAAATACACCTGTTTTTACACGCTTTATATTAGCTTCACTTGTATGTTTGTATGTTTGTTTGTAACCGACTCCATAAAGCGCGATTTTGACCCACTTTAAACGACCAGATTTCATTCAAACTTTGCACACCTGTCAAGGACTGATGACAATGCAATAATTTCATAAATTTGTGCCATTGTGCTTGCCAGGGTTACCAGGACAGCAAAAAAACTGTCTTCGAAAACTACGCTGACATACGTCACAAACTAATTTGTGCCATTATCCTTGCCAGGGTTACCAGGACAGCAAAAAAAAAACTGTCTTCGAAAACTACGCTGACATACGTCACAAACTACGCTGACATAGATACGTCTCAAAATTCGAAACACCCTAAAAAATAGAAAATAAATAATAGTTTAAAAAAACTAAAAAACACGCTTCATGGAAAAAAAAAGCATGGGGTGCTTTTTAAGGTATATTTTATTCATATCAGGCACCCCACGCTTTTTTTCCATTATTTTGTGCTTTTTAGTTTGGTTTCAATGGAAGCGTGTTTTTTAGTTTTTTTAAACTATTATTTTTTTATTTTGATTTGAGACCGCGATGCCCAGTCGTGGTAGTAGGCCTTGACGTCTCCCGCTCTGGGCGGAGCGGGAAGGCGTGTCAGAATTTTACTGACTAAAACCCACCCAAGTTCCTTCAGTTGCCTATATGCCAGGGCCATGGTAACTCTTTCAAACAGATCTCGCGACCCTGGAAGTTGGTCGTAGGCCTCGTTTCTAACACACGAGGCCGTAGGTTCAAATTCGGACAAGTACCAATGTGATTTTCACAATACATCTATATTTTCTGAGATTATCATGTGGCGAAGCTAGACTTGAAATATTTGTTTGTAATGTAGTGAGCTTTTGTAACGTGATCCAAGCCGTTAGATGCAAGCATTGCGAGCGCATGTTTACATACATCTCAGTTGACGCATCGTCGCAAGCACAACGTATCTCGTTTTACTCTCTTTTCCAAAATAAAAATATACTTTTCCAAAGTAAATACACAAACAACTGCTATGACCGCCATTCTGAATCTATATATATATAAATGAATCCCTATTTCCCTTGGTCACGACATCACGCGTGAACGGCTGGACCGATTTCACTTTTTTTTTTTTGTTGTCTTTTTTAATTGTCAGGAGAAGGTTCTTATGAAAGAAAAAAATTAAAAAATTGCGCGGAAAATTAGAAAATTTAAGAACACTTATTTAAAAATACTTAACAACCATATAATAGGACAATGTAAACTTTTTTAATGTAACATTATGACATTTGACATAGAATTGACAGCATGCGTGCTCAAATATCATCAAAGAGACAGGACAACGTCTGTTGGGTCAGCTAGTTCTGAATAAAAATAGAGAACCCTTGAGTCAAGTGCTCGAAGCAAACTCTCGCCATGTTTAGAGTATCGCCATTTTGTAACTAGATCTGAAGCCATGTGCTATAAGCGAGCGTTCGCCATCTCTTGTGTATCGCCGTTTCGTAACCAAGCTCGCCTTGTATGATACACTAGAATCAAACGTTGCAAGTCAGTTTTCGCCTTTAGACATTAATGACAACGCTGAATGAAAGCATCGTGAGGTAGCCTGAAGTGCAATCGCCAGCCTGTCTTGAAAAATCGTGGTAATCAATGACTTTGCAGCTCTTCTTGTGAAGTGAGACATCATTGAACAAGTTCTCTTATCATTTTTGGTTTTGTATAAATATTTAGAATCTATTACGATTTAAAGTTGCTTAGCAACCATTCTCACTTAATTCTTTTAAAGGAATAATAAAGCGGTGATTATATTGGTTATTTAATTGAATAAAGGTCTTTTTATGTGAAAAACAGGAATTGTTAACCAAAAAGTTTAAAATAAATAAAAAAATCAAAAACCCGACTGCGTACAATCTCATGTATTCGGAGGCATTAGACATCTTTCTTGTAAAATTTAAAAGGTGCCTCCAAGTGCATATTTTTTTTTTAAACTAACTATTAAATTTAATAGTAAACCTCTGAAAATGAAATTTTCTTGTTTCCATTGTTTAAAGTGCACTTTGTACGCAATCGGGTTTTTATGATTCTTTAATTTATTTTTTTATTTATTACTGACTTTAGTATTATATCATTATTTTTGCAGAAGAAAATTGGTGAGACATCACTTCGTTATGGCTATGCAGTAAATAAGGCTAAGTACGATGGACCGGGAACAGCTGCTGAAATATTGTGTAAGAAAGATATCTTGATATACCTACTTACATATTAATCTATTATTGTCGTTTATAAACTGCCAACCTACCTATCTTTCGAAATGGTCAAGTTGCACTTGGAGAAAGAATATAGTGATTGTTACGTTGTATTTTATACTGGATGTCTTTTCTTGGGTTCAAATCAAATCAAATCAAAATATTTTTATTTCATATAAACCTACATGGGCACTTATGAAACGTCAGAAGCTAGGTGCACGGTTCCAAATAGTTGGTTCCTATGGAGAAGAGCCGGCAAGAAACTCCACGTTGCTTTTGGTGTGCGACATCTATCGGAATCATATGAAGTTAACCACCGATTTATCAATTCCAACTCTCTGCATTCACTTCCGCAAGTTTGCGGAGTTTTAACGGAGGTCTAAAAAAGAAAATAAAAATCTAAGACCTTTCCATGTAGTGCAGATATAACTGGAACTTTCAAATACCCCATGTCACAATCAACGCTTGGTTTAGTACCCAGTGCATAACTATTTAGTGGAGATGGTTTAATTAATTTCCCATTAAGAAATCACCTACCAGGTGACAAAGCCGCAAGACTATTCAAATATTGTTTACTTCGTGTAAACTCAAATTCTCAAAAGATCAGTTTTTTCTTAATTTTTCGACTTCTGCTTCCGCAGAGTTATCCACCGATCTGTCAAAATTAGATTTTGAATAATATAGCAGATAGCATTAGGTTCTATGTTATTTAACAAAATAATTTTTGTTTTCGTTTAGACAAGGCATCAGGAGGCAGTATAGACTGGGTGCGTCACTCCCAGGGCACTGCTCTCGTGTACGTGTACGAGCTTCGAGGATTCTACTTCACGTGGCCTCCCAGCAGGATCCATGAGCAAGGAGACGAGGTCACCCAAATGATGGTTGGGCTTGTTCACGAGGCACGTAATTTGGGATACTTCTAGGAAAAATTTCAGCTTCCTGAATGCCTTGAGACAAAAGGGTTTGGTGACGAAATTAACGAATGATTTCTTTTCAAATCTGATAAATAAAATTTGGCAAAAATTGTTCTGTGATTTTACCTAAGGCACCATCATTATCATCTACTCAGTGTTTTCCAACTATGTTGGGTTACCTTCGAATTGAATGTAGCAGAATAACAGTATTTTATTTGAAGCGTTGTATTTAGACTGAAAGTCGAACGCATCATGGTTAGAAAAAGGCTAGGCAGATGGTATGAAATATAATTGTTTAAGGGCCCAACTTATTGTGTATGATTGTTATGCAAAGTGAAGACAAAAATACGACACTAAATTTAACTGCGCATATCTAATGAAATTTCCAGTCTGCATAATTATGACAAATTTATCTAATATATTAATAGTGAGTCGCTTATCGGCAAAATTCATACTAGATCCAACACTCTTATTTAGATTGTTTGAAAAAAAAATTTTTTTTTAAATTTTGATATGAGTAGGTACATTTGGGTCGAACCTACGACACACAGGTCGCGGTCGTTACCACCAGGCCACTACTACTTTGAAATCATGGTCTAATGACATGACAGGAATGAAATATTACAGCAACATTCATTCTTAATCTTCTATGAGATGGCTGACATATCATCCCATCATTATGTCAGCCAAAATACTTTCTCTACTGGATATAAATAGGCCTCTACCAAAGTTAATTTATTAAAATGCCCGTTATTGCAATGGGCAGCCATTCGCGGTAGCTGTCACTACATTGGATTTTATGTAATTACCTGGACTATTTCTTTACGCAATTATGTGAGAGTAGTTACTGTTTCTGATAATCTGTATCATCCCACTGCTGGGCAAAAGCCTTTGCTGGGACTTTGAAGATGGCGGGATGAGCTAGACAAAACAAATGACCAGTGATCCACATTAGCACTGGATCGCAAGGATTGGAATTTTTCGAGTACGCTTAAAAAGGTTGTAAAAAAAAATTAGTCAACTTTAATTTTATTACTTTAATTAATTAATATATGATAATTAACTGAACACATTAAAATATTCTACAAGGTACTTCTTTAGTTCAAAAGAGGATTCTTTCCTATTTCATATGGTCATTGTTCTCAAAAACAATGCCTTAAGATTCGTCGTCGTCTACCAAACCCACATTGTCATGGGTTGTCACTGGGCGAGCCTCCTCGAATGGGCAGTCATCAACCACGTCGATTTGCAACTAAAATAAAAAAATAATAATTGAAATACAAAACTAAAACAACGAGAAGGTTATTACATTTTTTCTTAACTTTTTTTTTGTGCAGAAAGAAAAGAAAGAATTTAAATTTAAATAGCACAGACTAACACACAATATACAGTTAGGAATAATATTAAAGTCGAACAAAAAGTGAAGGGTGCGATGACAAAGTAACATTATACTGTGCCATACGGCTGTGCCAAAAAAGCCCAGTTCAGCAAAAATGCCAGATTACTAGCGCCTGACGCTGGTTTTCAATTGGACCTGAAGTGTGATGTGATGGGTGTAAATCAGTTTTATATCAATACTGCAATGTGATGTGTGATAAAAGGTAGTCATTTATTAGTAAGTAATATGTAGTATATTTAACTGTAACACAAAAATAAATAAATAAATATTTTTGGACAACCAACACACTGTTATCTGGTCCCAAACTAGGCAGAGCCTGTACTATGGTAACCAGACAACTGATAAATATACTTATATATTTCTAAATACATACATATTATAGATAAAATACACCCAGAAACAGAACAAATGATTGTGCTCATCACACAAAGATTTGTCCTGGGTGGGAATCAAACCCACGACCTCAGTCTTTGCAGTCAGGGTCACTAACCACTAGACTAACAGGCCAGTCATGGCCAACATGGCTGGTTAAAAGAGAGACATAATCATAAATCATTATGACCCTTTCGATTTTGATATGACAGAACAGGCAAAAGTGAGAGGGTCCACGTTGATAGAGCCTGTATTGTATTTAAATTGGAAATTCTATTTATACGTATTTTCGAAACGAGAAAATATACCAACGCTCATTCAGAATATTCTTTGTTTAACAGGTCAGCCTGTAGAGAAGAAGTAACATTTTTTTTCTGTTAATTGTACGCATTCTGCTATCCACCCCTGATAGATTAAACTATTAAATGTAATTTTTTTTTGTTTTGTTACGTGTAACAGAATGAACTTTTCAATTTTTAGAGGATAATGTCGTCTAGTTAGAAAATTATGTTAAATATTTATTATAGAAAGTTGGGCTTACGCCTTCCGTCGGTCCATCCATCGCAGAAGCATGAGTGTTTCGCCGCTGTTAAATAAAAAAATAAAACATTAACCATGGCCCTTACTATAACTAGTACCCGTTACAAAACTGGGTATAATTCCGATAAATCGACATTGGTCAAACGTCAGTTGGTCGAGTTAAACGTCAGGGATTGGCTAGACTCAGTGAGTCCAGCCAATCACTGACGTTTGACTGACAATTCCAATGTCGATCTATCGTCGTTCAAACTTAAGCCTACTGATAGTTGTGAACCGTATTTTAAAAATTACAAAATATTAACTTTGCCATGTCTGTATATATTCGAAGTAGCTGTGTTTGTTAAGACAAATCCGAGTCGTTTTAGACGTCTATCAGATGTCGTACCCCGCAATAGACGTGACAATAGCGTGCTATGTCTGGAAACAGCCAAAACACCACTTATGCGCAAAAGTGTCTTCTGCATGGCGCCTGTTATTTATAACAAATTGCCCAAGACATGGAAAGAGCTTCCCCTTTCATTTAAGAAGAGGCTCCGAAGCTTTTTAGTGGCTAAAGGATATTATAATATTAAGGACTTCCTAGTTGAGAAAGTATTTTTAAGTTAGTGTAATATTTAGTTTAGTTTAGTTTTTGAAATTGTATTTAATAATTTAGTTTTAAGATCAATGTTTTAAATCTTTTGCATGCCTACGTGGTAAAATATGGCTGGACTCATATATTTTTTTGTCATCATTTGCTGTTACCCATATTTGCAAAATAAAATTATCTTTATCTTTTATCGGAATTATATTCGAGAGTAAGCACCCAGGTTGGTTCAAAATGAATACAAGCCCCAAAACCGTATAAAGCAGGTGACCTATATGATTTTGAGGCTTATCGCCGTATAGATGTGCTTTAAAGGTGGGGACCTGCCCTACCACTGGAAATTAACTAGAACGAGTAGAGCTGTGTTTCGTGTGTTGCCGGGCGTAGAGACTAGCACCATCTTATTTCTTCCCGTGGGTGTCGTAAAAGGCGACTAAGAGACTTACTAGAGAACGGGCAGCAGCGTTTTTAATGCATTTTACTACCATACTGCGATCCCTAACCCGCCTTCCAAGCGTGGCGATTATTGCAACCACCCCCATTTTTGGGCCTATGTCTAGCAGTGAATGTCTTTTGGCAAAAATTATAAGTAGAGCTAGCAACTACAAACGAGTAAGTAGATAAGCAACGATGAGCGATTGCTTTATTTGCTGGTATGCGTTTGTACCAAGTGTAAGTCTTACAGCGAATGTCTTGCCCAGAAAGTGAGCCTCTCGTCGCTGCAACAAATGATTTCTTGCCGGTGTGAGCCGTCAGCGATCAACTATTAATATATGTATCTCTTTTACCTACACGGTACAGGCTATAATCATGTGTACGTTTATTGAGCAAAAATATCGTTAATAGCTTGTTCCTTCCTCCTTGATGGTAACAAAGCTGTCTTAATAGTGCGATTCGAATGCGATCAAAAATGATACTTTACATGGCGAAGCCTGTTTGATGTCGGTAGCTATAAAGTTATTAGTTAATACTCACAACACTTTTCCGTCGTACACTCTCTTGCATTACAAGTAGGTTTTGCTTTTGTTTCCTTCTGAAGAATCCGCACTGGAAAATGAGAATAATGGTAACGGTAGGTAGACTTGAAAAGCTTTATAAACACACAATCTCTATCACACCCACACAAACTGCCTCTCATAAATATATGTGCTTCAAGGATTGCATGATTTCATATTAGTTTTTATTTTATTGCATAAATGTTAATACACAGGTCAATCTAGTCAGAACTCAGGGCTATACATAAATGTATCACAGTTTTATTTTAAAAAACCCAGCAACATTCCGAGCTGCTAAATTTCAATTTGTTTGATGAATATATTTTTATCAATGGGTTTGTAAACAAGCAACCCGGTGTCCACCCTGTATAATTACATGCTACAACTTTAGAGGTATTATTGATACGTTAAAGTGACCACCACTAATCCTGTAGAAAAAGTTACGATGATATATGAACTTACCTCGCAAAGAACAAACGTCAAAATAGCCAGTAAGATCAACGCGACAATAACGGCTATTAAAATAATTAGCCATTTATTATTGGCCAATAATATTTCCGTTTGAAAGGTTATCCCAGTTAATGATCTAAAAATAAAAACACATTATACAAAAATATACTGTATGCCAACGAATTAAACTTCAATATTCATCATTACACTATCGCTTTTTATCCGACGAAAAAAACGGAGGAGGTTCTCAAGTCGACGCGTATATTTGTTTTTTTAATGTTCATATATCAAAATATATGCGTGGTCATCCACGCATATCTTTTTACAGAGTGGACCGATTATGATCATTCTTTTTAGGGTTCCGCACCTCAAAAGGAAAAAGCGGAACCCTTATAGGATCACTTTGTTGTCCGTCCGTCCGTCCGTCCGTCCGTCCGTCCATCCGTTCGTCCGTCCGTCCGTCCGTCTGTCAAGACCCTTTTTCTCAAGAACGTGTGGAGGTGTCAAGCTGAAATGTATATCAAATACTCAAATCTACTGTCCCTTGGAGCTGTGAAAAAATCAAACTTCTAAGCTAACGCAATCAAAAGATATAGCTGTTTATGCCACATATTTCTGCAAATTTTCGAAACTCGCAAGGGATTCAAAACCTAAAGGGTAATTCCAGTCGATCTATCATTTTGAAATTTGGTACGAAGCAACGTCTTATAGCACAGATAAAGGAAAAATTGCGAAAACCGTAAATTTTTAGTTACATCATATAATAAAAATATTTTTTTTAAATTTTAAACTTTATACCTACAGGTTTGTACGGAACCCTCGGTGCGCGAGTCCGACTCGCTCTTGGCCTGTTTTTTTTTATTCGAAAAGGTATATCCCGAAGGTGGTTTCGTGTAAATTTGGAAAGAAATCCAACCCTAAGGGTAGGAAAACAGGGATGATTGATTGTTCAATTGATTGTAATCCATAACTTCTTACAGAATAGTCTGATTTTGCAAGCATTTAGTAATTAGTAGATTATAGCCACAAAAAATTATAAAATAAAAACTTTATAACAAAAAATTAAACCACCGCAAAAATTTTTGTTTTTCAGTTTTTTCGGCGGTTTAATTTTTATAAGTCTGCTGCATATTACATTAACTGCGGGCTTAAGGAATTTCTGGATGGGTCACATCACCACAGAGCCAGGCATAGGCAGCCGGACGAGGTTGATCGAGAGATATGGCCTGCACATGCATTTAACAGAATAGGGTGGGAAGAGGAGAGTGAAAAAAAGTGAGGTTTGTGGAAAGGATGAGGTACTTAAGTGTAAAACGGGAGTTTTGTGTGCAAAATAGAAATGTCGTGTAGAAAACTGATTAGTGTGGAGAAAATACAGAGGTGTGTGGAAAATGGAGAGGTATGTATAAACGTGTGTGGTTGTGAATGCTACGCATCTGATCACGGTCTCAGGTACAACTCACAGAAAAGTGAGGTACTGATTTTTAGGGCTGGAAAACAGAGACCTAGGACAGTGCCTCCGATCATGGTCGGTGGAACTACATTGAAAATTGTGCAGCAATTTAAATATTTGGGTCATCTGATCACGGAGGACTTAAAGGATGATGCAGATATTGAAAGAGAACGCAGGGCGTTGGCGGTACGGAGCAATATGCTGGCCCGTAGGTTCGCTCGATGTACCATAGAAGTAAAGTTAACGCTTTTTAGGGCATATTGTCAATCTTTTTACTCGAGCGGCCTGTGGGTTCGGTATACGCAACGGGCCTACAACGTCCTGCGTATTCAGTATAATAATGCCTTCAGAATGCTGTTGGGGTTGCCGCGGTACTGTAGTGCGTCGCAAATGTTCGCAAATGCGCGCGTTGACGGTTTCCACGCTATAGTGCGTAAGAAAGTAGCGTCATTATTTCAAAGACTGCGCGGTAGCACCAACAGCATTTTGCAAATGATTGCATCCCGTCATGACTGTCCCATACAGGCACACTGGGTGGGAATAGTTACTGGGAAATTGTAATTTAAAGTTATTCTAGTTTTAATAAATTATGTACGTACTAATATAGATGTTAAGAAAATTGTTACTAACACTTATATGGATTCTGTCCGAAATAAATGAATAATAATAAAACAGGAGAGGTCTGTGTAAAATTAGAGACATGCTGGTAAAATGGAAAGTGTAGGGAAAATGCATAGGAGTGTGGAAAATGGATAGGTGTGTGGAAAATAGTTTTGTTTGGGTAGGGTATAGATGTCTAAAAAATGGAGAGGTGTGTGGTAATAAGAATGGTGTGTTAAAAAGGTAGAGGTGAGTGGGCAAAGCAGTGGTGTGGTAAAGGCCTACCTTCCCAGCTGCAGTGGGTTAATAGACTGGCAGTGAAACAAGGTGGCCATTAATGACTAGGCTTGTAAAGAACGGGTTTACAGTTTAAGACCTTATCATAGTCCAGAATTAAGAAGCTTAAATGGGTTTTCACGAAAACTGGTAAATTTTATAGTTAGTTAAATAAGTGATAAGTATATCTACACAACTTACGTGGAAGACAGTATCAGGAGCTTATCGGACAAAAATAATTTAGATGACGAACTTATATTCAGTTCTCCTCCTTTGATATACTTTTCTGAAAAAACTTCACAATTAGGATTTCAGACACATACAAAATATTTTCCGTATAATTTAATTTTTTACTCATGTGCTGTGTTCATCAGAAATAATAGAACAATGGAGCAATTGTGATTCCATTATTTTAAATTTAATGATTGGACAGTTTTGTGTATATGTTTACAGTATAAATTGACCCATCGACGCGCAAACTGAAGCCATGAATATAGCACATGATTCTAGACCCATCAGCGTACAAACTTCTCATTGGTTTAAATAAAAAAACCTTGAAAATGTAAGGAAAACCTAATGTTTGTTTTAATAATTGACTAAATTTTTCAACACAGGGCTACTCAGAATCATAAATACTAAATCCGTTATAGCAGATTGCGTGTCGATATTTCCTCCACCCCTATATATGTACACGGCATGCAAGTGGCAGCAAAAAAATGAGACATTGTAGTGTTGGATCCGTGTAGGTTTCCTTGAAATAAACACGGATTGCGTAGAAATCATTAGATTTAATCCGTTCCGTTTGATGGCTGAATATCAAGTGAGTTATTCAACATGCCATCGACAGTTGGCATAATCTAAATGACAACTGTCACCGAATGTCAGTTGACTGCAGATAATCAAATGCAATGTTAATAAGTACCCTCGACATGAGGAATAACTCTATTAAATATTATTACGTTAACAGTAGGAACATCAAAACTCTCGGTCGAGACCAAGGACTCCGAATTATAATTATATTATTTTAACTTTCTAATTTTTGCAGTTATGTTTAAATTTTATATAATTGAAGGTGCAATGACGGTATAATCGTTTACTTACTTAACCGGCCTGCCAATATTTCCGTATTCCCGATGATAGTTTGAGTCGTATTCGGTGGTAAGTCCAGGTTGCAGTGGTATATGATAAAGCTTGAATTTGTTATGTTATCTGTTTTGCAATTTCCAAAATCCGTCGCTGAAATCTAAACACGGATGAGATTATTATAGATAACTAAAAATTTCAAAATAAAAAACTTTTTTACAAAAAAAAAAAAAAACAATCGACTTCCTTAAAAACACTACAAAGTGAAAAATAACTTTAATTTCGGAAGTCGGTGTCTTAGAATCTATATTTAACTTTTTGTTAAATACCACGCGGACGAAGTCGCGGGTAACAGCTATTACCTATAATGAGGTTTGAGATCATTTATTCTCATAAGAATTACATTCACTTAACATGAGAATAACTAAAACTAGACATATCATAAAAACAAGTAGATGTTGGACGTATTACAAATAACAGGGCGTCTAATAAAATGTTTTGAAGGTAGTTTAAAAAAAAATGAACAAGTGTTAGTTCGATACACCGGCACAACTGTCAACTCAAATAAGTAAACAAAACAAGTTTCCGTGAAACACAGATCAGCGGTAGCTGGATGTGGCTCGTCCCTAGTGTAGGGAAGATGAATTTTTTACTATAAAGTGTTTTAGTAGTTTTTTAAAAGTGGTTATGGATTTAGATTCTATGAGGTCTCTTGGTAATTTATTAAATATTTTGGATCCTTCATATACAATAGTTTTTCTTCCGTAGTTTGTGCGGGTTGGGTGTAGTTTTAAAAAGTCGTGTTCGCGTCTCAGCTTCATTTTGTGTTTTTTTATATTTTTGGTGAAGGCTATGTTTGTGTGTATATTTTTATGAAGTATTTTTCGAATTAGTATGCATGTATTGTATATGTATGTTTGTGTTATATTCATTACTTTAATTTCTTTGTATAGGGTTTCTGTTGGAGTTAGGTAGTCATAATTAAATAATGTTTTTAAAAGTTTGTTTTGAGCAGTTTGTAGTAGGTTAGTGTGTGTTTTGGCAGCGGTACCCCATATTTCCACTAGGTAGTCAATATGTGGCTTAACAAGGGAAAAGTAGATTGTATAACGAACTTGGCGTGGTAAGCAACGAACGATACCCCGTAAAGAACCCGTGAGTGATTGTAGTTTTGATTTAATTTTTTGAATATGTGGAAGCCACGTCAGTTTACCATCTAAAATTAGCCCTAAATATTCTTCTTGATCTACTTTGTTTATGACTTGGTTGTTTATTTTAAGTGGTGTATAATTGCCAATTTTTTTAATTTTTTGCTGTGAATATCATATAATTTGTTTTTGCTGTATTAATGGTTAATAATATAACCTTACCGCGATAGTACGTCCTCCTGCGTTAATTTCCGACATCCACGCGGGCGAAGCCGCGGGCAAAAGCTAGTCGGTCATATAAATACCTTTTGTTAGCCACCCTTCATTCATCCTCTCAACATGACCAAACCATCTAAGCATACTCTATTAAATTTTTGTCACTACATCTTCTTTTAAACCGCACCGTTGCCTTATCACATCATTCCTCAGTCACACCTAGACACACCAGTCTTTAGGTGCTATGTAAGTTCTTTAAAAATATGTTTAGGTGTAAGACATAAGTACTGATTGGTGACAGACCAAATTTTAAGTACTTTGAGAAACCAGAATAAATTGAAGTTCGATTTTAGATGGATATATTGGAAGGATACAAAAAGTACTTACGTTGAAAGATTGAATGTACGGTTTCTTTTCCATTTCCACTCTGAATTCTACTCGCTTCCATGTAATACTGCCATTGTTTCTTATCTATATATAACACAAAGTAAATTAATTGTTGGTAACAAAAAGTAAGTACATATTGATGAAATTAATATTATGATATTTGGCCAGTAAAAGGGTCAATAACAGACGGTTTTAATTTGCTGGTTTATATTATGATTTGCTTGACTCGCTTGATAGTCGCAATGGTGACACGTATTAAGTATATTTTGTCTAGATACATAGTCACTTCGGTTCTATAATGTCTTGTGACTGACAAACAGAAACCTTGGACTCGAAATCTTAAGAAAAATCTTACCTGATATTCGTGATGATCATAAATAGTTGCGTTTTTCAAAATCTGTTTGTCTGTGATGTTCAGCTTATGGATGTCACTGCAAAGATTGTTTTTTTTTGTACACGCTTCATATTAGCATCACTTGTATGTTTGTATATATGTTTGTATGTTTGTTTGTAACCGACTCCTTATAGCGCGATTTTGACTCACTTTAAACGACCAGATTACATTCAAACTTTGCACAACTGTCAAGGACCGATGATAATGCAATAATTTCATAAATTTGTGTCATTATCCTTGCCAGGATTACCAGAACAGCAAAAAAACTGTCTTCGAAAACTACGCTGACATACGTCACAAACTACGCTGACATACGACACAAACTACGCTGACATACGACACAAACTACGCTGACATACGACACAAACTACGCTGACATACGTCTCAAAATTCGAAACACCCTAAAAATAGAAAATAAATAATAGTTTAAAAAAACTAAAAAACACGCTTCCATTGAAAACCAAACTAAAAAGTACAAAATAATGGAACAAAAGCGTGGGGTGCCTGATATCAATAAAAAAATGCCTTAAAAAGCACCCCACGCTTTTGTTCCATTATTTTGTACTTTTTAGTTTGGTTTTCAATGGAAGCGTGTTTTTTAGTTTTTTTTAAAAATCTTATGCAAAATCATTTTATTGCGAGGACACAGGTCTTCTCTCTTCGAGAGGGAGTAGGATGTTATCCAACACGCAGGCCCAGAGCAGGTTGGTAGATATCACAAGTCTACAAATTTTGGTTGTAAGACATGCTGGTTTCCACACGATGTTTTTCCTTCACGGTCTTAAGAGCAGTGATGATAAAATTATTTACACAAAGTAAAGCGCCTACCTGGGTTTGAACCCACGGTCTTGAACTCGTCAGTCGGGGCCTTTACCACTGGGCTATCAATACTCTCTTAATGTTATGGTTGATTACAATTGAACGAAGAAGAGTGAAAGAACACTATCTCTCCACTCTGTCATAATTGCTCATGAATATTTTCAATTTAATTACATTATTAGTTTCAAATTATATTTAGTGATATTTATTCTAGAAGTATTTAAGTATACAGGGTGTTTGGCAGAACGGTGAACATACGAAAATGGTGGACAGGTGGAGTCATGTGCTACTTACTCAGCCCTAATTTATTTGGCCCTGGTCCCCTGGATATTTAAAAAAAATATTTTTTTGGTTTCTTCTAATTTCACCACTTTCTAAACTTTAAAGTGTATTTTTATTAAAAGTTATGATGTAAGTATTTTTTACATCTTTCTGTAAGTTTGAGGACTCATAACTTTTTTTCTAGCTAACATCTGAATAAAGCAATAATTTTATAAAAATCTGCCAATATTAAAAATTAAAAAAAGCCTGTTTTACTCATTTTTAATGAAAATTAGACTTTAAATTTAAGAAAGTGGTGAAACTAGAAGAAAGCAAATAAAAATTTAAAAAAAATATCGAGGGGCCCAGAGCCAAATAAATTAGGGTTAAGTAAGTAGCAGATGACCCCACCTGTCCACCATTTTCGTATGTTCAACGTTCTGCCAAACACCCTGTATATGTGTGTTTATTTTTATTTTGTATGTTTATATTTAATGATAGTATTATTTTATTACACATGTTGTCTACATCTCTTTGTAGGTATATTCTCTCCTATTGCAGGTATGCTGGAAGAGATTTCTATAGAAATAAGCATTACGTTTGTACATATTTTTCTGTTCCTTTCTTCTTGTCTGTTTATATGTGGGCAGAAATGGTTAAATAAATAAATAATAATAAATAAACGAAATGAAAATTGTTGGCGTCTAATAAATATCATGTAGGCTCAGTTAGGCTTCATTTCGGAGGGCTGGTGTTCTTTCAAATTATAAAAACTCATGGCGGCGACAAGTTTTATGGCACCACGCTAATATGGTCGTAGTTCTGTAACATACCGATATAGCGTTTTTTTTTTTTAATTGGCATCTGTATATATTGGCATCCCATTTCATCCTTTGGGTGTCGTAAGATGCGACTAAGGGAATTACCTACTACAGAATGGGCAGCAGCGTTCTCTATGCATTTTACCACCATACTACGATCGCCAATCCGTCTGCCAAACGTGGCGATTATGGCAACCCCTAAAATTGACGGACGCCTATGTCCAGCAGTGGACATCTTTCGGCTGAAATGATGATGATGAATTGGCATCTCGCAGGTAAACCTAGAATATTGTCGGCTGCTTAACGGGTCTCGCCTGTGGGTGCCTCAAAGAGTTTAGTTGGGGCTAGCCAGGGCTTTCAAAATAAGTGACAACACGCACCCCCTATTGGGTACGAACCTTGGCTTAGAGCGTCGTTGGAGGAAAGCGGCATCCCTTGCTACTCTCTTCCAATGATTTTTGATCGGATTAACAAGATGGCGCCTAACTCATAACCTAACCACCTCATATAGTAAAAATATCATTGACGTGTAAAAGTATTTGTACTAACCTACTTACAGAAATAAAAACATTTATCATAACTTCACCGCTTTTTCAATGCACAAAAATATTTTTGATCACTCACCCATCATTGTAGATGCCTTCTGAAGTTAAAATGAAGGTTTTTTTGAGTTCCATGCTACTGTAACTAGTTTCTTGGTTACAGTTTTCATACAGCAATGCTTTGACAACGAGAGTTTCTGCAGCGTTTGTAGGATTTGTCATGTTCAGCACGAGGTTTATGGAGTACTGTAAAAATAACATGTTTTTAACATATTATATAAATTGAAAAAGGCGCAAAGAGTGATGGCACAATAAACTGCATTTGTGTGGTTACTTTCATAGTGCTTTTATTTTGTAAGGGTGCAACAATGGCTCTATATATATAAACTGTTGCCAGCTATCGCAAGTCAGTTTAATATTAAACAGTTTCAAAAAGACAATCATCATAATTATATATATATATACACTTATTATAAATAAATAATTATGACCAGCGGGTTGTTCGACGTTAATCCAAATTTTACTGTAAATCGTGCGATGGATTTTTAACTCGCGTTGATAATCTAACGGAGTGCATCCCATCGTGTCGAAAAAACGCATTGTTAGATTTTAAACTCTGAACGCCAGCAAAGCGTTGAAAATACAGTACGCAGTACGCGAACGTGAGCTTAGGTTGCACCCTTACAAAATTTCGTTGATCGAAAAAGTTAAAAAAGTGGTAATTATTTACTTCTGCATCCCTCCTCAGTGGTTTCGGTAGATAGCACTTGTACCCGTTATTGTAAGATTCACAGTCAACTCGGAACAGCGGCGCACCAATCACGTGCAACCAAACGCACGCCATATAAGATGCGTTGCCATCGTTACGCACTTTGATCGTCACTGTCTCGTTAGCAGAAGAGCTTAGTATGTATGTGTCGCTGTAATAAAAAATGTAGAGTTAATTTAAGTAGGCTATAAGTCATACCGTTTTCGGGGTATGAGTAACAGGGTGTTTAGTTCACTCAACCTCCGCAGAAAAAGGATAATCCTCCGACAAGACGGATTTCGTGTCTGGTGGCAACTGCCAGACGATTCTCTGCGAGGAATCGGTGTGGGGGCTTTTTGGCCCCATGACCGAGGCGTTTTTCTCTTGGCTTCCATAATTGGAGGTCCATCTTTAGGTTTTCCTCCCCCCTCCCAAGGGAGTGGGTGGAGTGCTCTAATGCACACCATCAGGCATCGAGGGGTATGCCTCCCGTCTGTGCACTGAAGTGTGTATCTGGGGTGTGGCTGTAGGAGCGCCCTAAGTGCTACTCGACGCCCATGCACCAGACTCCTGGCCGGGCCAAGGCCTGCCCGACGACTGATGTCGGGACTTTGTATATATGCTAGTTGCGACGTAAACTCTACTTGCGCCACGCAAGATTTTGCGTGAAGGGACCAAGGGCATGGCGGACTGATACCAGTAAGGGGTGCGGTGAATGTACAAGTCCTTGTCTCCCAGGCCTCGGACTCTTGGTACTAGAAGGAACAGTGGAGCTCTAAAAGGTAGGAGTCTGACATAACCCTCCGTTTTTCCCAGACAGAGGGTATCCATGAGGATTTTCTCACGCAGAAAAGACTCAAAAAGATTACTTAGAACATGTTTAAAATTATTTGGCAGTTTAAGAAAAAACAAAAAAGTGTCAGTGTATGTGTATAAACTATTATGTTTTTTTAATAATACTATTTATGCCCTGATATGTTATTAAGGCTTCTTCAGACAAGCGTGACGTGACGGCGTACGCAACATTTGTAGAACAATTTCCATGACGAATTCATAGCAATTGTTCTGCGAGATTCGCGTCGCGCTGTCGCGTCGCATCTTTTGTGGGAACTCTTTTAGTTTATATGCATGTATTTGTTCTTCTTACCCGCCAGACCAAAGAATGTCCAATGACAGCTTCGGTATACAATCGTCACCCCTGCAATGTCGGGACACCTCTAAACTTGTGTCCAGTTTGCTATACGGGCTCGCCTCAACCCATGAGTTGTTGAATTCTGTTGAAGTTTATTATGATTATTTCCTTTTCTACGCAACTGATTAAATTTCAAAATATTCCGCTTAAGAAAAAACATGTTTTATTAAAATTGGAATTAACATAACATTTCGCCTGTAATCAATTAAGAGTTAGACAAAAATTTATCTATGGTTCACCCACATTTTGCCAACTATGTTTAAGTCTCGTGTTATAGAGGGCGACTCTATTGCCATTAATGGGGTAAAAATCCAGACTGCGGGCTATTCACTGATAAACTCTCAGTGGAAACCCAATAACACTTTGCACGACCTGGAAATTGAAGGACCCAGGATTGGTAGGACCAGTTCAGTCATAGCGCTTCCGACCACTACACCAACATAGCAGTTAAATTAAAAAAAAAACAAGTTATAAAAAAGATGTTTTATAAAATTATGATTGACCTTTTATATTACGGCTAGAATTAATTAACTAATTAATTACCTTCCATATATCTGTCGGACAGAAAATTATTTTGTATTTGTGCTTTTGACTTCAAAGTGTAATCGCCTGGCTCCTTGTCTGTCTGTAAACAATTTAACACAACAAAATATAAGAAAAGACAAAAAATTGCGCCATTTCTGTTTACGTTGTAAATGCCGCTCTATACAAGTTCCATAAAGGAAATTCCGATCTTAAAACAAATATTAACATTATTAGGAAACATAAAAATTCGTTTTTTTTTAATGATAATTAATATAATTTATTATTAATTACATTTTGTATAAAGTTAAAGTTAAGGTAAAGCTTATTTGCACACGATCAATATTTTGATAAAAGTAATATTCTTAACAAGATAGAGTCGATCTTTCAGCTGTCCTCATTACTCACTTCCTCTCGGAAAAACTTTTTACAAAAAATAACAACCGACTTCCTTAAAAAAAACCGGCCAAGTGCGAGTCGGACTCGCGCACCGGGGGTTCCGTATAAAGCTGTAGTGTTTAATACCTCTACGCGTTCGTGAGGAAAGGGGTAGTAAGTTTAAAATTATTAAAAATATTTTTATTATATGATGTAACTAAAAATTTACGGTTTTCGCAATTTTTCCTTTATCTGTGCTATAAGACGTTGCTTCGTACCAAATTTCAAAATTCTAGATCGACTGGAAGTACCCTTTAGGTTTTGATTCCCTTGCGAGTTTCGAAAATTTGCGGAAATTTGCGGCATAAGCAGCTATATCTTTTGATTGCGTAAGCTTAGAAGTTTGATTTTTTCACAGCTCTAAGGGACAGTAGATTTGAGTATTTGATATAAATTTCAGCTTGATAACTCCACGCGTTCCTGAGAAAAAGGGTCTTGACAGACGGACGGACGGACGGACGGACGGACGGACAACTAAGTGATCCTATAAGGGTTCCGCTTTTTGCTTTTGAGGTGCGGAACCCTAAAAACACTACAAAGTCAAAAATAACGTTAATTTCGGAATTCGGTGTCTTAGGATCTGTATTTAAGGTTTTTTTTTGCCACCGACTTCCGAAATTAAAGTTATTTTTGTCTTTGTAGTGTTTTTTTTAAGGAAGTCGGTTGTTATTTTTTGTAAAAAGTTTTATTTTTGAATTTTTAGTTATGGTAGATACCCTGCACTAATCTAATCGCGTTATTCGTTCATTTATCGCGCAAATACTTAATACAAATTTAAGACTTATGTGGTTTTCACATGGACTCCGTTGTCCAAATCGAACCAAATTAAAATAAGACCATTCGGAAAGCACCAGCTTTCAAATAAAAAAAGAATCATCAAAATCGGTTCATCCAGTCAAAAGCTATGAGGTAACAAACATTTAAAAAAAAATACAGTCGAATTGATGATAACTTCCTCCTTTTTTTGAAGTGGGTTAAAAAGAAGGCGTTTTTTTTTTTAATAATGAAATTGACAAATATCCAACGTGAGTGTGTGGGATCCACTAACTAACCGCGGCAAGCGTAGCTTAACCTTTGATCGATGTAACAGGTATTATCATTTAGCCATGAGCCACTCACACACAGATATTCGTTCTTTCTAACTCGACACTGTTCCATAATCCTTTACTAGAAAAAACTTTTTACAAAAAAAATAACAACCGACTTCCTTAAAAAAACACTACAAAGTCAAAAATAACTTTAATTTGGGAATTCGGTGTCTTACGATCTTTAACTTTTAACCTTTTAACTTTTTCTGTATTTAAGGTTTTATTTTGCCACCGACTTCCGAAATTAAAGTTATTTTTCACTTTGTAGTGTTTTTTTTTAAAGAAGTCGATTGTTACTTTTTCTGTAAAAAGTTTTTATTTTATCTTTTTAGTTATGGTATCTACCCCGCACTATATATATGGGTGCAAAGTTCTCATCAATAGAAATGAACTAAGTCCAAACACCGGGTAATTGCTGTAAGTCGTTGAGGAGTTCCCTCAACTGTCTTTCGGCTTCATCATCAGAGCAACTTCACACTTTCGTTAAATAGTAGTGCTTTAAGATAATTAATGAAAAAAATAATTCACTAGTCGCCACTAAGATTTTCGAAGGCTCCCATCGACTTCTGTGGGATACCATCATCAGATCCTGGTTTCCTTATCATGGTCCCTTGGGATAACTCCTTTCCAACAAAAAAAGAATCATCGAAGTCGGTTCATAAACGACGAAGTTATCCGCGAACACACATAAAAAAATATATACGGTCGAATTGAGAAACCTTCTCCTTTTTTTGAAGTCGCTTAAAAAGACCAACACGACTGTAGTTAATGGCAAGGAAATAACCTTTTCCCTTACCACGCAAATAAAAAACCCACCCGATCAACTAACCATTCTACTAACCAATCTTAAAGCATCCTGACACAATATCGATATTGACGAGGTCCACTTATCTAGATATTTCTTGACATCAGTGCCACTTAAATTCTTAAATTAATTCTACGACTATTTGATATCTTTCAAAGAGACTCTCAATAAAAGAAATGTATCGGAAAACAATTGAATAAGTCCTTTGTTATTACGATTAGGAATAAAATGGAGAATTAATATAGAAAAGTGGGCCTTAGGTGCTGGGCATAAAATTATACTGCTCAACACACTAGTTGGCACTTACACTTCTTTTCGAGTCGATGAACAAATTAAATCGTCGATGAAATACATACAATATGTACTGTGTTGTATAAGTTGAGCCCAGTAGGTGGCCATGCCAATAACGGCATTAGTGGCCTTTTTACGTGCTTAGTAATGCAAGTGTATGGAACTTGGCATAATCCATTGTAACAAATGGGGCATGGCTTGGTCAGGAGAACCGCATCTTCACTGGGTATCCTAGAACCCACATCTATAATCCTCAGCAGCTGGCACAGATAACACGTTTTTTTTTAACGACTATGTATTTCTTGATGTGTTCTATGATTTTTTATATCATCATCATCATTCCAGCCGTAAGACGTCCACTGCTGGACTTAGGTCTCCCCCAATTTGGGGGGCTTTGCCATAATCGCCACGCTTGGCAGGTGGGTTGGCGATCGCAGTATGATGGTAAAATGCATAGAGAACGCTGCTGCCCATCCTCTAGTAAGTCCCTTAATCGCCTTTTACGACACCCACAGGAAGAAATGGGGTGGTGTTATTCTTTACGTCCGGCACCACACGGTACTTAGTAATGCAAGTGTATGGAACTTGGCATAATCCATTGTGACAAATGGGGCATGGCTTGGTCAGGAGCACCGCATCTTCACTGGGTATCCGTGGGATCTATAATCCCCCGCAGCTAGCACAGATAACACGTTTTTTTTTAACGAGTATGTAGTCCTTGATGCGTTCTATGATCTTTTATATCATCATCATCATTTCAGCCGTAAGACGCCCACTGCTGGACTTAGGCCTCCCCCAATTTGGGGGGCTTTACCATAATCGCCACGCTTGGCAGGCGAGTTGGCGATCGCAGTATGGTGGTAAAATGCATAGAGAACACTGCTGCCCATTCTCTAGAAAATCCCTTAGTCGCCTTTTACGACACCCACGGGAAGAAATGGGGTGGTGTTATTCTTTACGTCCGGCACCACACGGTACTTAGTAATGCAAGTGTATGGAACTTGGCATAATCCATTATGACAAATGGGGCATGGCTTGGTCAGGAGCACCGCATCTTCACTGGGTATCCGTGCGATCTATAATCCCCCCAGCTGGCACACATAACACGTTTTTTTTTAACTATTATGTATTCCATGATGTGTTCTATGATCTTTTATATCATCATCATCATTTCAGCCGTAAGACGTCCACTGCTGGACTTAGGCCTCCCCCAATTTGGGGGGCTTTGCTATAATCGCCACGCTTGGCAGGCGGGTTGGCGATCGCAGTATGGTGGTAAAATGCATAGAGAACGCTGCTGCCCATTCTCTAGTAAATCCCTTAGTCGCCTTTTACGACACCCACGGGAAGAAGTGGGGTGGTGTTATTCTTTACGTCCAGCACCACACGGTACATACGGTACTTACACCACATTTTTTATAGAATATAATTCAATATCAAGATAAATCACGAATACATACAGGTACGAAAGTAAATGCGGGCTGTGCCTCTATAAGTACGTTTCCACTGCGAGTCTTTCACCTGGTATCTAGTACATCGAAATTAAAAAAAAACAAAATGTCTTTTTCATTTGCCTGACCTTCTTTATGTGTATAGTTTTTCCTAACTATTATGGGGTCGGCTTGCAGCTTCAGGGGTTAGAGCGATAAAAAAAAACTCTATACAGGGTGACATGGACATTGACGCGCAACTTATGACCATGGATCAGTAAATGATTTTAAACCTTATTGCGTTGATTTTTTTTTGCAATGATTTAAGTAGTTGGAATATAGGGTATTCAGATCACACGATCACGATCGTGATCTGAATAACCCTATATTCCACAGTTAAACCATTCGTGTATCAGTTTATTCCTCTGTAACCCCATAATATATTTAATTATTCAAAATTTTCTTTCAGTTTATACGTCTGTTTTTCAATCCAAGCCACTTGTAGCCATTCTTTCTTCGTCAAGTCATAAAATGGTCTACTAACAACATTTTATAGTTTTCTATTCAAACATATTTTTTTTAAAATTAAAGTCCTGTATAGTAGTCGCATACTCATCAACAGCATCTGTTCGAGTGTGTAAATAAACAGAGCAGTGCAATATGAACTGCTGATTATAAGAAGCGGTTCAGTATGATTAGCTCATTATAACAAGCTGTTCAGTATGAACTGCTCATTATAACAAGCTGTTTTTGCTTTCGATTTCGAACTATAATATGCGGTTGGCAGGCGGTTAACTATATTAATTTTATTAGTGTTTAAGAAATAAAACTCACAAGTAGGTCAAGTCTAAATATTTATTTCTACATAATTATAAAAAATATTGTTTAGTACACATGATTTTATTTAAAAAAAAAAAATGTATATAAGCAATGATACATTTCTTACATCACTATTACTAACATTTTCACTAACCTAAATAATAGAATTTGTGTAAGTTTGTAGATTAGATATTCACACTTCGATTTATAAGTAGGTTTAACATTCTATAATTATTTATACATAAAACTAGAATCGGTATTATTTTATCTTACTGACAAAACACTTGATTTTCTTCACACCATTTATTTAAGCAAAACACATTTTTTAAGGCACATATATTGGTATGATACATACAACTTATAATGTCAGATGAATCTGAATAGTTGTTATATAATGTCAACAAACTCTGGCAGTTCTTACTTTCTAAATTGTATACATTATTAATTCGGAATATATCTTTTATCCATAACACTTTTTCGTTTCCTTTCGTAAGTATAGATTTATTTTTAAAAAAATCACCAAAGTGTGCTTGATAATTAAAATATGGTACAAAGCCGTCGTTCCAGTTTATTCCTCTGTTTTTTTCAATCCAAGCCACTTGTAACCGTTCTTTCCTCGTCAAGTCATAAAATGGTCGTGGTGGTTTTATCAACAGTACTTGTATACGTCTTTTGCACATTATTGCTATTTCTTTTGGAATAAACTCGTTTTCTTCACTCTTAAACCCTTGAACATCTAAGATAACATTCATGATAGTTTTCTCACAATATTACTCAACGGCCTGTATTCGAACAGTCGATCGTTTATTATTATACAATAGGCAGATGTATTATTTTGAATATCTTCAGAGCATTCAATTTCTAATCGCACGTCAACTGGTCCAGTTTTAAGTGAATCGTTTTGTCTTGAACAGTCAATCACAAAAAGTGGAGCAATTTCTTTAAACTGGTCTAAGCTAAGCAATGAATCAATGCCTAAGTTGTAATACGACTGACGAAAATTAGCATACATTTCATTTATTATACTATATTTACCTTCATCAAATTTCAGATTAAGTGAGTCATACGGATAGGATTGAGAATTCAAATATAATTTAATATTGCTTACATTACAGTGATCAAATTTAGAAGAACTTCTAGTTTTATTATTTTTTCGAGCTGTTTGCAAGCCAAATATTACAAACCTCGGTTTTTCTAGCTGGGAAGTTGTCTTTACTGACCAGGAATGTTTTGTTGTTCTTGGAAGTAATGGATATTCATACAAATCCCAATTTCTAAATGCTATCTGTATAGAACGATCTCTCTCCAAGCTTTTGAGCAATAACAATTTATTACGATCAGAAACTTTAATATGCGGCACACGCCATTGTATTTTTTGTATATCTATTTCTACGTTATCATTTTTGTCTATAAGAACACAGTTCAATGCTGAGCTGCTTCGTTGTAAAATAAGTTCATGTTTACAATTGATTATTATTTTGTTGTAACCTTCTGCAAATCCCAGTATTCTGTTCAATGGCACGATAACACTAAAATATTCATTTTTTAATTTCGTACCACCTAAGTTCCATCCCCAGACTGCTGCAGCTTTACTTTCACCTTCATTCATTGAGACATACGATTTTAAGGTGGTTGTAATACCAACATTTTTAATCCGATCGATTTCAACACCATTTATTTCATATCTAATATTTTGAAACAAATATGAAATGTGATTATTTATAAAATCAACATCTTTTTTAGGGTTCCGCACCTCAAAAGGAAAAAGCGGCACCCTTATAGGATCACTTTGTTGTCCGTCCGTCCGTCCGCCCGTCCGTCCGTACGTCTGTCAAGACCCTTTTTCTCAGGAACGCGTGGAGGTATCGAGCTGAAATTTATATCAAATACTCAAGTCTACTGTCCCTTGGAGCTGTGAAAAAATTAAACTTCTAATGTAACGCAATAAATAGATATAGCCGTTTATAACGAAAATTTCCGCAAATTTTCGAAACTAGCAAAGGAATCAAAACCTAAAGGGTACTTCCAGTCGATCTAGAATTTTGAAATTTGGTACGAAGTAACGTCTTATAGCACAGATAAAGGAAAAATTGCGAAAACCCGACATTTTTAGTTACATCATATAATAAAAATATTTTAATAATTTTAACTTAAATAAGGAACCCTCGGTGCGCGAGTCCGACTCGCACTTGGCCGGTTTTTTACTAATTTTCCCGCTGCATCTTTAGTTGACACATTTATATATCCTTCTATATAAATGGAACTACCTGATGGCAATACATATAAATCTTGCTGTTGTATGGGAATTCTAATTTCATCATTTTCTTTAAAGCTATTATTATATGGATTGTAACTATGGATCTCATAACCCTCAATAGAGGTATCATATTGTGGTAAATCTGTAATTTGAAGCATATTATATTTTAAAACCGATATCTTGAAGAAATCTTTTGTTTTCATTTGAAACTTTATTAATTCTCACTGCACTGACACGTCTCACTTCTTTGGATATTGGTAGTCTTATGTTATATTTCCCTCTCTCATTAAGAGTTTTATTAAGAACAAGCATGATGTTGGTATGAATAAAACGAAGGAGGTTACTTTAAATAGGTAATAAAAAAATCCTTTTTCAACACTAGTGACTGTCACTAGTCACCAACAACCAAAGAATGCATGTGTATGAACTAGCAATGTCATTTATATTTTTCTAGTTTAACGAAATTTGGAGACGTAAGAAATAAAAATCACTCAATTAATAAGTTCCTTTATTACTTTTCCAAAATAACTTAAGAAATTTTAAACATAAGTGTCCACAATTATACAAGTGATCATGTTGTACATTTTCATAATTGTACTGAATATTATTTCCTAAATATTTTATTACTTCTTTAGGTGGTTTTAAGTTACCATAACTGTCAAAGTATTCAATGTGATCGTATATTTTGGCATAGGCTACCCAATGAGTGCCATAGTTTTGAGAAATATCAAGATTAATCACTCCACATTCTAATGGTAATGCATTATCTGGTAATTCATCTCTCATAAATACACCTCGAAAGAATGGGATACTATTTGAATGCTTCAATATATCAATATTAGTTAAAGCTCTATTGGGTAGCCGACAATTTAGTTTTTTTTCTTTGTAACAAAAATTCCTAAGCCTTCTTTGTAAGGCTTAAGATGTAATCCTTTTCCAATAATTAAAACTTCTATTTGCTTGTTGTGACGTTCCGATTCAAGCAACTGTTTCTTAGCTGTTTTATATGAATTAATAGCTTTCGCAATCCCAGCAGCACCCCCAGCCAAACTTCCAGCGGCAGATAAACCAGCAAATATTGGTACTAAAGGAAGAAATCCTCCAGTTTTAGGTACTGGTATAATTCTGGGTAATTTTATGGGTAAATCAGATGCAAATTCATGAGCTGTAGCGCAGGCTAATTCCATTAATGCTTTCTTACAGGTAGGTTTTAGTTTCTTGATGTGTTTTTTGGTATGTGGTACAATATTTTTAAGGGTTTTTCTAAAACCCGCTCCAGATCTTACTTTACCCATTTTGAAAGATGATAAACCAGCCATTTCTTTATTGCTTGTACATAGTCCTCGTGCTTTTTTCATTATTATTATATTTTTTAAAGAATTATTTTACATAAACCTGAATTATAAAGTATGTCTTTATTGCATTAAGAATAAAGTGGAAGTGAATAGATACTTGTTTGCAAATGCTTTAATATTGTTCAGAAGTTACAATACATTTGATTTATCAATCCAGCTATTTTCACTGGTCGGCAGCCCCAACCATTTAACATATACTCGCTTTCCTTCTCGTTTCAAAACTTTTTCAACGAGATATATGTCCGGATGATTGGTTTTCTGAAGTTCTTGTGCATAAAATGCGCCTAGTATTGGTTGACATCTACCATCTTCTATTAAATAAGTTGTTGGATTTGTTCCTTGAATTTTTGTTATTTTAAATATTTCGGTGGACCAGTTGGGATAATAACCTTTATCAAAACATCCTTTATATTTACTTACTCTCACATAATCTCCTATACTAAATTTCTTACATTTCACTTTTTTTCGAGACCGAGCTGCGTCTAAGTATCTTTGTATTATATTTGTTTTATTCCTTTGATTTATTGAAACAGGTGACTGACCGACAGTTCTATGAACATCATTGTTGTATTCATGTAACTTTTTTTCTAACATACCGTTAAACCATTTATAATTTCCATTCAAACTAAATTCCTTGTATAGTTTATTCTTTAACGTTCTTATTAATCTTTCAACAATTGAGGCCTTTTTAGTAGAATAAGTAGAATAATGATTAATTTTATACTTATTAACAACACTTTTAAATTGATTATTATAAAACTCTTTCCCAAGATCGGTTTGCAAATTTTTTGGAACTCGTCCTTTTTCTATTACTGTTTTAAACGCCTTTGATACCTGTTGCTTATTTTTTTGTTTAAGTGGAATCGCCCAAGCATATTTTGAAAAAGTGTCTATAATCACCAGTATGTATTTATAACCTGCATTAACTTATGATATTGCTTGCATATCCATCAAATCTGCTTGCCAAAGGTCATCTATATCTTTAAGTATTACACATCTTCTTGGAAAATTAACTCTAGCATTTTTATGGATTTCATTTATGACGTCTATTTTGCTCATAATGCTTGCTTAACTTCCCTGCTATTTCTTTTAAATCTATGGTCTTTTCAATGTTATTTAATCTACTATTTAAACCACTAATTAATTTGTTCAATTGTTCTATTTTAATTAATATTTCAACTTTGAATTTATTAATATCTTTGCAACATTTAGTTTCGGTTGATTTGTCTAAGATCTTAATATGCTCAGCGCTTATTTCGTTAAAAGACAGCGATGTTTGTTTTGTATGAACCTCCATGGTCTAGACGCTTTAAATAACTAAATATAAAATTAGTTACAATGCTTTTTATTATTTTACTATACCGGCTTCTTTTAACTCTTCAACAATTGATATAATTTCATTGTCATGATTAGTATTACCAGCGTTTATTTGAAGCCATTAACAGTCTTAATCTATCGATTAATTCATTAGGGTCATCCCAATAAACATAATCTGTATTACTCTTATACTTTTTTTCAATTTAGGTAAGTAGCCACCACTTTTGGACTTAATGACTTGTTCTGCATGTTGAATGTAATTTTGTTCAGAAAACAAAGGTTTAATGATTTGACGGTATTTCAAACCTTTGTCACCTTTTAATTGGCTGTTTGGATTAAAATCGCGTTTGTGAGCATTTGTATTATGGAGCATATTTTTGTAAACAATTTTATCAGTTTCAGTCACCAGACTGAGATCAGGTCTATTACGTAGTAAAAGTTCTTTAAGTCCAGGAGTTATTTCATAATGTTTGTCATTAACTGTGGCTATAATTGATTTGAGGGAATTGTTAACGTTGTTTGTAAAAGAAAATGATACTTTAGAGTTTCCCATCATCAAATTTTTGTTTTCACTTCGAATCCCAAAAGGTACATTCATGTTATTATCATAGATTTCAATCATATCTTCTTTATGAAGTGACATAAATGTTACGTTCTCGCTATTATCATCTGCGCAGCTAAAGGATGCAGAACCATCATTTGAATGTTTCTCTATAAATCCTTTGAAATTTTCAAAATCTACGGATGAGCTACATCTTCTCATTATATTATTATCACCTTCACTCGTATCCAATATAGTTCTATTCTTATCATTAACTTTAATTAAAGTCTCTAGAGGATCTGTTATTGGCTTAAAAAGTTTCTTAAATTTCAAATTATCGACATCTTCTGCATTTTGTATTGTTTTAATTTTATTTTTTATACTATCTACGGATTTTATCAATTGTTCTTTTATATTGACTTCCATAATTCCCGACAATATCCGACCGGTATTATGGTTTTTATTATGTTTGCTCAAAAGTTACGAATATGTCAAACCCCTGTCTATATCTACCTTCATTTAGAGAACAATCTTTATTTATCAATACAAAGTCAAACAGATCTTGCCATATAGTAGAGCAAAGTTTTTTAAATTGAAGCCACTCCATATCTGTATTTACATGTTCATTATAAATATGTTTTAAGTTTATGTCGTCTTGTTTAAAGATTAACAAAAGATTAACATTATCTCGTATTAGTTGTTTAGGTATTTTGGAATAGGTTTGTGATAAGTAAAAACAATCTATCTGTTTATGTCTCCCCATTGCGAAGTAGTTACGAATATTTATTTGATTTTCACATGCGACATCGTCAAAAATCATTATTGAATTGGTTAAGGCATCATTAGGATGTATAACTTCTTTATTATCATGGAAGATAAATAACTTAACTAATCGTTTTCTGACAAACTTTTACTTAGTGCATCTAGACTAGAACTAAGAAAGTGAAAGGAATCAATAAATTTTATTTGTATAGGATGATTGTTTTTTTCCGTATTAATTACTTTTATTATTGAAAGATATTTTTCTTTAGTTTTCGGTATTATATTTATAGAACCTTCATACTTTGCTAACTCTTCAATGAATAAATGTGAGTCATATCCAGACAAATTATGAAAGACAACAGGAATGAATGAACAAACTCTATACATTAAATTACAATGGGAGTGCGCTACCCCACGATACTCAGATGTAATATGATCATGATCTCGGACTTTATCATTCAATAATAATCGTTTGCATATGTGACATGTAGTCGAATTTCGATAGTCGAAATCATCATCAATATCATTTTGATTTCTTGTTTTCATTTTGATTTTTTGATTGTTGAAATCATCTCTTGCTCTGCCGATAATGGGGTCATTGGCTTTTTACTACTTAAAATCTTATGTATATTTTTAACGTCTTTTATTAAATATTTAACAAATATTTCCACACAATCTGTACCTCGATATGTAATATACTTATTAAATTGATCGTTATGTGCACAACAAATATAATAAGCGAAACATGAAGGTTGATGTGTTTTTAGTTTCTGTGTATTCAAAGAGCTACTTTCATTACAGTCTATTAACATACATTCAAAATCAGCATAAATTATGAAATTGATTTTTTGCTGCCTCTCGTAATGTTTGAACTTTAGTACAGAATTATTAATTATTTTCAGGTAATATAGTCAAAATCTTAGAGCAGTAATGAGTCTTGTGTCTATTTTCGTTACTAAATAGTTGTAGACATGCATCACATAAATAATGTTTTCCTTTAGAACGAGTCACTTGACTTCGCACCAGACGTACTAAATCTTTAATTAGACAGTAGTGTCCGATAGAATTTTATTCGATATAATGTAAATTAAAATGATTTTTTCTTCTATTTTGTGTTGCATAAAGAGGTCCGGTCACAGTATTATTTTGTAGGCCATATATATTTAAACTGATGTTGGGATTATTTTTTTCTAACGTTTTAATATCATTTATCGTAGGAGGAAATGACATTCCCTCAATATTTAAAACAGAGGTATAATGGGTGTATGAACTTGTTCTACATACATTAATTTTAGCTGGGTATAATCCAGCAACTATACTCCATAATAAACAACAATTATCTTTATTTTTAATATTTATACAACTTTTCGACTGCTTAATAGCTGACGGCAGTTGTATATAAGACCCACCTCTCAGAGGGGAATACTTGTTTACATTAATTTCGAGATGACTCATAGAAACAAATGTCCAACCAGATTGACAGTGCTGGAACTCGCTTAATTTATTATTTAGTTTATTTATTACTTTCATTAATAATTCATTCAAATCAGTGTTCTTATATATAATTTCATATTTGGTATTAAAGGACTTTAATTGTTGTTCATCTGATTTTGATAACATAAAATAGGCAAACAATTCGAAATTCAATTTTATGCAATTGTGTTCATTAAGTGACATATTTATCAATTCTGTTATATTTTACAGATGATCACCCAGGAACGCCTCTAAACCGAGGTACTCGTCTTCCTGAGTGACATTCAATCTGTATATCATTAATCTGTTTTTGAATGCTGTTGCAATAATATGAATATCTGTGAACTTGGTATTCAATAAACAGTTTGCTTTGTGTATATTCGTTCTCATATGATAGGAATACTGATTTTCTGGTATTTCAATTTTACATTTATGACAGGTTATTGACTTTCTAGGTCTCGATTTGCTGTTGAGGTGTGTAACTGTAAATAAGAAAACCAATTACTAGATTACTTACTTATATTTTATTAATTAATACTACAATTTCATACTTATAAAATACAGTATAAAATAATAATAAGACATTTCATGTAGGTAAACACAATTAAAAGAAGATACAATTTAAAGGAAGTACCTATAAAAGCAAATATTGATTAACACCTAGTTAAACAAATATTTGATGAACACCTAGTTAAACAATTAATAGTCTTTAAGTATCATAACCACCTATGCAGGTGATAGGACAATTTTTAAAATCATTTTGAGTTGCTTTAACAAACTCTTTTAAGTGGGGCCAAGATTCTTTATTTTCATCTAATTTTGTCTTGATGGTAGTTATGGCCGAGCGCCATCTATTTATCGGCATTATTTTTTTAATTTCTTCCGTGTTGTAAATGTTCACCTCAACATAATATTTTCCTTCTTTAGTCTCACTTATTTGTCGTGAATATCCCTTAGCCATCATTCTAGTAAAATATGAGTACAGTGGGGGTATATTACCAGTTTTCTGGGGTTTTAGTGTTGGGGTGACGCTTTCTTCATTATCGCTGTCTTCACCGAATAATTCACTGGCCGTAACTCGAGCTGACGGTGTTACTGGCGAAACGACCTGCTTCGATTTTTTTGCGCTTGTTGACTCTTCACTCGATTTGATGGACCTTTCCCGCTTCTTTTTTCTTTCCTCTGTCTTCCTCTTCGGCTTCGCCTCTTGCTCAGAGTCATCGCTAGAGAGGAAAAGGTCGTTGCTAAGTAGTGTCGACCTGTCAAAAAAAATATAAATGTATGTATTAGTTTTTATAGGCCTAAAATCACGTCATTCAGTCCAAATTTGTAAAACTGCATACTTGCAAAAATTGTCAATTGCGTACACGAGCGTTTTTATCGTAGCGGTTAAGGTTTTAAGTTTTCAACGTTTTATAAAAGACAAATAAAAAGCGATTTTGAATCTTATGTAGGTACTCACTTAAATCAACAATAGCGGAATTTCATACCTACTTACAATTATAAAAAAATGTTTGTAGGTTGTTGTTTTTTGCTGAATGTTTTGAACGTCGATGACGGCGACGGTATAAACGCTGCGGTTTGCACGCTCGCATGCAACTCCTAGACACGTGGTATGACGAGCCAGAATCTCATATTTCGGTATACGAGAATAATCTTGAATCTGAACTTCAGCTTACGATGCAACTTTGATATACAATTAACATACCATGAGTTTGCTTGCTAAATCATCTGAATAAAATATATGAAAACGATTACCGTAAACATAAGTGCAGTAGTATTATTTAACCATATATATTTATAATAAATAATAAAATGATAGGCGTCGTAATGTCCTTACGTTTCCTATTTCACTATACCATTTTTGGAAATGATATGGTATCTAACTTAAAAATGCGTGATTTTGAACTCTATCCATAAAATTAAATTAGGGTATATAAATAGAGGAAAAAAAACATTTAAAATCTATTCCAAATCTTCACTTGACTGTTACAACTGGCTTGATCGTGTATTATTGGTAAGTTTTAATATTATTCTTCCGTATTTTATCTGGTAAATATTTTTATACACTATGTCGTCGTTGCAAATTTAAAATCTCCTATGTGTAAAAAGTAACTTTACGAGAGAAACGAAAAAAACTGTTTCCTGAAAAAGAAACTGAGGAAACATTCTTATTTTTTTTTTAGATGTAAAGTGTAAAGGACTTATAATGTATTGAGATAGAATTTGTCTTATATCAATGTCTCGTTCAGCGTATATTTATATAAATTTAATTATTTTTCTGCACATAGGAGATTTAAGTTGCAACTTTTTGTCACATAAGTGGTTTTACAGTTTATTACATCAGGCACATAGGAGTTTTCGATGGTCAATAAACATGAGATTTTATTATATTAGCGAATATTTTAACGATACATTAAGATATTCACATAGGAGTTTTTGCAATAGGTAGGTATACAAAATCGCTTTTAAAATATATGCATAGCTCGTATTTGTGAAAATTGTTACATAGGATATTTTAAATTTGCAACGACGATGTTTCAATCGCAATTGTTGTTTTTGAGATAGAATATTGGTTAACGAAATACTAATTTAGACTATTATTTTCCAGGTGTTTAACAAAGTCGGGACATAGAATTAAATATGTCACACTCACCATCCTACAGTCCTGTTTTAGAAAACATTAACCTACAATATGATGTAAGTGTCTAAGTAATCATCGATATTAGCAATTTAATTCATTTATGATGGTGTTTAACAGCATAAAATAATTCATTGTTTCAGAATTTGATAGATTGCTCCGATCCAGTTCTTAATCCATTTTACTATGCTCAAGACCGAGAAAGCTGGGATGTCGAAGTGGCGGAAAAAGCATGTGAAGAGAGTAGACAGCAAAAAATACAAGAGAAAAAAATTAAGAAGAAGAAGAAAAAATCAAAACCATTTAAAAAGACATCCTTTATCAAGCGTAAAGAGCCCGGGCATATTCACCGAATTATAAAAATAATTGTTCATGATGTGGAAGGCCGTCAGATGGATGAAATAGTGACTCCGATATCGATAGTGCAAGCGTGAATATACAATATTTAGTCCGTAGTGATATTGATGACATAATGAGTGAAACCGAGTATTTAGTTGCTAAAATAGTTAAAAAATTAAGTTCAACTTCATGTAACTAATTGATGTTTAAAATAGACGTATAATAGTTTTATTATTATTATTAGTTTTTTAAATAATTAGTATTCATTGTAGGAGTGAAACCGAGTATTTAGTTGCTAAAATAGTTAAAAAATTAAGTTCAACTTCATGTAACTAATTGATGTTTAAAATAGACGTATAATAGTTTTATTATTATTATTTGTGTTTTAAATAATTAGTATTCATTGTAAATAAAAGTATTTAAAATAAAGTACCTTTTATTTCTACGTCATAACATTTAAACTAAATCGTTACTACACTGCATATATAAGGTAGCGCCATGGACAATGGCGAGCGCACTTCATTTTCGTTAGTCTGTCGTATCGAACATACACCGCCTGTTGCTCCAATTTCAGTGTCATTGAATTGTTGAATGAATGTAATGATAAATTATAATATACGTATAATGACGAATGTTCAATAAGATATTTCTCATGATATCGATTACATTATAATTGTTGAGTCATAAAGACCACTAAATAGTCAAGTCTGAATATTTTGCAAGTACTATTTATTGTAAAAGCAATGAATGATGAATGTAATTAGGTGTTTCTATATCTGATAACATCTGTGCACATTCCACTCCTAACTCGTTGATGTCTGACTATTCCAACTGAATTATCCATTGATAGATATGAAGTGACTGCTCTTTTCATTCACATGAAACTACTTTCAATGAATTTAGTCAAAGTCTCATTTCGAATAATGAAATATAGGAATACTCGAATGGTTTAACTGTGGAATATAGGGTTATTCAGATCACGATGATCGTGTGATCTGAATACCCTATATTCCAACTACTGATTTAAAAAAAACCGTCTTACGCATTTTGACCGCGGGGACAATGCGGTCAAAATGAGTGAGACAGTTTTATTTAATTATCCGATGTTTTTTTTAATAACCTATTAAAAATCCTGCAACAACGTAGAATCCTGCCCTGAAATCATGGTTACAGTTTGATCGTCAATTTTCCTGCTACCTTGTTTATGGTACTTACCAATTCCACGGTGACGTTCTCGCACAGGTTTCTTCTGTCTTTGTGACAGTTGAAGCAAGACATGTCTATGACAATATTGGGCTGCAGAACGATGGCCGCTTCACCAATAATACTGGTTTCGACAGTAATGTCTGAAAGCAGTATATACATCATCAAGTATTAAGACCACAAGCTAAAAAGTGTTGTTTAGTACTTAGCCCTGTGTTGTCTATAATTTTCTTTTAACGTTTACATCCAGAACAAGTAGTATACACTATTTTTATCCAAAACGTAGAAAGGTTAACATAAATGTAAAATATAAAAAAAATGGACTAAAAAGATTTGCGTGTTCACGCAAAACAAAACGTGGCGACTTGAGAAAACCCTTTCTTTTTTTCAACGGTAAAAGTTTTTTTGGCAAGACGTCTCTAAAACAACGTCAATACGTAGATATAGGTATGATAGATAGTTTACACGCATTCTTTTGACAAGGCTTTTACAAAACTTGTTGCAAACTAGTATCACAACTTGTTTAAGGGTTTAAACGCGATGATTGATAAACATAAAAGAACAGGCAACAAATATGATGGTCCAGCTAGTTACATCTGTCGCATATTGGAGGAGCAAAGTGTTCTAGAACTTACTTCCAATAATATCAGTTGGTAGTTTTGGAATCTGCACTCGAGCGCACACTTGAACAGTAAAAGATGTATCTTGCTCTCTTACTAACTGTGAAAGAAATATGTCTTGTTTAATTTAAGGAAATTAATAACACACCATATTTAAATCATCGACTTTAGCAGGATGTATTTTTTTTAATTACTTCCTATTTGCCTTCAAAAACGGACATAACAAACGTAGGCAAAAAGCTGTCAGGCTCAAATGAGATTGGGTGGGTCACATTAGGCGTATGCAAGATGACCGCTGAGCAAATGTCTCTGCACAAAGGGGGCCTGAAGATCGACGACGCCACCGCAGTTGGCCTAGGAAACGGTGGCGAGAAGACCTAGATGCGTACCGCGACGGCTGGTCAGATGTGGCGCAGGACAAGAGTTCCTGGAAGAACTTGGGGGGGGGCCCAGCAATGGGACAGTAAAGACTAAACAAAAAAAAAAGATTACTGCCTATACAGACTATTAAGGCATCGTAACTATATGCAAATATTTAATACAGCGTGGCAGGGACAACGACAACATGATGCACACATGATTTTAAACCCCCAAGCGTTGAATATTTTTCACCAGTTATCAAAAAAATAATAAATAATATGTCATGTTCATAGAAAAACCTACGCGGTGAAAATATATAGAACAGCATTTTTTGCATAGACACTTGTTGTTGGCATGAATTTCAGCATATGATTCTAAACCGCATGGCGTAAAAATTTTTCGTCAGTAATAAAAAAATTAAAAAAAAAAACAATTTGCTGTTTCATAGAAAAGTTTAATAATATCTTTGCAGTCAAAATGTGTGGAAAAACATAATTTTTTATAACCGAAAAAAATGACAGTGTTATAAATACTACCAGGTTCGCAAGATTTGCTCAAAAAAAAAGTTATCAATGGAATTCAAGGTCGGGCGTCGATGTCCCTTCCACCCTGAATTAAATATTCTAACCACCGTCATAACATAGTTAGAACTATATACAGGTACTGTACCGTATAACAAAGATATACCGTCTTTCAGAATGTTCCTTTCATTGGCTCGTCCAATTTACGTGTCGTATCACTAGCTACATACCTGTTCGCCAATCAGTTTGATGGACAGTGTCACATTTATCTTCTGCACACATTTGAACAGCAAAACTTTACTGGAGCCCGTTGAACTTGCCGCCAATTCTGTTGAACAATATGTATGACGTATATACATAATTATATTTGTTGAAAATAGTCTCAATATTTGCATACTAAACCAAACATGAGTTGCTATAAGCATAAAAGTATTTCTACTACTGTGTAAAGTATTTAGAACATTAATTTAGAGTATATTAATATTAACAGTGAAAACGACTCCTGTGGGCTATATACTCATACTCATTCTCAATATCAGAGACATCGTGAACACCGTACCTTCACAAATACAGAGCTCAGATGTCTTATCTAGACGTATTACTACTACATTACCTATACCCTTTAAATCAAAACGTAGTATTGCTATTTTAAAATAATTATAGGGTTTCGGCAAGTTGGCCTCGGTCTTCTGAAGTATACTTAAATAATATAATATAATAATATATTAAAACTTTTTTTTTGTGGTTTGAAATCATCAAGTGATGTCTCCCGCTCTGGGCGGAGGGCGTGTCTGACCTTTACTGACTAAAACCCACCCGTGTTCTTCAGTTGCCTATATGCTAGGGTCACGGTATCTCTTTCGAAGAAACCTCGTGACCCTGGCAGGATATAAATATAATAGAGTAAAAATTTTATTTTCCCACCTTGACAGCCATTATCGTCAACATCATCAATAAACTGGAGACTAAAGCCGAGATTCCTATAAGATTCTTTCTGGATCCGCTGCGTCAGTTTCAGGTCTGACAGCTGAACACTCTTGGAGCCTTTGTATTTGATCAAGGTATTGTAAACCTCGTAACCGGACAGTATGTAAACGGCTCCTTTTCCATGGTCCTCGTATGGCGCGCTGACTACCAGTTCTGTAAAGTGAAAAGTCTTTAAAACAAACTCCTTACTTAATTTTTTACACCAATGGGATAATTGTGTAACACACCTAAAGTAGCAATGGCTTTCATTTCGACAATTCGACAACATTCATTGCAAATAAATAATAGTTTAAAAACTAAGAACACGCTTTCATAGAAAACCAAACTAAAAAGTAGAAAATAATGGAAAAGGATTACTGTTTTAAATTAAGATTCGCGACCGTTACAAATATGGCTCTACAGTACTATTAGAATGATTATTTCTTTAATTGTATTAAACAAAAAACCAATTATATTTTTAAACATAATAATTTAAAATGTTAAAAATATACAAACTTATAAAAAAAATATTATTAAAAACTATTATATCCTTTATTTCATTATAACTGATATAAAATATATTTTTAAATTTTAGAATATGAAAATATTAAAAAAATAAAAATATCCCACCGGTATCGGGAACACGATCCAAATTACCAGCAGGCAGGTTTTCAGAGAGAGGAACCTCCTAACAAGCGGGCCGTGGTGGTACTATTGGAAGTACCGCCCTACTCTTACTGCTGTATCTACATCCTACATATCGACAACCTCGCAAGCCAACTCAAAATACTTGATTTGATTATCTTTTACCGTTTTCACTAGATTCTCGTCATGCGTGGCCGCTTATCAATAATCATCGTGCGATGCTCTAATCGATCTATCACCACTATGTCCGGCTTATTGGCAGCAATAGTCCAGCCAGTGATGATAGATCGAACCCAATATAATGTGATATTATGTATATTTTCGAGAATTAGGTCGGGCACATACCATAATACGATACTTCCGATTCTACGAGTATATATTTCAATTATTATTATTAAAATTATCAGTACATCCCCCTAAGTTCATTAATCCCATTAAATAACTTTTTCAATAAGTAGTCTCAATACAAAAGTCTTAGACCAGTGTGTGTTGCCAGTGATGACATATGGCACTGAGACGTAGTCGCTCACAATGGGCCTCATAAGAAGGCTAAGAGTCACCCAAAGAGCAATGGAGAGGGCTATGCTTGGAGTTTCCCTACGTGATCGAATCAGAAATGATGAGATCCGTAGGAAAACTAAGGTAACCCGAAGAATTGCCAAACTTAAGGGGCAGTGGGCAGGGCACAATGCTCGCAGAACATATTTGAATGTCTCGGGCTACCATGGTAATTGCCCCTTTTTTGTGGGTGGAAAATTATCAAATGACGTCTCCCGTTCTGGGTGAAGCGGAAGGGCGTGTCAGACTTTTACTGACTAAAACCCAGCCGTGTTCCGTCAGTTGCTTATAAGCCAGAGCCACGGTAACTCTTCCGAACAAATCTCTTGACCCTGGCAGGCATCAATACAGCCCTCCAAGTACATTAAATCCCATTGAAAAACTGTTTCATGAAATAGTCTATTTTGTTTGAAATATTTTATTCAACATTCAATATATTTATGACACTGACCTGCAAATTTTCAAAAACATAAGAATGTTTGATATTCTCGGGCTACGATGGCGCTTTGATCTAGTTAGGAACTAGAATAATAGTCTAAGGGAATGGAATAAAAACCTAAGCTATAAACACAGCTACTTCTTAAAAAAACTAACCTGGTTTGCCGTCACCGTCTATGTCTTTTACAGCAATGGCTGTGCCGAAACGGCCAAAGTGAGCATTGGCAAAAATAGAACGATGCCTTTCCGGTTCGTTGATAGTCATCTGTGGACAACAGAGGAGGATAAGTAAATAATATAGCTTATACAACATATATAATAAAGCAAGGGTTTGAGGCTTAATAAAAACGGTCAATCAGTTAGCTAGAGCTACACTTGGCGCGGTTGATCTGATCTCGGTTGATAAGTGTGACTATATCTAGATCATCCATGCCTTGGAAAGCACGTTAAACAGTTGTCTCGACTGTCATTCGTGAATGAGAGTCGTAACGGGTCGTCAGAAGCCTGAACGTTTGACAACGAGTATTACCAAGTAACTGGGTTTTGGAGATCAGATAGGTATTCACTCCATGTAAAATACTGGTACTTAGTTGCATCTAGTTACTGGAAGCCGACCCCAATATAGTTGGGAAAACGCTAGTGACCATTTCGCTCGGGTTATTGAAGTGTTGTATGGGACAGATGATACTGATTTAAAATTAAGCTCAAATAGTGTATCTAAAGTCAGAGTAATTAGTTGTAAAGCAAAATGACTACCAACTTGAATTTCCTGTATATTCCAATCAAAATCAAACTTCGATCTAGCCAAATGCTTTAGGATGGAAAATTGACATAAAGTAATAATAATAATATTCCACAACTATCACACAACGCCATCTAGTCCCAAGCTAAGCAGAGCTTGTGTTATGGGTACTAGATAACTGATAAACATACTTATATATTTCTAAATACATACGTATTATAGATAAATTACACCCAGACACAGAACAAATGATCGTGCTCATCACACAAACATTTGTCCTGTGTGGGAATCGAACCCACGACCTCCGGCATAGCAGTCAGGGCCACTAACCTGGCCTAGTGTTTTGCTTATCAATAAATTTTCCTGACTGTACCAACTAATTATTTTTTGTTTGTATTACCATATCTCCACCTAAGTAAATATGTAAAGCTCCGCATTCGAAGCATTCATCTTCAGACTGCGCAGGGGCTCCCACTAATAGTTCATCCAGTTTATCAAAATTGAGGTCTGCAGCGCACAGTGTCGTCCCGAACATTGTACCAACAGCATTACTGAGCAACTTGATGAACTTGAAGCGTGCGGCGTCCGCGCCATTCCGTGCCAACAGAGATAACTTGTAAGTCTTCCTATTATATGAGAGGAACGATATCTGAAAAACGATATTTAAGAGTTATTGAATCAGCTAAGGTTGCGCGAAGGTATTCCGCGAGGTTTTTTTTTTACTTTGTTTCGCAATTTGCAAGTTGTATGTTGTTCTATGATGCCGGACGTACAAATTAGCAGCATCCCATTTCCACGCGTGGGTGTTGTAAGAGGCGACTAAGGGACTTACTAGAGACTGGGAAGCAGTGTTCTCTACACATTTTACCACCACACTGCGATCGCCAACCCGTCTGCCAAGCCTGGTGACTATGTTCAGCAGTGGACTTCTTTCGACTGAAATTATGATGATGATGATTTTGATTAAAATATCATTCGCGACCGTAACAAATATAGCTTTACAGAATTACGATTATTAAAATAACCATTACAATTAAATGAGTTTTAGTTGAAATAGTCAAATAATGTCTAAAATTTGAATTAGTCGGGATTTTGGAGGAAAGAGCAGCGTGGTAACAAACAGAAAATCTCCGAAAAAAAAAAATGTACTGTGTATTAAAGTCGGTTGAAATCTTAGGTATTAGCTCAGCCACTGTATATAGCATTTTAAAATAATAAAAAGAAAATGAACTGTTAAATCTCCGTTTATAATAAGTTTTACTGATTTCTACAGTGATAGTGAAACAATATTTACAATGCATTTTTATTTCAACTTTTTTTATGCTTTTGGGAAGCCATCATTGAGATTATTACTTATTCATACTTTATATTGATTAAATAAAACAAGACTGGGAGCTTATTTTATTAGAATAAATCAAAATAAAATTTGATTCCAGAAGTAATGAGAATGAATGAGTGAAGGATTTATGTCAATCTTCTTGTTACAACAATATTTTATTTTCACCAGAAACTGGTAACACCGTAAACTTCAGATTACTCCAGTGAATTATTATAATAATATAGTTTACATTTAGATCGCATTTGATTACTTACAACTCCTTCCATACGTTCCTGTAGCATACTGAACGCGTACACTGTTTCGGATGAAAAGAATTTTCCAGCAGTAAGACCAACACCTGCAGTAAAATAGAGTATGTTATAATCACAATCAGTACATACATACATAAACTCATCCTTTTTTAGAGGTAGGCAGAAATAAATCCTTACATACTCCTCATGTGACCACATGACCCTAGCGTAGAGCCTTGAGCAGGAAGACGTTTGGGCCCCCTAGATAGGGCAGGAGCCATTTTAAGGTAGCCCCGCCTCGCAACAGTTTGGGAGAACGTCGGAAATGCTCCACGAAGTTCCACCGGCTGTCGGGAACAAGTCCCAGGTACTACATCGTCGACTCGACACCGATGTGATGCGACCATTACCGTTATTGGGAACCCGACGGTGGTGCGTTCCGAGGACCATGCAAACACATCGCCTCGGACTTGTACAGGGCCACTTTGGGTCCCAATTGCCGGATCCTTTCGACGATTGTCGCAACCCCGCGCGTCTTTATTTCGACTGTTGCCTATTGTGACCTCCTCTGCGTCAGGGCCACCGTGCAACCACGTCCAACGTGTCGGGAAGACAAGAGTGCAATGCTCGCTGCATTGTATCTGGTCTCCGCACTGGTGATAACATTTATTTAGCGCTGATAATTATATGAAAGAGGATTCTTACCTATGTTCCAAAAATGCGACAAGTGTCGTCTGTACAAATCCTTGTCCGCCAATGCTTTGACATTAGCGTAAGGATTTGACGCATGTAAGTAAAGGAAGTCTCCAGACAATGAAGTCTTCGCTATCAGCAACAGATCATTATCCTCGTCAATTAACGTAGACCAGCCGGTTCCACCAGTTATTCTATCTAGAATATATTTAATTAGATTTTAGATAGGTAAACGTATCAGATAGACAGAGATATACCCATTGTACTCGCACATGTCACCATTTATGTTTATGTTCCAGGTAATAAAGGGAGAGCCTATGGCCATAAACCCGACCTAAATCCAGATGGCATGCTGCTACTAAAAAAATCCAGATGGAAAAACCGAATTACACTTTGCACGACCCGGGATTTGAACCTAAGCCTCGTGATCAACGGTAGGTATTGAGACCACTAGACCATAAAGGCATTTAGATTTTAATTAGCTAATCACAATATATAACATGACAAGCGGGTAACGTGTGTTCATTGGATACCTTACATTAGCTATTGAAAGAAAGGGCCTTCAGAAATAGAAAACAAAAAAACCTTACACTTTTTTGTAACAGACATCCAAAGTTGAAATTTTGCAAAAATTAGTTTCGAGAAAATGGTGTTTGAAAGTTGAGGTTACAAAAAAACAATGTTCTACTCGTTTGTTACATAGATTTTTCCACATAGATCCCAACACATTATATGCAATATATCACTAACATAACCGATACTGTACTGCCAATATACAAATAGTATTAAAATTCAAAAACTCAACATAATAATTATGAAAATATCGACATTTTGTATGACCTACCGACATCTGGTACGTTTTTACTAAACATTTCCTTTAAAAAAAATGTGCTTAGATATGTTGTCTGTAGATGTTAATTGTATCAAATTGTAGCAAATTTGTTGTAGAACAATAATCATTAAATATCACAAAATGCCATATTTTCACTCGATTTTATAAAAACGCAAATAACTCTGAAACTAAATGCCGACATCTGGTGCCTTTATGCGCGGAATGCCACAAATATTTGTCATGCACGTTAGCAACCTTACCGATACTGTTTCTGGCCATGTTTATAACCAAACCATGAACACCAGTATAAATCAATCAATAATTAAAATTTGATTTGAGAATGCTCACCAATTTTAAACAACAGGCGGGATAACTGCGTTGGACACTACCATTGACCTTTCATTTTGACAACTCAAAAATATTCATTGCATGATTTACATTGTTGAACAGACAAATTTTTCAAATAACTGAAGCAACGGATGAAAAGTATTCTCCAAAATTCGTCGGATTGTTATTGAAAGTGTGTATACTTACCAACTGTTAAAGTGTTTCGTGTTGATTTGAAGCCGCTCTTTTTTGGATGGGAATTCTGGTAATACTCTAGAAGGCCTTCATAACGAATTGTGTCGTCGTGTTCATTTTGTACGAAACATGTTCCAAACGCATCCTCTAATACAACTGTTTTACTATCACGATCAGCTGTATTTATATCCGCAGTCCATAAAGGGGCACATGTCTGTGAAATAAAAGTAAACTTTAACTAAAAGGAAAAAAATATTTTGTGATGTTTTATGTTTGCACGTATCCAGATTTTTTCGCTATCTCTATCTTCGCTATATATATATTGTCTTTTTTCTCTCTTTATCTTTTTAAGAATAAGAATGTTTGAATGTTTTCATTTTAATTACATTATTAGTATATATATGTTTAGTGATATTTATTATAGACGTATTTATGTATGTTTTGCATGTGTGTATATTTTTATTTTGGATGTTTATATTTAAATTATAGTATTATTTTTCTTCTACTATTACACACGCTGTCTTCATCTCTTTGTATATTCTCTCCTATTGCAGGTATGGGAGAGATTTCTATAGAAATAAGCATTACCTTTGTACATGTTTTTCTGTTCCTTTCTTCTTGTCTATTTATATGTGTGCATAAATGGTTAAATAAATTATTTTACTAAAAACTTTTAAATTTTAATAAATATACTACCCAAATATATGGGCCGGCTGATACTAATTTTCTCAAGATTACGATGTTATACTTTTGGAGGAAGTTTTTCAATTTGATTGATCGACCAGACTTGACCAGACTTTTAAATTTAACCACGCATTTCGGATAATATGCTGTATTGATCAATTCCGCACAAACGTGCACCATTTTCTAACACTGTTTAGTAGCTACAAATATTGATTAATTAATGTAATATGAATGATGAATGATTAATATATTATGACGTATTTATATATTTGTGTGATACGTAGAATTGTCCTCTGTTACGCGACTCGCAGGGGACAACGAGAAACAATTTAAAAAAAATTGTACAATAATACGTGAAGCAAAATCTTCTTACCCCTTTTTATGAAAATTTCACGGAGGAGTATGAAATTTTTGCATACTTAAAGTTTATATGGTGAAGGAGTGTAGAACGCTAAACTAATGGATGATTACAATTTTAAAGATTTATGGTCGGATTTCGACCACTTGAAAAACATCGGTAATAATAATTACGAAATTCAGGAAAGTTAAAAAAGAATCTTCACACATAAAAACTGAATAAAAATCAAAGCGAAACTTACAAAAAAGTAGTCATCTGTAGCAACTATCGTAGAACCCAAATGAAAGTGTTGGTTAGGAAATTTTTCTGAAAAAAAAAAAACACGGTTATATTTTAATATTACTTCGTCGAACATGTACGCCTTTATTCATAAACGTTGATTAAAGTTAAGAGACGTTTAAAAGTTAAAAATGTATGGTTAAACAGCAGCTCATCATTACTTAACTTTAAATAACGTTTGTGAATGAAGGGGCAAATCTTAAATTTAACCTCTTCGCGTTATAAGTAGATTTTTGATTTATTAAGGGTTTTTTTTGCACTTTTCTATGAAACAGCAGATTTCTTTTTTGTCATGGACGTAATTTTTTTAGGATACGGGTCTAGAATTATGTGCTGAATTCATAGTTACAGTTTATTCGTGATGTCAGTCAGCCTGTATAACAAAGAAGTAAAATTTGTGAGTTTGTATGTCGTTGAAAATTTTAGGAACTAGTGATCCGCTTTTGAGCATAATAAATGACACACTGCAATAATTTAAAACTAAACTCAAGGCTTTCTTGATACAGAGGTGTTATTACTCGTTAAGTGACTTTTTGAATGACACTATGTGTGACACATCAACTGCTTAATTTTATTGATATTAAAAAAAAAAATATATATATTACTTTATTCTATTGACATTATTTAATTTTATTGACACTATTTAATGTTATTGACATTATAAATAAATAAATATCTTAGGACAACCAACACACCGCTATCTGATCCCAAACTAGGCAGAGCCTGTACTATGGTAACCAAACAACAGCTGATAAATATACTTATATCTTTCTAAATACATACATATTATAGATAAATTACACCCAGACACAGAACAAATGATTATGCTTATCACACAAAGATTTGTCCTGGGTGGGAATCGAACCCACGACCTCAGTCTTTGCAGTCAGGGTCGCTAGCCACTAGACTAACAGGCCAGTCAAGTCATTATATATTTTTTTTGACATTATTTAATACACCTTTGTGCATGACCTAGACTTATAATAATAATTTATTAATTGATTAACTGTTTCATAATTATTTTCAAGATTTGTTTAATTATTTGTAAAATTTTTGCATTGCAAAATTTTTTTTTATTTATTTGTTGAAAACTATAAATTACACTGACATTAAGGCAACTAAACGACCTTTGTTATGGTTTTTGTTAATACGTAAAAATCAAATATGATATAATATATATTCCCACTGAATGACTATTTCATGAAAAACTCATTCAATGAACTGAGAGGGTTGTATTGATGATTTTAATTATCATAATTCTATAGACCCATATTAGTTAAGATCGCGAATCATATTTTAATCATCATACAACCTGACCCTGACCTTCAAATTTGAATTAAGGGGGCTGTCTTTCTATACTCCTTGATTTTAAATAGATATCATCTGCCTTGCCTTTTCCAACTATGTCGGGGTCGGCTTCCAGTCTAACCGGATGCAGTTGAGTACTAGTATTTTACATGGAGCGACTGTCTATCTGATCTTCACAACCCAGTTACTGGGTAATACGATATCTCTTGGTAAGACTGGTTGTCAGACTTTCGGGCTTCTGACAACTCGTAATGGCTGTCTCTCATAGATTGGTCACAACTTAACCAAATGTTAAGTAAGGGGTGTTAATTACTTCTTTCGTACCTGTATTATATTCGGATGGGCTGAATTCAATATTTTGCTCTACACAAGAAATGTTTTGATTCACATTAGCGTATTTCAATTCACAATTGAATATTTTCCCTATGAGGTCTGCTTTCGGGGCGCCGACAACTGTAAAAATAAATTAGAGTATTAGAAATGATGTAGAACCACAGAACAGCCGGTCTATTCTGTAAAAAAAAAAAAAACTTTAAAATGAGAACTTACGTGAAGTGAGCTTAAAGTGAGCTGTCATTTGATTTGATGCTAGAGATTGACAATTTTACTCACTTCACTGTAGTTTTCTGGGTAAGATTTTACAGAGTACACAAGCTGTTTTCCTAGAATACAGAAGATTGACATTTTTTTTTACGTGAAAATACGCTTGAAATTCTCACGTTCTTATAATAAAAATAAAAGACAGTGTAGGTTGGTCCAGTTGCCATACTTGTGACCACTATTAGTACTATACACACACCCTTAATAGGGAAGATGCAAATATAATATTTATGAAAATTTTATGATTCAAATGTTAAAAAAGTATAAAAGAAGGGCCACTGCAATGTTTTAATTTTACATAATGTTGATTTTTAACAATAATTACGTATTAAAATTACTTGAAACAAAACGTATTTCAAAACACCAATCAGCGTTTAGTGACGTCACGCCTGTTACGACGACTTGTTGAGGTTATGGTTGTAAAAGTGAATATTATTTTATGGGAATATTAATTGCGTTTTTTAAATAAAAATGATAGTTGGGATTATCAAAGCAGACTCCAGGAATTTATTTACCAAGAGTTAGTGTTGACATGAGATCTTTTTTCAGAAAAAGGTTTCCTCCAGACATTTTAAACTTTTACCAATTATCAACGTCGATCTCAAACTGTAAAATAAAAAATCTATTATAGACAAGTTTTGTAAGTATTAGGTAGGTAACTAACGTGTTTTTACGTACAAGCAGATTAACTAAGCATACTCGTATAACAAGTATATTCGCCTTATGACGTATAACACACACGACATATAACAAGTATATTCGCCTTATGACTTACGTCAAAGTGTTCTTCACAGCATCGAATAGTGGTCTTTGGAGAAGAATTGTCATTTCTTTTTGCAGCTTGATATCACTTTTTTCTCAATTTTGGTCAGAACGTGAAAAACAATTTAATTGGAAACTTTTTTGAAGTAGTCACGGACTCATTGGCACAAAACATGAATAAACGCGGCTTTTTTCGGATTATTAGTGGTTTTGTTATGATTTGATGGATAGTCCATTTTAAATTTTTACAAAATATATTTCGAAAGTCGAAAAAAATACGCAAAAGTATGAAAGCCGACGAATAAATACGGCCAGTGACAGACAAGAATGACGTCATCGGAACTATAGGTCCGTTTTCGCGGGAAAATTTAAACTGTCAATTTGAAACCGCATTTTTTCCGATAAATTACAATGTTTTAATTTTTTTATATATTTGTGGTCTATTCTACATGGAATTCTTTAAAGTGAAAACAAAAATAAAAATATTGCATGTTCCCTATTATAACCAACCCATTCCAATAAGTATAGTCACCAGAAGAGTTTAACTGACGCGATGGTTGTTTTCGAATTAAATTAAATTTGAAAAATGAACTGTATGTTTTCCATTAATTTTATTTTGTGCGATAACATCAATGGGTTTTTTACTAAACTTCAACTACGTTCGACGATCCTGGTCCTATCCTTCCCTATCCCTTTTGGTGACCGTAGATGCTATAAATTACTACTACCTGTAACGATTCGTCTGTCCTTGAAATAGTGGTGGTCTTTTGGTAACGGCTGCAACAAACGAGTTGTAGGTGGCATAGACCCAGGCCGTCACTTATTTCATTTAATTAAATTATTTCATTATAACTGTTTTCAAAAAAGTGTAGGAAAACATCTTGAGGAAACCGACATGTCCTAGAATGAAAACTTCGTAGCCATGTGACATCTAACAGCCGGCACTGGGACCACGTGGTGGATGTCAAGTACGTCAACCCACTCCCTCTCGCAGGGACAACGCCTCTGCCAGGGTCGCGAGATTGTTCGAAAGAGATACCGTGACCCTGGCATATGGGCAACTGAAGGAACACGGGTGGGTTTTAGTCAGTAAAAGTCTGACACGCCCTCCCGCTCCACCCAAAGTGGGAGAAGTCATTTGATGATTTCCGATCCAGAAATCTTATTATGTTATCACAGCGTCGTTGTTTTCGAAGAGATCCTGTCCCCCCTCTCCGTGTGCTATTTGTTCCGTCTACTACAGGGAGTAGAACTCCGTCCGTCTACTTTTCCGTGTGGTGTCAGACGTAAAGAATACTACCAATTTCTTCCCGTGGGTGTCGTATGAGGCGACCAAGGGACTTACTAGAGAATGGGCGGCAGTGTTTTCTATGGATTTATTTTACCACCGCACTGCGATCGCCAATCCGTATTATATACTGGGGGAGGCTAATGTCCAGCAGTGGGCGTCTTTTGGCTGAGATGATGATGATGAAGACTACAGGGAGAACTCATTTCTTGTGGTTCTATAGGGTGTGTGAATAGCATGACTTCGATCCTTATGCATCAGATGTGTCCGTGGCTAAAAGTGCTAGAGCCTTAAATTTTTCACCTAATGCTTGATATAGCCCGAATTATGTTAGCCTGAGTAAACTGTGGAGTACCGTGTGGCGTCGGGCGAAGAGAATAGCACCACCCCATTTCTTCCCGTGAGTGTCGTAAGAGGCGACTAAGGGATATACTAGAGAATCGGCAGCAGCGTCCTCTATGCATTGCAGACTATCATACTGCGATCGCCAACCCGCCTGCCAAGCGTGGCGATTATGGCAACACCCCTCCTTTGGGGGAGGCCTATGTCCAGCAGTGGACGTCTTTCGGCTGAAATGATGATGATGAGTAAACTACTCTACCCCCTATATTTTTGAGTGTGTTTGTTGTGTGTGTATTAAATTGTATAGTTTTGGCTTTGGCGGTTTATTGATTTTGTTGTTAGTACTGTGTTCAGATTTTTCTTCTTTTATTATTATGTTACTTGTGAAGACTTGTAACTGGCTGCCAGTACCATTTTCAATGTCCTAGCCTATTTTGTTTAGCTGTATGTCGGACAGCATGAGCTGACCTTGAGTCCAAGGTCTATCTTTATGAAAAATACCAACATTCTTACCCAGCGTTTCAGTGACATTTCTGTAAGTCATAGCAAAACCGAAGTCTGAGCCTTTTTCAGCTTCCCCTGTCTGGATGATCACATTTGATGGTTCATGGTAGAACATGGCAGTAGCGCAATGTACTGCTTGGACTACGGCTAGAATGGCTAACATTTTTCTTTCTGTAAAAAACACAAGACAACAATTTAACATCAATTTTATAGTACTTACATCGGCCTTTTATTAGGTTAGCCAGAGCCAAGTCTGATTAAGCAGCCGACAACCTCCTTGGTTGGACTGCGAGATGTCATTAATTAATTTAAAAAAAAAAAAAAAACAATAGAAATATGAGATTCAGTAACTGTTGTATTATTATTACGATTTGTTATTTCGCAATAGTCGATAATTGAAAAAAAAAAAATTGAATTGTCGTCTTAGATAGTGCAAACTAAATTTTTGCCTTGAAGTAGACTCAAATTGTCGGTAGTACAAACTAAATTTTTGCCTTCGAGTAGACGCAAATTGTATATTGAAGTACCAGTAAAAAAAAAATTAAGCCATCGAAAGTTTATCATTTTAACGCACTTCCAATACACAATCTATTAATCGTAGAGTTCACAAGATGAAATAAGTTAGCAACACAGTGATCCAGCGGTCATTTACCGAATTTCCTACGAAAGATAGCGCGCGCAACGACGTTGCCAAATCGCTTGCCTACGCGCACGTATGTGCATCCCTTTCCTTAATGACATGCTCTACATTTTCCTTATATCACGTTGAACTATATATTTAAATTTGGCACACCAATTCAATTTTATGCTATATACATTTAAAATAGTTTTTATATTTATTTAATTTAAGAATACTTCTATGTTTTTTTTCTTTAATTTTGTGTAAAAATATAAAATTTATTATTATTCATATTATAACTTTATAGGTTAAGTAGTTAACACTCTTGTGCAAGCTATGAAAGAGCACACCTACATAATACCTGATGTACCACGTATATAATTTCTCAGAGATCCTAAATGTTTGCAGTAATCCCACAACCTGTTTGGGACACTATAGTACCACCCTTCTTCTTAACATGTTGATTGCAATCTAAATAGAGGTAGTCCAGCAATCGGTTACAAGTATGGCGTTTTTTTTTAGTAGCCTACTTTGAAGTGAAAACTTCTTTAGCACCGTTGTGATTCGAAAATCTATGAAACGAAAAAGCAACAGTAAAAAGAGACAGACACATAAATTCATAAGATTTAACGTGGGAGAAAATGAGATAGGCAGCATTATACAGTGTTTCTTATGTTTGTCTTTCTCTTTGTGCTCTGCTTCGTAACTCCTCCACTCGTGTTTACCGTCTGAATAAATCTATGTAATATATACAAATAAAATGTAAAACAATTACCAAACTTACATTACTAAAACCTACAATTATCCTCTTCCCGAAATTTTACATTCGTCTCATTTTCTTGAAGCCAACATTTATGAAGGTTTCACTTCTACCACGTGTGAATTGCACATATGCTTTTTTTTGGTTCCTATAAGATGCAAACTACACACAGATAATTGCGTAACACTCTAACGGTAGGATTGGATTTCTTTTTGACAGTTCAACAACATTCATTGCGTTATTTACGTTATTGAGCAGACGAATTTTTTAAACATATGAGGCAATGTATGCCTTGTCCTTCAAAATTATTCAGATTGTAATTTATAATGTGTGCCAAGCACGGCCTTAACACTCCATTATTCACGCGTTCAACTATTGCAGAACACGCAGGAATTTTATTGAATTTACACGTGTATTGAGAACACCTAATGTACTCAGTCATAATATTCCTCTATTTCTAACTGGTGGTCATTAACAGTGTCCTTGCGGCAACCTGCTCGACCGCACGTGCGAGGAATTTAACGCCAAAATTAAATTCTGCCATAGTAGAACGCGCGAGCACTCGCGTGGCTCTTTTAAACACATCAGTGAGTCCACCACGTCCAATGATTCACCAGCCGGTCTATTCTGAAATATAACTTAACTGACTAACTTATTCTGAATTATAACTTAACTGACTAGCTAATTCTGAATTACAACTTACCGTGATTTATTAAGGTGAAGTAAGCTACAGGCTACCTGACGCCACGGATTGACAGCTTACTTCAAACTCAACGTTTTCACGGTGAGCTATTTACAGAATCACACTGTTGAACAAGTGTATATCCTTCACATCAGATTTTTAATATGCTGACTGGACAAGTGGAGGATTTGAGCGAGTAATACAAGACGACTTAGAATGTTCAATGCAATAAATTAATGGGTTTTTCTCAAAGTCAAAGCATATGTTTCAATTAGGCCCAAAAAAGGCACTTTTGAACGTCAACTGTTACATGAAATTAGAGTTGATTCTAGTTGCCCCTTCCAAAAGGTAGATTCATATGGAGAAGAATGGGTAAGAAACTCCACCGTTACTCTTTTAAAATAATTTTCAGTATTTGTATACAATATTTATAAAATTATATGTACGTGCGACCTACAATAAAAAATTCCATACTACAACAGGTAAAAGAAATGAAAATGAAGCAATAAGAGTTTAATTAGTTATATGATAGATACATGGTGCTCACATATTTACAAAAACATTGCAACGGCTCAAAAAGTCTGCTATGAGTTCCTAATAAATGTTAATAGTTATGTTTTGCCTCTTTAAATTCCTAAATAAAGTTTATTTTCTATGTCGAAACTGAAGTATTTTGAAATATTTCACTATCTGTTTCTGTAACATTTTTACACAAGATTCCACATAACATGTTGGGCGCGCGAGTACTGGTGTCCCAAACAGAAGCGAGTGTACTAGAGTGTTATGTGTGCGACGTACCACCCTATAGTGAATGCAGTGTACATGTGTGGGTGGGCAGAGGTGAAGGTGCACACCGCAGTTCGCAGTTTTAAGTCCTATGTAAAATTAGAATTAACAATGCCAAAATACAGACACCGAGCTGCTACTGAGAAATTCCTGATGGCGATAGTCAATATATCTTTATATGACCTGGAATACAAACCCAGAACCCCAAACTCAACAGTAACACTACATAGTATAAAACAAAGTCGCTTCCCTCTGTTTGCACCTATATAAGCTTAGATCTTTAAAACTACGCAACGGATTTTGATGCGATTTTTTTCAATAGATAGAGTGATTCAAAATAAACGTTTATACGTACAATACGCCGGCGAAGCCACTGGCTAAAGCTGGTTAAAAATAAACAACATTCTGAGTGTGGGGATGTCAGTGATTATTGTGATTATGTAACTTAATTACGCAAGACCTCATACACCTCCATTACATATTGATTTAAAATCATAATCCAATGACCAACACTTTTTTTTTCTTACACTAACTATTATTACTACGAATTCGACTCTTAAAATTTTTAATTAAGAAAATCGACCATCTGATTCTGAACGTTTAAAAATTACGGAAACTGGCCTTTGATTTGCGAATTACAGATTCAAAATAACTTACCTTCCATATTTTACTCGTAATTAAGTGATTAAATTAATGAGTATTCCAATCACTTATCTATTTTTAGACACAAACATGATACCTTGATAATTTGCTACACCTTATTTATAACGTTCAGGAAAACACGAAGAATACAACTGCTTTGAGTAAACAGGCAAATCCTACTGTGATTCGTTATTTGACTGATGGTATAGTTTTACTGAGTAAATTACAATATTTCCTGTTATACGCATGAAATTTGAACGGGTTGATCGTTTTTACTAGCTGTCCTGTTGTCCTGTTTCCTAGAACTCGACTATGTAACTGTAACTATAAACATTTTTTACCGATTTCTCTGCCAATTGTGGACTAATATTTGGAATTCTTATGCAAAAAAAAAAAAACCAACTTCCATGCTCCACTTCCATGATTTCACACCCACAAAAACAAAAAAAAAGACAGCGCTTGTCAACCTTTAGCACTCACTCTGGAGTCATGGCCACTGCCCTCTTAGCTGGATCACCAATTCGCTCATCACCTGTCAGACTATTTTGTTGAAATCTCATTCCACTTAACTTTGGTACAAGCTTAGAGTGAGCTGGCATTCCAACAGATGCTAGGGATTCACAACTCACTTCAAGGTCACTTCGCTTATTTTTTTGCCAGTGGGATCTTTACAGAAATGATTGGTTTTTAGGGTTCCGTTGCCAAATGGCAAAAAACGGAACCCTTATAGATTCGCCATGTCTGTCTGTCTGTCTGTCTGTCTGTCCGAGTATGTCACAACCACTTTTCTCCGAAACTATAAGAGCTGTGCTATTGAAACTTGGTAAGTGGATGTATTCAGTGAACCGCATTAAGATTTTCACACAAAAATAGAAAAAAAAAGCAATAATATTTGGGGTTCCCCATACATAGAATTGAAACTCAAAAATTTTTTTTTCATCAAACCCATACGTGTGGGGTATCTATGGATAGGTCTTCAAAAATGATATTGAGGTTTCTAATATCATTTTTTTTTAAAACAATAATATTTGGGGTTCCCCATACATAGAACTGAAACACAAAAATTTTTTTTAATGAAACCCTTACGTGTGGGGTATCTATGGATAGGTCTTTAAAAATGAAATTGAGGTTTTTAATATCATTTTTTTCTAAACTGAATAGTTTGCGCGAGAGACACTTCCAAAGTGGTAAAATGTGTGTCCCCCCCCCCCGTAACTTCTAAAATAAGGGAATGATAAAACTAAAAAAAATATATGATGTACATTACCATGAAAACTACCAACGAAAATTGGTTTGAACGAGATCTAGTAAGTAGTTTTTTTTTAATACGTCATAAATCGTAAACCACAATTTACCTTTCATTCAGTCAACTCAAATATAAAAATTAAAAAAAAAAACATTTAATTTCATAAACGATGATGACGAATGATGATGATGATGACCTGCAGGTTTGTACGGAACCCTCGGTGCGCGAGTCCGACTCGCACTTGGCCGGTTTTTTGTATATACCGTTGCATCGCGGTGACTCGTGATACGCTGCTGTGGCCAAGTGGATAAGGCTGCAGCAGATAGGCGCGACACACTTCTTATAGAACACTATCCATGAAGTTTTCATAGAAATTGTTCTACGACAGTCGCGTCGCACCTGTTTGAAGGAGCCTTTACAGTTTTACACTCTCCGAAGCTTATATTGCTAGCGCGCGCCGTCTCCCTCAAATAATGTTTAGTTGTTTCAAGTAACTAAAATAACAATAAGAGGGATTATTTGAAATAAGAACAAATAAGGTAAACGCGAAAAAATAAAACCCAATGACAAAAATACCGAAATAGGTTATCTCAATAAATAAAGTACTCTTGAAACCTATGTTAAATTCATGATATAAGGAACATTAATAGCATTCATGAGGAAAAATATTAAAAGGTATTGTGATTAGCTTGCTGCCACCACATTCCTACTACACAACGGACTATTGTATAGTCAATTGTCATCAAGGTAACTCAATCGGTAAATACTGAATGCAAAATAAAGTCAGTTTAATTGATTTTGTGCAAATGTGACTACTAACACATATTTTCCGTATCTATAATTAAATCGCAACTTCAGGTTTACATCTAGCGACTGCTTATTTGACTTCCATATCTAGATAATACTGACTGGTGACTGGCCTGTTAGTCTAGTAGTTAGTGACCCTGACTGCTAAGACTGAGGTCGTGGGTTCGATTCCCACCCAGGACAAATCTTTGTGTGACGAGCACAATCATTTGTTCTGTGTCTGGGTGTAATTTATCTATAATATGTATGTATTTAGAAATATATAAGTATGTTTATCAGTTGTCTGGTTGCCATAGTACAGGCTCTGCCTAGTTTGGGATCAGATAACGTTGTGTTGGCTGTCCTAAGATATTATTTTATATTATATTAATACGATGCCACGCGGTAATACTGGTTATCAGAATTTCCCGAATCTGACTAGGTACTCACTCTTTGGCAATTGCATGGAATGGCTATATCACGGCAAACCGACCTAGAATCTTAATTTGCTAAGCAATTAATTTTTCCTGACTTTGTTCAAGGTGCCTTATAATTTAAACGATTCCTTCCAAGACGTGCTATTGTGACCCATTTGCAACCCCAGGCGAAATTTTGAGATAAGTGGTGGCAAAAATCTATCTAAGGTTTTTTAAAGTATTAGGTATGTACCTACTGGAATAGCAATGAAGCTAGGCCATTTAAATTGACAGTGTAGAAAAGGTGAAATAAAGGGACAAATAAAAAAAAAATACATGAAAATCGAGTTTTCTCGAATCATTTTAGGGACAAATTAAAAAAAAATACATGAAAATCGAGTTTTCTCGAATCATTTTAAAAGTACACTTTGTAAACAAGAATATTACAAATGAGAGGATTACATGCAACATATTCTTATAGCTTCGAAACATGTTGGTCTTGCTCCATAGGACAGTCTTGAGTGTATTAAACTGGTTGCTAACTTAAGTGTATAGTATAGATTTTTTTTATGACACCGATTTACATTCTGTAATTCACTGAACTCATACACCAACTTATAACTTGTTAAATTGTGACAAAACTCATATACTTGCCTATGCAAAGTTTGTAAATATGTGAACCATGTATCTATCATATAATTAATTTATCTCTCATTGCTTGATTTTCAATTCTTTTACCTGTTGTAGTATGGTAATTTTAATCTAGGGGCATAGTCTTAACATATAGTTGTTGTACAAATATTGTCTACTAATATTATCATTTTAAAAGTGTAACATAGTGGAATTTCTTACCCATTCTTCTCCATACCAATCTACCTTTAAGAAGGGGCGACTAGAATCAATTTTATTTTAATGTAAATTTAAACGTTCAAAAATGCCTTTTATGTGCATATCTATACTAATATTATAAAGCTGAAGAGTTTGTTTGTTTGTTTGATTGAACGCGCTAGTCTCAGAAACTACTAGTCCGAATTGAAAAATTCTTTTTGTGTTGGGTAGCCTATTTCTCAAGGAAGGCTATAGGTTATATAACATCACGCTACAACTAAGAGGAGCGGAACAGTAAAGAAAAATGTTGCAAAAACGGGAAAAATCGCACGGGTAGGCGATTCGACGCGACGGGAAGGGTCGGGGGAACAAGAAATTTAACGCGGACGAAGTCGCGGGCAATTTGAAATAAATGCTTTGACTTTGGTCCTCGATTTTTGCGTAGGCTTTAAGAGGTACTTAATTGTTGCAAATAGATTACTCTATAACGTCTTGGAAGGAATACGTCGATTGGCAAGTCATCTTGTAATAATTTGGTAACTAACTTTTTGGTAGTCAATACATCTGCCCAGCCTAGGGTTGAACCAATTCTTTTTTCATTGTTGAATAGATTTAGTCTGGACAATCAATAAGACTGTTTATTCATCATTAGGGGTCCCTGTGTTGTACCGTGTGGTGCCGGACGTAAAGAATAACACCACCCCATTTCTTCCCGTGGGATTTCTTAAAAGGCGACTAAGGGACTTACTAAAGAATGGGCAGCAGCATTGTCTATGCATTTTACCACCATACTGCGATCGCCATCCCGCTTGCCAAGCGTGGCGATTATGGCAAAACCCCCAAATTGGGGGAAGCCTAAGTCCAGCAGTGGACGTCTTACGGCTGAAATGATGGGGTCCCTGGCTGGATAATCCTTTAGACGATTATGACCAAACTTTTAGACACAGTATAAGTCCCATCCTGCAAATATATTTTTGATATCTAAAACAGGGGAAACTGTCAAAAATTCATAATTTATTCACAGGAATATAAGATTTACTATAGAAGGTACCTACCGATACAAGGTTTTGTCAATTTTTGGTCATAAACTGGTTGCGTAGATAAATCGCGGTTTTAATTGTGTTTAATGCGAAAATACGTATTTTTTCCTTAATTAAAATCTGTAAATTAAGGAAAGAATTACATACCTATAAAGGGTGTAAGGGGACCGCTTCCGAAAACGAAAACAGGTGATAGGGCTAGTTATTCTCGATACTTATGCATAAAAATTTTTGTATTTTTTTTAAACAATTTTTACCAATTTTTTTTTTGCATTTTTTGTGGACTATGCTGTGAAAACAGTTAAATGAACCATTATTTGAGATAAAACACATACACTTGCAAAAATAATAATTTACAGCTTTAGCAAGCGATGTAAATTCAAATGTAAAAATCAGCTGATCTCGGGTTCACCGCGCACGCCGACAGACGCGTGGACAACGACCCCCAAGTACACGCAGTGACTTTTACCTATTCTTTGTATAACGCCGCCAAAATAAAATAAGTAAATTGCAGAAGTATCACAAGTTTTAAATTGATGGACTGTGTCTTAGATTTAATAACAGTTTTGTATGTTAGTTGATAATGGATAGTGAATGAAATAAAGTGAACGATCGCCAACATTAGCTGTGACTGACTAAAACATTTTCATTACGAGTACAGTTTCAAACAACTAGCGCACGTGAATCAATTGAATTTGAACTTTATATCAATGTGATTAGAGTCACACGACGCAATCTTGTTTATTGCAATGACTGTATCCTTCATTTAGTAAGTAAACTCAATTAATTTAAAGTGGATAATTTGACTAATTTAATCTAAGAAACCCGTTAAATCTTGTTGAAAAGTCAAAAAAAAAAAACAGTTCGATTTAAAGCATAGGTCCAATTTCCTAACATTTGAAATGATTTGGTTTTCTGTTTCGTCTCTGTATCTTTTTGATCATTCACATGACAAGACAGCGCGGCGCCGCACAGTGGGCGATCGCAACCGCGAGATTAGAAAGCTAATTCATAATTACCATGTGATTTCAATTTAGTGAAACGAACTTTTGTGAATTTTTAAACTGTCTTGACCCTTAGTATAAAAAAAATATTGTGAACTTGAATAAGCATACTCATATTTAAAGCATTTAACCATAAAATTATTCATCAACATTATTTTATTTTGAAAAATAAGGAGGATTAAAAAGAAAGATGCAGTATGTCAAAAAATTACAAATAAATGGTACTATCTGTGTGTACGGATATAATGGTGAATCTTATGAATCCAGAGACAGACTCATTTTTCATGTCAGCGCCATTCATTTCTTTCTTTAAAAAATTATAACTCCTTCATTTGTACACGCAATTGCCCCATACAAAATTTTTAGAATAGTAATGATCAGCAGAATCCATTTCTAGCCAAAAAAGGGACCCTTCAAAATTCGAGTCTCAATGTCTATGGAAGGCGATTTGTAAATTGTAGCCCACCGTGCGGCGGCGCTGCCGACATTGCGACGCCGCCGGCGCCGGCGGGGCTTTTGTCGGCACGGCACCACGTGCAAGCCGGCGGCATGTTTGATCTTGTGTTAGTTCTCTAGTAGTCTACTTAGTTGCTTTCCGACTCGGTTCGTGAGCGAAAGTGGTACGTGTAACTGATCGATAGATATTGAGTCGTATTTAACACTTTAGTTTAAAATTGTGTCTTGTTATTATTGTTACGTTTTTAGTGTTTTTTTATTGTTTTTGTTGTGATAAACAATGCCTGAATACGTGTACAGTGCTCGTGAAAACGGTAACATGTTGATGTGTTTAGAAGCCCGTGGCAAAGCTATTCCTTTCGCATTCTTCTGAATGTCGCATGAAAGGCATGGAGCACAGTTCGACAACTTAAGCCAACCCTCATAAGATCGCAAAAGATTTAGAAAGGTACGTAAAATGCCTCAGTCAGTTTCAATGTTTAACGGCCACTAATACGATAAAAATTCATAATTTTGTAAAGCGCTTGAGGGTAAGTTACAACAGCCGCACGGGTCGATCGTTCAGGTTAAGCTACGTTTGCTGCGGTTGTTCCGTGTATGGGTGACCATCTTTACATACCAAGACCCTTCTGTGCCTCGGAAAGCAATTTTAGCCGTTGATCCCGGTTGTCTTTCGTAGATCTTAGACAGTCGTCACGGGTCGTCAGAAGCCCGAAAGTCTGACAACCAGTCTTACCAAAGGGTATCGTATTACCCAGTATCTGGGTTGTGGAGATCAGATAGGCAGTCGCTCCATGTGAAATACTGGTACTCAGCTGCATCCGGTTAGATTGGAAGCCTGGGGTCGGCGACATAGTTGGAAAAAGGCTAGGCAGATGATGAATTTTGTAAAGTGTAAGAGTGCCACCCTTGTAAATTTCCTATGAAATCCGGGAAGTTGTCGTACGGAGACCGTGGTTCGGCGGCGCCGGCGCGGCAGCGCACGCGTCGCGTCGTAGAGGCACCACACGCATCGCGCCGTCGCGGCGGCGCACGCGTCGCGCCGTCGCGACGGGCGCCGCCGGTGCGCTGCGTGCCAGTGACCTTACATTTTGTATGGTGTTCATTGCTGAGTAATTAAAAATGAAGGCTTGTAAATAATCAATTTAAGGCGAAAGGTTATTGGTATCCGTTTGCATTTAGGTTATATATAACCTATGCTCTGGCTTCGGAAGCGTTCCCCTTACACCCTGTACATTTTTAGGTTGGCTGAATTTTTTAATTTGTTAGAGAAAAAAAAACTGTGCATTTGATGGATCAAAGTTATGCCTAGCCATTTCCAAACTATGTTGGGATCGGCTTCAATTCTAATTGGATGCAGCTGGATACCACAGATTTGTCATTGAGCGACAGCCTATCTGACTTCCACAATCCAGTAACTAGGTAATGCGAAAACTATGAAAACGACATCTATGATAGACAATTCGAAAATTATTCGAAGCCTAAAAGTTTTTTCACTAGGGGGTCTAGAATCATTCGTAAATTCATGGTTTCTGTTTGTGCATTGATGTCCCTGCCATCATATATATTGATGTAATTTCTTATTTTATTATACTGTTGTGTGGTGCTATGATCTAGTAATATAGTCATATGAATATATACACTGAATAAATGATCTATCTATCTACTGAGACGGTATTGCAATCAGTTAATGAATACGACCCGAAATCCAATTTAGAATGAAACTCCCAATAAAGGAAAATCCTTATAAATATAATTTGTGAACAAATAAATTTATCAAACACGCACAACAATTTACTTATAGCTTTAAATTTTATTGAAACTCCTTGAAACACGTTTCCGAATGAAACTTTTAATTATGAAACACCTCCCCGTCACGTATTCCGTTCGTTAACTTGTTTCTCTAAAATATATTGAGAGGTAAAATTAAATGAAGTCGCTATGTCTGTAAAGTTTTACCTTAATCCCGCGAGAGACAATTCGTTTAAACTTTCAAAACTGTTTAATTTGAACTTAAAGTAAATTGTACTGAATAAATTAAGTGAGTTTGTTTAATTTTTTAATTGGGACTACTCTAATCTACCATGTATACGTACTGGGTATGTAGGTATTCATAACCAAGAGCATGTTTATTGGTATAAAGCCTGTTTTAAATAAGTTTAGTTAAGCGTGTGATTCAGACCATCAAACTTCATCACCGTTGTCCATGGGTTCAATAATACCAATATTACTCACTAGGTTCTGCCCGCAACTTCGTCCGCGTCAAATTTTTGCTCTCGAATTGCCTGCTAGTATTCGTCCATTTTTCGTTGCTGCTTCGCTCTTTTGATTGTAGCGTTATGTTATATAGCCTATAGCCTTTCTTAATAAATAGGCTACAATAAACAAACATAATTTTCAAATTCAGACCAGTAGTTCCTGGGATTATCGCGTTCAACCAAACAAACAACAAACTCTTCAGCTTTATAATATTGGAATAGATTTTACTCCTCAATTTTTTTGTAAAGACCTCTGTTTGTTTCTACATCACCCAAATGTTGATTGGTCGATAAAGCCTATGGCGTTAAGTCCTTCTCTGTACGTTTGAGTGCCTAAAGTGTTATTTTTTTAACTTTAAGTGGATAAAATACGTATTATTGAAAGGAATTAAAAACCTACCTAACCACGTGTAATGAAATTTATATTCAAAAGCAAGCATTTTTCACCAAACAAAAAAAAAAAACAGTTTAAAAAAACTAAAAACACGCTTCCATAGAAAACCAAACTAAAACGTAGAAAATAATGGAAAAAAGCGTGGGGTGCTTTTTAAGGTATTTTTTTATTGATATCAGGCACCCCACGCTTTTTTTTTCCATTATTTTACACTTTTTAGTTTGGTTTTTATTTATTTTATATTTTTTAGGGTGTTTCGAATTTTGAGACGTCAGCGTAGTTTGTGACGAATGTCAGCGTAGTTTTCGAAGACAGTTTTTTTTGCTGTCCTGGTAACCCTGGCAAGGATAATGGCACACATTTATGAAATTATAGTATTGTCATCGGTCTTCGATAAGTCTACAGAGTATAAATCCGTACCTGGCGTGAATAAGTTGATATGTCATTTATGCATACTTTTCAGGGCAGCCAATTTAAAGTTTACGATCTTCTGGTAAATCGAAAATAATGATGATTACTTTTTTAATAGTTGAATTTAGGTTCTTTAAGGAGCTGTTTTAAGTCCACGTTACAAAATAAATGTAATATTTGTTAATGCATTTAAAAACAGACTTATCCAATTGTTCACCGACGACTTATCAACTTATTCCCTGAAGGAAGATAAAAATTCTAACTGTCATAATTGAATTTAAATAAAAACCAAATGAAGTAATAACAAAGTTTAATCGCAGAAACAAATTAAGATCCTTTATTCTTTTTTAAATTTATGAAATTTAACCAAATGACAAGAAAAAACACTTTAAATTACTTATTCTTCTGTGTTTTCTTCTTTATCAGGATCTTCTTCGTCAAGATCGGGGTCGATATTTTCTGTATCATTATCCGTTTTTATATTTCTATAAAATTCATGAAATACTGGATCTATTAGAGGCACATTGAATAGCAATTAAGACCGACACTCCAGAAAACCGGAAACACTGCACCCTCTAAAATAAATTACAAACCGAATATTTTGAACAAAAACACGAAACCCACATATCCTCCGCCAGAACGGCTCGTCACCGCGGGGGTTGTAGACGACCACCCTCCAAACCTAAAAAAATACTATATATCTACATTCAATCTCAGATCATTAGCAAGTGAAGCAAGAGTAGTCGAATTGGAATACGCGATATCGCAAATCAACTGGGATATTATTGGTATAGCTGAAGTGAGAAGACTAGGTTATAAAATTGAAGACAGGGGAAGATATCTTCTATACTACTATGGGGAAACAAAAGGAGAAAAAGGTGTTGGATTCCTAGTAAGAAAACAATACAATACAGAAGAACATGATTTCATCGCAGTATCCGAGAGAGCTGCCGTATTACAAGTAGGCATAAATGGAAAGAAATTCTCTATTATCCAAGCCTATGCGCCTACTAAAAGAGCCAGTGAAGAAGAAATGGAAAACTTCTACGCCGATCTTGACAGAGCTGTGAACAAATGTACAAGAAATATAATCTTCCTAGGAGACATGAACGCAAAAATAGGAAACCCAAAAGAAAATGAAGAATTAGTAATGGGTAGGTATGGCTACGGAAAAAGGAACGATAGAGGAGAAATGTTCATAAAATTCTGTCTTCAATAGAACCTTAAAATTTCTAATACACTTTTCAATAAATCTAACAAGCTACGGTGGACCTGGAAAACACCTGATGAAAAATCGAAAAACGAAATCGACTTGATAGCTACAAATATCACAAAAATGATACAAAACGTAAATGTGATGAGTAAATTGCAACACCCTAGTGACCACAGAATGCTAAGAATTACTCTGTGTATAGAAGAAAGCAAAAAATCTCGGGCGCATTATCGAGGAAAAGTACATACCAATATAGAAACCGATGAAGATCTATTATCCTTGTCCGACTGTGAAAATGACACCGTGTACCAACTCAACAAGAAAATAGAGACATATTTACTACAAGGCTACAAAAAACAAACTAAAGAAAACACTGAAAAAAGAAAGAATGAAATTTTAACAGAAGAAATAGAAACATTGAAAAACGAAAAACACTTATTAAAAAACAAGAAAAACAAAACAAGGCAAGAAAAGAAAAAACTGAGTAAACTATACAGGACAATACACAAAAAAATAAAACAAAACATTCAAAACAGAAGACTCAATATAATTAGCAAATTCATAGAAGAAACAGGCGGAATAAAAAAGGCTTATAAAAAGTTAGAGATTAGTTAGGCATTTTGAAGTTGTGTCATGACATGTTTGGTAGTGCCAAACATGTCATGACACAACTTCAAAATGCCTCAGGAAACACAATCACACACAGAAAAGACCTAATGGCGATAGCTACACAGTTTTACAAAAACCTCTACACATGCGCATATAAAAGTCAAGAGAAACCACTGGCAAAAAATTACAAACCAGCCCAGGAAACAGTACCACCTTTTTTAGAAAGCGAGATAGAGATATCTATAATAAAACTAAAAGCAGGAAAGAGCCCAGGACCTGACGGAGTGTCAAACGAAATGATAAAAGCTGCGAAAGAAGAGTTAATAAAACCACTCACTAACCTCTTTAACCGTGTCCTATCAATAAAGGAACTACCAGACACATGGACATGCTCGGAAATAGCTCTACTGTATAAAAAAGGAGACCCCAAACTGATATCCAACTACAGACCTATCAGTCTTATATCCTGCCTGAATAAATTATTTGCATCAACCCTACTAAGACGTGTAACAACGAAAATTGACGAGAATCAGCCTGTAGAGCAAGCGGGATTCATGAAAAATTTCTCTACTAGTGACCATATACACACACTGAAAGTTATCATCGAACGGTATATGGAATACGACCTCCCCTTATACGTGGCTTTTATAGATTACTCGAAAGCTTTTGACTCAATTTCACATGACTCCATATGGCGAGCTTTACACCAGCAAGGGCTAGGCCATGACTACATAGAACTGATCAAAGCGATTTACTCGAGAAGTACAACAAGAGTACGTCTAGACACAAGAGGACCAACTTTTCAAGTCGAGAGGGGGGTAAAGCAAGGCGATCCACTCTCCCCAAAGCTTTTCATCGCAGTCCTAGAATCCATATTCCAAAATATCGATTGGAGTGATATAGGAATAAACGTCAATGGCAAATACCTCTCCCACCTTAGGTTTGCGGATGACATAGTACTGCTGGCGGAAAATCCCCGAACACTGAACCATATGATAGAGTCCCTTAGTCGCCACAGCGAGACTGTAGGGCTACATATTAACTGGGATAAAACCAAAATTATGACTAATCGTGAAGAAATACCTATATCCATACAGTCTAAACCCATTGAATATGTCACTGAATATATCTACCTTGGACATCTAATCGCAACAAAATCTTGTACAGAAAAGGAAATCGATCGTAGAGTGAAGAATACGTGGAACAAGTACTGGGCTATGAAGGAAATTTTCAAAGGTAGCATACCCACAAAACTGAAAACGAAAGCGATGAACATCTGCCTAACACCGGTTCTTACCTACGCATGCCAGACATGGTCGCTCAAAAAATCACTTTTACATAAAATCAGAAGCTGTCAAAGAGGAATAGAACGGAGCTACATGAACATCAAACTGAAAGACAAGGTCAAAAGTTCGCTCATAAGAAAAAGAACAAACGCGAGAGATGCGGTCAAACAGGTTCTGACATTAAAATGGAAATGGTCAGGCCATATTCAGAGAGCCATGGATGAAAGATGGTCACAAATAATTTCAACCTGGTACCCCAGAGATAAAAAAAGAAGGAAGGGTAGACCATCAAAAAGATGGAGTGACGACATCGTACAGATAGCAGGAAACTTATGGCCCAGACAGGCAAAAGACAGACACATCTGGAATGATTTGGAGGAGGCTTTCACCGCAATAGGCGGCCCTTACACCTAATAATACTAACCTTATTTAAGTACAAAACTAACATTACTAACAAATAAATAAATAAGTACGCATCATAAAATCATGTAAGGGATAAAAATAAAGCTAATAAATAAATAAATATGTTTACAATTGAGTTCAAATTACCTTGCGCTTAAAGTTTTCCTAAAAGTTGATTTTGAGTCAAATTCGGTCATCAAACTCTTAAAACGATGAAATGATTTTATTTTTATAAAAGTTAAATTATATGCGTATTTTAAGTATTCTCAAAGTAAGTAAACGTAACAATTCACGCTTTGTTATTATAAACAATATAATGTCCATTTTAAAGAGTTTCATAAATGACTCGTGTGATTTTATAATGATAAAACTAGACAATTCGAAATGTTCTAAAATATCACAACTTTTGATAGCGTGCATAACTAGACGATTCGAAATGTTCTTAAATATCACAACTTTAGATAGCATGCATAACTAGATAACTCGACATATATGTGCGTGTTTCGTACTCAAAGACGTTCATAACTTGATAACTGATTTTGTCATATTACACTCGCAAATCCACAAACGTATATGTTGATATATTAACTAATGCATGTTCTGACTTATGTTGATAAATCGAAATGCAATAATATAAACGCTGTCAGATAAGTATTATTAATTTGACATGTCGTTTTATCAAATATTTATTGCCATAATTGTAAATACTCACTTATGTACGAAAGCAATAATTTGATTTTGTTTGAGTATTTCGAGTTGAGTTTTTAATACCGGTAGGGTATAAGGTCACAGAAGCGTTTAAGCTAAAAATAAAAAAAAACGACATCTCGAGTTGTCAACGTATTCACGCGTGGTACGGAAATTAAATCTGGTCGTTTAAAGTGGGTCAAAATCGCGCTATAAGGAGTCGGTTACAAACAAACATACAAGTGAAACTAATATAAAGCGTGTAAAAAGAATCGCGTTCGCGTCTACCTATTAATTATAGGAAGAACAAAAAATACCTGTCTCCCTTTTTTGAAGTCGGTAAGGATGACCAATGCCAAAGGAGAAATATGAGCCTCAGTTTATACAGTATCCATTCGAAAAGAACCGATATTCACTGCGACACTGGACGATATGGCAATATTGACTTAGGAAACGATATGTAGGAAACCATTACAAATATGAATCTGAGTAGTACTCTTGAAGTCTTTACATGAGGGATATCGATTTTCTTCCCTTTGGAAGTGTCTCATGTTAAAGATCATTGTGTGGGGTATCTACTAACTAGGGATGCCAACATTTCTTCGGTGAAATATAGTATTTTTTCGAAATAAACTATAAAATATATTATTATCAGAGGTCGGAGAAGGTAGATTGAAATGGGATCAATGAACTGGCACGTATATATTAGTACGGATAAGCCTCTGGGATTCCGGTATTTTGAAACTAATTTCAAATGTTGTAATGTATAGAATAAAGAATACATCAATATGAATAAGAAATGTTTATCCTTTTGCTGTCTTTTTAATAGTACTATACTCCTATATAGTACTATTAAAAAGACAGCACCGGCCTTCTACAGTAAAAAAAATAATTAAAAAAAATTAAGTTTATCTATCGCAATCTATAAATTTCTAATGTAGTACCTAATTTAAAAATCCTTACTTTCACAATATTTGATTCAATCCCGTAAGTACCAAAATTAAATCCTGGAAAAAAGGCTTATCCTTGTTATGATTTCTATGACTATTCATGATGCGAGTACGTAAAATCAATCTACCTACTCCGACCTCTGATTATTATAGTATATAGTATCGGACGTAAAGCATAGCACCATCCAATTTCTTCCCGTGCGTGTCGTAGAAGGCGATTAAGGGACTTACTAAAGAATGAGCAGTAGCGTTCTCTGTGCATTTTACCAGCAGTTTTTTTTCACAGTATGGATTGCAAACGCCATCCCACCTGCCAAGCGTAGCGATTATGGTAAGAGCACCTCAAATTGTAGTAGGCCTATTTCCAACAGTGTGCATCTTACGGTTAGTCGTAATCCACTGGTAGAATTATAGCTATCATCATTTCAGAATGATGATGGCTCTAATTCTACCAGTAAGGAAGAGCGAGCTAGAGAGTTTTTGAGCTTTTTTTATAATTTCTAACGTGGTGATAATATCGTCGACGTCCATGGCATTGCAATCAAACAGGGAAGCAAAATGTATGGAAATGACGACGCTTTTAAATTCCCGTCTACCATAACTTTATAACGTGAACCGTATTTGATTACGTTAGAACTTAAAAAAAAAAACGCACATTTCTTATACAGTAGAAGAAATGAAGCTGATTCTACTTTCATGTCATTTCTTGAACAAACATGTTAAGAAGTCAAGAACTAAACCTTAAAACATGCCGTAAAACACTAGTTAACGCACCACAAACTAAAAAACGCTCTAAAAAAGAAAAAGTGCTTCCAAACAGAACGGGTAAAGTATCTTTTTTACGGCAAACATCGTAAACGGGGATATTGTTACAGAATTTTACTGGCTATCATTTTCGAGTCCCCACTTAAATAACATTTTCTGTTCCCAGGACTATTACTGAATTACACTGAACAGCTTTTTACAGATTTTCATGAATTGTTAGAGGAGACGTGGCTTTGAATACAAATGACAAGTCCACAGAGCACGGTGAAGTGTCGGCGCTTGCTGTTAGAGGCGGCATTGTCAACATTTTCCGTACAAACCACACTTGTCAAGTTGTCACCGTTTACTTGCATTATGAGACAAATGGTATATAAAAACCGGCCAAGTGCGAGTCGGACTCGCGCACCGAGGGTTCCGTACAAACCTGTAGGTATATAAGTAAAAGTTCACCCATCACGACAATCGAGTCATAGTTCTGTTCTGTTTCTTAGCTTGGTTTTCTTTCTGTCTGTGTTTTGTTCTGTTTATTATATGATGTAACTAAAAATTTACAGTTTTCGCAATTTTTCCTTTATTTGTGCTATAAGACGTTGCTTCGTACCAAATTTCAAAATTCTAGATCGACTGGAAGTACCCTTTAGGTTTTGATTCCCTTGCGAGTTTCGAAAATTTGAGGAAATTTGCGGTATAAACGGCTATATCTTTTGATTGCGTTAGCTTAGAAGTTTGATTTTTTCACAGCTCCAAGGGACAGTAAACTTGAGTATTTGTTATAAATTTCAGCTTGATACCTCTACGCGTTCCTGAGAAAAAGGGTCTTGACAGACGGACGGACGGACGGACGGACGGACGGACAACAAAGTGATCCTATAAGGGTTCCGCTTTTTCCTTTTGAGGTGCGGAACCCTAAAAACTAACAACTTTGAATACTGTGCTACTACTTGCCTAAAAACGATTCATTTCTTGAATTCCCTTATCATTCTGCTATTTGACATTGAACTTTAATAAATTATATGCATAATTTGTGGACCATTTTACGAATCTTCATAAGAAACTATCAAACAGATGAATTGCGTGCGGTATAATCAGAAAATTACCATTTTAACTATTTTAAATATGATTACATACCCATATCATCCTACTATGACTCTGCCAAAGCTGCGTTTTCAGACCCCTTAAATGAGTGGTGTTTAGCACGAAATCCATATTTGGAGCAACATGTACCACCTACAGGCATAACATTAGTTTAGGGCCACCGCGATTACACAATTGTCCCTATTTCCAGATGGAGTGAAGACTTCTCTGAAGTTTCAAACTGCTTTTGGACAGGCCCAAAAGCCCAACTTCGTTAGCGGACTAAAAGAGTAGGGTGCCAGAAGTCGTGCACTCAACGCACTTTTGGCGCCACAGAGTCCAGTCTCCAGGCCCAATAGTATCCGTGGTCTGTGGGTAAATCGGTCCATTGTTCTAGATTTATTTTTTCTCATCGGGTCATGTCTTGCCCTTTTTATAAGGGGTAATGTAATCTTACGAGCAGTTTAATACGAAATCATGACTAAGAGACGACTGTCCGCCTTATGAGTTTAGGATGTAAGATATTCCTGCATTGGCATAGAAACTTGACATAATGGGTATCTCTGATATACAGATAAGTGCGTTCTCACGTATTAGATAAAATGGTTTTATTAAATTCTATAGCATTTAAAAAAGGTAGGCTGTAGCGAAAATATATTATACTAGCTTGTGCCAGCGGTTTCGCCCGCGTGGAGTTCGGAAATTATCCCACAGGAACATACTACCGGGATAAAAAGTACCCTATGTGTTACTCCAGGTTATAAACTATCTGTGTGCCAAATTTCATCTAAATCGGATCAGTAGTTTTTGCGTGAAAGAGGAACAAACATCCATACATCTATACATCCATACATACAAACTTTCGCGTTTATAATGGTGAACGCGTGCGTGCTGTACAATACTTACTGATCTGTTTGCTATTCGTTATTCACAGAAAGTAATATTAATATTATTTTAGGACTATCTACAATTAATTATGTCAAATGGGGAATTAGAGATATTACTACTGATGTTACTTAAGATAGACTTAAAGCAGATTGACTTCCTTTTAGCGTTAAGTTAGGTATTGTGCAAATGCAATGTGTAGAGATCAGAGCCATAAATAGACAATAAACTGAATTTATGATAATATTGTACTATTTAATATTTTGACTGATACCGTTAGGAGAGCTTGCACTGTACCTAAATGGAACCATTTTAAATATGTAACAAGGTGGAATAGGCATGTTTGTGATGCTCACCGGAGGGTAAGGCTATGTTATCAGTCGCGGGTGGACGAAATAAATAAATAATAATAAATATCTTAGGACAACCAACACACCGTTATCTGATCCGAAACTAGGCAGATCCTGTGCTATGGCAACCAGACAACTGATAAATATACTTATATATTTCTAAATACATACATATTATAGATAAATTACACCCAGACACAGAACAAATGATCGTGCTCATCACACAAAGATTTGTCTTGGGTGAGAATCGAACCCACGACCTCAGTCTCAGCAGACAAGGTCACTAACCACTAGACTAACAGGCCAGTCAAAAAATTAAACGAAGAAAAAGGAGTAAGTTGTAAGGATCCTAGCAGGTGGTGTTCTGCAGTTTCTGCCTACCTTTATGGCTGGACAGCGTGAGTTTATCTTCGTATGGTATAAACTGTGCCTACTCTGTCAGAGAAAGAGCATATAGTTATGTATATAGTTATTTGCAAGCTTCCCAACTCTATTGCATTAGTTGTGACCGGGTAAAAACTAAATTCGGTCTGGCGAGTCATATTAGGGCACACAGTAGGAAATTATAATTGCAAAGGGTCGCCGTTATCGAAATCGATAAGGAGGACTATAAATAATGATAAAGATTTATTTTTTGTTGAAATTCCTAGACTAGTGACTGTGAACTGAACTGTGAGTTTCCAAATTTCCACTAAAAAATAATCATGTATTCTAGTCAGTGGTACTTTAGGCTTTGTAGAAATAGCCGCACGGTTGAATCGATCAGGTTTAGCTACGCTTGCCGCGTTTGATCTGAAGAAGGGTGACCATCTTTTCAAACCAAGACCAACGGCTTAAGATGCTTTCTGAGGCACAGATGCGTCTTTGCCTCAGAAAGCATCTTAAGGGGAAGATACATGATTTTCGTGACTTTTAAATCTGCCACTACGCTTTCAAATACTGCATGTTAGTCACGCAAAAAATATATGTAAAACTAGACCGCACACACATCAATTCTATCAGTGAATATTTTAGTATTTTAGTTAAATACTATCTGAAATAAATTCAGGAAGTAAGGTCTACTCCTGCCGGGGTCGCGTGATTGTTCAAAAGAGATACCGTGACCCCGGCACATGGGCAACTGAAGGAACACGGGTGGGTTTTAGTCAGTAAAAGTCTGACACGCCCTCCCGCTCCGCCCAGAGCGGGAGAAGTCATTTGATGATTTCCCATCCAAAAAAAAAAAAAGGTCTACTCAAAATATAAAAACAAAATTTCTTTCAAACTACTTAAGATATTTTCATGACTTTTTTATACAGGCAGATTATATAAATATCAATAATTCTATCTGTGATTTTTTTGAAATATTCATACTTTTTTCAATAAAAATAAATATTCCCTATAAATCTGAACGAAAAGCATGCGGTGCCCTTCGACCATATGGTCGAAAAAATATGTTAGTACCGCGCTTGCGCAAAGTGTCAGCGTCTATAACCCGTGAAAGTGGTCAGCAGTACACTGCCACCTGTCGCCCGCGCAGGGCACCGCATGCCGTTTCGTTCAGATTTATAGGGAATATTTATTTTTATTGAAAAAGTATGAATACTTATTTAAAAAAAAAAACACAGATAGAATTATTGATAACTGGCTTTTGCCAGCGGCTTCGCCCGCGTGGAGGTCGGAAATTATCCCGCGGGAACATACTACAGAGATAAAAGTACCCTATGTGTTATTCCAGGTTATAAACAATCTGTATGCAAAATTTCATCTAAATCGGGTCAGTAGTTTTTGCGTGAAAGAGGAACAAACATCCATACATCCAAACATACAAACTTTTGCGTTTATAATATTAGTATGATAGATATAGAGATAGTAGGATTATATAATCGCTTTGAGACTACTTAAGAGTAGTTTGAAAGAAATTTTGTTCTTATATTTTGAGTAGACCTTACTTCCTGAATTTATTTCAGATAGTATTTAACTAAAATACTAAAATATTTACTGACATAATTGATGTGTATTGGGTCTAGTTTTACATATATTTTTTGCGTGACTAACATGCAGTATTTGAAGGCGTAGTAACAGATTTAAAAGTCACGAAAATCATGTATCTGCCCCTTAAGTCGTTGGTCTCGGCTAATATTAATTCATCTTTGATAGATGTTTCGTTAGAAGCCTGGAATTCTGACAACTAGTCATACCGAGTGATGTCGTATTACCCAATAACTGGGTTGTAGAAGTCAGATAGGCTGAGCTTAGGTAGATGGTGAAGTGACCCCTAGATAACGAGTACCTAATAGAGACATAATGTAAGATAAACATATGCTGTATTGACCCGAAATAAATTCGGATAAGAGGAGAATAATAATGTATTCTCGTCAATAGGAAAAGGTACTAAAAGGTCAACTTAATAAAATTTTGCCATATTCCGAACGTTCGGTCCTTGACCTAACAATAGGGAAGCGACCCATTCTTACTATTAGCCCAGGTTTCACGCGAGTTTTTATCATCGCGCACTGGTTTTTCAACCCTCGGTGTTAGGCTGAGCATTGAAAATCCTACAAACTGCATTCCAACGTGTTAATAAAAAACATTGTTGAATTTTCAACTCTCGGCGCTTAGCACAGTGTTGAAAATTCAGTGTATAGAGGAGGACTTATAGATTCCACTCCCAACTCTTAAACGACATGGAGAATCTTGACATTTAAGGGTAATGTCCTACTTAAAACTGACTTCCTGGCATGAAAAGCTTCGAAGAATGCGACAATAATGTCTTCAAAACTTTTTTGACATACATTGCGCGTTTTGTTCGTTTCATCAGCTTGCAAATGCGGAAAGTTTGTACAAAAAACGCAATACATCGTGAGTAGGCTGTTAGGCGTTTTGTCTAGTGATGGGTGTAGTTCGATAGTCCCTGTCGAGTTTTTTATGATTTTTTTACTCTAGGGACAAGACGCGACATGATATGTATGAAAGATTGGCTGCGATGTGCCAATGATTGGTGTATTAGGTTATTTCATTTAATTGGGTGGCTACTTTAGATCATATCATAAAAGGATATCATAATAAGGAGAAAAAAAATAACACTACAATATGAAAAAATACTTTAATGTCTTAAAGTCTTTGGTTTTAAACGGAGGAGGTTCTCAAGTCGACGCGTACTTACATATTTTTTTAATGTATGACCACGCATAACTTTTTACAGAGCAGTCTGATTTTGATGATATTTTTTTTATTGGAAAGTATAAACCCCGAAGTTGGTCCCATATAATTCGAATTTTCGAAAACAAATTCCAACCCTAAGGGTAGGAAAACAGGGGATGATTTATTTTTTATTTTAGGACAAGCAACACACCGTTATCTGATCCCAAACTAGGCAGAGCCTGTACTATGGTGACCAGACAACTGATAAATATTTCTAATTACATACACATTATAAATAAATTATACCCAGACACAGAACAAATGATTGTGCTCATCACACAAAGATTTGTCCTGGGTGGGAATCGAACCCACGACCTCAGTCTTTGCAGTCAGGGTCACTTACCACTAGACTAACAGGCCAGTCCATTGATTGTTCACTCATTGATTATAATGTATGTCGACGCGTAACTTCTTACAGAATAGTCTGATTTTGCGAGAAAGTAAATAGTAGATTATAGCCACAAAAAATATAAAATAAAAACTTTTTAACAAAAAAATTAAACCGCCGAAAAAACTGAAAAGCGAAAAATAAGAATCCTAGTAAGTAATTTTGAGTCGGCGCCAAACAAGCAAATTAATTAATTAATTTGATTTGGTTATATCTATACGCTAGGTCAAGTAAGAATTTTGTCGACCGCAAAAAAAAGTTTGAATATCATAATATTTCTAGAAAGGCTATGAAAAACATAGTTATATAAAGAGAAGTTCAGAAAATATTCCTCGCAAATTCTCGACTTCAATAAAAAGTAGTTAAGAAACCTCATCACCTTCTTATTTATGGGATCCAACGATAGCCCACACAGTTTTTTCAGCATTGATTTTTTATTTTTCTGTTTCAGAGAGAGAGAGAGCTATTTTTTACATTTCACTACATCATTGAGTACAGAATGCAAGGTATTTTCTGTGCACCGTTAAACAATTTTACAATTTTCATCGATAAAGTGCAAATAGTGTCCAAGTAGGTAAATTGGCTATGTAACATCCAGACGGATGGATGGGCAGACGGACAGTACCAAAATTTAAGGAGTCCGTTTTGCCATTTGACTACGGACCCCTAAAAACGTGATATTATACAGTTTCGGACTTCGAGACTATATAATATCACATCCACACATCCTGAATGGAGCCACCATGCGAATTCACATTTTTAAATTACCTTTAAACAAACAAAAGTATAGCGGTTCGATACAGGAGTGACATAAAAATGGAAAAGAAAACAATTATTATGATGATAATAGTAAAATTCATCGTATCGCTTGTGAAAAATATACTGATTCGTTATTATTTGCATTGAAAGCATGACGGGGCAGCAAGTGGCGCCATCTAGCTGCGAAGTACAGTGGAATCACCGAAGAGGTCGGATATGAGTTACACTGGCTGGTTACAGTTACTCTAGCAGAACGACGTATCGATGGTGGTATGACGGATGTCATCAGATGACAGATGATGTCAAATGACCCTCTGTTGTAACACGTCCACGACGAACTGCTATATTCAGCCACAATTTTGATGTTACTGAAGGTGTTGAACAAGTTGTGGCTGTCAAGGCTATAAATATATACTACGTCGTTAAGCATTAAGTTTTGGTGGTAAGAATTGTTTCCTTCCTATTACTAAATGAACTAACTTTTGTTGTAGCCAAAACCTTTGACTTAGTGTTTGTATTTCGAACTTAATATTGATTTAAAGAAAATGCTGTAATGTAATTAAAGAACTCATATCTCTATAACAGTTAGGTTCTTAATTTAATGACTGACTCAGTGGTTTTTCACCTGATCTAAACATAAACCTTGTTTTGTAATACAGGCGTTAGTGCACGACTCTAAAACGCACTTAAAACAATGTGAAACTGTTAATTTACATTTTTTTTTACGAGATAGGTACAATTAAAATAATTCTATAGTTGATATGAACCCACTAACACGGAAAATCCATTGTTGATTTATTTAACATTAATTAGTTTGTAAAATAACACTGATTAATAATATTAATAATGAAATTTATCATTGATACCCAACACGCGTGGTATACATCATATAGGTACCTACAAAAACGTAAAGGAAAAATTTGAGGAAACTGTTTTATAACCAAAAATTCGAAGACAAATGTTTGTTGTCTACCAATTCGCACCAGGCCCGTGTGGTGTGTTACGGTCCACTCTTTCTTAGGCACGGGCCACATATAATAGAAGGGACGAAGCAACGACGGGAAGCAGATGCAGCAATAGTATTTGGATGGAAAAGCAACGCGCCTGCATCTTGTATTATCTGTATGTTTTGGGCCAGATCGTGAAAAGTTACAATTTTTTTCATTTTTAGGGTTCCGTTGCCAAATGGCAAAAAACGGAACCCTTATGGATTCGTCATGTCTGTCTGTCTGTCCGTCCGTATATTACAGCCACTTTTTTTCCGAAACTATAAAGTTATGTCGTTGAAACTTGGTAAGTAGATGTATTCTGTGAACCGCATTAAGATTTTCATAAAAAAATAGAAAAAAAAAACAATAAATTTTGGGGTTCCCCAAACTTAGAAGTGAAACTCAAAATTTTGTTTTTCATCAAACCTATACGTGTAGGGTATCTATGGATAGGCTTTTCAAAAATGATATTGAGGTTTCTAATATATTTTTTTCTAAACTGAATGGTTTGCGCGAGAGACACTTCCAAAGTGGTAAAATGTGTCCCCCCCCCCCCCCCCTGTAACTTCTAAAATAAGAAAATGATGAACTTCCACCGAAAGTTGGTTTGAACGAGATCTAATAAGTAGTTTTTTTTTTTATATGTCATAAATCGTAAGCCGCTATTTACCTTTCATTCGATCAACTCAAATATAAAAATTAAAAAAATAAATAATTTCATAAACATAAGCATTATGCATAAACCGTGAATACCTACAGGTTTGTACGGAACCCTCGGTGCGCGAGTCCGCTTCGCACTTGGCCGGTTTTTATTTGTAATAATGTTTTCAGTTTATTGGTTACTCTATTATTTACTAGCTGACCCGACGGACGTTGTCCTGTCTCTTTGATGATATTTGAGCACGCATTCTGTCAATTATTATGTCAATTGCCATAATTTTACATTAAAAAAGTTTATATTGTCCTATTATATGGTTGTTAAGTATTCTTAAATAAGTGTTCTTAAATTTTCTAATTTTCCACGCAATTTTTTAATTGTTTTCTTTCATAAGAACCTTCTCCTGACAATTACAAACACAACAACAACAAAAAAAGTGAAATCGGTCCAGCCGTTCACGCGTGATGGCGTGACCAAGGGAAATAGGGATTCATTTTTATATATGTACATATAGATTGTAAACTTTATTAACATTACATTGATACTGTTTTGAGAGACTTGTGCCTAAGTAATAACTGCCGCACGGGTCGAGCTATGTTAAGTTACGCTTGCCGCGGTTGGTCCGTGGATGGGTAACCAACTTTATATAATAATATGTCTCTGTACCAAGAAAAGCACTTTAAGCCGTTGGATGACCAAGAAACGGTAACGTGCTTTTCGGTGTACCATGTCCAAAGTCAAGAGGCTTTGTCAGTCAGTTCAGGGTGCTTACTCTCGAATATAATTCCAATAGATCGACATTGGTCAAACGTCATTTGGTTGAGTTAAACGTCAGGGATTGGCTAGACTCAGTGAGTCCAGCCAATCACTGACGTTTGACTAGCAATTCCAATGTCGAACTATTGGAATTATATTCGAGAGTAAGCACCCTGGTCGTTAAAAGCCCGAAAGAGTGACACAATTACATAAACATTATATTAACAGATTTTTATTTTAGCTTGCGCATGGGGTGTTTACAGCGGGCTGTAAACACCCCATGCGCAAGCTAAAATAAAAATCATTTAATAAATAATATTGTCAATTTATTTTTGATTTTGTTGTTAACCATTCTAATGTTGATTTGAATATTAATTTGATTTCGTCTTATATTAATTTTAATTTTGATTGTAATTTTAATTTTGCTTAAAGATTTAATTTTTATTTTATTTTAATATTGTAATTGAATTTATTGTTTAATTCCTCACTTATGTAAAGTTAATTTAAAGCAGAAGAGTGGTAATACCTAATACAAGCAATGCTTTGTTTATAAGATACTTCCTATAATTTTATTGTTGTTTACATAAGTTGTAGAAATAGTTTTTTTTTTTACCAGGCGGTATCGTATTACCCAGTAACTAGGTTGTGGTGGTCAGATAAGTAGTTGATTTCCATTTAAAATACTTGAACTCAGCTGTTTTCGGTTGGACCGGAAGCCGACCCCAACACAGTAGAGAAAAGGCTAAGCTGATGAAGAGTTGGATACTGTTATTTCAGGAAATCCACAAAGGTTCTGTACATGTAACGTGTAAAAATATTAGGAAATTAATGCAATGGCCTTTACAATGTTTTTGTCTTAGAGTTTATGAAACTGGTTGCTAACTTAATTTTATAGATAATATTATTTTTTTCTTCTATGACACTGATTTACATTCTGTGAACACTGTAACGTATAAAATGACTTGTAACTTGTAAAAACATTAGAAAATTCGTATTCTTGCCTTTGCAATATTTTTGTCTTAGAGTTTATCAGACTGGTTGCTAACTTAATTTTATAGATAATATTTATTTATTTTTTCTTCTATGACACTGATTTACATTCTGTGATTACTATAAACTCATACAATGACTTGTAACTTGTAAAAATATTAGGAAATTCGTATTCTTGCCTCTGCAATGTTTTTGTAAATATGTGAGCACCATGTATCTATCATATAATCAATTTATCTCTCATTGCTTCATTATCAGTTCTTTTACCTGTTGTGGTATGGTAATTTTTATTGAAGATGCATCGTCTTCACATATAATTGTATAAATATTGTATAATATGTTGCAGTCAAAACTCTTAACCAGTCAAAATTACTATTGACTAGCAAAATCAGTCAAAAGTACTTTTGACCGTATGCTTTAGTCAATAATACTTTTGAATAAAATAACAGTTAAAAGTACTTTTGCCCAATGGAGCTGGTTAAAAGTACTTTTGACTAAGTGATTCCGTCAGAAGTGGTTTTGGCTGGTTGTATCAGTCAAAACTCTTAAAAAGTCGGAACCCCGGTCAACTATTTCTGAGTGGTTTAAAAAAAAAACCGAGTCGGGGTGTTCTAATTCACGAACTCGCTTAATAGTGCTTTTAACTGATGCTTTATTGCAGTTATAAAAACTTTTTAACAAAAAATTAAACCGCCGAAAAAACTGAAAAGCAAAAAATATTAAACCTTAAAATTATGAGTCGGCGCTTTGAGTGATCTTTGTTCATTAATTTTTCAGCGCCGACTCAAAATTTTAAGGTTTATTATTTTTTGCTTTTCAGTTTTTTCGGCGGTTTAACTTTTTGTTAAAAAGTTTTTATTTTACAATTTTTTGTGGTTATAATGTACTAATAATACTTGGCAAGGTATACCCTATCCAATGAAAAAAGAATGATGAAAATCGGACTACTCTGTATAAAGTATATGCGTGGTAATGCATTACAATCACTGAGTGAACAATCAATCATCCCCTGTTTTCCGACCCTTAGGGTTTGATTTTGTTTTCCAAATTTATATGGAACCACCCTCGGAGTATACCTTTTCCAATAAAAAAAGAATTATCAAAATCGGACTACTATGTAAAAAGTTATGCGTGGTCACACATAAAAAAAATATACGCGTCGAATTGATAACCTCCTCCGTTTTTTTTCGTCGGTTAAAAACTACTTTTGACGAAGAGCGTCACTCAAAAGTACTTTTAACTGCAAATTTGCAGTCAAAAGTACTAATAACCAATAATTTTCAGTCAAAACCACTTTTGACCAACCTGTTCAGTCAAAAGTACTTTCGACTGATTTTGCTAGTCAATAGAGTACTTTTGACTGGTTAAGGGTTTGACTGCAACATATACAAATACTGAAAACTATTTTAAAAGAGTAACGGTGGAGTTTCTTGCCCATTCTTCTCCATACGAATCTATTTTTTGGAAGGGACAACTAGAATCAATTCTATTTTCATGTAACAGTTGACGTTCAAAAGTGCCTTTTTTGGGCCTAATTTTATTGAAATAAATGCTTTAACTTTGACATGTATACGTTTTTGCTTACGTAAATGGGAAGGTTGCAAAAATGGTTAAAGTGAGAAGTTGAGACAACTTACCGTTCAATTCAATAGATTTTTATATCTGCATTCAAAAGATTCCACCGCATGAAGTTCACCTTATTTTCACATTAACGAATGAATCGATCCTTTTCAAGGAAATTGCTGATATTTACATATATAAGAGACTGCACTCGATTGCGCGTCGGATTAGCTCCGTCGTCGTCCTGTTATAAAATTAGATGCAAATAGGAGGATGCAGTAGGAGTTTTTCAAAAATAATTCAATTGCAACACGTCATGATAATCAAGCCTTTTGCTTGTGTTTTTAAGTATCTGTAATAACGTAAGAAAGCAGAAAACCAATACGTTTATTTGCGGCACACATGACGCACAGAAAGACCAAGACATACAAAAAAAAAAGCAAAACCAATGGGAAAACGTGCGTCATGTCCACGCAAAACGGCCATCGCTCAGCATAATGCTGTGTCCCTATGTGAGACAGAGACCCAGTGCTGGTTTGTACAGTAGGCCGCCCATCATTGATGATGTTGGTGATGAAGACTCCCTTTTCCGCACGTATACTCTCATTCGGTCCGTTGTGCGTGGGCCGTCCGTCAGTGGGTACAAACTTAATGTAGCCTTCTTCTTTTCACTCCACACTACACCAGGCTAGCCCAATGTCAATCATTGACTGGTTAATTTTATTATTGTAAGTTGAATTACGAATACACGTTATATGAATCAAGCTTATTGCTTGGAGTTTCAGTTATCTATAATAATGTACCGTAGGCCGCCCGTCAGTGGTAACAAACTGAATTTAAGTAGCCTTCTCGTTTAACTCCATATTAATCGGCTCGACCCTTGCTCGAGCCAGCCCGGGCCGCGTCAAATTTATCCATAAATAATATTCATTCCGACCCAGTCCGTTGCTTGCTGCCCTCTATGGCGGTGAGACAAAAAAATTAAGCTAGTGGCCCATTCCAAAGCGTAGGTAACTATGACTACTACTACGAGAAAAACGGGCAAGACACTCTATGGACATTCTTTTCAATGAAAAATTTAGTTACAAATGGTTGGTTACATCATTTATGCTGAAATTATAAATGTGAGAACGATTTTTAAATACGTGCACATTAAACGTGTCCACAATTATAACAGAAATAAAATAACCATTCAGAAATTAAAATATCATCTTCATTTTTTAACTCCGTACTAGACTAGGTCGGCCCAAGGTCAATCTTTGACTGATAAATTAATTGTAAGTTGCAATTAAAAACCCAAGCAATAAGCTTGTTTCATATGACGTAATATGAATCAAGCTTATTGCTTGGGTTGTTAGTTATATCTATTAAATAACGTACAGTTGGCTAATAATGTCTTTTATTTCACTGAAATTCTATTCTGTAAGGTTAAATGTAATGGAAACTTAAAAATAAATAAATAGTGTTTACTAATAAGATTGTGAATTATTTTTTGTGGAAAGTTGATTGTGTGAAAAAGAAAAGAATCTCCTTAGTACATTCCAATGTTTTCATAGTACCAAATGGACTTATAAAGAGTTTCAAAAGACGCGTTATAAACGTTAAAATACAAATCTCAATTTTATTCATAAAGTTTGGCTCTTGAACATAAAAATAAAAAACTAATTCGTGCCTTCGGGACCTAACTGCCATGAATAATGTGCCCTGGATAAGACAAAATGGCCCATAGGGAATTTTAGGGATAGATAAACTCAGTCATTTGTAGATATTTGTGTATTTAAGAGGAAAAGGAATCAAATAATTTGACATATTCATCTACACTAACAATTCTTGACTATTTCTTTTATTTTTAGGTGTTGACTCTTAAGCATATAACATGAGTAAAAGATTGCTTAAATTCAATATTAAATCACTGACATCTAATTTAACAGCTTTGTCTTCTTTTAATAATTTAGGATGAATAATTACATCTTAGAGAAATTTTACGATTATTTTATAATTAGAATTATATGTTTTTATTGTATATTTTCAATTTGTATTTAATTAATCAATTATTTATTAATATTATATTTTTTATTAAAAATAATAAATTATTGTATAAACGAAAAGATCGTCAGTAAACCTGGAGTTGAGCGTCTATAATAATATTTTTATTTGTAAAATCAAAATATAACACTTTATACAGGCGTTTATCTATGTGTAAATTATTTCATCACCACTGCTCTCAACATGGAGAAGGAATACATTGTGAGGAAACCGGCTGCTAGTACTAAAATTTCGACAGTGGCATCTACCCGCAGATTACAGTCCACTCCCTCTCACCAAGAAAAGGTCTGTGGCCCAACAGTGGGAACGTTATAAGCTACGTATGAATAGAATGCTTCTGTTTTTCTATGAAAAGCAGTGTACTAAAGGGATACATTGCTACACCAAAAAGAAGAAGTCCACTGCACAAAACCAATCTCATTTTTTTCCGATTAGGGTTCCGCAAAAAAATTGGGTCATACAAACAACGCTCGGAGAAAGCATTACTATGCATAATCTACGAGAAAATGTAATCGAAAAATTACCTCTATTCTTTCATATGTAAGTGTAAATATACCCTACATTTATTATGTATGGTAAGCAATCTCCGAGCTTCGCATATGTTATTTTTTTTTATTTTTCAGCTAAGCCACGAGGTAATTTCGTCGCCAGATGAAAGTCGAGCAATTGTTTAGATATTTTTGTATAAAAGTGTGTGGGACCACGGCTTATGCTACCCCTATCTACAGTTTTTCAGTGTTAAAGATTATGTGCGGCTAGCTATAGTAGATTCTTTGTTTGAAAGCTGTTTTAGATTTTTTGCTTAGATATTGATTCTCTATCTTTGAATTGAGCTTGATTCCTAGTTTGGTGATACGGGAAAAAATGTGTTTTCTGTGTTCTCCATAATTATCTTTCTGGCGTTGAGGAGCCAGTTAAAAGTAAGTTGCATTTATTTGGAGATGGAAAAACTACTTTGGCCGACCTGGGAACCAAATCCAAAACCTCATACTCAGCAGTAGCGCTTGCGACCACTAAACCATCGAGGTCTCTATGCCTAGGTGATACATAACAATAAATTTACTGTCACAGCTGCCTAAAATTATTCGAGCACAATATGAGTCTGAATTTATTCATTTTCCATCTAGCTCGTAACCCAATTCGTTTTAATTACCGTCAGGCATCCCGCATTTTCTTTGTAAAATATTTACATACAAAAGCCCTCGTGCCAGTCACATTATCTTTATTCTATTTTCGTTCTATATTATCTTCTATAGCTAACAAAGAGTAATGAGTTCTATATTCAAATATTTAAAAATTACAATTATTTTCTGAAAATGAGAACTTATTACTTACTGTAGATACAATACATTAGGACACTTTCATACTTAGAATTATTTGACGTCACGTAGACGACGCGTGGCCGTTGCATCAGCATGGCGTTTACACAGCGTATACGAATGCCTACGATAGAACAATGAAAAAAAAAACGATAGCTATCGCAAAAGTTCATATTCAAAAATAGAACACTATATTTTTTGGCCCGTTCATGCACACCTCCCATTTCCTCCCAAGGGATTTTCTTTCGACGTAGCATGCATGTTTTTACACCAATTCCCCAGAGAGACAGAAAACGAAAATACATTTTCAGTAAAACCTTTTATTGAGAAAAACCTCGAAATGTAAATAACGTAATACGAGAACGGATGCGTGTATTCGTCATTTCTTTGAAACCGGTTTTTTCGGTTGAATGTGACGTAAGCAGCCATTTTGTGTTGATTAAGTTAAAATGTTTCGCGGTGATTGCACTTTGGAAGCGTATGTTGACAATTTCGTGCTTTATTTGTATTATATTTTTGTTGGGTATTTTAGGTTGTTAGCGTACTGCCCGCTGTAGTGAGTTAAATAAATAAAGAGGACAAAAGTCGTGTTCAGTGAAGGAAATTAACTGTTATGCAAATTGATACCCACCTTATGTCAATATGTATTTATCTATACTAATATTATAAAGCTGTAGTTTGTTTGTTTGGTTGAACGTGATAATCTCAGGAACTACTAGCCCGAATTGAACAATTATTTTTGTATTGGGTAGCCTATTTATTGAGGAAGGCTATAAACTATATGACTTCACGCTACGATTAAAAGGAGCGGAGCAGCAATGACAAATGGACGAAAACTGACAGGCAATGCGATGTGACGGGAAGGGTCAGAGGAGCAAAAATTTGACGCGGATGAAGTCACGGCCAGAAGCTAGGTATTTATATATTCTTTTTGTATACCAGAAAATACATAACAAAAGAACAATTAACACAAAAAAAAAAATCATACAATGGGCGGCCTTATTGCTTTCCGCGATCTCTTCCAGGCAACCTTGGAATGGACAGTGATTGCGTGGACATAAAAATGGGCTTGTCACTGGTGTCAAATATAGCTACAATTTATTATAATAAATTCATATGTCGTTTTATAGTTATGTCAAAGAAGAGAGAGATGTGATTTGAATTTACGGACCATTGAAGTAAGCAGGCAACTTGCTTAACAATCACTTTTTATGACTTACAACACTGCTTATTGTAATACAGATACTACATACATAATACCAGGCCACTCAGAAAGTATTGCGAAAAAAAGTTTTTGTATGAGAGACTGGCCAGTTATAAACTATTATAAAAATAATGATTATTTATAAGTAAAAATAGGCACGTTCCAATTTCAAAATTTCCCTCCACATTTTTTGCGAGCTAATTAAATTATCGTGTCTCATTGGAAAATGGATTTGCGCCGGGAAAATTTTCGCGCTATGATTTTTTACGATTTCAAGTGTCGCCTGAAACCGGACGAATCATACGATAGACTTCAAATTGCATTCATGGATGAAGGCCTTCCAAGGCAACTGTGTATAGTTGGTATAATGAATTCAAACGTAGTCGACTAACTTTGGAGGATGAAGAAAGAAGTGGTCGCCCTTTGACGGCTGTTACGGAGGAAAACGTGGTAGCAGTAAAAAATGTAATCCAAGACAATAGGCGAATTACGTATCAGGAGATTCAACACATACAGCAAATTGGATCGGGAAGCCTTCACGAGATTCTACACGTGCCTCTTCACGTGAGGAAGATAGTTTCACACTTGGTGCCGCACAACCTCACCGATGCTCAGAAGCAGGCCCGGGTGGAATGGTGCCGTGATATGATAAACAAATTTGAAGCAGGCTCGTCTCGGCGTGTTTACGACATTATTACAGGTGATGAGTCCTGGATTTATCAATACGATCCAGAAACGAAGCGCCAGTCGACGGTTTGAGTGTTTCAAAACAAATCAACACCTACCAAAGTGAAGCGATCTAGAAGTGGGGCGAAGATTGTGATCGCGAGCTTTTTCAATTTGACTGGCTACTTGGTGTCAATCCTTTTACGGAACCAAAGAAGCATCAACGCCGAATGGTATACTACCAAATGCTTGGCAGAAGTTTTCTCTGTTGTGAACAACAAGCGACCAAACACAGGGCTCCCCGGGCTACTGCTCCACCACGACAACGCGCCCACGCACACCGCGCTCATAACGAGGGACTTCTTGGACATCACGCCGGTCAAACTTCTGGATCATCCTCCTTACAGCCCTGACCTAGAACTGTGTGACTTCTTTTAAATCCCAAAAATTAAAAATCAGCTCAAAGGGGTACAATTTTCGTCGCCGGAAGATACGCTGTCAGCATTTGAGTAGGTGTGTCCGCGGCGGACTGGAAAAGTGTTTCGAAAACTGGTTCAGACGCATGAAACTTTGCATAGAGGCTAGAGGAGAGTATTTTGAAAAGATTTAATAAAAAAATATTTACCTATAGAACACTTATTTACTTTCTGAGTGTCCCACGTACATACTTATAAAACTACAATTACTCAACTGTGTCGCTGGTCTAGTTACCGCAAGCACTATTAATGAGCATAAGGTCCTGAGTTCAACTGCCGGTTTGGGTGATGTGTCTGGTTTCTACCAGAAAATTCTCAGTAACAGTCTAGAATCTGGAACTGTGCCCGGCTGATGGCAACAGGCTCGTCCTCTATTACATGGGACTTTAACATAACTGTTGTACACCATTTAGGTGTACTACAGATACTTTTCTGCTTTACCATTTGGGGAATATAGGCAAGATATTACACTATGCAAAACTGAACTGTATTCCTCCAAATTTTCTGGTTTAATTTGCTTTCTTTGAAACTTTATAGCTTTATTTGCAATTTTTTTTGCTTCTCAAACTATATTTTTCCGACCTCTCTACGTGATCCGTCATATTGACGATAGGCTTTAGATCCTTAAACTAGATCCAGACTAAGGATTGCAAATATCAAAGTCCCTAGACGAAGTGCCTACAGTAAAATTATCTGGTTTGATCCATCTGTTTATATTTGGGTCTCTCAAAACTTATTATACTAGGGTTCTTATTCCTTTAGTCATTTCTTACCAAACATTTAAACGATATAAGATACAATAGTTTCTTTCTCTCTTGGAAATATAATCAAGTGTAACAAATGAGAATTCAGAATGCGACAAATAGTTATAATAATTAGTATTGAAAGCTCCTTTATAATGTTAACGTGAAATTGCATGCTTCCCCTAATTTTTTGTCATCATCATATCAGCCGAAAGAAGTCCAACGCTGGACATAGGCCTCCCCCATGCATCGACACTGAGCATGTTTTTGCTTCTCTAATTCCGGTAGGTCCCATTTGTTCTTTGGAACATGACGGAATAGAACAAATTGAGAAAATATTGTCCCTATTTGTACTATAGAACTACATACTAGCTTTTGCTCCTGTTTTTATTTTCTGTGAATGCACAGAACTAAATGGGACCACCCTCGGAGTATACCCTTTCCAATAAAAAAAGAATTATCACAATCGGATTACTATGTAAAACGTTATGCGTGGTCATACATAAAAAAAAAAACAAAAAAATATATATATACGCGTCGAATTGATAACCTCCTCTGTTTTTTTTCGTCGGTTAAAAATGTGGAAAGGTCTGGGCCCAGCATGCAACCCCTTAATTTTTTTGCTGTAGAATTTTGGTTGCTCTTCTATTTATGGAATAACACGATCACATTCCGGACTCCATTCGTTTTCACAATTCAATAATATTCACTGCGTAATTTCAGTCGTCGAACAGACAATTTTTTTTAATATATGAAGCAGTGGATTATGGATTTCCTTTATAATCCTACGTATTTTGTTGAAAAGTGTGATAACCCTTCAACTGCCAGCCTCCGTATTAAAGAGGATGAGAATTTCCACAAGTTCGCTCCCCTACGTTGTACAGAGGCTAGTTCGTGGTCACACTGTTTTGCGATTATAACCGCAACCCAAGATCCTTAATTAGGATAATAATCGCAAAACAGTGTGACCACGAACTAGCCTCTGTACAACGTAGGGGAGCGAACTTGTGGAAATTCTCATCCTCTGTAGTACGGAGGCTGGCAGTTGAAGGGTTAACTTAATATCGGGGAGCTGGTCTCAAAATTATTATTTGCAAATTTTGTCTTATGTCGTTTCTAAAGAGTTCTTTTTACAAATGTCAATTAACTCTCATCTTTCAGCGCATATACGTAGCTTGAGGAATCACTCCAAGGAACTTGAGTCTCGCACGACTGATTTTATTTTGGCTGAAACTCTCGAAAGGAAGATCCTTCCCGTATATATTAACCGATAACTTTACGAGGGTAGTATTTAGTTGTACGTTCTATGGGTAGGTGAGTTGGGGTGTGCGTTCGAAATATATGCAAGAAGTTATCCCTGGAGGCAGTTGATTATTCGTTTGGGTTTTAGGAACAAGTAAGTTTAAGTTGGGAGGACGATATTTTGGGTATTTTCAGTTCCTTCATAAATTTGATAGTATCCTTTCCTGAAGAATATAAAGCCTATAAAAAGTACCATTAGTCAATCAATCTGCAAAGTCTGTTTTCAACCGTGTCGAAGTTGGCTTCCGCAGACTTCAATACGAAAAATTCCAAACTATGTAGATTCAATTTAATACCAGTTTTTTTTAAAGTTGTTTATTCCCAAAATACTTATTCTATATTACATTGATTTTGCCATACAACAAAAACCTCTCAGGAACCTTTTACTTCGGCCGACGATCTATTTAGCCGCTACGACTTAGTTTAGACCCAACACGTGGTAGGACTGGTCGTCAAACTTTTGGGCTTCTGACGACCCGTAACGACCCTCAAAGATCTACGAATGTCAGTCGTGTACAACGGCTTAACAAGCATTTCTAAGTACGGATGGGTGACATATGTAAAGGTTGGTCACCCATCTATGAACCGAATGCGACAAGCGTAGGTTTAGCCTTGATCGACCCGTGCGGCCTTTTATCATTAAGCTATATTAGATAGTACAGAATTTTTTGATTCCAAGACAACAACAACAAAGTTGACATTTATCATCTATCACATCAATATTTTCTGTTTCTTTTTTTTTTAATTTTAACATTGCTTTTTTAAATCATTATGTCTCAAAGAATATGCGCATTAAGAATGGAGTAATGGAACTACTGAGAAGTGTTTGATCCTGTGTGAACGTGCCTGTTCCATCGTCACCCGTTTGATGTCCACGGCGTACAGGATGGAAGGGAAGTAGCGCATGAAGTATTTTTTGTTCTGCTGGTGTAATTGCTGTTTATGTTCCAGAGTGAGAATAAAAATGAAATAAAGTATACCAGGTGTTACAGAGTATAAGGCAGTCCTGAAAATTGTGTGTTCATAATGGATTACTGAATCGATTTCAGTAACTTTTAATGTACATATTTTTTTCAAAAAATCAACGCTTGATTCAGCGAAAGAGCATTAAATAAAGGCATTATTAATTAAAGTAATGACAGGGTCAAAAAGGTTTTCTTAATAAAAAAGTTGGCTTCAAAAACAAAATTGCTCATTGTATTATGCTTTTGACTCAATACTCAATAATACATAGACAATAATTGTATGGTATTATATGGGTACTAGCTTTTGCCCGCGGCTTCGCTCGCGTTAAATTCGGGGTAATACGGTTCCCCTTTCCTGATTTAGAACACAGAAGAGAACTCGGAACAAAATGTTATTTTGATACGCTACTGTAGCCGATATTATATGTCTTTCCATTTCGGGATAGAATGTAAAGATTGTGGGCATTGGACACACGCGAACATGCTACATACAATTATCCATGGGAAAAGCATGGCTTTTCTAAGTTCGCCCCAGCCATCTAATAAAAAAAAGTAGCCTATGTCACTCTCCATTCCTTCCAACTATCTCCACTTAAAAAATCACGTCAATTTGACGCTCCGTTTTGCCGTGAAAGACGGACAAACAGACACAAACTTTCCCATTTATAATATTAGTTCTGATTTTATGGGTATGAGGTCTTGCGTAAATTATTTTACATGTTGTATATTTTAAATACACGATTTGGACTATACAGTCCCAGATCTATACCTGGACTTTTAATCCTATTCAGTAACTTGACAGTTGGAGGGATACCAGATTTTGACAAAAAAATAAAATAAAATAAAGTGAGGTGGTGTAAGAATGAATGAAATTGAATGAACTTGAAATAACGTACTTACATGCAAACTTTTTTATTATAAATTTAAAACTTGTCTTAAAACACGATATGTACTATAAAATGACTAATAAGGCAATAAGGCAATAAAATGACTAATGTAAAAAAAAAGTAAAATGACATGATTTTTATATTTAGTTATGTTTTCATTCGAAGAAAATAAAAAAGGAAATAACTGTTATTAAAAATTATTAATTATTCTTATATTCCAGATCTTAAAAAAGATTTTTTTAAGTTTTATTTCAATTAACCTATTTTTATCATTCGTTCTTTACGCGAAATCGTTCACTACCAAAACACTATTAGTTTTAGTATGGTATCATTATTTTTCTTTGAACTGTCAATTTACTGAATAGGATTAAAAGTCCAAGTTTAGTAGATCTAGTAGAAGTAGTGATTTTGCAGATACAACCAAAATACACTCCCGATTCGTTAACTGCCTTTCAGGAAACCCTAATTTTACAACAAAATTATAAATACTCTCTGTATTTATAATTTTGTTATAAAATTCTTCGAGCCGCTCACAACACAGAAGAAAACTTTACACAGTATAATACTTATAACAAAGACGCGTTCTTTTATAACACCGCAGTCAACACAAAGTCGCAAAGATTTTATCAATAATTCAGAAATATTCACAAAGATGATATTATTCAGCGACCCTAAGTTTTGTTTTAAATAAAATACTTAAAGACGACCAAAGTTTGTGTAGTAAGAGTTTTAAATAAGCTTGCGAACTAAAATAATTATGTGAAGTCAGTTAATACCTTATTGGTAACCAAGGGCATCGCCAGCCGATGGCCTAGGGTGCCCTCCTGGTTGATATGGAGGATGAGAAAAGTATGAATTGTAGGTTCAGGTATATGAAGCTTTACACTTGTTATCACTTAACCCTGATCCTTGAAATTTGTGTTTTTCGATACTAGTGGCATTATTTGGCATAACTAGGTCACTTCATTCCTCCGTGACCATCAGCTAGACATCCTTCTCATATAGGAAACCTTTTTGGTGCCCCACCGTCGAAACCCAAATATTGTCACCTATAAATTAGTTCACATTGACAGACTTCGGTGTCACAAGTTCGGCACCCTGATTTATTACAGAAAGTCCCTATAATGCATCCCCATCGACCCATAATTCTCTTATCTCATCTGGAGGTTCTATCTGTCGGCTCGGCTTGACTGGTCATCAACTGATCACCATCATTTCCGCGTATATCACTCCTAACAATGGTTTTGAGGATCCCAACCCTCTCACCAGTGACCGCACTGACCTCTTAGCCCTGAGTGACTCCATTATCTTGGCGGGATATCACAATGCCAACCATCCCTCTTGAGTATAGTGTGAAAGAATTATTAAAAATAACAGATAAATATGGTTGCGGTGTGGAGTTCTCATTGTATTCATTTTTGTATCTATCTATTATCTATATATATAAAAATGAATCCCTATTTCCCTTGGTCACGACATCACGCGTGAACAGCTGGACCAATTTCACTTTTTTGTTTGTTGTTCTGTTTGTAATTGTCAGGAGAAGGTTCTTATGAAAGATAAAAATTAAAAAATTGCGTGGAAAATTAGAAAATTTAAGAACACTTATTTAAGAATACTTAACAACCATATAATAGGACAATGTAAACTTTTTTAATGTAACATTATGACATTTGACATAGAATTGACAGAATGCGTGTTCAAATATCGTCAAAGAGACAGGACAACGTCTGTCGGGTCAGCTAGTTTATTGATAAAATTTCACCAGCGTTATTAGACACGTTGGAATAATAATTTTAAAAATTACTTTGTCGTTTTAAATTTAAGTAAGAAGTTTAAATATTTGTAGGTATGCCAATCCATGGCGAAACATGTTAGATCATAATTATACTATTAGGCTTTAATGTAAGATGTTTTAAAACATATAATTATATTTTATTCTAATCTTCCAAGTTTTAGCTTATTTGAATTCCTTCTACCGTAGTGACCACCACTCTTGGTAAACGAAGTTACTTGCTTTAAAATAATTCATAGTGTAACGAACACGACGCCATCTAGTATAATTTATTCAAAGCACTATGATGAGCGGCTACATAAACAAGAAGACAGCAAGTAAAGACAACCTCTGTGGACATGTGATGCCATCTACAATCTTCCGAGTTCAACTATCTGCGCCAGCGCCACCCGGCTTGTTATCTGCACCACAACTACAAACGACTATGAGTGAAGAATGAGCACACATACAAAGGCGGATGCCTTTATAAGCAGAGCTATCTTCGAAGAAATCATCCCCGGCTGGAGGTCTAAAAAGTTTAACTTTTTAGAAATCGCCGGGCGAAAATCCGTTTAAGTAGTCAGAATCTTTTTCAGATTAACTACGAGATGTCCAAGAAAAAAAAAAAAAAAAAAAGAAGAAATCATCATTCTACTAGCTAGAGGATCAGAGTTCGGTAGCCACGCAGCCAATTCTGAACCTAAGTACGACTAACTCCAGTTTGATAGCCTAGCGTTCTTCTGGAATTAGCCAGCTAGGGGCGGTCTGAAGGGCGATAGCCACGCAGTCCCTTTCATCCCTCCACTTAGGGTTGCGACTATCTTGATTTGTTTATAGTAAATTGATGTAACAGTGAAGTTGCCAATAAATAAATAATCATCAAGATCACCGGGGCTTTAATTTCACAACCAGCAACCCTTTTTTTTTTTTTTTTTTTTGGATGGGAAATTATCAAATGACTTCTCCCGCTCTGGGCGGAGCGGGAGGGCGTGTCAGACTTTTACTGACTAAAACCCACCCGTGTTCCTTCAGTTGCCCATGTGCCAGGGTCACGGTATCTCTTTCGAACAATCACGTGACCCCGGCAGGCATCGGTCCTAGCAGACCCCTTCAGTATTGCTGACATCTCTTTGAGGCGCGCGTGGAACACTACGCGCCGTCGACCCGAGCTTGGTCCTTACCGGGCGGCGAGCTACCCATTGCTCGCCACCCGCAAGCTCGCGCCTGCGGTGGCCGGGAGTCCGCAATCGACTCCCGGCGCCCGGGGCGTCTCCTCCTGCGGCGGCTAGGGACGTGAGGGCGCAGAGACTGCCACTCCCTCACGCGCCCCGCCTCCTCCTTCGCGAGCATTACTGCTTCGCAGAAGGAGGTGACGGCTTCCCATGCCCTCTCGCTCCGTACCATGGCTCGCACCAGGGCCGGACGCGAGAGGTCGCCGCCGCCGATCGCCTCCACGAGGACACGGCGGTGCTCCGCCCAGGCAGGGCACACTTCCACCGTATGCTCCACCGTGTCCTCTAGACGATCCTCACAATGGAAACACCCGGGCGTTTCCTCCCGCTTTATCCTGAACAGGAACCCACCGAAGCACCCATGCCCGGTGAGAACCTGTGTCAGGCGGAAGGTGAGGACGCCGTGGCGCCTCTCTATCCACTCCTCAAAGAGGGGACTTACCGCCGCAATTGTGGCGTGCCCTGCGCTGGGTTGCGACAATCGTACCCGCCATGTCGCCATGAGATCCTGCCGGAGCTCTGTCCGCCGTGCCGCGATTTGTCGCGGCAGCGGAGTTTCGCCCCGGCGTTTCGCATCCTCGCGCCACTCCCACATGTGGGCGAGGACCTTTGCCTCCAGATCCCATGGCGGCACTCCGGCAAGGAGGCTCGCCGCCTCGCAGGAGACCGTGCGGTATCCCCGGATTAACCGAATGGCCATGACCCTCTGGGCCGCACTCAAGCGGCACGCTGGGCGCAGCCTCAATGAGGGCGCCCACACCGGTGCCCCGTAGAGGGCCATGGACCGCACGACCCCCGTGTAGAGCCTCCGGCAGGAGGCGTTTGGACCCCCCAGATTAGGCAGGAGCCGCTTTAAGGCAGCCCCAGCCCGCTCCAGTCTGGGAGCCAAACATCGGAAGTGCTCGACGAAGTTCCACTGGCTGTCGAGGACAAGTCCCAGGTACTTCATCGTCGACTCGACGCCGATGTGAACCCCTCCTACCGTGAGTTGGGAACCCGCAGGTGGCGTGTTCCGAGGACCATGAAAACCCATGGCCTCAGACTTGTGCAAGGCCACCTCGAGTCCCAATTGCCGGATTCTTTCGACGATTGTCGCAACCCCGCGTGTCATTAGTTCGGCCGCCGCTTCGTGCGACCTCTCCTGCGCCAAGACCAACGTGTCCTCTACCAGCAACCCTACAATAGTAATTTTGTGGTACCGACAAGTTGCTCCAAGTACCTATTGATACTCACACAGTTTTTTTTTTTTTTTTGTATGGGAAATCATCAAATGACTTCTCCCGCTCTGGGCGGAGCGGGAGGGCATGTCAGACTTTTACTGACTAAAACCCACCCGTGTTCCTTCAGTTGCCCATGTGCCAGGGTCACGGTATCTCTTTCGAACAATCTCGCGACCCCGGCAGGCATACTCACACAGTTAGTTTTGTTTCATGACGCTTTTGGGAATAGAGATTTTGTTGATCCTGGTAACGTTTTAATTTATACTAATATTATAAAGCTGAAGAGTTTGTTTGTTTGTTTGGTTGAACGCGCTAATCTCAGAAACTACTGATCCGATTTTTTTTTTGTGTTGAGTAGCCTATTTATTGAGGGAGGCAATAGGCTACATAACATCAAGCTACGATTAAAAGGAGCGGAGCAGCAACGAAAAATGGATGAAAACTGGCAGGCAATTAAACGCGACGGGAAGGGTCAGGGGAGCAAAAATTTGATGCGGACAAAGTCGCGAGGAGAAGCTAGTAATGTAATGTAATTATTGAAAGCAGTGACATACGGTAACATTTCGCAAAAGTGAATAAAGTGCATTCAATACTTCCTCATTTTTTAAATCGGTATAAAATTAAAATAACGAGAGTTTGAATAATGAGAGCAGTGGTGGCTCAATGGATTACGGCCACCCACGTAATTATTTTAATTTGTGTAAATTATTTCATCAATACGGCTCTCAAAATGGTGAAAAAAAAACCGAAGACATGTGACATCTACCAACCCGCACTGGGCCCGCGTGGTGGATTACGGCCCACTCCCTCTCACAGAGAAGACGCCTGTGTCCCAGCAGTTCCCACTATAGGCTGATTATGCTTATGCTAAAGAAGTAAATAACAAAAAAAAAACATCTTTCCACCATAAAGTACCTACTTAGATTTCTTCTGTACCAATTCCACAGCACATTTTGGTTCCCGCAAAGCAATCGCGCCAAAACTTCGATTCAAAGAGGTTTTGTTCCAAAACCGCAAACCCAATTGGTTCCCGGCTTTATTCTCCATCTCAACGAACACAATCAACTAGCAACAAGGCAATACCAACAGGCAATAGCAACTCCAGGGAATAGAAAACAGACTTCAGTTTAACGTTAGGTTTGTACGTTATCCAATTACCGTCTCACTAAACCTTGGTTAACACATAAACTTAGTTTACACGTTAAGGAGTTTCAATGTAATCATCCCTCATGTTTGTTTTACGGGTCAAAGGCTGGCCTTATCTGTTTGTTTTGGACAGAGAGCTATGGCCGACAATTCAATTTAATCACCTTTTTGGTAGACGTCTGCTACTTCTAATAGTATTTTGGTGCAATTCGGCAGACGGTTCTACCTCAAAGCTCTGTTGGCAACCAAGTTTGTAACCTTTGTTATACACAGCAAAATCCATGGCGGTTCCAATCATTGGGTATAACGAACGGCCAAAGGGTAGTGTACCATTAACGTATTATATACAAACAAAAAAATACAGGCACGTAATACTTTTCAACTTTTTCTCTAAAATTGGCAGCTCAAGGTAATAAACTATTCAATTCGAAATTTGAACAGTGACAAGATGAACTAGCGCAATAACTACAAGAATTTTATGACGTGTGGCCAGAATTGGAAATAACCGCGCCATCTTGCTTTTTCCATACATTTTATAAAACAATAACTGCACACATGTTTAGTAAAAGCACCATTAGCCAACGTCATTTGAGCGCCTACAAACAAACAGGTGCCATGCGACGTGACAGTGCAACGCAGTGTCACGTCGCGTTAAGCCTTAAAGATTCTCCTCTCTTTGTAGCAGTGTGTATCTATAATGATTTTATTTTATAAACAAAGGAGTACTCATTCAATTATTTGAGCTAATTTTCGAAGAGAAATCGAAATAATTATATATCGACTAAAACTTGATTCATAAAAAAAAAAAACAGTAAATGCGACTGTGTAAAAAGTGAACTTCACGAACATTTTATTTTATGTGGTTGATTAAATTTAACACTACGTATAAGCAATATCATGCAATCGATGCCTCCGAACCTGCATGATTAATAAAGATTTTCAAAGTACATAGGTTTTTCTCTTCACTATTAATCTTCATTATTAAAACTTAATCAACGATACCCTATTAGGCATATTTCGCCTACTTAATTTTTTCTTTTTCACCTTATGGCGCCCAGTTGTCACACTTGAAAAATTAAGACAAATCTATTGACATAAGATTCATCACTACTAGCTCACGCTTTTGATCTCTATAGTGCCACAAATGAACAAATATATATACATAGGTGGATAAAGAAAGACATTACCTACCTTTGCATTGCACAATCGGGTAAAAATCAGTTTGGTGCAATTTTTTGCAACCTACGACGTTTTAAATGACAGGCCTAAATTGACTGGAAGAAATGTTGCACCAACCTCAAATGAATTGGCAAGAAAGTGACGATAATAATGGCTATACCGGGGTGACGCAGATAACCATAGGTAGATCATACTTTCACCAACTTATCCGTCGGAATACCGGCCCCTGAAACCTAAAAGATAACATTTTCATCGCATTAACAAAATGCTTCCAGTCAGCGACTCTCTCTGATAATACCATCAGCAAAATGCCCTATTTTCTTCTCTTAATAATTTATTTATCCTTTCGTGTATAAAATTTTCCGGAAACCTGAAGTTATCAGCTCGTTTACTTACACCCCTGGGGAGCATTCCGTAATTTCTTACCGTGCGTGACTTGTTTCAAAATTTCGTCATCGCTTCGCCTTTAAGAAGTTTTGACTTCATTTTCACTACCGCGAATTCTGACTCTAAAGTTAAATTAGAAGCTAAAATAATAACTTTTTATTCTGTCTTATAAGAGTAGCATTACTTATAATAAGGCAAATAAAATATTCATGACTTCCTCGTTGGTCTAGTCGTCGCATGAACTACTGCTTTGCATGAGTTCCTGGTTTCAATTCCCGAATAAGGCAATGTGTTAAATGATTTTATTTCTGTAAGTAGGTTTGTACAAATACGTTTACATGTCAATGATATTTTTTTAAACTAGATGAGTTCGGCGTTTCCTAACTGACTACTCTGAGAAGAAAGGCCGAAACAAACTCAGAGGTTACAGTCTCTTTTAAAGTCCAGACATAATCTTGGTCACATCATGTGAATACCATGTAGATTGGTAACTGAAATGGTCTTGTGAGGAAAGAACCACACAGATTGAGTGAAGCTGTCCAGTCAGTGCAAGCATTTGTCACTAATCGTTTAGCTCAACTCGGAACATAAGGAGCCCAACGCTTTGACGAACAATACCAAAGAAAGGACATTTGGGTAGGCCACATAAATTACTCAAACTGCCAGATCATGATTACTGAGAAAGAAAGAAAACAAAATGAAAATAATAGTTAAAAAAAACTAAAAAACACGCTTCCATTGAAAACAAAACTAAAAAGTACAAAATAATGGAAACGCTTTTTTTCCATTATTTTGTACTTTTTAGCGTGTTTTTTAGTTTTTTTAAATTATTATTTATTTTCAATTTTTTAGGTGTTTCGAATTTTGAGGCGTATGTCAGCGTAGTTTGTGACGTATGTCAGCGTAGTTTTCGAAGACAGTTTTTTTGCTGTCCTGGTAACCCTGGCAAGGATAATAGCACAAATTTATGAAATTATTGTATTGTCATCGGTCCTTGACAGGTGTGCAAAGTTTGAATGAAATCTGGTCGTTTAAGTGGGTCAAAATCGCGCTAAAAGGAGTCGGTTACAAACAAACATACAGGTAAGCTAATATAAAGCGTGTAAAAAAAGACCCACATAGTCTACACATTCATAATAATTAAAACAATATGATACTTTTTGTTGGGTTTTTCCATCTGGAATTTCTCAGTAGCAGCCTGGAGACTGAATATGTGCCCAGTCGATAGCAATAAAGTCCTATTTCATGGGATTTAAACTTACCTGGTGGAATGTGGGTGTACACCTGCAATAGTCATAACCCTTTGAAGAAATCCGGCGTGATGTTATGTATTAGATATCATCATCATCAGTAGTAGCCTATATTGTTCCCACTGCTGGGACACATGCCTCCTCTCGGTGAGCGGGAATGGGCCATAATCCACCACGCGGGCCCAATGCGGGTTGGTAGATGTCACATGTCTTCGAAATTTTGGTTTTAAGACATGCCGGTTTCGTCAGGATGTTTTCTTTCTCCGTTTTGAGAGCAGTGGTGATGAAATAATTTACACAAAGTAAAGTGCCTGCTTGGGTTCGAACTCACGACCTACTACTCGCAAGTCACGGCCGTTACCACTGGGCCAACACTGCTGCCTATTGTATACAGTGTATTACATACACAGTAGAATCTCAATAACTCGAATGCATGGGAAATGCAAAAAAATACGGGTTAACGAATTTTCGACTTAACAAGAACTTCGAGATACATGATTTAACTGCTGAAATTTCGACTTACAAACGCGCGATTTCTAAGTACGGAGTCTCTTTTTTGAAATTCGAGAGTATAAATATGTATTATCAATACTTAGTAGGGAAATAACATTTTGTTCGAGTTTTAAAGTCTAAATAATTTCAGATACCGCGTATTTAGGGGGTCTGCGGAAGGGAATGGTATTTTTTTTCGACTTACTGAGGATTTCGACTTAACGAGGTTCGAGTTATAAAGATTCCACTGTACCTTGTTTTAATTTTTACTTTGTTTGTTCTTGACGCAATTTCTGCCTCTAAGCATTGGCTCATCATAATGAGCCTATAATGTTTCCTCCTAGTACACAACCCACTCCATAGAAGACTATCGAGTGGGCCGTAATACAATACGCGAGCCCAGTGCGGGCTGGTAGATGTATCAAGTCTTCGAATCTTTGGTACTCGTTTGAGCACTTGGTGGATAGTATGCTCGCAACTGGACACGAATTGCCTTGGCTTTCATGGAAGTTTTTAAATAGACTCCGAACTCCAGTAGGCCGGAGTAAAGAAAACCTGTACAGGTGGAGATTCATAGACGACTCAGCCCTGGAGTGTGAATGTGGTGCTGTCCCACAAACGATGAGACACTTGATATTTTGTCCAGCATGTCCTGTTGTTTGCACGCCACTAGACGTTTAGATGTTTGTTTTAGATGTTTGTCACGCCAAAACGGCCGAACGGATTTATATGAAATTTGGCGCAGAGATGGTATATAATCTGAAATAACACGTAGCATGCTTTATATCCCGATAGTATGTTCCCGAGGGATGCTTTTGCGACCTCCACGCGGACGAAGTTGCTGGCAAAAATAAAATAATATAAGTTTATGTTTCGAAAGTCTAAGAAAATCCCGCACTTGTCACGTAAACTACTTACTCACACATTGGAAAACTCTCATTTAAACGCTTTCGAGTTTTCCGCGCGTCCATACGCAATTAACCCTTGAATGAAGAGAGACAATTTAGATGCCTCAGAAATCGTCGCATAGAATGGACATGGACGGCTACATAGCCCGTGTATAGCTCAGAATAGTTCCATACTCTCTTGACTGAATTATGTAGGGAACAGTACTGTGTTAAGGCCTTTAAAGGAAACGTTTTGTAACATTGTCACTTGATTTAAGACGTTTTGCTTGAATGGGTTGGTCTTTTTTTTGAATTGTTGCACAGTTTGTACGGTTAGTTGGAGTTGATGGACGCTACTGAAAATGCTAAGCTCGTAGCCAAATTCTGGGCTAACTCTATTTAGATTTCTATCGACACGCGAAGAAGAAGAAGATCTTTGGTTCGGTTCCATGCTGGTTTCCTCACGATGTTTTTTTTCACCATTTTGAGAGCAGTGGTGACTGAATACGTTACGCAAAGTCGTTACTTTGCGCCGGTCTGCGTAACCTATGACTCTTAAACGCGTAAGTCATGGCCTTTGCCACTGGGTCATCACTGTTATTAGCATTGGGTACGTTTACAATTTGCAAGAGGTGTCCTGTTACCACAGCCATCGTACCATATGGTGTGATACTCATTCCTTTGGAAAAGTCATAGACAAACCGAAATACGTCTGTTAATCTATTCTGTAATGAGACTTAGAAGAAAGAGCACATCATCATCATCATCATTTCAGCCGAAAGACGTCCACTGCTGGACATAGGCCTCCCCCAAGCACCGCCACTTCGACCTATTCTGCTTCTCGCATCCAACGAAGACGACGGAAGACGCACGACGGAGCGTTGGAAGGCCTCCCACAAGATGGACCGATGACCTGGTGAAGGCCGCAGGAATACGTTGGAGAAAGAGCACGTATGTGTACAATTACACCTCTACCACCAGACGTGAGATAATATTTGCTTATTCATATTTTTTGCATAGTTTTTCTTCCAACTTCAAGTTTGGTCTTCTTGATGAGCCCTCCAGTTTATTATTTTATGAGAGTGGTAAACTGGGTGAGTCGTATTGTTGGAAGCTCTTTAGTATTTATGTTCCTAGAATGAAGTTTGGTGGGTTTTTTGTTTTAATATTATAGTGTCTACGTCATAACAAAATAAGGGCCACTTCAAGATCTTCGCCAGTTGACTTAAGTAGGTAATAAAGTTTATTCGACATCTATTTTCTAAGTTATTTTAACTTAACATACAAATGTATTGCTGGGGATTTTGTTGCGCTACTTATTCTCAGATAAAACACTAGGAAATCGTGAAAACGTTTTGGGACAATGCCTTGTGTATTTTTGGCATTAAATAACATTTACTTACATACTAGCTTTTGCCCGCGGCTTCGCCCGCATATGATACATATAAACCTTTCACTTGAATAACTCTGCCTATTGACGAAAGCTGCATTAAAACCCATTGTGCAGTTTAAAAGTCTAAGCGTAAAAACGCGGGATGTGACTTTGTTTAATAATAAGTATAGATTTTAAAAAGCATTCATTTTTAGCCCATCCACACTTCCACACTATGATATTATAAATGCAAAAGTAACTCTGTCTATCTGTCTGTCTGTCTCGCTTTCCTGCTAAAACTACTGAACCGATTTATATGAAATTTGGTACACAGATAGTTTACAGCCTGACAAAGGACACTTTACTTTTTATTTCGGTAGTACGTTCCCGCGGGATATTTTCCGACCTCCACGCGGGCGAAGCCGCTGGCAAAAGCTAGTTATTAATAAATTACTCTTAATTTTGTTTAACTATTCATCACTGCTTCACCGTTTTCACTTTCATTCAACATAAATCAGTTATTACCAAAAACTATCTTTCGATGTTATCAAACCCAAGACAGATAAAAACAGTAAGAACTTCAAAAGCTACTAAGCAACTGCATGAAAATACGAAGGTAGGCTTCTACCATCACTATTCATAAAACCATTAAAACATCACAGATTGGGGACTACCGCGTGCCTGATCGACCGTTTTATGTAATAGGTCCCTTGTGGCCGATAAAATGGCCGTAATAGCCCCCGGCGGCCATGACAGGGAACAGCGGCCTCATTTGTACTAAACTAGGACGGTTAAGGACCGTTCTCGTGTATTAAAAGGCTAAGTAGCCACTGATTAATCCGCGGGACTAAGCTAAGACTCACGTTCAGGGAAGTTTTACTATGGTGGGTAGCGGGTAGCTATTACTTTATTAATAGACTATTAAGTGAGGAGCTTAAGGCTAAGTTGTAACAGCTGCACGAGTCGGTCGAAAAGGTCTGTGGATGGGTGATCATCTTTACATACAAAAAGCATTGCTTAGATACCTTTACAGGCGCACGTACGGGTTTTATCCACTCTTGTGTCCCACTAAATTCCTGTTGGGTTGCTTAATCTTTAATTTTCTAGAAAAAAGACCCTCGCGTGATCAGATGACTGTAATAATTAAAATTCTTAGGGGGATTATTGATGCTCCTGATCTGCACAATGATATCTGTAATCTATTTGTCCCAGACAATTACTGTCGTGGCAAAAAACTCCGCTTACTGGCTGTTCCAACTTGCCGTACTATTGCGCCCTCCAAGTCACCTATTCCTTAAGATATTAGCAGCTACTAACGCTCTCCTGATCACACAGATATTAATATTATGTTTGCAAATGAATGGAAGATGATACTGTCAGAATGTTTGAATTTTTGTGAGAAGAATGCATGACTCTGTTAAATGAATTGTAAATGTTAAAATAGTTTTATTATATGTTTAAATAGTGTAATCGGCTTCGGCCGTTCTATTTAAAATAAAAATAAAACAATATCAAGACCCCTTCGTGCGTCATTTGTTGGTGGATGTTTGAAAGTCATTACGGGTCGTCAGAAGCCCGGATGTCTGACAATTAGCCTTACGAAGCTGTATCTTATTACCGAGTACCTGGATTGTTGAGGTCAGATAGGCAGTTTGACCGGATTGCGACCCCAAATTAAGGGCTAGGCAAATTTATTTAGACTTTTGATTTTGTATGTGTTAACGGAAAAAAAAAACGTGCATTTACAGATACTATAACTTCGTGTAAAAACAGGACTGTATCAATAAGTAATATTAAATTAACTTCGAAAGTTGTAGTTGTATTTTATTCGTACATAGCTTTGAATGTGCGTACCTTTAATGATTTCTTTCTTTCTTTCTTCTATCCAATAGAAGAAGCACAGTACCGATCGAAGAGGCGGAGCTTGATGGAGGTCTAGACCTGGCCTCCGCCACAGCATCCTGTCCTGTACCTTCTCCAGTTCTGCGTCCAGTCTGTCCCAGCACACTTTTCTGTAGTGATCCATAAAAGCTCAGAGTACGAGTTTTGAATTGTTTCATCACCACTCTCTCAAAACCATGAAGGAAAGCATCGTGAGGAAACTGGCATGTCCTAGAACCAAATAATCGTAGACATGCGACATCTACCAATCGACATTAGTCCCGCGTAATAGGCTTGTGTCCCAAAGTGAAAAATTATAGGCTGATCCTTGTCATTGTCATCTATGACAACCCTTTCTAATGGGACGATCGGTGATAGTTAACATAGAGCTGCTTTACGACAGAGTAATGACTAATAAATCCCATCATAATCATTACACATTATCTGGCGATAGTATTAGGTATAATAGAAAATGATAGCCTAAGTCAGTAGTTGGCAATGTTACGCAAATTGACTGATATATTGCCGAGGTAATTGCGCCAGTTAAGATTAATTAGTAGCTTGTAAGCGAGTATCTATTCACCCTGGTTGTGTGTTACATACTTCGGGGAATTCCAATTAGTAAAACAGGAATCAGATACAAACTGTTTGGCTTCTATCAGTTCAAATTGAAGGTCTATCTACATAGATAGAGATTTATACTATAATAAGTATTTATGTATGTACATGGAAATTCATATCCATAGATTTATACTAATGTTATAAAGAGGTAACTTTACTTGGTTTGCAAATTTGTATGTAGGGGGTTTCTGGAAATATCGAAATAAATAATCTATATATTTATAAGAAAGTCGTGTTAGTTACACTATTTATAACCCAAGATTTGGCTGAAAATTGGTGGAGAGGTAGCTTAGGACCAGGAGACGAACAAAGAATACTTTTTATTCCGTTCGACCTCGTTCCCGTGTGACGTGAAATAGAACGTCAATGAGAATACAAGTCACTATAAAACGTGGTATGACAAAAACGTTGCCTTCGTAATACCAAGTGGTCGTAACTTGGTATGAGCTTATCAAACATCAGTGTCAGCCAGAAAACGTTTTATGCCTTCGAAGTACCAGGTGGTCATAACTTTCTGCCAGGGTTGCCAGATTTGTTGGAAAGTGTTACCGTGGCCCTGGCATAGCCAACTGAAGGAACACGGGTGGGTTTTAGTTAATAAAAGTCTGACAAGTCCTCCCGCTCCACCCAGAGCGGGAGACGTAATTAGATAATTTCCCACCCAAAAAAAAAGGTGGTCATGTAACTTGGTATGTGTTAGGCTGAACGGGCTGGTGTCCGCAACCCCACATCTGAGCGCATAAGGTATGAGCTATTATTAAACAGAAGTGTCAGCTAGCAAACGCGTTGTCTTTAAAATACCATAACCGTAACTGGGTAGGAGCTTATATAATGTGTCAGCTAGATAATGCTTTATGCCTTTGAAGTACCAAGTAGGACGTCGCCTAACCTCACCCTAATTGCACAACACACTATTAATCAGAGTCTGAATCATTTCGAAGGTTATTATTGCTCATCATCATTCATATTTTTCTTTCTTTTCTTTCAAATGGTCGAAAAAATTGCCTGTCCTTGGCAACGTAAACAACGTCATTAATTTTGTGGAACTGTCAAAATGAAACAGATTCCTACTGATAGTGTATTACGTAATTACCCTCTGGGTATGTGTCAGGTAGAAAAGGCTTTATGCCACCGACGTACCTACCAGCTTATCATAACTTGGCAGGAGCTTACCAAACAAAAGAGTGTCAGCTACAAAAAGCTTTATGCCTTCGAAGTACCAGGTTATCATAACTGGGTAGGAGCTAACCAAACATATGAGTGTCAGCTAGAAAACTTATCAGATCACCACCGCATTCAAGGTTGGCAAACTTGGTAGATTTATTACAACATTTATTGAATCTGAAGCGATACGAAGTTCGCTGGGTCAGGAAGGAACTTTGAGGAAGGTTATGTGTATTTCAGTGTTTACGTAAGTTTTTTATAGTCCATAATTTGTAGATCATTATAGCTTATTTAAGAAAATAAATGGTTTATTATTTTTGACTTTTTAGTATTTATTAAGTTATTTATCTAGTTAAGTCATTTCTACTTAGATTACATTATTTATTTGTCTAAACTAATATTATCTTAAAAAATAATGATTTGATTTTTTGTTTTGTATGAATGTTTGTAATGTATAAACTCGAAAACTACTGAACCGATTTTAAATACTCTTTCACCTAAAGAAAGCGACATTATCAACAAGTAACATAACACGGCTATATTTTATCTATACAAATAAATAAAATTGGAGTGTCTGTTTTTAATATTAAGATAACCACCTTTTACTAAGTGATACATATTATATACCAAAACAACATTTTTTACAATTTTTGTCTCTCTGTCTGTTTGTTCCCGCTAATCTCTAAAATGGCTGGACCGATTTTGACGGGACTTTCACTGGCAGATAGCTGATGTAACAAGGAGTAACTTAGGCTACTTTTATTCTAGAAAAATTCTTTTTTTTTAGAAAAAAATAACTGTCTTCGAAAACTACGGTGACATACGTCTCCAAATTCGAAAACCCCTGGCTTTATCCTACGAAATAGATCAAAAAATCGAAAAAATGTCCGCAATGGTATATGTCTATCTCTTAGGGATAACCCACAATAACCATTTTTTATCTTTTACTTTTTACGAGAAATAAGGGCTTATTTACGAAGCGATTTTAAGCAATACAGCATTAATCCTTATCCAATTAAGTACCTTAAATACATTGTGCATTTAATATAGATCAATATGGCCCTTTACAGCATGTAATTTAAATGAATATCTTAGAAGATATTAGAGATTTAAAACGCGGGCGCAGAGCAGCAGGTCATACGTCCGTCCCGTCCATCCGTTGGTAGCCGCGGCCGAGTAGTACAGGATAAGTAGGATTGTAATAATTCATATTACTTTGGCTTCATAGTAATTGCGAATATCGTGTGTGTTCATTATACTCAAAATAAACCTAATAGTATTATTCCAAGTAAGAGACCGCGAAATGGCTTAGATGTTTAGATTTTTGGATGTTTGATTCTCAATGATGCAAAGACGGCCAAACGGATTTAGATCGAATTTGGCACAAAGATATATTATATCATGGATACGTAACAGATAGGATACCTACTTTATCCCGGTAGTAGGTTCCCGGGTGATATTTTCCGACAGCTATACGGGCCAAGCCACTGGCAAAAATACTATTCCTATAATTATGTTCGGTGTCTGGTAAATGATTGAGTGTCTGTATAGGTAAAATAGGATTGTTAAGAAAAACCAGGAAGACTTATATTCAACTAAACCAAGCCCTATGTCGCAGTCTTCTTACTCTGAATACTATTACTCTTATTTTAAAAACACCAACACACGTGATGTTCTCATAAACTATGAATCCTAAGTAATATGAGTTATAATCCTACTACTAATAATATTATAAATGTGAAAATATGTATGATTGGGTGTTTGTTTCTCAATCACACAAAAATGGCTGAATGGTTCTGGATCGAAAATAGCACACAGAGTCTATATTACCTATATAACCTGGAATAACACATTCTTGTCGCGGTTATACGTGCATTAATTTCCGACATCCACGCGGGCGAAGCCGCGGGCAAAAGCTAGTCCCGAATAAAATGCACAGTTCCTGTGAGTCACGCGGACGAAGTCGCGGGCAAAGTATTAGTTATTAATTGTTTAGAAATTAGTCTGGTTAAATCAAGAATCCCCATTTCTTCCTGTGGGTGCCGTAAAAGGCGACTAAGGGACTTACTAGAGAATGGTCAGCAGCGTTCTCTATGCATTTTACCACCATACTGCGATACCCAACCCGCCTGCCAAGCGTGACGATTATGGCAAAGCCCCCAAATTGGGGGAGGCCTAAGTCCAGCAGTGGACGTCTTACGGCTGAAATGATGAAATCGAGAATCGAAGAAAAAATCGAACCCAAACTCGATGGGGTTGTAGCGTATCATTAAAAAGTTCCCGTAGTCACCTCCCAGGGCAGCGTGCCGCTTTCTGGCTCCATCATCAGAGCCTAAATATAATCTACCTATATCTATCTATCTATAAATAATTATCCAGTAATTTTAAACTTACGTTCCTACATAGAATAAAGAAATGTTTTGTCTAGTCGTAGAAGTGTCAAGCAAAGGGTCGCTAGTTTTCAATACAAGATGTGATTGGTCGTATACATCATTTGGTTACACAGGTCAACATTTGATCTAAAAATTATCACTGAACCTTAGTATAGTTTCTTAGGGTTTTGGGGTCAATGGTTTCGAATTCAAGGTCGGTTGACCTCCATGAAATCAGGTTCAAGGTCACATCAAGGTCAAAGTAAGAATAATTTGTTTAAAAATTGAAAAAAAAATATAAGTTTATGGAGGCGCTGAATCCAAATCCACTATTTGTTTTACCCGCGAAGGTCATCCAACCGTTACATTAAGGTCACTTCTAGGGCAAAGTAAGAAGATTTTGTTAAAAATTCCGAAAAATTTCCATGTAAGTTTTTGGAGTAACTGAACTCAAATCGGCTGTTAGTTTTACCCGTCAAGGTTATTCAATGGTTATATCAAGGTCATTTTTAGATCAAACTAAGAAGATTAGCTTAGCAAAATAAAAAAAATACTTAAAATATTTTTGGGTCTTTTTATTTTAATTTGGCGTTTTCTTTACCCGGCAAAGTCACCCAGGGTCCATTTTTCAAGGTCTTTTTAAGGTTAAATTGTTATCATTTCTTTGAAACTATTTTTTTGGATTTTTTTCGGATTTTTTCAACAAAATCTATTTACTTTGACCTTGAAGTGACCGTAATATAACAATTGGATGACCTTGATAGGTAAAACAAACAGTGGATTTGGATTCAGCGCCTCCAAAAACGTATGTAGAAATTTTATCCAATTTTTTAAACAAAGTATTCTTACTTTGACCTTGATGTGACCTTGAACCTGATGTGATGGAGTTCAACCGACCTTGAATTCAAAATCAGCGACCCCAAAAACCCTAAGAAACTATACTAAGGTTCAGTGATAATTTTTAGATCGAATGTTGACCTGTGTTATTAATAATGTTCCCACTGCACTACTAAGACACAAGACTCCTCTCGATGAAAGAAATGATTTGATGATGTTTTGGTTTAAAACTGTTAAAAAATCTTGGTGTATTATTTTGTGTTTTTTTTCTTGCTAGCGTATATTTTGTTCCACTACTCAGCAAAGGCTTCCCCTTTTTCATTCCATACCTCTTCGTCCAGTGCGTTCTCTGGCCATATTCAAATTATATCAAAATATTTTATTTCACATAAACCAACATGGGCATTTATGAAACGTCAGAAGATAGGTGCACAGTTCGAATTGGTTGATTTCTATGACTAAGTAAACCTTGTCGGATCGTCGAACCGCCTCCGCCGTGATCTTCCTCGATGGCAATGTCCTTCCAGGCGTCCAGTGAATGACGAGCTTTGCCCATCTCTCCGGATACATTCGCGCGACGTGTCGAGCCCACTCCAAATTTATTCACATTCTAATAACATTTTCATAATATAACGTTATGCTTGTATTCTTGGAGGCTAAGGCAGAGGTGAACAGTATCCCCACAGTTCACCAATTATGTTTAAAAACCGTGAAATTGTGGGCGAGCCTTCCTCCAAGAAAAAAAAAGTCAGACTACAGGCTACTAGAAAAAAATTACCAATGGAAAAACATAAAAACTTTAGAGGTGTCTCCCTCCCTCCGTCTCTCTCCCTCCCTCCATCCCTCTCTCTCTCTCTATCTCTCTCTGTCTCTCTCTCTCCCCCTCTCCCTCTCTATCTCTCTGTCTCTCTCTCTCCCTCTCTCCCTGTCACTCTCTCTCTCTACTCACAACAAAAAAAAAACAACAATATACAAACAAATACAAACAACAAAATATATACAGTCGAATTGAGAAACCTCGTCCTTTTTTTGAAGTCGGTTAAAACATGTCGTGACAACTTTTCGTAAGATTTTTTTCCGTCTAGCCCCCTTTCACAACGCGCGATAAGGAACTTCGTTCCAATAACACTGCCCAAACAGATTGAATTCTGGACCTCATTATCAAATTAATTGTCAAAAAATTAAAGTTTAATTAATGCCTCATCAGTGGGCAAAAACAAGCAAGGCATTGATAATTGAAGTACAGAGTAATTATCGTTTTACTCAAAGTATCCTTTGATATTCAACAACCAATTATTGTCGCTTCATTATTAATGCTATACAGATAGAATATCAGGTTGAATTTTTCTTTTAATCCATTTAAATAAGCCATTAAAATGATGTTTTCGTTTGTAATAAAACCCGTATGTCCTGAGGTCATCAGTTAGTTGGCTTCGTCCGTTTTCAGTAACATTTACATCGCTGTTGGATATTCAGCAGCATTGAAAATCAAACAGCACGCTTATATTTAGGCACAAGCTTTTACCAGCGGATTCACCCGCATGGTGGCCAAAAATTATTCCACGGGAACATACTACCGAAATTAAAAATATTACGGGTTATAAACCTGTGTGCCAAACTTTATTGAAATCCGTTGAGCCGTTTTTGCGTGATGTAATATTAGTAGGATCATAGATATAGTAGGATAGATTTATTAAGGTGGCAAGGCGCAGTGAAGACAGGTGGAGCAAGGCTGTGAGAGAGTGATATCCAACGAATGGCAGATGAGATGTTGGTCATCCGGCGTCGAGGTCGGTAGATGACATTGTTGCCATCGTGAACAAAACCTGGATTAGGCAGGCACAGGAGGGTGGAGATTGGCACTAGAAAAGAGGCCTGTCAGCAGTAGTTTAAATCGGGCTGTGGAAGATTATGATTATTTAGGTGTCGCTAAATGTAAGTGAAAACGGGCATCATTATTCATCATTAACTTATACCATTATGAACATTGCTAGTCCCATTTTGTGGTTACGTTATGTTGAACTCTCTCGCAGCGGTTACCAAAAGCCCGATTATCGGTCGACAGCTAAATGTAGTTTAGAACATGTGACTATGATTTATTTTGTTTCCGTTTTGGCTTTTTGAGCCGTTTTTGGTCCTTTGGGCCGTTTTTTGTTAGAAACGGCAAGAGTTTGTAGTATGTGTTTCGGTTTTTGTTTGTGAAGAGGGTGGCAATGTTTTATGTGTAGACATGAGTAGTTTATGGACGTGTCTGACTACGGTTCTTCAATTATTTTTTTGTCTTGATTAAATTGTTGATCTAGTAGACGCAAGGCGCTACTGCCAGCAGTAGCCTTTATACCCAGGTATAAAGTCCTGGATTCCATTTTTGGCTAGTGAAAAGTGTTATTGGGTTTTGGAACGAGGTTCCTTATCGGGCGTTGTGAAAGGGGGCTGGACGGAAAAAATTCTTACGAAAAGTTGTCACGACACTTTTTAACCGACTTCAAAAAAAGGACGAGGTTTCTCAATTCGACTGTATATATTTTGTTGTTTGTATTTGTTTGTATATTGTTGTTTTTTTTGTTGTGAGTAGAGAGAGAGAGAGACAGGGAGAGAGGGAGAGAGAGACAGAGAGAGAGACAGAGAGAGATAGAGAGAGAGAGAGCGAGAGGGTGAGAGACAGGGAGATAGGGAGAGAGAGAGGGAGAGAGGGAGAGAGAGAGAGAGAGAGAGAATATTTTTGTTGAGTGTATACAGGTTTTTTGTACATAATAAATAATTTAAAAAAAAATAAAAATTATGAATCCTGGAAAGGACCTTCGTTCCATCCGGGTGTCCCTTGACACCTCTAAAGTTTTTTACAACAGGAATTGCTCGGAAGCAACCCAAGGAGTCTAGATTTGTGGCTGGTTGAGGACTATAAGCTCGCCCCCATTACATGGGACTTAAATATAAGTGGCGAAATATGGGTGTACTATAGGCACACCTCTGCGCAACCCTCGGGTATTACAGTCGTGTTGTTATGTTTATGTCTTGTCTTGAGGAATTAGAAGCATTTAATAGTCAGTTTTCCAGGTTTGTCTTTGTAAGCGTAAATTTTTCTACAACAAATCAACAACATGGTTATAAACCTAATCAAATACCTACTTAAACTAAAGCTTTTTAGGAAAATGGTAGCCGCCACATAGCGTCTGAATATACAGAAAAATGACGTCATTAAAACGCTTTTAAGAGAGTTATGTGGTATACTTTCTTACAGACCGTCGATCGGACTTCTTGTAT